>CAJGYO010000001.1:122844468-124111519 GCA_904845875.1 Miscanthus lutarioriparius
TACCATCAAATCATGATGAAAGAGTCTGACCAGCTCACAACATATTTTATCACCCCGTTCGAATTGTTCTGCTACGTCACAATGTCGTTCGGTCGGAAGAACGCTGGGGCTACGTACCAATGTTGTATGCTCAAGTGTTTTGGGGACCTCATCGGGCAAACCATTGAGGCCTACGTGGACGACATCGTGGTCAAGTCCAAATAGGCTGACCAGGTCATAGCCGACCTTGAGCAGACCTTCGCAAAACTCTGAGCAAACGGCATTAAGCTCAACCCCGAGAAGTGTGTTTTTAGGGTCCCGAGGGGTATGTTGCTGGGTTTCGTTGTCTCCGAGCGTGGCATCGAAGCCAACCCAGAGAAGATCTCGGCCATCACAAGGATGGGCCCAATTCAGAACATAAAGGGAGTTTAGCGAGTTACAGGGTGCCTCGCCGCACTCAGCCGCTTCATCTCACGCCACGACGAACGAGGTCTTCCCCTCTATTGGCTTCTGAAGAAGGCCGACCATTTCGAATGGATGCTCGAGGCTTAGGAGGCGCTTGACACGGTCAAGTAGCTTTTGATGAAGGCCCTGATACTGGTTCCTTCAATCAAGGAGAACCGCTTCTGCTCTATATTATGGCCACCATGCAAGTGGTTAGCGCTGCCCTGGTGGTGGAGCGAGAAGAAGAGGGGCACACCCTTAAAGTACATCGCCCTATGTACTTCATTAGCGAGGTCTTGTCTGATTCCAAAACCCGCTACCTCAAAATCCAAAAGCTCCTATACGCCTTCCACATCGCTAAGAGGAAGCTACGCCACTACTTTGAGTCACATCGGTGGCGGTCGTCCAAAACCAGGATGCCACGGGAAGAATCGCGAAGTGGGCACTTGAGCTGATGGGTCAAGGCATTTCGTATGCCTCCCGGATGGCCATCAAGTCCCAAGTGCTGGCTAATTTGATTACAGAGTGGATCGAGGTCCAAATGCCGCCAGCAGTCATCGACCAGGAGTACTGGACGATGTACTTCGATGGATCACTGATGAAGAAAGGCGCCGGTGCAGGACTGGTCTTTGTTTACTTCATGGGTATGCATGAGGTACATGGTTCGCATCCATTTCCCCTCCTCCAACAATGTGGCTGAATATGAGGCGCTCATCAACAGCCTACACATCGCCATCGAGTTGGATATCCGACGCCTCGGCGTCCGGAGCAACTCCCAGCTGGTCATCGACCATGTCATGAAGGAGTCGAGCTGCCACAACACCAAGATGGCTACATACTACCGATAAGTCCGCTAGTTGGAGGACAAGTTCGACAGTATTGATCTCAATCACATCTCGAGGCGTCTCAATGAGGCGGCCGACGCGCTGGAGAAAGTGGCGTCCGGCTGAGAGCCGGTGCTAATGGGCGTCTTCGCCAGCGATCTGCATAAGCTCTCGGTCCGCTACAAGGAACCAGAACAAGCCAGTGATGTCCCCTTGCCCTAGGCTCGGGGGCTAACCAGCTGTCGGCTCTATCCGACCCTAAGGTCATGGAGCTTGATGAGGATCCAGCGACAAAGCCCGACCCTCTGGCCAACTGGAGGACGCCTTACCTTGGCTACCTCCTTCGCGAGGCACTACCAACGGACAAGATGGAGGCTCGGCGGCCCACGCGTCATGCCATGTCCTTTGTCCTTATCAAGGGCGAGCTCTACAAGCGAAGCCACACCAGGATCTTGCAGCGCTGCATCCCCATCAAACAAGGGAAGCAGCTGCTGAGCGATATCCACGGTGGGGTCTACGGTCATCATGCCACGCCTAGAACCCTCGTCGAAAACACATTCCAACAAGGCTTCTACTAGCCGACCATAGTTGCCGACGCCAAACAGATTGTGCGCACCTACGAAGGGTGTCAATACTACACTCGGTAGACCCACCTACCGGCCCAAGTGCTCTAGACGATCCCCATCACATGGCCATTCATGGTCTGGGGGCTTGATCTGGTTGGACCTCTCTAGAGGGCGCCTGGGGGCTATACGCACTTACTTGTCACCATAGACAAGTTTACAAAGTGGGTAGAGGCTCGATCGATCTCCGTGATCAAGTCTGAGCAAGCCATGCTGTTCTTCCTTGACATCGTCCATCGCTTTGGAGTCCCAAACGCCATCATCACGGACAATGGCCCGTAGTTCACCGAAAAGAAGTTCATCTGATTCTACGATGAATACCGCATCCATATCGATTGGGCCACCGTGGCATACCCCCGCATGAACGGATAGGTCGAGCAAGCAAATGGCATGGTCCTACAAGGCCTCAAGCCTAGGATCTTCAACCGGTTGAACAAGTTTGGTGAACGATGAGTCATAGAGCTTCCCACGGTGCTTTGGAGCCTGAGGACAACCCCTAGCTGGGCCACCGGCTACACACCATTCTTTATGGTCTATGGTTTCGAGGCTATCCTCCCGACCGACCTCGACTATGGAGCACCAAGGGTCAAGACGTATGATGAACAAGGAGCCGAGGCATCCCTTGAAGATGCCATGGACCAACTAGATGAAGCACGCGATGTCGCCCTCCTTCGCTCGGCCAAATACCAGCAAGCGTTGCGCTGGTACCACAGCCGTCAAGTGTGGGGTCAGACCTTCAACGTCGGGGACCTGGTGCTCCGCCTCGTCCAGAGCAACAAGAATTGCCATAAGCTCTCTCCGCCGTGGGAGGGACCATACGTCGTTGCGGAGGTGCTCCGACCAGGCGCCTACAAGCTCAAGACCATCGATGGCGAAGTCTTCATCAATGCCAGGAACATCAAGTAGCTATGTCGCTTTTACCCTTAATAAACACACACTTTCTCTTATCAGTTTCGCTATTGACTCTCCGATCTTTAGTGACACCCGACCCCAGCAACGGCAAGGGATTGGGCCTCGCTCGGGGGCTAATAAGAGCATATCTAATCAGTAGACATTCTCTACGCCCAACCATTTCTCACGTTAAGACCCAAAAGCGAGGGTCGTGGAAACGAACGCTGAGTAAAACTGGTCGGACTACGAGAAACCTACGCCCCAACGGCTACGGTGCCTTTGCTCACCAGCGTGATTAGAGTTTTTCTGCACCTCGTGCTTTTTAGCCTTAACTATGGAAAGAGTCGGTACGCGTTTAAGAGTCTATCCACCTGGTGAACATTCTTCGTGCCTGACCCTCTCTCACACTGAGACCTAGAAGCTAGGGTTGTAGAAATGAACTCTGAGTAAAACTGGTCGAACTGCGAGAAACCCATGCCTTGGCGACTACAGCGTCTTTGCTCACCAGCGTGATCAGAGTTTGTTCTACCGCACCCCAAGCTTTACGGCCTTAATGACAGAAAGGGTCAGAACGCACTAACCTTTTTATACGAAAAGGGGAGAAGGGCTAAAAAGTTGTTTGGCCATAACGAAATTTAAGAGCTTGCCCATTTATTACAAGTTAGCTGCATGGCTTATCTGCCTAACTAATTTCTTGGGGTGATGGTCTCATTCTCTATCTCCGTAGGAAAGCCCTGTGCCAGCGGGTCACCCAAGCCGATCGAACGGCTCAGGCCACTGCCGAGAGACTGTTAGGGAGGAGTGGAATGCCACATGAACGATGGGCCCGAATTCCACCCGGACATATCCGGTAAGAGCTCCCTGAACCCATCACTCATGCCATTGAGGTAAGTCCTGTGCCAGCGGGTCACCTAGGTCCATCGGACCGTTCAGGACGCTGCCGAGAGATGGGTCACCCTTAATTTAAGCACATTTTCTCCTATTAATTTCGCTATCGAGCACCCAACCCCAGCAACGGCAAGGGGTCGGGCCTCACTCGGGGGTTGGCAAGAGTGTCTATTCGGTAGACATTCTCTATGCCTGACCCCTTTCTCATGGTAAAACCTAGAGGCAAGGTGTGCAAAAACAAACTCTAAGTAAAACTGGTTAGAGCATAAGAAACCTACGCCCTAGCGGCTACGACGTTTTTGCTCACCAGCGTGATCAGAGTTTTTATGCCCGCACTCCGAGCTTTAGCCACCCGGACATATCCGAAAGGATTTGGAGGGGCTCGCCTACGGAATCTCCATCGAGGAGAGGCCCACAGGTCACCCAAGCTCGATCGGACGGCTCAGGCCACTACAGAGAGACGGGTAAGGAGCAGTGGGATGCTCCATGCAGGTTACGCCAACTCCGTCACGAACGATGGATCCGAACCTCACACGGACATATCCGGTAAGAGATCCCCGAACCCCCACTTTTCTTTTCTAGTGCATGATCATCCATTCATCCATTCTCATGCATGCATTGATACATTCATCCATACATTCATCCCATACATCCAAGCATTGCATAAGCAATTGTTGCATCACAATGGTTCGCGTCGCGTCACGAAGCGGTAGTCGTCTCATCCATACCGACCGAGGTTTAAAGGTTGGCCTACAAAATGCTAGAGGTCGCCTCGCATCAACCAAAGCTAGGGGAGAAAAACATAGATGAGCCCCAACGGCCCTTGCCCGACCCCGCTCAGAAGTGGACAGGGACATCTCAACCTTTTTCATTCGATCCTAACCTCGAGCCAAGCCCACAGAATCTCCATCGAGGAGAGGTCAGCGGGCCACCTGAGTCGGTCTCCGAAACGACTCAGGCATCTGCCAGGAGGTGGGTTAAGGAGTAGTGGAATGCCACATGAGGGCTATGCTGACCCCGTCAGCAAACGACGAACTCGGATTCCACTCGGACATGCCCGTTAGCGAGCTCGCCAAGCGTGACACTCAAGTCATCGAGGCAAGTGTCGTTAGCTCAGCCTCTTCGGTTGCGGAAACCACGGACGGGGTGATGCATGAAATTTGGCCGACCCCTACCGACCCCAACGAGGCTCGGGGGCTTGAGCCGCTCGACCCTAACTTGGAAATCCAACTGACCGAGGTTTGAAGGCCGGCCCGTGAAGGGCTCGAGGCCACCTTGTGTCGAACAGAGCCAGGGGAGAAAATGTAGATGAGCCCCAGCGGCCTTCACCCAACCCACTTAGAAGCAGACAGGGTTATCTCAACCTTCTCATTTGATCCTAACCTTGAGCTGAGCCCACAGGATCCCCATCGAGTGGAGGCCAGTGAGCCACCTGAGTTGCTCTCTAGAGCGACACGGGCATTGCCGGGAGGTGGGTTAAGGAGCAGTGGAATGCCACATGAGGGCTATGCCAACCCTGTTATGAACGACGGACCTAGATTCCACTCGAACATGCCCGTTAGCGAGCTCACAGAGCACGTCACTCGAGCCATCGAAGCAAGTGACATTAGCTCAACCCCTCCGGTTGCAGAAACTGTGGATGGGGTAACAATCACAAAGACAAGCCAACCCTCGACTGGACTCCCGCTACGCACGGGGGCTCAAGGAAAGTTGGACTCGCAAGGAGACTGAACGCGTGGTCACAGAAAGATGGCTCAGATCCTAGGGACGGGGTACATGCGAAAACTAATAATAAACATTTCTAAAACAAGAGACGCTTTCTCCGACTAGTTTCGCTATCCTCTCCTCGATCTTTAGTGACACCCAACCCCAGCAACGGCAAAGGGGTCGGGTCTCAGTTAGGGGCTAATAAGGGAATATATGCACCCTTTCTAAAACAGTCGTCGTGACCCAACCCTTCCTCACGTTAAAAACCTAATGGCAGGGTTCACAAAAACGAATGACTGAGTAAGGCTGGTCGGATTGCAAGAAACCTACGCCCTAGCGGCTATGGCATTCTTGCTTACCAGCGTGATTAGAGTTTCTCTCCTACACCTCGAACTCTGCGGTCTTAACAAATGGAAGGGTTGGAATGCATTAACCCCTTTTCACACATAAAAAGGGAGAAAAAAACAAATTCGTTCACATCAAAACAAAAGAATAAATTTGATCAAATGAAATGACAAGTTGTTTAAATGATATAAAAGGGTCTGAACTTGTCTGCTTATTACAAGAATGACCGCCCGACCTATCTAACTAACTAGCCCCTCTGGGGGAGAACTATGTCTTCTATCTAGTCCGCTAGGTCCTACAAAAGGGGAGCCACCGGCATCTCCATCTCCTCCAGCTCGTGGATTTCATAGCCCGGCGCGTAGCCATGGCTCATCGCCTCCAGATTGATGTTGTCCCCATAATGAGAACGAGCAATCACGAAGGATTGATTGACCCTGGTGCGGAGGGCACTCCTCTTGAGCTGGTGCACCTGAGCCATGATCTCAACGGCATGAGCCGTGAGCGAGCTGGTCCCCTCCGACTGCACCACCTGAAGGTCATCGTAGACCACTCCGAGGGCGACACTCAGGATGTCGAGCTCGTCACTCTCCACCTGAAGACTCCTCCTGACCTCGGCGAGGTCCATAGCCAGCCCAGCAGAAACACTCTCAGCCTCCAGCTTTTGGGTCATCGTGCTTTCGAGCTCGACTAGGAGTGAGCTGACCTTCTACTGCGCATCGTCGTGCTCTTAGTAGGCCTGGTCATGCTCTCGGAGAGCCTAGTTGCGCTCGTCATGAGCCACACCATGTTCCGAGCGGAGCCTCTCCACGGTTTGGAGCAGCTCATCCTGCTTCTTGCATAGCCGAGTGATCGCCACAGCATCCAGGCTCGTCCTCTTCTCTAGGGCCACGAGCTTCTCCTCGGCCCACTGCTTCAGTTCCCTTTCCTTCTCAACCTCGGCCAGAAGGTCAAGGATTCACTGGCGGGTCTTGGTGTCCTTCTAGAGTAGCTCATCCCGCTCCTTCCTGACCTTGGTGGCCTCCTTGTCGCCCTTCCGCGACCTCGCTGACAAGGCCTCGAACGCCTTCTTAGCCTCGTCAGCATCCCGACGAGCCTCGGCCACCCATGACCAAAGACCATCCGCCTCCTCAGTGAGGGGAGTCAACTCGGCCACCCTCTGCTGGGCGGCAACAAGCTGAGCCATTACCTCCCTGCGTAGCCATGCCTCCTCGATGAGGTAGTCCCAGGCTTCCTTCTACTGATGATGGAACTGAGATTTCCCCTGGCTGTGAGCTATGTGGGACTGTAGGAGGACGATGGTCAAGATACAAAAAAGCATATAAAGGAAGATAAGGGCAAAAAGCAGGACCAAATAGTACCCAGCCAGAGCGAACGACGACATCACGCAATGCACCCATGGCATGGTTCAGGGCCTCGAGCACGGACGCGATCCCAACGTCGAGGCTCTCCCACTCCATGCTCTCAGCGGTGTCGTCAAGGGTGAAAAGCTTCGACGCCGGATCTTGTGGATTCATCCACCGGAGCAGGGGCTAACCCCGTGTAGGTGAGTCGCTGCCCACCGACGTCAGGGCTAGGGGCGACTCCTCACTGGCTCCAAGCGCCACCGACCCCTCTCCTGGCACTACGACTCCCAAGGACCCCTCAGTCGCGTCCCCTCTGTCCGGCCCACGCCAGGCGCCATCGCTTGGGCCGCCGATGTCACGGGTCGTGCCGGTACCTCAGGCACCGCTGTGGTTGCGCCCGGCTGTGACCCGTCTGTCACAGCCGCCGCCACCTCCACCTACATCGATGGGGTCACGACCGACTACGTCGCGCTCGCCACGGTCAGCGCCATGAGCGCGGTCGACACCCCCATCCGCCCCGCCGTTAGCAGCGGTATCGCAACCATCATGGGCTGCTCCGCAACCTCCAAGGGCACCCCTTGAGCACCCGCGTTTGCCCATCCCGCCGAGGGCACAGGCGCCGCCGTAGGCAGTGTCCAATCAGCCGACGACGCGGTCACACTGGCACCGCTCCCACCCGAAATGGGCACGATGCCAGCCGATGGCTGCCACCTCAATTGGAGGGCGATGCTCTTCTTCGGCGCCAGCGTTAAAGGATTCTGCTGCCTGCCGACGCTGTAAGGGATGAAAAACATAAGTCACAATGAAACCCGATCAAAATAGGAAAAACAGAGGAACTGATAACTTACCTCAGCGCCATCGGGCGGCAGATGCGTTTAGGGGGCAAACCCCCGGACCTTTGCTCTGCCTCATCGGAGCGAGGCCGTTTCGAGCCCGCCCCCTGCTCCTAGGCAGAGGGGCTCACTCCCCTTGGCTCTTGGGGAGCAATGGCGGAGCTGCCCGGCTCCGCTGGCACCTCGGGCACGATGACAGAGCCGCCTACCCCTGTTGGCTCCTGGGGCAGGCTGATGGTATGACCCGCCTCCACCGGCTCCCCGGACATACCCTCCCCTTCGTGGAACAGGAAGGGACCCGATGCCTACAAGGACAAACCAATACATGTGAGCGCATCCTCATCCTCTAGTTTGTTCCACTCGATATCATCGATTACCTCATCGTCGTCTCCATCATAGTCATCGAGATCATTGTCGGTATCCTCCCCTCGTTCCTACGCTTGTAGCTTCTGCTGCTTCTTCCTCTTCTTGTCCTCCTTAGCCTTCCTCAGTCGCTCACCCTTGACGTGATTCACCGTCCTCACAGCCGAATCTCTCAATAATGGTGCTGGGTGATCCATGAGGATGAGGTCCCTCGGCTGGTTCCACCCCTCTCAAAGTTAGTATCAAGAGGTCAGGAAATCAATTGAAGAGAAGGCAAGAGAAGGGGAAACTTACGAAGATGACGTGGCCTGGTTCTGGCCACATCGGAGGATGCCCCGACACCGGGTAAACAAAGTCGAGGGCGACACCCGTGTCGTCCTGCAAAGGCTCCATCACTTCCTTGATGCGTTGAGCGATCTCAAAGTTGGGGAGCGTCCCCTCGGCGAGCATCGTTCCCTCGAACGACGCCTCGGGCACCATCGCGTACAGCGGGAGCGCGCACGTCATCAATGGCGCCACCCTCCTTGCGTGGTAAGCCCCGATGATGCCTGACCCCTTCAAGCCGTTCTCCTTTAGGATGTGGATGGCGGGGATGTGGTCTCGGATCTTCTTCTTGTCCTTCTCCAAGACGCCCCACTTCCTTCACGGCTCTGAGGCCTCTTCGATCAGGCGCCTAGTGAACTCTGACAGAGGGGCGGCGGCGTCGTTCTTGAGGGAGAACCACTATGAGTGCCACCCCTTGTTGGACGTTGACAGCCACATCGACGGGTACTCGCTGACCTGATTGTTCCAGAGTTCGATGCCGGCGCACCCCATCGGCATGTGCAGCTCCTACCTGCTGCTCTTCTCCCTCTTCTTTTGGAGGATGACGGTGAAGAAGTGCCTCCACAAATCAAAGTGGAGGTTGATCCCTAGGAATCCCTCGCACAGGGCAATGAACGCCACCATATGATGGATCCCGTTGGGACTGAGATGTTGTAGCACGATCTTGTAATAGTGCAGTAACCCCCAAAGAAATCTGTGGGTGGGGGTCGTGAACCCACGCTCGTGGAAGTGGGTGAATGACACCACATAGCCGTCAGGCGGTGACAGCAAGTCCTCCTCGGCCGAGGTCTACGCGCGGAGAAGACCGTGATGGACGAGGCCCTCCATGGGCTGGAAGGTGATGTCAGAATGGCACCACTGATCCATTGGAGGTGGGGGCAGATGGATGCGGGCTCGACGGCGGCGAAGATGCGGAGGTAGGAAACCTAAGCAATTGGCGATGGCGGTTGTGGCTGCGGAGGCAAGGATGCAAGGTATGGAACCCAAGGGGCTAACCCTTTGGTTTTATAGGGGCGACGGGTGCAAGGAAACCAAATGCCCGCCTAGATCCCCGCACCTACCATGATCTGCCACCACATCTCGCCACAGGGTGTGTGCATGCATCCTGTGTCTGTTCCCTCAAAAAACTCACTGGACGTTTTGCCTTCCTGAACGGACCACGACCCGTCACAGGTAAAAGGGATATGGAGCTAAAAATGCTTCTACGGCCCGTCTAGGCCCAAGAGTTCGAAGGTTGGCCCACCAATGGGTTCGACAACCACTCCGAGCACCCTAAGAGCGAGGGGTGGAATGGGATGGGCTCGCTAGCGGCCAGCACCTGGGCGCATGAGCACCACGGGCATCCCGGCCCACGTTCGAGTCTTGGCCAGATACGATCCGTGGTTTTTCCTCAAAGAAAGGCAGAGAGCCCTTGGGACCGATCGAACAGACCTAGGAACTATATGGATTGACCACTGAGAACATGGAGGCGGTCACCAGCTAACCTGAGCTGGATCCCCATGAACAGGATGCCAGGGCCCCACTCAGACTAGCTAGCTAATAGCTCACCGAGCACCATGGCTCGTCCATAGAGGAAAATCATGGCATGGCTCAACCCCTCTAGTTGTGGAAACCGTGGATGGGGTGACGATCACAAAGATGAGCCAACCCTCGACCGGACCCCCTCTATGCACGGGGGCTCGAGGAAAGTTGGACTTGCAAGGAGACCAAACGCACGATCATAGAACGATAGACCCCCATAGGGGTCAAAAATTAGGGAAAGACCTTTTCCGACCCGCCAAACCTCATGGTTATACCCCCAAGTGGTCCGATCACGATGAAAGGGAATCGCTGTCCCCAGGACATGCCGTGGGCGACAAAAGAAGGTCAAGGCCATCAAAGTCCTCCCATTTGGAAGAGCCTCCGAAGGAGTATTCTACTCCTCCATAGGATCGGGGGCTACTATCGGGGACCAATACTAGGGTATCCGAAGAGAAGGAGCTAATGATCATCAACATTCATTCATCCAAGCAGTCAAGAGCGTGACTATAGCTCCAATCGACCCCTAGACATGCAAGCTCTGCCTCGCCCGACCTCTGGGGGCGGACTTCGCCTCGCTCGACCTCTAGGGGAGGGCTCCGCCTCGCCTGACCCTGAGGCCACGGGCTCTGCCTTGCTCGACCCTGAGGCCGTGGACTCTGCCTTGCCTGACCCTTGGGTTCATGCTCCGCCTCGCCTGGCATCTAGGGGAGAGCTCCACCTCTCCCGACCCTGAGGCCACGGGCTCCACCTCGCCTGACCCCAAGGTCACGGGCTCTACCTCGCCCAACCCTAAGGCCATGGGCTCTGCCTCACCCGACCCTTGGGTTCACGCTTCGCCTCGCTCGACCTCTAGGGTCGGACTTCACCTCACCCGACCCCAAGGCCATAGACTCCACCTCGCCTGACCCCAAGGCCGCGGGCTCCTCCTCGTCTGACCCTTGGGTTCGCGCCCTGCCTCACCCAACCTCTGAGGGAGAGCTTTGACTCGCCTGACCTCGAGGCCACGGGCTCCGCCTCTCCCGACCCCGAGGTCGCGGGCTCTGCCACACCCGACCCCAAGGCCGCGGGCTCCGCCTCGCCCAACCCTTGGGTTCACGCTCCGCCTCACCTAAACTCTGGGGGAGGGCTCTGCCTCGCTCGACCCCAAGGCCACGGGCTCTGCCTCGCCCGACCCTAAGGCCACGAGCTCCGCCTTGCCCAACCCCAAGACCTCAGGCTTGGCCTCGCCCAACCCTTGGGTTCATGCTCCTCCTCGCCTAGCCTTTGGGGGAGAGCTCCCCCTCGCTCGACCCCGAGGCCATGGGCTCCGCCTCGCCTGGCCCTTGGGTTTGCACTCCGCCTTGCCTGACCCTAAGGTCACGGGCTCTGTCTCGTCCGACGGAGACCCATACCACCACCAACCACTCCAGGACCAAGTGTATGGGCCTGGGTCAAAACTCTGACGCCAAGGAAGAGACCAACGCCCCCCCGATGTAACCTGCGGCCACGATGGGCCATACCAGAGGATTCACATCAGGAACAGCGTTGGGCATACCGGTGCTGTTCTGTCAAACCCCCGTACAAACACTGACAGGCACGTTAGTTCACCACGACGTTCGCTGAGATGGAGTGGAGCACCATGACCGACAGACGACGCCTACGCATGGCGCCAGTGACGAATAGGACCATGATGTGGAGCTATCCCTATTGACGTCTATAGGGTCGGCGGCACCCGCATGAAGGAGAAGAAGGACCTGGCGATCCTGAATGACTTCTTCTCTCTCGTTCTCCTCACTTCCTCCGCTATAACCTGTGCTTTCCCTTGGCCTATAAAAGGAAAAGTAGGCTGTCCCATGAGAGGCATGGAAAAAATCTGACCGAACCCACCGGGTCGATTCAGGCCAGACTCGATCGAACCATCATGAACCCATCGAACCTCGAATCGATCAAAACACAACACAAGCACACGGCTGAGCAACAACCGAGCTCTCAGCACCCGTTCATTGCTTCCATCAAAGACTTGGTATCTGTCCCACTCTTGCCCGTTTGTAACCCCTACTGCAAACTTTCAGTGCTAGTAACAGGAGCAGCAGCGACGAACTGGACGTAGGGACATCCTGCTCGAACCAGTATAAACCTCGTGTCCTCTAAGCACACCATCTGAGCCAGACGCATAATACTAGAAATTTACTCATTGGTGGTAACTCGAAACACCGACAGAGGGTTACTCCCTTCATCTAGAAAAAATGCTAAATCAATTTGTTATGGAAATACATTTTGTAATTAATCTAATGATATTTATTTGATATCATAAATATTGATAGTTTTTTATCTATAATTGGTCAAACTTAAGATACCAAAACATGATATTGTGCTAGAATTGCTTGGACAAAAGGAGTAACTTTTTAGGGCCCTCTTGGAGTTGCTCTTACTCCTAGCTATTTTAGGACTAATTAAGTTGGAAGAGATGCCCTCTATAAGCTAGGACCACATTCCAATTGGTATAACTGTAGGCTCAGTGTTTGACCACATTTCAACTTTAAGGACCCTCTAAATATATCATTTTTAGTATGTATCTAGAGTCTAGATATATGTATATCTAAGCGCATATCAAATGCTATGTATCTAGAAGAGGCAAAACGCTTTATAATTTGAAATGGAGTACTTTACAATCAAATTTGAACTCCTAGATGGAGGGATGATGTGCACGAGATAATGTGTGGGCCACCGATCAATTAATTAGTTGCGGGGCTAATTCCTATAAATGCTTTAGAGATATAGATTTTGAATGCTTTAATATTTAGGGCGAAGGACGTATATAGGCATTGTTCATGGCCATTGTTGTGTTCTTGCGGTTGTTAGATATTTAGGCATTTTCATTATCAGTTTAATCCAGAAAATTAACATCAGCAGGTTCGTGATGGCATATATGTGCATGTGTATATCTCTAATGAACACTACAGCATGCAGAGATGATATACAGATGAATACAGTAATCACAGAGATTAGAATGTACCCAGCGAAGGGTCCCATGCCGAGGGTATCGGAGGCTCCATTCGCACTAGTCGACATAGTGCGTTGCTCGAAGTCACGGACCACAGTTGGTGCAGGACAATGTTCGCAGTGCAGTCCCACGAACGGATCACTAGGAAGAAGACAACTTGCGGTTCTGTAGGCAATCACCAGGAAGAAGACTGTAACACCCTAGGTGTTTGGCTTCCACTAAATTGCATGTCATTTCATAAACATGTGCATTATCTATGTCATCATGCCATTATCATTGAAACATACATATGCAACATTTTAAATAGTATGTGTTTCATGCTTGATTGCTTAGAATGGTAGTAGTGCAACATGTGAATGTAACATGAAATTCTCATACTTTGAAACATGGCAATATGGTAGTAATGTGGTAATTATAAAATAACAACAAAGTCATGCAACATGTGAAACATTGCATTGCAACATATGAGTGAATTGCTTGTTTTAGTTGCTTTATCACATGTGATCATTAGAAGTTGGTACAACAATTTTGTAAAGTGGTTGATTATGGTCTATTACACCTTAACTACACTTAGGTTACTTGTTGGGACATTGTTCATGTAGATCAAATTGACCAAAATGCCCTCAAGTGGAGGTTTGACTTGAATTGATCCCAGGAGTGTCCCTATTTGACTGATTCAAAAGACCAACTTGGAAACTTTGCATGGCTGTACACTCTTTACCAAAGTTGTAGCTAATTTATCAAGGAACAAAAGTTGTTTTATGATCATCTCATGAAAATGGCTAGAACATGCTCAAACATGGCCCACAAGTCAGAATTTCATGCTGATTTCAACACTGAAAAATATGCTAAGTCTTAACTGTAATTTCAGTTGGATCAAGCCCACTTTGGCTTGATGTAACTTCTGATCCATGGCGAATTAGATGATGGTCCTTGAAAAGAAATTGTAGATGGATGGTAGACCTACAAGTTTCATGTACGCTGTTTTTGCAATGGACCAACGAGTTAGCCGTATTGAACCGATGAAGTCGCACTGTCAGGCAATTCCCGTTGTCTGAATGTGATCTACAGTGACTGACAGTCATCAGACAACGAACGGCGCATGTGTGCCACCCGTCGCCGGACTCCTGCTCGTGCTGCCACGCGCCGCGGACACCCTGGATGGCCGGCCACGACTTGAGCAACACCCCGCGCGCCTGCCCGACCGGGTCGTCACTTCCATTTGCTTTTCCTCCGCTCGCCTGTAGCTCCGCAGCAACAGAGCAGCAGCTCCGCTTTTGCTGACCGCGCGTCGCCATCGTCGTGCGCACTCACCACCGCAAAAACGCATTGGCCAGCTCGTTCGTAGCTTCGCCGTGTTCTTCTCCACCTCTCAGCCGTGTCGTTTGGGGCTTGGTAAGGGTGTATTCGCCATTTCCTCCACCGTCGCCATGGCTGTTCTCGCCGGAGATGGCGCTCCACACGGCCAGCTGTCCTCGTACCCTTGCCATCCCTCCTCTGTCTCGCGCTAGGTCATAGGAGCACTGCTGAAGCTCGTAGGGTCTCACGTTCGAGACGTAGCGCCGTCATCTCGTCGGAGCCGGCCAAGCCGTGGCCGTGCGCTGCCATGGTCGTCGCCACTCCCTCTAGCCACTGCAATCGTTGCAATAAATGGGTCCTCTAGATGCGCATGGGTGAGGCGAACCTGTTGGCGCCAATGGCCTCGCCGGAGAAGCCACTGGCGGCAAGCCACGCCATCGTCTTCCTTCGTTCCCCTGTTTCTCTCGCTGACGCGCGGGTCCCCCTTGTCAGTCGCCGCTGCTGAGGCAGGAGCCTGACCTGGGCTACGCTGCTTTTGGGCCATGCTGGCGTATGCGGGCGTGGGCTTCGCGGGCCGCCGGATCTGTTCGGGCCGGCCCAGCAGTAGAGTAGGATTTCTTGTTTTGTTTTGTTTTATTTATTTCACAGATTTGTGTGCATATTCAAAAATATGTAGCTCTTAGATGGTAGATTGAAATGATGTGGTTCTAATTTTTCTGAGTTCATGATAATCTCTAGTATTTAATAAAAATATTATATGAGCACATGTTTTAGAAATTTTGGATGAATTAAATAGGACTTTGAGATGTGTTTTTAGATGCATGCAAACTTGTTTGAATTTTATCTTGAGTTTCTATGGTCCAAAAATTATGAAATTTTGTGGGTTATCTATTTTTCCTGAGTATAAGCTCTGGTTAAAATTTCAGAGCTAGTGCATGTGTAGTTTTTGAGTTATAGAATTTCCTTTTATCAATGGATGGATCTTGTGTGAATTTTCATAATTTTTCTATAGATCCAGTAAAGGTAAAATTTGGTGAGTGCTATTCTTATGCTTGAATGATACTAGGAAAAATGTGAAATATGTTGCTTGACACTTTTCATTAGGGTTTCCTAATTATGCTAGAAATAGACATGCCACCTGTTATTTTGGATACAGCAAGTTCTGCTTGCCTAATGGCTTTGAAATTTTTATGGTAGTCTATGTGAAGCATGAGATAGCTACTGTAATTTATGTAGATTTTTCTGAATAGCTTTACTATATATTGCTTTAATCACCTAATTAACTAAATAAATTAGAAAAGGATATTAAATAATTTATTTAGAAGTTGGCACTATACTTTCTGGTGTTGTTGTGATATGTGTGATAAAGTCGTAAAGTTGGTTTGTCTGTTTATGTGTTTACCACATAAGTTAATAATTATTTCTTTTTGCATTATGTCCTTCTATACAGATCTGGGAACTTTATAAAGTTTCCCATGATAATTTGGTTTTCTGTGACTGTGATGAATACAAAAGTTGTGGATAATTTATGTATCTAGCTCCTGTCAAAATTTGAGGGCATTTGGCCCAGTAGTTTAGAAACTACAGCTGTTTAAAGTCAGGATTCCAGTTTTGCTTACTCTCTGTCTTGTGAGGACAGAGTTTTGTTGATCAAAGAATTCAACCTGGTAAAGGGTTGAATCATGCTTTGATGTTTACAAATTATTTGTAGATAATTTCATAAGCTTTCCAGAATGTCCTCTTGCAAGTCATTTGGATTTGTAGAACTCTGGTTGTGATTGAATTAAGGGACTACTTGTGTGCATATGAAACTTTAAATGTTAATTATGTATGCCTTTACGATTTCTAAGTTGTGGTAATGTTCCTAGGTGTTAGGCCTTTAACTGAAGATGAGCATCTTTATCTTAGGTTATGCAAGTTAGGTAAGTTGATCTTGTTCTCCAAGTTAAGTTAGATACCTATTTTAAAGTGATTTGAATAGAGCTATTCTTAATCGGTAAACGAGTGTCCAGTAATGTTTTCGTTAAACACTTACTGTGATCCATTCATCATGAGCATCATGTCATTCCTTATGCATCCATGATATTTATCTTGTGCATCGGCATGCAATAGGTGTACCAGAAGGAGTGACCCTGCTAGAATTCGAGGAACCGAGCGAGCAGCAGCAGCCGACACCGGAGATTCAGGAGGAGCAGCCTTCAGGAGAAGTGCCAGACGAGGTCGCCGTTGAGTGCCCGGACCACTATCCATGCAACTTTGTGAAAGGCAAGCCCCGGAGCATATTAAGCCTCCTAATTTTTAAAATGCAGTTACAGTATTACTGTTACATATATATATTGTTGCATTAAGTTTAGGTGTTGGATGCAAACACTTGCTGCATTGGTTATCCAATCCTTGTCAAGATATTGATACCCTGAATCCTATGTAGCTCAGGCTCGTGTAATGCTTAGCCCTGCTTAAACACGGTAGAAGTCAGGTGATTTCCTGTCACCTGCGAGATATAGGAATCTACATGTGGCACGGTTGGCTATATTTGCTATCATGGAAAAGAACCAGTCTTAATTTGAAATGAAGACCGGACGGAGGCTTGCCGGTTTGCAGTGACTCCGTCTGTGTCGATTAAGGACTGAATCTTGGAGCCTTTCCTGTTCATGTTGAACGCATGCCTCTCTCTTAGTTGGCCGGGTCTGGAGACCGACCACGAAGCCGAGTAGCTCACCTCAGGCCGAGAGTCGATAAGTATAAAGTGCGCCTCGGAAGGGAGCCATAGGCGTGAGTCCAAGGGCAGGTGATTTAAAAGTCCTGATCGTCCTGGCACAAGGGTAATCCCTGAGAGTGCTGGCGCTGATCAAACCCGCGAATTTGGTTCCTGAGTTGTTCCAAAGGTGACCCATGGCTACCCTTGCTATGTATGCCAGGGTGAGAGTTAGGAATACCCCCTCAGCTGAGTTATAATTTGATTCGAGTCGCTGTCTCTCCCGGTTAGTGAGAACTTGACGGGCTTATCTCCAATGTAGATACACTTAATAACATAATGGTTCAGAAATGATGATATGATGATGACAGCCTTATTATACCTGCTATGGTTAATATTGTTTGCTCCTAATAAGTGAGTGCTCTAGTACATGTGCTAATCTAGTGGACAGGTAAATGATGATAAGCTTGATGCTAAGTTTAAATTGGTCACTACATTCATAAGCTCTTTTATGCAACTGTGTCAAGCTAGCCCACCTCTTAAGCCTTGCATGATCCTTGGTGTCTTTTATTTCTGGTTTTGTCGGGTAAGTCTAGCTGAGTACCTTCTTGTACTCAAGGTTTATCTCCCACCTGTTGCAGATGACCAGTTCTACTTTGGTTGCTGCAAGTACTGCCTTCTCCCAGCTGGGGATGAAGACTAGACCGTTGGGCGCGATCTCTACTAGTTCTCATACCTGATAATGCTTTTGTGGGACATGACTCAGACTTGGCAATGTATTTGAAACTATGAAGTTATGTATTAAGCTATATTGCTTCTGCAAATTTGAACCTGGTTTGTAATATTTTATTCGCACTCTGATGGATGTAATCCGAACGCTACTTATGAAATGTTGTAATGGATGATGTGTTGTGTTGAATCACTATGGTCTTGGTTTGTATGTCGAGAGTTGGTTGAAATCCTTCGTGATTTTTGGACTACCGGGATTATGGGAGCTTAAGTATAGGAATTTAATCGCTTCGGTGATTGTTTTTGTACTTATGTTCTTATGATTTGGTCGGTTCTGTTACAAAGACGGGATCTGCCACCAGGAAGAAGGCATACGTGGATGAGCAGTCACGGATAGCTCCCCAAAAACCTAATCGCTGCGCACCCCGTGCAAGGTTCTCAAGCGGACGAGGGTTTCGGAGGCACCTGCTCTCCCGCTACTCCATGCGCGCAGAGGTACGGGACGAGGAAGACAGAGGGCTGCTTAAATGTGAATTCTCTCAGGAGCGATTGCGGAAGACAGAATCTGGACTGACAGAGGACTACATGGATATATGGCTGTGACAGACAGAAGGGACGAAGGCAGCGGAGAATCCCAGGAGACGGGAAGCGGAAGGGATGGTAACTGACGTAGTCAGTTCGCCTCCACAATCAAAGGGAGAAAGTTCTATAATTATGCGGAATAAGTGGCAAAAGACTGGCCATGCCCGCCCGCTCGCTCGCCGCCCACCTGCCTGCCACGCCACGGCCTCGGCCCGGCCTGGCCGACGGCGGCAGCGGCGTGCGCGCGTGCGTGTGTGTCACGCCTTTGTCCTTTTCTCAGCTTCTCAATTAAGATGAATAATTTCCAACCATATAAGCTGAGTCAACGTTCAGTAAAAAACTCGTATGGTATTAAACCATACAATGCTTATTGTTACAGACCATAGAGTTTTATTTGATTTATTAAATATTATATGGGCCAAGCCCATAATATATCCAACAATCCCCACCAAACTCTAGGGTTTGTGACAAAGTAGTCTTAGAACCACATTTCTTTTATATACCAGTGTTTCGATGGAGACTGTTAAGTTCAACATCCATTTAGAACAATAGTTTCACTCAGTCACAACTGAACAATGGACTAAGCCTTGAATTGACAGTTTTGTGCAAGGTGAATGTCACTAAAGTCCTTGACTAATACTGGGCAGCAAAAGGCATCCCCTCTATTTGAAGCATATAAGTCATACTTCAGTGCCTTTCATGAGTATTTAGAGCTCACCCAAATCTCATAGACTATGACCAGCAGTCTGACTCATATAGGTGTGTTCCTCAAAAGATGTTCTGTAGGACAATATCTTTGCTTTAGTAAGCCACTTAGAACACATTAAGGCAAAAGCCAGCCTGCCTTACAGAAAGGAAAGATATGCATCAGAAATGAGTCTTACTAAGGATCTTTCCTCACAATTTACTACTAGCTTGTTGCACCATCCTACTTCACAGGATCTCTGATCACATAGAACAGGTTACCACTATAGTAAATTTCAAGTGGGTCTCAAACCCATCTCTCTCGATGCACTTTCTATCACATTGCGTGACAGACCCTTAGTGAATTGATCTGTCAGATTGTTAGACGTGTGAACATAGTTCAACGCTATTACTCTGGAGTTTCTCAATTTTTTGATAGATTTTAGTCGTCTCTTAACATGCCTTGTGGATTTCATGTTGTCCTTAGAACTGTTAACCTTCGTAATCACAATCTGGTTATCGTAGTTCATAGAAATAGCCAGTATGGGTTTTTCAACAACTGGTAAATCCATAAGGAGATCACGAAGCCACTCAGCCTCAGATCAAGCAGTGCCTAATGCTGTGAGTTCTGCTTCCATTGTAGACTTTGTTAAGATAGTCTGCTTGCAAGACTTCTAGGAAACAGCACCACCTCCAAGCGAAAACACATATCCACTTGTGGCATAAAGCTCATCAGCATCTGAAATCCAGTTGACATCACAATAGCCTTCCAGAACTTTCGGATGTCCGGTATAACAAATACCATAGCTTATGGTCCCTTTTAGATAGCGCATCACTCTCTCAAGAGCACGATGTAACAGAACCGACCAATTATATGAGATTAAGTAAGGAAATCTTCCGTTGTGGCAGATAATTTAGCAAACTTAAGCCCGTATAATCCGGCAGTCCATGAAACCATGAAGGATTTCAAACCAATCGACATACAAACCAAGATCATACAAGTTTAGCAAGTACCATCACACGTTACATAAAGTTCGCAATCACAGTTGGATACATCAGAGTTTAGAATATAAAGTTATTACAAACCCAGTTCAATCTGAAATGGTGGAAGCAAATAGTTTTAAAGCCACACACACTTTTAGTTTAGATACAATGCCAGTAGGTAGTCATCTCCAACAAAAGCATCAGATGAGAGATACGGAGTGACCATTGCCCTTGGTCCTAGTTGTCACCCATCGCCGGGTACAGGCAGTTAATGCAATAACCGTAGTACATTTGACCATCTGCAACAACAATGGGAACAACGCCCTGAGTACGAGAAGGTACTCAGCTAGACTTACCCGTCTTAAACCAAAATAAAGCGACACTAAGGATTATGCAAGGCTTTCTTTAGTGGGCTAGCTGACTTGTTTGCGAAAAGCATAAGTTATCATGAAGACACCATTTTAAATACTTTGCATCATCTTTATTAGGACCTATCCATCTAGGTAAGCACATGTACTATAGCAATCACTTGATTAACCAATAACATCCAGTTACAAATTTAGATTTAGCATATCCCATACCATCTAGATAACCATCATTGTTCCATAATAATTACTATGATGCCATAGCTCGAGTCAAGTGCTCACTATCCAGGAGCGATGGCGATTTGAATCGATTCCTAACCAGCTGGTGATTTATTCCTCACACAACCCATGCTTCCCCTGCCAGGGTAGCTTAGATCACCAATGACACTATTCAGGTAGCCGCGGGACAATCTGGAGCCGCAGTACCCAGGGACCGCTCGACTGTCAGGAATCAGGGCGCACCTGCCCTTGGGCTCACTCTTCGCGTCCCTGTCATACCCCCATCAGCACCAATACGCGCACCCGTATAGATCTCGGCCTGAATAGTGCCACTAGCTTCGCGGTCGAAAGGTATTTTATTCGACCAGCTAAATGTGAGGCATGCGTTCAACATGACAAGAGGGACGAGCAACGATCGGTCCTTAATCGACACAGACGGAAACTAACAGCACCCCAGAACCCTGTCTGGTTGCCTCCAACTTTTCCATCCGGTCTCCAATTATACATCACACATGGTTAATTCTAGGATATCATTCTTTCCATAGCTAAATTCTTCCAGTAACCACCTATAATGTAGGTGACCAGATATCACCGATCGCTACCGGTCTAAGCAAAGCTAAGCAATTATTCGATCCTGACCTAACAGGGTAAAAGGTAATAAGGTAGGCAATGATAGTAATAAATGCATCAACGGTTTCAATCAACTCCTACAACTTAATGCAACAATATATAAACTCATATATATAGAAAGAATTGCTTTTATAAATTAGGAGACTTATAATGCTCCGGGGCTTGCCTCGTTCGAACAAACTAGGTTGATGATCCACGCACTCGGGTAAGTCCTCTCCTTGCTCCTCTTCCTCTAGCACCTCCTATGCCTGGACTTCTTGTGGATCAGTCCCGGTCTGCTCTTCCTGAACTACTACTAGCAACTTCTCCTGCGATCCTGTATGATGCAGATGTATAAGTGCTATTGTATAGGTGCATTGGAGAGATGACATGTAATGATCATGATGCATGGAATGTAGATGAACATGTTTAACTTTATTGGACATAGTAGAAGTAAAGTTCTTCTACAAGGTAGCCAACATCATCCAAGAACATGTACTACTATTCTACTACTACAACCATTGTACTAACATGCCAAGTGACCACAGACAGTTAAGATGCTTCAAAGATACACCAAAGCAAATATTATTAACTGATCATACATTAAAGAAGATTTGTTTATTTCATTTTAAACTAGGGATACAACAGCAACATATATTTCTAGTGCTCATAAAAATCTGAGAAAATTACAGTAGCAGAGTACTACTCTAAGTAGACTACCATAAAATTTTCATGGCATTTGGATAAGTAAAATAGCCTACACAAAAATGATAAGCTATGGTTGATAATTAAGCATGAAAATACTTTGTACTATGAAAAGTGTCAAACAACAGATTTGGTATTTTTTCTATGTTCTACACAATAAACAATCACTACACAAAAATTATCATACACGTGTTTTATACAATTTTTTGCTCTCTATCAAAATATAAAAAATCATCAATTAAAGGCACTTGAACTACACATCAATATTTCTCTATAGAACATGCATGACATATATTTTTCCTACAAAGCACATCACTAAAGGAGATTAACAAAACTGGAACCATATTTTTATGATGTATATTCTATTTACTAGACATTTTCTAAGAAATCAGCATTTATTCAATTTAAATAAAGCTACACAGAAAAGTATCACAAATTTGACATGCAATATTTTTAACAGATAGATCTAGTCACAAGAAACCTAGCAAAACTTATTTCAACAAATTTGGAGCCATTTTGAGCAAGTTATAAATTTCCAAAGCATTTAAATAGAAATCTAAAAATCATTTCTTAAATTCTTTCTGAAAATCCCTGTTCAAAACTGCTAGATGCACCCAGATCTTCACATAGGCTTGCACCCCTGTGGCTGACAGTGGCCCCCGTGGTTCAGCCAGCCCCAGCTGCCAGCCTCACGGGACAGGGGAGGCGGTGGACCGCCGAGATATCGCCGACGGCGAGGTCTCAGGCCCGGTGAAGGTGACCGGCGTGCTCCCCACCCCCGTGTGAACCCAGCGGTGCTCGTGCCATGGGCCAAAGAGCACGGGAAGCCGGCCGCTGCCATGCATGGCGAAGCGACGGCACGGGTCGTCGCTGGTGAGGCGTCCCCGGCCATGGCACGGTGAGAGGAGGTGCTCGAGATACTCGACGACGCAGTGCGGTGCTCGTGCGCGAGAAAGGAAGGCATGAGAGAAAGCGGAGCGGGGCTGTCCGCGCTGAGCCAAGCTCCAGCGAGGAGGAGCTCACTCCGGCGAGGGATTCCCGGCTGGTGAAGACTTACCACGGTGAACCGACGCGAGCACCAGCTACGAGATGGCAAAGCGAAGCAACGATGAAGACGGAGCTAGCTCTGGCGAACTGGAGTGGCCGGAACGGCTAACTCCGACGAGGCGCTGGTGCGGGCGATGGCGGAGGCGAGCGCGTGCGCGTGCTCTGCTGTTGAGCGAGAGGCAGGGGGACAAGGCTGCAAGTGAGAGGAGCGTGGGGTGGAGCGCGTGTCTAGTCGGCTCTTGAGCCGAGCGCTGGTCGGAGCACCGCCCTTCGCCGCCGGTGTACGGACGCCGCGTGGCGGCCGGGCAGGCGGGGAAGGCGGGCGCGGCGTGTTTGTGCGTGGGAGCGGCCGCGGTGTGGGCCTGGGCCGACGAAGCGTCGCTGGGCCAGACGCGGGGCGGGCGGGCCGGTAAGAAGCAAATTGAATTTTTCAATTTATTTTCTATTCCCAACTGATTTGAATCACAAATTTGAGCAAACAAAAACTGTTTTCAGGATTTGGGGTAAAAATAAAAGTTGTTCAAAAAAATGTACTCTACAACTTTGCCAAAAGGAGTAAGGCCAAGATCCAATTAGATTTTGAACTATAGATTTAAAGTTAATTTAAATCAAAAACCCTATTTTAGAAGATTATTTTTAAAAGCAAAATTTGAGAAAACTTTGAATATACACCTTGCTCCAAATTGCATCCTAATTACTTCTAAGTGGTCTAAGTGATCAATCAAGGTTCACACATGGCAAAACAAACATAGCATCCAATCTATTAAAACAAAACTATGCAACATACATGTTTCATTAGTATGTTTCAATTCTATACTTCATGTCATGCTTATGAATGCATAATAATGATTTTGCTCATGATTTGCAAAATGTTAATGCATGCTTAACACCGAGGTGTTACAGCCCTCCCCCTTATAAGAATCTCGTCCTGAGATTTTGAATTACGAACCATTTGTTATAAAAATCCTTATAAGCGTTTTGCAGATATTCTCCTGTTTCCCACGTCGCATCACCATCATCGTGATGACTCCACTGTATCTTATATGTTCTCACTACTTTATTCCGAGTGACTCGGTCCTTAGTGTCCAAAACTCGAACTGGCTGCTCACGGTATTCCAAGTCTGATTTGAGCGGAATGCTCTGAGGTTCTATTCTCTCTTATGGAACACGCAAGCACTTCTTCAACTGTGATACATGGAAGACTGGGAAGATCGAACCCATCGCTTCTGGTAACTGTAACTTATAAGCCACGGGACCCTTCTTCTCTATGATCTTATACGGTCCTACAAATCTAGGAGCAAGTTTTCTCTTTACTCTAAACCGTTGTACTTTCTTCATTGGAGTAACCTTTAGATAAATGTAGTCACCAACTTGAAATTCTAGCGGTCTCCTTCTCTTATCGGCATAGCTCTTCTGGCATGACTGTGCCGCTTTCATGTTTTGTTGTATAATACGGACCTTTTTCTCAGCCTCGTTAACAAAATCGACTTCGTAAAACCTTCTTTCTCCAGGCTCAACCCAATTCAATGGTGTCCTACATTTCCTGCCATACAATGCTTCAAATGGAGCCATCTTGATACTCTCTTGGTAGCTGTTGTTGTAAGCAAACTCTGCCAAAGGTAACCATGATTCCCATGAACCCCTAGACGATAACACACAAGCTCTAAGCATATCTTCAAGAACAGCATTGACTCGCTCTGTCTGCCCATCTATCTATGGGTGGTAAGCTGTACTCCGAATCAAGCTAGTACCCAAACCTTTATGAAGATGGTCCCAAAAATGAGCGGTAAACTATGACCCACGGTCAGACACGATAGTCTTTGGTATACCATGTAATCGAACAATCTCTGCAATGTACTTCTCAGCATACTGAGGTGGTCGAAAAGTGTTCTTGACTGGTAAAAAGTGAGCTATTTTGGTAAGGCGATCTACAATCACCCAAATCGAATCATTCCCCCTTGGTGTGGTGGGAAGACCGGTAATAAAATCCATACTTATATCATCCCATTTCCAATCTGGTATTGATAAAGGTTGCAACATTCCTGCGGGTCTCATGTGAAGAGCCTTCACTCTACAACACATGTCGCATCGAGCAACATACGCTGCAATCTCCTTCATCTTCGTCCACCAATAACGAGGTCTCAATTCTTGGTACATTTTGTTACTTCCAGGATTGATAGACAACTTAGAGTGATGAGCTTCATCCATTAATTTGTTCTTGAGCTCTTGATCTTTAGGTACAACCAGACGGTCCTTAAACCATAACACTCCTTGTTTATCCACTCTAAAGTGCTTAGTCGGTTCTTTCTTCATTTTTTCCTTGATATGGAATATTCCCTTATCTATTTTCTGACCCTCAATGATCTTGCTCTCCAAGGTACAACTAACCTGGATATTATGCAACACAACAGGATGCAACAAATTGAACCCATCTTCAAACAATGGTTGAACAGCAAGAGAATGTGACTTTCTACTTAAGGCATCTGCTACTACATTTGCCTTTCCCGGATGATAGTGTACATTCAGATTATAATCCTTTATCAGCTCTAACCATCTTCTCTGTCGCATATTCAACTCAGACTGAGTAAATATGTACTTGAGACTCTTATGATTTATAAAGATATTGCACACATTCCCAAGCAAGTAGTGTCTCCAAATCTTTAGAGCATGCACAACGGCCGCACGCTCTAAATCGTGCGTAGGATAGTTAACCTCATGCTTCCTCAACTGACGTGAGGCATAAGCAATGACTCTTCCGTCTTGCATCAGAACACATCCTAAACCATTCTTTGATGCATCACAAAACACATCAAACAACTTCTCTATATCTGGTTGCGCCAGAACAGGAGCAGTGGTTAGCAAATTCCGCAAGGTGCAGAAAGCTGCCTCACACTCCTCTATCCAAACGAACTTATGATCCTTTTGTAGCAAACTTGTCATTGGCTTGGTAATCTTCGAGAAGTCCGGTATAAAACGACAATAGTAACCGGCTAATCCAAGAAAACTCCGAACCTCATGAACTGTGCTTGGTGCCTTCCAGTCCATAACCTCTTGTACTTTGCTAGGATCCACTGAGATTCCGTTCTCAGATAACACATGACCGAGAAAAGGAACCGTCTTCAGCCAGAACTCACATTTACTAAACTTAGCATACAACTGGTGATCTCTGAGTCTAGTCAAGACAATTCTTAGATGCTCTTCATGATCATGTTCGTTCTCTGAGTATACTAGAATGTCATCAATGAACACAATCACGAACTTATCCAACTCTGGCATAAAGACCGAATTCATCAGATACATAAAGTATGCAGGAGCATTTGTCAAACCAAAGAACATGACAAGATACTCGTACAAACCATATCTGGTGGAGAACGTGGTTTTGGGTATATCTTGTGGCCTAATCTTGATCTGATGGTACCCTGATCTCAAATCTATCTTGGAGAACACCTTGGCTTTTGACAATTGATCAAACAAGATATCAATCCGAGGTAGAGGATACTTGTTTTTAATTGTCACCGCATTCGGTGGCCGGTAGTCCACGCACATCCGTAAGGAGTTATCCTTCTTCTTCTTCACGAACAGTGCGGGACATCCCCATTCTGATGAACTTGGACGAATTAAACACTTAGTCAACAGATCTTGGAGTTGTTTCTTCAACTCGGCTAATTCATTTGGAGGCATCCGATAAGGCCTTCTTGAGATCGGTGGTGTTCCAGAGATTAACTCAATGGCAAACTCAATATCTCGGTCCGACGGAAGACCGGGTAACTCATCTGGAAACACGTCCGGAAACTCGCACACTACTGGAATCTTGGCTAGAGGAGTAGTTTGGACTGCATAAGTTGTACTGGTCAGATCTATTCTCCTAGGTAAGGTTACTTGAAATGTACCTTCTCCAACAGGTTCCTTGAGAGAAATGCATCTTCCCCAACATCAATTACTACTCCCATCTTATTCATACATTTCATTCCCATAGTCACATCCAGAACTAGCCCTGGCATAACTATCAAGTTAAGCTTATACTGCCTGTTTGCTATACACAGGGTTACCCCCCGGATTATCTGATTAGTTAACAGATCAGCCCCTACTGAACTGATCTGATAAGCACATTCCAATTCAACTATCTTTTGCTCATACTTTCTTGCAAATGCTTGACTTATGAATGAATGCGATGATCCAGAATCAAACAAAACGACTGCAGGATGATTGTTGATAGAAAACATACCGGCTGTCATGGGCTCTCCTTCTAGGATGTCATCAATGGTGGTATGGTGCACACGAGCTTGGTACTAATTCTGCTGCTTCTTGGGATATGGGCAAAACTTCACAAAGTGCCTAGATTGATTGCAGTTGAAACACGGTCCTCTTACTTGAGTAGCAGCTCCAGATGAACTGCCTTGTCTGGTCTTGGCTTGTGGCACCACCATCTTGAATGGCTTCTGATTCCTCTGAGGCTACTGGGCATTCTGATTCCTCCGCTGGGGTGGCCTGAACCTTGCACCAGGGGCAGGCGGACGATACGCAGAACGATTGGCCATCGGGGCCCTTGACTGGGACGGACCTGACTCAAAAGCCCTCTTGCGAGTCTTGGAAGTAGCATATACATTGTTGTTCTTTTCTTGCTTTAAGCAGTCACTAACAAAGTCATTGAAACCAGTTCTTGTGTTGGTACCCATGTGCTTCATCATCATGGGATTCAGACCTCTCTTGAAACTAGCGATCTTTTTGGCATCGGTATTCACCATGTCAGAGGCATAGCGACTTAGATTGTTGAATGCATGTAGATACTGTGTCACAGTCTTGGTGCCTTGATTCAGTGCTAGAAATTCTCCAAACTTCATTTTTGTCAAACCAGGTGGAATGTAAACTCCACGAAAAGCCTTCGTGAATTCCCTCCAAGAAATGTGGGCATTGGGGGGAAAAATGGTGCGGTGGTGCTTCCACCACATTCCCGTAGGGCCTTGTAGCTGATGAGATGCATACTCAGTCTTCAATACTTCTATCATCCTTAGAACACGAAACTTATCTTCCATGGTGTTTATCCACTCTTCTACATCCAATGGCTCTGTAGCTTCTTTGAAAATTGGTGGTCTGGTGTCCATAAAATCCTTGAAATTGCTATGCTGATTCGCTTCATGTCTACCTGGGTTTAACCCACGGCGGGTGTTGTCAGCAATGTGGCGCAATGCAGCTTCCATGTTCTGCTGCATGCCCTCCATGTTGCGTTGACTTCTAAGGAACTATGCGAAGAACTGTTCCGCGGTGTACGGTGGAGGAGGAGGTGGTGGTGGTGGATCGCGGTTCTCATTCCCAGCGGCACTGCCACCTGCCTCAGTCGCATCATACATGGTACGGCGAGTGTTCGGCATCTGCATATTTCAGCAACAGTAATTATTAGGTGATGTTGTAGAAATTGCAGGTGAATGAAAAATTATGCCGTACTGAATTCACTGGAGAGAATAAATTCATACAATAAAACAGGGGCATAATAAGTCATTCCAATTAACACAACATCACTAATTAGATTACTTAAGCGCACACATCACGTCCATAACAACCAAATTACCAGCATACATACACTGGACTTTTGACGTTCAGATATCGCCACAACACACCCAAGTTTTCTAACATTACATCAAGGTCTTAGTCTTTCTACTCATTATTACATGCCAGACATGCCAACCCTACAAAAGGTCATCGCAAATGAAACCCTAGTAGCTAGCGCAACAATGACTAGCCTACTCATCGTGGTCGCTATCTAAGTCAGAGATGTCGACATTGTCACTATCTACATCATCGTCGTCATCATCACCTAGTGCCATCAAGCTCTTCAGGATCCTTGTCCTCATCTAGATCCATCTCTGCGGCTCTAGGCGGAACGTAAGGGTGGAGCTGGTTATTCAGCTGATGAACCTCCTCATGTAGGTTGTTGTTGTACTCTTTTGCATTGGCCAGCTGCTGCTCCATCTCAACCTATCGAGCTCTCAGAACATCTTCTATGGACCAGGCTTCATTCCTCTGGTGGAGCACATGGATCAACATGCGCTCAGCGTTCCTGTTGGCGGTGGTCAGACGCTTGACCTGCTCTCTCAGTGCACGTACGTCTCCCTCAAAGACTCCAGTCCTCTGAGTCGCCTGTTCCCTTTGACGAGTCAACTGAGCCATCTCTGCATAGAGCCTCTCAATCTCGGCGTTGTGATCCCTCTGACGCTGACGTCGGTCATCGCTGGCCTGACCAAGAGCACCAAACACACGTCTCAGGCTACCTTCTACTCCATCGAAAGCCTTCATCACTGCAAACATGGCGCTCATAGCAGGGTTATCACTGTTCTGTCCTTCTACTGCACTAATCTCCAAAGATCTTCCTCTTGCCTGCTGCCACAAGTCAGTGGAGGGGTTGCCCCTCGGAAAGACTCCAACTAAAGCGGCTGCCAACTCCTGAGGAAAACGATCCATGATATCCCTCAGTATCCCAAAGGTTGCCCTGTCAGCTACTTCTCCAGCGGTCCTGCTAGTTGACTCATAATGCCAACCAGTCCACTCAGAACCATCACCTCGGGGATGAACAACGACCTCCACAGTAACCAAGAGACCTTCCCCCAACTGCTCATTTGTCCAAAAATAGCGGGGCTCCATTCCATCAGGATAGCCTACATAGCTGAGCACTCTCCACAAGAGTGTAGGCATCCCAAACTCTCCAAGAAACATGTGGCGCTGACGGGTACGTGGAGCAAGCGGATGGCGGGGAGCTCTGCCTCTGGTGGACTTGCGAGCGGTCTGCTTTGTGCGTGCCATCTATAGCAAATTTTGTTTTATTACTCACGTGAGAACAAGGTTTAGTTGTCATTTTTATCAAAATGAGATAATCAACTTATAAGGAGAGGAACAATGCCATGAATGATATGTAACAACATGATGCATGCACGTTCCGTATGTTCTCACAAACTTAGGAAAAATAACAATTGCTAGCGGCATAGACGGTGGCATACAACGGTCTCTCATAATGTAGCTAATACGTACTACACGATAGCGCTGTTATGTACCTGCAAAAGATCCACTGCAGCCCAAACCCTGACATTATGAAAATTATGCATGAAAGCAGTAAAGTAATCTACTCGTTCTACACACATCCCCAGATACGCGTACAACGGTAGCAACTACCCGAACCATCGTCCTATCGACGGCATCGTCACCACAAGACGGAATTCCCCACACATTGGATACCTTCATACAAACACGCGTATGGCATGTAAATAATCTGGCATCATATAAGCACTTCCCTAGATCGGTAGTGTATCCGATCATGCTCTCACAACTCTCACTTACCAAGGCGTAGAGGCAATGGATCCATACATTACCACTCAAGTGAATGGCACTCATATAATAGCACACCGTATGAGCAACGAAATAGAAATATGATGCAAAGACCCCCAAGTCAGTACTTAAATAAGCCACCTAGAGTCCTTAACTGGGCATACAAGACATGACCACTGGCACACTCTTAAGTTTTAAATTAGAGATTGAAACACCTATATACTATAAGTTCATAATTAGTTTTGTAACACAAAACCCTTTTGTTTTAAATACACGCATGAACAGTAACCTGCTAAACCTTGCTCTGATGCCAGTTGTAACAGAACCGACCAATTATACGAGATTAAGTAAGAAAATCTTCCGCTGTGGCAGATAATTTAGCAAACTTAAGCCCGTATAACCCGGTAGTCCGTGAAACCACGAAGGATTTCAAACCAATCAACATACAAACCAAGATCGTACAAGTTTAGCAAGTACTGTCACACGTTACATAAAGTTCGCAATCACAGTTGGGTATATCAGAGTTTAGAATATAAAGTTATTACAAACCCAGTTCAATCTGAAATAGCGGAAGCAAATAGTTTTAAAGCCACACACACTTTTAGTTTAGATACAATGCCAGTAGGTAGTCATCTCCAACAAAAGCATCAGATGAGAGATACGGAGTGACCATTGCCCTTGGTCCTAGTTATCACCCATCGCCGGGTACAGGCAGTTAATGCAATAACCGTAGTACATTTGACCATCTGCAACAACAATGGGAACAACGCCCTGAGTACGAGAAGGTACTCAGCTAGACTTACCCGTCTTAAACCAAATTAAAGCGACACCAAGGATTATGCAAGGCTTTCTTTAGTGGGCTAGCTGACTTGTTTGCGAAAAGCATAAGTTATCATGAAGACACCATTTTAAATACTTTGCATCATCTTTATTAGGACCTATCCATCTAGGTAAGCACCTGTACTATAGCAATCACTTGATTAACCAATAACATCCAGTTACCAATTTAGATTTAGCATATCCCATACCATCTAGATAACCATCATTGTTCCATAATAATTACTACGATGCCATAGCCCGAGTCAAGTGCTCACTATCTAGGAGCGATGGTGATTCGAATCGATTCCTAACCAGCTGGTGATTTATTCCTCACACAAACCATGCTTCCCCTACTAGGGTAGCTTAGATCACCAAGGACACTATTTAGGTAGCCGCGGGACAATCTGGAACCGCAGTACCCAGGGACCGCCCGACTGCCAGGAATCAGGGCGCCCCTGCCCTTGGGCTCACTCTTCGCGTCCCTGTCATACCCCCATCAGCTCCAATATGCGCACCCATGTAGATCCCAGCCCGAATAGTGCCACTAGCTTCGTGGTCGAAAGGTACTTTATTCGGCCAGCTAAATATGAGGCATGCGTTCAACATGACAAGATGGACGAGCAACGATCGGTCCTTAATTGACACAGATGGAAACTAACAGCACCCCAGAACCCTGTCTGGTTGCCTCCAACTTTTTCGTCCGGTCTTCAATTATTCATCACACATGGTTAATTCCAGGATATCATTCTTTCCATAGCTAAATTCTTCTAGTAACCACCTATAATGTAGGTGACCAGATATCACCGATCGCTACCGGTCTAAGCAAAGCTAAGCAGTTATTCGATCTTGACCTAACAGGGTAAAAGGTAATAAGGTAGGCAAGGATAGTAATAAATGCATCAACGGTTTCAATCAACTCCTACAACTTAATGCAACAATATATAAACTCATATATATAGAAAGAATTGCTTTTATAAATTAGGAGACTTATAATGCTCCGGGGCTTGCCTCGTTCGAACGAACTAGGTTGATGATCCACGCACTCGGGCAAGTCCTCTCCTTGCTCCTCTTCCTCTAGCACCTCCTATGCCTGGACTTCTTGTGGATCAGTCCCGGTCTGCTCTTTCTGGACTACTACTAGCAACTCCTCCTGCGATCCTGTATGATGCAGATGTATAAGTGCTAATGTATAGGTGCATTGGAGAGATGACATGTAATGATCATGATGCATGGAATGTAGATGAACATGTTTAACTTTATTGGACATAGTAGAAGTAAAGTTCTTCTACAAGGTAGCCAATATCATCCAAGAACATGTACTACTATTCTACTACTACAACCATTGTACTAACATGCCAAGTGACCACAGACAGTTAAGATGCTTCAAAGATACACCAAAGCAAATATTATTAACTGATCATACATTAAAGAAGATTTGTTTATTTCATTTTAAACTAGGGATACAACAGCAACATATATTTCTAGTGCTCATAAAAATCTGAGAAAATTACAGTAGCAGAGTACTACTCTAAGTAGACTACCATAAAATTTTCATGGCATTTGGATAAGTAAAATAGCCTACACAAAAATGATAAGCTATGGTTGATAATTAAGCATGAAAATACTTTGTACTATGAAAAGTGTCAAACAACAGATTTGGTATTTTTCCTATGTTCTACACAGTAAACAATCACTGCACAAAAATTATCATACACGTGTTTTATACAATTTTTTGCTCTCTATCAAAATAACAAAAATCATCAATTAAAGGCACTTGAACTACACATCAATATTTCTCTACAAAACATGCATGACATATATTTTTCCTACAAAGCACATCACTAAAGGAGATTAACAAAACTGGAACCATATTTTTATGATGTATATTCTATTTACTAGACATTTTCTAAGAAATCAGTATTTATTCAATTTAAATAAAGCTACATAGAAAAGTATCACAAATTTGACATGCAATATTTTTAATAGATAGATCTAGTCACAAGAAACCTAGCAAAACTTATTTCAACAAATTTGGAGCCATTTTAAGCAAGTTATAAATTTCCAAAGCATTTAAATAGAAATCTGAAAATCATTTCTTAAATTCTTTCTGAAAATCCATGTTCAAAACTGCTAGATTCACCCGGATCTCCACACAGGCTTGCACCCCTGCGGCTGACAGTGGCCCCCGCGGTTCAGCCGGCCCCAGCTGCCAGCCTCACGGGACAGGGGAGGCGGCAGACCGCTGAGATCTCGCCGATGGCGAGGTCTCAGGCCCGGTGAAGGTGACCGACGTGCTCCCCACCCCCGTGCGAACCCAGCGGTGCTCGTGCCATGGACCAAAGAGCATGGGAAGCCATCCGCTGCCGTGCATGGCAGAGCGGCGACGTGGGTCATCACCGGTGAGGCGTCCCCGGCCGTGGCACGGTGAGAGGAGGTGCTCGAGATACTCGGCGACGTAGTGCGGTGCTCGTGCGCGAGAAAGGAAGGCGGGAGAGAAAGCGGAGCAGGGCTGTCCGCGCTGAGCCAAGCTCCAGCAAGGAGGAGCTCACTCTGGCGAGGGATTCCTGGCCGGTGAAGACTTACCATGGCGAACCGACGCGAGCACCACCTGCGAGATGGCAAAGCAAAGCAACGGCGAAGACGGAGCTAGCTCTGGCGAACTGGAGCGGCCGAAACGGCTAACTCCGGCGAGGCGCTGGTGCGGGCGGTGGCGGAGGCGAGCGCGTGCGCGTGCTCTGCTACTGAGCGAGAGGTAGGGGGACAAGGCTGCAAGTGAGAGGAGCATGGGGTGGAGCGCGCGTCTGGTCGGCTCTTGAGCCGAGCGCTGGTCGGAGCACCGCCCTTCGCCACCGGTGTACGGACGCCGCGTGGTGGCCGGGCAGGCGGGGAAGGCGGGCGCGACGCGTTCACGCGTGGGAGCGGCCGCAGCATGGGCCTGGGCTGGCGAAGCGTCGCTGGGCCAGACGCGGGGCGGGCGGCCCGGTAAGAAGCAAATCGAATTTTTCAATTTATTTTCTATTCCCAACTGATTTGAATCACAAATTTGAGCAACCAAAACCTATTTTCAGGATTTGGGGTAAAAATAAAAGTTGTTCAAAAAAATGTACTCTACAACTTTGCCAAAAGGAGTAAGGCCAAAATCCAATTAGATTTTGAACTATATATTTAAAGTTAATTTAAATCAAAAACCCTATTTTAGAAGATTATTTTTAAAAGCAAAATTTGAAAAAACTTTGAATATACACCTTGCTCCAAATTGCATCCTAATTACTTCTAAGTGGTCTAAGTGATCAATCAAGGTTCGCACATGGCAAAACAAACATAGCATCCAATCTATTAAAACAAAACTATGCAACATACATGTTTCATTAGTATGTTTCAATTCTATACTTCATGTCATGCTTATGAATGCATAGTAATGATTTTGCTCATGATTTGCAAAATGTTAATGCATGCTTAACACCGAGGTGTTACACACGCCAGTGATCATCTCCCGGGTTTGACACAAACCGGCTTAGCTTGCACACAGCAAATGAGATGTCAGGCCTTGTTACACTAGCAAGATACATGAGCGAACCAATGATCTAGGAATATCTCAACTGATCCCTTACTATTCTCTGATTTTTCCTCAATAGCACACTAGAGTCATAAGGTGTAGGAGCAGGCGCACAGTCACTAAACCCAAAGCGACTTAGCACCTTTTCCACATTGTGGTTTTGTAACAGAGTTACCCCACCATCACCTTCTCTTAGAAGCTTGATATTAAGAATAACATCAGCCTCTCCCGAATCTTTCATCTCAAAATTTTTAGATATAAATTCCTTCACCTCCTCGATCACTTTGAGGCTGGATCCAAATATCAGTATGTCATCAACATATAAGCACAAAATGACTCCTTCACCCCCACCATACCGATAGCACACACATTTGTCAGCTTCATTCACAACAAAGTCAGCAGATGTTAAAGTTTTGTCGAACTTCTCATGTCACTGCTTAGGAGCTTGTTTTAGACCATATAATGACTTTAATAATTTACACACCTTGCTTTCTTGACCATTTGCTACAAACCCACTAGGCTGATCCATATAGATCTCCTCCTCCAACTCTCCGTTTAGGAAAGCTGTCTTAACGTCCATTTGATGAACGATAAGACCATAAGAGGCTGCTAGAGAAAGCAAAACTCGAATTGTGGTCAATCGGGCAACCGGTGAATAAGTATCAAAGAAATCCTCATCTTCCTTTTAAGTATAACCCTTGGCCACAAGCCTTGCCTTGTACCTCTCAATAGTACCATAAGGCCTAAGCTTTTTCTTGAACACCCATTTGCAACCTATAGGCTTGCACCCATAGGAACGATCAACTATTTCCCAAGTTCTATTAGACATAACTGAATCCATTTCACTCCATACTACTTCCTTCCATAAGTCAGCATCAGGAGAGAAATATGCCTCTTCAATGGTTGTTGGTGTGTCATCCACAAGGTACACAATATAGTCATCACCAAAATTTTGCACATAGGGTTCCTCAATTTGTTCTATCGGAGTAAAATTTTTATGCTCATGGGGAATTATAAATTCATGACCAGTTATGCTAGGTGCATTTTTCATGGGAAACTCGTTCTCAAAGAATGTAGCATCTCTAGATTCCATGATTGTATCAACAGCCATCTCAGGAACACTAGAGTTTATAATTAAAAATCTATAACCCACGCTGTGAATAGCATAACCAAGAAAAACACCATCAACAGTCTTTGGTCCAAGCTTTCGCTTTTTGTTTATTGGCACATTCACCTTTGTCAAACAACCCTAAGTTCGCAGGTAAGAAAGATTTAATCTCTTCTTCTCTCATTTCTTGAATGGTGTAATTTCTTTGTTCTTTGTGGGCACTCTATTCAGGACATGACACGCTGTCAATATAGCCTCACCCCACCATTCCTTAGATAGTCCCGTAGTCTCCAACATGGCATTAACCAAATCAGTTAGAGTGCGGTTCTTTCTCTCTGCAATCCCATTGGACTATGGTGAGTATGGTGGCATCCTCTCATGAATAATTCCATACACCGCGTAAAACTCAGAAAATTCATTTGAGAAATATTATCCCCCACGATCGGACCGCAAACGCTTGATTTTCTTCTCAAGTTGATTTTCTACCTCAACTTTATAGACTTTAAAATAATGCAATGCTTCATCTTTTGTTTTCAATAAATACACGTAGCAAAATCTAGTGCAATCATCTATAAATGTCATGAAGTATTGTCTATCGTCTTTAGTCAATTCGCCATTCATTTCGCATAAATTAGAATGAACGAGTTCTAATGGTGCCAAGTTCCTCGCCTCAGCAGCCTTGTGAGGCTTGCGCGGTTGCTTCGATTGCACACACACCTGACACTTAGAATCTTTGACTAAGTTAAATTTTGGGATTAAATTTAGATTTGCAAGCCGCGTGAGACAGCCAAAATTAATGTGACAAAGTTGTGAATGCCATATATTCGACTCATCCGAAATATTAACATTGTTCACTACTTTATTACACGCATCATCAAGCAAAGATAAGCGGAACAAGCCTCCGCAATCATAACCTTTTCTAACAAATGTTTCATGTCTCGATATAACACACTTATTGGACTCAAGCATAATTTTAAAGCTATCGCGACACATCTGAGAAGCGCTAATAAGGTTCTTCTTGATAAAGGGGACATGCTGGATGTTCTTTAATAGCACCGTCTTTCCCGAAGTAAACTTCAGAACGACCGTACCAGCACCAAGAACACGCGCATGCGAACCGTTTCCTATCAGCAAGGCTCCACTCCTGCCGGCCTGATAGAAAATAAACAAAGAAACATCAGCACACACATGAATATTAGCATCACTGTCCATCCACCACTCAGGTGAAAAACAAACTGAAAGAATAAAAGGTAAAGAATTACCATACCCAGATGTTCCTCCTCTAGTCTCACTAATCACCATGTTTGCTGATTTCTTTTCTTACTTATATTTGCGGTCTGGGCACGCACTTGCCCAATGCTCATCACTCCCGCAAACAAAGCAACCTCCACCTTTCTTGTTATTTTTCATCTTAAACTGTGCAATTTGCTTAGGCTTTGCATTGTTGTTCTCTTGCATGTTCTTCTTCTTTTTATTACGAGACGCAAATGAGTTTTTCTTCTGCACCATATTGGCAGCGGAAGACTCAACTCCTTTCCCACGATTGTCTTTTGCTCTCGCTCTCTCCTCAACATCAAGAGATCCAATAAGCTCAGCCACGCTAAACTCTTGTCTCTTGTGTTTTAGAGAAGTAGCAAAATCCCTCCAAGAAGGTGACCGTTTAGCGATTATACCGCCGGCCACAGACTTGTCGGGCAACAAACATGAGCAATGTTCTAGTTCCTTCGCTAGCGCCTGTATCTCATAAGCATGTTCGACAACCATTTTGTAGTCATACAACTGCTCCATAAGGTACAGCTCACTGCCAGCATCAGGAACCCCAAACTTTGCCTCAAGAGCATCCCATAACTCTTTGCCTGATGTGCAAGATATGTAGTTTTTCTCATACTTGGGATAAAGTGCACTAATCACGACGCCTCGAAACAGGTTATTGGCAGCCAAGAACTTTTGCTCCTACTCAGGAGTAAACTGTTTAGGCTTCCCCTGTGCGGCGTGATTGCAGTTCATCGCAGTCAACCACAATACCATATTGGCACGCCATATCATGAAATTCCTGCCATCAAAATTATTTGGCTTCAAAGCAGCAACAAAACCACTGACAGAAAATTGCCTAAGATTAGGTTTTTGGATTGTTAGATATTTAGGCATTTTTATTACCAGTTTAATCCAGAAAATTAACATCAACAGGTTCGTGATGGCATATATGTGCATGTGTATATCTCTAATGAACACTACAGCATGCAGAGATGATATACAGATGAATACAGTAATCACAGATATTAGAATGTACCCAGCGGAGGGTCTCATGCCGAGGGCATCAGAGGCTCCATTCGCACTAGTCGACATAGTGCGTTGCTTGAAGTCGCAGGCCACAGTCGGTGCAGGACGATGTTCGCAGTGCAGTCCCACGAACGGATCACCAAGAAGAAGACAACTTACGGTTCCGTAGGCAATCATCGGGAAGAAGACGGGATCTGCCACCAGGAAGAAGGCGTACGTGGACGAGCAGTCGCGAATCGCTCTCAAAAACCTAATCGTCGCGCACCCCGTGCAAGGTTCTCTGGCGGACGAGGATTCTAGAGCCACTTGCTCTCCCGCTACTCCATGCGCGCAGAGGTATGGGACGGGAAAGACAGAGGGCTGCTGAAATGTGGATTCTCTCGGGAGCGGTTGTGGAAGACAGAATCTGGACTGACGGAGGACTGCGCGGATATATGGCTGCGACAGATGGAAGGGACGAAGGCAGCAGAGAATCCCAGGAGACGGAAAGCGGAAGGGACGGTAACTGACGCAGTCAGTTCGCCTCCACAATCAAAGGGAGAAACTCCCGTAATTATGTGGAATAAGTGGCAAAAGACTGGCCACGCCCGCCCGCTCGCCGCCTGCCACGGCCCGGCCCGACCGGCGGCGGCGGCGGCGCGCGCGTGGCACGCCTTTGTCCTTTTCTCAGCTTCTTAATTAAGATGAATAATTTCCAATCATATAAGCTGAGTCAACATTCAGTCAAAAACCCATATGGTATTAAACCATACAACGCTTATTATTACAGACTATAGAGTTTTATTTGATTTATTAAATATTATATGGGCCAAGCCCATAATATATCCAACAGCGGTTTTACAATTGAATCATTTGGATTTGCTCCACCTGAAGTTATACGCAAGTGCACGTTGAATCTGTTTTCTAGGTCCTCCATCTTATCCCAAATATAAATCAATTTAGCCTTGTCCTAAGTTATTTTTTTTAGTTTTAAGCTGTTATTTAGTGTATATGTTTGGTTACTTACAATAGTTTTATCTTGCATTAGACTTTATGCAGCACAACCTAAGCTAGCATAACATATATAGTATATTTATTTTTGGTTGTTCTACGCAGGCAAAATGTTTTGCTAAAATTGTGCTTGGTTCCTTACATCTTCTAGAATAGGTATCGTGTTTCTAACAGTAGGAGAGCTGAGAATATTTTATTTTTGTATGTTGTGTTAGCTTGTGCAAATATGTGTTGTCTGATCTAGCGTACTAGCTAATGCTGCATTGTGCTTGTTTTGACAATTATGTATGCTTCCATAAATTCTCTGCATCAACCAAATATGCACAAGTTTGGATATTGGCTATGTAAGCAACACAGTGAAATGTTAGGGGGTTTGCCTAGTGGCGCGCTACCCCCTCTTAGTGACAAACCTTTTTCTAAGATTGTTTCATTTTCATGGACACCGTGACGAAGAGGGCCCAAAAGACCGCCGTGGAAGGAGCAAAGAGGAAGAAACAAAGCCAAAGATGACTGATTCGAAGATGCTTTGGGATGTTCCAGGCTAGATGGCAAAGGAGCTTGATGGAAGTCCAAGTTGAGAGCATTTGGTGTGCACAAGTGCTACACTCACCAAGTCAGAGCCAAAGTGGCCCAATCGGATAGGTTTTAAGGCACAAATCTCAGAGACGTTGAATTGGACGATATTGACTTGAAATGAGCTCAAATATGCACAAGAGTGTGCACCAGATGATTGGTACCAGCCCGACGGGTCATCCAGTGGCATTATGCACATTGGTGGATCATTCAGTGAGGTCTAGCCTTTACTTCTGCAAAGTGGCCATTCCACTTTGTACCACCGTACGAACCAATGGAGACCTCGTGGTGCCTCGGCGGATCGTCGGTGCGGCTCAACTTGACTTCATGACAAGCTGCCCAAGGTACGGGTGTGCACCATATGATCCATGGAGAGTTCGTTACTTCCGACGGACCATTCAGTAATCGGTAGTGTCTGCGACTTTTTCCAGAGCGAACCACTTCATGCAGCGTGTGGCGTGCATGGTCCTGCGAAACTGTTGATTTTTGTGCGGTATATATACTGACTGTAGACTTCCTATGATGCATACTGGCAACTTCCTATGATGCATATCTATACCCATAACTTTACTGAACATAAAACTTCCATGTATCATGTATGCACATATTGATACAATGCACACGCTCCAGTATTTTGAAACTGTTGATTTTTGTGCGGTATATACACTGACTGTAGACTTCCTATGATGCATACTGGCAACTTCCACCGGTAAAAAAAAAGGTTACAGGACCTTCCAAAAAGGAAGGCTATTCATTATTCAACATGATATCAGCTAATGGAAATAAGCAGATTGTAGAGCATTTGCCTTTTTAGATGCTACTGAAGCATCTGCGCTTCTGCCATCCAATGAGTATGCTTTCTCCTGGTAAAAATGAGACAAAAATAAAAAGTTAATAGCTTTATAGAGTTGAAAGTATGTGGATCTCACGAGTTTCTTGTATCTAACGATGTGAAAATTACACATAAACTGGTTGGTTTAGCTGAATAAAATGTCAAGGCAGCTTTGGTTTGTCAGGATCACAATGTGTATTCACACTTTTGGGCAATTCTGATCTTAGTGTAAATTCATAGCAGTATGATAATGAGACTACTATATGACCATCTGATACTGAACATCCAAACACAAAAATGAACCCACAATACCCATTTATGGCTGAATAATATCATAATGTTATTAAGTTGTCTGGCAACACAAACTGTAAGGAGAAACAAGGCTATAGATAGTCAAAGGATCAGTACATTAGTCAGAATGGTAGTGATATACTGATATGGAATGGGAAAGAGCTGAGAACCAGAATAAAGGCATGGATAGGGTATTGTTCATGTGTATGTGAAAGTCTGAACTTGGTCTAATTCTTGCTTAACGCCATGACCACCTTTGATTGTCAGGATCACAACGTGTATCCTTAACAATCCTGCCTAACAAACTCCAGAGGAAAAACTAAAATAGAAATAAAGCAATGCGATTGTGTGAGCACACTTACCAGCAAGCGCCACAAGAAAGGTGCACCCTCTCGTTTCCTAATTTGTTTGCCAAGAATCTCAATTGCTGTAAACCGTTGAAACTGCATTAGCTACTAACATAGGTAGACATAGAACAAAAATAATTCAATTTTGCAAGTAGCGAAGACTTCAAACCTTTGGAAGTCTCTCCAGCATTTATTAGAACAGTGTACCAAACCTCATTGAAGACATCCACTTGTTCATCTGATGCACCAATCATCTAATTGTACCATTTGTTTATCTTTAGCAAACACAAACAAATTTTATAATTACTCATCTTAAAGTAATAAAAAGCTTCCAGTTCCTACTTTATAATCTAGCGCATCAAAGTCTGGACCCAGAGTGTCAAAGACTTTCATGTGATCTCCTTTCCCATATTCATAAGCAGCCTCCGCCAGCTACATGAAAGAAAGAACAATTAAAAGCAGCATTATCAATCTTCCAAGAGAAGATTTGTGATGTAGTAATGTTACAACAGACAAACAAGTAAATAAAATTAGTAAAGAAAACTACAATAATAACAGGCTACGATATATTGCCACAAAGAGTATGCATTGTGTGCAGCGATGTTTAGCTGCCCGAATTGGACCTCCAAAAAATTTCTTCAGAAATACTAGATCATTATATGGCTCTTCTTTTTGCTCTTTTTTTGTTCTTTTTTTTGTGGCTCTTGTTGGGTTTCATCTTGATCCTACCCCAACTTGCTTGGGACTTAAAAGCTTCATTGTCGTAGAGATTGCTTTGTACTGTCAATGCTTATTCTTACAAGAGTAACACATATTGCAAGTGACGAGAGCTTCAAAAAAAGTTGCATACCTTGATTGCCTTCTGCATCACTTGCTGCTGATTCCTGTCCATTGAACGGACCCTGCAATCAGGTTGCTTTTCTGATTTAGTAACTATTAATAAACCTTCTTGTGTTCCTACAAAACACAAGACTTAACATATCTGACCTTGACTTCAATGATTCCAACATATTATGTGCACTTTTTAGTTCACTCATACTTGCTAGTGCCCACAATATAAGCAAGTCAAGGAGCCATTCCGCATGCCATATAGACTGAAAAAAGTTCAAACTGACAGTCAAAAGAATGTCTCATCTAGCTTTAATTTGTATGTGTAAAATCCCCAATAGGAAGCTTAGTTATATATGCATCACACATACTCAAAGATGTTCCTGGGAGTCAGTACCTCATTCTTTAGTTCATCTAGCAATGTTGTTAACCTCTCTTTAGCTGAATCTATATGACCGCGTATGTATAATCGGAGCAGCAACCCTAGAGCATTCAAATACACCTGAATGGATGAGAAATTATTTAGTATCCCAAGCAATCTATGTCTAAAGTAAAATAACCACCAATAAATAATACCTCTGCTGCCTCACAATCACTTTTCTCAAGTTCCTTCATGATGTTGTGATCATATATCTCCAGAACTTTACACAAAGGGGATTCAGCTTCTAAGTAACAAACAGCGACATGCCACCAGTTGTGGGTTAACCTGTGGGAGACAAAGAAATCTAAAAAACTAAGCTCATAGCTGTTGACTTGCATCGGTAGAATGCACACTGCATGGAGAACCACATACAGAAATGATGTGCATGCCTCCCATGATGGAGAACATGATTCCATGAACTCGGTAGCTTCTCTGAAGCGACATTCCTGCTGAAAAACATGGCACAGCTACAAGAAAACAAACATTTTGTTATTGGATTATGCACACAGCTACAAGAAGAAAATGATTTTTTTTGTTATTATATCAACTAAGTGAAAACTCTTACGGCTAATATAGTTGTTCCAAACTTAACAAGAAGTTACAGAGTGCCAGCATGAGAAGATTCAGTAATCTAAACTCTCCCACCCAATATAGGAATTGTAACAGTTATCTCAAATGACGACACAATTATGACTTTCTTTGTACTCAGAAATAGCACTGTTTTCTTCTAAAGCAATGAACAAACCAAAATGAAGATGCGGGGAGATGTTGGACCAAAATCGGTGAACCAAGGATTCCCCACACAGGTACACAATTCAACAGTGACTAGTTCAGTTTCCTAGAGCCAGGTTAATGATGACTAGGTACTACATTCGCAAAAAAAAAGAAAAGAAAAGAAAGATGACTAGGTACTACATGCTAGTTGCCACTTGACAGTCAGTTAGATGTGGACACACAGAACGGAACATTTAACTAAAGATCTGAAATTCCTTGCTTTGCTGGGTCATGCCAGTATGATCATGGTTATAGATGCTATGTAGTATGTAGGCTGAATTTTAAAAAAAGGGCGTACCCAGTGCAGAGAGCTCCCGCTCTGTGCGGGGTCTGGGGAAGGGTGTCAGTGGCAAGCCTTACCCTCGCCTGTGTAATGCGAGGAGACCGCGACTCGAACCCGGGACCTTCCAGTCACAGACGGTAAGACTCTACCGCTTGCACCAGGCCCGCCCTTCAAAGATGTAGGTTGAATTTTATTTTCAAAAAGAAGTATGATCAAGTTAGCTTTACACAACAATCATCAAAAGTTTTAAAAGTTTCTGATATATCTTCAATAGATCCAGCTAATCTGAAATCACAAATTGTAATAGTTAGATCCTGGATAGGATCCCTTTGATAGCTATTCCTTTATTTCTATTTCTATTGAACAGATCCTGTATGGGATGCTTTTAACTACTGAAACTAACTATAACCACATCATGAACATACATTATGCTGTGACCAGAAGTCATTCTTGTTTATAGCCAAGCCTTTTCGAGCAGCTCTCTCAGCTTCATCCATCCGTCCAAGCTCTAGCAAAGGGAAGGCAAGCATGCCATATATGAAATTTTGATCTTGATTCTTTGGCAAAACCTGATAAGCATGGAGTACCACAAATCTAGTGAACAAAAGAGCCTGTTACAACAGTATTTTTTAAAGGGTGGCAGGGTGCTGGGTTCATAAATATTTGATTATTGCTACATTCACAAGTTCTTGCAATGCACCAATTTGGCACAGTAAAAATGTTTACAGGAAACGATGAAAAGGAACACAAATATGCAACACTACTTTAACTACTGACTACCATGCAGTAAGGGAACAGTGGGCATATAATGCTCTCAGCAATTATTTGATCTTATTTTGATACAAAGATACCATTGTTGATATTACTTGAGATGAATCAACACAAGGACATCTAGTGAAAAAGAAATGCCGCATCAACTTCAACTTCATTCAGTGAAGCACAAAATTTTAAGCCCATAAATACACAGGAACCCCGTTTGGCTTACTTGTTGGACGAATTTCAGGGATAAATCTGGCTTTCCCAAATAGAAGCAGATGAGCTGCGCTCTCTTGAGAGATAGGATATCCCTGGGGAATTGCTTGAGAAGCTGTCATAGACGACCATATTACAAATTAGCAATTGGTATCTGTTTACTGACTCCGCAAGTAGCAGCATTAGTATAGCCAGTCCTCCAAATCAACAAACTTAGGAATGTCAAACCTCGAAGTGCCGCTCGATCGCCACCTCCACGTCCCACCCCTCGCCCATCAGCGCGGAGAGCGTCCCGAAAACGGCCCTCTCGTACTCCGTCGCTTTCCCCTGGAAGCAGGCGCGCAAACGCACCACAGGTAAAGGTGGTCAGGTCGGCTCAGGGAACGAACGGGGGCGCGGGGAGTGGTCGAAAGGGAGGGAGGAAGACGCTAGCTCACGAGGTTGTCCTTGGCGGCGGCGAGGAAGGCGGCGGCCCCCGCGGGGTCCCTGGGGGCGACGGCGTGCGCGGCATGCGCGGCGGCGAGGGCGCAGGTCGGGTCGGCCGCAGAGGCGCGGAGGACGGCGGCCACGCGGCCGCGGCCGAAGGACATGAAGGCGGCGTAGTAGGCGTCGAGCGCCGCCGCGCAGTCGGCGGAGGACGTCCGGTACTCCTGCCCCCACATGTCCCGCCTCACCTCGCCCTCCGCCGCTGCCATGTGCTCCTCTCGTGACTCGTGACGGCGCTCGACTTCCGATCGCTGCTTGCTGGCTGCGGGGCGGAGCAGCACGGGAGACTGTTTGCTGGCAGTGCCCAGATGGTTGCTTGCCGTTGCCGATTGCTATCGCGTTGACACGGCCGTTGTTCGGCGGTCCGCGTCAGTTTGTTGGGTACGGTGGAGGATAGTGCCGGATGGAGTGGGGACTCGGGTGGTTCGGTGATGGGGGTTCTTCCGATGGCGAGGTGCCTCGTGGGTGCCGACGCCGCGACGCCGGACGCGGCAGCACGGGAAACGAGCGCGAGGCCACGAGTGAGCTGCTGAGGTGGCAGATTTCGAGGGGGTGGGAGAATCCGGGGGATAGGATCGTACCGTGTCCTTTTTTTTCGCTAAAAAATGCTCTGACGACACGGGCGTCCGGCCTTAGGGCACCGCAGTGGTTGAGTCAGCTACTGGATACATGAGCATCTCCGAAGATATGCTATCCTGATTCTTTACGGTATATTTAGATTTTTATAGGAAAAATTGAACTCCAACAGATATTCTATTTGGTTTTGTATAATAGCAAGTATGCTATCCCTGAAATCTCATTGGGCATAGATAGCAATCCTTCCCGCGCGCCAGAAACTAGCTTCCCGCCCGCGTACTGGACTCTCCCATCGTGGGGATCCAAGCCCAACCCGCTCCATTCAACGATTCCCAACTCCCAAGCTCGTCCATCGCCTCCTCCCCTTCGCCGGCCCTGCCACCGCGGCACCACGGAAGCTGCTACTCGTTGGCCCTCTGAAACGCCCTTTCCTTATTCGCCGTGATGTCGCAACGTCCTCATGGACAGGCTCCGCCGTCTGAGATGGGAGATCCCAACTACGCTGCCCTTTTATTCCAACAACAGGCGGATGGGAGTACCAGGCGAATTGGAGCAGCAGCAGGCGGATGGAAGCAGCAGGCGAATGGGAGATCCCAACTGCAGCAGGACTCCCCGGTGCTGCCGTGGTTGGAGAATACGGCGCAAGGAGACCAGCGACGACTCCAAAGGAATAGATCGTAGAAAATTTCAATCGGCAGGTGGAATAGGTCCATGGTAGTTGGTGACGTGGCAATTTTTTAATATACAAGATGAGAAATAGCAAGTCTATTGGAAAACTCTTCTTTTCTGAGGACTTCTATATTTTACAAAAGAGCTAAACTATGTAATTTAGCTATTTATTTTACCACGTCGGTTGAAGATGCACTGAGCCTACTTATAAAAGACAGCTCCTTTTATGGCTATCTCTAAGGTTAGCTCATGGTGCTTTTAATACACTTTTATACTACTAGGAAGTCATGATCAACTACATATCATCTTTGTCGCTCTTTGTGTGCATCCTATTTCAAAGACTCACAGCTCGCTAGAAATATTGTCATCTCAGTTTGATCACGGAAATAAACATGAACATAGATTACAACTTAATCTCAGAATAATGATATGAATTGGCTTACAATATAATAATGCATAGTTGGTACAATTACGGGCAATTATTTAATATTGGACCAAACTGAAGACAATGGCAACACGCCTCTTTCATTCAGGACAAAATAGACAGAAGTGCTAGCTGCATTTGTGGAAGAAGAAACACCAAAAGTCCTGAACAAGTTGGCAGAGGTTGCAGTTGGCCAATACATCCTGTTAGAGAAAGTAAAATGGAGAGGTTTAAACATCACAGTCACAAGCATTATGTAGCAAAGGCTATCAATTTAAATACTTCAGAATTAGCAATTTGTATTGCGAGATCTACCATCTGCAGGACATATAGTAAAACAATGCATACCTGATCATCACACTTCTAGTCACCAAACAGCCAACATTCTCCTGAAAGAAATAGATTCAATCGCCCTGTTCGCTTCGCTTATAAGCCATACTTTTGCAGCCAACGAACAATATTGTTCTCTCACGATAAATCAGCCAACAATACTTTCAACCATGGCTTATCAGCCAAACGAACAGGGTAAATAGTAAACGGCAATGATAAGCTTTGTGACAAAAAAAACTTAACAAGAAAGGGAATTACTAAATCTTACATAGAAATGTAATAAGGAGAAACTAGTTATTTTTCCTACGTAGAAACCGTTGCCAAATATGCTCAATTAAGTCTTCTTTCAGTTGGGCATGGATTGGCTGAGAACGGATAGCAGCATTTCTACGTCGAACCTCATCTAAGCATGGGTGATTGTTACTGCCTCTCTGTACTTCTGGTGGAAGAGTAATTGACGCCCCTGGGGCATCATTCAAGTCAATAGGACGTTCAGCCATTGCAACTCCCTCATCTTCCACAATCATGTTATGGAGAATAACAGATTTTTCTAAGAATTCTAAGGCTCCACGATCGTGCTGGACGACGCACAATGTTAAAGCGAGCTTGAAGCACCCCAAAAGCACGCTCCACATCTTTCCTTGCCCCTTCTTGTTCACTTGCATACACCTGCACCAAAGGACGCTCTTTGTGGCAAGGACCCAGGCCACCATGCTGGATATCACCGAGAGCAAGGTTGAGAAGAAAAAAAAATCAATAGATTGGAAAGGGGAAAAAGCAACAAAGTGGATTAGTAAGAAGGGGATAAAGAAATAGAAGCTTGCGTGCTTGGCCTATTGTGGCAGCGGACGCAGCGCTTCTAGCCGCAATGAACGCCGTGTTTCCTGCAGCAGCAGACGCGGCATCACCGGCGGCGGCGACGGGCACGGCACCCGGCCGGCAAGACAAGGGATCCGATTCAGCTTGAAGTGGTTGTGGTGCTACATCCTGCTTGGACCTACGACTCATCACTGGCAACGGGATTCAATTTGGTCTAGAAATCGTCTTTGCCTGGAGATTGGATCTGAGCACCACATGAAAGAGGAAGGACAAAAAGGAAATAAATCGTCTCAGCCATTGCGCGCGCAGCAGCAGATTGGCGCGCAGGAGCGGGAGGGAGGCGCGGTGCAGGAAGGACGGAGCAGTCGATCCGATCCCCACCGAGAAGAGTTAGCACCGACGCTTACGCTGGCTCATAGTCTCCTCGATTCGTGAGCGAGCTGGGCGTGGGAACAAGAGGCAACTGGTTTGTTTTCCCACCTCCTCTCTCTTCCACGTAAGATAAATGATGACACGTACAAGTTAGGAGCTAGCTGACTAGGCACTGTTGCGGGTGCCCTTAGGGCATGTACAATAGAGACAGCCGTTGTCTATAAATTCTGAGGGCGTTTGGTTGTCCTTCCTAAATTTTTGTCGCTGTCCCATTAGATGTTTGACACATGCATGGAATATTAAGTATAGACTAATTACGAAACTAATTGCATAGTTTGCGACTAATTTACGAGACGAATCTTTTAAGCTTAATTAGGCTATGATTTGATAATATTTTGCTACAGTAAATATGTGCTAATGATGGATTAATTAGGCTTAAACAATTCGTCTCGTTTAGTACTGATGGATTATGTAATTTGTTTTTTTATTAGTATCCAAACACCCTATGCAACATCCTTCTGACACATCTCCTAAATTTTAGTAGCCGGATCCAAACACCACCTTAGGATTTATAATGCAGACGGCTAAACAGACAGCTCGTACAACCCATAAACACCTACTATTTATTTAGCTGTCTACGAATTGTTTAATACTTGTATGTAGGCATGATTAATCATGAATATTGTTTATATATACCATTATGTTCCTAATTGAAACAAAACAATATTATATATATATATATAATGTAATATAATATATTTCATAAATCAAATATAACATATATCTTCTCCCTCATAAATCAAATATAGCATCAAGAGATGGATGGTTCACGTCTGTTAGCTGCAAAGGGTACGTATAATTGTATTACATATGTGTTTCTTCTATTATTTTTCTATAGGAAAACGACAAGGTGACATGGGTGTGGCCTTGCTCGTCCATTACATAGCACGACAGAGTGAGCACACAGCAGCAGAGAAAGAAGTCGCGCGCGCCGAGCAGGAGGAACTTGTGCCAGGTTTGGCCACAGCTGGATCGTCACGCGCGCCGCATGGAGAAAACGTCCCTCGGAGCACGCGCCACTATCGTCGCCTCACGAGACGCTAGCTTCACTCTCTTGCTTCATTCAATGCCGTTGGAGAGGGTGTTGTTTGCAAATATACTCCGTTGTAGACGACAGTCCGGCGTCCGTCATACGTGCCCTTATGGAGCCCCACACACACATGCCGCCTGGTTGTTGCTTGTTAGGTTGATCTCTACCAACTTGGTCCAACGGCTAATTAGGCCCTTGATCCGCGTCCTGATCGGGGGCGCCCAACCCTATCTATGGTTGGTGGGCCCCCGTCGCATAGCGCCATAAAAAGAAGGTAGGGGTCGAGGCACAAGGCACGAGGTTCACCTGAGCCACCACAAACTCCACCTACATCCTAACCCTAAGTCGATCTAGGGAGGGGGCGCTGCCAGCGACGGGAAGCCACCACCGCTGCGTCTTCATCGCCGTCTCTGCGACCGCGCCTCCACTGCAACGTCCACACCGTCGCCGGACTCCACTGCTGCTCTACGCCTTCACCACGTCACCGACACCGATGCCATGGCCAGCTCGTCTACCTTTAAGGCGACCGATGGTTTGCTAACACTGCATCCCTCTCTCTCTGTTTCCTAGCACTAGTTCATATTCTATGGTTTACTATATCCTAAATGCAAGTTTATACCCGCTAGATCTACTCCTAGTCGGTCTTAAGTTCTATCATTGGTATCAGGGCCTACCCTAGCGTGTAGATCTAGATTTTGGGGTAAAAATTGAGTAGAAAAAGGAGATGAATCGAATCGGATAAAACCTCGAAACCCTAACCCTAAAGAAACGGAAAGAAAGAAGGACGGAGGGGACAAGGGCCTACTTGGGGCTCACCTGTCATCGTCACCACCGCTGACGTCGCGCGGGAAGAAGCTCCTGAGCCGCCATCCGGGGAGGCCACGCCACCGCGGAACCTCACCCTCGGACACAGGAATCAAGGGCGTCGCCATAAGGCCGCTCGACGGCAGCGTGCTCACCCTTGGATGAGGGCGCATACCGACGAGGGGCCCCGCGACGACGCCGCCACCTCCTCCTCCAAGAGCCACGAAGGCTCTTCTTTGCCGCCTACTGCTTCACCGGCTATGGTGATGAGAGAGAAGGGAAGGGAGACAATGAACCTAGGGTTTCAGGGGAGCGGTCGCAGTGTGTTTTTGATCCGTCGAGAACGACGCTCGGTCGTCGGATCACGATGGACGACTCTGGCGCGCCGGGCGACTTTTCACCTCAAAGTATGCGAAGCAATTCCCCGCCCAGCCCAAAGTTGCGGTCTGGTGCGAGAACAGGATAAGCGGCGTGCATGGTCGATCGGGCCAGATTTCGGGCCTTCTTGGTGTCATGATACACATGTATGCATGAAAGTGATTTTTTTTAGCCCGAGTGTAGAGTAAACGATTATGAATTTGTTTATTCTTTTTTAGAAGCAATTTTTTGATGATTTTGTCTAGTTTAAATCTCACAAAATTTAAACCAACGAGATAATTTTTTAGAGAGTAGATGAGTACAAAAAATGATTCTAAATAGCTTGATAATTTTTTTCATGTTTCATTTTGCAAAGTTTAGCGTTTATTATCTTCTAATTAAATTTGAATCAATGGGAGGATTTAATTTGAAGAGCTCTTATTTTTTATTCCATAAATTATAATATTGTTATTTTTTCTGACCAACGTTGATAATAGCAATATTATAATCTTTTTCATGAGTTTTTCCATGCATTAATTCTATTTCTGTCCAACGGTGATGTAGAATTAATGTAGAAGAATGTTATATATTGTATGTTTTAATTTTGACCAACGTTAAATTAAGGCATGCAATTATTAAGTCATATTTTCTCACTATCTCTGATGGTGTTTTCTAGGACTCAACTCTATGGTATTTATCTCGCACATACCGTCTCTTTAAGGGGGCAACTATCGTGTATGACGAGAGAAGTATGAATTAGCACTTGCGCTATCCGAGAATGACCTAGCGCTTACCTCTTCGTGTCCTACTGAACCAGTGGACCCGGTGAGGGAAGAAAATAAAACTGATGCTGATTTCACTGCTCGACAGAGAGATCTTGCAGAAGTAAAAATGAAATATGATCTCGAATGTAAGAAATGGACATTTCGAACCGCAAGTGCTTGATGGTGGCTAAGTCCATTATTTTAGATGCAATAAGGGGGTCTATCCTAGATTGTGACACCGCCAAAGAGTATCTCAAGAAAGTGGAGAGTCAGTTTACTGTCTCTTCAAATGCTTATGCCAGTACCCTGATAAAGAAATTATTCAATGAGAAATACTCTGATGGAGGGATAAGAGAGCACATACTAAAGATGAGCAACACGGCTTCCAAGCTGAAGCCAATGGATTTGGGGCTCAAGGATAAGTTCCTGATTCATTTGGTTTTGCTTCCTTGCCTAAAAATATGAAACTTTCTTGAGAAGCTCATTGCAATATGTGTGCAAGAAGAGGAGAGGCTGAAAAGCTCACAGGGTGACTCTGCTAACCTTGTGAAGGATAACAAGAAAAAAAACTTTAACAAGAATGCCAAACCTAAAGGAAAAGCCTCTCAGAATGACCACCATCAGAAGAACAACAATGCCCAAGTTGAAAAGGATCAGTGCAAATGGTGCAAGAACCATGGACATTACCAGAGGGACTGTCTAGATTTCCTAAATAGCCTTTTGAAGAGAGGTGAGGACTTCATTACATTCATAGATGAGTCATTGTATTTAAGTTATGCAAAATCTACTTGGTGGATTGATTCAGGTGTAACTATTCATGTTGCAAATTCATTATAGAGATTCCATACGAGGAGGACCCTGCAAAGAGAAGAAAGAAGAATTAAAGTTGCAAATAGAGTTAAAGCCATTGGAGATCTTTCTATAGAATTAAATGATGGTTTTATACTTTAGGTTTCAGATATTCTTTATGTACGCTCTTTACGTAGAAACTTGATAAGTGTTTTATGACTAGACGATGATGGATATGATTGTCATTTTGATAATGGCAAATGTTAGATTGTGTTTAATAATAAGTGTGTTGGTCTTGTCTTCCGACAATACAAGCTTTATTTGTTATCACTTTTCTGAGAATGTGAATGCTATGAGCACCGAGAATGAGAATGCTTCCTCGTCTATGAATGCAACAAATAAATGGAAGAGAATTCATGATGTATCATCGAAATTATGGCACTGTCATTTAGGCCATATTTCGAGGGGAGAATAGAGCGATTGATTAAAAAAGCAATTCTTCCGTCTTTAGAATTTTTAGATTTAGAATAATGCATTGATTGCATAAAAGGAAAGTATGTTAAGAAAACAAAGAAAAATGCCAAACAAAGCGCGAGAATTTTAGAAATAGTTCACATAGACATCTATGGTCTTTTTCCTATGAAGAGTGTGGATGTTTATGATTCATTTATAACATTCACAAATGATTATTCTCGTTTTGGCTATATTTATCCAATTAAAGAAAGATCAAAAGCATTGGATAAATTTAAGATATTTAAGGCTGAAGTAGAAAATTAGCACAACTTAAAGATTAAAGTAGTAAGATCCGACCATGGGGGAGAGTACTATGGTCGACACACCCCATATGGCCAAGTTCCTAGATCTTTTGTAAGGTTCTTATAGGAAAATGACATAGTTTCCCAGTACTCTACACCGGGCAAGCCTCAGCAGAATAGAGTAACTGAAAGACGCAACCGTATCTTAATGGATATGGTGAGAAGTATGATAAGTTACTCTACTCTACCGATAAGTTTATGGATGGAGGCGTTAAAAATCGTCATTCATATTCTTAATCGAGTACCGAGCAAGTCGGTGCCCAAAACACCATATGAGTTATGGACAGAAAAGGAACCCTCACTTAACTATTTATGTATGTGGGATTATCCAGCTGAGACTAAAGTCTTTAACCCAAACATAGGGAAGCTATACTCCAAGACAGTCAGTTGCCATTTCATTGGCTATCTAGAAAAGTCAAAATGTTATCGCTTCTATTGTCCTGATAGACATACGAAGTTTGTAGAAACAAGACATGATGTGTTCTTGGAGGATGATATGGTCAGGGAGAGCATGATAGCGTGAGAAATTAATTTTAAAGAGAAGCGGGTATACGTGCCCACTCTGATGGTTCAGGAGCCATTCTTCACGCTACCTGTTGTTGTTGCACCAACAGTGCAAGACACTGTAGTAACAACACATGTTGTTAGTTCTCCTGTGGCAATAATAAATGAACATGAGGAACCTATCGTTAAGGATCCTATAGAACACGTTGTCACACATGAGGAAGAGCAACAACAGCCTCATATAGAACAAGCGTCAACTAACGAGGCCCCTAGAAGGTCTCAAAGTGTTAGAAAACCATCCATTCCCGATGACTACGAAGTCTATAAATGTGAAGAATTTCAAATGGAGGGTGATCCCACCTCATTTGAAGAAGCCATGAGAAGCGCTCGCTCATCAAAGTGGCTTGAAGCCATACAGGATGAAATAAGATCAATGAATACCAACGGAGTTTGGGACTTAGAAATAATTCCTAAAGTAGCCAAGATAGTAGGCTATAAATTGGTCTAGAAAACTAAATATGACTCCAAAGGGAATGTAAAAAGATTTAAAGCGTGACTTGTGGTGAAAGGCTTCACGTAAAGAGAAGGCATAGATTACAATGAGACATTTTCTCCAGTCTCATCTAAGGATTCTTTTAGAATTATAATGACGCTTGTAGCATATTACAATTTAGAATTACATCAGATGGATGTAAAGACGGCGTTCCTAAACGAGGATTTGAAGGAAAATGTTTACATGGCACAACTAAAAGGTTTTGTTGTGGAAGGAAAAGAACGTATGGGATACCGTCTGAAGAAATTCATTTACCGATTAAAACAAGCATCAAAATAGTGGTATTTAATGTTTGATAGTACAATAAGAAAGTTTAGGTTTCAAGAAAATGTAGAGGACAATTGCGTTTATGCAAAGTTCAAGAATGGGAAATACATTTTCCTAATCTTGTATGTGGATGACATCTTACTCGCTAGTAGTGATGTTAATCTACTACTAGAAACGAAGAAGTTCTTGTCCTCGAATTTTGATGTGAAGGATCTCGGTGAAGCTTCATTCGTTTTAGAAATAGAGATTCACCGAGATAAAAGAAAGGGGGTTTTAGGATTATCACAAAAGGCATATTTAGAAAAGGTTCTAAAGAAATACAGTAAGCAAAAATGTAAGCCTTCACCTACTCCCATAGTCAAGGGTGATGATTTGGGGAATTCCAATGTCCTAGGAACCAATATGAGATTGATAAAATGAAAGCGGTTCCATATGCTTCAGGTGTCAAAAGTTTACAGTATGCTCAAGTGTATACACGTCCTAACTTAGCGTTTGTTACTGGGTTATTTGGCAGATATCAGAGTAATCCAGAAATAGAACACTAGAGACTGGTAAAGAAAGTTTTGCGTTACTTGTAAGGAACAAAATGCCTCATGCTAACGTACAGAAGATCTGATTCCCTACGCATAGAGGGGTATATAGATTTAGATTATGCGGGAGATGATAGAAAGTCCACGTCAGGATATATATTTACCCACGTAGGAGGAGCTATATTGTGGAAAAGTTTCAAGCAGACCGTCAATACATCGTCTACGATGTATGCCGAGTTTGTAGCGTGTTATGAGGCCACGGGACAGGTAAATTGGCTGAAGAAATTTATGCTTGGGTTGAAAGTGGTAGACGACATACATAAGCCATTCAAGTTATACTGCGATAATAATCTAGCAGTATGTTATGCTCACAACAATAAGTCAAGTGATGCTGCCAAACACATTGACATAAAGTATTATGTTGTGAAAGACAGTTCGGGATCATATAATTAGTCTTGAGCACATAAGTACAGAAAAGATACTCGTGAATCCGCTCACAAAAGGCTTACCAGCCAATGTGTTCAGAGAACACTTAGTCAGCATAGGATTAAAGGAAAGCCTATGATTCCTGGACAATAAGGGCCTAAATAAGAATCTATTTCAAAACATAGAGGTGCATTGTAGCTGTTAATCTAATGGCAGCTGACTGTGATGATGAGGCACGCTCTATGCACTGATCTATGATGGAATAGGAAAAAGATAAAGTAAGTTAAGTTTAAATCATAAGGTGAGATCAAGGGGGAGAATGTTAGGTTGATATTTACCAACTTGGCCCAACGACCAATTGGGCCCTTGATCCGCACCCTAATCGGAGACGCCCAACCCTATCTATGGTTGGTGGGCCCACATCACACAGCGCCATAAAAAGGAGGTAGGGGCCGGGGCACAAGGCACGGGGTTCACCTGAGCCACCACAAACCCCTCCTACATCCTAACTCTAAGCCAATCTAGAGAGGGGGCGCTGGCAGCGACGGAAAGCTATCACCGCCGTGTCTTCATCGCCACCTCTACGACCACGCCTCCACTACGACGTCCACACCATCGCTGGACTCTAGTGCTGCTCTACGCCTTCATCGCGTCACCAACACCGACGCCATGGCTAGCTCGTCTACCTCCAAGGCGACCGATGGTTTGCTAACACCGCATCCCCCCTCTCTCTCAGTTTCTTAGCTCTAGTTCATATTCTAGGGTTTACTATATCCTAAATGCAAGTTTATACCCACTAGATCTACTGATAGTCGGTCTTATGTTCTATCACTGCTGTCTCGCGCACGCGATGGGTCCACCCTCCGGTGACGCACATGGCTTCCCATTCCCACGCTGCGCTGCATCTTGAACCGCGTCGGGCACCCCATTTTCTCTCCCAGCCTCACCCCCACCCACACATGCACCGCCACGTCCGTCCCCCGTGCCATCGCTGTCCGGTCGGCCGGCTCCGATGGGGTATGTGCTATCAGCGGCGGCAAGAATGCTGGAGCAGCCCACGGCGTCAGAGGTGCCCTAGGAGATCCTCTGGGCGGCGACCTGCCTTGGCCTCCCTGTTCGGTTGGGGCTCATCGTTGTCGCCCCAGCGCCCTCGTCAGGGCGGCCTCCATCAGCTCCCGGTACTCCTCGCCAATCTACTACAGTTCCCCCACCAGGTAGGTTGTGGCCTCGCATGTGAATATTGTGTTTCAATTGTTTTAGGCGTTTCAGATTTTTGTTTCAAGTGTTTCATTTGGATGTTGCAACAGTATATCTGAGATGTTGTATATGTTGCAATGGCAAAATACGCATGTTGCAAGACTATATTTCAAGTGTTTCAGGTTTTTTTGACGTATGTTGCAAATATTTCATTTGGATGTTTCAAAAGTAGATCTTGGTGTTGCATATGTTGCAATGGCTACACCCGCATATTTTCAGGTGTATTTTTCAAGTGTTTCATCTGTTTTAAACTTATGTATCAAATGTTTCATCTGGATATTTTAAAAGTAGATCTAGTGTTGCACATGTTGCAATGACGTTGGTGGCTAGCGGACAGCGACCTGACACAAGGCTTCGGCTCCTACTTCACACTTTCCTTGTGCGGCGTGCCTCAGCCTTTTCTACCCTCTACCTCTCTTCCCTTTCCTCCCCTCCCCTCCATCTCACTGTAACACCCTGGTGCTACGATCTAGTTTAGCACCACGATTTAGGTCTAAGTAAAAATTTTCGAAACGAGTTTCTCGGGTTTTTAATTTAAAACGTACTTGAGGCGAAAAGGGAATCCGGTGACCCAGTTTTGCGTACTCGAATAAACGTCCAAATTAAATTACTCAAATGTAAAGATAGTTAGGAATGTCGAACGACGCCGCTAGCTAGCGAACGGTTTGTCCTGTTACATCAAGCATGAAAAGCAACTTTTATAAATAGAATAAAATCCATTAATAAATAGAATGATATATATATATACTGCGGTTTATTTCGATAAGCATGAATCAAGAGAGAGAGAGAGTGCAACAGCTTTTATTTATTTTTCCCGGCATGCAACAGACTACTTTGGCATTAAAACTATGCACCGCCCTCGTCCATGCCATCGGGTCCCGCGACCGACGCTTCTTGTGAGCGCCCTTGCTGCCGCTACGCTGTCACCGTCTTTTTGCTCGTAAGAAAGATGGTCGACTTCTTTGCTTTCAGATCGCCCCGTCGCTGCAGGCGCTGCTCCCCTTCCCTATTTTTCTGCATTGCCTCGCCTTTATCCTTGCCTCGCTTTGCTTGTCCTTACCTCTTCTTCCCGTCATCGTGTACGTGGGTTTGTTTGCCATCACGACATGTCGTGCCGGCCACGCTGGGTCATGTTAGGCCGAGTCAGTCCTGCCTCCCCCTCCCTTTTTCTTCTCGGTTGCCGTGGGGAGCCGTCCCAGCTCCGCTAGTCCTTCTCGCTCTGCTCTCCCTTCCCTATTTTCCTCCCACCACAGCATCCATGCCAGGGCCGTCCGCGCCGGAGCCGGCCTTACTCCGCGCATGAGCTCCCGGTCCGCTTTGGACCGCTATATGCTTCCTTTTGTTTGTCATCCCGTGCGTCTTCACCTCGCCGCTTATGCTTGCCATGTGCGGTGGCCTCCTCTTCTTCCTCGTCGCACAGATCCCCGCCAGGGCCACGCCTCGCCAGCCGCAGCCTTACCGCACCCTCCTCGGTTCCTCGCCTTGCCGCCACGCCTTCCGTCTCCCCGCAGCGTCGGCACCCCATCCTCTTCCTCCCACGGCCGTTCCCACAATCGTCTGTGGCTCACCCCGCCGGTGGTCGGCTCGTCCCGCGGGCGAAGCGCCCATTGTCGATGCCCTCTCTTCACGCACCAAAGCACCGTGTGCGCCGCGTACTCGGTCAGACTTTTGGGATAGCGCCGTAGCTCCCTGCTGTCTCGTGCGTGCACCCGTGCTGGCATGCCACCATCGCTAGTGCCACGCCTGGAGCGCCGCCCTCTCGTGCACCCGTGTCGTGCCCGCTCGGCACCTCGGCATCCATGCAGCTCCACCTCACTACGCTGCTCCACTCAGGTTGCCGAGACCCACAACCGCCGCCGCTCGCCGGCGCCACCATGGCGCTGCTGTTGCCGCCACGGCTCACGCGGTCAGGCTGCCTGGGGCCAACTCAGGTCGTGCCGCGGCTGGCCCGTGGTCGCGTGGGTTTCATGCCCCTCCTCGGCGGGCCACCCGCCGCCAGCAGGCTATCCCTCCCGGTCGGGATTGGTCGCCGGCGGAGCTCCTCTTCTCGGTGCTCTATTTTGGAGTGGCAGAGAAGGGTAAGAATCCAAGAAAGATTTTGTATGTGGTTCGATCGCTAAATACGTGACTCAAGCGAATAGTACACGATGGGCTGATGGGTAGTTTTGAGAAAGTGCAAGGCCTTTTTTGCATAAGTACGCGCCTCTCTGTTCTCTGGTCGTGGGTGGTGGCTGGGCATGCGCGGCTCACAGACTCTAGCCCGACCGCCACCAGCCACTGGCCTACCACCGCCTCAAGAATCGGGCCGCCAAGCGCCCATGCCGCGTTGTGTGTCTCATGGGTGGGAGTCAGCAAGGCCAAAAGTAGCATTGCCGCCCGCCCCTTCCTATTCTAAGTGCTTTTCTAAAATCAGCTTTCTAGTTTAAATTGAAAAATCAATATACAATGGTATAGGAATCCAAAAATCGTGAAACTAATTTTGTTAGTCTCCTAAAAATATGATCTACCCGTAAGTATATTTTTTCACATAGTTTGATAATATTCTTGGAAGCTATATAATTAATTAAGGTACTTAATATTGTAAAAATATAAACTTGTAGGAATTTCTATGGTAAATTAGTAATAGTGTTGGATCTGAAATTTCTACAGTAGGTTCCTGGCAATATTAGATACTCACGGTAATTTTTGTAGCTCCGGAATAATTAGTTTGTTAAATAGATAATGATGCTCTAATTCGAATAATGATTAAATCAATTGAATAAAATAAAGAAAACACATTGGGTTTATATAACTAAAATAATTGTTGGGAAATAACGTCTTATTCAACAACTTGGATACGTAGACCTATGTTAGAGCTATCGCATTAACTTGTGAGGCGTGATCGAGTTTCTAAGCATTTTGGCTGTCGTTGATTATTTACATCTATGCATTTGCATCAATGCATATCATATAGGTACGATGATGGATCCATAGATCTAGTGAAGGATGATTGAGAATCCGAAGATGGTGTAATGGTATTCTCTCTAGGAGATGATGCAATGGGCTTTCTATCCAGTTGATGGTGGATGATCTGAAGATACATCTACTAACTTTTAATATATATCTTACCCAGGCAAGCCCCGATGCATAACCCCTACTTTTCTGCAGTTTAAATTATATTTGTGCATTAAGTTTTAAGGAGTTAAATGAAACCCACTTGCATATATATATATATATCCTTATCCTATGAGTCTTACTAGTATTATAGGATCATGTAGATTGCTATGCTATAGGACTCCGGTAGAAGTCGAGTGATGGCTGTCACTCGCGAGAGATGGGAAATATATTATTGGATTATTATCACTTAAAATGTATAAAAATGGTGGAAAGGAAAATGGTGATCGGGCAGGGATATGGCCGTTGCATAAGGCTCTAGGCAAGTCACAGACTTATTATTCCGAGCACATACTTGGGTAAGGGCGCTTGGAAGACTTGTTGCTCTCTTGTTGTGGATCCGGCTCTTTCTGGACCGACTGTCTTGGTGGTTTGTTTCTTTTGGGTTAGGAGGTCCTTGCACCGTACTGAATCCGGGACTCAGGAGCGGGGGCTTGGAGTCCCAGTTTGGACGTGGACCTAGACACCTAGGATAGGAGAGTGATGGGTTGGTCCTGCTTGTGCCTTGGGTATAAGCAGGGCGTGTGTTTTCAGGGTACCCAGCTGGGGGCATTGATTCGTGAATCGCCGGCGTTCCGGTACGGCTTGTCTACGGTTTAGCATCGTAGTAAGAACTTAAAGATCAAAGATGGAAGATGGAAAAAGGAAATCTGATTGCTTACCACCTGCTTGAAAGTAGCACAGGTGCTTACATAGAATGGTTAGTTAAGGAACCAATGCGGCTATTAATAAAAATCAAACATAAGGACGCACGCTTAGTAATGCTTCCTGCAAATACAATAAACCCATAAGCCAGATAGCCTTGCATATCCTTAGAGTCTTTTCTTTCCTCCTGTTGGGTAAGTCTTGCTGAGTACAATTGAGTACTTAGGGTTTTATTCCCCCTGTTGTAGGTTACAGGTGGATGCTAGAGCTGACCCTTGTGTGTGGATACCTCCTGGTAGGCTCAATGAGGATTCCTTTATGCTGCGATCGTAGTTGTTATTTATAACTCTCACCAAATACTTTTATAAATGAAAGTTTCATAATCTATTGTCGTAGTTTATATATCAATAGTTCATCAGGTCATGATTAGATATTCATTTTCCGCTGTAATTCTGATAACATGTTTATATTTCGTTGTTAACTTAATTTGTTCCTAACCCTAATAACATGATTACATTCCATATATAACAATAAATATTATACTCTAATGTTGTAATAAAAGTGATGTAAGAAATGGTTAAGAATGATGTAAGCTTTATTCTCTCATTTGTGATCCTGATGTAAAAATGTGGATTTTCGGGTTCTCCCCTGGGGTGTGCCCGACGGGACCACGTAATTTGGTGTCCTCCTTCGAGTGCTTAGTGTCTAATGGAAGACGAGCGCTCTTGGGAGGCATTAGATTAGGCAGTTCTGCCACAGGTGGTATTAGAGCGCAAATGAGGAAATAAAGCATCGAAAACCTTTCCTAAAATAAAATTTGACAACAAATTCTTTTCAAAAAGTTAGGACGTTGTATGCGAAGTTATATAAGTAGCCTTATTACTATGGTTATGTATCCAGGATAGTTGGCACTTTGCTGACTTAGGTAGGCTTAATCAAGTTTTCTGCAGGTACACTGACTCGAGCATAGTTTGATAGTATCGATTAGCTACTGGGAGAGAACGATGTGCCAAAAATCTAAGACCGGTTGCCCTATATGCTGGCAATAGTGGAAGGACGTATAGGATGTGCATTCATACATATCATGTTTGTGCATTGTAGCATCCGTATTGCTTCTAGATACGCCATCCATAGGTATCACACGTGTCGACAGTACAACCCGACTCGCTCTCGCCCTAGAGTTAGGTCTCAAGATCAGGGCTTCGTGCTCCGCGTTCACCCGTGGTTCACGCCTGTCGTGACCCACATCTCCCCGTACCCCTTTTCTATGCTCTTATCGGACCCTTGCCCTACAATCGCACTACAAAAGAATGGCCTCGCACCTCGCCACCTTGAACGCGCTGCAGGATTTGGTCGATTCATTCATAGTGATCCCACGCAGAAACCCTAGTGGACCACGCCAGAACCACCGAACGCCTCGCCTTTATAACCGTGAGCTCTGCTTAGCCATTGGTACCACCCCTAGCGCACTTTAGCTCGCTTAGCTTTTCCTTTGAGCTGCCTTTTCTCTCACCTTCCTCACAACCACCGCTAGAAATGGTAGGAGCCTCAAGTTAGTAAGTATTGCCTCGAATGTTGAGGGTTTCCTGTAATCCCGCATGCCACTCTGCAAAGTTCGGAGTTGGAGATCGTCCCCAGTATGAGGGCAAGTGAGTATGAGGAGCATGGCACCGAAGCGGTGTATGGTTACCGCTCTACATCGGGAAGAGTGAAGAGTTCCCCAACTCACTAAAGCCTAGAGTGTGACCACAACCGGGTTTCGCTTCGCCGACACCTATCGTGTTATGGCCTCAGAAAGCCTTGCGATACCTTTGCTAGATCTATGAAGAGCCCATTGCTCGCACCCCCATGCAGTTCTTTCCACCTTTGGATAGGAATCGGTGGGCACGGAGGGCTCGCATGGAGGCCTTGCAAGGGTGGGATGCGCAAGAGGACAGTCCTACCGTGGTGCAGTTCACCACATACCTGCTTGCTCTGGATGAGCAGTATGACCGACAAGCCTTGGAGCTCAAAATGACAACGGGTACCCGAAATTCGAGTACCCGACGGGTTTTACCCAATAAGAAGGCGGGCATGGAAGACATTTTGCACCCGCGGGTACGTTATTGGATGAATTCTTGTACCCATCGGGTATGCGGGTATGGGTGTGGGTGTATACTACCCATACCCGCATACCCGCGGGTAAAAAAACCCCGCATAAATAATATCCAACCTCTGCAATTTTAGCCCATATAAGCATATAGGCCATATTTGGCCCATATAAGCATATGAGTATATATATATATTCTAGAACTCCCTCAAACCCTAATCCCCATATAAGCATATTTGGAATGAACCAATGAGGCATCTGATCTATTTCAACTAGCTTGACCTGGATATATTTCTGTTTTGCTGCTCTATTGTTGATTTGTTTTGCTGGAAGCTATTATATTTTGGTGTGTGAACTCGGGTATATTGTTGGGTGCGGGTTACCCGTCGGGTGCGGGTATGGAATGAATTTTCTACCCGCCTGTGGGTACGGATAACCCAACGGGTAAGATTTTGATCTGGCGGGTGCGGGTACGGGTGGCCAATACCCATCGGGTACGTACCCATTGCCATTTTGACTTGGAGCTGAGGATCTACCTCCGCCGAGCCGAGGAAGCCAAGATCTTCACCCGGATGCTCGAGGTGCAGCTCGCTGAAGCGCATGCTAGTGCTGCAGCTGCCGAGAGCCAAGAGACTACCATGTCGGAAGCTCTGAAGGAGGATGAAGATCGGCATGTCCATCAGCTGCATGAGGCCTATCTTGTCACCAGGGCCAAGCAGAGGACGTTGGCTGCTAAAAGGCAGGATGCCCCGATCTTGGAAGGGATCCCTATCCACCCACCAGAAAGAAGAAGAACCGGTGTTGCAGCACCACCAGCACCTCCACCCTTAGAAGTGTCAGATGTAGAACCCTTGATTCCTCTCACTCAGCCATTGCCATGAGAAGATGCAGATCCGTAGCCTGGGCGGTTGAAGAATCCGCCAAGCCCGGGATTGAAGATGCGTGGTCCTGAGTAGATTAGTTGCCTTGGGATGTTGTACCCGTAGTAGTAGTGCTTGCTGTCGCTGTCCTCCGGTATTGTACTCCGGTCGTTGTTGTTCGTCCGTAGTTGTTGAGATCGTTTGACCCTAGGTGAGTGCTGCGCCATGAATGGGAGCCTGAACACCATGAACGTTCGACCCGTAGTAGTAGCGCAGCAGGCGTGGATAGGCGCAGTAGCTTGCGCAGCAAGCGATGTAGGCACTGATGTCTGAACGGGGTCTAGCGCGCGGACCAGCCACGTTGTTTTTCCCCTCAAAATGACCTTTCATTTTTTTACTCCTAGTACTAGTAAAACTATGATTGTTTTAAAGTGCTAGTAGAGTAGTAAAACTATGAATATTTTTCTCCGCCTCCGGAGAGCTCTATTTCTTATTGATGAATATGGGTTGTTTTTCTTTTTTTTTTGTTATGAATGAATATGAGTTGTTGGGTGTGCAACACAAAGCCAACAGTAGGAGTTTCCTCGTGCTCCAAGGTATGTTATCAAAAGCTTTTACTATCTGGCCGTAGAGCTCTTCTTATAGTCATTTTAAACTTTAATTATAATTTTAATCTTATCATTTTTAGTTTTGTGATTTTACTTTCACTTTTTTAAAACAAAAGTAATCAATGTGATTTACCTTTATTTTGTTAACTTCACGAGTTTACTTCACTTTTTTAAACTGAAGCTCGCCCTCCTTTTCGATGCAAACACCACATATGCACCGCTCTCTCTGGTGACCCAGTGTTCTTTGGATTGTTCTAGATCTCGATAGGATTTGTTGTTGCCTTTGCTCCATCATCGAAACATGTACTATGAATCATATCGGTGCAGAAAGTGACCAACACGTTAATATTTGTAGTTTTGCCGTACGTTGTGATCGGAGGTGGCCTAGCACTCAATGACACAGGGTTTATACTGGTTCAGACAACATGCCCTACGTCCAGTTTGAGTCGGTCGGCGACTTTATTCCTGAGCCTAGGTGCTCGAAGTTTGCAGTGGGGTTACAAACGAGAAGGAGAAAGATGGGTGGTACAAGAGGTCCGGTCGGACTCTGGTCAGAAGGGCCGAGAGTGACGGGAGCTCCGCTATGAGCTAAGTGTTCGAGCGTGTGCTCGTGGTTTGAACCTGGTGGTTCTGTTGCTGTGTCCTAGTGAACTTGATCGATCTGAATGAATCAACTTATCTGTTGGAAGAGAGCGCATCCTCTTTTATAGATAAAGAGGATGGCCTTATAAGTGAGTGGGAGGGAATACGTTCGCTGCTAAGTCTTGCAGCCCACGTCGGCGGGTACAAGACGATGGTAGGTGCCCACAATACTGTTGAATGTTAGATGCACGTGGGAGGTTGCGTCGTCTTGTTCAGGTATGGCAGATGTTGATACCTGCTATACTGTTGATGCCTAGAGACATGTGAGGGGTTTTACCGTGTTCGCCTACTACGATAAATGCCGGCGCCCGCAACACTGTCGATGCCTCAGAGGCACGTGGGGGAGCCTTACCGTATTTGTCTGGTATGGGAATTGATGGCGCCCACAATACTGTAGGGGAAAATGTCGACGCCTATAATACTACTTGGGTACTGTTCTGCAAGTGCATAGGGTACGGTCCCTGGTATTGCGGTTGACTTGAGTGCCCTGCCTTACTTTTCTTCATCCGTTTCCTGGTCCTTTTCGAGCGGGCATCCCCGGTCGGTTGGTCCCAATCGGCTCTGATTGCGTTAGTTGGAGAAGAGCAGTGAGCAGGGGTTTGGTGCAACCCCGGTCGGAGACGTGGGTCGGAGTCGGAAGTAGTGTTTGGCCAGGCCTTCCGGTCAGAGAGGCCTTCCAGAGGCGGGCTAGAGACTGAAGCGAGTGCTTCCGGTCGGAGAGGCGGGATGAAGTCAGAAGCGGGCGCCGTTCCTCCTCGGCCAGGCCTTCCGTTCGGTGATTGGATCGTCCTTCCGGCCTGTCGTTTAGGTACTTGGGCCGTCCCATGAGTTACGCGTTGTTTGCAACGTTGTCTGCTTGTGCCGAGCCTTTGTTGGAAAGCCGGTCCACGAGGGACCCCGGGTTTATGAACCCGACAAATCAAGACCCTTACTTTTTTAAAAGGTTTTTGTGTCCACAAATTTTAATTTACACCCCCCTCAAATTGCAATAAATTTTAAAATTATGTCCACTGTCAAAATTCAGTTATATTTAAAATATGTGGACAAAGCCCTAACAAAAGCTACGGCAAATGTGCAAGGGCAAATTTGTCTTAGCTCCTTTGACACTGCTTAAGTGCCATTGATGTAATGTGGGCAATCTCGAACTTCAGCTTTGAAAAGGTAGAGAGAAAATCATAAAGTTGAAAAACGAGGACAAAGTCATCAATCGCCTTTGAAAGTAGGAGCACGAACACAAAAAGCTTTGTTGTTATTGTAAAAGATAGACACCAAAGTTGTGCATCAAATATTATTGATACTCAAAGCTTCTTAGAAACAAAAGGAATACAATTTCATAGAACTAAGCAATAGAGCAGTATATACTTCTCCTTCTTAGTGTCTATAAGGTTGGTAAAATGCTAGATCATCATACTTGTACTTGTCAAATTTCAAGACTAGACAAAACTTTGGAACCATATGTGCCCATATCCAACATGTTGGAGACATACAAGCTTTAAAAATTATAGTAAAAGTTTATCAAAACATTCCTTATATATATAATAGCAGTTTTTTCTTACAAAAACATGTTGTATTTTGTAAGAAATTATTACCTCCTACTCACAAAAAATTCCCATACTATGGTTAGATTGTGACAAGGTCTTTTTAATAAAGATTACCCTTGCAACATGTAAGGATAGATGAACTCATATCTTTTTATGAAAGTACACTAGCAATAATGTAGACATTCATAAGTAGACATAAACACCCTTGTGAACATCCACATACACACTGCTGCTCCTAGCCATGTGTAATGTGTATGGAGGATTGGACCAGTACGAGATTAACAAAAAAAACATGACAAATGTGTCGCTAATATGTTGTCTGTCACTAACAAAAATAGCTAGTCCCTCCATTCAAATTTATAAGACATTTTGACTTTTCTAAATACATTGCTTTTACTATGTATCTAGACATAGCGTATATCTAATCTAAGTGTATAAGCTACGCATGTTCCAAACATCAAGTATATAGTTTTTTATCCAAACTACTGAATTGTGTATCCAAACTAGTGGATCGATGAAAGAGAGAAATATAGGCTCCCGGATGAGATCCAGGCTTTGCTCTAGTTCGAGCTTCTCGTTTTCTATATTTAGAATTTCTTAAGGAATGATTGCAAGTATTGCAGCGACATCTATGGCTCTGACTCGTTCTTTCTTGTCCCGCAAAATAGAGAGTGCGCCGAAGCTTCTATTTATAGGTGAGCCTATTCTTTAGCAGAAGAATTTTTTATTAAAAGTCCTTTTTTTAATAGACTGTCTTCCATGAGTGTAAAAAACAATGAATCTCTTGAGTTCGGCTCGCTCGGGTATCGACATGTGGCGTAATCCTGATGCAATAATAGAGTGAATAATTAAAAGAGTACTCCGATACGAGCTGTGAGAAAGTACACCTAGCCAATCCTCACTCGATGGCTCCGCCCTTGCTTAGGAAAAAGTCATATAGATTTAAAAAAAACCCAAAGTATCTTGTACTTTGGAATGTGGGGAGTATATAACACATGGCATCAAATATGGAATCTTTTGATCTTAGCCTGTTCGCTTGCTTGTAAACGATCGTAAATTTTCAGTCGGGAACAGTATTTTTCTCTCACACCAAACCAGCCAGCAGTAAATAATCCACGATACGATACGGCCTCCCGAACAGGCGTGTCTGTTGCGCACGTATGTATCTCACTGAATTATTCGTGAATCGTGAGGTCCCCATCACAACTCACCAGCTGATCCACAAGCAACTCATAAGAAAGTTATCGCCCAGTCAGCTTCCATCTCACCTGTACACTTCCAGATCAAACGGTCCACTTGCGACGGTTGGCGACACACACAACCGCAGCACAGGCTCCTCTGCAAGTCTGCATCTGAAATATCCTGCCAGCTGCCGCGACAACGACAAGATCCAAGAACTCGCTCGCGCGTACGGACGAGTCCCGCAGCCCGGAGATCGAGACTGATCGACAGTCCGAGACGCCATGAACGTGGAGGAGGAGGTCGGGAGGCTCAAAGAGGAGATCCAGAGGCTCGGCCAGCAGCAGCCCGATGGCTCCTACAAGGTACCCCCTTCCCTGTCTGACTCTCCCCTCCGGTCCGGAGCCGCCGCAGATCTGAGCCACCCGCGTCGCCGCGTTTCCCTTTCCTGTGCTGTACTGCCATCTCCAGGATGGCCCGCACCAGGATTCCTCCCCTTCTCTCGATGCTTAGGGCAATGTGCAGTATGATCTGCACAGACCAGTCATCTGCCGTGAAGCTGCGATGGGCGATCGAGTCGAGGCATGGAGAGGCCGTTGCCGAGTTGGCGGACTTTGAGAGATCATCTTGTGGCGCCGCTGATGGGTAATATTTAGCAGGGTCTTGCTCAAATATGAAGACATTTATCCTGACGGTCTGGTGGATGCTCGAAACGATATGCGCAGTGCAGATCCCCAAATGTGCGGGCCTCTCGCAGTTACGTAGTCGGCTAGTGGACCTTGTTGTGAGCATTGGCGCCGAACTGATGATATTGCAACTGAAAGATGATCCTTTCAGTCGTTTCCATTGTGGGTAGCATTTTGTGTCGGTTGTGGTGAGATGATCAACATAAGCTTATGAATTCGTAATTATCCCCTATTCCATGGAACTGACTGAATGCGAAAATTTTAAGAAGCCTGAATAAATGGAAACTCTGTTTACAGTGTCCTACTTGCCCTAGTTAAATGTTGGCCTGTGTCCATATATGTCACATTCATAATGAAGATGTTCAATGTCATTGTGAAAAGAAGAGTGTTAACAGATCAACGACACAGAGTTCTTTCATATCACAGATATTTGTTTCTTTGACCACTATGAACCCTGTTTATTGGAGAATACTCTCCAAATTCAGTAGAATTCTCCCATCTAGGTTATTTTGGTTACTTATCTATTTTTGTTTGCTTAATAAAGTAACATGGAGTTAATATTCCTTATGTGTAATCGTGTGTTACCTTCTACTTATACAACAACAACAACAACAAAGCCTTTAAGTCACAAACAAGTTGGGGTAGGCTAGAGTTGAAACCCATCAGAAGCAATCAAGGTTCAGTCACGTGAATAGCTGTCTTCCAAGCACTCCTATCTAAGGCTAAGTCTTTGGGTATATTACATCCTTTCAAGTCTCCTTTTATTGCCTCTACCCAAGTCAACTTCGGTCTTCCTCTGTCTTTCTTCACGTTACTATCCCGGCTTAGATGCCACTACGCACCCAAGCCTCTGGGGTCTCCGTTGCACATGTCCAAACCATCTCAACCGGTGTTGGACAAGCTTTTCTTCAATTAGGCGCTACCCCTAATCTATCACGTATATCATCATTCCGAACTCGATCCTTCTTGTATGACCGCAAATCCAACGCAACATACGCATTTCCGCGACACTTAGTCGTTGAACATGTCGCCTTTTTCAGAGGCCAACATTCTCGCACCATACAACATAGCAGTGTCTAATCGCCGTCCTATAAAACTTGCCTTTTAGCTTCATGGTACCCTTTTGTCACACAGACACCAGACGCTTGCCGCCACTTCATCCACCCCGCTTTGATTCTCGTATTAACATCTTCATCAATGTCCCCGCCCCTCTCAGTAGCATTGATCCTAAATATCGAAAGGTATCCTTCCTAGGCACTACTTGACCTTCCAAACTAACATCTTCCTCCTCCCGAGTAGTAGTGCCAAGTCACATCTCATATACTCGCTTTTAGTTCTCACGAGTCTAAAACCTTTGACTCCAAAGTCTCCCGTCATAACTCCAGCTTCGATTCACTCTCGTCCGGCTTTCATCAACTAGCACTACATCGTCCACGAAAAGCATACACCAAGAGATGTCCCTTGTATGTCCCTTGTGACCTCATCCATCACTAAAGCAAACAAATAAGGGCTCAAAGTCGACCCTTGATGTAGTCCTATCCTAATCGGAAGTCATCCGTGTCTCCATCACTTGTTCAACTCTAGTCACAACATTGTTGTACATGTCCTTAATGAGCCCGACGATTTCGCTTGGGACTTTATGTTTGTCCAAAGCCCACCACATAACATTCCTTGGTATTTTATCATAAGCCTTCTCCAAGTCAATAAAAACCATGTGTATATCCTTCTTCTTCTCCCTATACCGCTCCGTAACTTGTCTTATTAAGAAAATGGCTTCCATGGTTGACTTTCCGGGCATGAAACCAAATTGGTTCACAGAGACCCGCGTTATTGCTCTCAAGCGATGCTCGATAACTCTCTCCTAGGGATGAAAACGGATCGGATACGAACGGATATCACTCATATTATATTTGTTTTCATATTTCTGTTCGGATTCGGATTCGGACACGGATAGCGTTCGGATACATATACGAATATGGATTGACTCGGTTACGGATACGAATAATGAGTATCGAATACGGTATGAATCGAATTCGGAGAAGGTCGAATACAAATATCTATTCGGATATTGAGTAAAAGCAGCATATATATATATATATATATCATACGTGCGCAAACCATTACACCACTCTATGAGTCCATAATCTATCTAGATTAAGCCGAAAGACTAAAGAGTAAAGCAATAAATAAGATAAAGATACAGATACATCATACATCAAACATCATACAAGCACCAATCTTCGCGGCATGAGTAGAAATAGCCAAGCTCATGGCTTCATGGGTCTCATGGAGTCATGGTCATGGATTCAAGATCTACAATCCTTATATAGGCCATTTTTTTATTTGAGAAAGTTTGAACAAAATGTAGTTTAAATTTCACAAGTGTGTGACATAGTTTTAGAAAGTCTATGAGATTCAAGAATTTGTGACTAGTGTTTGATAAAACTTTCTCAAATGAGAAAATGAGCTATGTAACAATTGTAGATCTTGCTGAGATGATCAAACTTGGTATTCAGAGTTTTTTCATCTGAGGTCATTTAGTGTCTCATTTGAGCAAGTTTGACCAAGTCAAATTTGGTCAAATGAAAAAACAACACTTTGACTCTAGTATTATGAACTCTAAATGACTTCAAATTGAAAAGTTTTGAATACCAAGTTTGTTCAACTCATCAAGATCTACAATTCTTATTTTGGTCAACTTTCCATTTGAGATAGTTTGGACGGTTCAAATTTGTGATTTTTAAATTTTTATGCTTACAAACTAGTTTTCGGAACCCTAGATTGTCTTAAATTGAAAAAAGTTTTGAATACCAAGTTTGTTCAGCTCATCAAGATCTACAATTCTTATATAGGCTATTTTTTCATTTGAGAAAGTTTGAACAAAATATAGTTCAAATTTCACAAGTGACATAGTTTCAGAAAGTCTGAGATTTAAGAATTTGTGACTAGTGTTTGATAAAATTTTCTCAAATGGGAAAATGAGATATGTAACAATTGTATATCTTGCTGAGATGATCAAACTTGGTATTCAGAATTTTTTTATCTGAGGTCATTTAGTGTCTCATTTGAGCAAGTTTGACCAAGTCAAATTTGGTCAAATGAAAAAACAACACTTTGACTCTAGTATTATAAACTCTAAATGACTTCAAATTGAAAAGTTTTGAATACCAAGTTTGTTCAACTCATTAAGATCTACAATTCTTATTTTGGTCAACTTTCCATTTGAGATAGTTTGGACGGTTCAAATTTATGATTTTTAAATTTCAACGTTTACAAATTAGTTTTCGGAACCGTAGATTGTCTCAAATTGAAAAGTTTTGAATACCAAGTTTGTTCATCTCATCAAGATCTACAATCATTATATATGCCATTTTTCATTTGAAAAAGTTTGAACAAAATATAGTTCAAATTTCACAAGTGTGTGACATAGTTTCAGAAAGTCTGAGATTCAAGAATTTGTGACTAGTGTTTGATAAAACTTTCTCAAATGGGAAAATGAGCTATGTAACAATTGTAGATCTTGCTGAGATGATCAAACTTGGTATTCAGAGTTTTTTCATCTGAGGTCATTTAGTGTCTCATTTGAGCAAGTTTGACCAAGTCAAATTTGGTCAAATGAAAAAACAACACTTTGACTCTAGTATTATGAACTCTAAGTGACTTCAAATTGAAAAGTTTTGAATACCAAGTTTGTTCAACTCATCAAGATCTACAATTGTTGTTTTGGTCAACTTTCCATTTGAGATAGTTTGGATGGTTCAAATTTGTGATTTTTAAATTTTGACGCCTATAAACTAGTTTTCCATTTGAGAAAGTTTGGACGGTTTAAATTTTGAAGCACTAAATGATTTCAAACGAAAAAGTTGTAAACAACAAAGTTTCATAACTTTTTGAGATCTACAATTTTATTTTGATCATTTCTCCATCCAAGGTCGTTTGAATAATATCCTGGATAATATCCGTTTTTAAATATCCGGATATATCCGATACTTATCCGGATTATCCGATATCCGCCGGATATCGATGATATTACATCCGTATTTGATATCCGCCTAAGATATTCATTTTAGTATCCGTATCCGAAAAAAATTACGGATATCCGAGTAACTATCCAGATAAGTGTTCATATTTGTTCGGTCGAACGGACGGTCGAATAAATATCCGTACCGTTTTCATCCATACTCTCTCCCATAGCTTCATAGTATGGCTCATCAACTTAATTCCCCGATAATTAGTACAACTTTGAATATCCCCTTTATTCTTGTAGATCGGTATCAATATACTTCTCCTCCACTCATCAGGCATCTTGTTCGATCGAAAAATATGATTGAACAGCTTGGATAGCCATACTATAGCTATGTCCCCGAGGCATCTCCACACCTCGATTGGGATACCATCTGGTCCCATCGCCTTACCTCCTTTCATCCTTTTCAACGCCTCTCTGACCTCAGATTCTTGGATTCTCCGCACAAAGCGCCTATTGGTGTCATCAAAAGAGTCATCCAACTGAAAGGTTGTGTCCATATTCTCACCATTGAACAATTTATCAAAATACTCTTGCCATCGATGTCGGATCTCATCCTCCTTCACCAAGAGATGCTCCCTTTCATCCTTAATACACTTAACTTGGTTGAAGTCCCGTGTCTTTCTCTCACGAACCCTAGCCATCCTATAAATGTCCTTCTTTCCTTCCTTCGTACTCAAATGTTGGTAAAGATCCTCGTACGCTCTACCCTTTGCCACACTTACAGCTCGCTTTGCAGTCTTTTTTGCCATCTTATACTTCTCTATGTTGTCCACACTCCTATCATGGTACAAGCGTCTATAGCATTCTTTCTTCTCCTTAATAGCCCTTTGGACTTCCTCGTTCCACCACCAAGTATCTTTAGCCTCGCCTCCACTTCCTTTGGTTACTCCACACACCTCTGAGGTCACCTTCCGAATGTTGGTTGCCATCTTCTCCCACATGTTGTTTATGTCATATTCTTCCTTCCAAGAGCCCTCTTTGATAACCTTTTCCCTAAATACCTCTGACGTCTCCCCTTTCAGTTTCCACCACTTTGTTCTTTGAACCTTAGCTTGTTTATCCCTCACGGCACGCACCGAAAAACGAAAAATCGCCACCAAAAGCTTATGTTGAGAAACAACACACTCCGGTATCACCTTGCAATCCAAGCATGCTCGTTTGTCCTTTCTTCTTGCGAGGACAAAGTCAATCTGGCTACAGTGTTGTCCGCTACTGAAGGTCACTAGATGAAATTATCTCTTTCTAAAGAAAGTGTTGGCTATCATCAGGTCAAAAGCTACCGCGAAGTCCAGAACTTCCTCCCCCTTCTGATTCCTACTACCATACCCAAAACCTCCATGAACTGCCTCGAAACCTGCGCTTGTAGTACCTACATGCCCATTAAGATCTCCTCCTATAAAAAGCTTCTCACTATTATCTTCTTATTATTTCTCCTAGTCATTTGTTTCCATGTTGTGTCTTAATCATGTGTCTCTAAAGAGCATATGATAGCTTACAAGGGCTTATCACAGTGATTCTCCTTCGATTCCTCTTAAATGAATTCAAGGTTTATTATTTTTACTATTTAAGATTTGGCTTGTTCTTTTCATGTTTGGCACTACTAATTTGAACTTTGCAAATCCTAATCTTGGCTCAGTTATTCGTCCATTGCTCATTTGCCCTATCACTCTTAACATATTTTGACATGTGATCTTTAGCTCCTAATTCTAGCCAAAAGTCAACAGTGAAAAGGATGAATGGATACATAAATAATCTGGTATAGTACATAGGTGTAGTCCCTGGAACCATCCATGTACTGTGAGCTTTTGAAATTCTTAAATCATAACAGTACTTGCAGGGTGGAGCTGCTAACCTGCTATGACTTGCTTAGTGCAGACCTTGCTTTGCTAAAAGAGTTCCACCATTCTCAGCTGTACGCCTGTATCCTATAAACAACACTGTTTTTTTTAGAGTCTATAAGCGATATTGTAAATGTTATAACCATTAAAGATATATCATTACGATGTTACAGTGTAAATAATACATGTTAAGAATTTTATTGTTTCTGTACTATACCTTGTGAATGTGCACAGAGGATATCAATACCGTGTTACTGAGCTATCGGTTCGCAGGTCAAGTTTGGTGTCCTCTTCAACGATGATCGGTGTGCAAATATTTTTGAAGCACTAGTTGGCACCTTGAGGGCCGCCAAGAAGAGGAAGGTTTTGACCTATGATGGTGAGCTGCTTCTGCAAGGTGTTCATGACAATGTGGAGATTACCCTGTTGCCTCCACCCGCAGTTGCTGCCGCTTAAAGCGCACAGCGCCACCAAGTTCTCAATTCCATATAGTTCATATGCTTGTATTTTGCTGTGCCTAGATTCTCACGAACCATTTGGTATTCCCAGTGGACTGTTATTGTGTGATGTATGAAATTGTGATGCTTAAGAAATTGCCTTGCTTGCATATGGTTGTGTTGCTTAAGACATTCAATGCTGGTATAACATTCATGTCATGAGACATGAAAGCAGCAGGTTGGAGGTAATGGCCGTGGGTTATTGACATCTTTCAGTCTGGATGATTTTCTTCTCAAAAAGTTTCTTTTAAGTTCCATTACTTTCCCCATTTTCCTTTATATTTTTTCTATGGACCCTTATCGACATTTACTTCCCTCACCAGCACCTGTTGCCACCCTGATCAATACATCACCTACTTTAGCAATGACACATAGTACCAGCTGCACCTATTTTAGTTTGGTCAGGTCGTGTCTTATAAACGTAAGTGCATGTAAATAGGTGAAAACAAACAGTGAGGAAGCAGATGGTGTGGAGAGTTATATAAACAGATTTGATTCTTTGAGGAATGCTTCCACAGGGTTGCTTGCCATGTGCACTTTTCTTTGTTTCTACTGGCATGAGGATGGGAGGCACAGGGAAAGATATATGGAAACGTGAAACCCCGCTCCCGATCTGAGCGTCCCCGGTTCCGCCCAGCTGCCGGCGCTGTCCCTAGCGCCGGCGAGGCCCGCTCTCGTTCCTTGTCACTTCAGGGCGCTCACGGCTCACCCTCCACCGCCATTGCAGCTTTAACCGTGTCTCCGGAGGCTCCCGCTGCCCTGTCGTGAGTCGTGACCTCTCTTGCACTAACTACGTAACTCGTCAGCGGTGGTCAAGGCGATGCCGATGGTCACCCCCGGCCCGCCACTCCATCGCCGCCCCTGCCTCACCGTCCAGCCGTCTCTCCCGCCACCACAGCCCGCTACCCTGTCTCTTGAGCTCGTCTAGGTCAATAGAAAGACAGAGCTCAAAAGTTGTTGTGGGGAAGAAGAGTTTCACCCTGTCTGCTATAGCAGATGCAGATCTGAAAAACTTTTATCTAAGCTGTCTTGCAAACGTCTTTGACGTTCAACTATTGTGGTTCCGTTTGCAGGTCAACCGTGTGTCCTCCTCACCTCAATGACGACCTGTATGCTTGCAAACATATTTGAAGCAATAGTTGGCACCTTGGGAGCCACCAAGAAGTGGAAAATGTTGATCTGTGATGGCCTCGACGCTGCTTCTGCAGGGTGTTCATGACAATGTGGAGATATCCCTCTCGTGGTCTTGCCTCGGCTCTTTCTTCCTTCTTGTGCTGCCGCTTCAAGTGCACGTCACACACACACCATGGGTCCCAATGCTTGTAACTTCTGGTGCCTAGGTCCCAGAAGACTGGTGATAAGGTGTGTTCAAATCGCCAGTCCCTGTGAAATTCTATTGGCCGCAGAGGGAGAGCAACGAGCTAGCACGATCACACTCGCTGGTCTTGCACGTACTCCGAACTAACTCCATCTCTCAGCTTCAATATAATGCTCTGCATACCTACGCTCTCCACTTCTTTATTATTTTATTGCTTTCCGCCTTCAACTTAACTGACGATTGGGTTATAACGGGGACGCCCTTATAGTCATTACTACTGTATGTACTACATCTTTAGGCCTTGTTTGCATCCACAGAACTAACAATTACTTGACTAATTTTTAGTCCTTAAGTATCAAACAGACGGACTAATTGTTTATTTCACTAGTCATAGACTAGTTGTTAGTTCACTAGTCCACTTATAAGAGTTAATAGGACTAGTTGTTAGTTCATGGGATCAGTCCTTAGGCGCCGTCTTTATCGACAATGTGTGCAGGAGACAGTCAGCCTCCCGGACAAACTAAAGCGACCTTTAATAAAAAAACAAAAATCATTTATTTTCTTCTTTCACTCTAGTTTGCCTCCTGTCCTGTTGTCTCCAGTAGTATAAACTCGAGTTCAGTTCTTGGCAGTTAAGCAGCATTACGCTGCTGCCAGAAGCTTATTAATACACCACCTGCTCGACCATTATATACAGTTGCTCTCCCTTCATGTCTTCTTCGATCATATATAGTAGAAACCACCCAAACGTTGTGACACAGGAAAGAATGCAGATGATGTGCGGGGACCAAAGTTGAGCCTGAGAAAACACGAGAGAGAGAGAGAGAGAGAGAGCATGCGTGTTTAAATAGATAATCTCTACGGTTCAGTTACTGAAACAAGAATGGGAGGTATTGGGGGAAATGGTTCCCAGGATCAACCTGAACTCCCGATCAGCATTTGACATTGTCTCGAATGCTGGAGCCTACTTCGAATGTTGAACGTCGGATGATGTAGCATGCTGTTTGTGTCTTCCGGTCACAACCTGTGTCATAGGCCGTATGTTTGAATCACTTGGACTAACAACTAGGAGTAGCTAAAAATTAGTCATAGTCCATCCAAAGATGCAGACTAATGGGTGGAGTAGTTGTTACCATCCTCGTAGTTGCTATGAACCTTGTAACTATACCAACAGGCGGATGCATCACATTCAGTATAGTTACGAGAATGGTGTTGACTCAAACCACAAATAGCGTAGGGGCCCTGATATGGAACCAACTCATTTACACAACCAATATATTGGCCCTGAATGGTGGTGGCTGCATTGATCTTAGATTGTTTCTGCTCCTCACTATTTCTTAAATGCAATTTGGTGGTGTTCAATCGCCCTGTTCGGTTGGACTAGTTTGGCTTATAAGCCATGGCTGAAAGTATTGTTGGTTGGTTTGGTGTGAGAGAAAAATACTGTTCGTTGGCTGATAAGCCATGGTTTATAAGCCAAATACGACCGAGCGAACATGAATATTGATTGATGATGTTGTAAAAGGCAATTATTTATGGTTCTGCGCTTCCAAATAGTGCACAGAAAAGGTCAGCCGGCTTGTTCTGCGGTGAAAAATGTAACCAAGATTACGCTGATGCAGGGAGGCAAGATTGAAGTTTCAGTGCTCAGGCAGTTTGAAATCGGATGATACGTCAAACACAAGGTTAGTCACTACAAATTGAAGTACATGAAGTAGACAATCACCCGCAGGACAAGCCCAGTGACTAAATGTGTAAATGACCATACACGCCCAGTGCAAAGTGTGATGACCAAAGATTCTGACATGATATTATTTAGGTCTACTTAATAAGCAACTCTTCAAAAACCATTTATAATATTAAATGTTTTTTCCAGGCAACTTAAATCATCAGCAGACAGCAGTTATGTGTGGTAGCATAAGCAAGTAAGCAACATATATATCTCTAATAATGTAGACTGAGGGGCCTACTCTCCTTCGAGGAGGCTGAACCGGGAACCTTTATTTACGAAAAAAAAACTTATGAGCAGTTAAGCAAAGTTGTACTGGGGCCATACCTAACAATACAACACCAGCCCATCTAGTAACTAATCTAATATGTTGTCCATCTAGCCGTGATGCTGATATATATATATATATATATATATATATATATATATATACCAACAATGCAAACATCACAACTCAAAACAGAGGAAAGAAACCAGAAGAAGAGCTGAGCTTGAGAGCAATGAGTTGATAACATGGAAAAGCAAGAGAGGCAGCATGCGCTTTCTTGTAAAAAAAAGAGGCCGCCACAACAATTTAGCTTGCATATTTAAGGGTGGCAGGCATTAGGAAAATAGTTCTTTGCTATCATGGGAGATGTCGTGCCGGCTCAGTGCATCATGGCTCAAAGCCGGAGGAAAGAGCTTTTCAACGGAGGTGACGATGGTGAAAGTGAGTGTCTATTCATATCTATAAGCACAAGGCCAGTTCTTGTTTGGTGTGGAAAAAGACCAGTTCTTGATTCTAAAACTAGCTGAGAAAGATGATCAAACGAGAAATCTGGCTATTGATTTTGCTAACATATTCATATTTGTAAGCAGAAATGTTTATATCTTCAAATTAATTTCTAAATTATTATAAACCATTAGACCTTGATATATGACGTGTGGTACCCATTCATCTTCCAAAGACAAGTCGCCATTGGTAACCGTCTTTGATTATCGCATTTGTTTTGGTTTTTGAATAGCATGTTGTTCTTGCTTCAAACAAATTGACTGATGTAAATGCTTGCTAACTAGAGGGGAAGTTCAAGCAGTGTTTAAAATAACAGGCTATAGCATTTAGCAAAGAATTCTGATCAGCTGCTATAGCCTGCTACATTTAGTACAACTTTGTTGTGGTGGCACCTGGCATTAGCTGCTATAGCCCCGCTATAGCTTTCTCATTGCCTGTTATTTAAAACATTGAGTTTAAACAATAAAAGAGTATCATTTTGCTAGAACAGTAAAAAAATTATAATTTAGTATGCTTTTATTTAGCAATATTAGGTCCCATTGGTATTATTGTGCATACATCTTTGTTTTTTTATCTACCAAAATATTAGGCCCAATAGGTATTATTGCTAGAACAGTGAAAATATAATTAAGTATGGATGTTTCCACCTACTGAAGCTTTATTGTGTACCTAGTGAAATCATTTGGCGAGCCCGCTCATCAGTGGCGGATCTAGAAATAGCTCAAAAGAACATTTGAGCCGTGTCGGGTGGGGCTAAATGCATATTTTCATGGGCTATCTTGGGCTAGACAAAGGAGTTGTTAAAGGGATTTTTGGGCCGCGCCCCGGGCTGCAGCTAAGGCAGCCCGGGGCCTAGATCCGCCCCTGCTGCTCATTGACTACATAAGTTATTTGTCAGGACTGCACAGAGATGCAATGCTTGCTCTTCCTATTTCCAGCGCAGATCAACCACTCTAATGGCTTGATCGCTTTATGTAGTTACATTCACTACTACAGATTCAATGCCGGCCAATCACCGCTCAAAATCAGAAAATGATTGGGGTCTCAAAAAACCGGCTGTGAAGGTCCATATCACCGCTGGTTGGTGGCTAGAACCGACAGTGATACAACAGTGATATTTCACTGCCGGTTCATGGCTTGAATCGACAATGGTGTTGTGCTATCACTGCCGATTTTTGCCCTAAGCCCCGACAGTGATAGCCCACAGTACAAAAGCCAACGTCCTCCTCCCTCCTCTCTCCCAACCCAAGCACACTCATCTAGGATAGGCATGTTTTCCCACTCCCTCCATTATTGCGGCCGTTCTTCACCAAAATGCTTGTCTTAGTGGCTTGATCGCTTTATGTAGTTACATTACATCATTACATGTCTGTCATGGTAGAGTTTGCGTGAAAATTAATTGTAACGACCCAAGAAACCATTCTCAATGGTGTGCATACGAAGAGATATATATGAAGTTGTTCGGCAGGACTTAGCCCTGTTCGCTTGACTTATAAGCCGTATTTTTTCAGTCAATGAACAATATTTTTCTCTCACAATAAACCAGCCAACAGTACTTTCAGCCATGGCTTATCAGCCAAGCGAACATGGCATTACTGCTGATGCGGCTGATTTGTAGGACTGATTTATTGTTAGAGAAAAACGTTGTTTCATAGTTGAAAAATATGACTGATTCTGGCTTACAAGCTCGAGCGAACAGAGCCTAAGACTGCAACTGCAAGTCCAGGCTCAACTCTTTACATGCACAAGGGGCATTCGGACGCACGCTATGTGTGACCTGAATAGGTGGTGACCTACTGACCTACCTTTTTTTTCATACTCCATCCGTCCCAAAATATCTGTCAGTTTCGTTTTCCGAGAAACAACTTTGACAAAATATATATTAAAAAATATTAATATTTATAGTACATAATTGGTATCATTGGAAAGATCTTTAAATCTAGTTTTTAATAAATTTATTTAGAGATACAAATGTTGTACGCATTTTCTACAAATCAAGTCAAACTTGCGGCACGGAAATCAAAAGCGACAAATAATCTGGGACAGAGGAGTAGGGGACCAACTCACGGTACTTGTAAACCCCATTCCCCTATCCATATAAATGGGATAGGGAACCGCACCAAGAGAAGACAAACCGAAAAACACAAAACAAGCACAAGAAGCAACCACTCTCACATAGGCCCCGTTCGGCTTACCTTAAATCCGGTTTGTTCGTCTTTTTTTTTTCAGCCGGAACAATGTTTTTCTCTTACAACATTTCAGCCAGAACAGTATTTTTCAACCAAGTTTCAGCAAGCCGAACATGACATATAGTATTCTCAATGTCTTGCAACTCACATCCCTACCCGAACTTTGAGCACTCACGCACAGCAATAGAACTCTACTTTCCACACTAGACATAGGGTTCAATCACTCGAACTGGTATAATGGGCACAACAACAGAACTCTACTTGACACACTAGACACAGGGCTGGGTCATTGGAACTAGTATAAGCCTCTATGTTTTGTGTGCTACCCCATCGAACCCCCATGCATGACATAAAATTTGACTTGACGGTGGTATGAAACACCGATGGCATTACCCTTTTGAGATCATTTTTATAAGTAGCCATATTGATCTTCAATATTCAAGTTCAATTGTGCCTCGCCCATCCTCAGTAACTAGGAAAAAAAGCAGGACACTATGCAAATAAATATGGTTAATAGGGCATAGTGTCCTGCTCATCTAGTCTTCCATGCCGACATGTTCACCAACTCTTTTCGATGACAACATTCACTCACCCCTTCTCTGCTGCCATCCCCGTTCAATAAATGTACCTCACTCTTCTCCCTTAACCTTTTCATATGTTGACACCGGCTTCCTTATATGTATTCATCCAAATTGTGAAAAGGAAGGAACAAGAGGGGACAAATGTCAAGCCACAAGAGTTGTTTTTGTGTTCATGTGAGAGAGTAGAGAGCTTCGTCCCATTTTGATATCCCCACCATTTCATGTATGATACAGGTTATATGCATTTCGAGAATGGGAAGCATGGGGAAAAGGATACACCATGTTAGTTGATCTCCACCAATAGGCCGGGGCCCTTGTCTCTGCTCCCTGATCGGGGGAGCCCAACCCTAATACGGTTGGTGGGCCCCTGTCGCACAGCACACATAAAAGGTAAGGTGGGGATCAGGGCTCGGGCTTAGAGGTTCAACGGAGCCACCATCCCACCTACAGAGAAACCCTAATATGATCAAAGAAGTGATGGAAGCGACGGGATGCACCACCAACCTCACCACCGTCCCCTCTGGACCACGACGGTACCACTACGGACTCCACCGAGCCAGAGCTGCCGCTACACCGGCGTCCACGTCGCTGCGGTGAAGCTCCGAAGGACAAAGGAGGCTCACACCGGATCTACGGTTACACAGAAAGGTACACCCATGATTCTAACAATGGTACCAGAGCCAGGTTGCCAGTGTGTAACCCTAACCCTAACCGGGTAAAAGCAAAGAGGAAAAGAGACCGAGGGTGGCGTACGTCACTGGAACCCGATCACCACCGCCACCGCGCGGGGAAAAGATGCTGCACCGCCGTTCTCACCGGCGCACGGCAAGAACAGAACAGATCCAGTTCGGATCTAAGGAAAGAAGAATAGAAAGGTTCCCCAAGCCTAACCCTAACTCGCATGAAGAAGGGGAAGGGAAGCGATTCGGATGAACTCCTAAAAGAAAAGAAATCAAAAGAAAAGTGCAAATCACGAACCCTAACCCACGAGAGGATTCGGATGAACCCCGAAAAGAAATGAAATGAAAAGAAACCCAAATCGGTTCAATCCGAGCACCAAAAGAAAAACAAAGAAAGAAGAGGGATTCGGCCTAGACCCGCTCAAATCCGAAGGGGAAGAAAAATAGGAACCCTAGATCCATACCCTAATTCGCCACATCAGTTCGGATAAGAGAAAGAAAACTCAAATCAGAGAAAGGGAAAAAGGGGTAGGTCGGATTCCGAACCCTAACCCTAGATCTAAACCCTATTCCCATCCACTGGTTCGGAAAAGAGAAGAACAATCCAAATCAAAAAGAAAAAGGGGATGGGAATGGAGAAAGGGAAGAGGGAATGGAAAGAGACCTCGCCGTGCACCGGGTGAACCGTTTCGCCGGCGAGGGAGAAGAAGACCGAGCCGGGAAGTTTTTTCACCGGGCTCAGCCAAGGGGTCACCGCGGCCAGGCCTCTCGACGGCGGCGCGCTCACCCACAGGGGAGCGCGCACGCCGGCGAGGGGGCCGGCGGCGGTGCCATGGATGCCCGCTCGCTCGCTGCTTTTGCTCGGTCTCCGACGCTGCTCGCTGCGATGGGAGCCGCTGCGGCTGAGAGAGAGTAGAGAGAGAAGAGGGAGGAGCGAATGACCTCTAGGGTTCGGGAGGACGCGGCCGGGGGCGGTTTTGTTCGCCCGAAGACGTCGCGCAGCCGTCCGATGAATCCAACGACCACGGATGCTCGGGCTGACTCGCGGCCCAGGCGGCCGAGCGCACTGGCGCGGCTTTGCTGGCCCAGGCCCAGGTTGCGGCCTGGGTGCGGACAGCGTGCGCCGAGGCAATGGGCCGAGCCGGCCTTTTGCCGGTTTTTGGGTCGAGAGTAAAGAATGAGCCCGTTTTGCATTTTTCTTTTTCCTAGAAAATTGAAAATGCAAATTGGCTCAAAAGAAAAATAGAAAAAGTATTTTTTCCCTGTGGGTAAAATTCAAGAAATTGAGTAAAAGTTATTTCGCTGCTAAAGAAATTATTTATTCTCTGGTTAATTTGTACCAACGTGGTATTTTATTGGAGAAAAAGAAAGTTTTTCCGCTGCTAAAGAAAATGTTTATTCTCCAGTTATTTGAACCAATGTGGTATTTAATTGGAGAAAAGAGATTTGACATGATTATGATGTTGTTATTTTCTGACCAACATTGTTAATAACAATATCGTAATTTTAATGATTTATGCATTGATTCTACTTCTGCCAACGGTGATGTAGAATTAGTGTATAAGAACAGTTGTAAATTTTAATGATTTATGCATTAATTCTATTTCTGCCCAATGGTGATGTAGAATTAGTGTGTAAGAATAGTTGTGAAAGTTAATGATTTATACATTAATTCTATTTCTGCCCAACGGTGATGTAGAATTAGTGTATAAGAATAATTGTATGTTTTGATTTTGATCAACGTTGGAATTAAGGCATGCAAATGGTGTTATTTTATGTTAAGAAAAGGTTTGACCTGATTTTCATCTTGGCTGAGGTGGACTGGGTAGTCACCTCACCGTGTCCCACTAAGTCTGTGGTACCGGTGAGGGAGACAAAAGGGAATGATGCCGATTAGGCAACTAAAGAAAGGGATTTTGAATCCCAAAAGATGTCCTATGACTTTTGAGCATTGGAAGTGGGTCACTATCAACAAGAAATGTTTGGCTGTGATAAAGAACATGATTGAGCCTGTAATTATGGACTCAATCCCAGAGTGTGACACGGTCACCGAGTACCTTGATAGAATAAAGAGTCAGTTCACTGGCTCTTCAAAGATATATGCTACCCAACTGATAAAGCAGCTGGTGACAGAGAGTTACTCTGGAAATAATGGCATAAGAGAGCTCAAGATGCGTCGTCGAAATTATGGCACTGTCGTTCATGCCATATTTCAAGGGGGGGAATAGAAAGACTAGTTAAGAATGATATTCTTTCTCCATTAGAGCTCTCAGATTTAGAGATTTTAGAACAATGCATAGAATACATAAAAGGAAAGTATGTAAAGAAAGATGATAAACGAAGCGTATGAATTTTATAGATTATTCACACAGACATCTATTGTCATTTTCCTGTAAATAGTGTGGATGGTTATGATTCGTTCATAACATTCACAAATGATTACTCCCATTATGGCTACATTTATCCAATCAAAGAAGGAACAGAAACATTAGATAAATTTAAGATATTAAAGATTAAGATAGTCAGGTCTGACCGTGGGGGAGTATTATGGTCGACATACCCTAAAAGAATGGCATAGTAGCCCAGTATTCTACACCGGGCGAACCTCAGCAGAATAGAGTAGCTAAAAGAATCAATCGTACCCTGATGGATATGGTGGGCAGTATGATAAGTTACTCCACCTTACAGTTGAGCATGTGGATGGAGGCGATAAAAATCACCATTCATATTCTCAATAGAGTATCAAGAAAGTCGGTGCTCAAAACACCGTATGAGTTATGGACAGAAAGAGTACCCTCACTAAACCACTTGCGTGTGTGGGGGGGCCCTGTTGAGGCTAAAGTATTTAACCCAAAAATTGTGAAGTTAGATCCTAAAACAGTAAGGTGCCATTTGTTTGGCTACCCAGAAAAGTCAAAATGTTTTCGTTTTCTACTATCCAGAGAGACATACAAAGTTTATGAAAACGAGACACGCTGTCTTCCTAGAGAATGAATTGATGAGGGGGAGCATGGTAGCTTGAGAAATTGACCTTAAAGTGAAGCGGGTGTATGCGCCCACTCCAATGATTCATGAGCCATTTTTCTCACTACCTGCTGTCGCTACACCGATAGTGCTAGATACTGTGGTGCCAGCACCTGTTGTTATCCCACCTATGGCAACAATGAATGACAATGAGGAACCCGTTCTTCAGGATCCTATAGAACCTATTGCCACACATGAGGGGAGCAACAACAGCCTCAAACAGAAGATGTGCCAAATGTGAAGGCCCCTAGAAGGTCTCAAAGAGTTAGAAAATCAGCTATTACTGCTGATTATGAAGTGTACAACACTGAGAAATTTCAAATGGAGGATGATCCCACCTCATTTGAAGAAGCCATGAGAAGTGATCATTCATCAAAGTAGCTTCAGGCCATAGAAGATGAAATGGAATCAATGAATGCAAATAAAGTTTGGGATTTGAAAATAATTCCTAAAGGAGCCAAAACAGTAGGCTGTAAATGGGTCTACAAAATAAAACTTGACTCTCAAGGGAATATAGAGAGATATAAAGCGAGACTTGTGGCAAATGGCTTTACGCAAAGAGAAGGGATTGATTACAATAAAAACTTTTCTCCAGTCTCATGTAAGGTTTCCTTCAGAATCATAATGGCACTAGTGGCATATTACAATTTAGAATTACATCAGATGGATGTAAAGACGGCATGTCTCAATGGGGACTTGGAGAAAAATGTTTACATGGCACAACCGAAAGGTTTTGTCATGGAAGGAAAAGAACAAATAGGATGCCGCATAAAGAAATCTATTTATGGATTAAAACAAGCTTCAAGACAATGGTGCCTGAAGTTTGATCAGATAATAAAGAATTTTAGGTTTAAAGAGAATGTTGAGGACAATTGTGGTTATGCAAAGTTTAAGAAAGGAAAGTTTATCTTCCTTGTCCTATATGTGGATGATATCTTACTTGCTAGCAGTGATGTCAGTTTACTACAGGAGACAAAGAAGTTTTGTCCTCAAAACTTGATATGAAAGATCTTGGTGAAGTCTTGTTCGTTCTAGGGATCGAGATTCACCAAGATAGAAGAAAAGGGGTATTAGGACTGTTACAAAAGGCATACATAGAAAGAATCTTAAAGAAATTCAGTATGCACAAATGTAGTCCCTCGCCTGCTTCTATAGTCAAGGGCGACAGATATGGGGATTTTCAATGCCCCAGGAACCAATATGAGCTCAATCAAATGAAAGTGGTTCCATATGCTTTAGCTGTCGGAAGCTTGCAACATGCTCAAATATGTTACCGGGTTACTTGGCAGATTCCAGACCAATTCTGGAATAGAACACTGAAATTAGTAAAGAAAGTCTTGCATTATTTGCAAGGAACGAAAGGCCTCATGATGACATATAAAAGATCTGATTCACTCCATATAGTGGGATATTCAGATTCTAATTATGCGAGAGATGATAGAAAATTTAGAAAGGATATGTATTCACTCTCGCAAAGGGGGGGCTATTTCATGGAAAAACTCAAATGCAAACCGCCACTACATCGTCCATAATGTATGACAGTTTGTAGCGTGATATGAGGCAACGGGACAGGTGAACTGGCTAAAGAAGTTCATACCCGGTTTGAAGGTGGTTGACGACATCTATAGACCACTTAAGTTATACTGCGATGATAATTCGGTAGTACAGTATGCTCACAACATAAGTCAAGTGGTGCTGCGAAACACATTGACATAGAGTATTATGTTGTGAAAGATAAAGTCCGGGATCAAGTCATAAGTCTTGAGCATATAAGTACAGAAAAGATGTTCGCGGATCCGCTTACAAAAGGCTTACCACCCAACGTGTTCAGAGAACATGGTGTTCAAAGAACATGTAGCTAGCATGGGTTTAAGGGAAAGCCTAAAATTCCTGGACAAAAGAAGGCCCAAAGATAAGTATCTATTTCAAAACAGAGTAGTGTGTTGTAGCTGTTAAGTCTATTGGCAATGGACCGTAATGATGAGACATGCTCTATGCGCTAATCTGTAAGGGAATGAACAAAAGTAAATGAAATTGAAAGATGGTAGTGAGATCAAGGGGGAGAATGTTAGTTGATCTCCACCTTGTCTCTGCTCTCTGATCGGGGGAGCCCAACCATAATACAGTTGGTGGGCCCCTGTCGCACAGCACATATAAAAGGTAAGGTGGGGATCAGAGCTCGGGTTTAGATGTTCAACGGAGCCACCATCCCACCTACAGAGAAACCCTAATCCGATCAAAGAAGTGCCGGAAGCGATGGGATGCACCACCAACCTCACCACCGTCCCCTCTGGACCACGATGGTACCACTACGGACTCCACCGAGCCGGAGCTGCCGCTACACCGGCGTCCACGTCGCTGCGGTGAAGCTCCGAAGGACAAAGGAGGCTCACACCGGATCTACGGTTATATAGAAAGGTACACACAACGAACCTAACACACCAACGGTCTCACTGAGTGGGTAAGCAGGAATTGACTGAATCATGATATTTCTTATGGAAAATTAGTGTTGCATTAGCTTCAGACAAGCATGACTGAAGTAACAAATGACAACCGAGTTTCCCTAATATCCTGCTTCGTCTAGTTACTTACACATTCTTCTTTCCATGAACTATTGAAGGCAGCTAAACGCCCTGTTCGTTTGGGCTGGTTTGACTTATAAGTCATGGCTGAAAGTACTGTTGGCTGGTTTGGTGTGAGAGAAAAATAATGTTCGTTGGCTGATAAGCCATGGCTTATAGGTCAAATACGACCCAACGAACAGGCTGAAAAATGGACGGTTCTGCTCCTCGAAGTGCTTTGCGCCTAAGGATGTGATGACCGACGAGTGAAGCGGCATGCAAGGAGAGTTGACATTGGAGCTATGCTCGGTCATCAGATAACCGATCGCAGCACTGGCACTAAGAAATATAAGGTCCTCTTTGGAACACACGATGAATGCAAAAATATAGAAATAGGAAAAAAAATAGAAATTCTGCACGAATGCAATTACAAATCAGAGTATTGAAAAACATAGAAAAACTATACAATATGGGTCCTTGGATGGGGATAAGAAATTCACAGTAACAGAAATTTTAGGAAGTGTAATGATCCACAAAATGCATTGGTTTAGTAACTAACAGTGTGAATAATGTGTTGTTATTTTCTAAAGAAAAAAAACATCACAACATCTATCTTATCCCTTTACATTAGAAAGAGGAACGGTGTCTACACATGGATCAGCAGTCCACAACATCTATCTTATCCCTTTACAGGCATTTTCATCCTCTCTGGTCAATCTTTTGTCTCGAGCTGTTCGGTTAGCTATGGCTCCAGCGGTGGCCACAACCAGCCTCTTGCTCCTCCTCATCAGATTCCAGCTGCGGAGATCAGCTTGAGCGGCGGTGGTGGCAGCCTCAAGTGGCTGCAAATGAGCTTAGGGGCGCAGGTGCTGGCCGCCCGCTCTAGGTAGAAGGGAGGCATCGTCGGTCTCTTTTTTCTTGCGGTGTTATTTGTTCTCGTTCTAATTAGAGGATGCTTCCTATTCGACGTTTGTGTTCTTTCTACCCGGTCCCTAATTGCAAACTTGGTGGTCGTTTAGCCTCGATCCTACGTGTGAGCCAATGAAAGAGGGAGGTTCGAGTAGATGTTTTTCCCCATAAAATTCCTATGTCAAATCATAGGATACCATCTGTATTCCTTTGGATTTTCAAAGATGCTTTCCTATGAAACAAATGCACCTACAGTACACAATTCTTAGGATTTCTGAATCCTATGGTGTATCGGTGTTCGGCAAGGCTTCTTGTGAACAGCAACAAGCAGCGGCGGCGCAAGCTTAGTGCTTTTACCAAGCAGCTGCACTGTGCTGTTACAGATAGTTGAGTCACAGGCTCACAACCGAACGACTGGGCAGTTCCGCCGCAGCTAATCTTGATGCTTAAAATTTTGTTAGCTCCCTGCCACAGGAAGCGTTAACTGCATTTATAATATATTGGTGATTCGTTGCGGGGCATCACAGTCATTTCTCTTTGTCCTTAATCTTCCCTACTGGTAAAAATGCTTAAATTTATGGAGATATAGAGTAGATGTCAACATATTTTTTTATAAAATTAATTAAGTTTAGAGAAATTTAACTTAAAACAAAACAAACACCTTACATTTAAAAGGAAGTAAGCTCACCGCTACAGCTCGTGCGGTTTGGCCTTCCATGTAAAAGCAGTAGTTTTCATCCTTCACTGACAAGTTCAGTGACTCTTCTCATTAAGCAATTATTTCCATCAATTCATTACATGGTGGCTACCTCTTTTCCTTCTTTCTTTAAAAACTGATGCCATCTTCCTTATTTAAACGTCAACTAAATTTTGGAACAGGAAGAGAGAATAGAGGCCAAAACGCAGGCAACGAGGGCCCTGTTCGTTTCTCTTATAATCCGTACTTTTCAGCTTGTTTTTTCAGTCAGAACAGTGTTTCGGCTTGTTTTTTCAGCGAAGCGAACGCGGCCGAGAGCCTCTGTGTTTGTGGGCCAGCGGTCTGCCACACTAAAAAGCCTTCGTGCCATTTTCATCTTCTCTTTTTGCTTGATGCTTTGTGAGAATGCGAAGCACCGGGAGAAAGATATGCACCGAAGTAGAAAGAAGAGGTAAGCACTAAACTCTACCTCAAATTTTCTTAAAGAGAATAGACAGGAATTGTTTTCATTTATCTAAAAAAAGTATCCACCGTGAAGCGAGATAAGGCAGAACCATGTCTGACAGTATCCTTATTATCTGCCTAGTTACTTAAACATTCTTCTTTTTTACTACTACTCCCTCCGTATAGGATTTAGAAGTAGTTTAGGATATGATTGTGCTTACTAAGGAGTGATTAATTAGGGGATATTTTTTCCTATCTGCCCCTATTAAATAGGGTTACGGGTAGATTCCATACGAGAAAGTTCCTTAGCTCGGACGGTTAGTGCATCGAGGTGTAAGTCCAGCGACTTGAGTTCGAAACTCGACTGGGACGCCCTTTTTTTCTGTGGCTTGATTTTGCATGGCACTATTTGCTGCGTGGCGCTTGCGCTTTGGCTGCATGGCTCGGTTTTTTTTCACGCTTGCGTTTGGGCGGTTTCTGCGTGATTTTGCCATTCGCACTCGCGGTAGGGAGGCGCTCCAGCGTTCGATTTTCGCCGTTGGCGCGAGTTCAGCCGCGATGAGGCGTGTTTAGCCTTGTTAGTTTGGTTCGTTTTTTGCGTTTAAGTGCACTGGCGCTCATTTTTTCCACTGCGCGCACGCTCAGCATGTTGGCTTAGCAGGTCCGACGCCTCGTTCCTTGGTTGATCTATTTAAATGCTCAGCAGGTCTGACGCTTCAAGTGCTTCATCCTCCCTTGCCTTCCTTGCTTAAACGACATGGCTTACCTCTTCTCCACTGCAATAGCTAATCCATTCGATTTGAACGTTCGTGTAGAAGAAGATGACGACGACAATCTTCCATTCGATCTCAATGAGGCAATATTGGAGGATCACACCACATATGGTAATGTACTCCGTTCGTTTGTTCTTTTTTTTATATTCAAAGCAACAACGTGTGCTAATGTTTCTCATTTTCTTTCTTCTTTTTTGGACAGGGTTTGATTTGAACTTGCCACTAGACAAGTTTGGTGCGGTTGATTTCGATTATCTACAAAACCTACCCGGTAAGGTTTATAAATGAGTTTGTTTTTTTCCTATAGCTACAACATGTCGTGTCTAAGTATTGCATGAATGTGCTTGTTTTTTCCCTATAGCTAGAACATGTCGTGACTAATTATAACTATGAATGTGCTTGTCTTTTTCCTATAAATAGAACATGCCGTGGCTAAGCATATTATGAATGTGCTTTTTTTCCTATGAATGGAACATGCAGTGGCTATTAATAGAACATGTCGTGGCAACTAATGTTTGTTTTCTTTTAACAGAACATGCTGTGGAGGCTCCCGTTGAAGAACAAGTTGAAGAACCCCACCGAAGGAAAGAAATGTCTGAAGAGCTCAGAAAACAAGTTTATCACGCTTTGTTGGCTAGAAGCAACAATGGGAAATTAGGCAAGAAAGATACTACATTTGTTGCTGCTCAATTTGGTCTTCATATTCGGTCAGTTCAGCGATTATGGAAGCGAGGTAAAATACAACTTGCAAACTCAGTTCCGGTTGTGGTTTCTAGTTTAAAGAAGGGTAAAGGTGGTCGTAAGACAATCCCTATTGATTTGGAAGCATTGCGAAACATTCCTTTAAAGGAAAGAATGACTATAGAGGATGTGTGCATGAAATTAAACATGAGCAAATGGAAGATTCAAAAGTATTTGAAAAAAGGTTTGCTTAGGCGCCACTCTAGTAGCATCAAACCTTATCTCACTGAAGCTAACAAGAGGTCTAGGTTAAAGTGGTGTGTTGACATGATTAAGAGGGATTTGCTTGATGATCCAAGGTTTAAGGATTTGTTTGACTTTGTGTTCATTGATGAAAAATGGTTCTACCTATCTCAAAAATCTGAAAAATATTATTTGCTTCCCGAAGAAGATGATCCCCATCGGACTTGTAAGAACAAGAATTACATCCCTAGGCTCATGTTCTTGCGTGTTTGTGCTCGTCCAAGGTTTAGGGATGGGAATTGTATTTTTGATGGTAGGATTGGTTGTTTTCCACTTGTTACTTATGAACCGGCTATGAGAGGTAATGAGAGAACCGGTCGTGTCCGTGGAGACTTGGTTATGAAGCCCATAACTTCGATCACTAGAGACGTGATTAGAGATTTTATGATCAACCAAGTGTTGCCTGCCATTCGAGCTAAATGGCCAAGAGAAGATGTAGGCAAACCAATCTTCATTCAACAAGATAATGCACCTTCCCACTTAAAATTGGATGATCCGCTTTTTTGTGAGGCTGCTAAGCAAGAAGTATTTGATATTCGCCTAATTTGTCAGCCACCCAACTCTCCGGATTTCAACATTCTTGATTTGGGTTTTTTTTGGAGCTATTCAAGCAATTCAATACAAGAAGAATGCAAAAACAATAGAAGCTCTAGTTCCAGCAGTGCAAGAGGTAATTTGATCAAATTGTTCACACATGTTTCAATGTTTTCTTCAACAATAAATTTGCTCATTCATTCATTTCTTGCACAATTGTTTTGTAGGCATTCTTGGAGTACTCGGCACACAAAGCAAACCGAATGTTTGTAACACTACAAAGTGTTTTGATGGAAGCTATGAAGGTGAAAGGATGCAACAAGTTCAAGATTCCTCACATGAAAAAAGAAACATTAGAAAGAGAAGATCGGCTGCCATCTTCTATCCCTTGTGATCCATCTTTGCTAGATGAAGCCGAGGCTACTCTTGCTGCATGAAACAATTAGATTGATGCTAGTTAGCTTAATTAGTAGAGACATCCTTGTACAGTTAATTAGAACTAAAGCTAGTTATCTTACCGATGCTTTGGCGTCATCCTTTGCCAGCAGCAGATCCTTGTAATGCTGGATGAAAAGCTCGCAGTCAAACTCATCGAGGCCGTGAAGCATGGCGCGGATTATGTATTCCGCGTGGAAGAGACCGCAACGAGAGCATGGCTAGAACCGCGAGTGCGCACGATTCCATGCTTGGCGGTCCTCATGGACGAGATGACAGCGAGCGCATAGAAAAGAGCCCAGCGGCAAGGAATCTAGCACCATCTCCGAGTCCGGCGCGAGCTCCTACAACTCCGGCGTGATGGAGTCCGGCGCCATCTGCGATTCCGGCACCACCTCCATCTTTGAGTTCGGCGCGATGACCTCCTCCGGCTCCTGCGACTCTGGCACGACGACCTCCTGCAACTCAAACACGACGAGCTCCTGCGACTCTGGCGCGATCTCCTTCGACTCCTCCACAGCGAACTCCTCCAAGTGCGGCACGACATCCTCCGCGGCGAACAACAAACGCGATGATGGACTCTGCGGCGAGCAGCACCCGCGCCTCCGGACTACACGGCGAGCAGCACCTGCACCACTGGACTCCATGGCGAGGAAGCGAAGGCAAGCCCTAAACCCTAGGCCACCGAACTCCGCGGCGAGCGTTCGGCTAGAGAGGAACGAGTGGCTAGCGTGCTGCGGAGAGGAAGGAAGACGAGCGTGCTGCGGAGAGGAAGGAAGGCAGCGCGTGATTACTGCCTTGACGCGGCGCTATTAACGCGTGGCTGTTCGGGAGCCGGAGCACGGCGTGGGAGCCAGAGCGCGTGCATGCAGGGGCAGCGGCGTCCACAACTTTGCATGAGCTATTCAAGCGACTTCCTTTCCTCAACTCTGATTATGCGCTAGAACGACTTCTAAATCCTATAGGGTGGGAGTACTTAGGCACGTGAGATGGATTATTTTGCCGTAAGCATATCTGCTGAAGCACCACTCCGTGGCTTCGTGCATCTGAACAAGAGCCAAAATGTCTCTGCATTCGCTGCTTGGCGCTGAATGCTGTGCCGGGTGACGACCATGGCGCCGCACAGACGGTCAGACTTCACTTGACTCAGCAGATTCTGACCATTGGCCGTGTTCGACAGATCAACTCTATTAGTGTCCACAGCTTCCTTTCCACAGCACCAACAGCACCCATAGTAGTATGGTTTATTGTCCCATAAAATATTTTGACCAAAGATTGACGCAAACATAAATGGGTGAAATTTTCTGAACCTGATGTAAGGTTTTAAAAAGTAGTAGATGAGCCGTGCGCGCTAAGCTGTGCCCAAACATAATTTGGTGTAAACTTATATCATGAATAGTAATGTTCATGTGATTTACGATTCAGGAGGAGAAGATCATGAAAGCCATGTAAATATAAAGAGAGACGTTACGTTGAGCAGTTTTATAGGCCTCTTTTTTTTTGTTGGAGATCACTCCTATGAATACATGTACGAAACTCTATAGCTATGAGCACCTCAAAAGATTGAGCCCAAAATTGACGAGTCACCGCAAACATCTCATTATCGATGGACACATCGCTTACCACTGAAAAAATATCATAGTTAAATTCTAAAATAATTCTAGAAAAATATAAGTATAGATGGCCATTCGGGCCGCCCGGCCAGGGCACGACCCGAGCGTGGTTGGGCCGGCACTGCTCGTCAGGTGCATTGTGCCGTGCCAGCCCACGGGCTATGCCGGGCTGGCCCATCGTGATGTAGGCCGCCCAAACGTGCTGCTCCGACGCGCCGTGCTGGCCGCCGCTGCTCCACGCCACTCGCTATCTGGCCATCGCAGTTGCATGCTGCTCTAGCGCCGCCGATGCTCCGCGTTACTCACTGGCCATTGCGGCCGCACGCTGCCCCGCCCAGCCGTGCTAACGCTGCTTCTCCACGCCACTCGCTGGCCACTATGGCCACATGCTGCGCTGAAAGCTCTAGTTTGGTTTTGGTGAATTGATGAAACACTAAGTGCTAACCTAGTTTATCAAGTGATCATGAGATAGGTAGCACATTCCAAGTGGTGAAGCAAATGAAGATCATAATATGATGATGGTGATGCCATGGTGATGATCAAGTGCTTGGACTTGAAAAGAAGAAAGAGAAAAACAAAAGGCTCAAGATAAAGGTATAAATTGTAGGAGCCATTTTGTTTTGGTGATCAAGACACTTAGTGAGTGTGATCACATTTATGATCGATAGCCGTACTATTAAGAGGGGTGAAACTTGTATCGAAATACGGTTATCAAAGTGCCACTAGATGCTCTAACTCATCGCATATGCATTTAGGATCTAGTGGAGTGCTAACACATGTGCACAAGGTGATACACCTGGTGGTTGGCACATTTGAGCAAGGGTTAGGAACTTCACCGGTGGAGTGTCCGCCCGTAGAGTGCAGACAGTCCGACGGTGCCACCAACGCCCTATACAGAAAAGACGAAGGTCGCTGTAAGTGACCGAACGCTGGTCTCTGTAGGACCGGCGCGTCCGGTCAAAAGAAGCAGCGAAGACGCTGGCGTCGGTCTCTGATCGGACGCTGGGTCACTTAGTGACCAGACGCTGGAGGGTTGCGTCCGGTCCTGCTGACGTGGCAGCGCACAGGGGAGTCGCCGTGTGACCGGACGCTGGGTGTGTCTGGTCGAGCATGACCGGACACGTCCGGTTGAAAGCTCTAGTTTGGTTTTGGTTAATTGATGAAACCCTAAGTGCTAACCTAGTTTATCAAGATGATTATGAGATAGGTAGCACTACTCCAAGTGATGAAGCAATGACGAAGATCATGACAATGGTGATAGCATGGTGATGATCAAATGCTTGAACTTGGAAAAGAAGAAAGAGAAAAACAAAAGGCTCAAGGCAAAGGTATAAAATGTAGGAGCCATTTTGTTTTAGTGATCAAGACACTTAGTGAGTGTGATCACATTTAGGATAGATAGCCATACTATTAAGAGGAGTGTAACTCGTATCGAAATGCGGTTATCAAAGTGCCACTAGATGCTCTAACTTATTGCATATGCATTTAGGATCTAGAGGAGTGCTAACACCCTTGAAAATATTTGTGAAAATATGCTAACACATGTGCACAAGGTGTTTGCAGGGTTGAGGTGGGTTTGGGTCCCTCTCTCCCTCCCGCAGAGCTTGCTCGGCGGGATTCGGTGCTTTTGGAAAGATGAAATGTCTATTTTCTATTGCGCCGGATGCAAAATTCTTGGTGGTTGGCACATTTGAGCAAGGGTGAAGAAGTTAGAGTTAAAATGGAGTTGGTCGAAATGATGCTGGCGTCGGTCTACTGACCGGACGCTGGGTCACTCAGCGACCGGACGTTGAAAGGCTGCGTCCGGTCGAGCTGTCAGATGGCATAGTGGGTAGGGTTGAGCACCGGACGCTGGTCTGTGTCCGGTCAAGGTGGACCGGACGCGTCCGGTCGAAAAAACATGCCTCGGGGAGCTTACTGGAAACGACCGGACGCTGGGGCTTCAGCGTCCGGTCAGTTTTGACCAGAGCGTCCGGTCAGCTTCGTAGCCGTTGAAATCTGACGAACAACGTTTGAAGCTGGTGATGCGTGGCGTCCATTGGGCGACCGGACGATGAGGGCCAGCGTCCGGTCGGTATGACCGGAGCGTCCGGTCAGAGCGTGTTTTGCCTAGTGAAGGGGTACAACGGCTCTATTTGATGGGGGCTCTATTTATAGCCCCATGGCTGGTGTAACACCTCGGGTGTTAGCCTTGCATAACTTGACTTGCATAACATGAACATGAGCATCAAGCATTCATAAATCATCATTTACAATTGAAACATTTGATCGAAACATATGAAACATTGCTTGTTATCTCGTGTTTCTTGGAACATATGCATATGATCATGTGCAAATAAATGCAAGTGGGTAATGTTAGCCACTAAAACACCTTAGCTACACTTAGGGTAACAAAAGGAACCTTGTTCATGAAGGTCACCCTTCATGATCAAGCACTTAAGTAATATTACACGTATTGACCTGGATAGCTCTATGAGTGACTATTACATGAAATGCTTAAATGACCTTGCAAATTGTTTAAACATGCTTAGAGTATCATCATGAACAACTTTGGTATTTAGGGCTAGGGCTAGTTTGGTCATTAAGCCATGCTTGGATGTGTTTCATCTTTTAAATGTGACATGTTTGACCAATTTGGGACTAGGTGTTAGAGACCTTGCATGGAGAAGTTCACTAAAGCAATGTTGTAGCGTTTGACATAAGGAACAACTTTGATTTTTGGGTCTTTGACTGATTCAGCTCCTAACATGTGTGAATTTGGATTTCAAAATCATCAAATCATCGATTTCAAAGACTTAGCAAATTTCGCTAAGTCATGAACACCGATCGAATCGACAGTGCTCACTTTGGGGATGACTTTTCTCGCCTTCGGTTGCGAATTAGCACAAGATGATTGAACAACATTTGTAGCTGGTACTTAGGACTACGAAAGTCATTTAGATCGCTTACTTAATTGGAGCAACGGTTTAGCGCTTAGATGAATGTCAAAACTCGTCGTCAGTTCTCGGCATGTCGCGACGACGACGAATCAATCGGCCGATCGGTGGCCGACCGGCGCCAGAGCGCTGAACGCCAGCGTGTCCACGGCGACGGCAGCGCGCCGCCAATGCCCCGACCACAGAGAGAGCCACGACGCTACTGAAGCGCGCCTTCATCATGCCAAATGCCGCCCGAGCCGCCCCACGCCCCCATTTGCTTCGCCTCGGCCTTTCTTCCTCGCAGCAGAAGCGCAGCCGCGAGCTCCCAGCTCCGCCATCGCCATAGCCGCAAGACAACGCGCTTAGCCACTCCAAAATTTCCACCGCCATAGCTCCACCACCACCCCAAAGCAGCACAAGACCGCCTCCTCCGTGCTCACGACGAAGCTTGGTAGTAGCCACCGCAACGCATGCGAAGCTCACCGGAGTTCTGCCGTGAGCCCCGCCTCCGCGGGCCACGCCGCCACGCCCCATCCATCCCGAGCCGCGTTAGGGCACTAGATAGCTCCGCCAGCAGCTCGCTGATGCTCAGCGCAGCGCTCGTTCAAGCCACCGTAGCCCACACCGGTGTTCCGCCGTGGTCCAGCCACCCGCTGCTCGCCATGGTCGCCGCCACGTCGACTCTAGAGTCGACGATAAGTCCGCCAAGTGGCTCAATAGCTTCGCTAGGTCACGTAGATCACGTAGCATAGATGTCATCGCCGGCGAAGCTCGCCGGCGACGAGCCGCAGCCGCGCAGTGCCAAGCAGCGCCGCTGCTCTGCTTCGAGTCGATGACATGTGGGGTCCCCTGACCACTGGGTCCCACCGGTCAGCGACTCCGTGTTTGAAGGCTAACTCATTTGATTCCAGTTTTTGATTTCTTTTGTGATTTTCATACCTCCAGTTTGGTAGCTCCAAAAATTGTGAAATAAATTTGTGGGTGTTCCTCAGGAAGTGTAGTATTTAGGAAAAATATGTTTTTAACATTTACAGTAGAAATTTTTGGAGATTTAAATAGGGATTTGAAGTGTGCTTTTGAATGCATTCAAATTTGTTTATTTTATATCTAGAGTTCCTGTGCTCCAAAAAATTATGAAATTTTTGTGTAAAGCTATTCTTGTCATATATGAACTCTGGTGAAAATTTTAGGACCAGTGCATGGGTAGATGTATAGTTATAGATTTTTCTTTTATGGATAGTCAATCCTTGCATAAATTTTTATAAATTATTTATGAGTCCAAAATTCCTGAAATTTGTTGGAGGTAATCCTAGTACCATATGGATGCTAAGAAAAATAGGAAATCTATTGCTTGACACTTTTCAATAGGGTTTTCCATTTATGTTATTTCAAGCCTTGCTGCCTTATCATTTTTGTATAGAATGTTCTACTTAGTAAAATGACATGAAATTTCTATAGCAGTCCTTTGATAGCATTAGTAAGGCACTGTAAATTTTTGAGAATTTATGAAGTATATTTGATATAGGTTTATTATTTAACCTAGATATCTAAATAAAATAATAAAGGCAATTTAATAAATAGTTTGGGCTTCATCATTATATTATCTTCTTAAATGTATTTGGTATGCTTAAACTGTTGGTAGATTCTATGTTGTCAAATTTTGAATGATTACATGAAGTAGAAGTATTATTACTTTATGTTGCATATTAAATAGTTTCCGGACTGATTCTAGAGTTTGATGAGTTGCATGTTGAAAATGATGTGTACTGTAAAAATGGTTAATAACAAAGTTGTAGAGAATTTGATAAGCTTTCTAGAAAGTCCAGGATCACTAGATTTGGATTTGTAGAACTCCCGTTATGAGTGAAACAAGTAGCTGTTATTTTATGGTATAATCGATGCATTATGGAAGTAGATAATTAAATAACCGAGAAGAGATATGCACCTACTCAATAAACATGATGCACTTGTTAACATATATGCATTCGTAATACTTATGCCATACTCATGCATCTAGGATCGGAGGAAGAGATCACGTTGTCGGAATTCAAGAAGCAGAGGAAGGAATCAGCAGGAAGATCCGCAAGCCACAGCCCCGGCTCGAAGGCGTGGAGCGTAACCTCAAGAGCTTCCGGAGTGTCCCGACCACCGCCTCTACTTCCTTTCTGCGAGGCAAGCCCCGAGCATTATAAGTCTCCTAGTATTTTGCAAATGTTTACTTACGATTTATGATTGATGCATTAGGTTATAAGAGTTGAATGAAACCACTTGATGCATGTACATTCCTTGTCCAAATATTACACCTTTAACCGGTATAGGTCCGTGATCGAATACATATGCTTAGCCATGCTTAGACCGGTAGAAGTCGGGTGATGTCTCTCACACCGCGAGATATAGGTGGATACCGGAGCACGGTTGGCTATATCTCGCTATCATGGAATGTAACCATGAGGTAAAAGTAAATTGAGACCGGACGGAAGTCGATAGAGAAGCAACAAGACATGGAGGTCTTGGGTGTGGACTTATCCCCGTCTCAGTGTCGATTAAGGACCGCACTGTTGTTGGCGCTTCCGACAAGATTGAACGCATGCCTCTCACTTAGCTGGCCGTCGATAACTCGCTCCGACCGCTGGCCGAGTAATTCAACTCGTGCCGGGAACCGCTTCACAGCGCTCCTTCCGGGAACGATCGACCGAGCCCAAGGGCGTGCTTGGCTCGAGCATCCCGGCATCCGGTGTTCCAGATTAAAGCGGCGCTGACGGACCATGAAAATGTGTACCTAAGTTGTACCAAAGGTGACCTAAGACTATCGTGGTCGGTAGATCTGGGTTTGTGTTAGGAATAAATTCCCACCGGGTTGAAATCGATTCAATCTCCGCCTCTCCCGGATAGTGAGAAACTTGGCTAGTCCCAACATCGTAGCAACTGTGTTATGAAACATGATGGTTCGGGTAAAAGGAAATTACAATACCTGCTATGGTTACTATTGTATGCTTCTAAATGATATACCACATGTTTGGTACAGGATAGTTGCTAACCTAGAAATGAAGAGTTATAATTAACTTGGTAAAGAATTGGTAATCGTACCATGATTTAATAGCTTTTACGCAAAAAATGTTGTCAAGTTACGCCCACGTATACAGCCCATGCATAATCCTTGGAGTCATTTTATTTCGGTTCATGACGGGTAAGTCTAGCCGAGTACCTTCTTGTACTCGTGGTTTATTTTCCCATTGTTGCGTATGGCACTTGTATCATGGTTATTGCAAGAGTTGCTTCTATCCCATTGTGGATGAGGAGTAAGCCTTGGGCGTGCTTCTTTATTAATTCCTATCCTTGCTTTTGTGGACCGTGATCTTACTTGGCAATCGTATCAAACTATGTTGGAAATTTTATCTTCGAACTTATTTGCTTCCGCTTTATTTATCAAACTTGGTTTGTAATAACTTTTATTATTGTACTCGATTATGAAAAGTATCTGTGAACTTTATGTAATATGTGGCATGCATGTTGAATCTCGTACGATCTTGGTTGTTGTAAATCGTTTATCGAGACCCGTCGTGGTACTCGACGGACTACCGGGTTTATATGGGTTCAAGTATAATAAGGCGACCGCTTATGGATTGCCATTGTACTTGTATTCTTATAAATTGGTCGGTTCTCATGACAAATGGCATCGAGCAAGATTCAACGTTAATTGTCACAAGTGTATTTAAAACAAAAGTTTTTGTTCTCCAAAACCCTTCTCTAGCAACTAAAAGTTATATAATAGGTATTTGAAATCTAAAGTGTGCCAATGATCACTTTCCTTATGCCCAAATTAAGGACTATTAGGTGGCTATTTAAGTACTAACATGGGGTTTTTACTTCACGTCCATACGGCGTATATTGTATGGATGCCATTCACTTGAATGATAATGTATGGATCAAATGCCTCACGCCAAGGTAAGATGAGTGTATGACCGCAAGATGTGAGCATGCGGTCGGAAGAGTTAGCTTTGGTACGGCTACGTATACATGCTTGCATGTGTATATGGTACGTATTTAATTGTGGGTTAAATTATTGTCGGGTAGATTGATACGGAAGTATATGTATGGGTATACATATATGGAAGTATTTACAATTACATTCTACATGTTCATTATGGGTTTAGGGCTGAAATGAAATTTTATGCGTGTACACTAACAACGTAAACGTGTAACTCGACTAGTTACGCTATTTATGAGAGAACGATGTATGCCACCGTGTTCACCGCTAGAAACAAATTTTTCCTAAGTTTGTGAGGACGTGCGAACGAGCATGCATCATGATAATTACCATGCACATAATTAAATTGTTCCTCCCTTATAAAATTCTTACTCGCTTATGTAACTCTTATCCGTCATGGTCTTGTCTCACCAAAGGGTACATGTTAATGGTGCGTATGGCACGCACCAAGCAGATCGCTCATAAGTCCACCGGAGGCAGAGCTCCTAGCCGTCAGCTTGCTCCATGTACCCGTCAACGTCACACGTTCCTTGGAGAGTTTGGGATGCCTACACTCTTGTGGAGAGTGCTCAGCTATGTAGGCTATCCTGATGGAATGGAACCCCGCTACTTCGGGCGAATGAGCGGTTGGGAGAAGGTCTCTTAGTTACTTGTGGAGGCCGTTGTCGCCCCTCGAGGTGACAATTCTGAGTGGACAGGCTGGTGTTATGAGTCAACTGGTAGGACTGCTGAAGAAGCAGCTGGCAGGGCAGCCTTTGGGATCTTGAGGAATATCATGGATCGTTTTCCTCAAGAGCTGGCAACCACTTTGGTTGGAGTCTTCCCAAGAGGTAACCCCTCCACTGACTCATGGCAGCAGGCAAGAGGAAGATCTTTGGAGATTGGTGCAAAGGAGAAGGGCAGCGTAATGATAACCCCCGCCATGAGCGCCATGTTCGCAATGATGAGAGTGTTAGATGGAGTTGAGGGTAGCCTCGGGGCGTGTGTCTGTGCTCTTGGTCATGCCCGTGAGGACCGACGTCAGCTTCAGAGGGAGCACGACGCCGAGATTGAGAGGCTCACTGAAGAAATGACTCGGTTAACTCACCAGAGAATGCAGCCTGGTCCAGGGAAGATGTCCTAAGAGCTCGATAGTTTGAGCCGGGACAAGAAATGCCAATGCGGAAGAATACAATGATAATCTGCATGAAGAGGTTCATCTATCGAACAATCAGCTCCACCCTTATGTCCCACCTGGAGCCGCAGAAATGGATCTAGAAGGGTACGAGGAAGAAGAAGAAGTGGAGCCTAAAGAAGAAGTAGAACCTGAGGACGGAGATGATTCTGCGTCTGACCTCGATAGTGATCATGATGAGGATTAGATCGCTTAGCACTTAGTGGAAGGACTAATGTATCACCTTTATTCATGTAATGGACCTGTAGTTCGAAGTTGGCATTAGTAACCGTACTATCATGTAATGTTGATTAAGTGCACCTTTGGTTGAACATCAATGCAATTCCGCCCTTGTTGGTGATCACAATTTAAATTTGCATGCCTTATGAGCGCGATAAGTGGTCAAATTGGGGATGCCATGTTGCGAGAATGAATTGTTATGCCTCTCGCTTTATTGTGAATTTGAGAATTTCTCCAAGAATTTCAGTTTGGCATGATTAAGATTCATCTGCAATCTCTTGACATCAACCAATAATCGCTTATTATTGCAACTTCGCAGATGACGCGCACCTGCAGTCTTTGAGTCGGTAGCGATCCACGATGGCAATGGTGATGACTTACCACCACCACCGCCGCCGCGCCCTTCCAGAATCTTTACCCGCCCTCGGGAGCCAGAGGACAATGGAAGAAGCTTTGCGCCTTATCGCAAGAAAACACTCCTCGTGGCCACCCACATCAACCAGGGCCGAGCCAAATCAAAGACAAAGACGCTCAAGGAGTTTCGGACACGAAGCCTCCGATCTTCAAGGTGGCCGAGGAACCACTGCAGTCGATGAGTGGCTGAATACCATTGAGCGAAATTTCGCTTTGTTGAGGGTCATGGAGCATCTAAAAGCGAGTATGCTTCTCATCAATTGCAAGGACCAAAGCAGGGATCTGTGGACACACTTCCCCTGTCATCTCTTTCACCGCTTAATGCGCGAGTGACTGGGAACAATTCAAGTCGGCTTTTAGGGACATCATATTCCCCAGGGCCGATGCGCATGAAAGCAAATTAATTTATGAGGCTCACTCAGGAACAAAGTCACTCACGTAATATATGCACGCATTCAACAACTTGTCAAGATATGCTCCAAGTTTCATGGATACCAAGAGAAAAAAGATAGAGAGTTTCAAGCGAGGGTTGGGTACCAAACTGATGAAGACCATGGCCAATTCTCGATGTGCCACGATAACGAAGTTTATTAGTGATGCCTTGACCCAAGAAAACCACAACAACATGCATGCAGTTGCTAAGGGTCGAAGAGGACATATGAGGCCGGTGCCTCCGAATCTTTCCAAATCAAAAGCACCTATCACAGCTAGGCCACAATTCCATTCACCGCACCCAAGTTTAGGCCTCCACCCCGAAAAGCTCGTAATAATAGGCCATAGAAACCCTTCCAGAAGGCATTCACTATTGCCTTACCAAAGGAAATGGCAATCGTGATACAGCTCCACAGATTCGTAAGTAATCAACCATGTTTCAACCGCAACCAACCGGATCATTGGTCCAAGGAGTGCCCCCACCCCAAGAGGAATGGCAACCCAAATCGTAACAATCGAGGCAGTGAATGCCGTGGCACGTCGTGGACAAGTACATTATATCGCTATGGAGGAAGTGCCCACGGGAGAAGTTGTCACTACCGGTATGTTTCTCATCAACAAGCATCCCATTTGTTTTATTTGATTTGGGAGCTTCTCATTCATTTATGAGTCAAGCATTTGCATCTAGACATGATCAAGAAATAATTGAAGTAAGCAAAGAGGGTTATAACATAAGTTCAAATAGGGTATCTTGTTACTACCAAAAGATAGTCAAAATGTACTCATCTTAATACAAGGGAGGAGTACACAAAAGATTTGATAATATTGCGGGGTTGTCAATAAGTGTAATCTTAGGCATGAATTGGATGAAGGATCATGGTGTTCTTATTAACACTAGCACCCGTACTATCATGTTGAGAGAACCCACGGGAGGGAATGCTTTTCTAGTCCCACTCTCCCACGATTTCAACCCCAACATTTAGCCTGTATATCCAAGCCACCACAATATGTGATATCCCAAAGGTTTGTGAGTTTCCTGATGTATTTCCGGAGGAATTACCAGTCTACCACCGGATAGGGACGTGGAATTTAAGATCGAATTAGTGCCGTGTACCGCACCCATATCCGTAAGGCCCTATAGAATGCCACCCAATGAGTTAGCGTAACTTAAGGTTCAATTGCAAGATCTATTGGACAAAGGTCTTATCCAACCTAGCTCATCTCCGTGGGGATGCCCAAAGATTGTTTGTGAAAAAGAAGGATAAGTCACCGAGAATGTGTGTAGATTACGCACCACTCAATGTCAGTGACCATCAAGAACAAATATCCATTACCCCACATCGACATCTTGTTCGATCAGCTAGCGAAAGGCAAAGGTATTCTCCAAAATTGACTTGAGATCGTGTTACCATCGATAAAGATCGGAATCAAGGATATACCTAAAACGCTTTTTTACTACAGTGCGGCTTATACGAGTATTTGGTTATGTCTTTCGGACTAACAAATGCTCTAGCCTATTTCATGTACCGATGAACTCGGATTCATGCCCGAACTTGATAAGTTCGTGGTCGTGTTTATCGATGACATATTGATTTATTCGTAAAATGAGTCGATCATGAAGAGCATCCGAGGATTGTCCTATTCGCACCGAGGGAGCATAAGCTATATGCCAAGTTTAGCAAATGTGAATTTTGGATGAGCAAAGTACATTTCTTAGGTCACATTTTATCAAGAGATGGAATCTCAAGAGACCCATCAAAAGTACAAGAGGTCATGGATTGGAAAGCCCCAACTTCGGTGCATGAAGTTCGGAGTTTTCTAGGGTTAGCAGGATACTATCGCCGGTTTATTCCGCACTTCTCAAAGATAGCTAAGCCTATGACCGCACTACTTGTAAAGATGAGAAGTACAAATGGACACAAGAATGTGAAACAGTTTTCACACCCTCGTAACTTTGTTGACTACAAAGACTGTGCTAGCACAACCGCACATTGAAAAGCCTTTTGATGTATTTTGTGATGCATCGAGAATAGGTTTGGGATATGTGCTTATGCAAGAAGGAGAGTAATTGCATATGCCTCTCGACAATTGAGAAAACATGAAGTCAACTACCCTACACATGATTTGGAACTTGCACCGTTGTTCATGCATTAAAGATATGGAGACATTACTTGTTGGGCAATGTATGTCATATCTATATCGACCACAAAAGTCTCAAGTATATCTTTACCCACTTCGAAATGAACATGAGACAACGAAGATGGTTAGAATTGATTAAGGACTACAATTTGGAAGTGCATTACCATCCGGTAAAGCAAATGTAGTAGCCGATGCACTCAAATCGGAAGTCCCATTGCAACACCGTGGAAGCATTGTTGGAAGATGGATTCAACTTGTTACATCCTCATTGTACTACACAATATCACAATCAGCTTGTTCACTTGAGAGCAAAATCATAAAACTACAAAGCAGATGATGTAGGAATAAGTCACATCAAGAGAAAAATGCAAGAGCAAGAAACCAAACATTTTAGATTGGACGAAAGAGGTGTATTATGGTTTGAGGACCGGTTAGTGGTACCAAAGGACCGTGAGCTAAGGAATCAAATTTTAGAAGAAGCTCACTCATCCAAATTGTCTATCCATCCGGGTAGTAGTAAAATGTATCAAGATTTAAGAACCCGCTTTTGGTGGACTAAGATGAAGAAAGAGATCGCAGCCTATGTTGCTAGGTGTGATAACTGCAGAGAGAGTGAAAGCCGTCCATATGAAAACCATTGGATTACTTCACCATTGCCTATTCCAGATGGAAATGGGAGGAAATAAGCATGGACTTTATCACAGTGCCTTCCAACGACACCACAAGGTCACGATTCAATCTGGGTCATTGTTGATCGTCTCACCAAGTCAAGACACTTTATACCCGTGAACACACGGTATATAGTTGGAAAATACACCGAGATATATGTTTCCCAGTTGTGAGACTGCATGGAGTACCTGTGACTAGAATCTCGATCGAGGACCACAGTTCATAGCTCGCTTCGGGAGCACTTACACCAAAGCGTTGGGAACCAAGCTAATCGTAAGTTCAAATTATCATCCGCAAACTTCGTGATGACAGAGCGAGTGAACCAAATCCTAGAAGATTTACTTAGAGCTTGTGTTATATCTTCAAAAGGTTCATGGGAGAAATGGTTACCTTTAGCCAATTCTCCTATAACAACAGTTATCAAGCGAGTATCAAAATGGCCCCATTTGAAGCCTTGTATGGCAGAAAGTGCATAACTCCATTGAATTGGATTGAGCCCGGTGAAAGGAGATACTTTGGTATTGATTTTGTCAATGAAGCCGAAGAGCAAGTACGTATCATCCAACAACACATGAAGGCAGCTCAATCAAGACAGAAGAGTTATGCCGACAGAAGAAGAAGACCACTGACTTTTGAAGTGGGTGGCTATGTATACTTGAGAGTATCACCCATGAAAGGTGTGAAAAGATTTGGGATGAAAAAGAAGCTTTCACCAAGATATGTAGGGCCATACAAAATTTTGGAGCGAAAAGGAAATGTTGCGTATAAGTTACAACTTCCACCAGAGATGAGTGCAATCTTTGATGTGTTCCATGTTTCTCAGCTAAAGAAATGTCTTCGAGTACCGGAAGAAGCTATTGCACCCACCAACGTGCAGCTTCAATCGGATTTGACCTATGAAGAAAAGCCAATTCGAGTATTAGAAGAGATGGAGAGAGTGACAAGGAGTAAGATTATTAAGTTCTATAAGGTGGTGTGGAACAATCATAGTGAACAAGATGCTACGTGGGAAATAGAAGATTATCTACGGGAAGTTTATCCCGCCTTTTTCCAAGAATGGTAGGTCTTACAAATCTCGGGACGAGATTTTTATAAGGGGGAGGGGCTGTAACACCTCGGGTGTTAGCCTTGCATAACTTGACTTGCATAACATGAGCATGAGCATCAAGCATTCATAAATCATCATTTACAATTGAAATATTTGATCGAAACATATGAAACATTGCTTGTTATCTCGTGTTTCTTGGAACATATGCATATGATCATGTGCAAATAAATGCAAGTGGGTAATGTTAGCCACTAAAACACCTTAGCTACACTTAGGGTAACAAAAGGAACCTTGTTCATGAAGGTCACCCTTCATGATCAAGCACTTAAGTAATATTACATGTATTGACCTGGATAGCTCTATGAGTGACTATTACATGAAATGCTTAAATGACCTTGCAAATTGTTTAAACATGCTTAGAGTATCATCATGAACAACTTTGGTATTTAGGGCTAGGGCTAGTTTGGTCATTAAGCCATGCTTGGATGTGTTTCATCTTTTAAATGTGACATGTTTGACCAATTTGGGACTAGGTGTTAGAGACCTTGCATGGAGAAGTTCACTAAAGCAATGTTGTAGTGTTTGACATAAGGAACAACTTTGATTTTTGGGTCTTTGACTGATTCAGCTCCTAACATGTGTGAATTTGGATTTCAAAAATCATCAAATCACTGATTTCAGCACTAGCAAAATTCGCTAAGTCATGAACACTGACCGACTGACAGGCTCACTTTGGGGATGACTTTTCTCAGTTTCGGTTGCGAATTAGCACAAGATGATTGAACAACATTTGTAGCTGGTACTTAGGACTACGAAAGTCATTTAGATCGTTTACAAATTGGAGCAACGGTTTAGCAGTTAGATGAATGTCAAAACTCGTCGTCAGTTTCGGCATGTCGCGATCGACGAATCGAATCGGCCGATCGGTGGTCGACGGCGCCAGCCAGCGCTTAACGCCACAGGTGTGTCCGGCGGCGACGGTCAAGGTCGCCAACGCCTCGACCACAGCTTGAAGCCACGACGCACGCTACCGAAGCGCCTTCATCATGCCGGCCGTCTGCCGAGCCGCCCCACGCCCCATTTGCTTCGCCTCGGCCTTTCTTCCTCGCAGCGGCGCACCGCCGAGCTCCCGCGAGCTCCGCCATCGCCATAGCCGCCAAGACACGGCTCGCGCTTAGCCACCCAAAATTTCCACCGCCATAGCTCCACCACCACCCCAGCAGCGCAAGCCGCCTCCTCCCGTGCTCACGACAATTTGGTAAGCCCCCGCAACGCATGCGAGCTCACCGGAGTTCCGCCGTGAGCCCGCCTCCGGGCCACGCCGCCACCGGCCCATCCCAGCCGCGTTAGGGCACTAGATAGCTCCGCCGCAGCTCGCGATGATGCTCAAGCGCAGCGCTCGCTCAAGCCACCGTAGCCCACACCGGCGTTCCGCCGTGGTCTAGCCCCACCGTTCCGCCATGGTCGCCGCCGTCAGCTCTAGAGTCGACGATAAGTCCGGCCAAGTGGCTCAATAGCTTCGCTAGGTCACGTAGATCACGTAGCATAGATGTCATCGCCGGCGAAGCTCGCCGGCGACGAGCCGCAGCCGCGCAGTGCCAAGCAGCGCCGCTGCTCTGCTTCGAGTCGATGACATGTGGGGTCCCCGACCACCGGGTCCCACCGGTCAACACTTCAGTGTTTGAAGGCTAACTCATTTGATTCCAGTTTTTGATTTCTTTTGTGATTTTCATACCTCCAGTTTGGTAGCTCCAAAAATTGTGAAATAAATTTGTGGGTGTTCCTCAGGAAGTGTAGTATTTAGGAAAAATATGTTTTTAACATTTACAGTAGAAATTTTTGGAGATTTAAATAGGGATTTGAAGTGTGCTTTTGAATGCATTCAAATTTGTTTATTTTATATCTAGAGTTCCTGTGCTCCAAAAATTATGAAATTTTTGTGGTAAGCTATTCTTGTCATATATGAACTCTGGTGAAAATTTTAGGACCAGTGCATGGGTAGATGTATAGTTATAGATTTTTCTTTTATGGATAGTCAATCCTTGCATAAATTTTTATAAATTATTTATGAGTCCAAAATTCCTGAAATTTGTTGGAGGTAATCCTAGTACCATATGGATGCTAAGAAAAATAGGAAATCTATTGCTTGACACTTTTCAATAGGGTTTTCCATTTATGTTATTTCAAGCCTTGCACGCCTTATCATTTTGTATAGAATGTTCTACTTAGTAAAATGACATGAAATTTCTATAGCAGTCCTTTGATAGCATTAGTAAGGCACTGTAAATTTTTGAGAATTTATGAAGTATATTTGATATAGGTTTATTATTTAACCTAGATATCTAAATAAAATAATAAAGGCAATTTAATAAATAGTTTGGGCTTCATCATTATATTATCTTAAATGTATTTGGTATGCTTAAACTGTTGGTAGATTCTATGTTGTCAAATTTTGAATGATTACATGAAGTAGAAGTATTATTACTTTATGTTGCATATTAAATAGTTTCCGGACTGATTCTAGAGTTTGATGAGTTGCATGTTGAAAATGATGTGTACTGTAAAAATGGTTAATAACAAAGTTGTAGAGAATTTGATAAGCTTTCTAGAAAGTCCAGGATCACTAGATTTGGATTTGTAGAACTCCCGTTATGAGTGAAACAAGTAGCTGTTATTTTATGGTATAATCGATGCATTATGGAAGTAGATAATTAAATAACCGAGAAGAGATATGCACCTACTCAATAAACATGATGCACTTGTTAACATATATGCATTCGTAATACTTATGCCATACTCATGCATCTAGGATCGGAGGAAGAGATCACGTTGCTGGAATTCGAAGAAGCAGAGGAAGGGAATCAGCAGGAAGATCCGCAAGCCACAGCTCCCGAAGGCGTGGAGCAGAACCCTGAAGAGCTTCCGGAGTGTCCTGACCACCGCCCTACTTCCTTTCTGCGAGGCAAGCCCCGGAGCATTATAAGTCTCCTAGTATTTTGCAAATGTTTACTTACGTATTTATGATTGATGCATTAGGTTATAAGAGTTGAATGAAACCACTTGATGCATGTACATTCCTTGTCCAAATATTACACCTTTAACCGGTATAGGTCCAGGATCGAATACATATGCTTAGCCATGCTTAGACCGGTAGAAGTCGGGTGATGTCCTGTCACCTGCGAGATATAGGTGGATACCGGAGCACGGTTGGCTATATCTGCTATCATGGAACAGAACCATGAGGTAAAAGTAAATTGAGACCGGACGGGAAGTCGATAGAGAAGCAACAAGACATGGAGGTCTTGGGTGTGGACTTATCCCCGTCTGTGTCGATTAAGGACCGCATCTGTTGTTGGCGCTTCCGACAAGATTGAACGCATGCCTCTCACTTAGCTGGCCGGATAACTCGTTCCGACCGCGGCCGAGTAATTCAACTCGGTAAAGGGAACCGCTCACATTGTGCGCTCCTTCCGGGAACGATCGACCGAGCCCAAGGGCGTGCTTTGGCTCGAGCATCCCGGCATCTGGTGTTCCAGATTATGCGGCGCTGATGACGGACCCGCGAAATGTGTACCTAAGTTGTACCAAAGGTGACCTAAGACTATCGTGGCTGGTAGATCTGGGTTTGTGTTAGGAATAAATTCCCAGCTGGTTGAAATCGATTCGAATCTCCGTCTCTCCCGGATAGTGAGAAACTTGGCTAGTCCCAACATCGTAGCAACTGTGTTATGAAACATGATGGTTCGGGTAAAAAGGGAATTACAATACCTGCTATGGTTACTATTGTATGCTTCTAAATGATATACCACATGTTTGGTACAGGATAGTTGCTAACCTAGAAATGAAGAGTTATAATTAACTTGGTAAAGAATTGGTAATCTGCATCCATGATTTAATAGCTTTTACGCAAAAAATGTTGTCAAGTTACGTCCCACGATACAGCCATGCATAATCCTTGAGTCATTTTATTTCGGTTCATGACGGGTAAGTCTAGTGAGTACCTTCTTGTACTCGTGGTTTATTTTCCCATTGTTGCGTATGGCACTTGTGTATCATGGTTATTGCAAGAGTTGCTTCTATCCCGTTGTGGATGAGGAGTAAGCCTTGGGCAGCTTCTTTATTAATTCCTATCCTTGCTTTTGTGGACCGTGATCTTACTTGGCACTGTATCAAACTATGTTGGAAATTTTATCTTCGAACTTATTTGCTTCCGCTTTATTTATCAAACTTGGTTTGTAATAACTTTTATTCGTACTCTGATTATGAAAAGTATCTGTGAACTTTATGTAATATGTGGCATGCATGTTGAATCCTGTACGATCTTGGTTGTTGTAAATCGTTTATCGAGACCCGTCGTGGTACTCGACGGACTACCGGGTTTATATGGGTTCAAGTATAACAAAGGTCATCGACACCGCTATGCGGATTGCCATTGTACTTGTATTCTTATAAATTGGTCGGTTCTGCGACAGCTGGCATCAGAGCAAGATTCAACGTTAATTGTCACAAGTGTATTTAAAACAAAAGTTTTTGTTCTCCAAAAACCCTTCTCTAGCAACTAAAAGTTATATAATAGGTATTTGAAATCTAAAGTGTGCCAATGATCACTTTCCTTATGCCCAAATTAAGGACTATTAGGTGGCTATTTAAGTACTAACATGGGGGTTTTTACTTCGTCGTCCATACGGCGTGCTATTGTATGGATGCCATTCACTTGAATGATAATGTATGGATCGAATGCCTCTACGCCAAGGTAAGATGAGTGTATGACCGCAAGATGTGAGCATGCGGTCGGGAAGAGTTAGCTTTGGTACGGCTACGTATACATGCTTGCATGTGTATATGGTACGTATTTAATTGTGGGTTAAATTATTGTCGGGTAGATTGATACGGAAGTATATGTATGGGTATACATATATGGAAGTATTTACAATTACATTCTACATATTCATTATGGGTTTAGGGCTGAAATGAAATTTTATGCAGGTACACTAACAACGAAACGTGTAACTCGACTAGTTACGCTATTTATGAGAGAACGTATGTATGCCACCGTGTCTACCGCTAGAAACAAATTTTTCCTAAGTTTGTGAGGACGTACGGAACGAGCATGCATCATGATAATTACCATGCACATAATTAAATTGTTCCTCCCCTTATAAAATTCTTACTCAGTTATGTAACTCTTATCCGTCATGGTCTTGTCTCACCAAAGGGTACATGTTAATGGTGCAGATGGCACGCACCAAGCAGACTGCTCGCAAGTCCACCGGAGGCAGAGCTCCTAGCCGTCAGCTTGCTCCATGTACCCGTCAACGTCACACGTTCCTTGGAGAGTTTGGGATGCCTACACTCTTGTGGAGAGTGCTCAGCTATGTAGGCTATCCTGATGGAATGGAACCCCGCTACTTCTGGGCGAATGAGCGGTTGGGAGAAGGTCTCTTAGTTACTGTGGAGGCCGTTGTTTGTCCTCGAGGTGACGATTCTGAGTGGACAGGCTGGTGTTATGAGTCAACTGGTAGGACTGCTGAAGAAGCAGCTGGCAGGGCAGCCTTTGGGATCTTGAGGAATATCATGGATCGTTTTCCTCAAGAGCTGGCAACCACTTTGGTTGGAGTCTTCCCAAGAGGTAACCCCTCCACTGACTCATGGCAGCAGGCAAGAGGAAGATCTTTGGAGATTGGTGCAGCAGAAGGGCAGAACAGCGATAACCCTGCCATGAGCGCCATGTTCGCAATGATGAGAGTGTTAGATGGAGTTGAGGGTAGCCTCAGACGTGTGTCTGGTGCTCTTGGTCATGCCCGTGAGGACCGACGTCAGCTTCAGAGGGAGCACGACGCCGAGATTGAGAGGCTCACTGAAGAAATGACTCGGTTAACTCACCAGCAGAATGCAGCCTGGTCCAGGGAAGATGTCCTAAGAGCTCGATAGTTTGAGCTGGGACAGCAGCTGGCCAATGCGGAAGAATACAATGATAATCTGCATGAAGAGGTTCATCTACTGAACAATCAGCTCCACCCTTATGTCCCACCTGGAGCCGTAGAAATGGATCTAGAAGGGTACGAGGAAGAAGAAGAAGTGGAGCCTGAAGAAGAAGTAGAACCTGAGGACGGAGATGATTCTGCGTCTGACCTCGATAGTGATCATGATGAGGATTAGATCGCTTAGCACTTAGTGGAAGGACTAATGTATCACCTTTATTCATGTAATGGACCTGTAGTTCGAAGTTGGCATTAGTAACCAGACTATCATGTAATGTTGATTAAGTGCACCTTTGGTTGAACATCAATGCAATTCCGTTCCTTGTTGGTGATCACAATTTAAATTTGCATGCCTTATGAGCGCGATAAGTGGTCAAATTGGGGATGCCATGTTGCGAGAATGAATTGTTATGCCTCTGTTTTATTGTGAATTTGAGAATTTCTCCAGTAATTTCAGTTTGGCATGATTAAGATTCATCTGCAATCTCTTGACATCAACCAATAATCGCTTATTATTGCAACTTCGCAGATGACGCGCACCCGTGCTGGAGCTGGTAGCAGTCACGATGGCAATGGTGATGACTTACCACCACCACCGCCGTCGTCTGCTCAGGAATTCTTTACCCAGTTCCTGGGGAGCCAGAGGACAATGGAAGAAGCTTTGCGCCTTATCGCGCAAAACACTCCTCGTGGCCACCCACATCAACCAGGGGCCGAGCCAAATCAGCACAGTACGTTCAAGGAGTTTCTGGACACGAAGCCTCCGATCTTCAAGGTGGCTGAGGAACCACTGCAGGCTGATGAGTGGCTGAATACCATTGAGCAGAAATTTCGTTTGTTGAGGGTCATGGAGCATCTAAAAGCATAGTATGCTTCTCGTCAATTGCAAGGACCAGCAGGGATCTGGTGGACACACTTCCTGTCATCTCTGCCTGCTAATGCGCGAGTGACCTGGGAACAATTCAAGCTGGCTTTTAGGGGACATCATATTCCCCCAGGCCTGATGCACATGAAAGCAACCGAATTTATGAGGCTCACTCAGGGAACAAAGTCACTCACAGAATATATGCACGCATTCAACAACTTGTCAAGATATGCTCCAAGTTTCATGGATACTGAAGAGAAAAAGATAGAGAGTTTCAAGCGAGGGTTGGGTACCAAACTGATGAAGACCATGGCCAATTCTCGATGTGCCACGTACAACGAGTTTATTAGTGATGCCTTGACCCAAGAAAACCACAACAACATGCATGCAGTTGCTAAGGGTCGTAAGAGGACATATGAGGCCGGTGCCTCCGAATCTTTCCAGTCAAAAGCACCTATCACAGCTAGGCCACAATTCCATTCACCTGCACCCAAGTTTAGGCCTCCACCCCCGAAAGCTCAGAATAATAGGCCATAGAAACCCTTCCGTAAGGCATTCACTATTGCCTTACCAAAAGGAAATGGCAATCAGGACAGCTCCACAGGATTCAGAAGTAATCAACCATGTTTCAACTGCAACCAACTGGATCATTGGTCCAAGGAGTGCCCCCACCCCAAGAGGAATGGCAACCCAAATCAGAACAATCAGAGGCAGGTGAATGCCAGGGCACGTCAGGGACAAGTACATTATATCGCTATGGAGGAAGTGCCCGCCGGAGAAGTTGTCACGGCTGGTATGTTTCTCATCAACAAGCATCCCGCTGTTGTTTTATTTGATTTGGGAGCTTCTCATTCATTTATGAGTCAAGCATTTGCATCTAGACATGATCAAGAAATAATTGAAGTAAGCAAAGAGGGTTATAACATAAGTTCAGCAGGGGGTACTGTTACTACCAAAAAGATAGTCAAAAATGTACTCATCTTAATACAAGGGAGGGAGTACACAAAAGATTTGATAATATTGCCGGGGTTGTCAATAAGTGTAATCTTAGGCATGAATTGGATGAAGGATCATGGTGTTCTTATTGACACTAGCACCCGTACTATCATGTTGAGAGAACCCACGGGAGGGAATGCTTTTCTAGTCCCACTCTCCCACGATTTCGAACCCCAACATTTAGCCTGTGCTATCCAAGCCACCACAATATGTGATATCCCAGTGGTTTGTGAGTTTCCGGATGTATTTCCAGAGGAATTACCAGGTCTACCACCGGATAGGGACGTGGAATTTAAGATCGAATTAGTGCCAGGTACCGCACCCATATCCAGAAGGCCCTATAGAATGCCACCCAATGAGTTAGCAGAACTTAAGGTTCAATTGCAAGATCTATTGGACAAAGGTCTTATCCAACCTAGCTCATCTCCGTGGGGATGCCCAGCATTGTTTGTGAAAAAGAAGGATAAGTCACTGAGAATGTGTGTAGATTACAGACCACTCAATGCTGTGACCATCAAGAACAAATATCCATTACCCCACATCGACATCTTGTTCGATCAGCTAGCGAAGGCAAAGGTATTCTCCAAAATTGACTTGAGATCAGGTTACCATCAGATAAAGATCAGACCGAAGGATATACCTAAAACTGCTTTTTCTACCAGGTACGGCTTATACGAGTATTTGGTTATGTCTTTCGGACTAACAAATGCTCTAGCCTATTTCATGTACCTGATGAACTCGGTATTCATGCCCGAACTTGATAAGTTCGTGGTCGTGTTTATCGATGACATATTGATTTATTCAGAAAATGAGTCAGATCATGAAGAGCATCTGAGGATTGTCCTATTCAGACTGAGGGAGCATAAGCTATATGCCAAGTTTAGCAAATGTGAATTTTGGATGAGCAAAGTACATTTCTTAGGTCACATTTTATCAAGAGATGGAATCTCAGTAGACCCATCAAAAGTACAAGAGGTCATGGATTGGAAAGCCCCAACTTCGGTGCATGAAGTTCGGAGTTTTCTAGGGTTAGCAGGATACTATCGCCGGTTTATTCCAGACTTCTCAAAGATAGCTAAGCCTATGACCAGACTACTTCAGAAAGATGAGAAGTACAAATGGACACAAGAATGTGAAACAGCTTTTCACACCCTCAGAACTTTGTTGACTACAGCACCTGTGCTAGCACAACCAGACATTGAAAAGCCTTTTGATGTATTTTGTGATGCATCAGGAATAGGTTTGGGATATGTGCTTATGCAAGAAGGGAGAGTAATTGCATATGCCTCTCGACAATTGAGAAAACATGAAGTCAACTACCCTACACATGATTTGGAACTTGTAGCCGTTGTTCATGCATTAAAGATATGGAGACATTACTTGTTGGGCAATGTATGTCATATCTATACTGACCACAAAAGTCTCAAGTATATCTTTACCCAGCCTGAGCTGAACATGAGACAACGAAGATGGTTAGAATTGATTAAGGACTACAATTTGGAAGTGCATTACCATCCGGGTAAAGCAAATGTAGTAGCCGATGCACTCAGTCGGAAGTCCCATTGCAACACTGTGGAAGCATTGTTGGAAGATGGATTCAACTTGTTACATCCTGCTGTACTACACAATATCACAATCAGTTGTTCACTTGAGAGCAAAATCATAAAACTACAGCAGACAGATGTAGGAATAAGTCACATCAAGAGAAAAATGCAAGAGCAAGAAACCAAACATTTTAGATTGGACGAAAGAGGTGTATTATGGTTTGAGGACCGGTTAGTGGTACCAAAGGACCGTGAGCTAAGGAATCAAATTTTAGAAGAAGCTCACTCATCCAAATTGTCTATCCATCCGGGTAGTAGTAAAATGTATCAAGATTTAAGAACCCGTTTTTGGTGGACTAAGATGAAGAAAGAGATCGCAGCCTATGTTGCTAGGTGTGATAACTGCAGTAGAGTGAAAGCCGTCCATATGAAAACCGCTGGATTACTTCAGCCATTGCCTATTCCAGGATGGAAATGGGAGGAAATAAGCATGGACTTTATCACAGGCCTTCCAACGACACCACAAGGTCACGATTCAATCTGGGTCATTGTTGATCGTCTCACCAAGTCAGCACACTTTATACCCGTGAACACACGGTATATAGTTGGAAAATACACTGAGATATATGTTTCCCAGATTGTGAGACTGCATGGAGTACCCAGGACTAGAATCTCAGATCGAGGACCACAGTTCATAGCTCGTTTCTGGGAGCACTTACACCAGGCGTTGGGAACCAAGCTAATCAGAAGTTCAGCTTATCATCCGCAAACTTCAGGACAGACAGAGCGAGTGAACCAAATCCTAGAAGATTTACTTAGAGCTTGTGTTATATCTTCAAAAGGTTCATGGGAGAAATGGTTACCTTTAGCCGAATTCTCCTATAACAACAGTTATCAAGCGAGTATCAAAATGGCCCCATTTGAAGCCTTGTATGGCAGAAAGTGCATAACTCCATTGAATTGGATTGAGCCCGGTGAAAGGAGATACTTTGGTATTGATTTTGTCAATGAAGCCGAAGAGCAAGTACGTATCATCCAACAACACATGAAGGCAAACTCAATCAAGACAGAAGAGTTATGCTTGAAGCGTAAGAAGAAGACCACCGACTTTTTGAAGTGGGTGGCTATGTATACTTGAGAGTATCACCCATGAAAGGTGTGAAAAGATTTGGGATGAAAAAGAAGCTTTCACCAAGATATGTAGGGCCATACAAAATTTTGGAGCGAAAAGGAAATGTTATGCGTATAAGTTACAACTTCCACCGAGATGAGTGCAATCTTTGATGTGTTCCATGTTTCTCACTAAAGAAATGTCTTGAGTACCTAAGAAGCTATTGCACCCACCAACGTGCAGCTTCAATCGGATTTGACCTATGAAGAAAAGCCAATTCGAGTATTAGAAGAGATGGAGAGAGTGACAAGGAGTAAGATTATTAAGTTCTATAAGGTGGTGTGGAACAATCATAGTGAACAAGATGCTACGTGGGAAATAGAAGATTATCTACGGGAAGTTTATCCCGCCTTTTTCCAAGAATGGTAGGTCTTACAAATCTCGGGACGAGATTTTTATAAGGGGGAGGGGCTGTAACACCTCGGGTGTTAGCCTTGCATAACTTGACTTGCATAACATGAGCATGAGCATCAAGCATTCATAAATCATCATTTACAATTGAAATATTTGATCGAAACATATGAAACATTGCTTGTTATCTCGTGTTTCTTGGAACATATGCATATGATCATGTGCAAATAAATGCAAGTGGGTAATGTTAGCCACTAAAACACCTTAGCTACACTTAGGGTAACAAAAGGAACCTTGTTCATGAAGGTCACCCTTCATGATCAAGCACTTAAGTAATATTACATGTATTGACCTGGATAGCTCTATGAGTGACTATTACATGAAATGCTTAAATGACCTTGCAAATTGTTTAAACATGCTTAGAGTATCATCATGAACAACTTTGGTATTTAGGGCTAGGGCTAGTTTGGTCATTAAGCCATGCTTGGATGTGTTTCATCTTTTAAATGTGACATGTTTGACCAATTTGGGACTAGGTGTTAGAGACCTTGCATGGAGAAGTTCACTAAAGCAATGTTGTAGTGTTTGACATAAGGAACAACTTTGATTTTTGGGTCTTTGACTGATTCAGCTCCTAACATGTGTGAATTTGGATTTCAAAAATCATCAAATCACTGATTTCAGCACTAGCAAAATTCGCTAAGTCATGAACACTGACCGACTGACAGGCTCACTTTGGGGATGACTTTTCTCGCCATTCTGAATTAGCACAAGATGATTGAACAACATTTGTAGCTGGTACTTAGGACTACGAAAGTCATTTAGATCGTTTACAAATTGGAGCAACGGTTTAGCGAGTTAGATGAATGTCAAAACTTCGTCGTCGTTTCTCGGCATGTCGCGACCGACGAATCAATCGAAAGCCGATCGGTGGCGACCGGCGCCAGAGCGCTGAACGCCACGTGTCCGCGGCGACGGCACGTCGCCGCTAACGCTCGACCACAAGAGAGCCACGACGCGCCTGAGCGCGCCTTCATCATGCCAGCGTCTGCCCGAGCCGTCCCACGCCCCATTTGCTTCGCCTCGGCCTTTCTTCCTCGCAGCAGCAGCCGCCGAGCTCCCGCAGCTCCGCCATCGCCATAGCCGCGCACAGCTCACGCCTAGCCACTCCAAAATTTCACCGCCATAGCTCCACCACCACCACCCGGCAGCGCCCGCCTCCTCCCGCGCTCACGACAACTTAGCAGTAAGCCCCATAACGCATGCGAAGCTCACCGGAGTTCCGCCGTGAGCCCCGTCTCTGTGGCCACGTCGCCACCGTCCATCCCAGGCCGCGTTAGGGCACTAGATAGCTCCGCCGCAGCTCAGTGATGCTCAGCGCAGCGTTCGTTCAAGCCACCGTAGCCCACACCGGCGTTCCGCCGTGGTCCAGCCCCACCGTTCCGCCATGGTCGCCGCCGTCAACTCTAGAGTCGACGATAAGTCCGCCAAGTGGCTCAATAGCCGCTGAGGTCACGTGATCACGTAGCATAGATGTCATCGCCGGGCGGCTCACCGGCGAGCGAGCAGCCACCAGCAGCTGCCAAGCAGCCACCGCTTGCTCTCGCTTGAGTCGATGACATGTGGGGTCCCCGACCACCGGGTCCCACCGGTCACACGACTCCGTGTTTGAAGGCTAACTCATTTGATTCCAGTTTTGATTTCTTTTGTGATTTTCATACCTCCAGTTTGGTAGCTCCAAAATTGTGAAATAAATTTGTGGGTGTTCCTCAGGAAGTGTAGTATTTAGGAAAAATATGTTTTTAACATTTACAGTAGAAATTTTTGGAGATTTAAATAGGGATTTGAAGTGTGCTTTTGAATGCATTCAAATTTGTTTATTTTATATCTAGAGTTCCTGTGCTCCAAAAATTATGAAATTTTTGTGGTAAGCTATTCTTGTCATATATGAACTCTGGTGAAAATTTTAGGACCAGTGCATGGGTAGATGTATAGTTATAGATTTTTCTTTTATGGATAGTCAATCCTTGCATAAATTTTTATAAATTATTTATGAGTCCAAAATTCCTGAAATTTGTTGGAGGTAATCCTAGTACCATATGGATGCTAAGAAAAATAGGAAATCTATTGCTTGACACTTTTCAATAGGGTTTTCCATTTATGTTATTTCAAGCCTTGCTGCCTTATCATTTTTGTATAGAATGTTCTACTTAGTAAAATGACATGAAATTTCTATAGCAGTCCTTTGATAGCATTAGTAAGGCACTGTAAATTTTTGAGAATTTATGAAGTATATTTGATATAGGTTTATTATTTAACCTAGATATCTAAATAAAATAATAAAGGCAATTTAATAAATAGTTTGGGCTTCATCATTATATTATCTTAAATGTATTTGGTATGCTTAAACTGTTGGTAGATTCTATGTTGTCAAATTTTGAATGATTACATGAAGTAGAAGTATTATTACTTTATGTTGCATATTAAATAGTTTCCGGACTGATTCTAGAGTTTGATGAGTTGCATGTTGAAAATGATGTGTACTGTAAAAATGGTTAATAACAAAGTTGTAGAGAATTTGATAAGCTTTCTAGAAAGTCCAGGATCACTAGATTTGGATTTGTAGAACTCCCGTTATGAGTGAAACAAGTAGCTGTTATTTTATGGTATAATCGATGCATTATGGAAGTAGATAATTAAATAACCGAGAAGAGATATGCACCTACTCAATAAACATGATGCACTTGTTAACATATATGCATTCGTAATACTTATGCCATACTCATGCATCTAGGATCGGAGGAAGAGATCACGTTGCTGGAATTGAAGAAGCGAGAGAAGGGAATCGGCAGGAAGATCCGCAAAGCCACAGCTCCGAAGGCGTGAGCAGAACCACGAAGAGCTTCCGGAGTGTCCCCGACCACCGCCCTACTTCCTTTCTCTGAGGGCAAGCCCCGAGCATTATAAGTCTCCTAGTATTTTGCAAATGTTTACTTACGTATTTATGATTGATGCATTAGGTTATAAGAGTTGAATGAAACCACTTGATGCATGTACATTCCTTGTCCAAATATTACACCTTTAACCGGTATAGGTTCAGGATCGAATACATATGCTTAGCCATGCTTAGACCGGTAGAAGTCGGGTGATGTCCTGTCACCTGCGAGATATAGGTGGATACCGGAGCACGGTTGGCTATATCTGCTATCATGGAACAGAACCATGAGGTAAAAGTAAATTGAGACCGGACGGGAAGTCGATAGAGAAGCAACAAGACATGGAGGTCTTGGGTGTGGACTTATCCCGTGCAGTGTATTAAGGACCGTCACCGTTGTTGGCGCTTCGACAAGATTGAACGCATGCCTCTCTTAGCCGGGGCCGGATAACTCGTTCCGACCGCGAAGCCGAGTAATTCAACTCAGGCCGGGAACCGTTCTGTTGTGCGCTCCTTCCGGGGAACGATCAGACTGAGCCCAAGGGTAGGCTTGGCCTGAGCATCCTGGCATCTGGTGTTCCAGATTGTGCGGCGTGGTACGGACCCACGAAATGTGTACCTAAGTTGTACCAAAGGTGACCTAAGACTATCGTGGCTGGTAGATCTGGGTTTGTGTTAGGAATAAATTCCCAGCTGGTTGAAATCGATTCGAATCTCCGTCTCTCCCGGATAGTGAGAAACTTGGCTAGTCCCAACATCGTAGCAACTGTGTTATGAAACATGATGGTTCGGGTAAAAAGGGAATTACAATACCTGCTATGGTTACTATTGTATGCTTCTAAATGATATACCACATGTTTGGTACAGGATAGTTGCTAACCTAGAAATGAAGAGTTATAATTAACTTGGTAAAGAATTGGTAACTGTACCATGATTTAATAGCTTTTACGCAAAAATGTTGTCAAGTTACGTCCACGTATACAGCCATGCATAATCCTTGGAGTCATTTTATTTCTGGTTCATGACGGGTAAGTCTAGCTGAGTACCTTCTTATACTCAGGGTTTATTTTCCCATTGTTGCAGATGGCACTGTGTATCATGGTTATTGCAAGAGTTGCTTCTATCCCGCTGTGGATGAGGAGTAAGCCTTGGGCAGGCTTCTTTATTAATTCCTATCCTTGCTTTTGTGGACCGTGATCTTACTTGGCACTGTATCAAACTATGTTGGAAATTTTATCTTCGAACTTATTTGCTTCCGCTTTATTTATCAAACTTGGTTTGTAATAACTTTTATTCGTACTCTGATTATGAAAAGTATCTGTGAACTTTATGTAATATGTGGCATGTATGTTGAATCCTGTACGATCTTGGTTGTTGTAAATCGTTTATCAAGACCCGTCGTGGTACTCGACGGACTACCGGGTTTATATGGGTTCAAGTATAACAGTGCGACCGCTTGCGGATTGCCATTGTACTTGTATTCTTATAAATTGGTCGGTTCTGCGACAGCCGGCTCAAGGGTAAACTCTTGCACATTTTCATTGACATAGCAACCTTGTGAGCTTAGCCAAAGTTCTCCCACTCATCTTCATCATTGATCCATCATCATTGTGAGATTGGGAGAGAATCCAAGTGCATTGCTTGAGTGATTGCATCTAGTGGCACTTGGTATTCATGTTGCGCTGTGGATTTCGCTTGTTTCTCTTGGTGGTTGCCACCACCTAGACGGTTGGAGCAGCGGTGAAGGATCGGCACGAGTTGGTGATTGTTCGTGGCCACCTTCGGTGATTGTGAGGGGAGTTGTACCTTCCCCGGCGGAGCGCCGAAAGGTAACTCTAGTAAATTGCTCGTGTCATTGAGTTACCTCACTTGTGGGTCGGTTCTTGCGGTGTCCAATCGTGTGGACGAGGTTTATGAAACACCTCTTAGCCGCCGAACCACCAAGTGTTGGTCGACACAACGGGGACGTAGCGTGTTGGCAAGCACGTGAACCTCGGGAGAAAATCGATTGTCTCTCTTCTTTGTCATTCTCCCGGTGATTGGCTATATATTCATCTTGTGATTGGTTCATCCCCTACACGTCGGTATAATCACTCTACTCACTCATTTACATTCTTGCAAACTAGTTGATACAAGCTCTTTAGTGTAATTAGAATTGAGAGCTTGCTTTATTATTTACATTCATCTAGTTGAGCTCTTTAGAGTAGCAAGGTTAAGAACTCTTAGTGAGTAATTACATAGCTAGTTTGTGTGCCTAAGTATTCATTGCAACTAGAATTGTTGGATAGGTGGCTTGCAACCCTTGTAGAGCTAGAGCAAGTTTGCATTACGCTATTTGTCATACTAATCAAATTGCTCTAGTTGATTTGTAGATTTTTAAATAGGCTATTCACCCCCCCTCTAGCCATATTAGGACCTTTCACCGGTCGTGAAAAGTCATCTCTGGATGCTTACTGAAAATGACCGGACGTTGGGGTTCAGCGTCCGGTCACTATGAGCTACTACGTCCGGTCATCACATGACCATTGAGATCGAGCGCTCAGTATTTGAAGAGAGGGGACATGTGGCACGCATTGCGTGACCGGACGCTGAGGTCCAACGTCCGGTCATCCCGAGCTGTGCCCAGTGAAGGGGTACAATGGCTCTATTTCGTGGGGGATTCTATTTAAGCCCAATGGCTGGCTCAAGCTCATCCTCTTGACCATTTGCATTGACATAGCAACCTTGTGAGCTTAGCCAAAGTCCTCCCACTCATCTCCATCATTGATTCATCATCTTTATGAGATTGGTAGTGAATCCAAGTGCATTGCTTGAGTGTTTGCATCTAGAGGCACTTGGTGTTCGTGTTTCGCTGTGGGATTCGCTTGTTACTCTTGGTGGTTGCCGCCACCTAGACGGCTTGGAGCAGCGAGGATCGTCTAGCAGAGGGTGGTGGTTGTCTCCGGCTCTGATCGTGGTGATTGTGAGGGGTTCTTGACCTTTCCTCGGCTGAGAGCCAAAAGGTACTCTAGTGAATTACTCGTGGCTTGTGTGTTCCTCATCTTGTGTTGGTTGTGCGGCACCCTATTGAGGGTTTGGCGTATGATGCCAATTAGCGCGTGAACCTCCAAGTGAGTGAATCGCCACAACAAGGAGTAGCTTGCCGACAAGTAAGTGAACCTCAGTGAAAATCATTGTGTTCATCATTTGATTCCGAGGTGATTGGTCTTCATTGATATTCGTTCTTGTGATGGATTGGATCCTTTCTCGACACGGCGGTATAAACAAATTGCTCACTCTCTTTACATTACCGCAAACTAGTTATCGAGCTCTTTAGTGTAGCTAGTTGTGAGAGCTTGTTAGTTTGGTTAGTGTCGCTCTTTAGTTAGTCTTTGAGAGCACACTAACTTAGTGTAGTGACATAGCTATTGTGTGAATAGAAATTATATAAACTAGAATTGTGGTAGGTGGTTTGCAATTTTAGTATGCTAGCGCAACACTTGCTTCGCCTCATAATTGTCTAACCGGTTTGTTAAGTGTTGTTGTAGAAATTTTTAATAGGGTATTCACCCCCCTCTAGCCATTAGGACCTTACATGCGCGTGCCACCTGATGCGAGGATGACGCCCACCATCATGAGGGAAGGGAAATCCTATGTCCTGTTTGCTTGGCTTATAAGCCGTACTTTTTCAGTCAACAAACATTATTTTTCTCTCACAACAAATCAGTCAACAGTACTTTCAGCCATGACTTATCAGCCAAGCGAACAGGGCACTAGTAGACAACTCGGGCGACGTGGCTACCTTTCGGACACCCGCGCTTGCCCGCCTGACCCACATGCTAATAAAGCCTGGCCCACATGCAAAACTGCATATACTGCTGCCACATGCATGCAAAATCTATTGCCTTCTTTGCCTCACATGCAAAAGCCTGCTATTGTTGCTACCCCACATGCACTGCTTGTGCTCGCACGCTCGGCCCCGAATCTTTGGTGCGCGTGAGAGCTCACGCCTGCGTGTTCTGCTGATGTGTAGGTGAGGACCACCCACACCCACTTCGCTTTGTCGCGCACGTGGCTACGCCCGTGGGGACCGCTTTCGCATGCGCCCGCTTCCTGCGCCTGTTAATATTTCAACATAAAACACTTCTGCAACATGCGTCTGAAACATGTGAAACATTTGCAACATATGCTTACAACATATATATATATATAGCAACTGCAACATATGTAATATCCAAATAAAACATTTACAACATACATTTGAAACAGATGAAACATTTTAAATAAACACTTGCAACATATATGTATAGCCACTGAAACATATGCAACATCTAGATCAAAATGCTTGCAACATATGTCTGAAAACAGATGAAACAGTTTGAACAAACGCTTACAACATGCCTCTGAAACACTTGCAACATGTGCAACATCCCTCGATCTACTTTTACAATATCCATATGAAACTATTGCAACATGCCTCTGAAATGTTTGAAACAATTGAAACATACATTTGCAACATAGGGGGAGATAGGTCTGGGCCAGTCGATTCCGGCTGACGGGGTGGGAGCCGGCGGCGAGCGGCTGCGCGCGAGCACCACCCAGCACCAGCACCAGAGGTGCGTGCGAGCACCACCACCACCACCACCACCACTGCTAACGGCACCGGGCTTGGCTCAGCTGCGACAATGAGGGATGAGGGCGGGGAGTGCCATGGGCGCCGGGGTGGGGGGAGCTCGGCCACCTCCATGAATCTCGCTCGTGCTCTATGGATCTCGCCGGGGTAGGGGAGAGGACCACCGGATCCGCGGGGCGACGTTCCCAGTGGGTGAGGACACCGGGGTGGGGGGAGGGGCGCCGCCGGGGTGGGAGAAGGAGCCGTTGGGGTGAGGGGAGGGGAGGATGCCGGGGGTTGTTATTTTTATATCTCACACACAAGCTCTGGACCTCCGGTCGACATGATTTCAGTTGCGTTAGTTCAAGAATTTCATTTAATTTAGCCTGTAAAAGTTTGAGGTCATCCAGAGCCATGAATTCTTGGCTAGATTATTTTTAGTGGAGACAACATGTTCTGTCCAGAACTATAAACGAAGCTTAAATAGGTTTTGTGCTTAGGAGGAAGTGTTAAGATTTATTTTTGACTTCCATAATCATTCACCCCTCTGATTGTCTTTTTTAGTGTGAATCAATCCTATAGGAGGCAATGTTCCATGATCAGATGCTTGAAGCATGCTGATACACAAAACAACGAAAGGAAAAAACCGAAAAGAAAAATACTTGAGAACTTGACCATGGAGAGAAGTCACCCTTTAGCTCTGTTGATAGGAGGGTATGAAATCGTTAAGACCCTTTTAGAACGCAAGAATTTTACAAGAATTATGTAAGAATTTAATAAGGTTTAGTTTATTTTTATAAAAAAATGCAGGAGACAAAAAAAATCTACATTTTAAAGTGGACCTAAGGAGATTATTATATGACATGCGAGCACCCGGATTGGAATCAAAAGTAAATGGCCTTTCAAACTCGCTAGGTACTTCACTGCACAAGGAAGCAGGTTCGGTACCACACAATGTACGCAGGAGATAGTCGGTCTCCACTCTACAGGACAAAGTCCAGCCTAAATAACCATGCTCACCATAGTAAGGCAACCTTTCAAAAATCATTTATTTTCTTCTTTCACTGTAATTTGCGTCCTGTCCCTGCGGTCTCCAGTATTAAACTCGAGTTCAGTTCTTGGGAGTTAATCTGCATTGCGCTGCTGCCATAAGCTTATTATTACACCACCTGCTCGGCCAATCTATATCTCTTATAAAGATAAATCTCACTAGCACTTTATTTTGTATGCAAAGTGTCTACGTCAGCATCCACTAAAATATCCCACTAGCACATTTAACTATCTCGTCATGCAAAGTATCTACATCAGCATCTACTAACACAGGCCGTTATGTCTTCATTCAAGCTATTTACATTAACAAACCACATCATTTATTAATATATATTTGGTTGTCCACGTCATAATGCTAAAAATCATCCACTAACAGATATTATGATATTTATTCAATCATATTAGTAAATATAAATAGTATAATTTTATCAGCGATTCCCGCAGCAACGCGCGGAGCATTTTTCCAGTACATACAGTTTCTCTCCGTATCTTCTTCATATAGTAGAACCACCCAAACGTCGTGACACAGGAAAGAATGCAGATGATGAGCGGAGACCAAAGAGCTGAGCCTGAGAAAACACAACAGAAAGAGAGCATGCGCCTCGTTCGGCTTGTTGAATTGTGGCTGAAACTGGCTGAAAACACTGTTCTGGCTGAATTCTTGTGAGAGAAAAACACTGTCCCGGCTGAAAAAACAAACTGAATAGTGTCGTTTTCTGGATAAGCCGAACGGGGCCATATAATATCTGTACAGTTCAGCTGAAACAAGAATGGGAGGTATTGGGGAAACGTTTCCCAGGTTCAGTCTGAAATCCCAATCTGGAGTCAGAGCCTACTTCGGTCCTGTTCGCTTCTCTTATAATCTATATTTTTTAGCTTGTTTTTTCAGCCGGAACAGTATTTTTCTCTCACAACAAATCAGCCAGAATAGTGTTTCGGCTTGTTTTTTCAGCGAAGCGAACGGGGCCGTGTTGAACATCTGATGATGTACCATGCTGTTTGTGTCTTCTGGTCACAACCTGTGTCATTGGAAATGTACTCAGTGTGCTAGCTGCAAGACCTTCTCAACCTTCCTTACGGTGTGTTTGATCCCTTGGACTAATAACTAGTAGTAGCTAAAAATTTGCCATAGTCCAACCAGAGATGAAGACTAATGGGTGGAGTAATTTGTTACCGTCCTCGTAGTTGTCATCATCCTTACTGTACCAACAGGCGGATGCATCACATTCAGTATAGTTGGAGGAAGGTGTTGACTCAAACCACAAACAGTGTAGACTGTAGAGGGCCCTGATATGAAACCAACTCATTTACACAACCAATATATTGGCCCTGAATCCCTGATTTGGTTGCTGGGATGGTGGTGACTACATTGATCTTAGATTGTTTCTACTCCTCATTATTTCTTAAATGCAATTTGGTGGTGTTCAATATCGATTGATGATGTTGTAAAGGGCAATTATTTATGGTTCTTTTCAAAGGCCTTCCAAATAGTGCACAGAAAAGGTCAGTCGGCTTGTTTTGCGGTGTAACCAAGATTACGCTGATGCAGGGAGGCAAGTTTCAGCGCTCAGGCAATTTGAAATCGGATGATACGTCAAGCACAAGGTTAGTCACTACAATTGAAGTACATGAAGTAGACAATCACCCACAGGACAAGCCCAGTGACTAAATGTGTAAATGACCATACATGCCCAGTACAAAGTGTGATGACCATAGACTCTCACATAATATTATGCAGGTCTAGATGTCTAGTTGATATAAGTAGATTTTCAAAAACCATTTATATTCTTATTCATGCATTTTCTTCTTGGCAACTTAAATTATCAGCATTTATGTGTGGTACCATAAGCTACATATCACTAATGATGTAGACTGAGAAGCCTACTCTCCTTCGAGGAGGCTGAACCGGGAACTTCTGTTCAGGCCTTGTTTACTTCCTTCTTCTGAAGTTTACTTCATATTCCATCAAATGTTTGACATATGCATGTAGTATTAAATATAGACTAAAAAAATAACTAATTATACAGTTTACGACTAATTTACGAGACGAATCTTTTAAGCCTAATTAGTCTATGATTTGACAATGTGGTGCTACAGTAACACATGTGCTAATGACGGATTAATTAGGCTTACTAAATTCGTCTCGAGGGTTACTGACGGATTCTATAATTTGTTTTTTTATTAGTATCCGAACATCCCATGTGACACCTACATATGACACCCGATGTGACACCCCAAAATTTTACACCCTAAATTTAAATGAAGCCTTGCTGAAAAACCTTATGAGCAGTTAAGCAACGTTGTACTGGTGCCATACCTAACAAATAGGTCCATGTACTTATTCCGTGCAAAACCGGTTCCAAAAACCGATTTGGACCTCTAGTGATACATTTTGCAAGTTTAGAGACCCAAAAATCTGATTTTATAAGTATACGGACCTATTTGAGAATGTGGGACAAGTTCAAGGACCCTAGTGGATTTCACTCTTTCTTTATCTAGCAAAACATTATGTCTCATTGGTATATTATTGCTAGAATAGTGAAAATATAATTGAGTATGCCTCTTTCCACGTACTGAAGCTTTATTGTGTGCCTGCTGGTGTAAGGGGGTGTTTGATCCAGTGACTAAAATTTAGGAGGTGTCACATGGGATGTCGTATGGGGTGTTCGGATACTAATAAAAAAATAAATTACAGAATCCGTCAGTAATCCGCGAGACGAATTTATTAAGCCTAATTAATCCGTCATTAGCACATGTTTATTGTAGCACCACATTGTCAAATCATGGACTAATTAGGTTTAAAATTTTCATCTCGCAAAACAGTTTTAATCTGTGCATTTAGTTTCGTAATTAGTCTATATTTAATACTCCATACATGTGTCAAACATCCGATGGGACATCAACTAAACTAGGAGGTGGAACCAAATACCCCTAATCATTTGGCGAGATTGTTCACTGACTACATACTGTATTTGTCAGGGTTGCACAAAGGTGCAATGCTTGCTCTTCATATTTCCGGCGCGGATCAACCACTCTAATTAACTGGGACTCAACCATTCTCAATGGTGTGCGTATAAAATTATAACTAAGACTGCAAGTCTAGGCACAACTCTTTGCACGCACAAGGGGCGTTCGGACACAGACACATGCTCTGTGACATGAATAAGTTACAGGTACGTGGTGACCTACTGACTACTGAGTACTGAGTTGAACTCCGGGATCCAAAATGTTCCGCCTCAAAGCACAGGGCCGGCTCTCAATATTAGTTGGCACATTTACTCTCATTTTTAAAAAAGAAAACATACATCTACTAGCTGGTCTGACATATTTGGGATTTATAGAGTAGCACCTTATCTTCACCCACATTTACCTGCTTATATGCATGTAAATCTTAATAAAGGCCGGATATGAAGTACTCCTTCCTATAGAATAATAATCGGCAGATGATTTTTCCTTCTCGGACAAATTAGGAGTTGTAAAAGTTATAATCTGCTTTTCATTAACCATTAACCATGTCTCGCTACACATGCCGTCATGAGTTCCATGTTTGCCAATGTCTGTGCAAGTGGTGCTTGCCAATATAATTTGCATTTCACAATTAAAAAAAGAAATGTGCACGCTGCACGTATATGATACAGTACATGGCAGCTATAAAAGGAAGCATTTAATTTGCATATCAACAAATTAATTTATGATCAGGAGAGATGAAGAGTTCAATGCTAATAGTATCTACGGGAACAAAAATGCTGCGTGCCACTATGAAGACCAAGTATAAATGGGACAAAAAAAAATGTTTTCTATACTTTGGCAATCATGAAAAATGTTCATGAACTAATCATATAAAAATTATACTAACAATGCATTATAAATTATACTTACACTTCATGAAAATGAATTATTCTAGTTGTTACTTCAGATAAATTTGTACATTCTGACTCAAATATTACATCATATTTATATCGATAGTTTAGTTGCAGGTGGTTTATTTATAAAAAAACTAATGTCGGATACATAATTCTTTGGTAGATGAAATTTAACATCTAGAACACAGAAATGATTGTTTATACCATTGTAGCGACTAATACACATTTTTAGAAAAAATGATTATTTTGAATAAAATATATAATAAGCACTAGAGTTTCAAATGAAAACATGGATAAAAAGTTACAGGAACTAATAAGGTAAAAAAAATTAAAGAAAAACTATATTCATGACGCCATGACATAGGGGATACAACAAGAGCTGATATAACTTGAATTAAGGTTTCAACTGAACACATATTGAAGAAATGTAGAGGTGTAATGCAAGAGGGAGTGGTGGATGGACTGCGAATATGGATGAAAAACGTACATAGGCCTTGTTTAGATTGAAAAAAAATTCAACCCGATGAATAGTAGCGCTTTCGTCTTATTTGGTAAATATTGTCCAATCGTGGACCAACTAAGCTCAAAAGATTCATCTCGTGATTTCCAACTAAACTATGCAATTAGTTTTTTTTTTACCTACATTTAATGCTTCATGCAAACGGCTAAAAATTGATGTGATGGAGAGAGAGTGAAAAAACTTGGAATTTTGAGGGTATCTAAACAAGGCCATAGTAATTGGTAAATCTTTCACAACTAGATAAAGATCACAAAGTATCCATATAAGAATTATGTTACAAATGAATAAAGAGAAAGCATAATGATAAGCAATATTGATTATTTATAGCACTAACCATATTCAAGAACTTCTAATGCTTATGTATTATCCATGCAAATGCACAAGTCGATGGACTGATTGCTTAATAATGGCAGTATTACTCGACGAAGATACATACCCCGAGTATACTAATCTACATGGTAAGTTTTGGGACAACTATCCCAAATGCCTATGACTAAACCACAGTTGGAGGTGCGGATGTCCCCACTCGTGGATAGGAGGATGAGGAAGGCTCCACGCCCATCTGATCTCGACAGCACTACCATCCCTCCAGACATGACGAAGCGATCGGGGTCAATCGTCATATGGATTGACGAAGGAGGAGACACCCCTCACTGCAACACCCGTAAAAACGGACACCGCCTAGACAACCAGTCGAGACCAATGATGTGTAAGGCATCTAGTCGAACGACGATCTACGCTGAATATGACAACATCGCCACCAACTCAAAGTACTTGTAAACCCTATCCCCTATCCATTTATGGGTTTGTTCGGTTAATCTCTAAACCGAGGGGATTGAGGGGGGTTGGGGTGGGGGGTTACTTGTAGGGATAAAATCCCCCTCAATCCTCTCGAATTAGAGATTAACTGAAAAACCCTAAAGGGAATGGGGAACCCTGCTAAGGGAAGACGAACGAAAAAAAATACACAAAACAAGCATGACAATGACGAGAAGCAACCGCTCTCACAAACGGTCTATTCTCAATGCCTTGTAATTCACACCCCTGCCCGAACTCTAGGCACTCGAACACCGCAACATAACTCTACATTCCACACTAGACAGAAGGATCGGCCACATGAACGAACCAATATAATCCTCTCTTTCTCGTGTGCTACCAATCGGAACTTCGTGAATGACACTTTACTACTGGTGGTACGAAATAACAATATTACCATTTTGAGTTACTTTATATAAGAAGGCATTGGCCTTCAATATTCGAATTCAATTGTGCCTCAATAATCCTCAATACACTAGGAAAAAGGCAGGACACTATGCAAATAAATTTGGAAGAATGACGATGAGTAAATATGACAACATGCTCTCGCCCCTTTTCTTCTGCCATCCCTGTTCAATACATGTGTACTTGTCTCTTCTCCCTCTAACCTTTTCATATGTTGACACCGGCTTCCTTATATGTTCGTCCAAAATGGTGAAAATAAAGGGACAATAGGGGACAAATGTCAAGCCAAAGAGTTCTTTTTTGTGTTCCTGTGAGAGAGTAGCATCGAAGAGCGCTTCGCCCCATTTTGATCCCCACCACTTCCTGTATCATACAGACTGTCTCATTTCGAGAATGGGAAGCATGGGGAAAAGGGTATACCAAGGGCCTCACTGAATGGGTAAGCAGCAATTGCCTGAATCACGATCTTTCTTATGGAAAATTAGTGCTGCGTTAGCTTCAAACAAGCATGACTGAAGTAACAAACGGCAGCCGAGTGTCCAAATATCCTGATTTGTCTAGTTACTTACACATTCTTCTTTCTAGGGACGGGTAGCGACGTTGGTGCCACTCTTAGTTTTGTATGCACTATTCAAGGCAGCTAAAAACAGGCGGTTCTGCTCGTTCCAAAAGCTTTGTGCCGAAGGATGTGATGACTGACGGGTGAAATGGCATGCAATGAGAGTGGACAGTGGACACGGTGCTGTGCTCGATCGTCAGATAACCGTGCGACACACTGGCACCAGAAACATAAATCTGACAAGAGGCTGACTCGATCGCTTGCGAAACTGCTCTGGGTAAAGTATAATATGGCACGGAAGGAGGGTGGACTTAATGTATTATTAATTTTTCTAAACTCTTTAGCTTGCTCTATTTGGCTTACACGATGTGCTTCTTATTTTTAAGACATTAATTTCATTAACAATGTGTATAATTAATTAATGAAAGATAAATGGCAGGTGATGAATCTTTAGTATTTACGTTATGTTGTCATGCTTAGTCACATACTTGAACTCTCTTGAAGCAATTATTGTGTACTTCAGGGCAAAGCTTTTGGCTTGAATTATCTGTGTTCCTCATTGATACGTACCGGCATGTATTTTTCCAGAGGATCCTCTCTGATGCTAGGTTAATTTGTTAATTTGTTTCACTTTCTCATAGTCCGCTTTCGACATTATCCCAATTTTTTTAAAAAAAAGGCTGATTTCATTTACCACTTGCTCTCTCTGTTCCAAATTATAGATTAGTTTGGTTTTATCCAAGTCAAACTTTTCCTAATTTGACAGAGAATTTTATAAACTAATTTGAGATTGTACATATTGATGATTTTTTTTTTACAATCTTGATGAAAGTTAGAGAAATATACTTAGGCAAAAATTAAAACAAACTATAATTTAGTGGGAAGGGTACGGCTAACAAATTAACAAGGAAGCCTAAATGGTACAATTCTTCCAAACACTAACAGTCAACCAAACAGAGCAAGCTTTGATAGTGCAACAAGATTTATATTTATGCTTTGATAGTGCACTCATTCGGTATTATAATCTCCCAATCCTAATCCACCCCTCCTTCTGGCATAATCCACAAATGTAAGCACTTCTGGCATAATCCATCCACCCCTCCTTCTCCATTATCATTAATTTAGTATCATTGGCGCTTACCATTTAATTAGTGCATGTCAATGTAATCTTTATGCTTAAAATTTTAGTTAGCTCCTGCCATTTGTGGCATCGGTAGAAATTGCATTTAAAATATCATGGTGATTAATTGTGGGGCATCATAACCATTTCTCTTTCTCCTCAAATCTGTCCTACCCTTAAAAATACTTAAATTTATGGAGAGACGGAGTAGATGTTAGTAAATTATAAAATGAATCAAAATTAAAGACTGATTTATTACTGACATGTTCACTACCTCTTCTCATTTAAGCAATTTTACACCACTCTTGCTAGTACCATCAATTCAATACATTGTACATGGTGGCATGCCTCTTTTCCTCCTCTCTATAAAAACTGATGCCATCTTCCTTATTTAAACGTCTACCAACAAATTGAGAAACATGAAGAGGGAATACAGGACAAAACGCAAGCAACAAGAGTTCATCTGTATTTTCGGGTCAGCGGTCTGCCACACTAAAAAAAGCCTTCGTGCCATTTTCATCTTCTCTGTTCTTGATGCTCTGTGAGAATGTGAAGCACCGGGAAAAGACATGCCCTCCACCAGCGATTCGAGGTAAGCACTAAACATTTTGATTCTGCTACCTCTAATTTTCTTAAAGAAAATAGACCGGAACTGTTTTCATTATTTATTAAAAAAAAGTATCCACGGTGAAACGAGATAAGGCAGAACCATGTCTGATAGTGTCCTTATTATCTGACTAGTTACTTAAACATTTTTCTTTTTTACTACTACTTAGCCATGTGAGACGGGTATTGTCGTAAACGTATCTTCCAAAGCACCACTCCATGCAAGTGAACAAGAGCCAAGATATCTCTGCATTCGCTGCTTGGTGACGAAGGATGTGCCAGATGTCGACGTGTCAGAGTTCCTCGACTTCGCACTCATGGCGGCGGCGCACAGACGGACAGACTTGCAAGCAGATTTAGACCCTTGGGTCCTTGGCCGCGTTCGACAAATCAACTCGATCAGTGGCAGCATCCACAGCTTCCTTGCCATGTTGTTGGATTTTAATTAGTCCTGATTTACTTTTAATTCTATTAAAATAAAATAAATCACAATGCGTATAATTAATACTAGGTGTAGTATGGTTTATTCTTCTATAAAAAAAGGTTGATCAGAGATTGACTCAAACATACACGGATGAATATTTTTGTGAACCTGACGTAAAGTTGAAAAAGGTTGAAGGTGATCTGCCCTAAGTTATGTTGTGTCGTGCCCAAACATGATTCGGTGCGTTCATTGACTACAGTACAGGAGGAGAATATCATGAAAGCCATGTAAACATAAAGGGAGAAATGTTGAGCAGTTTTATAGGCTTCTTTTTTAGAGTCGAGATGTGACACAAGATTTATATTTTTTAAGTAGATGGTACAAATGTAGACGTCCCACCTAACTGGTGTACGAGGAAGACGTGACGCCAGTTTGATCAATCTTGACAACACTACCATCCCTCTAGACATTACTAATGAAGGACTGATGAAGGAGGAGACTCCCCCAACCGCAACACCCGTCAAAAAGGACGCCGCCCAGACAACCAGAGAGCTCAGTGACACGCGAGGCAATTAATCTGATGAATCTTTGCCGAGTATGACGACACCGCCAAGGAAAGATGAACAAAAAAAACACAAAACAAGAACAAGAAGCAACTGCATTCCCGACACAGGGCTTGGTCACTCGAACTAGTATAATCTTTAGCGTCTCGTGTGCTACCCCATCGAAACATTGTGCATGACATAAATTTTACTTGATGATAGTACAAAACACCGACACTACCATTTTGAGATATTTTTTATAAGTAGGCACTGATCTTCAATATCCTAATTCAATTGTGCCTCACTAATCCACCATAAAGTAGGGAAAAAGTAGGACACCGTGCAGATAAATATGGTTAATACTGCATAGTGTCCTGCTCATCTAGTTTTCCCTACCGACGTATTCACCTACTCTTCTCAATGAGTAAATATGACAACATGCACTCACACCTTTTTCTGTTGCTGTCTCCGTTCAATTTCACCTTTTCATATATATGTTGATACCGGCTTTCTTACATATTCGTCCAAATGGTGAAAAGGAAGAGACAAATGTCAAGCCACAAGGATTCTTTTTGTGTTTATGTGAGAAAATAGCACCGAAGAGAGCTTTGTCGTATTTTGATCCCAACAATTTCCTGTATGCATTTCAAAATAAATGATCCAAGCCTTTAATGGTTGCGCTAGGAACAGAAGACATTGAACAATGGTGTCATGCTTTTCGAAACCTGTAATGGGGGTTTTCGAGTTTTTCTTGTGTTGAGTTTGTTTTGTTTATCCTTGGTTGAGGTAGTTTGGTACATAGCTGCAGCTTCTTTGCCATTGTGACCGGACTGTTTCTTTATACTTCAATTCATACTTAAATGCAAAATAGAGCTCCTATCATTTCCTTTTATAAGAAAGAAAAAAGGGTATACTAACCATTATAATCCTCTATGTCTCATGTGTTACCCATCGAAACTCCGTGCGCGACACAAGATTTTTACTGCCATTTTTGAGATATTTATATAAGCAAACACTGATCTTCAATATTTGAATTCAATTGTGCCTCACCAATCCTCAATAAAATAGGAAAAAAGCGGGACACGTGCAAAAAAATTGGTTAATAGGGATGAGTGAGTAAATATGACAACATGCACTCACCTTTTTCCGCTGTCATCCCCGTTCAATACATGTACCTGACTCTTCTCCCTTGACCTTTTCATATGTTGACACCAGCTGCTTCCTTATATATTCGTCGAAATGGTGAAGAGGAAGGGGCAAGAGGGGACAAATGTCAAGCCACAAGAGTTCTTTTTGTGTTCCTGTCAGAGAGTAGCATCGAAGAGAGCTTGGTCCCATGCATTTTGATCCCCATCATTTCGGCATTTCCTGTATGCATTTCGAGAATGGGAAGCATAGGGAAAAGGGCCTCACTAAGTGGGTAAGCAGCAATTGGCTGAATCACTACCTTCCATGTGGAAAATTAGGACTGCGTTAGCTTCAGACATGCATGACTGAAGTAACAAATGATAGTCGAGTGTCCCAAATATCCATATCTTGCTTTATCAAGTTCTTTGGTGTGGCACTTTCAGTCTTGTATCCACTATTCAAGGCAGCTAAAAATGTGTTCGCTGTCGCTGTGCGCGATCTTGCCACGGCCAACTAAAGTCCTCGTTCTACTCTGAAAGAGGGGAGTTCACCATAGATAATCTTTCCAGAGAGGGGTAATATCAGAGATATTATCACCGGAGTCATGTGTTTCATACCAATTTCCAACCGTAGTGATCCAAGAGGTAGGATAAGCACAGCAAAATTTGTAGATGAATTTTTCTAGGAGACTTGTGTTTTTGAGTTTTGCTATAAGAATCCGGTATAAGAATCCGGAACGCCAAGACCACCTTTACTTTCGGGGAGGTAAACATCTTCCCAAGTAACTTTGCATTGCCCTCCTTTACAACCATTTTCACCTTTATTTACGACAAAGTTCACCGCCTGTTTTTGCAACCGATGGCATTAAGTCATACAGTATGTATGTTGAACAAAAAAGGTCTTCTGTTTGTTGTGTAGTGTTGATGAAGGCTCAACGGGACACATGGTACAGACGTACGTACAGAACAAGAAATTGGTGGTAAATAAGAAATATTATTATAGGCAATGCTTTTACAACATCCATCAGATCCGTGAAACCTGCAAGATGCAAGGCTTTCATCAGTTTGAAGGTTCTTTTCTACAGTTTTGATGCATATTTCTTTAGAGCATCTCCTGCCCTCTTGTGCTCCTCCGGCAACGGCAGGTTAGACAGCAGCGTGACTCTGGATTCGGCGATCTGAGGCCCCTTCTCTCCTGTTGATGGATCCATCTTCCAGAGCTTTACCTCCCAAACCTTTCCAATCGATTTTTTCTTTCAGAAAGAGTTCAGAAAAAAAGGAACGAGTTGTAGACTTGTAGTAGCAGATCATAGTATGAATATATTCAACAGCAGAACTCTCACAAAAGAAAACATAGATAAAATAAATGTATTACATGCAAAACAAGCACATCATAGAGTTTTGCTTTTGGGTGACGTTTGGTTTGGGAATCAAGTAGGTTGGGATAGCCTCGTTTCAGTTTTTAAAGATGGGATGATTTTATCTACTGCTTAGTTGAGAAGGGACGGAGTTATTTCTGTTTCTTATTTTGTTAGTCGACACTAAACTAAGGATGAGTCACTGACAATGGAGGACTGCAGAGTGCAGAGAGAGAGGGGTCCATCTGGGCAAGCTTGTTTGTTACTACCTTAGATGATTCAGATGTGCCGAGCCTCAATTAGCTATCCTTTATTATGCTAGCCAACTTCCACCAGTACTGTGATTTTGCTTCACTTAATTGCGCTAGCAAACAACCGGTGGTTAGTGCAATCGTGTGGAATCTACGTTGTAAGGAACATGGTTCAGCGCTGCCTATGCCTTGCTCGCTAGTTCATTTGTTGCGCCCTACCTAAGGCGTGGTGGACAAATCATACCAAACACGTCCTTCGACTTTTTATCCATTCTAAGGATTTTATTACTCATCCATGTGATTTATCACGGAATCCTTTTTTTTTCATTTAGCAAGGTCACCGGACACTGACCATCGTCGCTATGGGTAGTGTCTAGTTGGAGACTGGAGAATGAGGTAGGATAGGATGACCCTCTCCCTGTTTTTAGTGTTTTTGTTAAAGATGCGATAGTCGCATCACTATTTTCAAGAATAGGATGGCTCCATCTCCCATCCCACGCTCGGTACTCTCCGTCCATTCTCATGTCTCAAAGTGGATAGCTGCATTTCAGAAATTATGGCATGAACTGTCTGTAGAAATAACCAAAAAAAAATGTAATGCATATCCCATTACGGATAAGCCAAACACACCCAAGCCACGAGCCCAGGACAGTGAAACTCGGTAACGATTAACGAAAGAAACAAGCGCACGGAAGACCAAATCTCGTTTCAGATAGCATCACTACTGAAAGCAAAATCGAACGGACAACGCGATCCGTGCTTGCAGTTGAAGTGGTTTGTGGCAAAGATCGATAACTTACAACTAACCACCACCGGCTTGTAACCTTGTTGTTTAGCGCCGGAACCAGCCGGCTGCCGCCATGGCGTCGTCCATGGCGTCACCTGCCGCGGGGTAGTTGGGTTGTGCGGCTAGGACTGGGTGAAGGGACTTGTTGGTGTGGACGGGCCTGACGGACCGGCCGAGACTGACCGACGATCAGATCGGGATTGGTGGCTCCGCACGCAGACCGCCGCCGGCACCAATGACCATCCCCTGATCCCAGCCGTGTGGGCTCCTCTGTCCTCTCCGGTCACGGTCGTCTTCGACTTTCTTGGTGCATTCAGATAGTGCCAGTAGATCTTTTCCATTTTTTAGATGACCCGAAATACTAGTAGTAGTGTTTCACTCCAAACATGGTCAGGTACTCAGGTCACCAACGCTCTGGCGCATTGCTACTCCGAATTGAATGGCTGGGACCGCGGTCCCGCGGCTGAGACAGCGACCTTGCCGGTGGCCCAACAGTGCGCCGCCATGGTGGACCACGCATGTTCTCGGAGCCCCGGTTCGGACCGGTTAGTGCTGCGTCCCGTGATGCACGGGCAGATCAGCTAGCCGCTACTGCCCTGTCCTGCTCACCGTGTGCACGTTCAGTTGCGTCGCATTGCTGTTGGAAGGGCGGAAGATTATATTTCAAATCCTTGCTACTGCTACTCTAGTGTCTAGAGACGTGGACAGCCGGTGAAAACGGAAGGGAGCCGGCCGGCGGCTGCCCAGTCCAGGTCCAATCCAATCCGCCTCCCGCTGAAGCGTTGACGCGGCAAGCCCGCGACACCTCCTGGTTCCAAGCTTTCAGTCCTCCTTCCCTTTTTTTTTTCAAAAAGGTACACCCTCCAAATTTCAAACCCTTTCTGTTCCCCTCCATGGTTAGTTGTGATGGGGCGAGAATGAGCATAACATTTGGCTAAGACCAAAGCTCTGCCTAAAACATGTCATATCGAAGTGAGAAAATAACACCGTTACTCAAAGCAGGGAATGAATGCTCTGAGGACCTGTGCTGCTAGCTCTTCACTCTCTTTTGTTTTCCTCTCTCTCTCTCTCTCTCTCTCATCGTCCTTCTCCCTCTCTAATTTGAGCGGATTTGGCTAGTCAAGTTCGAGATTTTGTTGTGTGTCCGTGCTTCGATTGATAGGTTCTGCTTGACACCATTATTCATCACGCCTTTTCGTGTCCAATCTGAAGGATTGGATATGGTTTGAGCTTCAATGTTTTGTTTACAAGTTCTGAAGTTCCTTTTTATTTTCTGTTTGAGTGGATTTCTGGGAACGAATGAAAGAGGTTTGAGCACCACCAATCACACTCTGGTTCAGTTCTCACGTGACATTCACCCCTTGATATATAGCCAAATAAGCCCTTAGGGTTTTGCCATCTCCATTCCCCACTACACTAGCCCAAAGACTTAGGCCATGTTTGACTGCTGCCTTGACAAATTCTGGCTACCAGACACTCAAAACCAGTGCCCTAGATTACTATTTGGCCAAGTAACCAAACTATTGCCGTCTGGCTTTCCCACCAAGCACTATTGGTAACTGATGCTCTACCTAGACCTGACGGCATATGTATGCTGCTAGTTAGAAATAAAAGATTTAGTCAATTGAAGAGGAGCATAGCTATATATTTTTCTTAAGAAAGTGTATGTTGATGTTTGTTCTTTTCATTAAGAGGTAAATCACCGAAAAACATTAACCATCGCCATCACAAAGTGTTGTATGTGGACAACAAACCACCAAAGTCTCCATCTCTTTTTTTTTATTTACAAGGTGTAATGTATTTTGAGATAAAAATTAAAGTATTTCAAAGAGTTTTTCATTGTGGGATATGACTTTAGCACAACTAGATTCATATTTGAAATCCCTTTCATATGCAATAGGTTTTATAGTCATGAACGATATAATATAGGTGATTCTGTTTTACAGTGTTTTAATTAAATATGCCAAACGGCATCTTATATATTTTGATAAAATATAGGGAGTGCTAAAGTAAAGAAATCTCCTATCTCAAAATCAGAAAACAGAAAATGAAATCTCTAACGAATATATAGTTTATTATCAAATTAAATTTAACGGAATCCACACGGTCCGTGCGGTGATGAGCACGGCCACGCAATCGAAATTAACAGAGATAGAACTAGAGGGTGTTTGATCCCATGACTAAACTAAAAGTTAATTAGTTCTGGGTTTTATATGCTAAATGCTAGTAAAAGCTAACGGGCCTCAACGCTCCAAACCCACTCTGGGTTCACCGATCGTGCGGGGAGCAGTTGTGAGGCGTGGTCGAGATGGCCGGCGATGGTCGTAAAGGGGGATGATGCAATCATGGATGATGGAAGGGAAAACCAAGGGCGGCGGACCTGGGTGGAGCGTCCGACGTGGACGGGGACGGCCTGCGCGAGGACGGTGTCGCCGAGGGCCGCGCTGCGGAAGTGGTTGATGCTGAGCTGCACGCCGGCGACGCGGCTGTACCCCGACGCCATGTGCGCGCCCATGCTCGCCAGCGCCTCTGCCACCAGCGCCGACACGCCGCCGTGCAGCACCTTGAACGGCTGGATCATATTATATATCAGCGCGAGGTTGCCGTGTCGATGTTAGCTTATTAAACTCGCTCGCCGCGAGGAGGAAAGGGAAGACTTCTAGCAAGCACCAAAGCAGGAGTACTAGCCTGGCAGCAGATGCGAGTGACGGGGAGGCGGCCGGTGAGCCGCGACGGGGAGAGCTCCTCCATCTCGAACCCGAGGGCGTGCAGCGGCGCGTCCAGCTCCGCCATCATGGCCCTGGAATCCTTCGTCGTCGCCAGCGAGGCCGGCTGCTGCTGGCGCTGCCGCGATGCGACCGTGGCGTCGTCCATGGCAAGACCTGCCCGCGCGCGGGGTAGTTGGGCGAGCGCACGCAGCTGGGGAAAGTTTGTGCGTGGAATGGAAGGGGGAAAGTTTGGGCTTTTGCACTCTCGGTCTCGGTTCGGTATCTGTCTGACCGACGACGATCAGGCAGGCGATTGGGATCGGCAGGTGAGTCGTTTTGCATTAATTAATGCTCGGTTCCTCACTATTACCTCCGGAGGCCGCAGCCTGCACCAACCCCGGCTGCTGACCATGTGGGCTCCTGATCGACAGTGACTAGCCAAACCTTTGAGCCCATGGGTCGGGGCCTTTGTACAAGCCAGCCCGCGACATCAATTAGACTGTAGGGCTCACTGAAGCCTGCAAATCCCTTTAGGCCTAGGTGGAGCCCCCTGAAGCCTGCAAATCACTTTAGGCCTAGGTGGCTCCGTGGGTACAGCGAGCTAGCTTAACTGGGCCAGTTTTACTCAGGTATTGAGGCTGAGATAGGCCCAAATTGCGTGCGTGCGCGCCCCACCGTCAGCACAAGCCCTACAGTCTGCTTCCCACCAGGCAGAGTGGCCGCCGCGCAGCCAATTTCAAATCCTGCAAACATGCAGGGCCGGTAAAAACGGAACGGAGCCGGCCGCCTAGATCCGATCCACCTCCGCCTCATGCGGCCGAGACATTTATATATTTACCACTATTATTACGGATGTCTTGCACTGATATGAGTCACTGATATGGTATTTTTTATACCATTTTCATCGTAACTCCCATCGTAATAATTTCCTCTGCGGCCGCGCCGCACCACCTCCTCCGCCCTCACTCCCCCTCCTCCCAGGTAAATCCTCCCAAATTTCAAATCCTTCTCGTTCCCCCTCCACTCCACGCTAGGGTTTCGCCATCCCCATTCCTCACTGCCAGCAGAACCGAGCCTTGGATCGGCGCCGCAATTGCTCGCTCCGTCCATGCCGAGCCCCTAGCCTCCTGACCCCTCCATGTCCCGTTCATTCTTCCCGACCTGCTCCTCCCTGAAAGGTGCCCGCCGCCGCCCGCCTCTGCAGCGCGATTTGGTTAATTTGCTTGGGTCTTGTGTTGACGTTTTCCTCTGATTTTGTTTCGCCAGCGGAAATGGAGGAGATGAGCAAGGAGCTGGACGACCTGCGGGCCGAGGTGGAGGCGCTCACCGCCCAGCTCCGAGCCAAGTCCGACCTCGCCGACGGCCTCAAGCGCGCGGGCGCGGACCAGGCCGCGCGGCTGCGGGATGCCCGGGCGGAGGCGGAACGCAATGCGGCGGAGGCCGCGGCCATGGCCGAGGAGGCGGCCGCCACCGGGGATCGGTGCGGGGTGCTGGAGTCCAGGCTGGCCGAGAAGGAGCAGGCGCTGAGGCACCTCTGCGCGGCGCACGAGGCGCTCAAGGGCACGCTCCGGGAGAAGATCGAGGGCCTCGAGGGCGACAAGAAGGGCCTCCTCGCGGCGCTCGAGGACGCCGAGGGGAGGCGCGTGGAGCACGATGCCGCCCTGCGCGCGCGCGACGACGAGGTCGCGCGGCTTCGGGGGCTCCTGTCAGAGAAGGACAGGAGGTGCGGCGAGGCTGAGAAGAGGGCGTTGGCGCCCAGGGAGGTGGTGATGAGGGACGACATGCTGGTGAAGCTGGAGGAGGAGAAGGCCGCCGTCGAGGGCAAGCTCAAGTGGAAGGCTGAGCAGTTCAGGCACCTCGAGGAGGCACTCAAGAAGGTTCAAGATGACTTCAGGGCTGCCAAGAAGGAGTGGGGCTCAGATAGATCAACTTTGGTTAATCGGATTGGCACACTTGAGGCTGATTTGGATTCCAAGACCAGGGTTGCGGAGGATTTCCGGTCGAGGCTTGATATGTGCAGCCAGGCATTGGCCCATGAGGAAGGTCGCAGGAAGCGGGTGGAAGCAGAGATGTCTGAGTTGCGCCACATGTATGGCAATGTGGTCTCTGAATATGAAGGGGCCAAATCAATGGTCGAGTCGTTGAGCTCCAACACGGATGGGGAGATAGCATCTTTGAGAAGCTCACTGGCTGAGAAGGCTACATTACTCAAAGAAATGGGATACAGGAAGACACATCTTGAACAAGAAAATGAGGATTTACGGTCAAGGCTCAAGGAGTATCAGGAGGCACAGATTGGTGGTGCAGATGCTGTTGTTTCATTGAAAAGTCTGCGGGAGAAGCTCCGAGCCTTGGAGCAGACACATAGAAGTTGCACTGAGAAGCTACGAGGTAAGGAAGAAGAATGGAGATTGCAGATGGCAAAGCTTGTGAATGACTTGGATGGACGCTTATCACAGTTAGAATCCAAAGATATTCTTATTGGGCAACTGCAGAATGAGTTGCTGGGTAGTTATGGGTCCCTTGAGCTACAAATAGTGGAGAACTGGGAAGCTTTGATAATTCTTACTGTTGTGCAGGCAAAATTTCATGAGCCCTGCTCATTTGTTGATACTGCTCAACTGAATATGCAGCATCATTGTGAAGAAATTGAGAAGGAAATTGCTTCTGCCAAGAAACAGTTAGAAGAACAATCTTGCACTATTGTCCAGTCTCAAGCTGAACAGAAACAACAATCTGAGGTTATAGCAAAATTGTATGCAAGAATCAAGGAGTTAGAACACATGGAACAAGAACAAAAGAAGATGCAAAGGCAGCTTGATGCGTACAAAGAGATGCTGGAGAACACATCAAGAGATGCTCACTGCCTAAAAGATGAAGCTTCAAAGAAGGAAAGCACCCTGCAGGAGAAATTGAGGGAGGCATTAAGTGCTCTTGATGAAGCAAACTGTGCCCTTGCTAACAGGAAGACTGAGCTGAGCCAGTTAGAAATCAATCTCCATCATCAAAAGCAAGCAATTGAGCATTTGGAAAAACTGAAAATTGATTTGGAAACTGAAGTCGAAAGCTATATGTATGACAACCGTATCCTGAAGAGAGATCTGGATGCTGCTCTTGTTGCCAAAATGGAAGCTGAGGATTTCCTTAGACAAGAAAAGATGAAGTTAATATGTGCTCTCGATGAGGCAAAATATACCCTTTCTGAGAGGAACAGTGAGCTGACCCAGTTCGAGAACAATTTTAATCAGCAAAGGCAAGCACTGGAGAATTTAGAGAAGGTGAAGGTAGATATGGAAACTGAACTCAAAACATGTATGGATGAAAATTGTGTACTGAAGAGAGATTTGGATGTTGAAATTATTGCCAAAATGGACGCTGAGGAGTGTCATACAAAAGAAAAGGAGGAGCTATGTGGTATAATTAACGAGAAAGGAATGATGATGGATAAGCTTCAGCAATACATCACAGTGCTCGAAGAAGAAAACATTGGCCAGAAACTTGATTTGGGAAGTCTTATCAAGATGGAGTATGAGAAGTCCATTCACGAAGTGAAGAACAGGTACTCTGAAATTGTTGAGGTCTCTGACAAAAAACTTTTGGAGCTGGAAGAAAGCCTTAGATTCTTTGAGCAGAAATTTGCATGCAGGGAGCAGGAGCTCATGAAAATGTTTGATCAAGAGGAAGCAGATTGGTATACACTAATTGCAGAGAAAGAAATTGCTATTTCTGATATTCGACAAACTGTTGAATCTGTTCAGCTTGACATCAAGCACCTTCTTGAGGCTGCAGCAGCAAAACTGGCAGAAGTTCAGCTAGAGGTGAATCAGCTTTATGGTTTTGCAGAAACTCTGAATTCACTTAACGTCATCCAAGAGCATGATACTGTTTTCAAGGATATGCTCATTGCAGAGTGCGAAAGAGAACTTGACTCCCTGCTGGTGAATTTAGTGCAAGAGAAGCATCAGTCAAGAAATTTGAAGAATCTTATTGAACAGCTGAAAGCTCAAACTGCTTCAGAAATGTCAGAAAAGGCAAAGGAGCATCTAGAAGTTACAACTAAGCTGAAATCATTGGAGGAAAGAAATGAAACATTAGATGAGCATCTGCGAGAGCTAAAGTCTAGAGCAACTGATATGTCTAATGTTGTACTACAAGAGAGGAATCAGTTGGTCGATGAGCTGACTGGACTAACCAATATCATTGGGGAGGTAATTTATGGAGGTGAAAGTATGATGTCAAATTTGAGAAGGATCATGCAGAAAGTTAATGAGGAGGAACCATGCAATGACAGGCTTACCTCAGAAAAAACTAATGGTAGAAGTTATGCACCTTTGATCAGGAACAAATCAGGGCATGTCCTAGATAGAAGGTCGCCTCTGAAGGAGCACAACTACTAGCCTTAGCATAGGTCGGATCGTGTACTGACATTGCTGTAACAGTTGTACTCTGTTTTCCAAGAATCCATGACACGCCGCCGGTAGGGCTGTGCCTTTTCATTTCCTTACCCAGTGCCATCTGTGTTATGTTATTTAAACACAGTGGCTGTATTACCCAACACTTATTTTATGGATTGAATTTGAATTACATAGTTTCCCAAGTGTTGAATGAAATGAAGCCTATGGTGTTGGCTGCCACTTCATTGTTCTGGACAGTGCACAGTTGGATTCTAGTATGATTTAGCTTCACTAGTTACATGCTGTCATGCTGCTATCCCTTGTGTTCTTGTTTCCAATCTGAATCTCTGATTATGCAATTGTTTTATGGATGTCATTAAGGCTATAATAAATGGATACTTCCACTCTGGCTTTGACAAATTAATCTGTATTTACAGATTTCTGAGTACTTGAACGAAATAGGGAACCATTCTTTTTGGTTGAGGCTAACAAATAAACCACAAATCGTCCAAAGTAAACTTTGGATGGATAAATAGATGACATTACATTTCAGAAATTTTTACAGCTTATACAGTCTACTCCTAGCAAATGATGATGACATTATTGTCACCGTAATCTAAACCCTAATAGCAAAGACTCGCTCTGTTGCCTTCGCCGCTGGCATCCAAGGAGGAGCTACTTTCTTAGACATGTAGGGCAGTGCGCACACCGGCTGTGCTGCCGTCGGCGCAGGCGCTCACACGTTGCGGCGCTGGTAGGAGCTGCAGCACTGCTGGTTGCAACGGTGGTGAAAAGACGGCTGCAAGCGGATGGCCCCTGCGAACTCCTGCGTGCTCTGGACGCATTGCATCGCCTGTTGCTGGTGTGCGCGCACGGCGAGAGCTTGCTCGCTCTGCGCGCGCCGCATCTCCAGCGGCAGGGGTGGAAGTCCGGCCGCCGATCTCCGCCTGCAGACAACGCCGCCGCCGGAGCCAGCGTGAGGGGTGGTCGTCACGAAAACACGGAACGTCGCGGCCGGCCGCGTAGCCCGCAGGCGGTCGTACTCGTCGCGCATGTGCGCGAGCTCCTCGTCGCACGTGACCGACACGATCACGTCCTGGACGCCCTCGTCGGCGAGGCGGTGCCTGATCGCGCGTACCTCCGCGCCGCCGGCCATCTCCGACAGCCGCGCCGTCATGTCGGGGAAGGTCGCCGCGCGCGGCACGACGAGGACGAGCGTCTCGCCGCCGACGTACCTCAGTGCCCCGTCGGGGCCGCGGGGCAGGAAGCGGCCGCCGTGGCTGCACATCAACCTCGTGCGCGCGTCGCTGGCGTCGCAGGGCGCCTCTGCCGCAGCCATGGGGTCGTCGGTCGGGTGGGACAGTGGAGTGGATGATGCGGCTTGTTGAGTCATGAGTTTATAACCCCGCCGTGGCGCTATTGACCCGTGAGCGAAGATTACGCGATCGAATTGGACTCGAAGACCTGATCGAGGTGGACGGTAGTTGCCGGTGCCGTTCGCGGGACGAGATTCTTCAGCAGGCTATTGGGCTCGGAACACTTCTTCAATTGACTGTCGGAATCAATTCCAACAATAGATCTCATCCATTGAAACGCCAACACGTGGTTCGCTGACAGGTTACAGGAGGAGAGACGCTTTTAGGCACATCAGGAGCAGAAATGGTTGGGATTCACTCCCCATTTGTACAAGAAGATATTTCGCGCGTTGCAACGGAGATTAAAAAAAATAAAATTAAGTGAAGATAATATGGATAGCTTACACTAAGATGGCGTTTGATTCAATGAAATGTAACGCAATCTATTTACTTGGGGGACTAGATAACGACGTTTGGTTCGATTCGTCTGTTGTGCAATACCACATAATGAGATATCGTGCTATTCATCAGTGATACCGCTCGTCTCTGAGCCTTATTTTATTGCGCTGCAGCCGTCTCTCCGTATCGGCCTGTTCGCATGCTCTTAAACCTGCCTTGATTCGTTTTTTTTTATCCGGAATAATGTTTTTCTCATAAATTCCTTTAGTATTCCTCCAAATCATCTAAATTCCTCCAGAATTCCTCCAAGCGAACAAGCCCATTACCATTACGACATCGAACCAATCAAAGTCAGCAATCATCGGTCCCACCGGCTAAACCCACGTGAGCTGATTTCATTTGCGGTTAAAGGATGAACCAAACACCATGTAAGAAGTTGAAAATTACTGGGACGAGAGGACTATTAGTCGTTTTGCTTGTACAGAACCGTCTTTCCTATTTTAATCAATCGGTCTGTTCGCTGGTTGATTTCTGGACTGGTTTGGGCTGGCTGGTGCTGGTTTATTGTGAGAGTAAAACACTATTGGCTGGCTGGTTTAGGCTGGCTGAAACCAACAAGCGAACATGCTGAATTTCAATAGGGGGCAAAAACCCCTCTTGTTCGTTTAAGAAAAAGATAGGGCTATTAGTAAGAGATGATGTGCATGACTTGCATGTTAAGATATATTTGTAGTGCGAATTAGCTTTATAAAAGATATAGATAGGTAAAGCTTTAGTTTGTATCAAATTGCACTGACCCAATGGTACTACTACTAACAGTAGATAAGTATTCTCTATGTTCCAAAATAGAGGTGGTTTTAGTTTTGTTTAACTTAAACTTCTCTAACTTTTATCAAATTTATAGAAAACCATAGTGACATCTACCAAATAAATACATAGACATGTTAGTAACATCTACCAAATAAATAAATAAATCCAAACATGCTTTATGGTAAACAAAATTATAAAAGTTGAATTTAGACAAAACTACAAGGACCTATATTTTAAAATAGAGAGGGTGCTTATATATTCGAAAATGTAGAGATATGCCTCTACTTGTACCACAATGCACAAGAACAAATTCTTGGACATTGGAAACTTTCTAAAGAACTTGTCATTGAAAATGGGAGGATCAGCGAGTAATCCACAACAATACGCAAATTTCCCTCATGGAGGTCCCTTGGAACCACTTGTCGCTCATGAATTGATCCTCGTGGAACCCTCTTTTGCTTTATCCATTCAAGGTCAGCAACATATGCAACGATTCCTCCTCGTCCCACTATTTCTCATTAAATCCTCATCATCTAAGATTTTTTTTCTCGAACGTGCATTAACACGATATTCATTAAGCAGGAGTAGAAAGTTCAATGAAAAATACAAACTGAAGCAGCAGTAATCTACTGATTACTGAGGTTTCACGGCCCTGCGGCAGCACGTGATTGTGATTTACATGTTAAAATTTTTTGCGACAGTTGAGCCACCGATCCTAGAGAATCGCTAATAGCAACCGTAGTTGCTTGTAACCTGCTAAACACCATTCAATTGTGTCTTCTTGAACCTTGAGCGCCAAGCTTGCCGGGGCTGTGGAGACACCATTGAAATTCCTCGCATTCCTCTCCTTCCGTAGCGTCCATCCGAAGAGGAAGAAGAGTGACTCAAAGCCCTTCCGCACTTGCTTATCGACAAGCTTCCTGCTGCGCAGCCACCACTCGAGCACCTTCTCCTCCTGTACGAGCATTTGGGAAACAAAGTCACTAACAACATTGCGACAGCCGCAGCCAATCAGCCCACGCACATTCCAAACGTAGCAGTTGTCTGTTATCATTGAACAACAATTTGCGACTGAACAGTGTAACAACCCAGAAATCCACACACCAAAAATCACAACTACAAAATTTTTCTTAAAACTCCCATGTGATGATGAGTGACATTGTAGGAGCCAACCCTAAGAGTTGCATTAGAAGTAACCCAACCTAAGTCAACACATAAGCATGGCATATCATTTGTTGATTATGATTATTAAATTTCCAACAAATAACATGTTGCATACATTGTTAATTCAAGTTGTGAATTGGATTTCCATTTGCTTTATGTTATGCCTAACAATTCCATTAAAATAATAAATCATAAAGTTATTATTAAACAAAATTCTCTAAACTCCAATAAATAATTTACCTCAGTTTTGAATTCAAATTCTAAACCAAATTTGAAATTCAAACAATGGAAAAAGAAATGTAAAACAGAAAAAGAAAAATGAAGAAGAAGGCCTCGCGGGCTCGACCGCTTTCTGCTCACCACCAGCCACCTCAACCTCCACATACAAGACGCTGCCCAATTGATAGGTCAGCTCACATCCACGCACTTGCCAAGCCCCCATGATGGTCGCCGCCACATTGGCCCAAGCACACGGCCACATACGCGCTTCCAGCATGCCTTATCGGCTTCGCCCGCGGCCCCGCTAACGGACCCCTTGTCGGCAAGCAGCTTCTTCCCACGCAACGCTCAAACCACCGCGCGACAGAGCCCCGACAGCAATGACAGGGTGGGCCAGGGGGTCATGCTCGGGGCATGGACCTGTCTCCCCCTTGGCGTCACGCCCACGCAACCCCTCGTGACCGTAGAATGCAAGCAAGCGCCGCGATTGCCCTTGATCCCTGTCCGCCGATCACCGAGCTCCATGGCCGAGCTCGGCTATAAAGGCCACGGTCCTCGGAGCCCTAGCGCTCATTTCGTTGCCCGCCGCCACCTCGGTAGCCATCCACTACGCACCCAAACCTAGAGAGAAGAGGGAGAAGAGGAAGAAGGGGGGAAAGAACGCCGAAGCCGCCGTAGGGGAGGAGATCGCCGGAGCCGGGAGCGACGCCATCGGCTACATCACCGACGCGGGTCGGCACGGCACTGCACGGCTTCCGGAGCTACACGGCCTCGAATTGACACTGCACCGCCATCCTATCTCCCACAACACCTACGGTGAGCCTTCCGATCCCTCTCTGCCGAACCTCACCGTCGGCCATGGCGCCCACACCGGGCGCGCGTGAGGCGATGCCTTGCCTCACCCATTGGAACACATGCACCCACGTGCGCACCGAGATCACCGTGACACCCCACCGGAGCCCATAGCGCACCAGCGTGCGCATCGCCGTCGACGCCGCCACCATGGCGCACCAGACCACCTTCGAGCATTAGACCACCGTGCTGAGCACCAGACCACCGATCCGAGCACGCGACCACCGGTCCGAGCACGCAACCACCGGTTCGAGCACCAGACCACCATGCCGAGCACCAGACCACCGTGCCGAGCACCAGACCACCGGTTCGAGCACCCGACCACCGGTTAGAGCACCGACCACCATGGCCATTACTGCTGGGAGCGCCTGGCGCCTCCTTGACTCACCCATCCCATTCGCTGAAGCCGCGGGTAACTCACGCGCACGCTGCCGTGACCACCTTCTCACTGGAGTCCCATGGTTCACCCGCGTGCCTCGCCATCGTTTTCACTGTCGCCATGGCGGCCGGGATGTCCCCACCGGCCACAGGAGAACCGAGCCTCGCCTTGAGTCTGGATGACCTCGCCACGTTCCCACGAATCCGTAGAAGCGTGCGCCCGCCGAGATGTTTTACCATCACCGTGAGACACCTCACCGATACCGCCCGTCGAGCTCGGAAGGGCGCCGCCGTGGCCAAAGCCACCGGAGGCCCCAGGGGACCTCGACCTGCCCAACATGCTGTTGGGCGCGTTGTGTCGCCCACGCTGCTCCACAGAGCCGGCCTATGCCGCACCCTGCCATTCCGCATTCCGGTGGAGCTCGAGCGCAGCTGTGGCGTGGGCCAAGACCTTGGGGAAGCTCGCCACCACTTTGACCCCACCGACGATCCACTGTGGGCCCGGAAGCTTTTCCCCTCCTCAATCGGACACCAGCGCCACCACGGGGGCTCACCGTGAGCTCACCGCCGGCAGGAGCACCGCCGCGGTAAGAAACAAGGGAACACCTCCCCTCGCCGGCCACATGCCCATGCACCCGGTGCACGTGGACCACAGAGAGAGAGGAGAGGGATGGACTTGGTCCACCATGGACCCTACCTTAGGTCCATGGACCGTGAACTTGCGTCCACCGTGGACCACGCCTGTGGACCACAGCCCAGTAAGAGCCCACGACTACGACGTGGCAGAGCCACAACACGCCACGTGTCCGGGTTGGCCCAGCCCAGACCGGCCCAACCCAAGCCCACCAGAGCCCAGTTCGGACCCAGCCCGTATTGACCGTTGACTGGTCAACGTTGACCGTTGACCTAGCCCCACATGTCAGCGACACAGTGTTGCTGGACCCACACGTCAGGCGATGATGTCATGCTGGCGTCGTGATGACGTCACGCGGGACCCACATGTCAGTGACCCTGACCGTTGACCGAAGATGTTGACTGTTGACTCACCATTGACTTTGACCGGACCCACCTGTCAGAGACTCAATAGCCTCTGGTCCCACCTGTCGGTGAGCATGACATTGATGACGTGATGCTGACGTCAGCTAGACCCCACCTGTCAGCTCGGAACCGTGATGCTGACGTCAGCAAGCCACGTGGACCAACCACAGCGTGACACGCGTCAGCCCAGGATTAACTCAGCCTTTTTCCATTTTCAGAAATGGAATTAATCTTCGGAAATTCATAACTAATTCATATGACCTCGGAAAAATATGAAACCAGAACCAAAATTCATCTAAAATCGAGCTCTACGCAATGAACCCATGTTTGAGTGCATTTGGCTCTTTTGAATTTTCATTGCTTCTTTGTGCTATTCCATAGACGTCGCTAACGCGACTATAATGCGGTCGTTTGCAGACTCGGAGGAAAACCCGATTTAACGAGGATCGTGAGTATCGTGAGGAGTACGGAGATTTACTTACAATCAAGGTGCCACATCTCACCCAATCTCGTAGCACCTATTACGCATGGCTAATATAGAAATGCTAGCGCTTACTTTATTGTCATGATCACATTACGGTAGGACTTGCATGGTAGTATGCTTTCTTGATGGCCTTTACCTTGACGCAACCTTACCCCTGCTCACCCTGCTATTAGGCTAGTCACACACTTGCTAATATATTTCATTGCTTACTACTTCTACTACGCTTGCACTATACGGAGGCGTGGTGGAAATCGTGTTATCTGGACCATGGGGAGAGTCTTTGCGTGTGTGTGACTTGGGTGCATGGAGGGTGAGGGTTGTGTCGACCAAGTTGGAGTATCTGACGAGCACAGGGCAAGTCTTGACGTGGGGTGCTACACAGGCACCCCCAGGAATGGATACCTGTGGTGGGTAAGTGGTATATGAGGTGGCCTTGGGTGTGATCCTGTGATGGGAGGAGCCTAGGGTGGAGGTGCTGTGGTGGCACGGTAAATAAAAACCCTGATGAAGACATTCCGGCTTGGTCATCCATAAGGACTTACTAGTACTCAAATTCACTGGGAAGCCTTACGTACCACTCGCCCTATATATGTGCGGGGACGGCGGACTACTTGGTAGGATATTGCCACTCTTTGCTAGGTTGTTAGCGGACAAAGTGTAAGGAGGTACGGGTGCGGAGGATTTCCCCCACACCCTTCCGAGACTTCATGGAGACCTTGTGGACCCGGCTCATGACTCACAGTTTTGACCACCCCAATTCGGATTTGAGGTGTACCAGGTGAATGGTAGAGTGGCATTATCCTAGGCTAGCAAGCGGCGGAATCACCCTAGTTGACGACGGTCGGCGAGGAAGGCGGATCTTGTGGTTATGTAAAACCTCTGCAGAGTGTATGGTTGATCGATCGATACATATGCCGACTTGTCGCCTATGGACCTTTTACGGTTTCGCTTAAACTAGATAGTGAGATGAGTCTTTCTATTCTCCCCCGGGAGTGAGTGTTCGGACGTAGCCAGGGGCTACGGACCTTGAAACAGTGCCGAGAGGGAGTTGGCCTGTCGACTGAGCGATGATATGGCTGTGGTATGGTGATGGTGTGGAAATGGTGGTTTATCGATCCCAGGATCGAAACCTGGCACTGGAATGGGAATGGGATGGAATGTGTGTGAGTGGTGTTAAAACTTGACCAACTATTATTATATACTTGGTATGTTAATGCATAGAAAACCCCAGCCTTTTAGGTTCCTCTTGATTATAATCAATTTGCATCTAATTTTCACAAAGCAATGCTTATAGGGTTGGGAGTGGCCAGTACAAATCGTACTGATAAATTTTGGCACACAGGTTCTGCTGAGGAGTATAGCTCCGAGGAGTTTGACGGTTGAGGGGTTCGTTCCTACGTTCGAGTTTGGCGATCTTATCTTCAAGCTGTTCTGAATAAATGCTACTTTTGATTCCGCCAATACGGCGATGTAATAAATTATGTAATTCCACACTATTTGTATTCTGGTATTATCGTTGTATGGATGTGATATTCGACTGGAATTTGAGTAATATGATCTACAACGGTCTTATTACACTTTGACTCTGTGGATTTTCCTTCGTGGAAATCGGGGTTGTTTTAAACAGGCCCCTAAACAAGGCTACATGCCTTCCCCCTCCAGCTCGGCCAGGTGGGGTGTGGGGGTGTCTGGCCCCTAATGTTCCATGGGCTTCATTAGATGGACATCTTAATTAATTTTAATCACTAGTATAATTAGCTAGAACCTGGAAGCGAGCAGGAAAAGTCACACTAGTAGAGCAAGTTGCAGAGTAGAGCTGCTGAGCGAGCACGAAAATTAAAGTCAAGGAGCTCCAAAGCTAGAACCTGGAAGCGGTGCTACAGGAGCAACGTAATGCAACACTCGTCACACTAGAACAGGTGTTGCATATATCTAGTACTAATTTATTTTTTTTCTCCATTGTAATCATATACTTAAACCGTTCCAAATTATAAATCAATCCAAAAATCTTGAAGAGTCAAAGCATCTTAAGTTTGATCAAAATTATAGAGGGGAACACAAAGATTCCATGACATCAAATAGGTATACTATGAAAATATAACTAATAAAAAATCTAATGATACTTAGTTGGTATCATTAATGTTATTATCTTATTATATAAATTTAGTCACACTTAAAAAACTTTCACTCTCTAGAATTCTTGAAATGATTTATAATTTGGGACGGAGGGAGTATCTCTTAAAGCCAAAAGGTCATACAGTAGTACTAATTTATTTTCTTTCTCCATGTAGCTAAATTAAATAAATACGATGTTATCTCATATCTGTTTATTCCATGATCTTCTTTCTGCCATACACATTTCGATTGAATCAATTTGAAAATATTTATGCGTATGTATAATTATATTTATTTACATCTTTAATTTATACTAGATATATGCGTTGCACAGAGATTACAATTTTTTTTTATTGAACCTGACGTGAATGTGTGAGCTCCGGGGGGGTTCATATTGGACGTGAACACGTGTATCCGGTCTTCGTACTAGAACCAAGTAGGATGCGGACGTGTGAGCTCCGAGTGAAGGACGCTTCGTACCAAGTGATGATAACCTTACATTCGTTTTAGGTGTTGAAATTTCTCTTTATTATCATCGTATAAATTTTGTCGACACTCCATGCCTCGACGAGCTGGCCCCTATGTATGGATCCTGGCTCCGCCCCTGACGGGGTCAAAGTCAGGCGAGAACAGAGTCTGTAGCGCCGGCGTCAGCGGGTCCGCGAAGGTCGCCATGTACCTCTGAAACGCCTCCAGGTCGGCAGGTGGTACGTCAACAGCCACCCCAAGCTTCTGCATTAGGACTGACTGAGCCTGCAATGTTGCGTTGGCCGCTAGCCGACTGCTGCGTCTGATCGACAGCACGGTAGCAGGTGTGCGCGACTTACGAAGCCTCGGCCCCGTCTTGAGGATCGGCGACTCCAACGGAATGCAGACGCGGGCTTCGATCTCCTCCACTAATGCGGCGGCGGACGCCCTCGGCGGCGTCAAGATCACGCCCGCAGCGGAAGGACCGGCAGATGGCGCGATGAACTCGAGCTCCATGAGCTCCCAGGCCTCCTGTGCATCCGGCACTAGTTGTGTTTCCTGGCCGGCAACGACAGGCCCGTCATCCAGGCTGGGCCTCAGAAGGATCCCTTCACCCCTCACAAAAGGGCTTGCGTCAATGAGATCCCTCAGGGGACGTGGGCCCCTCCATTAGGCCGAGCGACGAGGGCCCAAATCAGGCGAGCACAGGTCGAGGTCACGCCTTGACGCCCTAAGGACGGTTTCCATATGGTTTCATCAGAGTTTCATAGGCATTAAATAATCTGATGTAATATCATATTAATAAAGAGAGATGATAAGAGTTTTATAGGAGTAAAGAGAATTTTATGGAAATAAAATTCTTCTGCACTATTTCTAAAATATAGATACATCGATAACAGAGCCGTAAAATCCCCAGGGGACCGAGTTGCAAGCTCAGCCTCGAACTCCATCGGGTCCACACGGGAGGGGCCCCCTGCCTCGCCCCAAGATCGAGGTCGTCGGGGTCAACTTCCATGGCCACCCCCCATCACGAAACGCGGCTTCAGGTGGTCAGCAGCAGTCTTTTTGCCACCGCTTTCGGCGTGCACAGCGCCGCGCCCAGGGTATGACCCCTGCTGCACCGCGGCAGGCCCCGAAGTGACGTCTGGGATTTCGCGGCCCGAGTTTCCACGGGCAGCGCGGCGTGGGGCCCCCTGCTCGCAGCGAACACCATTGCGGAACGGCGTCCCCCAGTCACTGCCCGCAGGGGCCCACCCCATCTCGTCCTCAACGACGATCCGCGCCACCGCCGCGCCGCCGCCGCGCGAACGGAAGGCCGGACCAGAACCACACCCAAGGGCCGGCGCGTCGCCGGCGTTCGGCATGCGCACAATCCTGGGACCAAACGACGAACGCGACGGACAATCGAACCCCGGGTGGTAGCACTGTAGTTACTGTCCCCGCTATCCGATTCATCGTTGCCGCCATTGTAGAAACCTTCATCCGACGAAGAAGACTGGCTCGCCCAGTCCTGGTACTCGATGATGCGCAGGTGTGCGAGGTAACGCAGCATCGGGAGATGCGCCTGGATGATCTCGTCCAACCTGAGAAAGAGAATGCCGGGGTCATGCGGCACCCTCGGCTCCGGAACGACGAGGATCTTCTGGTCGGGGACAAGACCAGGATGCACGCACGAAGCAGCGACAAAGTATTCGCGGTCGTCGTCCTCATCAACTCCGGCGGCGTCGGCACCCGCCAGCTAAACACCAGCACAAGACGATCCAAGGAGCACCTGCGCGGCCGCAACACCGCGAGCATGCGCAGGAACACCCTTGATCCCAACAAGGACCTTGAACGTGAAAGATCCGCCGGAGGCCCTGGAGAAACGCGACCACCGCTTCCAAACAAGCCTGAACGGCGCATCCCCCTCGGGCTCCGGAGTACGAAGGACCCGCTCCAAGTCATCGCAGCGCCGGAAACGAACGATGAAATCCTCCGGGATGTGACGACGCACGGAGACAGCGTCCTCTGCAATGCCAAACACGATGCTGAGGTGTTCCCTCACCGTCGCCGCCGACACAGGCGGCCTAGTCCCGCCCACCATCGCAACGAGAGCCAGGGACAGGGCGTCCTCCGCAGCCTGTAGCTCAGCCGAGCGCGGAAGCACGACGAGCTCGACAAACGGCCCCTCAGGGAGACGTCGGAGGCCGGCAGCGACGACGCTCACGGTCCACAGGCGGGGGCACCTCTTGCGCGACCGGCGGCGCGAGACGGAGAACGGCCGCGCTTGGCCCGAACCTCGGTCGGCAAGAGAGGGCAATGACGAGCCCTGTGCCCCTCAGACTTGCAGGTGCGGCAACGCGACGGGAACCTGCAGTCCGCCTTGACACCACTGCCTTCCACAGTCTCCGACCTCTGGATCTCTAACACTCAATCTTGGAATATGCAACTTTTGACTAACACCTTTGATGATCAGGCAGTCCAAGCCATCACCTCTGTATGTCCTGTTCCTAACGATCAGCATGACATACTTCGCTGGATACCTTCCAGGAACGACGTCTGCACCACTAAAGATATTTACAAGCATCTCTCTGCCCAAAACTCGATTCAGCTACCACAACAGGGTTCAAGAAGCATTCTTCCCCAAGCTAACCAAATCCTACGGCGAGCATGGAAAAGTAGGGAGCTTCCACCCATAATCAAGGCCTTCACTTGGAGGCTTATCCGTCGAGCTCTTGCCACTGCAGAGAGAGCAGCCAGGTATTCCACTCACATTGATGAACATTGCTCCACCTGCGGTGCTGTGGAAGATGATGCCCACCTGTTCTTCCATTGCGATCTCCCACGGGCGGTATGGTTCTCTTTTACCCCTCCTATGAGAACTGACAATCTCCCTCAAGAAAGTGATGGCATCCAACTAATCCTCCAAACCGTTATTTCCGTATCCATATCTAATGCTCTTTTTCACAGTATGTGGTATATTTGGAAGGCTAGAAATGACAACCGCTTCCAAAGAAAAACATGGACCCCTATGCAGGTACACAGTGCAGTTGCTGCACATATCAACACACACTCAGGCAGTGGTTCCACCGGCCACTACTGCAGAAAACTACACCACCGGAATGTCACAGCCACGACACTCTCAGCAAGGTATGCCCAATTCCAATGCAGGAACGGGAACTCTCAGTGAAGCGTCAATTGAGCCTGTAGACACACTACCCACCCCAAACACAACTGCAGGCTGTATAAGACTTTCATTGCAACAGGTGCCAACGGCGAACAGGTTTGAAATTACCACGCTGGCTCTACTGCAAGGATCTAGATGCTATGTGGATGCATCCACTCAGCCGAACCATCAAAATTTACAGTCCAGGTCGGCTGGACTTGGTATATTCATTCTTAATTTTTAGGAATAACCAACCCAGGCTATTTACATTAAGGCCAAACTTGGTGTTTGCACTTCTGTGATCATGGCTGAGGCTGCTAGCCTGGCCCTTGCTTCGGATGTCATCGACAGGCTTCATCTCAACGGCATCAACTTCTTGTCGGACTGTGAACAATTGGTTCGCTTCCTCAACAAGGATGACCTCTCCCATCCACCTGACGGGAGAATCAAATATTTCACTCAAACCTTCTCCAACCAATCAAGAGGTAGATCATCCAAGATCTTCAAGATCCACCGGTGGCTGAACACCACAGCGGATTCTTTGGCGTGCCAGGCAGCTGAAGACCCGACTACTCAATTCTCCGATTTAGAGTTCTGCTCCTATGAGCACCATGTTTCTCAGTGCTCCTTATTACAAGCTCTACAATCTGGAAGCTTGAACGATGTAACAATCCTTGCAGTGCGTTGCTGCTAAATATAAAGTTGTTTGTTGTAAAAAAAATATTCTAATATTCAGAATATATGGCTACAAAATAAACTGGACATCAGAATATATGGCTACAAAATAAACTGGAGCCCGCCACTACAGCGGCCTGCTCCATCACCGGCCAGGCATCGGCTTGGGTGGGGCGCGGTTGGGGCGGGGCTCGTACACTGAGGCCGACTTGGGGCTACACCATGGAGGGCCGGCGGACGGCGGCTGGCATAGGCCAGCGCACGAGATGGGCCGCGGCTGCTGGCGGGCTGGGGACAACGGATGGCGTCAAACCTGGTGAAACATCCTCAATTTTCCGCGAAGGGAAAATCCACAGAATGAATTATAATATGATGAAGCCAATAGTTGATTCCATCATATTATCATATATCAGTCGATATCACAGTCATACATCGTAAGCTTACAGGAATACAAGATATTACATCACTGGGGAACACACCTATTACAGAGTTAATCTAGCGGAAAACTATTGAGTGAAGGCTTCTCCTTCACGGGTCGTCATCAGAGTTGGCGTAGTGCAGTGTAGATTCCATCTCCGAACCAAACTTGAGCGTAGGCACGAGACCTCCTAATCCTTCTATAGTCGGCATCTCCGAGAAGCGAAAATCAACACACGCCCGAGATGTGTGCGGGCCATGGTCAAATCAACACCGATGAGCTTTAGTGGAAAAGATAAAACAAGAGGATCTGGCGATCCTAACATTTGGTATGGTTTGCATCCTTAGCGCATGAGAAGTAAATAATGATAGTAATGTAATAATAATGTCCAGTTTTTAACACATTCCCAGCCACACACATCCACATCCATCCATATCCATCCTCCAACCATCCATCCCAAACCATCTCCACACCACACACCTTATCTCATCTCACACACTCAGGTCGACAGGCCAACTCCCTCTCGGCCTTGTCTCAACGGCCCGCAGCCCCTAAGGCTCACGACCGGAAAATACCCAAACCCTAGAGGGAGAATAGAAGGACTCATCTCCTATCTAGTTTAAGCGAAATCCAGGAAATATCCATAGCCGACGAGTCGGCATATGTATCGATCGATCAACCATACACACTGTAGAGGTTTCACATACCCACAAGATAGCCATCCTCGACGGTGCCCCGTCTAGGCAGATTCCGGCCGCTTGCTAGCCTTAAACGATGCCACCCTACCTCTCAGCCCTGGAACATCCCAAGTCTAGTCTAGGATGGTACGACACTGTGAGTCGTGAAGCGAGCCGGGCCCACCGGATGTCAAGAGCCGGTCCACAAGGCCTCCTGAAGTCTCGGAAGGGTGTGGGGAAATCGCGCACCCACTCTCCTCCTTGCACACGTTACCTAGCAGATAGTGGCATCGCTCTACCAAGTAGTCTCGACGTCCCGCACCATATAGGACGAGTGGGATGTAAAGGATTCCCGGTGAATCTGAGTACTAGTAAGTCCTTAGGGGTGACCAAGCCAGAATGTCTTCATCGGGGTTTCCATTTTACGTGCCACCACAGCACCTCTACCCCGGGCTCCACCTCTCCGAGGTTCACACCCAAGGCCACCTCCAATTACCATTTACCCGCCACAGTATTCCATATCCAAGTGCCGTGTAGCACCACATGGCAAGACTAAGCCCCAGTGCTCGTCGTTATTCCATTTCGGTCGACACAACCCTCACTCTCCACGCACCCAAGACACACGCAACACGCTCACACCACCAATCCGCACCCATAGCCAAACCATTCCCATGGGGTTCACCACCACCATCACATCCCGATATAATGCGAAGTGGAGTTAATAATAAGTATAGTGGTGTAATGTGCAAGCAAGCGAGCAAGTAAGCATATATAAGCGGCGAATCATAAAAGCGAGTGGCGTGGTAGAGCGGGTTGCATCGAGGTAATAATAGCTCAGGTAGTAGTATGCATCAAAGTACTAGCAAAGGAATAATTTATAAAGCGCTAGCAGTTCTAGATTTTATGCAATGTCTAATAGGATTCTCTAAAAGAGGGTGCTGCCATGACACCTACGATGTAGAGGTAGTAGTGGTACATTTCTCCATCTGTTGGTGCTTAATCAGCGAGGTCGTCTCCTCCTGAGTCGACTCTAGTCCACAGTCCTTGTCGTCGTTTCCATTCTCTTGATCCGATCACTAGCTACTCCGCGAAGCGACACGCAAGGCTAGAGAACACACAACACTCGAGAAGACGACAAGACACAAGAAGATCCAATAACACCAACGGCACACTAAAGGATTCACAGCTTAGCCCTCTCGGCGGTTGTCCAATTTCCTTGGGCCAATAAACACAAGTGATGGTTTGCATACGCACAAGCTTACGTCATGGCCAAGCCTGTACAGCTTTACGATAAACGGTTTAAGCCAGAGCTCATTCATAGCAAACATCACGGCTCATGTTCTTTTGATCCGGTGTCATTGACTTGACGGGGATTGGAAGTCAAGCCCCAAGAAAGAAGAACGACGGGGTTCGGCTCTTATAGCCTTATCCCGCAAGTCTCAATTGGACACGAGTAGTAAACAAGAATGATAACACTATTGTGACTTGGCTCCAATGTACTTCGGCTCGCCCGCTACGGTAGAAAGCGGTAGCGCAAAGAGATTGGACAGCAACAGGTTCTCTCGATCCTCACGACATGATAACGTCTTGGAGCCGAGAAGAGAGTTGCTCAAAGAAAACAAAAGAAGCGAGGTTAGCTAGGCACATCCATGTCATGTTCTCGATACATCTTCGGAAAGATGGTTTTAGGCGGTCGATCGGGTCGACACACACGGATCCGAGGTACGACATAGACTATAGCTTCGCTAGCTAAAAGAGATAGTCCGGTCTTTGATCCAATCGCCATGGACACGGCGGGATCGAGCAGAAGCGGCTAATAGGGCAATGATGACAGAAGGAATCCGAGGTGCTGCTCCTTCCAACACACACGCCACGACAGAAGACAGGGCATCGGAAGGAGCGACTCACTAAAGAGTACAAGTGCGCAAACCACTCATAGGGTACCCGACTTAGATGCACTGGCACTAAGACATCTATCTAATTCATAGCGGTGCGGTTGTCACCGCGGGAATCAAGGAAATGCGATGGTCATACAAGGTACAAGCATACGGGGGTTTGTGCATGAAGAGGCAAGTAAAAGTAAAAGAGTGGCGTAACTCCATGGTCATGGCGAGGTGAACTCGCGGCCACAAGCTATACCAACGGGTTGGCACCCATCGTTCCACGATTGTTATCTCCAGGTCATCTCCCATAGGACTTGGTCATGGAAGGCTCAAGGCGTGTGGGTGATATCCGCATCGATGTTAGTATCGACATCGAATCCATCACGACCATGTTCTAGGGCCGAAGGCAGGAGCTAGCACTCGTGGTACTATGAAGCCAACTAAAAAGCGACGGGTCGAGTTACACTCGGCATCATGGTCATGGCGAGACGGATCCCGTGATCGTAACGTTCGAACGAGGTACGATCCCTCAGCCGGCTCAAAGGCTCGGCATACAGGCAACAACACCAACAACCAGCGATAAGAACCACACACAACCGAAAGACGTGACAACTCGACACGACTGCGGAGTAGCACATTCCATAGTTGGGGATAGGCAGACCTGCACAAGGGCATGGTGAAGATAGATATAGATAGATCAAGATCATGTATTGTAAGTGGACGAACGAGTATAAGAATGAGCAGGAAGGGGCTTTCGTCGATGGTCGGAGATGTCACCGAGGTGGTCGGTGAGATCACCGTCGTGGTCGGAAAGCTGGCCGAGGTGGTCGGAGAGCTTCGCCGACGTGGTCGGTGAGATCACGGAGGTGGTTGGAGTGATCATCAACGTGGTCGGTGAGATTGCTGAAGTGGTCAGGAAGGTTGCCAACGTGGTCGGAAAGGTTGCCGAGGTGGTCGGAGAGATCATCAACGTGGTGCTCGTCTTTAGAAAAATTATGAAACTGGTTTCATAATTTTTCAACAACGTATGAATTTTCTATGAATTTCGGAGATTAAATCCATTCCTAAAAAAGAAGAGGGAGGCCACGGTTTCTACTGGGACACCACTGGGCTGCTGCCGGGCTTGGCTTACGCGAAGAGGAAGGCAGGCCGGCCTATTTGTCGGCCCAACTGCAAGGAAGAGAGAGAGGGCCAGCACAGGGCCACTGGGCCGATGTTGCAGCTGCTGTAGTCGGCCCAAGAGGGAGCTGGTGCTGGGCATTGGGCCGGCTGGCCTTGGTGCTTTCCCGCAAGCCGCTCAGCAAGGCAGGGTCTAGGCTAGGGCTGTTTGCGACGCGCGCGTCCGCGGTGATGGTGTCGCGCGCGACGTTCTCCGAGGCCTTGGGTGAGCAGCTCGCGGCCATGCCCAGCGGTGCTTGACCGAAGAGCCTAGGGGCATGGACACAGTGCGCGCTTGGCTCACCGTGACACTGTTCAGTGCATGAGTGCCAGCGTGGCCAAGGTCGGCCTTTGGGTCTGTGTGTGCGTGCGTCCGAGCGGTGGCCATGGTCGTGAGTGTGGTGGTAGGGTCCGGGGTCACGGAGGTGTAGGGGCCGGCTGAGCTCACCATGGTGAGGCCGCGATGGCGGTGCCTTGCCGTGGACGCGAGGGCGAGGTGGTGTGTGCGCGGGCGTGGTCATGGCCATGACGAGGTTCATCGACGGCGTGGCGCCGAGGCAAGGCAGGGCCTTGTCAAGCGATGGCAGTGGCTAGTGACATGGGCAAGTGGTGCGCGGTGCTCCTGGCAGTGTGATGGCCATGGGCGGCAAGGTCTGTGCGGCAAGTCAGCCGGGCATGCCGACACGCCATCGAGGGGCCAAGAGGGTGGAGCTTGGCCAAGGATGAGCTCACCGGTGCATGGTCGTACCTTGGTCGTGCAGCACTGCGTGCAGGAAGGGCTTGGTGCACGGAATCAAGGCGGATCTCGACGCAGGGCTGGAAAGCGGCACTGAGGCTCTAGGTGGCCGGTTGCGTTCCCGGGCGCCATTGACCCAGCAAGGCAAGGCCGTGGCCGTGTTCGTGAGTGCGCATGTGTGTCTTGGAGCGGGGTAGCTCTGGAGTCAAGCCGGCGTCGAAGGCCGGGACAGGGTCGGGGCTTGGTGTGGTCGCGACCGTGGACGAGGCGGTGCTCCGGCGGTGCATGGGCAGACATGGTCAGCGGCTCGAAGGCCGGTCAGGCAGGCGACTAGGCATCAGACAAGGGCGGGGTTTGGGGAAGGCTCACCGTCCGCTTGTGAAGGCCGTAATGGAGATGAGGTGGATGGCGGCTCGACGTGGTGTCCACGTCGGGGCTTGACGCGGATCCGTGGCTGCGAGGTCGTGGAGTTCCCGTGGTTGCGTGGCTCGAGGACGCGCTCGGCATTGCAGGCTTGACGGCAAGGTCGCGTGGTGCAGGTCGGACCCGGTGTAGGCAGCGCCGAAGTTGCGTCGTTGCCAAACGCGCGTGCTCACGGTTCAGCGTAGAGCTCCGGCCGACGACGAGGGGCTCCGAGGGATCGTCCCGGCGTGCTCCGATTCCTGTTCTTCTCCCTTCCTTTCTCCTTTCTTCCTCCTTCTTCCTCGGGGCAAATGGTGGAAGGCCACAGGGTGGCGGCGTGTGGTTTGAGAACCCCAGGGTGCTCTGGTGTGGGATTTATAGGTGGTGGTGCCATGGGAAGGGGTGCGAATGGCTGGTGATACCGCCCAAGGCGATCCGGCGGTCGAGGTGCTCCTGTTAGTGATCGCGGGCGTCGCACGGGGTCCAGTTGACAGCGAGGGGCTCCAATTCATGGGTGCAAGGCCGCGGCATCATCACGCCTTCTGTCGCGGCGGTTGCGAGCTCTGACAGGGTCTCGCGAATCGCGTGACCCGTGGGACCCGCGGTGGCGACGTGGAGGGCGCGGAGCCAAGCGAGGGGCGCGAAGGCGGGAACGGGGTGCCATAGAGGTTGCGTGAAGAATCTGCGGATGCGAGGGCGAGTACGTGTGCTCTGTCTCTCGTGAGGCAGAGGTTAGGGAAGGTGGAGATCATGATAGGCGGGCCTGCATGGTCGATGGTCGTGGACGGTGTTTGTCGTTTCCTAAGGCGGCTTGCCCGATGTGGTTACTGGTCATGATTCTTTGCGGGTTTCGCATAGCGAGCAGCGTTCATGGGCCATGCGTTGTGGCTTGACCTAGCGCAAGGGGATGGGGAGCAGGCGTGTCCTTGGGCCACAACGGGCTGGTTCGGGCCGGATAAGAGAGGAAAGGAAGGGTGAGGTAACAGGCCAGGTGGGGCTGGTTCGGTTACTTGGGCCAGATGCCCCTTCTTTTCTATTACTTGCTCCATTATATTTACTTCCGAGAGCTCTAGGTTGGTGTAAATGCGTCGCCTATCGCGTGATCCCACAAGTGGGGTCCACTAGGGTCTACTACGGGTCTCGGAATCTAATGCCAAGGGTCGGCAATTCACGGGCATTGATTTACAAGGAAGGTCGATTGGCTTTATGAGTTAGGTTAAGGAATTCGAATGAGGTTCGAAAGTAAGAAGGTGATTTGAGAGAGGAAAAGGGATTCATAAGATATTCTAGAAGAGATCAATAGGATTTGCTGCGGACTTGTGCACTCCAACACAAAACACTAAACCAACAAAAGAACTCCGGTAAACTCCTACAAGTAATTCTATATGCATGCAATAATTTATTTATAAATTGTTCTTAGTTTGACCTAGCATCTACATGCTTCACATATTGCAGGAAAAATTTTAAATAGTTCACATTTTTTGTTTTCCGGAGAATTCTGGGTTGTTACACCTGGGGCGGTGGCCTTTGGCGGAAACTTGAGGAAGGCGGATCTAGGGGCGGCAGCCGGTGGCGGACCATGGGGCGGCGGGCGGCGGCGCACGGGAGGGGGGCGCGTGCGGGAGTTGGAGGCGGAGACGAAGTTCTGGGCGTGCGTGCAGGAGTGGGAGGCGGAGATGAAGTTCTAGGCGTGTGCGAAAGTAACCGCCTGTGGGTACACGCGGGCGGGTAAACAATCGGTCAGTGTAAAAAAATGGTAATGATACCGTGCGGGCATCCGTCCCGTCGGACAGACCCCGCACGACTGAATCGATCGTGCCTCGCCTTATCCGTCGATGCGGCTCGACTCCCTACCATCCATCCGTCCCATGACCACGCCTTCCTCGTCCGCTCTGCTCTGCTCGCACCGCTCTCTCGCTCTGCTCGCCCGCTCCTCCATTCTCTCGCTACTGGCACGCCCCTCCCTCCCTCGCTCCGCGACCTCCATGCCACCGGAGAGCAGGGGCGGCGACGGCAGCTTCTGATGAGGTAGGTGGGTCCTTCTCTGGATCTGAGCCCTATTCCTCCTCCTCCTCCTCTTCTGGATCTAGATCTGAGGGACGTGGCGGTGGCTAGGGTTCCGGCGAGCTCTGTTGCAGTAGGCTTGTTTTGTTGTTACAACAAGTAATATTTCTTTGTTGCATTAGTCTTTTGCTTCTGATGTTGCATCTCGCATTGCGCTTTTTGTTTCTGTTATTGCAGTAGTGTTGTTTTGCTGTTGCAACAAGTATTTTTTCTTTGTTGCATTAGTCTTTTTTTTCTGATGTTGCATCTCGCATTGCCCTTTTTGTTTATGTTGTTGCAGTAGCGTCGTTTTGTAGTTGCAACAAGTATTTTTTCTTTGTTGCATTAGTCTTTTTTCTGATGTTGCTCTCGCATTGCGCTCTGTTTCTGTTGTTGCAGTAGATTTGGTTTGCTGTTGCAACAAGTAATTTTTCTTTGTTGCATTAGTCTTTTTTCTGATGTTGCATCTCGTATTGCAGTAGCTTTGTTCTGTTGTTGCAGTCATTTTTGTTCTGATGTTGCAGTAGACTTGTTCTGATGTTTTACCTCGTATTGCGTTTTGTTTGATGTTGCAACAATTTTCTGATGGGAGCGCGATGAGGATACAACACACCTAGCTTGGGGGAACGGGTGATGCAGCGGGCGAGCGGGTTCCGTTCTATTCCTGTGGCGGGGCGGGCGGTTTTGGGAAGCGGGGAACAACGTTCCGTTCTATTCCCGCGGGGGTCGGGTGGGGAAGAGTAGTGAGCGGCGTTTTCCGTTAGCGTTCTATCCCGCGTGGACAAGGGCGGGCGGGTTTGGGATGGCTCGGTGCGAAGGGCCCGGCGTCCGGACGCGTCTTGCGCGCCGGACGTCAGGGCGTTAGCAGCGCCGTAAAAAAACTCCACCAAGGGCAGCGCCACAGTGCAAACATGCCTGTTTCATATGTTTCTACCCTCAGATTTCTGATAGGCCCACATGTCACATACTCCCTCCGTACTCGTATTAGAGGTCGTTTAGGACATGATTGTGCATACCAAGGAGTGATTAATTAGGGGAATTTTTCCCTGTTTGCCCCTATTAAATAGGGTTGCGGGTGCATTCTATACGAGAAAACTTCCCAACTCATATGGCTAGCGCATCGAGGCTTGGTTCTGGCCAGCCGAGTTCGACTCCTGGCCGTCGCACTTTTTTGCTGCCGTCTTCATTTTGCATGGCACTGTTTTTGCCATGCATGGCGCGCGCTCAGATTCGATTTTTCGACCTAGACTGCATGGCGCGAGGAGGGGAGCCTGCATGGCGCTCGTTTTCCAAATTATTTGTCGTGGCGCTCGTACCGTGGCGCTCGTACCATGGCGCGTTTTTGCCTACCCGCTCGTTTGGATGGCTGGTGGGTGGTGGATGGCTGCATGACCGACGTTTGGGTCACCTGAGTGCTTATTTACTGTGCCAACTTGCTTTCTCTCTTCTCCACGCCACTTCTTCTCTTGTTCATGTACTGAGCCATCTTCTCTAGTCTAGCTACACATGGCCGATTCATTTCCTATGTTCGATCTTAACAAGCCTGTATCCGAAGACGACGACGGCCACGTTGAGTTTGATCTTCAACACATTTTTTTAGGCATTCCTAGAGTACTCTCCATGAAAAGCAAACAAGATTTTTGTAACACTTCAAACTATTTTGAAGGAAGCCATGAAGATTAAAGGATGCAACAAGTTGAAGATTCATCACATGCAAAAAGAAAACTAGAGAGAGAAGATAGGCTGCCATTGCAAATCTCTTGTGAAGCTTCATTGCTAGCTGAAGGCATTGCTAGCCTTCTTGCAGCAAATTAGAAGAAGAGATGCAAGCATGTTAGTCTTTGCAGCATGCTAGCCGAAGCAAGAGTACTATTAGTAGCAAATTAGTTTTTGCATGCATGTTAAGTCGATAGAATGGGACATGTACCTTACCGTTCTTTTGCATCTTGCTTCATCTTTGCATCTTCCAACTTCATATTGTAGATCTCGTCCAACTTCTTGATAATGTCGTCAGGTAGCAGTATTGTGTCACCAACCATTTGAAGTTTCTCCACATCAGTAACATAGAACTCACAATCAAACTTTTACATGCCATGCAACCACCTTGCTGGCAAATCGTAGTCTTCATGTAAAAGGCCACAACGCGCACACCTGCGAGTGTGGCGGCGAGCTTGGAAGCAGGCTTCTCCAAAGACGTCGCAGCGTGGAACGTGCCGCAGTGAGGACACAGGGACTCGACGGAGTCGGGCACCATCTCGACGAAGTCCGGCACGACGTCGAAGGTGTCTAGCACCTCGACGAAGTCCAGCGACTCCACGTAGTCCACCACCTCGTCGGTGTCCAGCGGCTCGACGTTGTCCAGCGTCTGCTCGACGGAGTCCATCACCTCAACGTTGTCCAGCGCCTGCTCGACGGTGTCCAGCGTCTGCTCGACGAAGTCCATCACCTCAACATTGTCCAGCGCCTGCTCGACGGTGTCCAGCATCTCGACGGAGTCCAGGGCCTCGACGGAGTCCAGCGCCTCCTCCATGGCGCGAGTGAGCTTCATGGCACCGGCGGCGAGCGTGTGCTGCGGGAGACGAACTGGCGGCGAGCGCGTGCTGCGGGAGGCGAGCGTGCGCGTGATGAAGAGCCTTGACACGAGTGAGCGTGCACAAAATGAAGAGCCGTGATTAATTCATTGTCGAGCCATGCTGGCAGCGGGCGTGCGGGAACGAAGCGTCAGGAGCTAACGCGTCCATCTGGTGCCCCATGCAGCCTGGGCGACTTCCTTTGCGAAAACGAGCGGCTCGCCCAGAACGACCTCTAATACGAGTATGGAGGGAGTACAAAATCTAGAGACAAGATCTATAATGATTAGAAAAATTTTACGGTAACAATTAATTTTCAATTCCTTCGCTCCTTTATAGTATAGAATAGATTCAGAACAGTTATGCTATGTGGATGCCTGTGGACAAACAATATTCTGTGCATAGTTTTGGCGTGGCACTGGAATGTTTAATTCATGAAAGGGTTATTGGAAGGCACGGAGGAATCAGCTAGCCTGGCTGTTCTTGTCATGAAGCGGCTCCTCTCCTTTGTTCTGGCCTCAGGCAACATCGCTCTCGATCGTCTAGCAGTTGGAGTTGTTCGTCGAATCACCCTGACTAATTTTGATCTCTGTGCAATTAATCTGAAATCATCATCTTCATACATAATGCGTTTGGTTGATGTACATAGATAATGGATTGAATTCTTCATAGGTAATGCAGTATGTTGATGTCGCCTCTTTGTTGAATCACCATGACTAGTTTTACTTCTTCTGCTTTCTGTGCAATTAATGTAAAATCATCATCTTCATAGATAATGCCTTGATACTCATATGGCCTTTTTATTGAAATCACCCTAACTAGATTTGCTCCTTTTGCTCGCTGTGCATTGAAGTGAAATTAATATCATAGTTCTGGGACACTGTACATAACATTTACCATCAGTACTTGTTTGAAAGTTACATATCATAAGGCATTTTGAAGTAATAATGTTGACACACAATTTTCCTGTCCACTATTGATCATATTACTTAATCAATTGTAGCTTCTATGAACATGAAGATATTGATATGAGTAATTGGGAAGATCCCACCTCTTTCCGATATGAGTAATTGGGAAGATCCCACCACTTTCCTCCGGAGAACAAGTGGAGGTTAGGGCCTTCATTCCCAATTGGGAAGATCCCACCTCTTTCCGATATGAGTAATTGCGAAGATGCCACCTCTTTCCGATATGAGTAATGGGGAAGATCCCACCACTTTCCTCCGGAGAGCAAGTGGAGGTTACCCAACTCAAAATCTCAGCATACACAGATCTCAATTCCCAACTCAAAATCTCAGCATACACAGATCATGGATTTTTCTATGGACCTAATGAGCAAACCCTATAGAAAGGAGGAACTAGAAAGAGGAAATGAAAATGTAAGAGATTTTTCTACGTAGCTAATGAGCAAACCCTAGAGGAGGGAGGAACTAGAAAGAGAAAATGAAAATGTAAGAGGTGAGGAGGATTGAGGCATCCCCTCTCTAATTTAGAGGCTGTTACGCGTTCTCCATTTGCCCCTAGATATTACTGTCCATAATATTTATCATCGGTACTTGTTTGAAAGTTACATAGCATGAGGCATTCTGAAGTAATAATGTTGACACACAATTTTCCTATCCACTATTAATCATATTACTTAATCAATCGTAGCTTCTATGAACATGAAGATATTGATATGAGTAATTAGGAAGATCCCATAGGGCCTCCATTTCCCTAACTCAAAATCTCAGCATACACAGATCAAGGATTTTTCTATGGACCTAATGAGCAAATCCTAGAGTGAGGAACTAGAAGGAGGAAATGAAAATGCTCAAGAGGTGAGGAGGATCGAGGCATCCTCTCTCTAATTTAGAGGCTGTTACACATTCTCTATTTGCCCCTAGATATTTTAGAACGAACCACCTTCCCTGAGGGTTTTATGGTCCAACTCGATTTCTGTTGATCCAACGGCCATGCGCCTGTCGTCACTTTGCTTCGCGATGACGTCACATGCCACCTCCGATTCCACTGGAACCGCGCCCGGATTTTGAAGCCCAAATCCGAAAACCGTGGTCCAACTCGATTTCTGTTGATCCAACGGCCATGCGCCTGTCGTCACTTTGCTTCGCGATGACGTCACATGCCACCTCCGATTCCACTGGAACCGCGCCCGGATTTTGAAGCCCAAATCCGAAAACCGTCCACCCGGTGATTTTGAGGCTCAACCCACCAAACCGCTCGCGAGTAGCGTACTCTATACGCGTCCCCCGTAACTCGACACGTGTCACCTCCATTCTTGACCGCCCGGCCGCCAAGTCTTCCAAAGCCTCCGCTCAACTTGCTCGACCGCCGTCTTGACTCGGTCAACACGGTCCACCACGTGCACTTGCACTTGTCGGTGTCCGCAAGTGTCAGCCACTATGGCTGATCACCCGGCCTCCTGGTCCCTCGGTCCAAGCCTCACGTCCGTCCTTCACTGCTCCTAGTCTATCGGCACGGCACATCCATACTTGACATTCACTTCACCGTCGACCACCGTCTCTGAGCTCCACACCTGCACACCAAGTCAAGAGGCATGTTGCACAACCCAACTAACGTCACGATTAGTTTACAAACCCAACCCAACACGCGAATCACATTGACAATCACTCATCACAAATCCGAACCATAAGGGCACATATCCCCTTGTGTTCACATTCACCCACAAAAGTCACCTTGAGGGAATACTTTACTTGAGTCCATAAACGCATTTTTCCCCGTCATGGGCTACGACCATTCTACTGTCAACAAGGAAATTGGATCGGCATCGATTACAGGCACCTAGGCTCTACTAACCCCTGCTTGTATGAAAGGTATGTTTGCTGTTCCTGTTACTGCCTAGTAAAACACCTGCATATTTTTTTTGCAGTTACTCCCAGCAGCTGTGGATTGTTTTGTTTTTCCATGTGAGGTCTTATTTGAATGTGCATGTATTTATCTCAATCCATATGTGTTAAAGTGGATTGGAATGGAATTAAACTAAGTTTCATTCTATTCCACTCCACAACACATGTAGATTGGAGTGAATACACATGCATCCAAACAAGCCCTCATGGAAGGTATACCTGTGTTTCTTTTTTTAGTTTCAGGAGCTTTCACTGATAATCCCATCCGCTGATTCTCTGCCAGGTACCTATACACCGACCTATACTCATCGCTGATGTGGACCGGCACGGAGACCCCAGAGGGGAGCGGGAACTACACCTCGGCCGTGAAACCGGTGAGCTGCTCCAAGACCTCTCCGATCGCCTGCGAATCCACCGCTGGGAGCACAGACCCGCTGCTCGGATACATCTTCTCGTTTGGGGAGGACAACAGCAAGGATGTCTTCGTTCTGGCAAGCAAGGGCGTGTACCGACTCGTCAGGCCCAGCCTCTGTGGCTACACCTGCCCCGCAGAGAAACTGGGGCGACCGGCAACGGCACGACGACGCCAGGCGGCGGGCCCTCGTCGTCTTTCGCTCCCGCGACACGGCTAGGGAGGTCGGTGACAGTAGCTTTGGCGTTGATGATTGTAACTGCAACCTTGAGGTGTGCAGCGCAGCCCTTTTCCTCCTGGTGGTATTGCGTGATGTGCAGCCTTGGCAGGCGACTCAGCTTGTATTGCGTGTTAATGTAGTAGGGATTGGTCTTAGCTGAAGTTTTGTGGGGAAGTACATATACGTATAGTATTTTCAATTTTGGTGGCATTTGAAGCATCCAAATCAGTTCTGTTATGTGGATGCCTCCGGACAAACAATAGTATTCCGTGCGTTGTTTTGGCGCGGCACTGGAACGTTTGATTCAGGAAAGGGGTTATTCGAAGGCGCGGAGGAATCAGCTGGCCTGGCTGTTCTTCTTGTCCTGAACGCCGCGCCTCCTCTCCTCGGTTCTGGCGGCCCCAGGCAACGTCGCTCTCGATCGTCTGGCATTTGGAGTTGCTCGTCCTCGTGCTGGAATGGAATTCCATCGCGTTCGCGTCGCGGCTCCCGCCGTCGGCCCCATCGTGCGGAGGTGTGGGCGCCCAAACGGGAAAACAGGAGCAACATGGCCTTGTTTAAGAATTCAGCAGGCGGAACAAAAATCCAAGGATGCAATCTTCTCGCTGTCAACGATCGGTTGTTGTATATTCCAGCTCGCGAGCCTGGTCGGATTTGTAGAATGGCTACACGTCGCGAGTATTACAATGGCATGGTGCGGTAGGTGTAGGCAACTGCACGCACGCACGCCGCGCCCGTGACTGCGTTAGGTACGTGTAGAACCCTGTGGCGGTAGCAAAGACTCGGGCTTGATTTCGCCTCGCACAGGCAAGAAGAGGACTCCGCCGCTGGGTGCGTCGTTTGAGAAGCGGTGATAATTGCGTCATGGATGGAACGGGGCGTCCAGCGTCCTCTGCTCCTCCTGTCGTGTGCGCCACCACTACTCGGCTCTCTTGACGAGCTGTTGGTACGGCCGGCCATGCTAACGTGATGCCGGGGTACGACGCGGCGAGCCCTCAACGGCCAGCGTTGCATTGCACCTTACACGAACGCACGTCGCGCCGTCGCGGTCCAGCAAAGCAGATGCAGATGCAGATGCTGGTTTAATTAGTGTGGCCGGCCGGCCGGCAGCTCAATGCATACCGTGTCGTCGGGCTGTAAATGTACTGGCCTACTGTGAGGGATAACATAGCCTGCCAGATTTGAAATTCAAATTTGTTGCCACTTACTTACAGAAAAAATTGCAAAAATAACACTCGAAAGAAAGACTGACTCCTTAATTATGATGATACTTGGGTGGATGACAAATAGGTCAATCCGTGTATATGAATATGGGTCTAATGTTAAATTTGCAAACGACCGATGTTTAAAGTGTCGAATCGCCCCGACTTACGTCACGGCTCCGATGCCGCACAACGAACCATAAAGAGCACGGCCCCGCCTTTGCCGGCATCTCCAGTCCCAGCTCCCGCTCCCGCCTTTTCCGCCAGCCTCGAAACCAAGCCACAGCCAGCATGGAGGCCGCCGCCCCGTGCCCGCGCGCCCACCACGTCGACCTCCGCTGGCTGCTCTCCGTGGCCGCCGGCGGCCTCTTCGCGTTGCTGCTCCTGCTGGCCACCTCCCCGACGTTCCGTCTGCCCTCCTCAACCACCACCTCCCGCCTCTTCCTCGGCCCCGCGTCCCGCTCCTCCTCGGCGCCGCCCCCGCTCTTCGTCGAGCCCACTCTGTCCCGCCCGCTACCCCCCGCCGCGTCACTCCCGCGGTTCGCCTACCTCATCTCCGGCTCGGCCGGGGACACCGGGATGATGCGCCGCTGCCTGCTGGCGCTCTACCACCCGAGGAACCGCTACGTGCTCCACCTCGACGCGGAGGCGCCGGACACCGACCGTGCCGACCTCGCCGCCTTCGTCGCCGCGCACCCGGTGCTCGCCGCGGCGGGGAACGTGAAGGTGGTCGAGAAGGCCAACCTCGTCACCTACAGGGGCCCCACCATGGTGACCACCACGCTGCACGCCGCCGCGCTGCTCCTGTGGGGCGACGGCAGGGGCCGCGGCGCCGACTGGGACTGGTTCATCAACCTCTCCGCCTCCGACTACCCGCTCGTCACGCAGGATGGTAAAGGATTATTGGTTTCCCCGTCTCTTGCCCCTCCGAATCTCCGATCGCGCCATGCATGATCAGTGATGATCGGATTGCATGCTGAAGCTGTGACGCTTTCTGTTCTGTCTGCTGCTGCAGATTTGATGCATGTGTTCTCCAAGCTGCCGCGCGATCTCAACTTCATCGATCACACGAGTAACATCTCCTGGAAAGCGTACGTGCTCGGCTCTCTCATATATATACGTGTTTTCTCAGTTGATTTTGCTCTTGCCGACTGAGATTACTACTACATGATGATATCGATCGTCAGGTTTGCGAGGGCGATGCCGGTGATCATAGACCCGGCGCTGTACATGAAGACAAAGGGCGATCTGTTCTGGATGCCGGAGAGGCGGAGCTTGCCGACGGCATTCAAGCTATTCACTGGTGCGTGCACTGCTCTGTGTCTGTCCACCCGTGACTGTTAACCTGACATTGACAGAAGAATCTCTGGAATTCGTTTTTAGTGCGAGCACGCAACTACCCGTGGCAGTGCCTATTTGTGTCTTCATCTCTATAATAGTTGTTGATTGGTCTACACGAGAACTAATCACATCAGCTAGATTGTTTTGAGCTGTCGTCATTGCAAGAAACTGAATTGTCTGAATCATGAAGCGATTACCACTGCTTAGTTGGTTGAGCAGCTGGTGGTTGCATCCCTAGCGTGCTTTGAATGCTGCGCGTTTCGCTCTCGGTGCCAACTCGCTAGAGTCTGTTCCTTTTGGACAAGAGCCTGGACCCTTTCCGAAGTGGAGGGCACGTATTCTTTGCTTTTCTTTACTATTTTGTCAACGTGTCCCCTGTTTGATCTCGCGCTCGTCAACTAACTTCCTTTCATGCAGTGATAATCACATTTTTCATTTGATGTGCAAAATTAAGTTGGATCAAGTAAATTTGGGAACACTTGTCCCTGACCTGTTGCTTTTTTTTTTTCACCATCACTAATTGCTTATAGGGAGACATGGCAGCCTTCAATTCGACTGCAGTATTGTTTTGTTACTTTCGGGCATGACTTCATTAACCTAAAAAAGGATTAATTGCACTTATATAAATGGGATGATATCCTCTAACAACAGAATGGAAACATTCAGGAAGATTTTTAAAAGGAACAGCAGAATAGCAGGGCGGCCACTACTTATCCACAATCAACATGACCAAACCAATAAAGATAAAAATAAAGAGTTCGAAGACTTAAAAGATAAGAATGAAGCGCGTGCTAAACACTAAACAGCGGAACAATCAATCATCGTGCTTGCAATGCAGGTTCGGCGTGGATGGTGCTGTCCCGGCCGTTCGTGGAGTACCTGATCTGGGGGTGGGACAACCTCCCGCGCACGGTGCTCATGTACTACGCCAACTTCATCTCCTCCCCGGAGGGCTACTTCCACACGGTGGCGTGCAACGCCGAGGAGTTCCGCAACACGACGGTGAACAGCGACCTGCACTTCATCTCCTGGGACAACCCGCCCATGCAGCATCCGCACTACCTCACCACCGACGACTGGGACCTGATGGTGCGCAGCGACGCGCCCTTCGCGCGCAAGTTCCTCAGGGACGACCCCGTGCTGGACCGGATCGACGCCGACATCCTCGGGCGGCGGGGACCCGGCATGGTCGCGCCGGGAGGCTGGTGTCAAGCAGCTGCAGCCGCCGACGGCGGCGGCGGGCAGAACAGTAACGGGACCGACGACGATCCGTGCGCGGCGGTCGGGAACGCGGCGTTCCTAAGGCCCGGCCCGGGCGCCCAGCGGCTGCAGAGGCTCGTCACGTCGCTGCTGTCGGAGGAGAACTTCCGGCCCAGGCGGTGCGTAGTAGAAGACGACAACTGAGATGGGCTGGGCCGCTGGGCACGAGCTGCTACTGGCGGCGGTTCAGTTCAGCATTAGTGTGCCGGGCCTGACGCAATGTGCTTTGTTAATCTGATCTTAACTCTTAAGGCAACGGCATGTAGGTGATATATACCGTACCTAAAAGATGTATGGTGTTAGGTACATGATGCTGACAACGTATCATATGCAAACCAATCAACATGTATAAATTTGAAAATTACCGATCAGGATCACTGGATGTTGATTCAATAGATGGGGTGAGGAGGCTTAAGCGCAAAAAAAAAGGACGGCGGGTGGAGGGCTTAAGCGTAAAAAAATCCCACCTCTCACCCCATTCGTTGAATCCGCACCTAGTGGTCCTGATTGGTAGTTTCTAAATTTACATAGGTTAGTTGGTTTGCTCCTGATAAGTTGCCCATGATGCTATGTGCCGAGATCCTCTGCGGTACACCCGATACATGCTACATGCATGCATGTACAGGTATGTACGACAGTACAGATCGAAAATCAACCCCAGATGTATACATTCCTTTTTTGAAAAGCCTCGTGCAAGAAAATTGCCGAGCATGTATTGCACTGTTCGCTTGTCTGATAAGCCATGGCTAAAAGTACTATTGGTTGATTTGTTGTAAGAGAAAATACTATTCGTTGGCTGTAAAAGTACGGCTTATAAGCCAAACAAACATGACGATATGAACTAATAGAGAATAAGATATTATATATATATACATCATATATATACTGCACTCTCCTTTCACGATGGTCTTTCAAAACTGTAGGGTTCTGCTCTCTTCCGATATAGACTCAGTTCGCTTCGCTGAAAAAACAAGTCGAAACACTGTTCTGACTGATTTGTTGTGAGAGAAAAATACTGTTCCGGTTAAAATAATAAACTAAAAAGTACGGATTATAAGAAAAATGAACAGGGTCATAATCATTGCTGTGCTCGACGACCCATAGCTTCTCTCATTAGTCACCAGATTCACTTTATATAGTTACCCGAGGCTTGGCGCCTAAATCTCAAGCATGGACAATCAATCCGGCTGGACATATTGGTTGAATCTCAAGCATGGGCAATCAATCCGGCTGGACATCTTAGTTCTCAACTGCCCATTGATACTTGATCCCCTCTGAAGCCTGCCAATAACAAAACTACCAGAACACCAAGGCTGCATTAAGTGTATCTTTTTTTTGTGTGCAGATGAAGAGTTCATGTGAGTGGTCTATATGTCCATTGGATGCATAATTGCTCAGCTCTTCACTATCTTCCCCTTCCCACTGTCTTTGTGCAGCAAAATTTCTATGCAGCAGTAGCACCAGTTACAATACCTGAGAAATCTAGCAAAAATAGCAATGACCTTAGAACAGAAATGAAACAGATATGGCAGGCCTACATAAAACAACACTAACTTATCAGAATGGAGGCTTGCGCACAATAGTTCTGGCATATCTTCGCTAGCTGTTAATTGCTAAGCTATTTAATTTACACATACAGCTGACATTAAGACCAAGAAGAATCCCATATTACTCTCCTTGTCCCACTCAGAAATAGCATTGCTTGGTTGTCCCAAGCTGGGTAAGTAGAGATCGAGTGGGTGTGGATGATGCTGGTGCTTTCTTTAGCATGTAGGTATCTGCTTGTGTCTAGAGTTACAGAGTCGTTGGTCAGTTGATTTGATTCATTGAAAAATGAGTTAATTGCAACCAAGTCAAACATCACAGAACCAAAGACCTACTCGATCCAATTTCTTCCTTGCTTTCTATGCTTTGCGGCACGTGAGTAGAATGTTGACAGCTCCTACCATCTAGAACACATCGTTATGGATTACATGAATGCTTTAATGGTTTACTTTGCATTACTTGAACAAACACCTCGAAGGTGACTGGAGTACCTGTACTTTGGCATTACCTCCCTGCTGCTGGCTTCAGTCTTATAGATTTCAGAAGTTAACTTGAAATTGTTGAGTTACCTAGTCAACAAAGAGGTTCAAAGATCGAAAGATAATATAGCAGAGTTAATAGAGAGACTTTGTAAAGCCAATTTATCATTGATAAATCAGCAAGTCCCCACGGAGAGAAGAGCAAGTTGGGTACCGTATGGAAGGAAGCAGAGCACCATTTTTTCCCTTGACAAACTTGGTATTCATTTTCAGATTATTGGCGATTCCAAGCTCAAGATGGAGGTTGAAGTTTCTATAGTGACAAAAACATAATACATATCGTTATGCATGTGCTCCTTGCCTCCTTCCCTAGGGTAGGGTAGGCTATAGTTGCCAAACGCACCGCTAGGAGAATATCTTCGTGGGACAGTCATCGTATATTTCTATCCCTCTCTATCTCCTAATAAAACAAATGAAAAAAAAACAGGAATTAGATGATTTCATTTCCCTGGGTATCTCCTCCCCACCTGTGGGTCAGTCACCCTTTCTTCTTAACATCTAGAGACGAACATCGCTCTCAATGAGATGAACGGATGTAAACCAATTTAATCGCATGTCGTCTTCAAAGCTGAAACGTCAATTGTCCAACGGTTCACGACTGGGATTTCTGGGCCTTGGATCACTGACAGCGTACCCTCCGATGAGAGCAGCAGCACTCACCAGCTGAAAGGCATGTCCAGACAGACAGTTCACCAACGGCCAGCTGCTAGTACTTGCCTGTCACTGACCGAGAGGCGAGAGCAGTTGAACAGATGCAATCAACCAACTTTTATATGTTGGGCAAACTTTAGAGTTGCAAACTTTGTACAGTAAAAGATTCTTCACTGTAACATTTTGTTTGTATTTGTGAATTATTGTCAAACATTGACTAATTAGGCTCAAAAGATTCGTCTCGCAAAGTTAAAATAAACTGTGCAATTAGTTTTTGATTTCGTCTACATTTAGTACTCTATGCATGTACCGTAAATTTAATATGACGGGAAATTTTCATGTTACATAATGCACTTTTGAAAAACTAAGCAGGAGCACAATGTCCGGTTGGTGCACCTGCAACCCAAAACCTGCGGCTGGACACAATGTTCCACAAGCCACCATATTATAAATAAACTATAGCTTTTGGCATCCACAGCATCCAAACTGATTAAATAAATCATGAAAGATTATGAAATCAATGAAAGATTCTGGGCTGTACTACAGCGCAAATGCGCACAGCATAACATGAACCAGAAGCCAACACTCCGTGACAGTGCAAAAAGCAGCAGCATTAAGGCAAATGCAAAGGAGGTTCAAGGTACAACAGAGTACAAAATACACACCCGGAGCACCGGCAACTGACATCACCGGCCCTTACTTAGGGCCGCATGCATCTTAACCATTACACATAGTATACAGAGAATATTTTTTTTAATTTTAACATTTTTTCTAAACTAATTTCAAATCTAATACTTTTGGCCGCACCTATTGCCATGGCGCAGCGAAATAAGGGCTGACATGGCGACTATCAGAACGTTGACCGGTGACGTGGCAGAGTCTGCCGCGTCACCGATCTTGACACAGCGCCGCCGCGCCATCATCACGGCGCGACGGAGAAGAACAGTGGGATCAATGGGACGTGATGGGCTAGCACATCTTGTACGAGTAGAACGCTGCATTAATTGTCGTTTCCGATGGGACTGTTCAGCAGGAAAAGCACACAGCGTCGCATGGCGTCGCGTCCACTGTCCACAGTGGGCATCGCTGCCACGGGCACCCATACCTCTGCGTGCCGTGCGGCCAAACAAAGGCTGTGTTTATTGACGAAATTTAGGAATTTAGCTACCGCAATATTTTTTTTATTGGTAATTAGTGTTTAATTATGAACTAATTAAGCTTAAAACGTTTGTCTCATGATTTTCAACCAAACTGTGTAATTAGTTTTTTTTGTCTATATTTAATGTTCTATACACGTATCATAAGATTCGATGTAATGGCTACTTAGCACTGTTTGGAAAACTTTTTTGCAAAATTTTTCAAGATTTCTCGTCACATCGAATCTTTGAACGCATGCAAGAAGCATTAAATATAAATAAAAAATAAAACTAACTACACAGTTTATACGAAATTCATGAGACGAATCTTTTAAGCCTAATTAGACTATGATTAGACACTAATTGTCAAATAACAACGAAAATGCTACAGTATTATTTTTAAAAAAAATCGTCAACTAAAGGGTGCCGCGTGCACACCCCAGGTACGGTAGCAATCACCTCTAGCTACGCCTCGATTAGTTGGCGAAATTTTCTAGGAAATGATACTGTAACACTTTTGTTGTTATTTGGCAATTAGTGTTCAATCATAGTCTAATTAGGTTTAAAGGATTCGTCTCGTAAATTTCGTCTAAACTGTGTAATTAGTTTTATTTTTTATTTATATTTAATGCTTCATACATGCGTCCAAAGATTCGATGTGACGAGAAATCTTGAAAAAATTTGCAAAATTTTGGGAACTAAACAGACACTAAGGCCCCGTTTGGTAGGGCTTTTCTAGCGGCTTCAGGAGCCGCTTGGAGCCGTTTTCTGCCAAACGAAGTAAAATAAAACGGCTCTACCGATGAAGCCTCTAAAAACATGCTCTCATAGAGCTTTTGGGTGGGAATGAGTCAAAAATAGTGGCTTCTCCTGGCTCCTCCTCCAGGCCCCAAAAACATGCTTTTACAGGGAAGCTATTTTGTTAAATGATTTATCAAAACCGTTTTAACTCTATTGGTGAAGCTGTTCGTGGAACTAAAGAAAATTAAACGTGCCCTTTGACAAAAAAGGCATCCTGCCGCATAGCTGCTGGCCTGCTTCTGACGTCTGCCACTCTGTCCTGCCCTCGTGGGAGCCTGCGAGCATTCAACGACGAAAACCGAGCCCTGCGTTCCCGGTTTGCCCAGGAAAAGCAAAGCAGTACTCTCTGGTCTCTCTGTTCTTTCTTTACGGGCTGTTCGCTTATTGGTTGCAGTACTCCGCCTAATAAAGTTGTACTTATCCAGTGATCGCTCGTCGATTGAGTAGTACTCGTCATGTTTTGTTTTGTGGTATCGTCTCCCGTGTCTGGATGCATGGCATTTCGACTTCAAAATTTGAATCCTGTTCTCGTTGTTCGTAAACGTATGCTGCACTTGGGGTGCTGTTTTACACTTTTACTGCGTTCTTATATGAAATCTTTTCTGCCCGCTCAGCCTCCTGCTGTTCTGCTATGATGCTCAATTGAAATGCTGATTAAGCCCCCTCGAGAGCGTGCTGACAGTTCGGAAAGAAAAAAAAAGCGTGCAGAACTCGGCATATCCGCATATATTACCACCAATTTGTCGCTGGACGGTTCATCGCTCTACTCATGGCCTCACCTCTCTTTGGAGCGCTCGTGGGCAGTCGAATCGGTAACCGTCCTGTTTGTTTGAACTTATCGGTCATAGACAATGTTTTTCTTTCACAGCAAATCCGCGAACGGTACTTCTCGGCGTAAAGAACAGGGCCGTAGCCTGCATACCACGACTCGTGTGCACATACATGGCATTTACACACACACAAAGCTAAAGCACAGTGTAATCTAAATACATGGCGAGAAAAAAATATGCACTATTATGATTCTCGGTGAGTCATGTAATTTTAACTTTAACCAAATATATATAAAAAAATAAATACCCTAAAAAAATTAACTCTTATATACTCCTTATAAAAAGTCAAACAGTTTTAACTCTCCTTTATAAAAAGGTAATAATATTTTTTGAATTAAATAAGCATCATTGATTGATCATGAAATATATTTTCGTAGTAAATGTATACAAAGACATAAGAATGAGTACTTTTTTTCTATGAAATAGGTCCGACCTAAGAAAGATTGACTAGTCTCAAATTTAGAGTTACATTCTTTTTTGAAAGTATATAGAGTAAATATTTATGACACATAATAAGTATCATCAAATTAGTTATGGAATATATTTTTCTATGATCGACTATTTAAAGATATAAACATCAATACCATTTTTATAAATCTATTCAAATCTGGAATGACTTATTGATAAACGGAGGTTTTACTATAAAAACCCTTTAACCAATAGTATCTGTGGCAGACTGACGGTGTTACTTAACGCGCTTATTAATCGAAGAGCATTGAGCTGTAAAACCGCTTTATTAGTACAATATATATTCGTTCACAACGTCGACGAGGAGCGAGCCAAAAGGAAAAAGTCTATTTAACTCCCACCTATCATACATGGTCTACTTCACCCACAACTATGAAACCGTCTGTTTTACCTTCTGAACTTTTCAAAACCGTCTATTTTACCCCTCCGGGCGGTTTTTGACAGCGGTCGCTACAGCAACAACGGGTTTGCTACAGTAACGGTGGGTTTGCTAAAAATCATAGTAAATCATAGAAAAATCATAAAAATAAAAAATCTAATTTTATTGGACTCTACATGAGTAGATCTACACAATGAATATATAATACGGTATGTTTTAGTACAATTTTTTTTAGCTTTAGATTAATTGGAAAATCCAATTTTTTCTGTAATTAATTATAATTTATCTATAACTAAGTTATACATAGTCCAATAAGTACGAAAATTTTACTATAGTTCAAGTATACAATAATTAGCGTACCATAAAAATTTCACCACAATTGGACCATAGAAGCTGCAGCTATGAATTATTCCAATTAATTACAGACAAAATTAGATTTTCTAATTAATCTAAGGCTACAGTAAAAATTTTATACTAAAGCATACCGTATTATATATTCACTATGTAGATCTACTCATGTGGAGTCCAACAAAATTAGATTTTTTATTTTATGATTTTTCTATAATTTACTGTGATTTTTTAAAGATTCACCGAAAAAAAAAATTCAAACCCACCATTACTGTTAAAAATCTAAATAGCTGTCAAAAACCGTCCGGGAGTAAAATAGATGGTTTTAGAAAATTTAGGGGTAAAATAGACGGTTTCATAGTTGGGGTGAATTAGATTATTTATAAAAAGTTAAGGGTTAACTAAACTTTTTCCGAGATGAAATGGCATGGCAAGTTGGCAGTCGTGCGACGGGACAGCTCCGTAGACCGTAGCACGTGAGCTCCTGGGGAAGCTGGGAACGCAGGGCTGTCCGACCGACCGACCGACGCGACGGGACAGCTCCGTAGACCGATGCCCACTGTGGACCGTGGACGCGACGCCACGCGACGCTGTGTGTTTTTGCTGTTAGCTGGTTGGTTGCGGCCAGCCCAAATCAGTAAATTAATAGTATTTTTTTTAAAAAAAATTAGTACCAAACAGTTAAAATCAGCACCAACCAATGAACAGGCCCAATGCAGCGTTCTACTCGTACAAGATGTGCTAGCCCATCAGGTCGCATTGATCCTAGCGGCCCCTCTTTGTTGTTCTCTGCCGCGTGCGTGATGGATGGCGCGATGAGCGCCGCGCAAAGATCGGTGGCACGGTAGATCCTGCCACGTCACCGGTCAGCGTCCTGGTCGTCGCTACGTCAGCCTTCTCGTCGCGCCATCATGCATGGCGTGGCATAGGTATTTCGTCACGCCATGGTAATATGCACGGTAATAAATGTTAGATTTGAAAATAAAAAATAGACAGTGTTAGATTTAAAATTAATTTATAAAAAATGTTAAAATTAAAAAAATATTCTATACAGACAGACACCCATCTTTTGGGGACCCATTCTGCCCAGGTATACCCACTCTACTAAGACATGTAGATAGATAGCAAAACATACACACTCCAAGTTCTTGTTTAGATTGTAAGTTTTTTCACTCTCTCTTTATCATATCAAATCTTTGGACACATGTATGGAGTATTAAATGTAGATAAAAAAATAACTAATTATATAGTTTGATTGTAAATTACGAGACGAATCTTTTGAGCCTAGTTAAACCATGATTAAACAATAATTATCAAATATAAACAAAAATGCTACAATATCAAATACTGATTTTAACCCCAACCTAGACATGGCCAAGCTCCGTTGGTCCAAGATTGGTTTGGTTCTCGACGACGACAGACACAACGCAGTACACTGACAGGCTCACAGCTTGTCTGAGGGGGGCCCTCCAAGTACGAGGTCCTTACTTCCATCCAGGGTAGGGAAAAACAAAACTAGCAGCAGCTTGCGCTTAAATAAGCCCAGGTTTAGTTGGGTGAATTTGGATTTTGGGTTATTATAGCACGTTCGTTTTTATTTGATAAATAGTGTTTAAATATGGACTAATTAGGCTTAAATCGTTCGTCTCGTAATTTTCCACCAAACTGTGCAATTAGTTTTTATTTTCGTCTACATTTAATGCTCCATGCACGGGCCGTAAACATTCGATGTAACAGATACTGTAGCAACTTTTTGGACTTTAAGGTCCAACTAAACACGGCGTAAACAACATTGCCGATCACCATCCACAAAACATACAAGGATAATTGATATTTACTAGAAGCTCACAAGGCAACCACCTCCCCAACAGCTCAGATGCCTTCCTTCTCGCATAGGTCTAGCAGCGACAAGGTCTGCAAATTTAAATTTCATGAGAATGATTGACATGACAACTGGACAACAACATTATGAGATGATGCATAACGAAAATAAAATAGTCTGGCCCAAATCTAAAAGTAAATTCCATGCCCATAAGTTCTATAATACCAGCATGTCAATGGCACAAGGGTATTGACATGCTTCTTTGAAGGAGGGTTAGCTGAAAACATCATCCATTTTATGCTCAATATCAGACAAACGATGCAAATGACATATGCATGGAATTGCGCAGGAGACATCGAGAAAGTCACAATTATGCTTTTAAACAAGAGAATGTTGTGCTTCGTACAGAACAAAGTGTATCCCCGTGCATAGCAACGCTGATAAAGTTTCATTATACAAGGGAGCTTTCATTGTATATTCATGTGCACAGCAGACTGGATATGCTATATACCTCCGCGATGGAGAGCTCAAGGCGAAACTTTGGGCCATCATAATGGTGCAAAACTGGCCTGAAGGAATCCTCTTCCAACGGCTTGCAAAGCTTCCTAATGCGGATCCTCACCTAACAAGATGAAGGTGTCAGAGCAAAAAAACAATCAAAAGGAAATGAGAAATGACCATGATGACAAATGTTATCAGTACCTGCGCTGGGAATCTAGATTCACCTTTACACTTCTTATCCTCCCATGCAGTGGGATAGATATTAGACCCACCGAAACTGGCAGCCTAAGCAAATTCGTTTGAAAAAACAAAAGATAAAAGTTTCTTAGATTTACACTGAACCGTGGTTGGAATTTAAAACTTCAATATAAAAATACAAATGCGTGGAATCAAAGTAAGACTAAGACATTTTGTTTACTGAAACCAACTAAAATGATGAAACAGTGATCTAACAGAAATGGGTAGCAACAAACAGTATAGATCTAGACGTATACGGAGCACACCTACACCGAACTACAAAATAATGTCAACAATTTTTACCAGTACACCAACAGTGCGCAAAACAATACAAGGGATTGAATACAAGCTAAAACCTGACCATTAAAAGACTGCAAGTCATCCACCTAAAATGTAATCAAATCATGCCTCTTCGATGCATTTGCTGTAGTAGCTGGATGCTTCTTTTTAAATATCAACAAACCAACGGTAAGAAGTTACATATAACTATACAAGGACACAAGGGAACGAAAGATGAAGTCAAGCTTAAAATAGTCTATCTAGAATAGTAATAATGGACACATTTTTTAGTTCAAAGTATCATATACATGGCAAGTGTTCAACAACTTCAGAGAGGCTTTGCAGGAATCAGGAAATCAGATAATCACACACCTCAAATACCCCATGAAGCTGGTGAGTCGTATAGTTGATTAGTTATAGAGGAAAAGAGGCAGGCCAGGAGTAATTGCTCGGACTGAATCACGATATCTTGCTGGCAATCCTGCAGAAGAGCAACAGATCTTAAGATAAAAAGGGCGTACCCAGTGTAGAGAGCTTCCGCTCTGTGCGGGGTCTGGGGAAGGGTGTCAGTGGCAAGTCTTACCCTCGCCTGTGCAATACGAGGAGACCGCGACTCGAACCCGGGACCTTCCGGTCACAGGCGGTAAGACTCTACCGCTTGCAACAGATCTTAAGATACCATTATCAAATTAGTATATACACTGGTATCGAAACTATTTTCAAGAACAGTCATCATTTGATTTCTCAAGAGATACAAGAACATACAACACATACCAAAAAGCTGCCTCTTGAGATCCTCCTGCATGGTATCGTTGTTGCAGACAAAGATGTATCCACCAAGGACTTCATTCCTCGGTAGCATTTCACTTGTTGGCAATGTCTTGAAGCGCTTGTCAACCGTAGAATTACCGTTGGCGCTCCCATTGCTGTTTCCTCCATTATTGTTGCTGCTGCCATTGTTTTTCCCATTGGTGTCTTTCCCGTTAGGGCTATTGGAGTACTTGTTCACCCCAACATTCATCTCGAACGCATTGACATCGACATTGGCATTGGCATTGCTCCCCTTGGGGTACATTGGGTTCATGTTATAGGGCATGTTGCAGAAGGGGAGCTTCATGGCGGTGACGGCCTCGTTCATCTTGAGATCCAGGTTCATGAGGCCGAGGTTGATGTGGTCCATCCTGCTGTCGTCGTGATGCTAGTAGGACGTCTTGTCCCACTGCTTGGCGTCAGGGACGGTGTTCATCCTCGTGTAGTCGAGGTCGTTCATCCTCTCGCCCATGGACCCGGTGACACTAAGCCAGATTCTAACATTAGCAACGGGGCATTTTTACTGTAGGGACGGCTGAGGTTGAGGGCGCCCCTACAGTGAGCGTCCTCAGGCCCTATCAACCCAGCCGTCCCTATAGATAGCACTGTAGGGACGGTTGGTAACCTAAGTCGTCCCTACAGTTGGGGCTGATATGTAGGGGCGGCTCAATCACCAGCCGCCCCTGCAGTGTCCATTTGTAGGGGCGGCTGCCACTAGCCGGCCTTGTTGTTCGACTGTAGGGGCGGCTGAATCACCAGCCACCCCTACTGATGGCGCACGAATAAATAGCAGCCAAAATTTGAAATGTTCAAATTTAGTCAAATGATAAGATAACCAAAATAAAAGTTGTAGATCTTGATGAGTTGAACAACTTTTGTATTCATCACTTTTACATCTGGAATCATTTGGGTTTGAAAATTTTGTTTGAACTTGTCAAATTTTAAAATGTGTAAAACATTGTCGCATCCAAGTTTGATCAAACTTAAATGCTGAAACATGATTTTAGAATTTTTTTAGGAAAAAAACCATCACATTTGGAGTTAGTATGAGGGAGAACAACTAGTTACAAAGTTTACCCACAGATTAAAAAGAAAAATCACACTGTTCTAGATGATCCTTACATGATCATAGTGAACAGTGTGATTTCTTTTTTTAATCTGTTGGTCAACTTTGTAACTAGTTTTTCTTCCTCGTACTAACTCCAAATCTGATGATTTTTTTCCTAAAATTTTCTAAAATTATTCTCTATCAATTTATTTTGTTGGTTTTATCAATATATACATATGAAAAGTTTGAGCAATTTAAATTTTGAATTTCAAAAAAATGCAACTTCAGACAAGATTTTGGTACCCCAAATAATTTCAGCTGAAAAAGTGATAAATATCAAAGTTGAATAACTTTTTAAGATCAACAACTTTTGTATTGGTCATTTCTTCATATGACAAAGTGGTACTGACATTGTTCACAAATGTGACACATCTTTTATAAGGTTTTATAAACTATATGAGACAAGTGTAAGATTAGTGAACAATGTGTGTTAAGAATTTGTCAAATGAAGAAATGATCAAAATAAAAATTGCATATATTCATGAGTTGAACAAATTTGGTATTCATCACTTTTTATGTTGAAATCAATTTGGGTCTCAAATTTTGGTTCGAACTTGTCGTTTTTCAAAATTTCAAATTTGAAAGGTTCTAATTTTGTCAAATGACAAGATGACTAAAATAAAAGTTATAGATATTAATGAGTTGAACAACTTTAGTATTCATCACTTTTTATGTTGAAATCATTTTGGGTCTCAAATTTTGGTTTGAACTTGTTATTTTTTAAAATTTCAAATTTGAAATGTTCAAATTTAGTCAAAATACAAGATAACCAAAATAAAAATTTTAGATCTTGATGAGTTGAACAACTTTTGTATTCATTACTTTTACATCTAAAATCATTTAGGGTTTGAAAATTTGATTTGAACTTATCAAATTTCAAATTTTAAAATATGTAAAACATTGTCATATCCAAGTTTGAACAAACTTAAATGCGAAAGCATGATTTTAGAAATTTTTAGAAAAAAAACCATCATATTTGGAGTTAGTATGAGGGAGAACAACTAGTTACAAAGTTTACCTACAGATTAAAAAAAGAAATCACACTGTACTAGATGATCCTTACATGATCATAGTGAACAATGTGATTTCTTTTTTTAATCTATGGGTCAACTTTGTAACTAGTTTTTTTCCTCATACTAACTTCAAATCTGATGCTTTTTCTTCTAAATTTTTCTAAAATCATTCTCTATCAATTTATTTTGTTGGTTTTGTCAAAATATACATATGAAAAGTTTGAGCAATTTAAATTTTGAATTTCAAAAAAATGCAACTTCAGACAAGATTTTGGTACACCAAATGATTTCAGCTGAAAAGGTGATAAATACCAAAGTTGAATAACTCATCAAGATCTACAACTTTTGTATTGGTCATTTCTTCATATAACAAAGTGGTAATGAAATTGTTCACAAATATGACACATTCTCATAAGGTTTTATAAACCATATGTGACATGTGTAAGATTAGTGAACAATGTGTGCTAAGAATATATCAAATAAAGAAATGACCAAAATAAAAGTTACAGATATTCATGAGTTGAACAATTTTGGTATTCATCACTTTTTATGTTGAAATCAATTTGGGTCTCAAATTTTGGTTCGAACTTGTCGTTTTTTAAAATTTCAAATTTGAAAGGTTTAAATTTTGTCAAATAACAAGATGACTAAAATAAAAGTTGTAGATATTAATGAGTTGAACAACTTTGGTATTCATCACATTTTATGTTGAAATCATTTTGGGTCTCAAATTTTGGTTCGAACTTGTCATTTTTTTAAAATTTCAAATTTTAAAGGTTGAAATTTGGTCAAAAGACAAGATAACCAAAATAAAAGTTATAGATCTTCGTGGCCTCTACAATTTTGATGTTTATCAAATTTTCATTTGAGATCATTTGGCGTCTCAAAATTATTTTAGTAGTTTTGATTTTAATTTTTTAAAATTTAAATTTTTTTCCATTTTTAAAGGTTCAATTTTGTAATTTTAAACTGTTGTAGTTGTTTTAGTTATTGTATATGTAAATATATCTAAAAAAATAATTATATAATTTTGTACTGTATTATTTATTATTTACATGTGAATAATTCATGTTTTGGCAACAAAATATGCAAAACTCTCGGAGATTCTAACAAAATCTCCCCAACGCCGCTGCCTCCCACGCACGTCGCGGCCACCTCACCACCCAGTCTTCGCTCGCCCCTCAGGTCCGTCTGCAGTGCCTCCTCCTCCAGCGCTTCCCGCCAGCACAGCCTCCTCCTCCCTCTCCATGTGCGCCAACTCCTCCATCTCCGTCGTGCCCATGGCAAGCTCCTCCTCCGCGCCCCTGGCCGTCGACACCCGTCCGTTCATGGCGCATCTCCGAGCCTAGTTTGCCTCCCCAACCTAGATTCATCCAGTAGCGGACCAGGCGCCCCACGCACCGTACCTACTTGGTGCCGCCCCAACAGAGCCATGGTCCTCACCACCACCTCGGCTCCACAGTGAGTGCAGGCGTATTGCCGGATTCGGGACCGTGCCATCGTCTTCTTCCTCAGGGTGGGTCAGAGCAGGCGGATCCCACGGATGCCCCTTTCCGCCGGCAGCGTCGACGGTCGTTCTCGTGTTGAATCGAGGTATTTTTTGGTGAGATCCGTGGACCCTAGCGCGCTCCTTGGTTACCAGTCCTGTTTGTTTTGGACCGCGACAGGGGGAATTGCTACCTGTGGGAATGGGAATCCACATCCCCTGTGTGGGAAATGAGAGAGATTGTGATTGGTGGGGTTTCTTAGTTCTTAGATTTTTGGATGAGTATCCTTTTTGCGGTTCCAGTGTTGCTTTTGGACTTCACAGAATTGTTAGTGTCGCACTAGTCTTTGGGTGACCTAGAGTGACCTGTGATGTTGTTGCATTGAATCGTGGGGTGCTGCATGTGCTTGATGTGGGTTGCAAAAGTAAGTTTCTACGTTCTGCTTTGTGTGGCGGATTTGCCATTTTCGTCTAGAATCATGTCTAGCTTAGATTTTACATTCAATTGCCTTTCTCATTGGTGCAAGAATAGGGTGCTAATCCTATCACTATGTACACTAATTGTTCCTTGCTCATTTATGGCTGGAGCTGTTAGCAGACCGTATTACTAATGAAAGCTATATGTTTTAGAGATATTGGATCTGACATTTCATCTAATCCGAGCAGGATAGCAATTGCAGAAAGTAATTTTCTTTAAACTATTCATGTTTTGCTTTTGGATGCAGTGTAATTATTCGATGGTATTCCACTAAGAAGGCCTAGATTCAGTCATGTCTGCATCTTGGATGTATGATATGTAGAATTGAGTCTCTTGCTTTACCTTTAATTGATTCTTTAGAATTGAATACTCATGTAAATATCTATTTGTTGAAATAGAGATTGTGTGCCACTGCTAAATATTTTAGTCACCTTGATGCAGTTTTGTGTAAGATTAAAAAAAATGATAGTCACATACAAAGAGTTTTACTCAACTAACTTATTTCGCTTTTGTATGAACTCTGAACTTGTAGGTTTCACCCTACCTGAACATGAATACCTGATCATACGCTTGTCAGAAGTTAATTACCTCTAAATTTGTGGTACCATGATCCATTGTAAGAACCAGAACATTAGTGTGTTTTTATACTGAACTCCAATTTATGAGATTCATCATATATTTTATTTTTTAAATACTCATTCTAGCCTAAACTAAATATTTGTATACTCAATACATATGCTACTGTAAGTGTACCCATACCTAGTATTATAATGCTACAAATTTATGCATATTTATGTATTTGTTGGTCCATCTTGTGATGCTTAGGTTAGCTTCTTAAATTTGTATATGACAAATATATCATAGAAGCATGACGCATATGACAAGGCTAACTGGACCTCGACCAATATATATAGTGATAGTGATCATGCTAATGTTCTAAGTGAGAATAATTTATCCCTTGTTCTAAAAGATGTGACACTGCAGGCAGCGGCCGTGTTCCTGTGTTGAGCGTTACCATGCGAGTGGAGCTGCTAGTGGCAAGAGCGAGTCTGCTAGTGGCGAGCAGCAGGTGTTGATGTTCTGACTTCCAGGGAAGAAGCAAGCAAGCTTGAGGCTTCAAGTACTAGGTATAAAAATACATTTTCCTCGTTTCCTGTAATTAGCTCTTGTGTTGATGGTTTTATGCCGTCTTAGATTAAGGTATTTAATGGAGTAATGACATATTATCATTAGTCAAGAACTTTGTGTTACTTGGCAACTCTGATTTTGCACTTTGGTTGACAACAAAATGCCCAAGTTACTTTAGTTATGCTTGGTCTTTTTGTATATTGAGCAGCTCTTTAATGTATGGTTACAGTTGCATTGCTATTAGCTAATAGACTAGTATTCCTAGTTACAGTTGCACTGATTGTTAAACTTGCATGGATTTAGTTCGTGAACTGATTTTTAACCTTGCAGCTTTAATTATTTGGGTCAGTACATGCTTATAATGTAAGTCTAGTATTATTGCCATCAGAATGGGTGGCTTTCTTGTTTCTAATGCATTGTTGCTTTGCTTATAATTTGCACAGAAATATCCTGATAACCTCAAGCGGAAGAAACGGTTTGTTATGCCTTATGTATGATGAATTTAGGCAGCATGGTGTAGTAGCACTACTAATTCCTTTATGTATTTCATGGGTAGCATGGTGTAGTAGCACTACTAATTCCTTTATGTATTTCATGGGTTTTCCTCACATATAAATTAAGACAAGAATTCTTATGCATAGTAGTTACTGTAACACAGTACAATTCTTCTGTTCCACAGAATGGTGGTTTAATATTTACTGTAATACAGTACAATGGTTATGTCCCAGCCTCCCTCTTTGATCCGCTCTCCCAACCTCAAATCAGTTTTGCTCCTTCTGGATGATATGCAAATTATTGGCTAGTTAGGTTCTACACATGCTGTAAAGCATTGGTTCAACTGAAAATTGCTAGAAGACCATGAATATCAAATTATGTAGTTGTGCTGAAGACCAAAAGGAATGGACCGAAAACTCTGATCGCTAGAAATATTGCCATTGAAGAAGTGTTTGGTTTAGAAATTTTAGTTGTAGTGCTGAGATGGTTCATTGAACATATTGACATCCCCTAATATTTTCTAGAAAAATGCTTTTTGTTTCACAGTATGGATTATCTGCTAAAGAAATAGCGAGAATAGTAGATGCATTTCCTAACCAGTAATAAGTGTATATATTTCTTTTGGGCTGTTTACAGTTAATTAAAAACTTTCTACTCTTCGCCGGGCCACTTAGAAAATAATTTAAGCATTTATCAATGGAATAGTTTTGCAGCAAACATGTATTGCATGATAATTTTTACAATCAGCTGAAGTGGTTCTAGAACTCGACAAATTCAATTAATATCTCTTATTGAGTTCAGAAAGCAGCAAATATTAATGCACAACAAAGTGAGCAGGTGCAGTACCTTACCATGCATTTTCTCTAGTGCTAAGATGCATATGCATAGCTTTGAAGCTTGTGTTTTTTTCCAAATAGTTATGATTTAGGACTGGCCATTTAATTGTGCATATGTGGCTCAGAAATTTTGTTATTTAGCCCAAAAATCAGTAACTGACCAACATGTATTGCATGATAATTTTTACAATTAACTGCATCCTTGTAGGTTACTGAGTCATCCCATGCTGAAAATGAAGCTTTTGGTTCTCATAATAGAGATTGGCAAGTTGTCAACTAAGGCAATGGCAGCAATATTAATCTGGAATGAAAAGGCAAAGCGTATAGTTAACCTCTTTTGTGTAGTTAGTATTATGATCCTCTGGACTCAATATAGTTAGGAGATAGACTCGTGTAATATGTGAACACATAGTATAGGAGGATGTCATGTTGTCGAATTCCCAATGCCGGGACCAGCTAATATGTACAGATCAAGCACAAACATTTATATTTGTGTCAGTCAGATTCGAATTTGAATTATATATATATATATATATATGGTCAGATTTGAATTTGAATTATTTATTTTTTCTGTTGGAAAATCCACTGTAGGGGCGGTTCTTGATTGAACCGCCCTTACAAATACACATAGTAGGGGCGGCTGATGATACAACCGCCCTTACAGAAGTCCACTCAGAGGGCGGTGATATTACCGTACCACCCCTACTGAAAGCAGTGCTTGTAGGGGCGGTGAAAACACACCGCCCCTACAGAGGGTACTCTGGGCGGTCGAAAACCACCCCTCTGAGAGACTCCTCTCAGTGGAACACCCACGAAGAAGGGTGGCCGACCAGCCACCCCTACAGAGACTCTAGAGCCACCGCTACAGTTAATTTCTGTAGTAGTGTGATCTCAGTAGTGTGATCTCCGTCAGCTTGACGTCATGAGAGGTACATTGTACAGTCAGTACAGCAATGCCCTTTTTTTTTCCATCGTGAGCGAGAGAACTACAGAACCCTGGCTGACCAGAGCAATCAAGTTGTCCGCCGGTAAGGATACCAATCTTGGTTTGGCCCATGTTTAGTTCGTCCAATTTAGCGTCGCCAAATTTACTGTTGCACCATGTAGCTCATTGTAGCATTTCGTTTGTATTTGGTAATAATTGTCTAAACATTGACTAATTAGGCTCAAAACGTTCGTCTCGCAAAGTACAACTAAACTGTGTAATTAATTTTTCATTTCGTCAATATTTAGTACTCCATGCATGTACCACAAATTTAATGTAACAGGAAATTTTCTTTTTATATAGTGCTAAAATTTAGATTTTGGTGGAACTAAACGTGGCCTTGAGCAGAGCAACGGTCAACGGCAATGTACCGGCAGGACGGCGACCATCGTCAATTTGGCGTCAGCGGGGGCGGAAAGGTTCCTGCGCGCGGTTCGGCGGCGTCGGCGACCTGGCTCCTCCGATCCTAGTAATAGTATCCTACTGTGCTGCTGTGTCCTGCCTGTTCCGGCACGGGATTGTCACGGTATGCCACTATGCCCTGCACGAGTCACCATGTCGTGTTTACTTCCCCGATGAAGCCGTTGCCGTTGCACACTTTTTTCACCCCGTCGGATCGCGCCTGCGCTTTGGACCGGGCTGTATCCGTGTTACATGTTTGTGTTGCACTTGCACCTAGCGCGGCCCAGTTTGAGGTTTGGCAATGACAGGAAACCAAGCTTGCTTCTGGCCCAAAGTTAGCTGGACTGCTGCTGGATCGTCATTAAACGGGAAATTTTATTCCTCCCAGAGTCCCAGTGGCATTGGCAGCTGGCACATAACTAGGTCTACTATTTTTTTTATAAAAAAAAAGCTATTCTGGTCTCTACATGAGTTTTACACACGGCCAATCTTTTATTAAAGTTTCAGCCCTCGTCTGCCTAAGAAGCTCTCAAAAAGCTAAACCACAAAGAAAACACAAAAAGTACTATTAAGCCTTCTAGAAAACAACCACCCTTGTGTAGGGGGGCCTCACTTTTGAGAATCCTAGCGCATCTATATTTGTGCCAGTATCAAGCACAAATACGTACAGGAAATAAAGGAATAGGTATTGTGAACATATTTAAAATAAATTCCGAGCTTTACTCATCACGAAAGCAGAGTCTTACAATAGTCAAGTCTCATGTGGCATAACCATAGGCCTTATATATCAAACAGGGAAACTACTATAACTCAACGGAAAGCTACCACCGTGGAGCGATCGACCACTTACTCCAGGGTGTTAAACTACTACAATGGAACTATAGCGTAGAGCCACTTTATTCCACAGGCATGCTTAAGCGTGTTCGAAACCTTACACACTAAGAACATTTGGCAGGTTCGTTGGTCTTCGCGTGGCTTCTAATCCTTATGGTGCACCTCCTCGTCGATGTTGAAGCCTTCCTCTCAGGGTTTATATCCATGAGTCAATAACAGGTGAATACTTAAAGTACTCAACAAGCCCTAACTTTGGGGTGAGGTAATTACTAGAGGTTGTGTGGAGGTGGTTTAAAGTGGTAGAGGTGTATATGGTAGGGATGGTGTTATATGTAAAAAGGGATTTTAGGCCCTATGAGAGTATTAACAATTATCGCTTGTTCCTAGGGTTCTATTGGTAGTAACTTTAAAAGATATGTTTTGCTTTTGATAATTAAGACAACATTAGTGGACTAACATGTTTCATGTGAGATAACATGTCATGATTAGTCCACAAGCAAGGTTGAGCTATATAAGGCTATGGAGACGAGATGACAGGGATCATGACATGGAAAATCTCAAAAAGGTGAATGGGAAGAGATGTAAGCTTTGGAACGGACGAGATGAAAACAAATCCAACAAAAGATAAAGGTATAATATAGGGTTTGTTTTCATCGGCCATGAGGTGATTAGACAAATGATTTTAGCCAGGTTGTTTGGATAGATAGTCATACTATTAAGAGGGAAAAGCTCATTGCTAATACGGTTACCTAGTGCCGCTAGGTGAGATCAAACCTTGCATTTGCATTAAGATTGAGTGATGTGAAAAGTAAGTGAAAACCAGTGAAAAGTGATTTGAAAATACTATCTTAGTGCTAAAGGTGTGTTGGTTATCCCATGTTTGAGAAAAGGAGCAAGGTGGAGGGTTTACACCAACACCGGAGCTCTCCGGTGGACATTGGAGTGCACCCATCGGAGTGCTGAAGGTCGAGTTAGTCTGATCGTCCGTCTTAATAGTACGGCTATCTATCCTATCAATCTGGCCATTGTTACTTATCTAATCACCTCATGCCGGTGAAAGAGAAAGCTATGTGAATATACCTTTGTCTTCACATTGTCTTCTACCTCATCGTTTCTTAGCTGCCTCTTCACATTGTTGAGTTTTTGCATCACATGGTTGCTTGTGGACTACACTTAACCTTCCATCTTACATGAATTTTTTATTCCACAAATGTTACCATTAATTCCCAAAACTTAAACTTGACTTTCACTAGGTGCTCTTTCCCAAAATTGAAGTGACGACAAACTTCTAGAACTAGTAAGTTTTTTGTTTCTTGTTCCATACTAATTGCAACCGGTTTAGTTTGCTAGTCTTATAATTCCTCAATTCAAAGATCCATTGGTTAGGGTTTAACCCGATGCTTTTGGCCCTTTGCATGCCACCTGTTTTATAAAACGAATAATTTTCTCAGCCCTTTGGTTTGTTTGCCTTTTTCGTTTCAACTCAAACATCTGTTTTTTAGTTTTTGTTAACAATAAATGAAATGATGACATTGTTCTTAGTGGTCAAGAACTAAGAATATGTCATTGAAAGTTAATTCTTATTACCTGGGTTGTCTCATCAAGATTCATTTGTCCCATTATTCCAATATGAATGGTACAAAATGTACACTTTGAGAGTGAAAATGTACTCCTGCTACTAAAAAAAATGCATTTCTCACTTTTTGAGGGTCAAATAATTTTAAGTTTGACTTTATATATATATATATATATATATATATATATATATATATATATATATATATAAGCACTAATGATATGATAATGAATAAGTATCATTAGATTAATCATAATTTTTTTATAATATATCTATTTAGAGTTATAATAAGTATTAATAATATTTTCTATAAACTTAGTTAAACTTATGGAAGTTTGACTTAATCCAAACCCAGAAATGCATCCTTTTTTGGACAGAGATTGTACATCTATATCTATACTATAAATATCTAATATTAAAGAGCAAAATGATTCTTCTACCCGTCTTTTTTTTTACTTTCAAAAGTGCCTTGTCATCTCTCCTAATTAGTATCTGATCCGGACTCACGATCCGTGCTCATACAAATTAGAAACACACGTGTTAGTACGTCTAGTGACGATATGAAGTTTGATTCCGATACATATTGGAATAGATAACGCGACTATTGCATAAATCTCTAAACCACAAGTCATTCCTGTGAATGCATAATAAAATGTAAGTTTGATTGCAACGGACGAGCATATTTGCTAGTAACAATCTTAAGGGCCCAGGGCGTCAGGTTTGCCCTAGCATAGCTCTCCAAAATGTAGGGCCGGCACTGCAAGGGACATGGGCTAAATACCAGTAATTCCCAATTTCCCATGCATGCAGCTGAAACTGAACTCGTAATAGTTTTTTCCTTGTAGCAAATCAGGTAGCAGCAGACTTGTTTGTCACCCCGGCTAGGGCGCCGGCCATCGATGAGTGCGCCGACGATTCGCAGTGGTCTCGACTCTCGATCAGTAGTAGTCCTCTCCTCCCCCACTCATCATTCATCAGCATCCATATGACCATATCCTTTCCTTGGGATAGAACGCGTGCGATCAGCACGGAATCCTCAAAATGCGTGACTCGATAGCAGCAGCGGCAGCAAAAGATAAAGCAAAACTAGCTAGACTAAAGACATGAGATGCTGCCTGCAGCGTGCGAAAGTGGCCAAAGCAAGGTAACGCCAATGCCGATGCCGTCGAACAAAGGAGGCCGACACCGACGCCGAGGCCGGAGCCGGCGCCAGTGGCCACTACGCCCAAGAACGTAACCAAGGCGGCCGGCGCTTTGGATCGACATGAACCTCTGCCAGAAACGTTCCTGGTTCGTCCCTAGCTTCCCAATGATCAGTTCGCCTTACTCGATTGGTGACTACTGACTACTGACTTGTACATGCATGCGTGAGGTGATGTGGTCATGTCATGTGGATGGGATTTGTTGCCTCTTTCAGCCCTTTCAAAGCAACACACACACACACACACACCCAGTCGTTTAAAGTGATGATCATCGGGAACAAGGAAAGCCAAACCGCATGCTAAATAAAATTAATAAATATGTATGTGCCAAGAATTCATACTCTTTTGTTCATCAATATTCGAGCATTGTGTGAGCTTTACTCGTACTCTCTATGTGAGTGATTGGAGTTGAGGACTAGTGTGCTCCTTTTAACACCGTTGACACCCCCTCCCAAATTAAAGAAGAAAAGAAAAAGAGAGAAGAACATCAAAAACCTCATCGAGAGATATCAGAAGATCCAGATCGATCACTTTGGCCAAAGTGAAGACCGGCCACCGTACCATCCTGTACGCGTATGACCTTGCGATCTTGGTCTCCCAGCTCCTTTCTCACCCTCTAATACATGCACACATATATAAGTGTCTTCACTCGGGTCATCGTCGTCGAGACGTCGACCATCATGAGCACCACCACCACCACCATGGCCATCAGCTAGCAAGAGTGACCTATGGAACCTTCCATTCCATTCCTCCACGCATCAATGTGCTCGCTCGCTCTTTAGCCTCTGTATAGTACTGCTGCATCGTCGCCACCCTACACTCTCTTCGACGGTGCTTCTCCCCATCTCGCTCTCCTGAAAATACAGCATCAAGCGAATGATGATTAGGACAGGGCAAAAAAATTTGCACCGGTGAATCGAGCGAGGTCAGTGTTGAATGGGGCCCATATACATGCATGTGGTTGCCAAGATATTCTATACACTGCATGATCGATCTGTAGTATTACTTGTTGTGCAATCATTTGTTGTTTCTTTCATATGCTATCTACTCCTTGTTGCATGTGAGTATCAATCACTACTTGCCTATATATTTGCCTGGTCTCGACGAGCGCAAACATCGAGGCGTATACCCTGTTCGCTTGGCTGATAAGCCATGGCTGAAAGTACTGTTGGCTGATTTGTTGTGAGAGAAAAATACTGTTCGTTGGCTGAAAAAATACGACTTATAAGACAAGCGAACAGTAGCTCTTCTTTTCAGAGGGTACTACTACTATGTTTGTGACGCCATTTCTTTGGTCCCCACGTACACTATCTAGCCAAACGTCGTTTTCTGATGATATAAACTGCCAGAGCAGGTTCATCTTGCAAACGCAAACCTTTGGAATGTATTTGCAAGATGAAGCTCTTAGACACGGTGACTGTATTAGCTAGCCAGAACCAAATGGAGGCGATATATGGCTGTCATGATGCGGCTGTGAGCCGGCCCGTGACTGGTAAAAACGCATGCATTCTTTACTACAAGCAAAGCTCTGTCCAGAGGTTTAATTTGCAGTACTAAATGTAATTAGAAGCATATATAGGTGCAACAATGATTATATATGTTCTAGTACACTATATAAGGCACTACTTATATTAAACGAGATCAGTACCTGTTATGAATAGGATCAGGTCCGTTGGGCACCTTCCTCTTGTTGTCTGTCCGCCGCCGCCGCCGGCGGCGCGTCCTAACTACACCAGCAGTAGTCGGCGTTGTTGCGACAACAGGGCTAGCAGGAGGAGCGGTGGCGGCGCCGCCAACAGTCCCTGCGGCAGGCCTGGTGCCGTTCGCCATTGCCGCGGACAAGAGCGCCACACAGATGAGCAAGGCCAACCTTCTGCCCATTGCTGTTGCTGCTTCTGTTTTGAGGTGATCAGTGATCAGTGATCACACACTACCTTCTACTGTATAAGCTAACTACCTAGTCACTTGCAAAGCTTTCGATCTCTCTTGCAAATTGCAAGCTGTGATTACCTGCAACTAACTGCTATCTCTCCATAACGCTAGCGCCCTCCCTGTCGATGCTGCAGAGATGGCGGCGGTTTTAAAGGGAGATCTATGCAAAGGCTGATCGATGCAGAGAGAATATACGAAAGGGATATGTATGGTTCTTGGGTGCAAGCAACTGAGAAAGCAAGCGGCAGAGGCGAGTGACGACTGACAGGCCGTAGTGCTGAAGGAAGAGAGTGCGTGTGTTGTGTATGATCCTGGCTATCTGCAACTAACTCCCTCATGACGATGTTATATATATGTAGATTCTGCTGCTAGCTTTGGAGTTCGATCCAATGATGCCGATTGATGCTATGTGGTGGAGGCAGATGTGTGGCGAGGGCACATTGCTGTCTGTCGACTGGCTTTGGCTTCTCGCTCCTTTGTTGGTTCGCTCAAAAAGTACAAATCAGGAACACCAGGGTCTAGTCATGATCAGCCCATGAAACATTGAAACACAGGCGCAGAGAGCAGAGCAGAGCAGAGTGTGACAACCGAGGAAGCTAAGACAGGGAAGTTCCAAAAGAGCAGTACTCCTACTGCATTGCCGGCAGCAAGGGCAAAGCGATCGATCCAGGAGTGGTATTCATCTTGTCTGCAGGGGCCTACACTGCGGGCCTGAGCAAACTGATGATTAGCATGCCGAGTTTGCACTAAAATAGCCGTGGCTGGTACGAGCAGAAGCAGGCTTGATGGCTGCATGCGTAGTAGGAGTACTACGTTCCTGCGGCATGGCACCAATGATTTCGCTGCATATGATGCTTCTGTTGGTGCCAACGAGGCAGCCTGACCCAGACTGAGAGGTGAGAAAGCAGCAGTAGAAACAGTCAGTGACAAGACCAACACCGTTCGTCTGGTTGTTGTCCCTGCCAGTGATCGCAATTGGACGGGTGTGACCTCCACTATCCTCACCTAGGAAACACCCTTTGTTCTTTTTTTTAGTCCTGATCTTGATATAAGTGTAAGCCACAGCCCACATTCTTTTGACAAATGATAATGATAGGTCAGGGCGTCCGGCGGACGGACGCTTCACTTAATGGGCCTGGAACCGGCCCAGGCAATTCCCTAAGTACTGTAACATTTCCCCACCCTCTCGTTCGGTCGCAACCACTACTTCCACGAAGTCGTCCGTCCATAGTGGCCGCATCCACCGCGCAATCCGCCCACCGCGGCGTCCGCTCGCACCCACTCTGCCTCGGCACAACGGCCATCCTCCATTGCATCCCATCCCGCGGCGCGCCGGCCCCAATCCTACGCCACACCACCATCCCGCATCACGCCCCAGCCATCTCACCTCGTTTGTCCGACGGCCTCCTCCCCTACCCCAGCAGCGCCCCTCCACCCACCCCGGCGTCCTCACCCACCGGGAGCGCCCAACGCCCACGGATCTGGTGGTCCTGTCCCCCACACCCGGCGAGATCCATGGAGCACGAGTGAGATCCATGGAGGTGACGCGGCGCCCTCCCCACACCCGGCGGCGCCCTCTCTCACCATGGCGACCGAGCTCCCCACCCCAGCTGCCGGAATCGACCGCCCCATCCTCCCCCCCTATGTTGTATATATACGTTTCAAGTGTTTTAGGCGTTTCAGATGTATGTTGCATTTGTTTCATATGGATGTTTCAAAAGGATATCTAGGGATGTTGCACAGGTTGCATATGCTGCATTTGTTTCAGAGGCATGTTGCAAGCATATGTTTCGAGTGTTTCAGATGTTTCAGATGCATGTTTCATCTGTGTTTTTGCGAACGCATGTTGCAAGTGTGTTTACGTGGATGTTGCTTATGTTTCACACATACGTTGCATGTATTTTATTTGGATGTTGCGTATGGTTGCAATGGTTTTCAAGTGTTTTCAGGTGTTTTTCGAGTGTTTCACAAGCATGTTTCAACTGCCTTCAGACATATATTGCAACTGTTGTATTTGGATGTTTGATCGGGTGTTGCATCTCTCCTCCCTACCTTCTGATGTATCGTCTCTCCCGGCGCCGGCAGGGCATCCATACGACGCCGTGGCCGGGTCCTTCCGAATCAGAGGCACCGCATGCCCTTCCCATCTTGTCGCTCAGGAGGCGTGGGCCCCACGTGGAGCGCGAAACGGAGTACAGCGCGCGGGCATCCGTTCGGACGTCCGGGCCCTAGCACTACCGTTTGACGAAAGCTCTAGTTAATTAAATATCCATCGCAGGTTATGTATATTCAAGAGCACACCCTCATTGATTTGGTTCTGGTCCCTTGACGTGGAATATATTTCGCTTTTGCGCTTCTCGCTTTGGATCAAATTGTAGACTGTGCAGTAATGGACGACGTGAACACAGTCACTTACACGCCGAGATCAGTACTAGGAGGAGAATAGGAGATCGATCGAAGTGCACAGGCAGTACATACGCGGCGGCGATGATTCGATTGTGTCTTTGGCCTTTTTCCTTTTGCCCTTTGAACGGAACGGAATGGGATATCCTTGTTAATCGAGTGGCCCCGGAGGACAGAAGCGAAAGAGACCATGTCATGTGAGGTGAGGGTCCCTTCCCTTCCGGTCCGGTCTCCGGTCCGTCTCCTGCATGGAACAAAGCTGGATTCGGCCCCGGGCCTACGACAGTGCTCTCCTCCGTTCCCAAACCGGACGCGATCGGTCGCTATCTCCCTGCTGGCTGCTGGCTGCTGCCGCGGCTCTGCCCTGCCCGGCCGGCTGCCCGCGACCGAGAGTCCAAACACTCTTGGGAACCAGGTTTGTGTTCTCAGGGACGTGTCGCTATCCCCTGGGTGGCTGGGTGAATGGTGAGGACTGAGGAGGCACAGCTAGCCGGACACCGGACAGGCAGGCAAAGACCAGTGGCTCGTCGTAGGATCGCCAGCCGATGCGCTGGCTTGGCCTTGTTGGCCTTATTCTTTGTTTTTCCGGCTTTTGAGATGGCCTGCCACTGGCCACTGGCCGCTGGCAGCGTATCCATCCCGCTGCCGCATGCAGAGACATGACGGAGGAATGTTTGGGCCGCCGGGGGCCCGGGGGATCGATAGCCTCTTTTGACCGCCCGGTCCCGCGCCCTCCGATCCTTGGACCGTGGAGAGATTTGCGTTGCCATTTGCCAAGGCCGCTGCTGCCCGCAGGCCAGGCCACCAAGGCACCAACGGCCAAGTGGCCAACGGCCTACGGGGGTGGTGGTGTGCTGCTGCTGTGCCGTGCTGCAATGAGTGGAGCCACGCGAGCGCTGGCGGCTGCCAATATGCTTGGAGTTGGAGAGGCCGGCCGTCCGGCCGGTGTCTCGTCTGCTTTCCATTTCCATGTATTCTGGTAAAGGGACGCGACCCCGATCAAGAGCTCACGGCCTACGTACGCGCCGGGGCGGTGGGCGACTAGTCCTCCGATCCACTGCTTCTTTGGCTAGCAATCTGCTCTGCCTGCCTGGCTCAGCAGTTCGTTCAGCTAGCCATGTACGCTGTGAGCCTGTCAGTGACAGTTGCTCTCGCCAAGGTCGTTTTTATATCTACTAGTACTAGGAAAGCAAGATCCCTGCTTCGTTCTCTAATCAACACACCATACCTTGTCACCCTTGAGATGTTACCGTGGACTTTCGAGAGTGTTCAAGTATCATAACATATTCTTCAAATCTGGACAGATGCAACTAATTAGAACATCATGTATGCTCATTTTATTTCTACATTTGAATCATACGCGAGACTGCACATGTGCACGGTGTTGAAATAAAAGTGAAGTGCTCACTTAAGATTTTAAGTTAAACTAGCTGGTGTGTACAACTCAATAATAGGTTGAATAATAATTCATATGTCATCTGAACTTACGACATTGTGTTCATACCAAATGTGCCACATATGAGAGTTCTCATAGGTAGGGATGAAAACGAACGAGAACAGACGGAAAACTCATTTTCCGTTTCTGTTTCTATATATTTTTAGGCGAAAACAAAATCGGGTTCGCAAACATAATCGTGACATACGAGTTTACGAAAATGAACCAATGCGATGGAAATTCAACCGAAACAGTCGGAAGCCGGGAACTTAAGCTGGAATACCAAACATCTTTATATTCACAAATCACAATCGCACAAAAGTTCACAGGTTAAACCTTTTGCAATGGAAAACAGGTAAAGCATGAATTCAGAGATTTAGATGCAAATGACAAACTGGAGCTCACAGCTTAACACTCACAATACAAAATAACTAAGCACAGTTCACACTTTCACCATGTCTAGAAGACTAGAATACAAGTTCAAAGTTCACTGTCCAGATCACAGTTCACATGACTAGGGTCAGACACTTAGTTCAGATCACACAGCTACCAAATTAAAATGAGATGGCATAAATACAATGCATCACACAATAACTGAAGTTCTCCATGACCCTAATGATTTAACTTGAGATCACAATTCCACATCAACATTGACATATTTTTCATAAATCACGACTCTCCCTCATCATCCATCTCGTCAGGATCACTTTCAATCTCATCTTCTCACATATGTGTAGACGTGTTTGTGAGAATGAGCTCCATCTCAAAAAGAATACAATTCCAGGTGCATTCTTGGTTAATATGCCTAAAGTTTGATAAAATATATAGGTAAAAATATTAATGTTAAAGACGCCAAATAAGTATATTATGAAAAATGTTTCATGACAGATCTAATGATACATATTTAGTACGATAAATATTAGTAATTTTTTGTATAAATTTGGTCAAACTTTGTATACTTTAGCATAGCATTGTTCTACAAATTGCATCCTTTTCGGAAACGGAAGGAAGAGTAGTTAGCACAAGCCAAATAATGCAAAAATATGGTTGTGCTAATATTTTGGTCATAAGCTATTGCTAAATATTGGAAATATAAGGCTGCTACAAAGTACAAGGTGTAGAGCACATACCTCATCATTCAGGGGGCACTTGGAGCTGCAGACATGGTCCTTGCGGTTCCAGATCAACCACAATGGATGAAATGCATTTAGGATCTAAAAGGACAAAAGACATACCATGTTTTTCATCACTACTTTAGCAGTACTTTTCAGCGAATGAATAATATTTTTCTCTCATAACAAATCAGCATAAGCATCAAGAGCGACCAAATTTCAGCTAAAACAAATAGGGCCCGATGAATAGATGGCCAGTACATGTACATCACCTATATTTGGACAATTCAATTGAACAACTTAGAAAACTAGGACCTTTTTTGTTGCATGTATCCAATCTTTGGTACAAACAAGTGCTTTTGGACAACTATAATGGGCCATGGTGTGCCTAGCCTGCCTTGCAAATCTGGGTCTATCTAGAACAAATACGGGTCTATTCCGACCAAATACAAAATTCCACAAATACAAGTGGAAAAACGCATATCCCATTTCTATTCTGATTCCGCGAACTTCTGTCCCACAATCCGTCCCGCTTCTGGATTTTTCCAAAAACGGTAATGCTCCCATGAGGACGTCTGAACGGACGGACGCGGCTTCCCACTCGCTACCATGCCGTCCACTCCCCTTCTAAAAAAATCTCTCCACCCATACCCAGGGGTGCTCGTGATGAGGACATAACACCTTCGGATACAACCATTGATTATAAGGTGAGTTTGTTCCCACATTTGCATAACCATAAATCTAAGAATTGGTTGCTACCTAATATGGGTATTTTAAATGTGCTTAGAAACAATGGTGATGATGATAGAGAATGGACATGTCATGAACAAGACCAATCTCAAAGTGCAAACAATGTTGAGTTTTCAGTTCGTTGGTGGCTCAACAATACTTCATTGGGAAGGCCATAACTCCTTCGTCCAGAGTGAGTTTGAGGTCCATGAGCACTTGATGGAAAGCTTGTTTGATAAGCTTTCAAATAGACTAGTCCCACCTCAATATCACGTTGGCAATGTGAAAGCCCTAGTTTGGTTTTGACTAATTGATAAAACCTAGTGTACTAACCTTTGTCATTAAGTGATGTATGAGCTAGGTGTTGATGGTAGTTAACAATCATTATAAACCATCAATATAACATGCATATGAGCATAAATATAATCACCAACAAAGGTCTAGGGGTTTAAACTAACAAATTCCACGAGTTTTGGTGAATCTGTATTTTCTGCAGGGTTTATTTAGAAAACCATCAAGGTGGACCTACATGTCAGATTTAATCACGTTTATCCGCAGCGAAACAGACATCAGAAGACTCTAGAAGACCCGAGAGGACTCCACGCCGAGGCAGAGAGGTAGAGACTGCCAGGTGGGGTCGGCTGTAGGCCGCCTGGTCCCCTGGGCCCATATGTCAGCCCCTCCTTTGAATGTCGGTTCTCCACCGCCTCCTAGATTGCATCTATGCCGTCCTTTAAGTCGGTTTGATCCAAGGGCTCACATTGGACACTCCGGCCTATATATACCAGCCCCTACCACCCTCGGGCATAACCGCAGTCATCAAGTCATTTGAGAAGACAGAAACCCTAATCATCCTCAGAGCTCCACCATATTCTAGGGCATAGCTAGTTAGTCTAGGTCTAGAGGGAGGCAAACAGGCTTCGCTTGGATTTCTGATCTTCTCAAGAGCATGGCTTGGTATAATCTTTGTACCCCCTCTCTTTTGTATCTCCATTACTTTTATATGCTAGCTACAATTGTTATGACAATATTAGTATTCATTTTATTCATGTTCTTCGTTATAATGTTCATCATCTACTTTGATTGTATGCTTAGTATAGTTAGATTATCATCATGTTCATGCATAAGTTCATATAGCGCTCACTCTAAGGTACCATGGGTGAGTGGTTGATATTGTGTAAGCGTGGTGCTTATACGTTATTTACCTATGAATACACCCTATATTCTGGACCATGTGGTAAATCACGGATGTGACACTCCCGTTGAGTCCTTTGTAGTCCACTCCCCGAATATAGGCGCGCGTAGGGTTCAGTTACAAAGGAAGAACAAGCTCTATTCTTAATCTTCCTTAGTAATATCCCTTATGTGTAGATATGAAGATGATCTTAGCAATGACTACTAGATATAATTGCACTAATCAATGTATGCTTTGACTTGTAATTAAGAATAACTTAGGAATTATTCATCTAATATTCTACCTGACCATGCTAATGCCATAGAAAGGAGTACTCTGAGTGATTTATCATTATTATTAATCAATACTTATCATATATCTTATTCTACGACTTACCCCTGTTATGAGTAGAACATTAGCTATGGTTTACTTCTCCATCGATAGTATAAGTTATCAATACATGTCCATGCTAGACCTTCCCTGTGGTAAAAATATAAATAACGATACCTGGAATACTCCCGGGTGAAGTGCTACAATGGTATAATTATCCGTGCGCTTGTAGATTCCTTTTATATATATATTCATATCTATTCTTCCTAGTCACATAAATTAATAAAGAAATGCTTAGTATTACTCTTGTAGCAATGTTAGGTAATACCAACAAGCATCTCTAGGATCATCACTAGGGATGACAACCTAGTAAAGTAATGTTAGGAGATGTAGGTAAGCAATAGGTGGCTACTTAAAACAAGTGACAAGTTAATAAATACCAACACTAGGTTCGTACACACCAAGTGATGGAGCAAATGGATGATGATCAAGGTGTTGGTGATGACCAAGAGATGAAGATGGACATGTGATGATGATCAAGTGCTCCAACTTGAAAAGAAGAAAGAGAAAAACAAAATCCATGGAGATCAAGGCTAATGTATTTGATAGGATTTTGTTTTGGCACTCAAGACACCATAGAGGGTGTGAGTGTGTTTAGGATAGATAGCCGTACTATAAATAGGAGAGGAACTCTTAGTGAAATGCGGTTACCAAAGTACCACTAGATCATCTAACTCATTGCATATGCATTTAGATTCTAGTGAGCTAACAAACCCTTGAAAATGTTTTGAAAAATGCTAACACGTGCACAATGTTGATACACCTTGTGGTTAGCAATTGGGACAAGGGTGAGAAGATTGGAGTTGAAATCACTAAGTAATAGTGATTGGACGCTGATCCGGTTAGGACCGGACGCGTCCGGTACATAACCCTAAGTATTGGTCAGCCTCGGTGGCTCGATCAGACTTGGCTCAGCGCAGCGACCGGACGCTGGCTGGCGAGTTCGTTCATGGGCAGCATAGAGCGCGTAGCTGAGGAGTCCTGACCGAACTCTAGCTCAGGGGCACGACCCGATGTGCCCCTAGTACTGTTCACGGGCAGGCAACACGGGCAGCAGTGCGACCGGACACTAGCTGAGTTCGGTCACCCCTGACCGGACACGTTCGGTCATGAAAATCACATTCTGGACCTCTCTGGATCGCGATCGGACGCACGGCCTAGCGAGTTCGGTCATCCTAGCATCGTGTCCGATCAATTGACTGTGTGCGTGCAAACGAGGAGCATTTGGGCGCCAATGGCTCTATTCAAACGTGTAGGATCTCTGGTTAGTCTAGAGGGGGTTGTAGCAGAACCATCCAATTTATAAGAGCACAAGTACAATAGCAACCTACAAGCGGTCTCACTGTCATACTTGAGCCCATATAAACTCGGTAGTCCGTCGAGTACCACGAATGGTCTCGATTCAACCAGCATACAACCAAGATCGTACATGATTCAACATACATATCACATGTTACATAAAGTTCACAAATATAATTCCATACATCAGAGTACGATTAAAGTTATTACAAACCAAGTTCAGATAAAATAGTAGCGGAAGCAATTAAAGTTTGAAGCCAACATCTCCATCGTTGTTCAAATAATGTGCCAGCTCATGATCATAATCCCACAAAAGCATAAGAAATGGATTAACAAGAAACGCCTTGCCCAGGGCCTTACTCCTCGTCCACGGCGGGACATAAGCAGTTCTTACAGTAACCATGATACATCGTATTATCTGCAACAATGGGAATAAACCCTGAGTACAAGAAGGTACTTAGCTAGATTTACCCGTCATAAACCAAAAATAAAGTGACTCCAAGGATCATGCAAGGCTTTATAAGTGGAACTAACTTGACAATATTTTGCATAAAAAGCCACTAATTCAACTATACCTTTTATAATTCGATCATCAAGTTAATTATAGTTATTCATCTCTAGATTAGCAACTAACCTGTGCCAAACATGTGGTATATCATTTAGTAGCATAACAATAATAACCATAGCCAGTGTAGTAATTCCATGTTCTTCATAACCATCATCCCATAATACACTTACTACGATATTGGAGCTACCCAAGTTTCTCACTGTCCGAGAGAGACGGCGATTCGAATCGATTTCAATTAGCTGGGAATTTATTCCTAATACAAACCCAGGCAGACCAGATCAACGATCACCTTAGGTCACCTTTGGTACAACTCAGGTCCACATTTCATAGGTTCGACCAGCGCCGCATAATCAGGGACAACCAGCTGCCAAGACGTTCAGGCTCGGCCTGCCCTTGGTCTCATGTTTGGCTCCCTGCACATCCTTACTACCATCCAAAGTACGCACTTTTATAGAACAGGGCCCAACCTGAGTTGAGCTACTCAGCTTCATGGTCGGAACGAGTTATCTAGCCAGCTAAGTGAGAGGCGTGCGTTCAATCTCGACAGAAGTGCCAACAATGGTATGGTCCATAACTGGCACAGATGGAATCACATGAGTCAACCTACACATAGACTCTGCCTAGCCTCTAGTTACATTACCCCATGGTTCTATTCCACGGTAGCAAATATAGCCAACCGTGCTTCGGTATCCACCTATATCTCGCGCGTGACAGGAAATCACCCGACTTCTACCGGTCTAAGCATGGCTAAGCATATATTCGATCCTAGACCTACACAGGGTTAAAGGTATATTTATCTAGATAAGGTAGTTCTATGCATCAAGTGTTTCTAATTCAACTCTTATAACCTAATGCATCAAACATAAAGGACTCAAGTGATATTTTATAAAACATGGGAGGCTTAAAATGCTCTGGGGCTTGCCTTTGATAAAAGAAGTTGGCCTATGGTCTGAGCACTCGGGTAAGTCTTCAAGAGTTTGCTCCTCTCCTTCTAAAGCTATGGCCTGAGGTGCCTCCTGTTGTTCCTCTGGCTCTTCTTTGAACTCTAACAGAGTTATCCCTTTGAACGATCCTATATGCATGAGCTTAGAATAAGATATCATGGATGCATATATAATGATAAGTAGCATAGGATATAGTGTGATGAAATGCATCCTCCTAAGTGTTCTCAATAGCATTGCCTTAAGGTGATAACAAGTTACATTTTCTTTTACTGAGTAAGTGCATATCTCTTCTCTAATAACTTAAATAAACACGTATGTAAATCATTTTCTGGATTATAAGACAGCAGTCACTTGTTTTGACCATAACTGGAGTTATACACATCTAAATAATATGGTTGTAGACTTTTTGGAAATATTATGAAATTTCCCACAACTTTATTTTAATCATCTTAAGGTGATTCAGTAGTTATATAGGTCAAACAATTTAATCTTTTAGATCTATCCAGAGAGCAAGCATTTCTAACAGTAGACTTCTAACAGCCATAATTCTTAAACCATAAGACCTATGACTATGAAAATTTAATACCTAGTATATAAGTAAGTTATCTACAACTTTGTTATTAACTATCTTTACAGAAAAGATCATTATCATCATGAAATCATCACCATAACAGAAACTACACATGCAGTCATCTAGTTGAATTATAAAGCAATAATTAACTAGTTGCCTATAAAAAATACTTCTAAGCCTCACTAATACTATCAACAGATTATATGCATCACACACACCACAAAAACATCATGGTTAAGTCTAACTAATTTATTTATATTTATTTATTAATTTCCTTAGATAATAAGGTGATTTATAGAGTAAATATTTCTAGTACTCAATAAATTTTGTGAAAATTACAGTAGGCTACACATGACCCCAATAGTCTACTGTATAAATTTCATGCCATTTGGATAAGTATAGCTACCTTTACAAAAATGACAAGTTACATAAGCTTATTTTAGCAAAAATAGTTTAGCACAGTGAAAAGTGTCAACAAAATAGATTTTATATTTTATTACTTTCCTCCTAGCATGATAATACTGTGTAAAAGTTTGTATGATCATATGTTATGTATTTTTACCCCAACTAATTTCACTAGAATCTAGCAATTAATTAAGATTAAATAGGAAGACCATATTACAAGTATGTCTACTATAGGTTTAGTATTTTCCCTAGCTAGAGCATGTCAACACAAGACCAGCAAAATTGGAATCACAATTTTATCACTTTCCTGCCTCAAGTTATGCATCTTACAAGATATAAACTAATTTAAAAGCACTTATTTTGCTCAATTTAATTCTTCTATAAAAATATCATAAACAATAGATTTCATGTTTTATCAAATAGTACACTTCGAGATAAATCCAACAAAATTTGGTTCACCCCATTTGGATACTCCTAGCTCCATATATGAATTTTTGAAGTTTGTATTCAAATATGTGAAAACAAATAAAGAAAATCAGATTCACTCAGGGTCTGCTGCTAGGTACACCCGGTCCATACACCCTGCTGTGACTGACGCACGGGCCCCAGAAGTCAACCGACCCCACACGTCAGTGAGACCGAGGCAAGGCGGCGCTTTGACCGGTGAGAACTCACCGATGGTGAGGTCACCGGCGATGAGGTCACCACCGTTGTGTTCCCTGTTCCCACACGCATCTACGGGTTCCCTTGGTTGGCCTAGAGGCTCGCTGAAGCTAGCTCGACGACGGCGATGGTGGCTTGGTGGCGGCGCGCGGTGGCGCTCCGGTCATTTTCGGCCATGGCAAGCTCAGACGGGCACGGCTACACCTCTACAGGAATCTAGCGAAGACCTAGGGTTTGGATTGGGGCTTGTGAGGGCGTCGGTGAGGCATTGCCACATGCATGGCAGCACGGCGGCATGAGCGCAATGGTGGCACGGCAGCGTTCCGCTCCAACGAGGCCAACATTGGCTCAACGGCCAGCGAGATGAGTAGGACATGACCCTATGCTAACCCTAAAGAGGGAAGAGAGTGAGCGAGATGGCTCAGTGGAGCACAGCCATGGCGAGCGCGAGCTCGGTGGTGCTTTGGCGATGGTGCGCAACGACGATGAACTCGAACTGCGGCCTCACCTAAGCTCGTATGATGGCACATGCGGTTTGGGGAGGTGGAGGAGATGATGGCAGAGCCGTGGGCAAGATGTAGCAGACGGTAGTGCGGTGGTGGTAGCGAGCGAGCGTGGCGGAGCTCAATAGCAATGGCAATGATGCTCGGTTTAGCTTTGGTGCGGCGTGAGCGGGACCGAGAGCGAGGCAGAGAGAGTGAGCGCGAGTGAGAGAGAGCAGCGGCCTCACACGGTTTTGCCGCCTGCCCCGGCCTGACGCACGGGCCCAACGCCGACAGACGACCTCCATGCGGCCGCCATGGCCTGACGCCGATCGGCCACGACGCGTGCGCGTGGCGCCGATTCAGACACCACTGAACCCGACTGACGAAGCAAGTTCATGCGATTAGTCCTCCTAATCCATGTTGATTTAGCAAAAACTTCCTTAATAAAAATTGTAAAGCTACATGAGTACTACAAGATTGGTTAAAGAAGTTTTGTATAATTAACAATGGTTTTCAAACTACAAAGCTCTAAAGTGAGCTACTTTGAAACTGAAATCAGCATTCTACACTTAGAAAAATTTTAAGTCACAAAACAATATTTTGTTGATATTTGTGAGGTCTATTTGACCATGTTAGACACTGATTCAGCTCATGACCCTTAAACAAAGTTTGTTACCCATGATGTGAACTACAAATTTTATTTAGGTCACACTGCCATGCAAACAATCTAAGCTACTGTTCAACTTTGGTCAAACTAGCATCATGAAAATGGCATTACAAAGTAAACCAACACTTAGAAGCGAAATTGGCTTAAGTCATGAACATAAACATTGTTCCAAATATCATTCTAGATGTTTTTAAGGTATTTTCATGACCTCACAACCATTTCATACATTGGTCATACATGATTACAAGCATATGCATATATATAATCAACATCACATGTGATAATGTATAAAGAATGAAATGAAATTTCATATGCTCATGCTCATGAATGAATGGATGATGCTTGTGCTCATGAAATGCAAGTGTCAAATGCAATGCTTAACATTGGGGTGTTACAGGGGTGAATAGGCATATCAAAACAAACACTCAAACTTTCATCAAATTCAACCTGCGGCACTACCGCTCTGACCTCGTGGCACTGCCGGGCCAGAACAATAGCACTGCCGCACTTGCAGATAACTTTGAGTTAGAGTTCAAAATCAGTGAATGTAAACTTGAATCGAAGAAATTTCTTAGCTTTCTGCAAGTATGAGATTCACAGATCAAGAGCTAGAAGTGGTAGGAACACAACACACAAGTAGATCGACCACAAACCCTAGAAATCACCTCAACAACAATATAAAATGCAAAGGATGTAAATCAAGCACAAGGTGACCCGATGATTTAACTCGTGGTTCAGCTCGCCACCAAGGCTTGCCTACGTCCACGTTATTGAGGTTAGACACTAAGGCTTAAGGCTTTGCAACCCTTCCTCATTCTCAAGTCAGGAGACTCAACTTTTGAGATGAGGGGTGAGTTTACTAGCTTTAAGAGGTGGTTATAAACCTCCTGAGGCTGCTACACAAGTTGGCAAGCTCCACGGGCGACACTCTAGCCGGCTAGGAGCAAAGCTCCAAGAGTAATAAACACAGCGGGCCAGCCAAAACGTGAACCAAGTGCTCTTTTGAGTTGGGAAATTAAAGGATCTGCTCTCTAATTGAGTTTGTGACCTTTTTCTCTCAAGGATTGATGGGAAAATCAAGGGAGAATGCTTGGGAGCTCAAGGTCACCAATGGAGGAGAGAGAGAAGTGCACTCTTCTATTCTTGGATGAGCTGAATGAGCGGAAGAGAGAAGAGAGCCATTGGGAGGAAGGTGAAAGGTATAAGTACCCCCAGCCCCAACGGTCACTTAAGTCGTGGCAGTGCCGCGGCTCAAGTATGGCAGTGCCTCTCTAGGAGCGGCACTGCCACACCAAGCAAGACAGCAAGGGTAAGAGTGAAGTATTAGTTGTCTTAGCTAAGTAACTGAAGATGTATATGTAAGATTGAGCACTTGGTAGCACAAGTTAGCTTAAGCATTGTGTCCCCCTTTATAGTACGGCTTTTCTTATACTCAAATTCAAAATAAAAAAGAATTTAAGCCTCCTTTGATTTTGAAGCCGTCATCATTTGTAATTGGGGGCTCCTTCATTTCATGTAACATCCTCGAATAAAGATTCCCTGCTTGTCATCTTGATAAATCTCATTAGTTCTCTAATTGCATGGTTATTATTACCAAAACCCACAATTAGGGCTTGATTGCACTTTCAATCTCCCCCTTTTTGGTGATTGATGACAACCCAATTAGAGCTTACAAAAGATATGAAATGAATACTGAGATTTTTGAGCCATGGGTGTAGAGCCTCCCCCTAAATGTGTGAATAGAGAATTGAATTCTCAAATTGGCATAAGAAGCCAAGATTCACATTTTAGTGAAAGTGACGGGGCTCGCCCTACATCCATGCTCCTGTGGGGTGCTACATACTGTGTCAGGTATGTTGATGTGATGCGAATGATAGTTTATGCACAACAACTTTTGCTATAACAGCTAGGTGCGGCACTGCCACTCTTGCTGTAACAACACAGATAAGAACATGCACCACACAACATGTAACACATATAAAGATATATATTCTAGCATAATTTTATCACCAGCTACAACACAGATTAATTCATGTCTACATCACACACATATAAAGTACTTAGATAGCATTATTACATAAATAGAGTTTTGAATCGTCTCTCAAACTCTCAACCTAACGAAGTCTACTCTAAATGGATAAGAACATGAAGCCCTAGCTGCAGCAATCTCCTCTCCATGGCGTCGAAAAAGTTGTTGACCCCTCTCTAATTTCTCCCCCTTTGGCATAAAGCACCAAAAAGTGAAGAAAGAAGAAAGACCAACACTCACTCCTCATCTTCTTGGATGGTGTCCCAATCGACATCATCCCCACCAGCAGCTCCACTAGCACCTGCAACATCCTCCTCACCACCATCATCATCGTCGTCGGAGGAGGAGGAAGAGGACACCACCACCCTCCCTTGGCGATGGGGGGTCGAAGTGTGGTGCTCGTGCCTGGTGCTCCTCCTCATGGACTACAAGGTGAAGCTCAACCTCGTGTGAGTGTCAAGCTCTAGCTGCTCCTACTCCTCCTCCTCATCAGCCTCTGAATCTGTGTCAGAGAGGCTAGGGAGGTTGTCAAACCTCAGCGGTGATTATACTAGAGAAAGAGGTGTCTGCCCTGCACGCTCTCTAGCCTCTCTGTTGGCTTCATAGTTTTTCAACCGGTCCTCATATGCGATCCTCACTGCATAGGTGCAAGTGGTGAAAATGGCCTTAATCCATCTCCTAAACTTCTCCATCTTCTTATCCTTGTGAGGCCTAGAGCGAGAGGACTCAGGCACATCCTCAACTGATGGAGAGCGTCTCACTGCCCTGCTAGCACCTAAGGCTTGGGTCTTCTCAATCTTGTAGATGGTGTGGAGACCATCTTTATCATACCTGTAACCGGTGACCCTCTCAATCATGAACATGAGATAGGGGGCATAGGGGATCTCCTTTCTCCCATCCTCCATGGCATTCCTCAGCTCATGTCATATGAAGCGAGGGACATTGAACCTGTCACCTCCAGGGGCAAACCTAGCAAGCACATTCCTCACATAGCCATTAAGATCTGAAGCTGCTCCATCTTTGGGATTTATTGTGTGCCTGATCAAATTGTTTAGAATATAGTAGTAGCTCTTCAAGCCACTAACCTTGCCATCTGCACCTCTCCTGTCAATCCACATATAGGCAATGTCATGGATCTCAGCTCTAGCCTCATCACGTATATAAGTGAAGCCCCGCTCCTCCTCTCCAAAACCAAGGATCCGGCTGAAAGTCACAAAGTCAATCCTATAGTGCCGTCCCTCAGTCATCCAGTGTATCTCATCAGTGTAAATATCATAGAAGAAGGTGGCATGAAACTAGGCTAGCACTTATTAATTCCAATTATACCAGAAGCTCATGATATCAGTGAGGCCAAATAGCTCACAAGCCTTGATCACTTTGTTGAACTCAGGCTCATTCTTCCCCTTCATCTCCTCCCAGTCAATATACTGCATCTTGACAATCTTTGACTTTTTGGAGTTGAAAATCACTGAGGCATAAAAGTTGAAATGAAACTTATTACAAAACCTGTAGTCCACCCCCAAATCCTTTGGCTGCTCATAAGGATTGTTCTCACATGCTTCTTCCACCATCTTTAGCTTTCCCGCATAGTTGAGCACGGGATGAGCACATGTGTCAACGAGACACCTCATGATCACTTCCTCATGATACTCTCTTATGTAACTCCTATCAAACTCCTCAAGGTGAGGTGGAGTATCTGGGCAAGCACCTAGAGGAATGGTGCGGCCAGCCCTCTCCAAGTTCTCCTCCTTCGGATCAACTGATCCCTTCTCCCCCTATCACTAGCATCCCCTCTGCCTACTGCACTGCTGCTGCCCCCTGTGGTTCTACCACGACCATGATGAGGCATTTGCTTGTCATGAGGCTTGGTCATCTTCCTCTTCCCCCTCCGGTCATGTTCACCTTCGGAGGCCATCTACGCAAAAACATAGACCAAAATGAGAAACTATACAAATAGAGAGTAGAAGTTACCCTATAAAACAAGTTAAGTACTCAAGAAGAGTCAACGTGCAAGTGAGGGAAGCAGCTAATGTGGTACTGCCCCCAAACGTGCGGCACTGCCGCGCCTAGGAGCAGCACTGCCACACCAGCTGATTTCACCAAGACTGCATTTTGCATCTTCTTGTCTATTGAACTTACTTCATATTTTAACTCCCGGCCCACTATACAATCTCAGCAAGCATAAATATGTCTATGGCATCGATACATCTAGATATGATTGAGAGAAAGCCTAGTAATCATGAATCTTAGCATTGGGAGCTGAGTGAAATAGATAAAGTGAGTCAACCATCGAACCAAGAGTTTAGCACTGCTAGTTTTGCCACAGAGGTGCGGCACTGCCGCAGCAATTAATTTGGCTCTAAGGTTGAATCATGATTTCTACTTCAATCAATCCTCAAAGCACCATCCAAACTACTATCTACTTTCCAATCAACCATCCAAGACAACTAGAATTGACACATTGCATAGATCGGGAAGGTTTAGGGTTTCACCTTTGATTCACACGGATTGAGGAGGAAAGAGATGAAACAGCTCCACCCAAGAGCTTCAACGACCACCGGTGATGAGGGAGAAGGCCGATGGTCGGCGCGCGGCACTGCCGGAGGTGGCTACGACGTTGGACAGAGGCGGCGACGGCACTGTCGTGCGTGAGAGGAAGAGAAGGGCGGTAGCGTCGGGTGAAAAGTGAGGAGAGGGTTACCCTGGGGCTAGATGAAAAGAGAAGGATAGATGGGTCCCATAGTAACAGGCTGTTGTGGGCCGAATTCTAATTGGAATTCAAAGTATGGCACAGCCGCTCGCCACACGTGGCACTGCCGCGGTGCAGCACTATCGCAAGGCAGGTGTGGCATAGCCGCGCTCACCAGAATAGCAAGATTTAGCAACTAACTAAATAGCTATATACATATAGGATATGGACACATATCTCAAGCACACTATGATCAGCAGTAAATAATCAATACAAATAATGATCATAATGCACTTGTTTCTTATGATAAATCATTTTGAAGCAAAATATTTAAACCTTTGCAATTCATTTCTCCTATCCATGCGAGTTCATCAATCAAGGTGTGATATAGTTCAAACCACATTTTGAGAATCAAGTATATTTAGCTCACTACACAAAGCACAAAACCTTGACTCATCGAGCGGCTTAGAGAAGATATCGGCTAGTTGCTTTTCGGTGCTCACATGGCGAATTTTGAAATCTCCTTTGGTTTCGTGGTATCTCAAGAAATGATGTCTGATGTCTATGTGCTTAGTTCTTGAGTGACTTACGGGATTGTTGGCGAGCTTTATGGCACTTTCATTGTCACACAAGAGTGGGATTTTGGTGAAGTGACATCCAAAATTTTGAAGAGTTTACCTCATCCAGAGTAGTTGAGCACAACATGCACCGGCTGCAACATACTCGGCCTCGGCGATGAAAAGGGCTACACAATTTTGCTTCTTAAAACTCTAAGACACTAGGGACCATCTAAGGAATTGACATAACCAGCGTAATCGGAATTCGAATACCCAAGTAGATCGAACTTAGAGCCCTTAGGATATCACAAGTCAAGGTTAGGAGTGTGTACTAAATATCTCAAGATTCTCTTCACGGCCACTAAGTACCACTCTTTTGGGTTAGCTTGAAATCTAGCACACATGCACACACTAAGCATAATATCGGGCCTAGATGCACACAAATAAAGTAGAGAGCTGATCATGGAGCGATATACCTTAGTATCCACAACTTTCCCTTCATCATTGAGATCGAGATGTCCATTGGTTGGCATGGGAGTTTTGATAGGCTTGGCATTCACCATGTCAAACTTCTTGAGCATATCATGGGTGTACTTTGTTTGGCTAATGAAAGTTTCATCCTTCACTTGCTTGATTTGAAATCTGAGGAAGAACTTTAATTCACCCATCATGGACATCTCAAATCTCTTGGTCATGATCCTACTAAATTTCTCACAAAAAGAATGATTAGTACTACCAAATATTATGTCATTGACATATATTTGGCACACAAATATATCTTTGTCGACTTTATGAGTGAAAAGGGTAGGATCGGCTTTGCCTATTTCAAAGCCTTGTTTAAGTAAGAATTCCTTAAGGCATTCATACCATACTCTTGGTGCTTGCTTAAGCCCATAGAGCGTCTTTTGGTGTTTGTAGACATGGTTGGGAAACTTATGATCTTCAAAGCCCGGTGGTTGCTCAACATAGATAAGTTTTTGAATAGGGCCGTTGAGAAATGCACTCTTCACATCCATTTGATATAGCTTGAAAGTTGTGATGAGCGGCATAGTCTAGAAGCATTCGGATTGCTTCAAGCCTTACCATCGATGCATATGTTTCTTCAAAGTCCAAGCCCTCTACTTGAGTGAAACCTTGAGCAACCAATCTTGCTTTGTTTCTTGTCACCACTCTATTCTTATCTTGCTTGTTGTGGAAGACCCACTTGGTGCCAATAACATTGGTATTGGGTCATTCCACCAAGGTTCACACTTAGATTCTTTTGAAGTTGTTGAGCTCTTCTTGCATGGCCATCACCCAATCTAGGTCTCTAAGTGCTTGTTCTACCTTAAGAGGTTCTAAAGAGGAAACAAACGAGTAATATTGGCAAAAATTTGCTAACTGTGAATGAGTTGTTACCCCCTTTCAAAAACTCCCAAGTATGTTGTCAATGGGATGATCTTGTTGTATTATTTGCCTTAGCCTTGGATGCTCAAAGGCCTCTTGTTCATCTTCTGGACCTTCATCATTTTCTTGCTCAAATATGGGTTATAGGTCTTATCCACGAGCTAGAGTCGAATCAGCTGCTGTTGACTGTGTAGGTGCGGCACTGCCGCTCTCAAGTATGGCACTACCGCGTGTAGGTGTTGCAGTAGGTGTCTACTGCTATTTAGCATTAGGTACGTCAACAGAAATAGGTGCAGCAGCAACTTGAGGAACCTCTACTTCAGTGACTTCATCTTCTTGTGGTCTAATATCACCAATGGCTAATTGCTTGATTCCTTCGTATGGTGGATCCTCCTTTCCTACAACACTTGAATCAACTTGTTCCACTTGAGAGCTATTAGATTCATCAAATGTCACGTCTCCTGTAATCTCAACTCTCTCGGAAGTTTTGTTAAAGACACAGTAGGTATGCTCATTTGATCCATAACCAAGAAGAACAGCTTCATCAACTTTAGGTGTAAACTTAGAAGTTTCGGGTTTCTTGTTAAGTATGAAACACTTGCACCTAAACACTCTAAAGTGAGACACCTTAGGCTTGTTACCGGTTAGAAGCTCATATGAAGTTTTCTCCAACTTCTTGTGTAGGTAGAGGCGGTTGATGGCATGGCAAGCGGTGTTGATGGCCTCGCACCAAAAGATATCCGGTGTCTTGTACTTATCTAGCATTATCCTTGCCATGTCAATGAGTGTACGATTCTTCCTCTCTACTACACCATTTTGTTAATGGGTGTATGGAGTTGAAAACTCATGCTTGATGCCCTCTTCATCAAGAAATTCCTCAACTAGAGTATTCTTGAATTCGGTCCCATTGTCGCTTCTCACTTTCTTGATGGGAAGACCGAACTCCTTTTAAGCTCTTCTAACAAATATCTTCACCTTCTCTTAAACTTGGCACTTGTCATGCAAGAAAAATACCTAAGTGAAACGGGAATAGTCATCAACAATAACAAGATCATATTTGTTACCCTCGATACTTAGGTAGGCGACCGGTCTAAAGAGATCCATATATATTAGCTCCAATGGTTGCTTGGTGGTCATGATGCTCTTTGGTGGGTGAGGTATGCCAATTTGCTTTCCGGCTTGACAAGTGCTATAAATCATATCTTTCTCAAAGTGAACATTTGTTAGTCCCAGGATGTGTTCATCTTTTAGAAGTTTGGCCAAGTTGCTCATCACAACATGAGCTAGTCAGCGATGCCAAAGCCAACTCATGTAAGATTTTGCCACTAAACAAGTCTCAAGCTTAGCTTTACTTTTAATGAAATCAACTAAGTAAAGCTTGTTCTTTAATCAACCCGTAAAGACAATAAAGGAATCCTCCCTTCTAAAGACTTTTACACCCTTATCCATAAAGAAACAATTGTAGCCCATCTCACACAATTGAGAAACGGACAACAAGTTGTAACTTAACGAATCAACGTGCAATACATTTGTAATTGAATGCTCAAGGGTTATAGCAACTTTATCGAGACCAATCATATCCCCCTTTGAATTGTCTCCAAAGACAATATTTTCATTTGAGTGCGTCATCGGGGAATATGATGAGAACATACTCCTTTCTTCGGTCATGTGATTTGTACATCCGCTATCAAGCACCCAACTTGATCCATCGGAGGAGTATGCCTACAAAACAAGTTTAGTTGATAGATTTAGGTCCCCAATTTGACTTGGGGCCTTGCATGTTAGTCTCAAAAAACTTCAGAATCCAAATAGAAGTATTCCTATATATGTTGGTTTCCTTTCGTTGGCAACCACTTTTCCACTGCTGTTGCTCTTCAAAATAAAGCATGATGTCAAGCTTTGTTGAGGTGCATAGATCTTTGGTTGATAGGCATACTTGTTTTTGTTGCCCCACATTGATTCCTTAGGATTCTTGAAAACCACTTTCTGTTGGAACACCTTCTTTTTGGGCTTAGTTTGATCAGGAACATATTTGATAGCCTTCCCATTTTTACGGGGCGCGGCACTACCGCCCTTCACTGCGGCACTGCCATGGTCTGTGCAGGCTGATCTATACCAATTTTGTCCTTCCTCTCAAGCTGCACACACTCATAGACATTCACTATCCTTCTTCCATTTGTCTTGGCTATTTTTGTGTGTCCAAGCCCATGCTTGATTGAGGGATGCCTTCCTTGCTTGAATTATGGCCCTTTTGATTCATTATTCTTCTTGTCATTAGATTAGGTCTCACCCATCCACCCTTTTCTAATGATTTCATTAAGCCTAGTAATCTCCTTTCTCATAGCCTCCATGTTTGCAAGGTTAGTGGAATAGGCATTCAAATCGAGATTAAAACATTTTCCACAACCTTGACTAGTGGAGGGAGTAGAGGTTTTCTTTGCCTTAGGGAGATATGAGTTGCTATCCCAAAGAATGTCATATTACATCTCAAGTTCTTTGTGCTTTTCATCCAAGTCACAATATTTTTTTCTTGAGAGCTTTATTTGCTTTCTTTGTAATAGCATGGTCCTCTTGCTCTTTGATCAAAGCCTTACGCAAGGACTCCACCTTACTTCTCTCTAATGCAAGAGCTTTTTTGCTAGCAATGTAGAGATCCTCTTGTTGGATAAGAGTCTCTTCTCTAGATTCTAACTTGGCTTGGACACTTTCTAAATCCTCCATTAGCTTAGTGATGAATAATTTGGTCTTTCCATCCAAAGTTTTTGTTATCATATTTACTTCTTCATCACTAGATTCATCATCACTAGAGCTATCACTAATTTCACTACCAAAGATATCACTAGGAGGTGGAGTAGATTTGGCCTTCGATTTGGATTTTACCTTCTCACACTTTGCCATGAGACAAATGTGATGAGAGTAGTAGTCATCGTCGGACATGTTGTTGAAGAGCCTTGGTGTAGGGGATGACTTGTGAATAGCAATGATTGCAACCTTCTCATCCTCCTCACTTGTGCTCTCTTTAGTTGAGTCACATTCATGTCCAATATGAGCCTCTCCCATGTACTTCTTGCTCTTTCTACGGTCGGCCTTCTCTTCTTTCTTGTCCTTCTTGTATTTGTTGTTCTTGATCTCATATGGACACTTGGCAATAAAGTGATCGTTGCTACCACAATTGTAGCATGTTCTCTTTTTCTTATTTGGAAAGTTTCTCTTCACTACCTTGTAGCCTTGCTTCTTTAGCCCCTTGTAAAACCTCTTCATAAAGAGAGCAACATCATCAACCTTCTCATAGTGATCATCATCATTTTTACTTTCACTTGAAGATGATGTGGTTTCTACTCTTTCTTAGACTTGCTTGATTGCTTTGGGCTTGCTAGTTGAAGCTTGCTTGTTGATCTTGGACTTGCTTGTAGAGCCTTGCTTACTTGATTTGTTGACCTTGAGAGCTACATCCTTGAACTTGATGCCTTCTAGCTTTGCTTGCAATTCACCAAGCTTCTTCCTCTCATTTGCTTCTTCTCTTTGCATGTCAAAGGTCAAGATCCTCCTAAGTACATTTGTGAAGTACTCAAACTTCTTCTTGTCTCTAATTATAGTCACTACGGTCTCATTTCTAGGTGAATAATCCTCCAACATAATCTTGATAACTTTATGATCATCCAGCTCATCACAACCATAACCTCTAATCTTGCCCACCATTGTCATCAACCTATCAAACATCTCTTGTGTCCCTTCTTCATCTAAGATTATAAACCGGTTGAGCTTTGATATCAACAAATCAATTTTTGCCTTTCTCACTTTGTCAGCCCACTTCATGTGCTAGATGCAAAGTGTCCCATATTTGCTTGGCAATATCAACCCCAATCACTCTATTGTACTCATCACCATCCAAAGCACTAAGCAGCATACTTGTGGCTTGACCATTGAGGTGAATGATTTTCATCTCTTCTAGTGTTGGGTTCTTAGGATCAACCGGTGGCTCAAATCCATTGCAAACAATCTCCCAAATGCTAGGGTGAAGACCTATAAGATAGGCTCTCATCAAGTGCTTCCACTTGGCAAAGTTAGTCCCATTAAAATGGGGTAGCTTGCCTGTGGGCACATTGATGAAAGACCTTCGATCATGGTTAGTCATAGGTATAGAAGACTAGTTAAAGGATACAACGACATATTTGTTGTTGTTGACTTTGCCCTTTCCTCTCTTCTCCTTCTTGTCCCCTTCGACACTTGATAGTACTCATCATTATCTCTATCTTCAAAACTACTTGATATGTCACTAGATGATGCACTTGTTGCCTTCTCTTCTTTCTACCTTCTCTCCTTCTTCTTCTTGCTTCTCTTATGAGCTTTCTTTCTTCTTTTCTTTGCTTCTTGTCTTCTAATCATTGTTGCTCCTTCTTCCTCTCTCTTGCTTCACTTTTGAGCTTTCTTGCCTCCTTTCTTCTTCTTCTCTCATTATCATTGAGAGCTCTTTTGGCATCGGTATCCTCAAGATGTGGTAGCATGGTGTTGCTTGCTGTTAATGCGCTCAACTCGCTGTTGTCGGTGTCGACATCTACCGGCTTCACGCCACTAGTTCCTCCTTCGGGCTCCATACCTCACGTGGTGAACCACACTCGAGGTAACCTACTTCGATACCACTTGTAGTATCTCTGGTTAGCCTAGAGGGGGTGAATAGGCCTGTCAAAACAAACACTCAAACTTTCATCAAATTCAACCTACGGCACTACCGCTCTGACCTCGTGGCACTGTAGGGCCAGAACAACGGCATTGCCATACTTGTAGACAACTTCGAGTCACAGTTCAAAATTAGTGAATGTAAACTTGAATCGGAGAAATTTCTTAGCTTCCTGCAGGTATGAGATTCACAGATAGAGAGCTAGAAGTGGTAGGAACACAACAAACAAGTAGATCGACCACAAACCCTAGAACTTCAACAACAATATGAAATGCAAATGATGTAAATCAAGCACAAGGTGACCCGATGATTTAACCCGTTGTTCAGCTCACCACCAAGGCTTGCCTACGTCCACGTTGTTGAGGTTAGCCACTAGGGCTTAGGGCTTTGCAACCCTTCCTCGTTCTCAAGTCAAGAGACTCAACTCTTGAGATGAGGGGTGAGTTTACTAGCTTTAAGAGGTGGTTACAAACCTCCCGGAGCTACCACACAAGTTGGCAAGTTCCACGGGCAACGCTCTAGTCGGCTAGGAGCAAAGCTCTAAGAGCAATAAACACAACCGTCGGCTAAAACGTGAACCAAGTGCTCTTTTGAGTTGGAGAATCAAAGGATCTGCTCTCTAATTGAGTTTGTGACCTTTTTCTCTCAAGGATTGATGGGGAAATCAAGGAAGAATGCTTGAGAGCTCAAGGTCACCAATGGAGCAGAGAGAGAAGGGCACTCTTCTGTTCTTGGATGAGCTGAATGAGTGGAAGAGAGAAGATAGCCATTGGGGAGGAAGGGAAAAGGTATAAGTACCCCCAGCCCCAACGGTCACTTAAGTCGCAGCAGTGCCGTGGCTCAAGTGCGACAGTGCCTCTCTCTAGGTGTGGCACTGCCGTACCAGGCAAAGATAGCAAGGGTAAGAGTAAAGTGTTGGCTATCTTGGCTAAGTAACTGAGGATGTATGTGTAAGATTGAGCACTTGGTAGCACATGTTAGCTTACGCATTGTGTCCCCATTTATAGTACGGCTTTTCTTATACTCAAATTCAAAATATAAAAGAATTGAAACTTCCTTTGAGTTTGAAGCCATCAATATTTGTAATTGGGGGCTCCTCCATTTCGTGTAACATCCTCGAATATAGATTCCCTGCTTGTCATCTCGATAAATCTCACTAGTTCTCTAATTGCGTGGTCATTATCACCAAAACCCACAATTAGGGCTTGATTGCACTTCCAAAACGGATAGTGCCACGTGGCGCATTTGGAGCGACCAAACACACTTGACCGGACGCACCCGGTGAGTCCGGTATATGCGTACGGTGCAACATTAAGCCTCTAACGGTTACTTCATAGCTTGCCCCTCTATTTAAGGGCATTGGCTACCTTGGGCTCAAACTCTTGGCCATTTTCACTGAGCATACAACCTTGTGAGCCTAGCTATTCACTCTCACTCACTTCTCTTGATTTGTTCATCATCTTAGTGAGATTTGAGAGCATCCAAGTGCATTGCATCTAATGGCACTTGGTGATTGTGTTTCGCTGCGAGTTTTTCTTGTTACTCTTGGTGGTTGCCGCCACCTAGACGGCTTGGAGCAGCGGAGGAGCATTGGCATGAGTTGGTGATTGTTCATGGCCATCTCTCGGTGATTTCTAAGGGGTATTGTGCCTTCCCCGATGAAGAGCCTAAAGGTAACTCTAGTAAATTTCTTGTGTCATTGAGTTAGCCTCACTTGTGGGTAGGTTCTTGCAGCACCCATTTATTGGGCTAGACTTGTAATCGCCTATTAGCTCGCCAAACCACCAAGTGAATGGTCGACACAACGGGGACTAGCGTGCCGGCAAGCACGTGACCTCAGAAGAAAAATCTTGTGTATTGGCATTCTCTAGGCATTCATTTGGTGCTTATTAATTGATTGATCATCTCTCTTGCCATGACGGTATAATCACCTCACTCTCTCTCGTATTACTTCGTTACTTGTTCTAGCTTTGAGTAGAGGTAGTTTGCTAGTTGCCTAGTTGGTTGAGTAGTTAGCTTGTTGTTTAGCTTGTAGCTAGCTCAACTAGAGTAGCATATCAACTTAGATTTGTGTGTGCCTAGAGATTATAATCTACTAGAATTGATTAGATAGGTGGCTTGCATCACTTGGTAGAGCTAGAGCAAAAAGCTTCGCTTGCTATTTGTCTAACATATTGCTCTAATATTTTTATAGAGTTTTTATTAGGCTATTCACACCCCTCTAGCCATTTTGGACCTTTCACAAGATCTCAAAATCATCATGACATGTTGTCGTTGTTTTAGCCGGGAGCTACGTCATCATCATGGGCTTGTTATTCACCCTTGGGACCCTAGCCCAAGTGGGAGCACAGCCCAAGGAGATGGATAACAAACCAAGGAATCCTTTGATGTCCTCCTCCTTGTCCACCTCCTTAGGAGGTCAAGGGCGTCCAAGCCAACCCAGAAGCCCAGTCCAACTCGAGTTCGAGTCTGCCTCGGCCTTCAGCTCCAGTCTATAATAAAATGGACGTCCAGGACGCATCCGGACTCCGTTTTTCAACGATCCATATATGGATGGAAAGCTAATTTGATAATATAACCAATGGCTTCAGTTTTAGGTCCAAATTATATCAGAGTCAACGGAAATCATCAAAACAAGTTAGCGTCTAGAATCTATTAGGGTGCTGCGCCACCGCCTTTGGTCCGTTGGGCCATGTATCATCTTTGAGCCCACTAAGGGGGTGTGTCTAGGGGTAACGATGACCCTTAGACCTTATATTCAGTCATCGCTGCCATCATTAGGGTTTGGGTTTTACTTTAGATCAATCTGTCTTCGAACAGTCACCGTTATTAGTTTGTGAAACCCCACATTAAGATCTTAATCATACATCCGCAAATTGTCACTTTACTAGAGTTGCATTTTATCTTTTTCTTGCTTGTGTTCTTTGATTCGCAACAAAGATTATCCTTCTTGGTGAGGTCAACCAGATTGTGATACGGTTGATAACCAGAGGAGATGTGATGCTAAGGTTGCAGGGTTTAAGTCTTTGTGATTTGAAGCCGGATCGGTGTGTTGCTCTCTGACCAAATGGATAGTTATCTTGAACCTGACGGAAGATCGGAAACCCAACTCATCAGCTCGTGCTTGCTAGCCAAGGATGCTCGCCAGCCGTTGTCCTACTCATGCTCGCCGGCTACTAGCTGCTCGCCATGGGTGCTCACGGGGTGCTCGTCGAGCAGTCTGATGTGCTCACCAGGTGCTCCTCGTGTAGATGCTTGCCTAGCGCTACTCTTGCAGCATCGCGTAGGTGCTCGCCCAGTGCAAGTGCCTCTACTAGGGTACCGGTGAGCTCCATGAGCCACCATCGACTTGCGTGCCGGCGTCGAGGTCCACAATAATGAGCCTCCATTTGTTCAAGCAGCAAGGTGATATTGCGTTGAAAGCGTATGTTACAAGCGTATGTTTCAAGTGCTTCAGATGTTTCAGAGGTGTGTTGCAAGTGTTTCACATCGATGTTGCAAAAGTAGATCAAAATGTTGCATTGTTGCAATGGCATACACGCATGTTGCAATGGTGTGTTCCAAATGTTTCATCTATTTTTCAAAAGTATGTTGCAACTTTGTTTATTTTGGATGTTGTATATATTTCACACATATGTTGTAAGTGTTTTATCTGAATGTTGCATATGCTTGTAATGGCTTTTCAAGTGTTTTCAGACGTGTATTGCAATTATTTCATTTGAATGTTGTAAAAGTAGATTTGGTGGTTGTTTTAGGCGGGTAAGCAGGCAGGTGAAAGGTCCTAATATGGCTAGAGGGGGGTGAATAGCCTATTTAAAAACTACAAATCAACTAGAGCAATTTGATTAGTAAGACAACTAGCATAATGCAAACTTGCTCTAGCTCTACAAGGGTTGTAAGCCACCTATTCAACAATTCTAGTAGCAATGATTAATGGGCACACAATCTACTTGATCACTACTCACTAAGAGCTCTCACAAATGCTACACTAAAGAGCTCCACTAGATAAAATTAAAGCACAAGGCAAGCTCTCAATTCTAATTACACTAAAGAGCTTGCTATATCTAGTTTGTAGAAATGTAAATGAGTAAGTGATACGATTATACCATCACGTCGGAGAGTGAACCAATCACAAGATGAACATATGACCAATCACCGGGAGAATACAAATGACAAGAGACAATCGATTTTTCTCCCAAGGTTCACGTGCTTGCCAACACGCTAGTCCCCGTTGTGTCGACCAACACTTGGTGGTTCGGCGGCTAAGAGGTGTTTCACAAACCTCGTCCACACGATTGGACACCGTAAGAACCTACCCACAAGTGAGGTAACTCAATGACACGAGTAATATATTAGAGTTACCTTTCGGCACTCTGCCGGGGAAGGTACACCTCCCCTCACAATCACCGGAGATGGCCACGAACAATCACCAACTCATGCCAATCCTCCACCGCTGCTCCAAGCCGTCTAGGTGGTGGCAACCACCAAGAGAAACAAGTGAATCCCGCAGTGAAACACGAGTGCCAAGTGCCTCTAGATGCAATTACTCAAGCAATGCACTTGGATTCTCTCCCAATCTCACAATGATGATGAATCAATGATGGAGATGAGTGGGAGGGCTTTGGCTAAGCTCACAAGGTTGCTATGTCAATGAAAATGGCCAAGAGAGTGAGCTTGAGCCGGCCATGAGGCTTAAATAGAAGCCCCCATGAAATAGAGCCGTTGTACCCTTTCACTGGGCACTAATTGGGCTGACCGAACGCTCCGGCCGAACTAACCGGACGCTGGTCCTCAACGTCCGGTCGCCCAATGGCGGCCACATGTCACCTGCGTTCAACTGTGAACGTTTGATCTCAACGGTCGAAAAGTTGACCGGACGCTCCGACAGAGCTGACCGGACGCTGGACCCTCAGCGTCTGGTCGTTTCCAGTAAGGGTCCAAATCCTATTTTTGCCGACCGGACGCGTCCGGTCAAGCTTGATCGGACACAGCCCAGCATCCGGTGCTTAATCCTAACCACTGTGTCGTCTGACAGCTCGATCGGATGCAGCCTTTCAGCGTCCGGTCACTGAGTGACCCAGCGTCCGGTCAGTAGACCGACGCCAGCATCATTTCGACCAACTTCATTTCACCTCTAACTTCTTCACCCTTGTTCAAATGTGCCAACCACCAAGTGTATCACCTTGTGCACATGTGTTAGCATATTTTCACAAATCATTTTCAAGGGTGTTAGCATTCCACTAGATTCTAAATGCATATGCAATGAGTTAGAGCATCTAGTGGCACTTTGATAACCGCATTTCGATACGAGTTTCACCCCTCTTAATAGTACGACTATCGATCCTAAATGTGATCACACTCACTACGTGTCTTGATCACTAAAACAAAATGGCTCCTACAATTTATACCTTTGCCTTGAGCCTTTTGTTTTTCTCTTTCTTCTTTTCCAAGTTCAAGCACTTGATCATCTCCATGCCATCACCATTGTCATGATTTTTGTCATTGCTTCATCACTTGGAGTAGTGCTACCTATCTCATAATCACTTTGATAAACTAGGTTAACACTTAGGGTTTCATCAATTAACCAAAACTAAACTAGAGCTTTCAATCTCTCCCTTTTTGGTAATTGATGATAACCCTTTCACAAAGATATGAATTGAATTTTAGATGAATCCATGTTGCTTGCCCAAGCATATTTACCATGTGTAAAAGAATATGGACAAGTTTCATGAATCCCGTATGGTAGCAATTACTCCCCCTACATATGTGCTAAGAGTTTGGATTATAGCTTGCACATATGCTTAGATAGGAAATATAGGAGACAATTTCTACCAAATGATGCTAAGGTATAAGAGATGGACCTTTAAAGCGTGATACCAATTGGAGTGCACCAATATACCATCCTTAGCATCATTAGTAACTAGACATACACAAAAACTAGAATACCCCATGAGATCAATATTACAAGCAAGGATCTAGTTTCCATATGATGAACATAAGTCTAGTTACTTTAGTTTGATACCACTTGGAAATAAAGTCACTAGATTACCTATGCATGCTAGTTTTTCATTTCATCATTTAAGCATATAACTAGCATACACCACACAAGCATGGATATTAAGATTTTAAAACTTGTGCCATGCAAGCAAATATATGAAATGCACATTCAAATGCAACATACAAGTTTATGAGCTTGCTCCCCCTACTTGTGTGCTCAAAATTTTAATTGATTCCTTTCCTTTGTCATATATCTTGTATCTCTCCCCCTATGTCAAATACTCCCCTATCACGCATATCTTTGTTTCTCTCCCCCTTTGTCAACAATTAGCATAAAAGGTGAGCTCAAATTATAGATAGGTTGGGGTGAAACCATGTAAGATAAGGATCATTTTCCCAATTTGGTTCAATCTAGATTACTTGCAAAAGATATTTAACTCGGTTTGATCCAAGGACAAGCTTCTTCATAGCTCTAAATAAGGGTTATCTTGTACCATGTTGAGTTAAACACTTATAGCTCATTTTCTAGATCAAACACTAGGTTTACAAGCCCACAAACATGTCATATGCTACCACTAGATCATTTCAAACATACAAGCAATAGTGGTACCATACAAGCATCAAATTCATTTGATTTTCATGAATGAGCCTATTTGAAATGCAAAAGATGTCTAGATGCACTAATCATGTCCTTAGCAAGAATGTATGTCATGCCAATTAACTTTTACCTTGAATTGCTCGAATGAGAGGCATGTCATATAAATTAGGGGTGCATCAACACATATTGGAGAAGTCAAGTGTGTTCAATTCATTCCTTAGCTTGCAAAACCTCTTCTCATCAAGTGGCTTGGTGAAGATATCGACAAGTTGATCTTGCTCCTTTGGGATACCACAATCCAACATTTTGTGTATGCTTCAAGTACCTCAATATTCTCTTTGTTGCCTTCAAATGACTTTCTCTTGGTGAGGCTTGAAATCTAGCACACATGCATACACTAAACATCACATCCGGCCTTGATGCGGTCACATAGAGTAGGCTTCCAATCATAGACCAATACATTTTTTGATCCACCATGTTGCCACTAGCATCACTATCCAAGCTTCCACTTGTCCCTATTAGTGTACTAATAGCTTTACTATCATCCATTCCAAACTTTTTGAGCATGTCATTGATATACTTGCCTTAACTCACAAATGTGTCATTCTTCATTTGCTTGATTTGAAGACCAAGGAAGTAACTAAGCTCTCCAATCATAGACATCTCAAACTCACTTGCCATCATCTTGTCAAACTCTTCATAAAAATCTTGATTTGTTGACCCAAAAATGATATCATCAACATAGATTTGCATTACAAAAAAGTCATTTCCAAGCTTCTTGGTGAAGAGAGTGGTGTCAACCTTTTCCATCTTGAATCACTTAGAGAGTAGGAAATCCCTCAATCTCTCATACCATGCTGTAGGTGCTTGTTTTAATCCATACAAAGCCTTTCTCAACTTGTAAACATGGTTGGGTTTCTTCTCATCTTCAAAACCGGGAGGTTGCTCAACATATACAAGTTCATTGATGTACCCATTGAGAAATGCACTCTTCACATCCATTTGGTACAACTTGATGTTGTGGACACAAGCATAGGCTAGTAAGATCCTAAGTGCTTCCAATCTTGTAACCGGGGCATATGTTTCTTCAAAGTCAAGACCTTCAACTTGAGTGTAACCTTGAGCCACTAATCTTGCTTTGTTCCTTATTACTATCCCATCTTGATCTTGCTTGTTCCGAAAGACCCACTTGGTTCCAATCACATTATGATCCTTAGGCCTCTCAACTAACTCCTATACTTGGTTTCTTGTGAAGTTGTTTAGCTCTTCATGCATAGCATTGACCCAATCAACATCCTTTAAAACTCCATCTATCTTCTTAGGTTCAATGGATGACACAAATGAGAAATGCTCACAAAATGAGGCCAATCTTGATCTAGTTTGCACACCTCTTGAAATATCACCAATGATAGTGTCCAAGGGATGATCTCTTACAACATTGGTTGGTTGAAGCACTTGCACTTGATTGCTTGCATTTGATAGATCACTTGGTTGAGATGATGAACTAGCTACTTGTTGATCTTGCACTTTGTCATGACTAGTACTTGCTTGAACTTGATCATAAGAACCACTAGCTTGCACATTTGAGTTAGAGAGCACTTGATTCTTGTCATCTTCAACATCAATCACCTCTCTAGGCCTTATATCACCAATGTCCATGTTCTTCATTGCATTGACCAATTGAGTGCCTTTTACATCATCTAGATTCTCATCTTCCTCTTGGGAATCATTTATTTCATCAAATTCCACATCATGAACTTCCTCAAGAGTACCACTAGCCAAATTATAAACTCTATAGGCCTTACTAGTAGTGAAGTAACCAAGCAAAAAACCTTCATCACATTTCTTTTCAAACTTGCTCAATCTAGTGCATTTCTTCAATATGTAGCATTTACAACAAAAACCCCGAAAGTATGCTATGTTGGGCTTTCTTCCATTTAAAAGCTCATAAGGTGTCTTCTCCATCATGGGGTGACAATAGAGACGGTTGCTATAATAGCAAGCCATATTGATTGCTTCGGCCCAAAATGAATGACTTACATTGTACTCACTCAACATTGATCTTGCCATGTCAATCAAAGTTCTATTCTTTCTTTCAACTAGGCCATTTGATTGTGGAGTGTACTTGGCCGAGAATTGATGTCTAATTCCAAATTCATCACACAACTCATCAATTCTAGTGTTCTTGAATTCACTACCATTGTCACTTCTAACTTTCTTGATGGTTGTTTCAAACTCATTGTGAATGCCCTTGACAAATAATTTGAATGTTGCAAACACATCACTCTTATCCACTAGAAAGAATACCCATGTGTATCTAGTAAAATCATCCACAATCACAAATCCATATTTGTTTCCACCAATGCTAGTGTATGTGGTTGGTCCAAACAAGTCCATATGCATCAACTCAAATGCCTTAGACGTGCTCATCATGCTCTTTTTAGGATGTGTGTTACCAACTTGCTTTCCGGCTTGACATGCACTACATAGCTTATCCTTCTCAAATATGACATCTTTTAAGCCTTTAACTAAGTCATGCTTAATCAACTTGTTCAATTGTTTTATTCCAACATGACCAAGTCTTCTATGTCATAACCAACCCATACTAGACTTAGTAATCAAACATGTTGTCAATTGAGCTTCTCTAGCATTGAAATCAACTAAGTATAGATTCTCATATCTAAATCCTTTGAATATCAAGTTAGAGCCATATACACTTATGATCTCTACATCATCCACACCAAATATGCACTTAAAACCAAGATCACATAATTGAGCTACCGACAATAAGTTGAAGTTCAACTTCTCTACTAGTAGCACATTGGAAATGCTCAAATCATTGGATATTGCAATCTTACCAAGCCCTTTGACCTTGCCTTTGCCATTGTCACCAAATGTGATACTATCAATCCCATTGCTCTTGTTTTCATTGATTTAATTGAATATTCTTGGATCATCGGTCATGTGTTGTGTGCACCCACTATCAAGCACCCAATGCCTTCCTCCAGCTTTATAATTGACCTACAAAAGAAGATCAATTCTTTTTAGGTACCCAAACTTGCTTGGGTCCTTGAAGATTAGTTACCAAGGTCTTTGGTACCCAAATGGCATTCTTCTTTGGGCCCACAATTGGTGTACCAATGAACTTAGTCTTCACACCATTGGCACCATTAAAAAGCATGTAACACGAATCAAATTTAATTGAGGATACATTAGGTAGCTTGTTCTTGTTAATCTTGCAATATTGCTCTATATGCCCAACTTGCTTGCATCTATTGCAAAACCTACCATTACCCTTCACAAAGCTAACTTTGGGAGTGACAAAGGCCGCTTTGCTTTTCTTGGGGGTATAGCCTAATCCCTCTTTGTTGAGAGAAAATCTTTGGCTACCCAAGCACTTTAGCAAGCGGGCATCTCCACCATAGGCATTGCCTAATGCACGAGTGAGCTCATTCACCTCCTTCTTGAGGGTCTCATTTTCCATCATTAGTGAGGCATCACAAGAGAGACCATCACTCAAAGGTGAAGTGGAAGTGGTAGTGCTACAAGAAGTGTTAGTGGGAGCAACTATAATGGGCTTATAAAAAGATTCATCAATAAGATCACATGTTAGTCCCACATCACAAGATACAATCACTTACTCCTTCTTGGCTTCTTCCACTTTGACTTGCTCAATGAGAGAGGAGTGAGCTTTTTCAAGCTTAGAGTGAGCTTTGCCAAGCTTCTCATGGGCTTCCATTAGCCTCTCATGAGTGGCATTGAGTTCATCAAAGGATTGCTCAAGAAATTTTACCTTATTGCGTAATTCTTTGCACTCCTTTCTCTTCATCTCATTGCAAGCATGCACTTGCTCGCACATGTCCAAGAGTTCCTCCTTGGTGTACTCCTCCTCATCATCATCATTATCATCATTCCTACAAGAATCACTTTCACATTCATCATCATCACTCTCATCATATTTTACCTTAGTAGGCTTTGCCATGAGGCATGTCGACGGAGTGTCGAAGATAGAGGGCTTGTTGTTGATGGCGATGCTTGCTAGTGCTCTCTTGATATGCTTCTTGTCATCATCACTAGAGCTATTATCATCCGAAGAGCCATCACTATCCCATGTTACCACATAGCCTCCACCTTTCTTCTTCTTTTGGAAGGTCATCTTCTTCTCCTTCTTTTCTTTCTTTTCTTTGTTGTCCTTCTTGTTCTTCTTCTTTTCATCTTCATCATTGTCACTATTGTAAGGACAATTTGCTACAACATGATCGGGGCTCTTGCAATTGTACCATCTTCTCACATACTCTTTGCTCTTAGTGTGATCTCTTCTCTTTCTTGCATTGTATCCCTTCTTCTTCATGAACTTGCCCATCTTGCGCACAAAGAGAGCCATAGCTTCATCATCAATATCACTAAGATCCTCATCATCACTTGATTCTTTCTTGGACTTGCCCTTGTTCTTGTATGATGATGAGCTAGCCTTGAATGCTACACTCTTCTTCTTCTTGTCCTCATCTTCCTTCTTGTCCTCCTTGTCATCCCCCTCCCTTTCCACACGGTATGTTTCTTGTGTCATGACTTCACCTAGTACTTGGTTGGGGGTGATCTCCTTCAATCCTCCTCTTATGATTAGCAATCTCAACATTTCAAACCTTGGAGGTAGGTTCATCAAGAACCGATAAGAGACATCATTATTCTTGATCTTCTCTCCCAAAGCCTTCAAGTCATTGACAATGACTTGCAAGCGGTGGAACATCTCCGGAATGCTCTCATCATCTTTTATCTTGAAGCTTATCAACTTGTCCTTGAGAATATATAACTTGGCACTCTTTACCTCCGGTGTGTCCTCATAGGTTTCCTCCAATCTCCTCCACACTTCATTTGCTCTTTCACAATCCTTGATTTGCTCAAACACCTTTGAATCAATGGCATTGTATATGGTGTTGAGCGCCATTATGTTGCATTGTTTGTTGATCCTATCTTGGTTGGTAGGATTGTCCGGATCAATGATAGCATAATCATTTTCCGTCACTTCCCACACTTGATCATTGATTGAACCAAGATACATCTTCATTTTTCTCTTCCAATAATCATAGATTGTGCCATCAAAGAATGGTGGTTTGCCCCCCACATGGTTGAACACAACCTGAGCCATAATTTGACACCGAGGTTGTTAAGCCTTTACACAAACGGTGACCACGGCTCCGATACCACTTGAAAGGTCCTAATATGGCTAGAGGGGGGTGAATAGCCTATTTAAAAACTACAAATCAACTAGAGCAATTTGATTAGTAAGACAAATAGCGTAATGCAAATTTGCTCTAGCTCTACAAGGGTTGCAAGCCACCTATTCAACAATTCTAGTAGCAATGATTAATGGGCACACAATCTACTTGATCACTACTCACTAAGAGCTCTTACAAATGCTACACTAAAGAGCTCCACTAGATAAAATTAAAGCACAAGGCAAGCTCTCAATTCTAATTACACTAAAGAGCTTGCTATATCTAGTTTGTGAAAATATAAATGAGTAAGTGATACGATTATACCATCACGTCGGAGAGTGAACCAATCACAAGATGAAGATATGACCAATCACCGGGAGAATACAAATGACAAGAGACAATCGATTTTTCTCCCGAGGTTCACATGCTTGCCAACACCCTAGTCCCCGTTGTGTCAACCAACACTTGGTGGTTCAACGGCTAAGAGGTGTTTCACAAACCTCGTCCACACGATTGGACACCGCAAGAACCTACCCACAAATGAGGTAACTCAATGACACGAGCAATATATTAGAGTTACCTTTCGGCACTCCGTCGGGGAAGGTATAACTCCCCTCACAATCATCGGAGATGGCCACGAACAATCACCAACTCGTGCCAATCCTCCACCGCTGCTCCAAGCCGTCTAGGTGGTGGCAACCACCAAGAGAAACAAGTGAATCCCGCAGCGAAACACGAGTGCCAAGTGCCTCTAGATGCAATTACTCAAGCAATGCACTTGGATTCTCTCCCAATCTCACAATAATGATGAATCAATGATGGAGATGAGTGGGAGGGCTTTGGCTAAGCTCACAAGGTTGTTATGTCAATGAAAATAGCCAAGAGAGTGAGCTTGAGCCGGCCATGGGGCTTAAATAGAAGCCCCGACGAAATAGAGTCATTGTACCCTTTCAGTGGGCACTGATCGGGCTGACCGGACACTTCGGCCGAACTGACCGGACGCTGGTCCTCAGCGTCTGGTCGCCCGATGGCGGCCATGTGTCACCTGCATTCAACTGTGAACGTTTGATCTCAACAGTCAAAAAGTTGACTGGACGCTCCGACAGAGCTGATCGGACGCTGGACCCTCAGCGTCTGGTCGTTTCCAGTAAGGGTCCAAATCCTATTTTTGCCGACCGGACGCGTCCGGTCAAGCTTGATCGGACACAGCCCAGCGTCCGATGCTTAATCCTAACCACTGTGCCGTCTGACAGCTCGATCGGACGCAGCCTTTCAGCGTCCGGTCACTGAGTGACCCAGCGTCCGGTCAGTAGACCGACGCCAGCATCATTTCGACCAACTCCATTTCACCTCTAACTTCTTCACCCTTGTTCAAATGTGCCAACCACCAAGTGTATCACCTTGTGCACATGTGTTAACATATTTTCACAAATCATTTTCAAGGGTGTTAGCATTCCACTAGATTCTAAATGCATATGCAATGAGTTAGAGCATCTAGTGGCACTTTGATAACCGCATTTCGATACGAGTTTCACCCCTCTTAATAGTACGGCTATCGATCCTAAATGTGATCACACTCGCTACGTATCTTGATCACTAAAACAAAATGACTCCTACAATTTATACATTTGCCTTGAGCCTTTTGTTTTTCTCTTTCTTCTTTTCTAAGTTCAAGCACTTGATCATCACTATGCCATCACCATTGTCATGATTTTCGTCATTGCTTCATCACTTGGAGTAGTGCTACCTATCTCATAATCACTTTGATAAACTAGGTTAGCACTTAGGGTTTCATCAATTAACTAAAACCAAACTAGAGCTTTCAGCAGGACAGCGGGCGAGCAGTCGCAACCAGGTGGCTGGGCGTGCAGACAGGCCAGGCAGCCGAACCAAGGTGAGCAAGCGGTCAGGCGAGCAGACGGCTACACACGAGCAGTGGTTGGGCAAGCAGACTGGCCAGGTAGGCAAGCAGGCAGGGCAGCGGGCGAGCAGACGAGAACAGCTACCGGGCGAGCAAACGACTAGGCGGGCGACATGAGCAGGCACCCAAGCGAGTAGACGGCCTGGTGGGCGAGCAGGCGGGGAGGCGCAGGAGGCCAGCAGGCGCAGGCTTCCGGCATCCGGGCGCTAGCCATGTCGTTCCAAAAATACAGAAACATCGGTTGGGTGGGAAATTAATTTTTTGGAAATTTTCTAGATCTTTCTATATTTTTCATCTTTCTGGATCTAAACTGGTTTTTTTATGATTCTATAGATATTTATATCTAAGTTTTTTCTTGACTTTTTAGAAGCTCGAAGATAAGTTTTTGGTTTAAAAACTTAGATCTGGTTTTGAACTAAAACGATTAAAATATCTTGAAAATCACTCTAGAACGGGTAGGGAGTTATGATAGTTTTGAAGTTTGAGTAAAAAAAATCTGGACTTCAAAATCAATAGTAGCTCAGAGAGAGGTAAAATAGACTTCTCTCTCTCTCTCTCGAAAATCACACACTTCGCCAAATCACCTTTTGATGGGCCGTGGTCACTCGATGGTGGGCAGGCTGAGCCCACAGCAGTCTGCCTGATTTTCTGATGGTGGGCTAGTTATGGGCTTATGGCGGCGCCAGCTGTTAACCTGCCCCGGCCCATGGACATGCAGTTGGTACCCGGCGCACCCCGTACCGAATTGCATTCTATTCGCCTTGTCGGACTCCCAATTCCCACCCGAACTCGAATTGCATTCTATTCGCCTCGCACTCTCCATATAAACACGATCAACACGCAGCATTCTATCGCCCCGCGATAGCTTTTATTTCTCCCAAACCAATCTCCTCGACCCCTCCGATCGCACACCAGCACACCACTCGACCCGTTCCGACTCGATCGATCCGATCCCGGCCCCCATGGCGCCAGAACCAGCTTCCCGCCGCTGCGACGATACGCACATGAAGCTGCTGTGCAGCCACGGCGGCCGCTTCCTGCCCTGCGGGCCCGACGGCGAGCCCCGGTACGTCGGCGGCGAGACGCGCGTCCTCGTCGTGCCGCGCGCAGTGTCCTTCCGAGACCTGGCGGCACGGCTGGCGGAGATGGCCGGCGGCGGCTCGGCGAAGGAGGTGCGCGCCATCAGCATCAGGCACCGCCTCGCGGACGAGGGCCTCGAGGACGTCATCGTGACGGTCACCTGCGACGAGGAGGTCGCGCACATGCGCGACGAGTACGACCGCCTGCGCGCCACGCGGCCGGCCGCGAGGTTCCGGGTCTTCGTCACCACCGCCACCGCATCGTCCTCCGCCGGGCCAAAGAGAGAGACGACGAAAGCCGGGATCCCACCCCTGGCGCCGCCGTCGTCGATGCGGCGCGTGCAGAGCGAGCAGGCGGTCACCGTGCGAGCGCAGCACCAGCACCGGCCGACGCGGCGCGTCCACAGCGCGCAGGAGCTCGCGGGAGGAGTCCATGTGCAGCCGTCCTTCCACCACCACCACCATCGCCACCAGCACTGCTGCTACTGCTGCTCCTGCCAGCGCCGTGACCGGTACACGCCCGCGCCACCGCCTGCGCGCCCGACGTACGCACTGCCCTACATGTCCAAGAAGGTAGCCGCCGCTCCTCCTTCGGTGTCCGCGGCGGAGGCGGCAGGGCGGGTGACGGCGGTTTCCACCGATGCAGCAGCCGCGAGGGAGAAGGCAACGAGCAGAGACGTCGAGACAGCCGTGCAGAACAGAAGAGCGATCTGGGAGCTGGAGTGAGGCGTGCCAGGATTAGGGCTTAGATCTTGGTGATCTACTGATCCTGTTGAGTTGTTATCACTGTTGGCTACATATACAAGCTGTAAAAATCTTTAATCTTCGTGATTGTTTGTAACATCCTCTGTTTCTTCGTCCAAGATTTAGTTGGGACGATTGGATGTTTACTGTATTTGGCAGCCACGGCAAAAAAAAATTGTTGATCGTTTTCTCTCTATTTCCCCACCGGAACAGATGTAAACAGTAAAAATTAATTATACCGTGCCTCTTGTTGATTACTGTATGTTACAATTGCATCAAATTTCTTTCAAGAAATAGATTCGCATTAGTTCCTTGTTGATAGTGTTCGCACGAGTTCATGTTACAATTGCATCAAATTTCTTTCAAGAAATAGATTCGCATTAGTTCCTTGTTGATAGTGTTCGCACGAGTTCATGTTACAATTGCATCAAATTTCTTTCAAGAAATAGATTCGCATTAGTTCCTTGTTGATAGTGTTCGCACGAGTTCATTAAGCAACCAGATTGAACTAATAATTGGGTTTCGTCACGCTTAATCAAACTGAATATAAGAAGGGGAAGCTACACGACAATTAGCATGCAGGGTTTCAGGCATGTTTACTGCATATACACAGATTCTAAGCGAAGCTATGGTTTTGACTTTTGACTGATGCTGAATAAACCAGGCGATGTGATCCTATTCGACAGTCAAAAAAAATGTGATCCCATTCCAATCGCATCTTCTCTGACGGAAAAGCATCAAGCTTGGAGTTGGAGCTACGAGTTCCAGTCGGGAACACCGCCATGGGCTCACGCGTGGTGGTTGCATGAATCCAAACAGGCCCTTGTGCCCTCGAAGCCCAGGCCTCTCTCAACCTGCATCAACTGTGAGGCCCATGGGCTATGGGCTGCACACATGGCCCAGCGTAAAAAGAGCCACACAGTAACAAACAGTCTTTGATTAATATTTGCCAACTCACCACACAGCTACCATTAAACAATATAATTAAATTATTATGAAACCACAGCGGAGAAACTACATAAACGATACATCTTTTTTTTTTTTGCGAAACGCATAAATGATACATTATAACAGGCACTTATACATGATAAGGGGACCTAAAATTTCTAAGGAAGAAAGTAAAAAACCGGGAAGAAAAATGGGTCATCTAGATGAATGCATGTTTCAGGCAATGTAAACCCAATCTAATTTGCCAAAGCAACAGCAGGATCCCTGCAGCATTGTCACTCCTCTGAGCGTTCAGAGCCTTCGTCGCTGTCGTTGCAAGGGACGGTGTAGTGGATCACGACGCGGGCTCCGGACGACAGCCTGCACGAACACGGTTCAAAGCACAGCCCTCAATACCAGAAGGATCGGACCACACGCCCGGATTATTCCACTCCGTCAAGACGACGACGGGGCCAAAACAAGAAAAAGCATCGATCGAGTGCATACCGAGCACTGACAAAGAGTTCACAGTAGGTTCAGGTAAGAAAGGCCACGGGCGGCACTTAACTTTCCTCGATCTTGACGAGCTTCTCCTCCTTCCTGAACGAGTCCGCCCTTGTAGTTGCAGTCGCGGACGCTACCGAGGCGTCGGCGAACCTCCTGCTCCCGTTCCCGGAGGCCGCGTCGCAGTCCTGCCGGGCCGAGGAGCTCCGCCGGCAGTCCGAGACGGGAGACTTGAGCGAGTCGCCCTTCGGGTGCAAGAAGGATGACAGGATTGGCGTCCGGGGGAGGCACCTCGTGCGCGATGATGTGTCGTCGGTTTTATCCTCTTCACGTCTTGTGCAATCTAGAGCGTCGCCGGCCCTGCAGATTAGTTTCAAGTGTGAGAGCATGTTCCACCATGAAACGAAAATAAAATACATGCCAAGCACAATCCTAGGCCATCAATTATGTCAAGTGCGCCAATGACCAATGTAATTAAGTTGTGGCTCTGCCAGGTAAATTTTGGGGTTTTAACAGACTGAAGAAACCATGATCTAGTAGCAATGCAGATGAATGGAATGGAACCCACTGTCTTCTTAGTTGCAGTATTTTTTTTCTTTTAAAAATGGTCCCAGCAATAGAATGACAACTTGGAAAGATACAATGCAACTGACTGTTAATGAGGATGAACCAACAGGGTCACTTCTGTATTTCAGTAGAGCAACAGAAGAATCTTGCCTGGCAGCCAGCAACGTGGTCCTATACATCTGACAAGCGGCTCGTGTCGTGAGAATGAGGGGATCACCAGAATTTCAGAAGTGAACTGGTGACAGCAACGAAGTGACGGAGAGAGAATTCACCCGCCGATCTGTATTTTCGGTTACATCTTTACTATACTATAAGCCAGTTCGCCGTAACTAGTCATGGCCCCTGCCTAAGGATAGTATTAACATTCAGATAGATTCAAAGAAAGTAAAATAAGAAATGGATAAAACAGAGAGATTGTAGTGTTTTGTCATGTTGTTTCACGCCTTTTTACAACTCTCTCATTACCAATCTGGGATCCTGCAGACCTCAAATTCTCCCCGGGCAGGTAGATTCCCGTACTTTGCTATTTTGTTTGATAGATACAAGCCAGCTACATGCTGGCATTATATGACAACCGTACAGTGTTTCTGGTATCAACCTGTTTAGTGTTAGGCGACTGCAAAAGCAATGGTCCTAGCGTTCATAAATATTCTCCAGTACATGGCTCTTCTCCAACTCTTAACTCTCTGATCCCAGCCTAAAACAGACCCAACCAAATTGCAAAACATATATGCAACCAATAATGTTTTGCGTCCCTATCAGCAATTAGTGCAAAATTTTGGATTCAATGCCCATATATCATTGGATCCACTCTTGATGAGAAATAATTTTGGAAAAGGAAACATAACTAACAAAGATCAAATTGATAAGCTAAAAGCACAAGGACAAGCAAACTCTGCAATACATAATAGTATGAAGTCATGGATTAGAAGGTCTCGACAGTTGAGCCGCTCTAGCTAAATATTTTCTTCAAAATCTACAGCCACTAAGTACGTCATGGAATTATGTATGGTTTGAACAGTTAGTCTATCCCAAATATTTGTGTATACCCAGAAATTATATCCAAATATGAAGTTATTTAAGTACACTATTAAGATCATAGTGAAGCACTGAGTTTACCTTTCTGCATTGTAGGAAGAAGACCGTTTAAGCGCTGAATATCTCTCAGCTGGAACATCTCTTTGCATCTTAGTCTCAATAAGGCTTCCACTGAAGTATTCCTTTTCTTCCAACCTCATTCCCATTAACCTGGGATTTTCTGAGAGGTAATCAAGCTCACCCATCATCATGGTGCGAGAAATTAGCGGCGAGGGGAACTTCAGGTTTGGGAACCTTGCCTTGTATGTCTGAACAATTCCAGCATTTTCCTGATCTTTCACCGAAAGTGAGCCACAAGTGATGAGCTGCATCAGTACATTTGTCGGCTTTAGCTTTGGGCAGGTGGGCACAACAATATCCTCCTCTTCAAGAATCCTAAAGCTGTTCGTCACATTATCCGCTCGTATCAACGACTCTAAACTCTCGGACTTGGCATGGGTCGACGGTATGCTCAATGGAGTAATACACTGGTGCAGGAGTTCCCTGGAGATCCCTTGGAGATCTGCTGACCGGCGAGGATGGCTTTGCCGGTACTCTGTAATTTCACGAACGACAGCATCATGATCTGTGCTCAGACTCTTCTTGCGCAACTCGGGTGCTCTGCGACCCGATCTTCTGCCAAGATCATCAGTTTGAGTTGCAGCATCCATGCAACCGGTGGGCTTGTAAACTCTGAACTCTACTGGGCTCGCAGACCCGCTCACTGGCAGTTGAGTCCTCTCATTCTTCTGGGGCTCCTCCGACTGCTGTGACATGGTCTCCAAGGAGCGATCCCTGCACGGAGAGGGGGTGTCATCCTCATCTTGTGAGGGCACAGACGGTGACCGCCGGGCCTTGGCTTCTCTAACTATCACGCTAGGAGGGGAGGATGGGTAGGAATGATCTCTTGGCAATGGCTGCCGTGCACCCTCTTTCGGTCTGCTCTGTTGCTTTTGGTGGTTGCCGTTACTGACAGGGTAAAATGGACCTGAACAGCCAGAAAATACTAGTAATCAGCGAGCAGCCAACACTGTCACGAATTGAGTAGAACCATTGAGCACTGAATTTTCTAGTCCAAGTTCAGAAATGAAAAATGCGAATTCAGAAAAAAGAAATATATGCTCACCTGAAGGGGATTGGTCCACGAGCTCGGAGCCCTTGAGCACGTACTCGCCGTCGGTCGCCGCGACGACGAGGTCATCCTCCGAAAGGTCGTGCCACACGAACCCATTCTTGTAGCTCCTGAAAACCATCGACTGACCGATCAACACGGGAACACCAAAAATTTTCGCCAAGAAAAGCAGCTCAAGAAAATGTCACGGGCAACGAGCAGCGCTGCAGTACCTCTTGCAGGACCACGAGTACATCGCCGCCATGCCCTTGCCGCGCACCATGTTGAGGTGATTAATCACATCTGAAACCCGCCGGCCGCCGCAGCCCCAGGAAAAAAAACATCGTCGGTAAACGAGCACTGGTAGAGAAAGTGGAATTGCGTGCGAGGTCGCGTCCGCTTACCTCTGAGGTAGAGCCCCTCCGGCGAGGCCAGCGGCACCTCGACGAAGTGCGGGTGCTCAAGGTGGCGGCTCCGGGTGAGGTAGTACACCACCGGCACCTTCCGCACCGCCTGCGGCCTCTGGCGCTCGGGGCTCCGCGGCCGCCGCCCTCGGCTCTCCATTCTCGGCGCCCAGCTTCAGTTTCACGCTCCTCCACTCCTAGGGAGAAGACACTGAAGTCGCGTCAGCAGCAGGAGAAGATGGCAGGAAAGAATCCGGAAAACCCGCTTCAGTTACATCACATCAAACGGCACGGCGGCACAAAATACAACAAGCTTAGCAACCTCCAAATTTGCCATCCAGTAATTAAATAATACTTCGTATATAAACAAAACAAAAACAGAGGCGACTGCCTGCAGCGAAGTGAGGGTACCTCGAGCTCCAAGTCCAAAGCCTTGAAACCGTGTCGAGATTAGCGGGCGAGTGCCTCCGGAACCTGCATTCCCGGGCGCATGACTGGCATGAAGGCGGCGCCGAGATTGGAACTCGCCGGCAATCAGAATTGGGACGAGAAGAGAGAGAGAGAGAGAGAGAGAGAGAGAGAGAGAGAGAGGGGTCGGGCAAGATAGAATCGGCAGGCAGGTATGAGGTATAGGCGCGCACGTCCCGGCAGGGTCCTTTTCGGGCTCACTGGCGCGGGCACATGAGGGGACGGGACACCGGGGAACTGGTCCTGATCCCAAACTTTCCTCCTCTCATATTTTTTGACGCGGGAGCGGGCGATGTGACCACAGGAAGGGCCAAGCAGGTGCGTACAAACAAAAATCCTCGGTTGGAGCTTTCCGGCCGGTGAGGGAGGCAGGCGCGGACACGCAGGTGCTTCCAAGCCTCAAAAGGGTTGGTTTACAGCGAGGCGTGAGGAGGATGCTTGCTTGGGCGGTGGGCGGGAGGAGCACGAGAGGGAGCAGAGCAGCGGGGCGGGGAGGATGTGATATGCGCGACGAGACGAACTCAAGAAGGCAACGACGGCATTGAATCGGGGCAGGGCAGGGCACTGGAGCAGGGCGTAATGGCGGGCACGGGCCTGCAAAACGGGGGCTTTTTCGGGCGAGCAGGAGCAGGGAACTGAGGGAAGGGAATGACTTTTTCCGTGGGCCGAGGGGGAGTCGCCGTCGACCTCTCGACTGCGAGTCTGCGGCCGCGGCAGCTGCGCCTAGTGCGCGTCAGGTTAATGGCGGGGAAAGGGAAAGGAAGGGTGGGGGCACGGGGCTGGCAGGGGCTCGAGGTCAAACGGCAGTGGTATGTATGGCGCTGGCCGGCGCAGGGCGGGCAGGGGAATAAAGCAGCGGGTACTGGGACTGGGTGACGACTGCCGAAGCAGGCGGCGAGAAGAGAACAGTGGAGTGGGGTGGACGGCGGTGGCGCCGGGCGGTTTTGGCAGGTGAGACAGGTGTACGAGGGGGCGGAGCTGGTGGCATTGATTGCGCTAGCGCCCGTCGCGTCGGAGGGGCTGGGGCGGGCTCCTTGCCAATGCCTGCCTTTGCCTAGCCGCGGAGCGCGGAGATCGGAGACGGCTCGGCGGTGATCGAGGACGGGGCTCGACCATGGCTTGCAATTGCAAACACCGGGTTCATGGACCACCCATCCTCCCGTGTGAAGACGTAGATTGGTTGGTTGCCGTCCGGCATCCGCCGTCTGGAGCGGCCGGGCCGAGGCGTTTCTCGTCTCCTCTCAACTCCGTGCACGTGCAGGCCAGCAGCACGGCACGCACGGGACTAAGAGACACCGAATCGAAATTTTGTTCCGACTAATTTACTATAAAAAAATATCGTTCTAACTAAAAAAATAAGTTAAAAAAACGGATCACAAGAAAGACGAACAGGGCCTCTGATAGACTGATGGAAGGAAGCATACTGCAATGCTCCGGTGTTTGGTTACAGGATACGTGGGATGGAACCATGGTAATAGAGAATATTTTAGGAAAAAGCTAACCATTAACTGGTTCTTTTGTTTCCTCTATCTAATCACATGATTTTTCAACAGTTCGATACATCGTTGATTGTGTTACGGTGAGTGGATTCGTGAAGGCCATCCGCTGCACATGTACGAACGTTTCTTTCTTTCTTCCTTTTTTTTTTCTACCATTTTTTTCTCTTTTTATACATATTTATAAATTAAACTACATAATTATTTTTGAACATAGTTTCATATATCTGCTAATATATTATGATATTAATTTATACATCTGAATACTTGAATATAACTTATACGTTCAAATATACATCTTAGTCATTCATCAAGTTATATATCTAAGTTATACAAACAAGTTATTATAATATAAGTTATCAATGTTGACTTCTACGTATAAGTTTATTTATCTAACTTATAGGTTATACAAACAAGTTATTATAATATAATTTATTAATATTGACTTAAACAAGTTATTATATTATAAGTTAGAATGTTGACTTGTACATATAAATTTATTTATCTAACTTATAAGTTATATAAACAAGTTATTATAATATAAGTTATCAATGTTGATGTGTACATATAAGTTTGCTCATCTAACTTATAAATCTAACTTTTATATGGATACCATCTAACTTTATCACGTAGTAAGTTATATGTATATCTTTGCCACGTAAGTTATATATTTAAGTTATGCACGGGTCAAAATAGAAACCGAGTGTGTTGCCGAGCGCACGAAACTAAAACAAAAGCACACGTGCGAGGTTAGCCATAAAAGGATGTCCGTTAGTTTTGCATCGTACAATTTGAAAATTGTGTCCAATTTTTTTGGTTTGTTTGTCAGTTGTTTTCTAGCTTATCAACACTCGGTTGTGGCCTGTCATTAAAACAACCGAACGATAGATAGAAAGCCCCGTATTTTAAGATGTCCCTTTTCGTTTCTCCAAAACTGAAGTACCATCTGGTCCCTTTTTTATGTCGCTCATCTTTGTTCGTGTGTCCTCTCTTCTTCCTGCTCACCTGCTTTGCCACACCGGCTATGCTCGACCTCCTCCTCCTCATTGGCCCAGCCATGACTGCGACACACACTTACTCCGCCCTTTTGGCTTGGCGGTGGTACCCACTCGCCCGTTCCACGCCACTAGCTCGGCTCAACGGCGGCACCTGCCTACTCGGCTACTCCTCTCTCCTTTGGCCTGACAGCAATGTCTGTCTAACCGATCCACCCCACTAGTTCGGTCCCACGATGCCATCTACCTAGCCGCTCCGTGCCACTAGCTCGAGCCCATGGTGGCGCCCTTATAGCCCCGACGACGGTGTTGTCCTAGCCTAAGTCTCGTGCTCCACTAGGAAGAATGTAATGTAAAATGACAACTGAGTTCATAGATAGCATGTGGAGGCCAATGGTATGCCTACTCATCCCTCTGGGCCCCTATCCCTCTAACTAAACAGCTACTTGAGATTGTTCTATCTCATAAAATGTGGATAGGATCATCTATTCCTTATATCCAAAACCAAACACACGGCCCCGTGAAAAGTGACGGTAGTATCGTATAGTGGACTAAAATTCGAACACACGACCATGCAAGCAACTTAGTTTTTAGGACCATTAAAGAACTAAGTGACTTTCACAAGGCCTTACCGGTAATTTTCGCAACAAAATAAATCAAAGCCACACTCACCGCATCTAAAGTTGGCCCTGTGGGTTCGCCGTGCTGCCCTGTCCTGACTCCTTCGGCAGTGAGGGTGAGGCTGCGGCCTGCGGTTGGCGTGGTAATCATTGTAGAGCACCGTGCAAGAAAAGCTTCCAGCTTTACGATAGAACAGTACAAGAGAAAGGAGGAGATGGTAGCCTCCGTCGTGCGGCTCGCGCCGAATGTCCTTGGGAGTCACTAATTACTCTACCCATTATGTTAAGGTACTCTAATCACCCAGGCGTAGGATTGTCTGTGCACTCGCTACGGCAGCCCTTGCTACTTGTACGCTTATATTTGTACATAGCGCAGCTTTTGAGATTGTCTTCTGTCTGATCTAACTAAAATGAATAAGTGGCAAATAAGATAATCTCCGGTTCGCTTGAGCTTATTCAGAACTACTTTTTAAACATATAAAGTTTTTCTCTCATAATATTTCAGCATAAGCATCAGCATCAGCATAAGCTAAATTTCAGCGTCAGCGAACAGGGTGAATGATAAATAGAGCAGGATAGCAAAGGCCCTTTCTTCTTTTGTACTCCCTCCATTCTAAACTATAAGTAATTATAACATTCTTAGAGACTTAAAGCATCTTATGATCAAAATTTAAAAAGCAATTACAAAGATGTATAATATCAAATGGGTAGAAGCAGGCGCGAGGGGGCTAAGAGCTTTAGCACACCCGTAAGCCGGAAATTCAGGCCTGGAGTTTCAGTAGTTAAACACCACGATGAAACACTAGCGTGGCCAGAGACTGGCATTTTGTACGTTCTGAAACTCTATTTCTCCTTAATACAAAGATACATATTGCTTGTGCGTATTCAAGAGAAAAATCTAATAATACTTATTTGGTATTATAAATTATATTATTTTATTAGATAAATTTGATTAAATTTGAGATGTTTTGACTCAAAAAAAAAATTAGAATGACTTATAATTTGGGATGGATAGATTACTTAGTGAAAAAATATAGAGTAAAGCGCATAGCCGGTCCTAAAAATGCATGGATGTATTATGCCAATTTTATACTCGCGTTCTTTCCATACTTAATCTTTGTTCGTGTCCTAGTAACCATTTAAACGGGTCCGAGCTAACATGTCAGTTCCATCTCTCCTTTCCCAATTCTCTCGTGGACATCACCACCTGCCCATGCACTTGCCGCTCGTGGCGTACCATGCCAACATCGCCTTGTGCTGTTGTGCACCCACCCCTACCGCAGCGCCATCATGAAATTGTAGTTAGCGAGTAGCGATGCGCCGACTCGACAGACACCCTGCCTTATGCGTCGTCTCACCCTCTCCACCCTATCGTTGCTGTCATCGTGGCCCTACGGCCGCTGCTAGCATGTCTTCCTCATCGCTGCACGCTGCTTGGTGGTGTCCAGACAGCCGTCGTAGTACCAGGATTTGGACAAAGATTACATTTGAATAAGGACACCCACAACCGTTACTAGCTTTAAGTCAACTTATTCAATAGTGCTAACTTTTATTACGTAGCTTTTAACATGAATAACCTTACTTGACATTCTCACATTACCTTGAAATATGTACAAGAGCTTAACTCTTAATTAAGAGCTACATTTTTTCTCTCTTCTATTAAAATATGAAAAAAAAATACTTAGAGCCAACTTAAAAACCAATTCTTAGAGCTGTCCTAAATATTGGGATCCGAACAGAACGCATATCATAATGATATAATTGATTAGTACGAGGGTCCGGTGACGAACCCACAACCATACGAAGTCACCTACAATGGTCACTCTATGAACTAGTTGTAAGCATATTATTTTATTTTTTATTAGATTAAGAGTTGTCGTATATTCACATTCAAAGATCATGTGATGTTGTTACTTAGGATTATTCATATTAAAAAATTATGTGCTAAGAGTTAATATTATTAAAAAAATATATTAAAGCTAGTAACCAGTATCTCGTACTGTAAGGATGCCCGGGCTGGGGATTTTAATTTTGCGAGCAGCTTTCCTTTACCATCTCTGACCGAGATTCCATCATTGGAGCAGGAAATCTTCAAAACAGGGCCCTGCCCACTGTGGCTGTGGCCTGGCGGAGTATCTGAGACTATGGGTCCATGGGCTAGCCCTGCTAGCCAATAAAATCAAGGAGTATTTGCCCTTTGCCTTGGTCCACAAAAAAGTCAAAACAATAGCCATAGGAAACTGCTCCATTTCGACAGGTGTCAAATGCTACAATATACTGGGGCCACGTTCAAAAAACAATACACTAGCACCACGTTCAAAAAACAATATACTAGCGCCGCATAACAACATCACATACCCTACTTAATCCCTTTCCTTCCATATATTTTGGATCGACCAATGACCCAAGGAAAGTAAACTCAGCATCCCTAGTAAAACGGTACCCGCAGTTCTTTGTGTTCACAAAATCGGTAGGATTCCATTTCGCCCACGTGCACCACGTTCAAAATATTGTTAACAACATTACCCTACTTCATCCCTTTCCGTCCATATATATTTTGGATCGACCAATGACCCAAGGAAAGTAAACTCAGCATCCCTAGTAAAACGGTAACCGTACACTGTTTATTCGCTGAAAAGTAGTGCTAAAAAACAGGGTCTATATATACTATTAGTTGTTCCTTGTATGGATTGATGTATAATGCATGAACCTAACATGCATGAAATGATTCTCAAATCTCCCAGCGGCATGTAAGCATGCGAAGTCGAATTGATGGAACACTTCGATTTTTTTTCTGTCGTCCCTAAAGCTGTCAATTTACCATGATAAAACGAGAGATGTTTCAGCGAATATACTTGAAATTTTGGATCACAAAAATAGGAAAAGCATGCATTAAGTTTTTTTTTTGTTTCATGCCTTGAAAGACAACGTTTGGCTAGGCAGATGATCCTAACCCCAGGCGTCTGAAATGAAGATGTTGCTTAGACCAAACAATTTTACCATGCGCTCTACTAAATAGCCCCAACTACCCAATACTCCTACCTATCCATACCAATACCTAAACAAAACTTGTTTTTGCTGATCCGAGGTTTTATAAGTACTCCAACTATCATACTCCCTCCGTTTTAAATTATAAGTCGTTTTGACTTTTTTGGTACATCCATTTTGCTATGCATCTAAGTATAATATAATATGGCTAAATACATAGCAAAATGGATGAACTAAAAAAGTCAAAGCAACTTATAATTTGAAACGAATAGAGTAAAATATAATGATTCAAGTGTTTGAAATTTATCTCCCATTACAAGGGATTTCATTTTCGTTAATTAGCATGTCCCTTCTTTCCCAAACAACATAGGTTAATCAAAGAGTGCAATGCGCTTTAGTAAGGATTTATATATGACAACCCCCCCCCCAAAAAAAAAACAATCCTAGGATCTGTTCAATTTGGGTACTAAGGTAGAAGTGTAATATAATTACTCTCTCCATCCTAAATTATAAGTCACTCTAACTTTCTTAGAGAATTAAAGCATCTCAAGTTTGATTAAATTTATATAATAAAATAATAACATTTATGACACCAAACAAGTATCATTAGATTCTTTACTAGTTATATTTTCATAATATATCTATATTTATTGTCATAAATCTTTATAACTCTATATAGTTTTGGTCAAAATTTAAATATTTTGATTCTCCAAAAAGTTAGAATGACTTAGAATTTATAATGAAGGGTGTACTTATGAACAAGAGCAAACAAAGAAATGAGAGGAAAAAACAACCAAGAAAATACTTGTCTTGCTGCTAAAGGTGGTACTGCTCAGTTGTGGGGAGCAGACAATCGTACTTGAATCGATCAGTGAAAGCAGCCGAGACGTAAAGGCAAACACGTTGGGGGTGTTTGGTTAACGCGGCTAAAGTTTAGCTACTATCATTGGATGTTTGGATACATACATAAAGTATTAAATATAAACTGAATTATAAAACTAAATGCATAGATTGAGACTAATTTATGAGACGAATTTTTAAATATAATTAGTCTATGATTTGATAATGTGGTGCTACAATAAATATACACAAATGATGAATTATTTATGCTTAATTAATTCGTCTCGCGGAGTACGACGGAATCTGTAATTTATTTTTTTATTAATATACAAATACCACATACGACGTCATATGTGACTTTAGCCCTGTACCAACATCCAACGTCGCTTCCATGTTTAAAGATAGAAGCAGCAGTGGTTAGTTCCGGACTTCCAGTACAAGAACAGCCAATGCTCTTGGCAACATTTCTTGCAAAGCACAGCTAGTAATTAAAGCCTTAGAGACCATAAATGTCAGGATCTGAGCCCCTCATACATAAATAAATATAAAGAGATCTTTTCCTGTTTAAATGTTAAAAAAAAAAAGCTGAATAATCGGTTACTGTCTTAGAAAAAACTCAGCCTGGCCTCCTAGGTTGCCACCAACTAGAATATACTCGTGTCCATAATCCATATTACTATATCACTATATGCCATGTGTATAGTAACACAGTAACAGGGTCTACACAACTGTTGATTTTTTTTTTACAAAACATGCCACTGATCAGACATTATGGATAACCTTGCAGATGCACGCGTCTCAATAAAGCGTCCAGGAGGCAGCAACCAGTCTCAGCAAAGCGCCTAGTTACTTGAGAACGGGAACATTAACCACGCGTCTAACCCAAGTTACCCAGGGATTAGCTACTGAGCACGTACCTCAGTAGGAGGGCACGGCCACTAGACAGTGACGGGTTACGGCTGAGGAAGGCAGGAACACAGACGCGGACAGGACGTCGAGCAAACGAGGAGTCCAGGACAGGAGCGCATGTTAGTAGGGTCGGCACCGGCACGGCCGGACCGACCAGGCCAGGCCACCAGTAGCCGTGCTCTCCTTTTGTCGCGGCGTGTCGCTGACAAAAGACCGATCGTCCGATTGCACGTCTGCATACCCTTGTCTAACAGTGATGGCCTGATCTTGCAGACATTCCGATCTGGAGTTGAGCACGAGCCCCATGCCGCGAACTGTTCGGCTGGGCATTCTTTTGGACTAGCACCACGGGAGTACACTACTACAATATGTATACCGTTGATTATTATACTCTGGTACCGTTGATTTATGTTACAGATATGATGTGTAAACTACCCATCCTTCCAGACGTATTTTGTGTCCATTCGCTGCTTCCAATCAGTAGAAACACGAACCTCTGTATAACTCTATGTACCCTCTAATGTACAGGCATCTGTGGTCTGTTACCTTATCCCATTCCCATCCCAGCTGAAGTGAGCTCCCAGGGGCAGAGCCCCAGAGGTACGGACGGTCACCTTGCGTTGCAGCACTGCGTGTTGCCTCGCCGTAGCTTGTCCCAGAGGCACACCATCTGCGCCGGCGACTGGTAGTGCGCGGTGAGGTAGCCATCAACGCAGCCGGACTGGCAGAAACCGGCGCTGTGGACGTACGCCACGGTGTTCCCCGTCCCTGAGCGGTTGAATTGCCCCACCCACATCCCCATGCTCACATCCTCCATCTTGAACATCTGAGTAAACGCAATCATTTGTTGTTTATTCCCTTGAAGACTCAGTATATGTAATCATTTGTTAAGCACCCGTGCACACAGCCACTGATTGCATGGCGATGGGCACGGCTTTTGACTTTTGGTAAATCTTTTCAGGGTCAGGCATGATTGGGTGGGTTCATGTTTTTTCTGTTTTCAACAAGAGTGGTATCATCCACGGGAACCAAAGTTAAAGCAGGTGGTTCTTGAGTGCTAGTGTGGATCCCATTTGGATTGCAGGTTGCATGCAGCTAATATATCCTCTGCTACCTGATACGAAAGGAGTGGAGTGGAGAGAGATCTTACATTTAGTCGGCCATTCTCCATTTCAGATGCGATGAAGTTTGCAATGTCAGAAGAAACGACATAGCCTGCACCATCAGCATAAGGCGGGTACTCTTCTCTGGGCCACTCCTGGAATTTGAAACAACATTACAAAAGAGTTCAATTGATACACCTCAATCATGCGTGCTGCAGTGAGAGAAAATTAGCCTACATGATTACAGGAGACAATAATGTATTCACGTGGACATCTTGTGATGCTCATGAAGTGACAGCCAGTTACATGCCTAACAAATGTCTTTCAAACCATTTGTTCAGTCAAACTCAGTGCTGTAGCACTTCTGAAGGATACCGCATCCATAGGGTAGTGACAAGGTGTAAATGTAAATGGCAGATCTTCCACTTTAGCAATCGGAAAATACGACAGTACAATTATTTCACGACATTGAAGTTTCATGCAACTACCCTATACTAGTTACAAAACAGATAGTTTGATTTGTCATTCTGACAGAGACTCTCTGTTGTGTTTGTACCATGAATGTTTCACTACTTCTCATATCTAAAGCCATATAACTGGAGTAATAATCAATCTGTGTATCTTAAAAATAAGCCATGGAGATGACATTTTACCTCGTATGAGACAGCCCATTTTCCCTCCCGCAGTGGCCTGTGGTAGTAGTTCATGTTCCCCAAATAGAAGCTTTTGCCATCTTGGATTTTTTTAACTTCAGCCATTACTGAATCAAGTCTAACAAAGGTATCATCATCACACTTCATGACATACTTCGCCGGAACAACACGAGCCTTCGATGTTCAAACAACAACATGAAAAAATGGGAGAGCATGTGCATACAAATTGTCAGAAAATGCACTTGAAATACTCCTATAATGTGTTTATACACCCTTGTGCTACATACCACATAGTCACAAATGGCAACAGTCTTCAGAACAACCAGATCATAGCTATCTGCAAAAGGGACAATGACAATGTCCCTGAAGAAATCTGCTTCTTTTATCAAATCTTCATTCGCTTCCTTTCTGCCGTTCTGCCCTAAAACATGTTCCAGTTATTTATGTTCCTATCAAGACAAAAACAGAGGAAGACAAAAATTTTCGAGGTATTACCAATGCAACAAAAAAACGTGCCACTATGCTTGATGAATTTCGCACCAAAGACATCCAAGATCTCCTCACGGCCATACGCTCAGTGAAATGGCTCCCCGCTGAAAGAACGCCTATGAACAGCTCAACATTCTCTTTGCCAAGAGGAGGGGTTTTTAGTTCTGTCAGCAACTCCAGATTTCTTTGTACAATGCTTGGATGAGCCGTTGGTAAAGAACCAGCTACTATTGATTTGATGTCAATATTACCATTCACAGAAAAGATTTTGGCATCCTCAAGAACAAAGCCCTTGAAATAATAAAAAAATTGCACCAACAGATTAGAACATTTTACCAATTAAGAAACAAGAACACATAAACTAAATCAAGTAAATGGTTTAGAAAGGAAGCTCAACTTACAACACGGTAAGGAAAGGATGTGACATGCTTCCCATCAACATGAAAATGGTAGCCTTCTAAACCAGCACTTAATGTTAGAACAAACAATTCTTCCTCCAAGAATGGATATGGCCAATGTATCCAATTTCTGTTATTCTTTCCAGCAACACGGTTCTGCAACCACGATCTCTTCAACTCCTCTGATGCACCACCAATGTTTCCAGACCATTCCTCACATATCACTAATCCATCAACTGCGCCACGGGTTAGCAATATAAGAGATCTGACATCAATAATCTGCCAATTTTTTTTCATGATGTCAACAGTTCTCATTACAAACAATTTATGTAGAATACCATCCTGTTGGCAGGCAGGTATCCTCTAGGAATCAGTTATACATTTTGACTATGGAGATGTTGGGCAACATTTTGTAGAAACTAGAAAGGATGGTGTCCACCATCTCTATGGTCTATAATATCTACACGGGTGCATCAACATAAACATTTCGTACAATGTATATAGATTATGTAAGACAAAGAGACAGAAATCCTTTTTTTTTTTAAAAAAAGGAAAACAAAAAAGATATAGTATCCACAGCTATTCTGTATTGTTTATGATTGCACAACTGAGCGCTCAGGTACAAATGCTTGATGGGAGGTTCAGTTATACTGAGTTTCATGTGTTGCTGACCTAGGAGGCTAGGAATAGCAACAACTAACAGACACACTACATCAGAAAATCAGAACATGTGCACTACCACTACAGCTAACAGATATGCTACAACAGGAAATGGTAACACGAATACTGTCATGTTAAAGGAAAAGAAACAAACCATGAATTGCTTCTACCACATGTGCCAACAGCTCTAGTAAAAATGGTGGCAGAGGATGAGAGGACTCCACTATGTATAAGCTGTTCGCATGACATTGCTATTCTCGACAAGGAGGCATGTCTCCTTTTATAGAAGCATCAACTAAACGAAGGAAACTTATTGTTGGGAAGGACCAGAACGGGTTGTGCAGCAACATATTCTTGGGCTCATCCAATTTGTCAAAGATCAACTAAACTGTCTTGCTGCCCTCATCAAAAGAACAATCACCACAGTACTCTTAGAACGACATTTTCATATCTACACTTCGTTAGGAGTTTCCCAATGTTGGAATGACATACCATTCCATCAATAAAAGTACGCTATGGCTATCAGTATCTTAAGTACTAGTAGGAATTGAGCAACACAGCCGGTTGCAGCAATTTTCTCTTTGAATAGTTCCCTAGGATCCACTGGTACAGTCAGATTGCAAATCAATAACCCCATATGTCAAAAGCTACAATGCTAATTAATCGAACATCCCAAAAGAGCCGAGAGGCGGAGACTTTTGTGCACCAAGCGTCCAACCGTACGATCAAAACTACAATCATAGTAACACCTACCCTGAAGGCGCGAACCACAGCTCTCTTAATGCAAAGTAACATCCTAATTTACTCTGTTGAGTACCATCACGTTTTTTCCCTACTATATAAACTGGTTCCTCACGGACTTGAAGTTTAATCCTCCAGTTTATTTAACAGTATCACTATCACCGTGCAATCATGAAGAAGATATTGACGGTAAAAAGTACCACTGGTACTGTCACAGCAAGCAAGGAAGAGACAGGGCCACCGACGCACCGGTCTCCTCGTCGGGGCGCGACCGACGGCCGTCGCACCGGAGCGCGGATCCCCATTGTCCGCGGAAGCGCGTGTTCAGCTCGATCACCGGGCGGCGGCTCCAGTCCCCGCTGAGCCGCGGGTTGAAGTGCAGTATCCTCGGCGCCGCGTCCCCGTCGCCTTCCCCGCGCAGCTCCACCGCAAACTGCGCCACGCCAGCGGCGCCTCCACCGCCCCGCGGCGCGCCGACCAGCGTGACGTGTGACCCCAGCGCCAGCCCGCAGGGCAAGGGCAGCAGGACGCCGCCGCCGTCAGCATGGCGGAGACGGAGATACGCGCCCGACCGCGTGATCGAGGCCTGGCACCGCGTCGCGCCGCCGACACCCACGGCCGCGGGCGGCGGCGCGGGGGCAGATGACGAGGGGGAGGAGGAGAGGACGTCGCGGAGGAGGCGCCCACCGGACCGGAAGGCGCGCGCGGCGGCCGCGTGCAGCGGCGGGGCGGCGGCGTCAACCGCGCGCACGTCGAGGGTGGAGATGGGCAGCCGATGCTGCTGGTGCCTGGACGGCGAAGCGGCCTGCTGCGCCGTGTCAGAGCTGGGGAGGAGGCGGTCGGCGGAGTGTAGGGAGAAGGTTGCGACCGAAACGAGCGCGGCGAAGGGGAGTAGCAGCAGCAATGGGCGGAGGCCGCCGCCGGTGCGGCGTTGCCGGCGCATGGGCGGCGCCGGCACGTGTTGGATTTTCTGGAGGGTGGTGAGCGGTGACGACAGGAGGGAAACGGTGCGTTCGAGCCGAGCTTTGGAAAATTCGCGAGGTTTAAGGTGCAGGACAGCAGGAGAAGGGCGTGTCGTTTTTTATTTACTTTTTTTTTCGCGTGCACGGTAGTTTGTTTGCACTCAAAACGTTGCCATTCGCTTGAGATAAAGGATACAGTACCCGGGTACTATACAACTATCAAATTAGTTAAAGGAAATGTACAATTATCAACATGGTCAGTCATGGAACATGTGTTGTACTATCATCATAAAGACCTAAACCGGCTCTTTAACATTAGCAAAGGTAAGGGCAAGACTTTATATAGGCGGATCAATTTTGGATTCTTAAAAACTAGTTTTTCTTTTAGTTTCTAAAATCTGAATTCTAAGCAAAAAAAAATAATGGGGGTGTTTGAATTCCTTAGTATTTAAAAATCTTGACTTTATTTATTGCTCTATGGGTAAAAAAAAAACTAGAAAAGTTGGCATCATCATCAACTTTTAAGATTTTTAACATCTGGACAACATAAAAGCGGCTGTTTGGATCCTATAAATAATAAAAACTCCTTCTTAAGAACTCCAAATTATAGGAGTCCAAATGTTTCATAGTTTTCTAGATTTAAATACTTTGCTATTCATTTATATATTTTGTCTTTTCTAGATTCATGGCTTTTGTACATTATGTCTAGATGCATATGAAAGCAATGTATCAAAAAAAATCAAAATATCTTATTTTGAGATGGAGTTAATAGTACATATATATCAGTGTTTTACTAGGAGTAACAATCTTACGTTAATAACTAGCAAACATATCCGTTTGAGTACGTGGTTGATGCACAAACTTTTTAAAAGCTAAATTTTAGGTCAATTTAGCTCACTTTTATAGTCTAATGAACTAATTCTATTTCTTTTGTAAGATTAGCTAAACTTTAGATACAGCCTTGAACCACATGTTTAGAGCTTTAAAGAGTTAAAGTGGTTTAAAGTTTAGTGGCTCAACTTTAAACCATGAGATCTAAATAAAAGACAGATATATTACTGCTCCCTCCGTCCATGAAAGTAATTCTAGCACAGTGTCATAGTTTTGTATCTTAAATTCAATCAACTATGGATAAAAGTATCAATATTTATGATATCAAATAAATATCATTAGATTAAATACGAAATATATTTTTATAATAAATTATTTTGGAGTCATAAATGTGAATAGAATTTACTAGAAATTTGGTCAAACGTGAACTACTTTTATTGACGCGGAACATGTAGTTGTATTCTTTTCTGGACAGAGAGAGTACATGTCAGCAGTCTTAAATAGTTAAATATCATCTCATAAAATATCACATAGGATTTTTTATGACATGGAGGAGAAAGGGAAAGGTGAGAGAAAGAGATGATTCTTTGTGAAGCAACCGTCTTATGAGAAAAAATTTAGGACGGCTATGAGGTAACTATTCCAACGTTGTATGATTTAATATTACCATACAATTCACAGGAATTTCTCTTTATTGATTATAAAAAAATAATTAATTAATATAAGACATCTTAAAAGATACTCCATTCGTTCTAAATTATAAGTCGTTTTGACCATTTTGGTATATTTATTTTATTATGCATCTAGATAAATAATATATCTAAATACATAGCAAAATGAATAAACCAAATAAATCAAAACGACTTATAATTTGGAATGAAGCGAGTAACTCACTATACGTGGTGGTCGTTCATTAGCACTGTATAAAATCATCTATGAGACAATGTCAAACGCACTAGTATAGTACACTCTTTAGAATTCGAGGTGGCGCGTGGCCGAGAGTCGTATGTCAGCAGCACTTAAGCTAGTTAAATATCTTCTATTATTTAATATTCAAAATCAGTGGAGCTACAGTAAAAAGCATCTGAGGCGCAGCCGAACACCACGTGGCGGGGCCTCCTACGCCACGTGTGCGCAGCCGCGCAGCGGGTAGGCAGATGGCGACGGGCCTAGCAGGCGCGTGGTGGCGGCGGTCGATTATCACGGCGCCCTCGCTCCGCCTAGGACGATCCGCCATCCGGCCCGCATGCTCGTCACACTCGAGAGTTCGAGCCGAGTCGCTCACGTCGCTCGAGCTGGCCCTCGAGGCGTGGACTGATGACGTAAACTTCAAATCTCATTTGTGAATTGTGACGTGTTTAACCCGCGTGGGTCTATTCCTTTTCAGGCTATGGTATGACTAGATTTTATACTAGTTTGGATTGAAATAAGGCTCCATTACTGAAAAGGAATAAATTTGCTCCATAAAGTGCTAGGAGAGGCGTATTGATTTAGATGCATCATGACCACTAGGAGAACCGCATGAATCACTACATTGTATAAATCAAACGCTGACAAATTTTCACAAAAAAAAAAACTGACAAATGACCTATAACTAGATAAGAAACTAACAGTTGACGGTTGGTCTTCGCCAGAGCTTATCAACTAGCCAATAATATTTTCCTCTCACAACAAATTAGTACCAGCAGGCCTTATCAGCATAGAAACCAATCAACGAACAGGTTGGACGCTTATTTGAATAGAATATTGTAGAAATTAAGAATATGAATTTTTTAAACAGCAGCTGAGGTAGAATAAAAAACTTCCACTTTTAGCTTTGGGTTAGATCTGTCGTCGTCCTCTTCATGTAGGGCCGGACAAAATACTTGTGGCTCGTCAACTCGCTCGACTCGTGTCCGGCTTGTCTCGGCTCGTTTTAACTTTTTCATAAGCTGAGCTGAAAGTCTAGCTCGCTGTTTTAACGAGCCAGCTCGCGAGCTGCTCATGAGTTCAAACGAGCTGAGGCCTATCAGCCCATAACCATGAATTCAGAAGATAATGATGCTGACCTATAAGTGTACACCTATTTTATTGGTATGTAATCCTTATTTTCAGTTGTTTCATATGAATTTTGATTTTATAATTATTGTGGTACTTAAATGTTGATTTATGAATTATTTTCCAGGGAGAAGATAATGATGCTGACATTGAATTTGTGGACTTTCCTAAATCTGTGGTGGCAAACAACTAGTAAGTATGCTGGAACTGCATGTATTATGGATGGACCAGCTATATTGCATGGTTGATACTTTTGATGAACCTAATATGTATTAATCATGGTTGTATAACGGTGAATAAAACCTTCTAAAATTATTATGGCATAAACATTATAAACATATGTGTTCCTATTTTTTATAGCTCGTGAGCTAAACGAGTCAGCTCGAGCTCGTTAACGAGCCAAGCTGCCCTTTAATATTAACGAGCCGTGTTAGCCTAACGAGCCAGCTTGAACTGGACCGAGCCGAGCCAAACTAGCTCGATTTCCAGCCCTATCTTCATAGGAGGCATTTAAGTACCGGACCTTGACCGTCGTTTGAACCTTGGCCTTCGTATTCGGTGTCGCTAGTATCATCTTCGTTACTTCGAAGGTCGATTCATCACTATCATCGCTACTACCATAATAAATCTCATCGCCGATCCTTAAGTTTGTTTACGAGCTCGTCAGCACGTGGAGGCTCAATATTTACCTTCTTGTGAGCAACCGGAGGCTTAATATTGTCCTCCTTGTGAGAAGGATTCGACTGCCCATTACGTGGTGCACGAATTAAATTATTGTCACTTCAAAATTTACCATGAATTGCTTCAGCTTGTGTCCACAACTTGTTGTAACATTTCACGTTGTCGCCATTGCTCCCAGTACTCCTTGAAAGATAGACCTAGGAGCTTGGGCATTGTGGAACTGTGGATCAAACGAAGAAGATACAGAAAAACTAGGGTTGCAACAAAGAACAAAACCATAACACACTAGAGATGTGTTATAAATCAGAAGAAAAGGTTAACACATCTCTTGTGTTATCAGGTCTAATTGGTTGACTTCCAAAATATGTCAAACCAAAGATTTAGCAAGCCATGATTTTGGCTATTGTTTGGTTTACTACCAAAACTTGCCAATTTTTCATATTTTGCTTGCCAAATCTATGACAAAATTTTTTACCTAACTTTGGTTTGCCAAATCTTTGATGTGATAAATTTTAGTCGCAAACCAGTCAGGCCCATCGTTTTTACACTTTGTTACAGCTCTAGTTTTCTCCATATCTTCGTTCATTTGATCCACAATTCCACCATGCCCAAGCCTCATGGTCTATCGTTTGAGGAGTATTGGCGACAACGTCAAATATTACGACAAGTTGGGGATACAAGCTCAGGCAATTCCAGGTACATTTTGAAGAATGACAATAATCTGATTCGTTTACCACCTAATGAACAGTCAAATCCTTCTCTCAAGGAGGAAAATATTAAGCCTCTGTCACTCCCGAGGAAAATATTGAGCCTCGAGGAGCTGACAAGTTCATCGACGACCCCAAAAGGATCAACAATAAGATTTATTATGTCAATAGTGATAACAATGATGAACCTGTTAGATTTAATATGGGCTTGGTCTATATTTAATTTAATTAAATCAAATAAATCCTAGTCCATATTAAAATATTAAGGTGCATTATAGTTTTAATCCCGTATGGGATTTTGACTATTTGTTGACTTAACTTCAATAGATGAACTACTTGTGCATCTATTGAGAAGTTGGGAGAGGTTAAGAGCATGCCACATGTGCGCGCGCCGCTGCCTCAGAGCCGTGGCGAGGCGTGCGTGTCATGTCGTGTAGAGCACGGGCCGCTCCGCTCCACGACATGGTGTGGGTGTGATTGCTCGAGTAATGTATGGACTATCTTCCGAACACTCCTGCCCTCTATGAGGAGCCTCTCACACCAACACAACGGCGCCACAATCTTTCGGTCGAGTTGCTTCTGAGTTTCCCGTCCCAATCCTTTGCGTTGGTTGCTATGTCTTCCAAAAACTCATGCTATTACCTTGCTTTCCTCTATGACGAGCCTCTCACACCAACACAACAACGCCACAATCTTTCGGTCGAGTTGCTTCTGAGTATTCCCATAACTCCAACACCAATTGCTCTGTCTTCCCGGAAACAACAGCACCACAATCTTTCGGTCGAGTTGCTTCTCTGTATTCCCGTAACTCCTGCACTGATTGCTCTGTCTTCCTGAGAAACATGGTTGCTCTGTCTTTCGAACACAATCTTTCGTTCGAGTTGCTTCTGACTTTGCCCATCCCAATCCTCTACGCGCATGGAGAGTTGGTTGCTATGTCTTCCGAAAACTCATGCTATTACCTTGCTTCCCTCTATGAGGAGCCTCTCACACTAACACAACAGCGCCACAATCTTTCGATCAAGTTGCTTCTGAGTTTCCATGTCCCAATCCTCTGCGCACAAAGAGTTGGGAGACCATGCCTCTGGAACTGTTGTCTGCATCTGCGACACTTGCTCGGGTGTGTTGGTGATAAGGTTTTTGGGGAGCGTCGCCGCGGTTGCTCTGTCTTCCAAAAACTCCTATCCTTTATGAGGAGCCTCTCATGCTAACACAACAGCGCCACAATCTTGCTGTCGGAGTTGCTTCTGAGTTTCCCCGTTCCAATCCTCTGTGCGCACGAAGAGTTGGTTGCTCTGTCTTCTGAAAACTCATGCTATTACCTTGCTTCCCTATATGAAAAGCCTCTCACGCCAACACAACAGCGCCACAATCTTTCGGCCAAGTTGCTTATGAGTTTTCTCGTCCCAATCCTCTGCGCGCATGAAGAGTTTGGAGAGCAGGCCTCCGGAACCACTATCTACATCTGCGACACATGCTCGGGTGTGCGGGCGATCAGGTTTTTAGGGAGCATCGCCACGACTGCTCGCTGTTCGTGAACGTCTTCTTCCTGGTGGTGCTGCTAATCTGATCCTCTTCTTCCTGGTGAACGCCTGAGAGACTGCACGACGAACACCTTCCTGCATCGACTGTGGTCCGCGACTTTGAGCAACACATGATGACGACTCATGTGAACGGAGCCACCGGTGCCTTGAGCATGAGTCGCTCCGTAAAGTATAATCCCTTCCTTGATTTTTTTTTAATTCAACATCATTTCCGCTATGACCAACATGTTGTTCATGTACGTATCCGCTACTGTTGCGAGTAGTAATATTACACACGTGTACATACATGTTGTCACAAATTTGCTATGGTTTTTCTAAATTAAATTAAACATGAATTTGCCTAATTTCCTAACAATCTAATTACCTGATATTAGGCAATTTTCTGTTAGTGGTTTTACTGCTGTCTTGAGGACGAATGATTTTGATGGAATAAATTATAAGAGATGGCGTGCTAAGATGATCATGTGATTGATAGCTATGAACTGCTATCACGCCGCATAGGGTAACGTGAACTCTTATATAACATGCACGACTGGCAAAGAATTATGGGATGCACTTGAAGGAAAGTTCGGTGTTTCTGATGCTGGTAGCGAGTTGAATGTCATGGAGCAGTTGTATGACTACAGGATGGTTGAGAATTCTTCAGTAGTGGAACAGGCTCATGAAATACAGGCACTAGCTAAGGAACTCGAGCAATTTCCATGTGTGTTGCCCGATAAGTTTGTAGCCAGCGGCATTATCGCTAAGTTGCCACCTTCTTGGAGGAATTTTGGTACCTCTCTAAAACACAAGAGACAAAGCGTTTAGCGTTGCTGAGTTTATTGGGTCTCTTGATGTTGAGGAAAGGGCGAGAACAAAAGACACATGTGGAAAGGAGTTGTCTTCTAGTACCAATATGGTGCAGAAGAAAATTTCTAATGCATCTCGTAATAAAGAAGAACAACAAGCAAGAGAATAACTTGAAGGCTAAGCAAACAACCATTTTTAAGAAGAAAAAGAACAAAGAAGATGGTTGCTTTATTTGCGGGAGCGATAAGCATTGGACAAGTGCGTGCCTTAGACCTTGAGTAGTTTGTTCCAACTGCTCCTTGTCCACTAAGATGAATGCCGATTAGAGAGCAAGCATGCATTGAACTAATGAGCTCTTTGTTCCATCTGCTTCTTAGTAACTTGGATGACTTGGTGCTCCCCTTCAGCACTGGTGCATAATCCAGCTCGGTTTGGCTTCTATTCTTAGGTAGCTTCTATTCTTTGCTATTCACTTAGTTCAGTTATTGAGCTCAATGCACGAGCGCATCAATAGTGAGCCTGAGCATGCATTCAGTACATGCAGTGGCTGTCATTGTTTTGCTCTTTGCTCTGACTGTTAGTGATTAGGGTGAGCCAAGCTTTCAGTCATGGGATGGCACGGTCAAGTAGGAAAGAATGGTGCTGTGATGTGTGGCCTTGAGCCATTGTAATCGTGTATATATCTGAATCAAATAGAGTATGAAAAGCTACGACATTGGTAACCAAACTCATTGTGTTCTCCAGTAGTTCTTGCGTTGAGTTGTGTGTGTGTTCGGTGATCCAAGGATCTTCTTCTCCGTCTCCGGCAAGCGTCGCCAGCGAGTTAAGGACTACAACTGGTATCAGAATACTTGTTGTCTCTCACTCACCGGCCCCCGCCGCCGGAGACGAGAAAGATGGCCGAAATTGGTGAACGCACACACACAAACACAGTGGAGACACAATGGCTTTTGGTGTTGTAACTCACACAGCTATTCTGATTCTATTGGCTGCGATATATACAATGCAGATTACAAGGCCGAAGCCACCACAGCCACTCACTTCGCGGTCCACACAAAACCCTACCTGTCATCAGTGCATAACACAAACTTGATATGGTTAGATTATAACTTCAGAATCTTTGACTAATAATTTGACTAATAATTTTTAATTATTATAACACAAACTTGATATGGTTAGATTATAATTAAATTTACTATCAAAATTATCATAAAATTATAAGTATAAATAATAAAAAATAAAATAAATAGATGGTTAAAGTGTAATTTGAAAAACCGTGTCATGTCATACTATGCTTTATAAAAGAGAATGGAGGGAGTATTTTAATTTAATGCATGAGCTTGTCATTCCTAAGCTGCAAGTCTAAGAGCAACTCCAAAAGAGCTTGTAAAATTAGATGGCTAAAACAACGATTTAGTTATTCTCTAAAATAGAAAACTCCTTCTAAAAATAGATAACTCCAAGAGCCTTTCTAAAATAGATTACTCTATGGCCCCGTTCGTGTGCCCTTAAACCCGGCTTGATCCGCTTATTTTTTTTTCCGGAACAGTGTTTTCCTCTCACAAATTCCTCCAGCATTCCTCCAAACCATCCAGACAAGCGAACAGGCCCTATGCTATATTTAGCTGTCAAGGGGCTCTACGTGACAAACATACTAGCGGGAAAAGGCTCCACACGGTGCACAGTAGAAGCGGATGGCGAGCCATGATGGCATGCTATATTCAGCGAGCGAGGATTCTGGGAAAGCATACTTGTTATTTTAGAACACCGAATAAAAGAGCTGATGGGGGACTATTTTGGCTGAAAATACCGAAATATAGACTACATAGCTGTAACACCCTAAATTTCAAATTCTGAAAATTAGAATTTATTTGGCTTTGTTTGAATTAATTTGAGTAGTGGTATTTATTTGTCTAGGGATGAATAAACATTTTACAAAATAAACTAAAAAAAAATATAAGGTAGAAACAATGTTTGTTGCATTCATGCCGCTGTACAGTTTTTATGGTTGCACTTGTGTGTTTAGTTCGTGTTTATATCAAATAGGATAGAAATCATTTCCAAAAATCTCTTTAGAAAAATGAAAAGCCTTTCTTTTATCCCCCACTTCCTCTTCCAGGCTTTTGGCCCGCAGCCACTGAGGCCCGGCCCTGCAGGCCCTCCCCCTCCCCTCCACCCGCGCCGGGCCAAGCCGCGTAGCCAGCCCAACCCGCACTGCCAGCCCAGCCAACAGCGCCACAGCGGCCTGGCCGCGCCCTCCCCTTCCCTCTCGCTGCCACGTGGGACCCCCACGGCAGGGTCACCGATGGGTGGGGCCCACCCGTCAGCGACCCCTCTATAGGGTCGTCTCCCTCCCCGCGTCCGGCGCTCGCTCTGGCAGCGCCGCCGCTCCAGCGAGCGCCGCGTGCCCCTCCCGCGCATAGCCATGCAGGGCGCCGTCGCCGCCCTCTCCCGCAGCGCGCACGCGCTCACGCAGCGCCATCGCCGCCCTAGCCCGAGAGACGCGCTCGCCTTGACTTCGCGTGTGCCGCTGTCGCCGCCCCTCCGCGCCTCGCACCCGCTCGCTCACATGCGAGGCCGAGCCCCTATAAAGGGCAACCGCCGCCGCCTCCTAACTCCCTCCCACTCACTCGCTCTCGCTCACTCACTCAGTTCGCAGCGCACAGGCCACCGCCGTTCCGAGCTCGCCGCCGTCGATCTCCCGCCTCGCTGCACCCTAACCCAGCCGAGCACGCCGACGAGCTCCGCCTAGAGGTGAGGAATCCGCCGGACCCCTCCCCTTCCTTCCTCTCTCCCACTGCGCTAACGCTCGCCGGAGTTGCTCCGGCGAGGCCGAGCCGCTTCGCCACGCACATCGCCTCCTCCGGCCGCTCCTAACCACCGGCGAGGGCCCTGTTGGGTCTGCCACCTCGCGCGCAGCGTGCCTGTGCCCTCACCTCGCCCCGCCGTGCACCGCATCGCCGACGCGCCGAGCCCGCCGGCGCCAGCCATGGCCGCCGCCGCGCCCCAGCACCCCCGGTCCACGGTGGACCCGTGGACTCGCCTCCTCGGGCCGGTCCACTGGTCTCGCCTAGCCGCCGCGCGCCACATGGCGCCAGGCCGACAGCCGCTGGCTGTTTTGCACCTAGGCCCTGCCTTTTTCTTAATTCAACTCACGGTCCTGATTTTAAAATGAATTTCTGTTTTTAACTATTTAAACCCCAAAATTAGTTCGGTGTATTAACGGTTTTGCCACTGGAGCATGAAATGACCTTAACTTCTCCGTTTTAGCTCTGATTTCAGCGGTTCTTGAACCCACGAGTTCCTCTCGACATGTAGAATAGCTTGGTAGATTTGTTTTCACCTGATCTATGTAATGGTGTAATGTTTCTAATTAAGTTCATATTTGCTTTGTATGTATTGTTTGATGCGGTTAGACGGGGAGCCGTTTGTGGGGGAAGGAGAACCCGATCAGCAGGGATCCCGAGCAGCCAAACCTTGAGGAAGGCAAGTGCAGGCATATTCCTTGAATCATATTGTTTATTTATTTAACTTTAATTACACTCTACTTTTATGCATGTGTCTTAAACTGTTAAACCCTAAGGACTCTGACTAGCCCTTTTAATCCTTCCTTAAACCTGGCGTTGTACATGGGTAAATATAGTTGTGCTTAGCTGCTCCAACCTACAATGACACTTGGCATGTACTTCGTGATGAAATAATCCTGACTAATGGCTCACTGCAATTGATGGTTAATTAAAAGTTAGCTTTTAGCAACCTAGGGGGAATAAGTGCTTGTGGTTTTTGGTACTTATGTCCGCCCTCCCTAAGGACCGGTTCGTGGAGCGACCACCTAGGATATACCATACAACCCTAAGCTATTATGGCTCTAGCTTGACGTATTAGCAGACCTTTTGCTAGTAGTGTGGCAGCTTATCGGGTAGGCGCAAAAGGGAGGTCTTGGTGACTAAGTATGGTAGCCCTCGCTGGTGAGGGATGCTGCGGGTCGCTACTTGGGCTCCCTACGGGGACGACTAACCATGCGCCAGACGGAAACCTAGCGGGTTGCTTCCTACCAGTAGAAACTGTGAAAAGTCTCATAGTGAAACTCTACCCGCTCACCTTGGAAGTGTTAGTGGGTCTTGCAAACCCCGGGTAAATGGGAATCACGACTTGGGTTGAAAATGTACAACCTCTGTAGAGTGTAAAACTGATATATTAGCCGTGCTCACGGATACGAGCGGTCTAGACCCTCACATGATTAGAAATGGACCTCATAGGTTTAGAAAGGGAAATTTTGTAAAACTTGCTGGGCATGGCTATGCCCTATGATGATGAGGTGGCTACCTCGGTTTTGTTTTGGGCATGGCTATGACGTACGGTGATGGAGATGGCAACTTTGGAATTGTTTTATAGTTAATAATGATACTCTCAGTTAATTAAGGGTTTGGGATATCTTTTTACTCACTTAGCGAATATAGGTTGTTTTAATAAAACTTTGCCAACTAAAATGCTAACCTGCAGTAAGCCTGAGTCAGCTTTATCCTTTTTTTGAGCCTTGCATGTCATATTTTACCGCCTGTACTTGTTGAGTACGATAAGTTCTCACCCTTGCTATTGCTCAAATAAAATTAAAGGTTGCTCAGACGATGAAGCTTGGGATAGGCATCCGAAGGACATTCTCGGGTGTTAGGCGCGTGTTCTATCGTCGACCTTCCTATAGAGGGCATTGATGTTTTGACACTACATGCACCCCCCAAAGCCCAATGTTGTGCACCCCCACAGCCAGCGGCCCAGCCTGCAAGCTTAATTTGATTGAGGAAGTCCTACGAGAATAGATTGTTCTGGTTACCGTCCGCTGCGTGACTGCGTTGTTCCGCTTCCTTGACTCCCTTGTCGTTCTATCTTCTACATTTCTGCGGCGCTCTTGCGTCTCTCTCGCCCATACAGCGTCTAGCTGGTTCTTGCAAAATTGACAATCGTCGTCACCAGAGGATGGATCCGCAGCACACAGCTATGACCACCACTGTCCTTTGCTGCCTCAGCGGCAGCACCAGCAGTCAAGTCCATTCACGCCGATTCACCTCCCCTTTCTTCTTCTTCATTCGCAGTCCACGAGTGAGCCGTGACGTCATCACCCAACAAGCATCAAGGATTTAATTAATATATAAGAACCAGATGTTGTGCTTCTTTTTTCTCTTTCTCAATTAATCTGATTTTTTTTCTACAAATTAAGGACACATCGGGTTATTGTTTTACATATTATACGGTTGCCGACAATTAGCTAGATAACAATTAACCCTATGCATCAAAACATACCATAGAGAGCCATTTTATTATTTTAATTTATAGAACTTGATGATTGTAGCAAAGCTTTGTCCGCATAGCCATCACGTTGGCGCTTTACATATCTGATGTGAAAGATGATATGTTCTCTATCCTACAAAATGACGTTGAGTTTTTCCAGAGAACAGAGTAAAGTTCATGGCCGGTCCCTCAACTCACAAAATGTGTCGGCCATGAACTTTTCTCCAAAGAATAATAGAGATTAAAAACATGATGATATCCATCAGTTTTGCTTTCTTTTAGGCCATCTAGTAGGATATTTTACTCGAAGTAAAATGCTGTGTTTTTCCTATGTTAATATTCTTTGGCCATGTTAATATACTTACTTATCTTGATAAATTATTTTACCACATCAATATAGCGCCACCCCCTCTATTTTACTCTAGCTTCGCCACTATTACCGGGTTCTAATCATCTTTCTCTCTTAGGTGGAGCTTACCCCTTTTTACCACATAACCTTTATCTTTACTTTACGGTAGTCTTAAATATATTCATCTATCTTGAGAATCCTTTGACCTTTGCCATGTTTTCTTGTCAATAGATGGCCCGCCAGCTGTTGACATGCCGCCGAAGCTCCGTCCGCTACCACCGCAACCGCCCGATAGAGTTCCCCCTCACGGGCGAGACCTCTCACTTTCAATTCCACCGAAGCCAGCGCGTGGACAATGGAACTAGCCTTCTTGTCGGGGGACCAGCGGAGGAGGTGCCTCCCCAAGAACAGCCCCAAGGGGGAGAACTGGCCGCACAGGGGGTGCCCCAGCCTGCTGTAGGCGGGGACCCTGGTGATGACGGGGGTGACGATCCCGACGACGACGATGACGACGGTGGCGATGACCTTGAGGGCGGGGAAAACCATCCCAACGTCCCTAGGGGTTGGATCGCCACCCACTGCTTCAGGGACATTGGAGACGACTTCTTACACTGGATGCTCCGCGACCTCCTGCATCGCTAGTACGGGTTCGGGATGTTTTAGCATCTAATATGAGTGCACCCACTACTACCACCCCCGGCACGAGACGTACTGGAAGGCCTGCGTCCACATCGGCAGGCCGAACCCGTACCTCCGGGCTCTCTGGGTCACGTCCACCCATGAAGTTCCATCTCCTCGCTCCACCTAGATGGCAGCCCTCAGCGATGCTGCCCGCCAGGCGCTCTTCGCCTATCGGGACTACTTCTTCGACTCCATCAGCGAGGACAAGGACCGCCACTACCCGCAGCGCGGGGGGGGGATTGCGGCCCAGATTGCACCTGTCACGGGTTGCAGGCAACTTAAGGATGGCAACAATGGTGGAACTCCTGGCCATCTTGAACACGGAGCTCAATGCTTCCCTGCTGGAGCTGAGGCGGGTGCGTCTGCAGCAAGAGAAGGATTAGGATGCGCTCGACAATCTCCAAGCTATCCTGAATGAACAGGATCAGGTCCAGGGACCGTATCCTAGGCCGAACAAGGATCGAATAGACGTGAAAAAACAATGTAATAAAGAATTTAGTAGCACACCTGGATCGTTAGATTTTGGATATGCAGTGCTTTTTGAATGTTTGTTTGTTTATTATGATGATCATGTTTGATTTGCTTCTTTTGTAATGATTGATGGAACTGTGGCGTTTTGTCCGTATTTTCTCTCTTTATAAGTTTAATAAAAAGTTGAGTTGGGTTTCCTTTATCGTGTTCTATCGTCGACCTTCCTGTGGAGGGCATTGATGTTCGCCTTTTTATTTCAATAAGACGCTACGCTTATAATTCAAACTCTGATGATTTTGTAATAATATACTCTTTTTCGTACACTATTTTTTGATTATCACTAATGATGTCAATTCATATGTGTGGAAAGTGATCATGGCACACATGTTATGTGCACCCGATTTTGGCTCTACAAAATCGGGTGTGACAATAGCACATATAGCTTCTCTCTCGTAGATGCTCTAAAATAGAAAGCTAGCTATCCTTTGATTTTTTTTTTTGCCATAGAAAGCCAACCACGAGCACTCGTTATCTAACTTTGTAAAATAGCAAGGTTGTTGTGAACCTCTTTTTTTTTAGGACTTTTCTATTTTATAAATGGCTAAACAATAAAATTTGGCTACTAATTTTAACCAAGCTGTTGGAGTTGCTCTAACAGTGATAATAACCAAGGTCAAAAAGAAAGCTGAACGATCGAAGTCAGGTAGTGTTTGGTTCCACCTCTGCAAACGCTAGCGCTAACGATATCATATCATGGAGCGGATGGGAAGATAATGAGTCAAAACGAGATTTGTTTGGTTTGAGCATGTAACGGTATCGGTTGCAGTATCCCGTCGCGATTTGAGCCACCGATCTAATTACGCCAGGGTGGGAGGCGTAACAACTTTATACGTAGCGGTATCTGATTATGAAGGAAGTGAATACGGCAAGCACCGAAACAAACAAAATTTAATGGAATCAGTTAACGGTGTTATCCGTTTGCCTTACAAATAACTGAACCAAACACTTCTTCCGTACTATTCAGAGAGCAGCTTTTATCAATTGGTCACCTATCATATCGTCTAAAAATAGAATTTCGTGTACTAGTAAAGCAAAGACCATATATGAGCTGTATCAAAAACCAGAATGGGATTGACGCACCTCTACCTTTGTGTTTCGTTTTCGCTGCCATTGTGACCGAGCGAGTACTGCAACGCTTCTCTAGTTGAAACCGCAATGCTGCAAGTGAAGAGTTTTAAAGTGAGATTAAAAATGGCCACAAGAGAGCCAAATGGGGTTTCTGTTAAACTAAAGTTCCGTTTGACACAAACTGTAATGTCAAATAAATTTTCAGATACGATATTTATGGAAGGAGAAAGTTCTTTCAGTATAGAGGGGTGATCAAACCTGGCACGGCACTGAAATAATTTTTAGATTAACAGGAGGCCAACTGATCATACAACATTAGCATTTGGTTTTCTTACGGGTGATATGATTGGGTTTTCAGTTTGCACTAGACGTGCCATTTTCACTAAAAAAATCTCACTTACTGATGATCATCCCCCGAAGAAAACAGTGAAGTTGACGTTGAGCCGGCAACTGAACGTGCCAAACCGGAACCATTACGATACCCTGAAAGCAACAACATATCATATCAGAACCAGCTTCGCGATTGGTAACAGAGCATCTTGTGGCAGTATGATCTCCACCAGTTGGCCCAACGGTCAATTGGACCCTTGATCTGCGTATTGATCAGGGGCGCTCAACCGGTTCTCCTGGCTGATGGGCCCCCGTCGCGCAGCGCCATAAAAGGATGATGGGAGCTGCGGCACAAGACACAAGGTTCACCGCAGCCGCCAGCCCCTCACCGATGTCCTATCCCTAGACCGATCGAGAGGGGCGCTGTAAGCGACGGGAAGCTCCATCGCCTTCACCGTTGCTATAGCACCGTGCCTGCACTGCTGCTACCTACGACGACCTAGCGGGCGCGTCACGGCTACCTCTACTCCGACCCGCTGTGGCTACTACGTCACCGGCGTCTCGGCCGTGACACGGTTTAGTGAGATACATCAGCAAGTCATCCCATCTAAGTCAAGTTTTACCCACTGATCTACGCCTAGAGGTCCAGTAAATTCTATCAATGGTATCGGAGCCAGGTTTTCTAGATTTCTAGTGTGTAGATCGTAGATCGGGGTAGAAAAGTGAAACGGGGTTAGAACCGAAACACTAACCCTAAGGAAGAAGACCGTCGTCGCAAGGGAAGAAGACCGCGCCGCCGCTTCGACGGCGCGCGGGAAGGGAGCCGCACCACGCGCGGACTCAGTAGAAGGAGGGGATTCGTTTTCTGAATCGGATCGAAACCCTAACCCTAGAAGAAAAGTGGATGGAGAGGGGAGAACCTACCTGGTTTTCTCGCCGCCGTCACCACCGTCGTCACGCGGGCAGAACGGGACGAGCCGCCGCTCGACGCTGGGTCACCGGCGCGCGGGCTCAGGGCGCCGACGCGAGGCCACTCCACGGCGACGCGCTCACCCACTAGGGAGCGCGCACTCTGGCGAGGGGGCCCGCAGTGGCGCCGCACTCTCTTCTCCAACAGCCTTGAGTCGCCATCGCTTTTGTGTCTGGTGTGCTGCGGTGTAGAGAAAGAAAGGGGAAGAGCAAATGGAATTAGGGTTCAGGGGAGAGCCGACCGCGGGGAGTTTTGATCTGCCGAGAACGACGGACGACCGTCCGAATGCGATCGACGGTCGGTATTCGCTGGACCGGCTTTCAGCCCAGGCGGGTTGAGGAAATCCTGGCCCAGGCCTAGGTTGCGGCCTGGGCGCGGGCGAGCGCGGTGTGTTGGGCTGTCGCTGGGCCGTGAGCACGGGCGCACGGGCGGTGTTTCGCTGCTAGGCCACGTACTGTTTCAACGGGCTAGGCAAAATGAACAGTAGATACTGAGTCATGTTTATTCATTTTTAGAAGCAAATTTTGATGTTTTTTTGTCTAGTTTAAATCTCTGTCAAAATTTGAACCAACGAGATATTTTTTTCAGAGAGTAGATGAGTATAGTGAAATGCTTCTGAAGAGTAGATAAATAATTTTTTCATGTTTCCGCTGCAAAGATGTTGATTATCTTCTAATTAAATTCAAACCAACGGGAGAATTTAATTTTGAAGAGTAGTTATATGTCTTTTAAGTTAATTTATGAGTTTTATGTATTAATTCTATTTTCTGCCCAATGGTGATGTAGAATTAATACAGAAGCATCTTGAAAGTTTTATTTTTTTAACCGACAAGATCACTCGGCTGCATGCCAATGGGCTGCAATGCTGGGGTATGTGAATGAAAAGACTTGAGTCAAGCCAGTTTAGGTTAGTTTTTTGTTAGTTTACTGATTTTCTGATTAAATTGAAACCAACGGGAAGATTTAATTGAAAAATAAAGTATAAGTGAATGTTTTAGTCATCATGACTAATTTTTTCGTTACAGTAATTTGTATATAGATTTATCCCGCATGGGGAGAAGTTTTGTGATGACTCATGTTTTTGTATCCCGCATAGCGAGAGAAGTTTGGATAGCTCTTATGATATCCTAATATTGACCATGGCACAATAGAAATGCACCATCATGGTCAATACTAATCAAAGAACAAGAAAAAGATGCAAGCGTGACTTGCAAAAGTACAGTTATTAAAAGACCTCGTCGAGTTCTTGAAGTGGAATGAGAAAAGTGTACTCCTATACGGATCAAGAAATAACTTTATTTGCATGGCATAATCATGTGAATGAAGTAAGTCATAAGTGTCTCCTCGTTCATAGTTTTCTGAATAGTTCTCGAAATTATGACAGTATAGTTCTTGCGATATTTCGAGGGGGAGAATTGTGAGATGAATTAATAGTAAGAATTAAGATCAATTAAGAAACTACTATTCATTAAGAGTGAGAAAAAGATGTTGATGAATATGTACTCTTCATTAAGAGTGAGATACAGATTTTGTAAGAAACTGAGTGAGATAAAGATTTTGATGAATGTGACCTTCGATCATAACAACGATATCCCTAAGCAGAGAAACAACTAAATTTCTAGATTTTTTAAAGTTCCGAGAGGAAGATAGCGTAGTCACCATCAAAGATATTAAAACGGTGCTTAAAACGCCATATAAGGTTTTAACAGATTGAACCTAAATAAGAAATTAGAAGATACAATATCTTTATAAAAGATGGGATGATCTGAGGGAGCACGGTATGTAGGACCTATGACTTAAAGAGAAGTGGGACTGTGTGCCCACTTCAGTGATTCAAAACAACGAATTTCTCGATACCTGTTGATGTTGTATGACTTATACAACACCTGTTGTTGACTCTTCGAAGAAGATGAATAATGGAAACAAGGATCTTGTAATATAGGAGCCTGTAGAATCAATTGTCTCTTGGCAATGAAGAGCAATAACAGCCCCACATGAAAGTGATAGTAGCTGAGGCCCCAGAAGGTCTAAAATAATTAGTAAACCAGTTTTTTTATGACTATGAAGTCTATGTTAGAGAACAAATTCAAATGGAGGGTGATCCCACCTCATTTGAAGAAGCCATGAGAAACGTTTACTCGTTTGAACGACAAGAAGCTATGGAAGTTAAAATGAATTTAATGAATACCAACGATGTTTGAGACTTAGAAGAAATTCCTAATAGAGCCAAGACAGTAGGCTATGAAAGGGTCTACAAGACAAAATATGACTCCAAAGGAAATATGGAAAGATATAAAGCATGACTTATAGCAAAAGACTTTACGCAAAGAAAATGAATAGATTACGATGAGAGTTTTCCCTCCAGTCTCATGCAGGGATTCTTTTAGAATCATAATGGTGTTATTGGCATATTATGATTTAGAATTACATCAAATGGATGTAAAGACGGCATTTCTCAACTGGGATTTGTATGAAAATATTTACATGGCACAACCCAAAGGTTTTGTCATGAAAGAAAAAAGAACGTATGGGATGCCGCCTATAGAAATCCATTTATGGGTTAAAATAAGTCTCTAGACAGTAGTATTTGAAGTTGATGAAACGATAAGAAAGTTTGGGTTTAAAGACAATGAGAAAGACAATAGCGTTTATGCGAAGTTCAAGAATAGAATTTTTTTCCGCATCCTGTGTATAGATGACATCCTACTCACTAGTAGTGATGTTAATCTGTCATTGGAGAAGAAGAAGTTTTTGTTCTCAAGTTTCAATATGAATGATCTTGGTGAGACGTCATTGGTTCTAGGAATTAAAATTCACGGGGATAGAAGAAAATAGGGTATTAGGACTATCACAAAGGCATACTTAGAAAAGATTCTAAAGAAATAAAGTATGCATGCGAGTAAATCTACGCCTGCTCCCATAGTCAAGGGTAATAGATTTGGGAACTTTAAATGTTCTAGGAACCGATATGAGATCGATCATATGAACATAGTTCCATATGTTTCAGCTGTTGGAAGTTTGATGAGTGTACAAGTACAAGTAAAAACTTACTCTGACGTAGTTTACGTATCCGGGATATTTTGGCAGAAGTCTAGTCTAGATATAGATCACTGAAATAGAGTTGAGAATGTCTTGCAATTTTGTAAAGTATCATAGGCATCATGCTGAGTAAAAAAGAACAAGTACTCTCAAATAGTTGAGGATACAAATATTAAGTCTTGACGAGATGTGTAGTGAAATTCACAATAGTTGCTAACACTCGCAGTTGGAGTATTATTGTGGAAAAGCTCCAAAGAAATAGTTGTGGTGTCATCAGTAATGCATACCATAGTATAGCTTGACATGAGGCTTAAGGAACAGGCAAAAAAAGGTTAAGAAAATTAGTACCCGGATTTAACAATGGTAGTCAACAGCAATAACCATTTAAAGTAGTTAACTCCTAAGACAACATGTCAAGTGTGCTGCTAAACACATTGACATTGCTGCTAAACACATTGACATTGAGTTATATGTTGTAAAGGAGAAAATTCATAATTATTTTGAAAGCATTGAGCATATGAGTACCAAGCAAGTACTTGCGGATCCGCTTACCAAAGGCTAACCACCCAGTGCATTCAGAGAACACACAATCGACATGGGTTTACGGGAAAGCCTATGATTTCTGGATACTAAGGGCCTAGTTGAGAATCCGTTTCAAAACAGAGAGGTGCATTGTAGCTGTTTAATCTAGTGGCAACTGACCGTGACAATGAGGCACGCTCTATGCACTGATATGTGATGGAATGAGAAAAAGATAAAGTAAGTTGAGTTTAAGTCATAAAGTGAGATTAAGGGGAGAATGTTAGGATGATCTCCACCAGTTAGCCCAATGACCAATTGGGCCCTTAATTCGTGCCCTGATCGGGGGCGCTCAGCCGGTTCTCCTGTATGATGAGCTCCCATCACGCAGCGCTATAAAAGGACGGTGGGAGCTGTGGCACAAGACACAAGGTTCACCGCAGTCGCCAGCCCCTCACCAATATCCAATCCCTAAACCGATCGATAGGGGCGTTGTAAGTGACGGAAAGCTCCATCGCCTTCACCGTCGCCACAGCACCGCGCCTGCACTGCTGCTACCTACGATGACCTAGCGGGCCCGTCACGGCTACCTCTACTCCGACCCACTGTGGCTATTACATCACCAACGCCTCGGCCGCGACACGGTTTAGTGAGGTACATCAGCAAATCATCCCATCTAAGTCAAGTTTTACCCACTGATATATGCCTAGAGGTCCAGTAAATTCTATCGTCTTGATCTTGAGTCCTGAGTAACAATGAAGTGCTGCTACTTTGGAAAGTGAAGTGTATAGTTGCATACCTGAGGAAACAACGAACGTGTAGATCGTGTTGCAAGCCCTACACTACATCCGTTGCCGCAGGATGTCCTGCATGCAAAAAAAAAAAAAAAAAAAAAAACAGTAGAAACGTGCCAGAGAGAAGGATCACGGCGTGGCTGCATTGTTTGGATGGAGCGGGGCAGACTTGCTTAAGTACATCTAGATTGGAACCACAGCGCCGCGTTAGGTATTGTCCCGTCTCGGCACGTCGCCAGCTGATTGACGACGTACGGCGCGCATCATCTCCAGTTCTCCACCTGCTGCGAGACAACGATCGAGGTCGAAGACAGAAACCCGATGGATCAAACGCGCAGGAATCAGATAGCAAATGACGAATCGTCTCCGGAGAGGAATGTTGGGTACGGCGTGGAAACGAACCTGTGTTACCGGCTCGTCAGTAGCCACCGCCGATCGAGGTCGCCATGGCGGCCGCCCAGAGCACGAAACGTTTTTGGATCTATACACTCTCGATTGCATTGGTGTCGTTCGGGCTGGGGGCAGCTGAGGCCGTATATAATATGGCGTGTGGCATTGTGGGCAGAGAGTGGAAGACTAGCATCGTATTTGTTTGATCGTATCAGTCATATTTATCAATCATGATACAGTGTTTTTCTTAACCATATTTATCAATCATGATACAGTGTTTTTCTCTTCTAATAAAACAGCATCAGCCAGCTTATAAAGCACGCAACGATCATCGACTCGACTCCGTCTCAGTACCACCGTGGTAGGCGCGGAGCGGAACGGCGAGAGTGACGGTGGGCACGAGGAGATCGCGTCGCGCCGTCGCGCGCGCCCGCGTCGCACGGCTTCCGGGTAATTCTGTTATGACTAACGGCTTGCGAGGACTCTTCTGCTAGGCTCCTGGGCCTTTTGGGCCAAATCGGGGCACGGCAGAAAATCACCCGGCCAACCAAACCAAAAAAAAATCATGCTTTTTTTAGCAAACATTTTTTCATGCTTTCCTCCTTTTTCTTTTTTTCTTTTCGCTAAAAAAACCAAACTTTTCATGCCCGATTGACAATAACCGCAGTTACATATATTGTCCAAACTCTGCAGAACCACGCATCCGTTACACGCTCGCATCGTACTATGCTCGTGCCGCTACGCTTCTGGGGCAGCTCATGGTTCCACACATGATGACATGAATATATGATAATCCAGGACTACAAGAGACTGAGCAGGACTTGACTTCATCCTACGCAGGTTCAGTAACAGTAACAGCATAGGAATATACATTTCTACAGAGCATTCATCGATGTCCATTGAGACCGGGAGCAACAACCAGATACTGGTACAGGCAGCAGAACACACCACAGCTGAACGGCACTTTAGGGCTCAGGCGACACCGCGACAGCAAACTGGAAGGTCCTGCGGTTCTCTGGGAGTGTGGATTCTCAACTCGAGGTTCAGGCCTGGAAGGACAAGAACACATCGTCAGATTTATTAGCACTGAGCTAAAAACTTATTCATGTGAAGTAATTACGGTAAATAATCACGCGGAGACAAAAAGTTGTGTCCAACTTGATTGACACAAGCATGTTCAGTGGCAGAGAGGAGACAACAGTGCCACAAGTATATGGCACAGGCTGAAACGGCCAAACATGACAGAAGGCATCTATAACTCATGAGTTATAATCAAGGATATATGTCTTCACAAAGTAACTCCCTTTCATCGCTCTTGTCATCCTAACATATCCTCCCAAACAGTTCATCCAAAGCATCAGAATATTTAAAGGCCATAAAAAGAAACAAGGATGGGAAAATTATCCTCAAGACAAATTAGCAAAACACAACACTGCAAGATTAGCATGTTAACAGACATTTCGGTGAGATGCAACAGAATTTGCAACACGGCAGACAATAATAGGGCTAATCCCCATCCCCAGTCCTCAAAGAGCAACTCACAAGACTACGCCGAATATCTGTTGTTCCAAGATCCCACGATAGGGAAATGGGACCAGATATCCATGCCAAATTGCCAATACTACTCAGCCGGCATTTTTTATGAACGCAACAACAGTGATTTGGACTCTGGAGCAGGATGCATAGTGGACTAGGAAAGGCAGTAGGAGTTGCTGTTCGGGCACAGTACTACAGTAGAAACAAAATTACTAAGGTTTTGGGTATTCACTTAACTTTGTTAGGTCTAGGTGGTTTTCATCTTAGTATTCAGCTCAAGGATTTCCTATTCTTGGCAGATCAATAGCTCAAGGAATACTAAAGCGCACTAAATAGTAGTCAGTGCCTTTATTGCTGCAAATAAAAATCCAAATAGAACAAGGAATTACTCTAGATCACAGTTCCTAACAAGAAAATTAAAATGTGATGAATTCTGTTATGTCTTATGGTTTGACTGCTTGGACATTTGGATATTTCCAAAATATTACCCCTATCGCGGCCACGGGGCTATCCTCCTACTTAGCCCTAAAACTGAGGCATCATGTTGCATATTAAATTTTGTTAGGTAACAGTAAAACATACAACATGAGAAGCAAACCAACTGTTTCCATGAGTACGAAATATCAAGTATTAAACAAAATATTTTAAAAGTTATGTGTGTGCTACTGACTGTCAGTTTCACTAAAGCACAGGATACTAAAGGTGTCCCTTTTCTCTCAGAATTGTTTTCAGCCCAAATGAATTTGATTTCCAAACTAAAAGCTCGGTGCCCATGTTTGCAGACAAGAAATGAAGGAAATTCACATAACATATTCCTACCGCTAATGAAAGATACAATAAAAAAAAAGGGCAGACCTAGTGCCGGAGGCTCCCACATGAGTGGGGTCTGGGGAAAATGACAAAAAAATCCAACAGTGAAAATGACAAAAAAAAACCCTATCAAGGTCACATTTACAGAGCCGGACATTTTCAACACTTTGCAACTCAAAGGAGTGTCTTCTTCATCTAGTACTACAGAACAACGCATGAGTGAGATCATTAAAGCTATGTTGTCTTAATGTAGAATGAACAGACTGGGACAGACCTAGTCACTGAGATATAATATTCTTTCGACTGAAACATAAGAAAATATCTAAAATTATATAATTGAAACAGACAACAAATCATCCAATATTGTTACGTTAGATGCCAAAGCCCAAGTGAAACTACATATTTTCAGTACCCCTGCAAGAGCCAAGCCAGCCGCCGCTACAGCCTCCCTCCCCCTCCTTTGGTTTAAGCACCAACAGATGGTATCCCCTCTTTCTCCGCTACTATCTAACGGTTACTTTAGATGCCAAAAGCCCAAGAGAAACTACATATTTTCGGTACCTATTGTCCTCAAGAGCCAAGCCAACCACTAAAGCCTATAGGTCCCTCCCTCTCCTTTGGTTTCAGCACCAACAGAAGGTATCCACTCTTTATCCCTATCTAACTTGGAACATGATCAGAGAAGTTCAACCAATGGAACCTACTAGCGGATGTTAAGCTTATGGCCCATAGCTTACCTTATCTCCAAAATATAGCCACTGCCAAGTAGCTCTAGGTGAGAAGATCACGTTTTAAGTAAGATTTGAAATTCCTATATGGGAGGTCACGCCATGAATTCATGGCACGTGCCATTTGGCAGTACAGTTAATAAGGACAACTGGTGGCTGGCTCCTGTTGGCTCAATTGTGCAGCACCCATGAACAGTGGCGGAGCTCGTCAATTTTGACGCCTAGGGCCACTATCAAAGCATACATACTGTCTGCGCCGAATCAAGATATCACCCGCACCAGGTCTAATACCGATAGATAACAAAAGTAGCTTATAAATACATAGGTTGAGATGAATATCTCAATTTCAAACTTAAATCCACAACATAATAGATGGAAACATGAAAGTGGATAAAAAAATCCACTCGCGCTCGGTCATCTAGGGTGCGTTTGGTTGGAGAGCGTGGGAGAACGGAATCGTTCCATCCCTAGTTGTAGGGATGGAATGGCTCTATTCTTGAGTTTGGTTGGAAGGATATAATGGTTCTATTTTTGCGTTAGGTTGGAGGGATAGGATGGATGGATAACAAATCAGTTGACACCGTTAGTAATAGGCCCACATGTCATATATGGATCTAACGCCAATTCCTATGCATCTTCATCTGTAGTCCTTTTAAATCTAGGAGCTAATTTCAGATTGCAATGCCATTCACCATGAAAATACTGATGCATCCACCATATCTGCGCCAAGTTAAGTTGCACTGTTTCCAATGTCTGAACTTAACAGTTGAGTAGCAAACAATGAAAAAGGGTTTTGTCTCCTTTCATGTTGAAGCTAACAAAATGAGGCCATGAGAGGCAGATGATGAACTTCTGATGCATAAGCCAATGCCAACAGATGGAATAAGAATAATAAAGTGTTTGATCCATGGACCGTAATAGCCTCCCAATAGCAGTTTTATCATAGCCAAATATACAGTCAAATGCATTGATAATCAAAAGAACCATTTAGCTCAACAAATATTTACACAAAACTCATTAAAAAAGAACACCTTCAAGAATTCTGAATTTTTAAACTTGAAATGGGCATCCCTTGGTCTCTTTAGTTAATACTCCTCCATATTAGATTCTTATATTAGAAACCAAGTTTAGTATAAGCATTACTGCATTAGAGCTACCATATGTGTCATCCTTGTAAATGATGCGACTGATTCTAGGAAACCCAAAGACTAAGCTTTGGAACTCTGTGGTAATTGCCTAAGGGTAATTTAATTGATTGGTAAAGAAGAACTAATGGCTTGATCAGAAGTAATTAAGTCAGTGAAAAAGGACTAGAAACACAAGCAAGGATTGATCTTTCTGTTATTAAATGATGTGACTCATGCGAACTAAGTCGACAAGTTATTTTGTAGGATACCTAAGATGGAAAAGAATGTCAACATTTATATGCCCAAATACATCCATAATCTATTTTCACAACCCCCTCCCCCCAACCCCCCCCCGAATACGCAGGAGAGATCTTCACAACCTTCCATAAACAACAAATGATAAGTTCTGTCGCATTTAAACTCTCAAGCAGGCCCTCTGGAACCACATAACCAAGCCAAAAAAAAAAAGCGAACAACATCACATAATAATTTATATGCATCATTGGACTTGTGAGAATGCTCACAGCAAATCAACAACTGTAGGTAAAGCTAAAAGAGTGCTCAAGCTAAAACTAGACCTCCAATTTCAAGTGTTCAGGATGTGAAGGTCAAACTAGATCTGCAAGTCTCAGTGTGAAATCCAAGCACCAAGAACTAACTGATCAAACTCCTAAGGCAAATCTCTATGTATCAGAACCGCAGAACTACTTAAACATGAAAGAACCTGACTGTCAGAGATCAAAATTCAGCTAAAATTTCTATCTTACGATTTCATCAATCAAGTCAAGTAAACAAAAAGTGGGACTAATTCCCATCCATCGCCAAACTGATTCGATACCAGACGAGCAACTTAAATAAGAGTTAATTAAGACGTAAAAATACCTGCGCAACGGGGAGCAGGCCAAGCTCTCCGATCACCCCAGCCGCGCCGCGCAGCTGCGCGCCGACGCTGGAACCGCAGGTGGGCACCTCGTCGAACATCGAGGCCGATAGCGACTCCGAGATGAAGCCGGCCTGGAACTCGATGGTGCCCTGGTCGGGGTGCGCGACCATCCCCGTGACGTAGACCCAGAGAAAGAGCTTCTTGGCCTGGACGCCGGAGAGGTCCGAGATGGCGCCCTCGGAGAGCTTGCCGGTTATGGTCCTCTCGTAGTAGACGAGGTGGGAGCCGAAGTGGACGTAGCAGGTGCTGGCGAGGTGGATCTCGAAGGCGCCCGTGGCCTCGTCGAAGCTGTAGGAGGCCACGGAGTCCGGGATGAGCCCCTTCGGCAGGCCGTACTTGGGGAGCAGGTCGCTCGCCGCGCCGTTGAGCGATGCGACGGACGCCGTGACCGCCGCCGCGGCGGCGGCGAAGAAGAAGAGGAGGATGAGGCGGGGCAGCGGAGACATGGCCGTTGCGGGTTTGGGAATTTTCTGTGTTTTCCTTGTTCTCGCTTGTGTCTTGCGTTTTGGGATGTGTAAGGACTGACTATGGCTTTAAAGTGCTTCTTGACTTGTGGATTTTAGGGGATTTTTTTTATCTTTAGAGACAAGCTATTTGGATTTTGGGCCAGTACAGTTTGTTTATATTATTAAAGGAAGTAGTTAGGATTAGATACGACGATGACGATCTCTCAAAATATGTTCACACGCCACATCGTGATTATATCAAGCAAAATCATAAGGTCGTTGTACATTTGTACTGCCATGTTATCATTATTTTCCCTCTTGTACTTTTAGATTTGTAGGAGTTGTATATAACAGATAATAAAAAAATGTGGAGACATGTTACGATTTTCCATGGGACGTTAAAACTCTGTTGATCTGGCTGACCAAAATTTAGCGACATTCCTTGTTCGCCCCAAAAGAAATTCATGTCTTGTTCGCAGTTGCATTAACACTGGTTTGAGGTTCCCTGTGAAAGAAAGAAAAAACGAGTCCATGGATGGGAACTGATCGACGTCGACCAGCTTACAATGTTCGGCACGAGGTCGCCTTCTAGAAGTAGCGGGCCATTAGCCCACTACGTCGTTGTCATTTCAGCAGGAGGGACCTCTCCTAATCTGTTCTTCACCGGCCGATTCAATTGATTTCAGCCATCAATCAGCTCAAGATATATTCTTGACGAATAAAACCAAGATAGAAGTATTGAAGGTGACAGCGATCAGTTAGCAGGAGTAGTTTTTGGTCTTGATCGCTAATCCTGTCCTCTGGTACATTGTTTGCAACGCGCATAAATTTTATAATATTATTAGTTTATTATCCGTATGAACCGGTAATAACTCTAAGTTTAAGATAGTAAGAATTCTAAATTCAGTTGAAACAAAAATACTTTAATGTATTCTCACAAAAACATACTTAAATGTAATATACATGGCGTATTTCCTTTGTTACGAAATATGACAAAACCCCTCCTTGCATCTAAATAAATTTATGAAGGTACGATTGGAACATTTATATTGCAACATTAATAAGTTTTCATATTCTCCCTAGCAAAGTTGCTCACGCGATATTTTTCATGATTTGCTTTCGCAAGTGCCCCCTTATTCTTTTTTAGGCATTATATGAATTCCACACTTAAAAAAATCCACGCATCAAATAGGAGATATAAATTCTCTCTTCAGCTCCTTTTCTTATTTCCTTCTACAAACTGAACAAAGGGGATTGGGACTAGAAGTCAAATTACCACTTTAACTCCATCCGTCAACTCACCCCACTAATTCACATGCCCCTTTTTATGCAATTGCCGAACACACCGCCAATGTACACGACGTCAGTGTTTCAACACTTCGATAGGGGGCATCCGTGACTCTGCAAGCTACCCTAACACCATCCGGGGATACCAATCTTTGACGATCGGGCATGTTCGCTTGAACTTATCAACCGGCTTATCAGCTAGAATCTACAGTATTTTTATCTCACAACAAAACAGCTTCAGCTGGCTTATCAGTCGACTTTAATACCAGCCGAACAGGCCGATATCGAGGCTAGTGCGACTATACACATGTCGTCATGCGAGCCTCAGTCAATACGACGACCCACCCACCACACATTTTCCCTTTTTCAGTGCACGGTTTGGTCCATTGCTTCCTTCCAAAGCATCGTTATGCTGACCATGAATTATTATAGTCCTGATCATGCTTCCAAAATGTAACAATTATTAAACAGATGGAAGATGCAATCGATAAAACTTCTCCAGGGTTTTAAATGTTATTGAGGCTCGGATATTAGCAGACACGTCGAAAAAGTATTCAAAAGATGATAATACTGGCGCTACCTGCAAAACGAACATTTCAGTATTACGATAATTTCTTCGCATGCGATCAACAATACGATTTCACTCAGTCTACGAATGCTGATCTCATCGCCGACAGTTAACAACCGACGCTATAGAGTAAGCAGCAAGAAAACATGCTCCCAATCAACGTGTAAACAAAAACTAGTACTTTGACGTTAACGCACGATCAGACTGCCACAACCACCATTTTCTGTTTGACTTAGAGGTATATATGCCCTAGATTGATATGATATAGGACTGGAGAAACACCGGACAAACCCGTATCATTTTTAATCAGGTTTGGCATAACTAATCAAACCTCAAATTCTTAGCTTTTTTTTATGATGAAGTGCTACTATCATCGCTGACGCACCCAAAACGTGTTCCATTTCGCATTGCCAACACAAATGACAAATAGACTATGAGGTTAAGGTAAGATGAGCAGGCTGGCGCTACCACTTCCCATGCGATTTTGTAGAAGCTGGATAGATTCAGAACTACACGCTGAAATGATGTTTTCAAAATTCGTCAAGCAACCACTCATCAGACTATTTGCCCGGTCCTTTGCTATAACGTTTAGATTAAAAAGGCTCGAAAGGGATAGAGCTTAGGATAATTCTTTGGTTTAGAGGTACCAGCTGAACTCACAGCATTTCATCCAAACTTGTCCAATACAGAAATCAAAACATTACCAAGAAAACACCAAAATCATTAGAGCCAATTCTAGGTGTCTCTCGAAGCAAACAAGGCCTACTACTGCCTGATCTCAGCCTTCCTCTTCTGCCACAGCCTGTCCAATGAGCTGTCAGCATCACCCTGTCAAAACAAAATGTGAAATCAGAACCCAGCAATATAGACTATTCATGTATGTAGTCCAGTTTTTCGCTTTGTCCTGACTTCTCTAACATTGACTAAGTAGAAAAATATTGTAACATCTAAAATACCAAAGGACCGGGCAAACAAGGCATATTTCATGGTGAATTTAATGAAACTAATTTGATGTTGTACATGTGCATGTTTCCATAAACTTGGTCAAGGAAAAGAAATTTGTCATAGGACAAAGTTAAAAAGATCTAGATTCTGGAACGAAGGGAGTAGGAACTGAAATAGAATGCTTCCACATCACACCAACAGGACAGAAGAAATCAGCAAAGCCAAAATGCTTGGTACATTATAGCATTCAGTTTAAACTTTAATTATCTAGGATGATATCCAGCAGCTGCTGTGCTAGAATTGGCTGATATAGCAACAAAGGCAAGGCCAAATGGCCTCATCAGGGTTCATGGATAGAGTCTTGACTGATAAAGTATCATATGACTTCATTGCATATTCCGGAGCTTAGTATTTCCTACCATGGCAGCCCGTCACTTGATTTATGGGCACAGTAAAATCAAACAGGTAACTCATGATGTAACTAAAGAGGTGAAATTGATGTTGATCGTTTCCTATATTGATGTATGGTATATTGGCATGCAAGTCCACTGTACCCAACAATACACATGCAATTGAAAGCTGCATATGGATAGCCAGACTGCAACAAGGTTAATTACCTGAGCACGGACAAACCCAGAGAGAGCAAACGTGGTGAAATTGCCAACATACACACCATTCTCATCCAAGTGCCCAATGTTGATCTGCACAGAGGCATGGTCCTTGGCAGTGATGATCCTGTTCGTGGCAGAACTGTAGGAACAAAAAGAAAAACACAGGTCAGCACGAACAATAGTGCGATAACAACGATGTAGTCAAACAAGAGAACTGAAGCAAAACTTACCACTTCCTGGGGACGTAGAGGTCCACCATCTTACCCTCCTCGTTCTGCATGGTGACAACTGGGAGGAACTACCATAACAGCAAACAATCAGGCATTGCAACTTCCATATGTAAGGATAGAAGTAATTCAGGACAAAAAGAGAAGAGTAATTAAGAAGGCTAAACTACTGCCAAATGGCTCCCTTCATCAATGCATCACAAGGCATTACGATCTTCTGCCTCTGGTGATAAGATACAAGTAAGGCTGCTCACTTAGCAATTCAGAATCGCTGTAGTTTCGCAAGGTAGTGCTCCGTAGTTACCACTTACAGACACGGACGGAGCTACGTGGGGGCCAAACTGGGTCCTGGCCCCCCCTTGCTCCGGTTGTATCAATGGAGGTTTGTATGTCGCTGCATGCATGCAATTAATTTTTGTCTCTCTCGTATCATGATTGTTGTTGCTGATGAGTGGATCATAGCTTACAAGTATGTAAATCCGCACATTGTTTATTCTTCTTTGACAGAATTCTAATTGTCCATTGCAGTCTATATAGATAAAACTTGAAAAAACACAGATTTTCCACATAATTCCAACTGTCTATACTACTATTGGTAATACTGTAGCAATGTATCATTGAATTGGCCCACCCTACACGTTCATGCGAGCTCCGCCACTGCTTACAGACTTACCACTTGACTTGAGGAGGATTGAGATGACAGCACAGAGAATTCGTTCCCCCTCTTTTTGCAAATGACGATTATTTTCTCCTCTTATATTTGATGACGGGTAATAACAACTCGTATGTTTGTGGCCCACATGATATGCTCTTTGTTTTATATACTAAGAAGTTTGCTAGTTTGACGACGACTTGATAACATAGTCACAGTAAGACATCCACTAGCCAGTGCTATGATAAGTTGATCAATACGCAATGCCGACGGCAAAATTTATAAAAGAAACAAATGTGCGCGTAGCATTGATATATAATACGTTACGATCTAATGCCTTACTACGTGCGTGGCTAATTGGCTTCACCAAAAACATGCTTCATCCTACCGATTTGGTTCACAAAAGTTCAGAGTTCAAAGCGACTACTCGGAAACTACCAAGTGGAGATCCTAGAGCGAACCATCGCATAGCGATTAGCCGTGCGGGCGCATGCGAACTGGATCAAAAGAGAACGTGATAACGAAAATCTTTGGTGATACTACTCACCTTCAAGATCTCTTCGTCGACCAGCGGCGGCGGAGGGCGACGCAGGAGAACGAAGACAGCGGCGTGACGGTTCTTTTTTTTTTTTTTTTTGCGACTTCGGCGTGACGGTTCACGAGAGGTGGATAAGGAGAGGGCGAGGCCGAGCAGGCGCGTATAAACCCTAGTGTTCGGTTCTGGGGCCACCCACAGCCCAGCACTCGGGCCCCTTTCGATGGGATGGGATCATGGGAGCCCAAAGCACATTTGGATGCTACAGGTCACTGGGCTTTCTCTCTCTCTCTCTTTTTATCATCGCACAGGGCTCTCTTGGCAAACTCGCTCCAATAAATTTTTGAGCCAGTCATCATTAGCTCTTGAAATTCACGCATTGAGGCTACCTGGTTGAGTCCTAATTTTATTATTTTATTGTTTTATTATTGATTTCTATACTTTCTCGGTCCTAAATTAAACCAACTTTCAAATTTAACTAATTTTATAGAAAAAAACACTATATCTATGATGCCAAATTAGTATCATGGATACATCATTAAATATATTTTCATAATATACAAATATTTGGTGTCATGGATGTTATTTTTTTATCGGGTACAACTTGAACGCACAAACTCACACACTCTACACTTACACCACACGCACACACGCGTGCGCGTTCGTACACACGCAAAGAAGAGATTGGGAGGCTTTCTGGCCTCCGATGGTGCGGGAGACACACAATACCGAACACACACGCGTGCGTGTATCCTAAATTTTTCTGAATTTTTTTCAAAAAAATATGCGACACCAGGATTTGAACCATAGTGGGTAGCGTCCCACTGAATAGCCTTACCACTGGATCACAGAAAAAGTTTGTCAAACTTAAAATAATTTAACTCAGGATGATTCTAGACGTTGATTTATTTCGAGACATGGATGTATTATTAGGACAAACACGACATACAGTTCTTTGTCGTATGTTACTATGTCAAGTTGGATTCCCAACGAACGATCCACCGAGGTCACATATTCCTCCACTGGATCATACGAAACACGTTAGTAAGCTGGCCAACAAGTCACCCACCGGATAATTTTACTAGTCGAGTCCATGAGATGCATCGCTGGACAATTCGCCAGAGATCAACCCTGTCGCCCCGTACATGCTATGGTGTGAATTTTTACTTGTTTCAAGTCCGATCTCGATCAATTAACACCTTTGAAATCCATGACTTCAAACCAATTCAAAGGGGCCATTCGCACCATCAACTCGACTTATATTTAGTCACTTCATGTATCTCCATGCTTTCACCTTTGACTCTCTTTGACCCTCTCAAGAGCATCTCCAAGATTCTTTCTTAAAATGACTCTATAAGTCATCATTTCGAGAGACATTTGAATAAAAATCGTTGTCTATATCTTTTCATCCTCTAACAATTTCTTCACATCTTATGCACACTCTAAAGAGCCAGCTCCGCTCATCTTTGGCTGCCGAAAAATCTAGAATAAAGATGACTATATCTAAACATCTATTAAAGAAGCTGTTGGGGAATATATTTTTTTTCCAAAATCTCTATTCTCATCAATTAATAAGGATATAAAGAGACTCTTATAATCACTCTATTAGTACAACCAAAGAAAAACAAAGTCTTGTTACACACTAACAAGGGAATGTAGCTAAAACACAACCTACCTTCGTCTCTCTCTTACGCCATACATAATAGACACCAAACCTTGAGGCCAAGGTCATGTGGTCATTCTCGTTGTGGCTAACTCATTTGCAATTAACTCCCACAGAGCACACGTTAGGTGTTCTGTCAACCACAGAACCTTAATAACTCCACAATAGGGCATGGGTTCCCTGTTAACTCCACAATGAAGGCATAAATGCGTTCAATCTGTAATGGGATCAGCCTCTGCGCATTCAAAAACCTCTCTACCACCATTCCGATAAACTTCCAAATTATCATATTAAAAAACCTCTACCACCATTCCGAGAAACTTCCAAATTGTCATATGAAGAGCCATTTGAATTTCCAAATTATCATATGAAGAGCCATTTGAATGAAGCTGTTGGAGGAGGGTTTTGCACCAAACTCTCTATTCCTAAGCCCCCCTTTACCAAAATTCCGAGAATCTTTTGAAGTTACCAACTAAGGATCACGCAAATTGCACACGATAATTGGGGCCGAGAGCCCTAGACCGTACGAAGCTTCCAAAGTTACCAACTCAGCATCATGCAAGTTGTACACGATATTTTGGGCCGAGACCACATCTTGTTCCTGTGGAATCTTATAAAATTCCTGCATTCCGAAGGGATCTTTAATGCAAGCCGGCTGGCTGTCAGGTTTCGGGCTAGAGGTGCCACAATCCTATGAAGTTCATATCCTACAACACTGCTCTATAAGTCAAACAGCTTGTATTCACGAACTAAAATGGAACCTCTACAAGTTTCAGTGCGCCTAAACCAACTCGATCATAGGCAAAATTAGTGATATTTACTAAATCTAGAATGTTGGGTAGCAAAGGGAGGCAACCGGAGCTATCCAGCAATGATTTACAGATTTACATGGACCGCAGTCTCCGCCTTTTTTCCCCCAAATTTTCAGAAAGAATCGGCTGTATTAGCACCATGGATCGAACGGGACCAACCAGTGGTCACTGAGTCACTTGCTCCTCTGTTAATGTTACTTGTACGAACTAAGCTCGGACAATGGTCCCGTTCGCTTTGCTGAAAAGCCATGGCTGAAAGTACTGTTCGCTGATTTGTTATGAGAGTAAAACACTGTTCATTCGCTGAAATAGTACGGCTCATAAGACAAGCGAACAGGGCCAATGGAGTTTCGGGCTTTCGGCAGAAGCTGTGATAATTGACAGCGGCTCTGATCTGAAATCTCCAGGAGTCTGGTCCTGATATGGTTACCTCACAGCATCCAAATGACGGTTAGCTGGTTCTTGTAAGCGTTGATTTCAGGCACCCTGAGTCAAAAGAGGCTGATATTTGGTGTAATCTATCCCATTCAACCTAACACAACATAAGATCTGTTCCGGCAGCTCTTCAGCTTTATTTCCCTGCAGTTAGAAGCGAGCACAGTAAGTGACCTGACCTACTTTTTCTCGAACAATTTTCTGGGAAAGTACAATCTTGCATAGTAATGAAATTATTGTTTACAATTGGGATACCTGAATAGTCAGCCCAACATCTAGAACACATGCTTTTAGCCTGTCCAAAAATGTTTCAAAACCTTTCCTTGATATGTAGCTAAATCTGTGCATGTCAATGTCGATCTCAAAGTAGTTATCACCCTGCACAGAAGCAAGGATGTTTCAATAATCCCTCAAGCAGTAATCAAAGTTCAAAGTATGTCTACAACAAGATATTTCTATTATTGCATTTATTTATGAGATGGTGGGCTCAATAATGTAGATGAATACTACATAACTACAACAATTTCTAGAAATAAACACAACTAACCAGGTAAAATTCATGCTGTGGTCTAGAAAGGACAGGCTTCTCGTTATACGCATGCATTAACTTCCTCTCCGCTGCACTCAAAGGAAGATCCTCCAGATTAGCCACCCGGCCAAGTATCTTCAGCCGCTCTCGGAATGGTATAGTGGTTTCCATTGGAAATCCTTTTATCTTCTCTACATGATCATCAACCAGCCTCTGTCGGGGAGGAAAAGAAGTATTATTGACTGATAATAAATAGAACTGAAATATAACTACCTTTCTACTCCATATCTATGGGAATTGCCAAAGCTGACAATTAACGTTATCATCAATCACATAACCATATAAATTAACTTGACAGTATAAAAGAACCAGTCTACATATCCTAAACCGATTTCAATAACTGAAACTGCATTTTTACATGCAAAAAATGCCTTATCTTTTCTCTTGTGAAACAGTCAATGCTACAGAAGTGCTATGCATCATTTCTTTGATCAACTATATGCCTAAGGAGTTCAACCTTAGGAGGCTAGGACTCTTTACTTCAAAGAATTGCAGGAGCCCAAAGGGGACTTCAGCTGCAGTCCACCCTAAAGTTACGACCCTGAATAGGCCTTGACCCTGAAAATGTATGTCTCTGAACTAATAGTTCAGAGCTCAGATGCAGGGGGGAAGTTCAAGATTCTACATAACCTATAACAAATCAATCATCGAACCCTGCAATAAATATTCTCCACTATGGTTAAGCATCACCTGCATGAATTGATATAAAGTCTATATATGGACTACTATTATTTATTTCATCTAGCTAGACATTTTTTGTTCCAAGGCTTTCACTGCTTCCAAAATAAAAAGAAAAATGATTCAAATACTCATTGACTAAAAGTACATACCTGTATATATATAAAAAGTACAAAAAATAGTAACAGATATTACTGAAAAAATATATTAAAGACCAGTGAAGCTCTTACTCTAATACTATCAATGAATGAAGGTGGAAGCTCTTTGGAGTAACCATCAGAAAGCCTAAAGTACAAAACAAAGCTCATCCCTTCCCCGTCAGTTTCATTCTGAAATAATGAAGCTGGATATAATGGGACCTGAGAAAAGTATACAAAATGTCAATACACTAACTGAATAATGGCAAGAGCATAAAACTCACAGAAAAATACTGAAATCCATGTTACAGTAACTATTTCTTAAAACAAACATTGCTATGGTGGCACACTGTTGAGGCTTACTTCAGGCAGGCAAACATAAATAACATGCTACACAGAGCTCACCGATTGCTTCAGTCCAGCCCTTTGTACTAGTTCACTAAGTTGAACTTATTTGGTACTAAAAATAGGCATCGACTACAGCAAGTACACATCTGAATATGTTTAAAGCAAGTTGACATGTCCACTTCACCACTAAGTGACAAGTGTCTGCAAGTGTAACAATTGGACAAATTGAGCACCAATGAGAAAAAAAAGAAGTGGCGTGAATAAACAGACAAATGCTCCATATCTTTGACGAGTTAGAAAGTCTATGAACAAAAGGGCTGTATACAAAACTTTCACCATGAAACAGTGCATTGTCCTTGGTGTACTTATGACTTACCTGTACATTGACCACCAAAAGAGGTGGGAGCTTGCTGGAGAGTTGAATATCAGGAAGTTGGACAAATCGAGATATATGATTGAGTTTTTGTGGTGATAAGTACACATCAACTCCAAATGGATAATATGCAGCATAATTTGGAGCAAGCTCTTTCTTCTTATCCCTGGAGAAAGTGCATTAGAAACTTAGATCACTCCCATAAAAGCATCCAGGAGTTTCAAATAAGGGGGTGTTTGGTTCCTCCTCCTAAACTTTAGTCGTTGTCCCATCAAATGTTTGGACACATGCATGAAGTATTAAATATAGACTAATTACGAAACTAATTGCACAGTTTGCGACTAATTTGCGAGACGAATCTTTTAAGCCTAATTAGTCTACGATTTGACAATGTTGTGCTACAGTAAACATGTGCTAATGACGGGTTAATTAGGCTTAATAAATTCGTCTCGTGGAGTACTGACGGATTCTGTAATTTATTTTTTTATTAGTATCCGAACACCCCACGCGACACCCTCACGTGACACCTCCTAAATTTTAGTCACGGAATCCAAACACCCCCTAAATTGGTGATGGATATGAACTGATACTGCAAGAACGATATTTACCTAAAATAGTTTGCTCCACGGACTCGGAATGTACCGGGATCAATATGAGACCAACTGTTGAGCATATTTGTTTCCAGCAAGCACAACTGTACTTGAGAACCTGCTAGAGGCCTATCCAGGAAATCCTTCGCAGATACTGAAACAAAATAAAGTGATACTGATAATAAAGGAAAAATGAAAACAATGAATACTGATAATATTTTTTGGAGCTAAAAAACTTAACATGTTAACCTTGACAGATGGTATAAAATTTAATGCAGCTAAAAAACTTACAACAAATCAAGTTACTAGTGCATTACAGTAAATCTTGTAACATAGATTAGCTAGAACTATTTTGTTATATATTTTGGAAATTATTTCACAGACAAAAGCGGTACTCAGGTAGTGACAGAAAATAAAAAGTATATCTAAGTGCCATAAAAGGCATCTGCACTGTGAGTAGTACCACCAGCAAAATCAAGTGCTATTCTCACAAAGCTGTAAAGACCTCATCTTATTCAGATAGAGTGTACAGCTTAGTTTTAGTAACTTTTAAGACATCTCCCTCTCCCATACATTCGTGTTATGTTTCTCCAGACCTCTGCAGACGGCCAATGAGTACAGCTATGGAATCTTAACTTTCCAGAGTGTACCAATGCAACAGTTTTATCAATACAATGCTACTTCGTACCATTAAATGAAAGATTATTGACATGACTGGTGAACCATGCAAGCAATGAAGATAGGAGTATTGTCACTACTCGAAAGCATCAGTTCTCTGTGCCACCTTTTGCCTTTTTCTTTGTTGCTTAATGAACTACCCTATGGACACCAATAGTCCTATGTCATAAAAGAGAGCAAGCAAGTTGCTGGCAAGGTTTCAACTCATCAAACAGAGTATTATGGAAAGTATAAATGTTTGGGAAAATCGGTACAAACTGCAGTTCAGCTTTTGAGAAGGGCGTCTTAACTCTTATTAACTCTTAACCAAATGACTTAAGAAGAAATGCTTACGTAGTGTGGAAGATGGATGAGCTTCCCCTGACTTCTTCTTGAAGGAAAGCTTCAAAGAAGGCATCTTCATTGAATGTGTAGGACTCGAGGAAAGAGTTCTCTTCTTCTCGTTTACCCCAACAGCAGAGGCCCATGGGAGACAATTATTTGGCAGAAGCCCGCAATCGTCCAGTAGCCTACCTCCACCGTGCGTGCTATCAGCACCAGAAACACCCACCGCATCATCATGGCTCATGGACGTCCTCACACCATTCTCCGAGCTTCCCTTTGACAGTTCGCTGGACTTTGGCTTCTTATGGTGCTGCTCGCCTGATTGCGCAGCTCCATTGAAGCTCCCACCGTTGCCGTCTCTCATGCTCAATGCAGCTTCGTTCTCGAAGCCATTCAATGAGAAAGCATCTGCACGACAACAAAGAAGCTCAATCAGTCAAACGGAAAGGCATGTTAAAATGGGGGCGAAAATTCAGCAGGTTCAACTAATCATTGAAAATTATGGTGTGCGGGGGACCTAGCTACAAGGCTACTACGACAGCACTCTTACCATCTTGCACGCTGTGGAAATCGTCTTCGGCATCCGACTCGCTCATCGCCAAGGAATCGTACCAGGCCTCCTCAATGCTCCCGGGCACTGCAGCACGAGATGCCCCCGAAATCACGTCAGGTCATATTGGAGTATCGAGTACGAATTGACGCAACGAACTGCGATGCGTACTGCCCCAGATACTAGCTGCAACCCCACTCTACAGAACAGGGTCGCAAAGCCCCCGGAGCTACGAATTAAAAAAGTGAGTAGCTATTGCTGAACGCACACGATCCCCAGATGCAGTAATTTAATTTAACCCCGAACCGAAGAGCGCGCAATCTCGCGCCCATGGTCCCCCGGAGATCAGAATCCAGACCCCGAAACAAGCAGCGGGCGGAAGGCGCACGGGGGAGGGAGAGAGAGGAGAAAGCAGCCCGTCGGTCCACCCACCGACCCACCTTGGAACGCGGGGTTGCTGTACGTCCGGTGATCGGCGGCAGCGGCGGACGGCGAGCCGGGCACGTCGGCCTCCTGGATGGTCTCCATGGACGCGGCGCGCGACGGCGCCGTCCTCCGCCCCTTCCCTATGCGGCGGCTGCGCCTCCGCCGCGCCCCGCCCCCGCCGCCCGAGCGGCCGCTGGCGTCGCCGGACCGCGGCGTGTGGGGCTTGCCCACGCACGCGCTGGGCCGCGACACGCACGCCCCCATCCCTCCCACCCACCCACCTCCTCCTCGCCCGGGCGACGCGACGCGAGATCGGCGCCCCGGGGGTCACCGGGGTGGTGGATGAAGAGGGCGGTGGCAGTGCGAGGCGGCGTCACGCACGCACGCACGCGGGTGCGGGGCGGGGCGGGGAGGCGATTGGTTGCGTGGGAGGATTTCCAAGAGGGACGGGACGGGACGAGCCGCGAGGCTTGGCGCGGCGGGGCGAGGCGCGGTGCAATGCGAACTTTGTGGTGGAGGTGGGGGGCGGTGGTGGTGGGAGAGAATGAGGTGGAGGAGGTGGTGGCGTGGGCTGGCTGCGGTGCGGCGCGCCTCCGTGTCGTGCTCTGGCTTTCGCAAGTTCGGCTTCCCTTTGGCTTCCCACACCACCACACGAGTGGGGAGGGAGCGCGGCGGTGGGGCTGCGGCTGCGGGGGGTAGGCGTCGTCGGGATCGCGACGCGCATGGACGCGGTCCTTGGTAGGCGGCTGGTCGTTTCGGTCGTGGTGGCTTTCTGGTTGGGTGGACCCCACGGTTTCCTCCCTTCTGGTTGGGGTTGGCACGGGCTAGGGAAACCTGTGACGTGATGCCGTCCGTCGTAGTCGTAGGGGTGTGTGGTTAGACTCACTCCAACGGAGCCGGCGTACCGTGATCCAAATCTAAAATGGATTGTTCACGGTGTTTTATCCGTGTTTTATAAGCTCCAACAGTCCACGCAAATGAGTGACGCATTTTGGGTGTGAGCCGACGCGGGACGCAAATAAGCGTCCTCTCTCCGTCCTTCTACGTCTCCCGCTGACCCCGACGGCACCGATGCGGATGCACGAGCCGAGCGAAGCACCCAGACAACGGCGGCGGCGCTTGCGAGAAAGGCGACGGAGGCGAGGGCAGCGTCCACTGATCCCAACGGCACCGCGCCTCGCCAGATCTCGTCAAACCCTAGAACACGAATCGAAGTCATAGAAGGGACGAATCAGAGAGACAAAAGCAAAATCCCAAAATACAAGAGGAAACGGGAGCACCTGAGACTGCTTTGTGGCAACCGCGGCACCGCCGAGACCCACCGGCACCGAGCACGAGCACCATGAGCGGCCACAGCAGGAGAGAGGGAGAGGGGGAAAGATTAGGACGAATGGCCTGCAAGGCCATGCCTCTGCCCTACCCTACCCTGCGCCGGCCGCGCCACGGCCCGGTGGTAGATCGAGACGGAGGGAGAGGGAGAGGAGAGGGGGGACGCCACACAAGCCCACCACCGCCATGCATGGCCACACCTCATGGGAGGGCGACCAACAGGCAGGGCCGTCACGTTGCGCCCAAGACACCGTGAGAGGGGAAGAGAGAGAGAGGCGGCGCGCCACACCGAGCCGGGCTTGCCCGCCGCTGGGGCCCACGGCCACGCGCAGCGCAGGGAGGCCGCCACGTTCGGGACCCGCCGCAGCCCCACCACCTCGGGAGAGAGTGAGAGGGAGAGAGATAGGGGAGGTGACGGGAGCAGCGGCGATGTTTTTGGGTCGGCTGTTGAAAGAGCGAAGTTTTTTGATCCATGACCCTTTTACTATGGGCTACTCAATCTATTAGATGTCTCTCGTTTTTAGGCCTGGCCTTTTGGAGACAGTCTTTCAGGTGAGGTTACATTTGAGTTGGCAGTAATGGCAGGGGCAGCAGGGTGTTGTCAGTTGTCACGCTGCCAGGGAACTTACGAGCTTGTTCTGGCATGGTGTGTGTGGACGCGGTCCACGGCGCTGGCGGTTGCCGGTTGGTGTGCTGTGAAGACAGACGCAAGGGAGGCGAGGCAGAAAGCGCCACGGATGCTGCATGCTAAACAAGCAATACTTTTCCTGTCGCCTGGATATGCTTCTATTTCCTAGAAAAAAGGATATGCTATTAGTACTTCGTTTCAAGTATTAATTCTCAAGAAATTTCTATTTTCTAGTATTTACATGTCCTTTGTTTTGTTCAGGGGGGGTGGGGGGAATCAATTCTCAAGAAATTTCTTCGTCTCAATCGTGGTCTACTAGTATGCCCTATGGTCTTTGGATCACCTCACCTGACCTGATCGAACCCATGATTTTCCGATGCCCAGGTGGCGTCACCAAGCACTGCAGCAGCCTATCTTGAACCCGCATCTTCTGTGTTGGAATGGGTACGAATAACCAGACGATATCGCTAGGCCTGTCGCCCTTTGTTGGATTGGTTTGCTTTATAAATCATGGCTTCTAGTTTGACGTGAGAGAGAAATAATGTTTGTTGACTGATAAATCATGACTTATAAACCAAATACAACCAATCGAACATGCTTGATAGGCATTACGTAAGGCCAAACACTGCATAAGGCCATATACTGCATGTTACTACGAGTTACGTACACGATACACCGCATGGCTCAGTTTTGGAACGAAGATGCTGAAATTGGACGTGCTAACACGAGAGAATTTGGACAGTAGCTTTCGATCGGGACAACACAACTTGACTCCGATACGATCCTGCTTTGATTGACACTAACCCGTATTCATTCCACAGAAAATGAAATCGATTCCGACGCTACGTAGCTCTAAATCGCTGGAACAAAAGAACACATCAGTGCCGCGAAATCAAAAGAATCAGATCGTATACTGATACCTTGGCATTAAGAAGAAGAAGAAGAGTATGCTATATACATATCCTGCAAGGAATACAAAAAGGAAAAGTTGATTGGACCGATGCCAGCGCGAAGCAAGAGGAAAGAGAGAAAAGATTCATACTTGAGGTCGAGGGTATAGTAGTTGCATGTGTCAAATCTCGAAACTTCGATTGTGTCTTTCTTCATTCTTATTAGTGATCATCAGATCAGAAATGAAGGGAGTGATCTTAGGAATCTTGATGGGGACAATAAAATTTACGTGACCTTAGAAAACTGGTGAGTACGATGTGAAAAAAATCTCTGACCCATTTAACCTACTGACTGTGACAAACTTGCCCGAGAGGAGAGGTTGCCACCAAAATCATCACGAGAGCGCTAAATAGATCCCGCGTAGCGCGTACGTACGTACGCGTTGCATGGCAGAGCTGCAGACGAGTAGTACTGGGTAGTTTGGGTGGAGCGTGGCTTACTGGGACGTGTACACGTGTCCACGTAGACCGCAGAACTGTTCAAACAAATAAAGGCTCTGTTCGCTTAAAATTATCAGCAGTACTGTTTCAGCAAAATAATAATGTTTTTCTTTCATAACAAATCAGCGCCGCCATTTTTCCAACCAGCCAAACGAGTCGAATAAAAAACTCTTGCTTCTACTATACTCCGTACATCAGAGAGAAGAGAACAGCTGGTCGATTGGATTGCTCGAGCTCGATCGGGAGTCGGATCGGGTCATCCTTTTGAGGCTTGGACTATTTGTCCTGTTCGGCATGACTTATTACTGCTGCTGGGCTGATTTGTAGGGTTGATTTGTTATGAGAGAAAAACATTATTCCATGGCTCAAAAAATAGAGCTGATTCTGGTTGATAAGCTCAAGCGAAAGGACGATTGACTTCTATCGCCAAGTGGAATCCTACTTCCAATAGACGCTGATAAGCCATGGTTGAAAGTATTGTTGGCTGATTTGTTGTGATAAAAAAATACTATTCATTGGCTGAAAAAATATGGCTCATAACCAAACGAACGGGCCTCCTTTGACTTTTGACGTCGTCAACCGACGAGAGCTTATGATTATTGATCATCATCACTCGTGATACGTACAGTACTTACTATAATTTGAGTGTTCACGTGGCTCACCGACAAGATGTACTCCTAGTACTTGCTAGCTCAAAGTCGTCCTACTCCTGCCGCCCTTGGGTTGCAATTTGCAAGAGGGGTCGTCCTCGATGGATCGGCACCGCACCGAACTGCGCTGCGCGATCGCCAACGACGGCAACCTCATGTGACGCGAATCACGCGATCGATCCAGGCTGCTTCAGAAATCAGAACTGGCGCCGCACCGGAACGAGTCACACTTTTCAACCAGATCAGAAAGAAGAAGCCAAGCTATTAATTACTCCACGATTGGCCGTGGCAGCAAAAGGTAAATACTGTTGTACTAGCAGAAGTAAAGAGTTGAGCCCTTTTTTTCGCTGACGTGTCGTCCTTTGTCAGCAGGCCTCACCCTGGGATCCGTCGGCAGCGCCTAAGACCAAAGAGGAAGAGAGCACGCAACGTGAAATTGTCCGGGCTACAATGAGCCTGCGTGTTATATAATGAGAGGCCTAAGTCGAAGTGAGATAAGAGGAGGCAAGGAAGGAGTCGTGAGGGCTATGTAATGAACTACTCTATTGTATTCTGGCTATCACCAACACACTTTCCCTAATATACATCATAGTTTCCTGAGCTTCTTTCCCAAGTCCGGCCGGCCGCCGCCTCGTCGGCTAACATTGGTACCAGAGCCGTCGATCCCCGGGCACCGCGCGTGCTGGAGAACCTCCCACCCGCCCAACCCCACTTCACCCGTCTTCAACGCACCCGCGACGCCATGGATCCCGTGGTCCGCCAGATGTTCGACGATTTCATTCACCGCTTCGACGCTTTTCGCTCCGAGTTCGACTGTCTCGGTGCCCGCTTGGATCGACACTTCACCGAGACGGAGGCCGTTCGCTCCGAGCATGACCCCGCCGTCGACAACCGCCTCGACTCCTTGGAGCAGTTCGCCTCCGCCCAGTACGCTGCCGCCATCGTTGCCGACAATTGGGGTGGCCACTTCTCCGAGCGCATCAGCGAGCTGGAGGAGCGCGTCCACGATCTAGAGATGGTGCGCTACGTCGAGATCCAGGACGAGCGCGACGAGCGGGTCACCACCCTCGAGTCCACAGCGGAGGCGTTCGAAGCCTGGCGTCCCCGGATCGAGAGCTCCCTCTTCACCATTCGCTCGGAGGTGGATCGGTTGTCCAAGCTCTGGGATTGATCCTGCGCTGCTCAAACCGATGGATCTCCCGAGCCCAAAGGTACACTGGAGTGGGTCGCTGGGCGAGCACCTGCCGGAGCAACGATCGACTGGCCCAGTGGGCACGGCGTGGCCTCACCAACACGGTATGCGGGGTATGGTCTGGTCACGACCATAGTCCCGTTCTCGGCCAATGGTATGTTACCCGCCCCCAATCCTCCTCCTCCTCCTCCGCCGCCACCGCTTACGTACCCTCCTCAGCCTCCTCCACCGTCGCCAAACCCATACCCGCCGCCATACTACCCGTCGCCTCCGTTTTCACCTCCACACTATCCTCCCAATTCCGCTCCGCAGCCCATAGCCCCAATTCCTCCACCCCCCGTTCACCACCCTGCCCACCCACATCCTAATTTCATCCCCAATTCCCATCAGCCTAATTACCTTCCCCACCAAATCAACCCCAATTTAGGCCACCTTCATAAAATGTTGTTTCCTCAATTCGACGGGGATAATCCTAAGCTGTGGCTGTCACGTGCACGCTCCCATTTCGAAATGTACTCGGTTCATCCCGCGATCTAGGTTCGCGTTGCCACTCACCACTTCACCCATGTCGCAGCTCGTTGGCTTCAGTCTGTCGAGTCTGAAGTGCAGAACATATCCTGGGAGTCGTTCTCTAACCTCATGCATGAGAGATTCAGCCGTGATCAGCATGAGCTGTTGTTACGCCAACTTTTCCACATCAAACACACCTCCACCGTTTCCGATTACATCGAAAAGTTCACTGATCTTTTTGAACAACTCAAAGCCTATAATGCTAACCCTGATATGCTCTACTTTACCACTCGCTTCGTTGATGGTTTACGCGAGGACATTTGGTCTATTGTTATGGTTGCTCGACCCCAAAACCTCGATACTGCTTGTACTCTCGCCTTGTTACAGGAAGAGGCGCTGGACCAAGGTATCCGCAAGGAGTTCAAGTGCTCGGAAGCATCCCCGTTCGCTCGCACGACATCAATCAAGGGTGCTCTTCCCTTGCGTCTTCCACCTAGGCGTCCCCAAGCTGTTCCTGAACCCGTTGCTGAGAAGCGAGTTCCGAACAAGTCTACTTCCATCGATGACAAGCTGTCAACACTGCGAAATTACCGTCGAGCTCGTGGACTCTGTGTTCGCTGCGACGACAAGTGGGCTCTAGGCCATCGGTGTGCTCCGGTTCCACAAGTTCATGATCTACAAGAAGTCCGGGATCTGTGTTCTGAGGCATTCCAGGAAGCTGATGATACTCCTGTCCAAGATTCTGAACAGACCACCGATGCTCAGGCACTCATGATGCTATCGTCTGCAGCGGTCTCTGGTTCTGCTGCTCCCAGAACAATGCAATTCAAAGGTTCACTACTAGGTCGTGAGATCATCATTTTGGTGGATTCAGGAAGTAGCCATTCCTTCTTGAGTTCCCGCCTTGCAATCGGTCTGCCAAACCTGAAGCCTCTTTCTAAACCGATGACAGTCAGAGTTGCTGATGGGGATCTATTCTCTACTCTGCTGAAGTTCGTTGCGTTGAATGGACAGTTCAAGGCCACAGTTTCCACTCTACTCTACGCATCTTGCAGTTGGGCTCCTATGACATGATTGTATGTATGGATTGGTTAGAGGCCTTCTCACCTATGAGGGTTGATTGGCAACACAAGTGGATGAGCATTCCTTATGGTCAGCACCATGTTGTACTTCAGGGCATGTTGCGGATTCCGATCAGCATTCTGTCATGCAACTTTGTCACATTGCTGCTTCTGCGCCTTTACCTGAACAACCTGAGCTTCCTCAAGACATCCAACATCTCATTGAGGAATTTTCTGAGATGTTCCAAGAACCGACTGAGCTGCCACCTTGCCGTCAGTGCAACCATCATATTCCTTTGGTTCCCGGTGCTCCTCCAGTTGCTGTCCGTCAGTACCGCTACAAGCTGGTGCTCAAGGATGAGATTGAAAAACAAGTCTCCGAGATGCTGCAGTCAGGCATGGTACAGCCGAGCTCGAGCGCCTTCTCTTCACCGATGCTCTTGGTCCGCAAGAAAGATGGTACGTGGCGGTTCTGTGTTGACTACAGGATGCTCAACGCCTTGACTGTCAAGAGTAAATTCCCTATTCCAGTAGTGGATGAGTTGTTGGACGAGTTGGCACAAGCCCGCTGGTTTTCTTGCTTGGATCTCTAGGCTGGCTTTAATCAGATTCGCCTGGCACCCGGTGAAGAACATAAAACGGCTTTCCAAACACATTGGGGTCAGTTTGAGTTTACTGTCATGGCCTTCGGATTGACTGGCGCACCAAATACCTTCCAAGGCGCAATGAACACCACTCTTCACCCTCTGTTGCGTAGGTGTGCTCTGGGTTTCTTCGACGACATCCTAGTATACAGCCGTACTCTCGAAGACCACATTCAGCACCTACGCCAGGTCTTCACCCTGTTGGCAAGAAATCAGTGGAAAGTTAAGATCTCCAAATGTCGATTCGCCCAGCAGTCAATTTCCTACCTCAGACACATTGTCAGCCATAATGGCGTGTCTACAGACCCCAGCAAGATTGAGTCTATCCAGCAGTGGCCTCAACCACAGAATATCAAAGAGCTCCGTAGCTTCTTGGGGTTAGCCAGTTACTACCGTAAGTTCGTGAAGCACTTTGCTACACTAGCAAGACCTCTAACTGATCTTCTAAAGAAGGGATCTATATTCATTTGGACTCCATCTCATCAAGCTGCTCTGGATGCTTTGAAGTCTGCCCTTGTTTCAACTTCGGTGCTTGCTCTTCCAGACTTTAGTAAGCCATTTCAGTTGCAGACGGATGCTAGCGACTCGGGTGTTGGCGCAGTCCTGTTACAAGATGGACACCCACTTGCTTTTGTTAGCAAATCACTTGCCCTCCAAACTAGAGCTCTGTCTACTTATGAAAAGGAGTTCCTGGCCATCCGAGTGGTAGTAGAGCAGTGGCGGTCATACCTGCAGCATAGTGAATTTACAATATTCACCGACCAACGCAACATCATGCACATTACTGATCAGCGCTTCCAGACTCAGTGACAGGTCAAGATGCACACCAAACTGGCCGGTCTTTAGTACAAGGTCGTTTACAAGCCCGGCACGTCAAATTCGGCAGTCGATGCACTGTCTCATCACCCCAACCCGCCATCCCAACTCCAAGCTTCTATCAATTTCTACTCGGGCTTGGCTAGCAGATGTTATAGTCGGTTATGCATCTGACCCGGAGTCTACAAAATTGCTCCAGGAACTGTCTATTAACCCTTAGAGCCATCCACCATTCACTTTGTAGAATGGCGTCATTCGCTACTCAGGCCGCATCTGGGTTGGCAACAACCATCAACTGCAGCAAAGAATTATTTCAGCTCTTCATGACAGCGCGTTGGGAGGTCAGTCAGGGTTCCCGGTCACTCACAACCGCATTAAGAAACTATTCTGCTGGCGCGGTATGAAGCAGACAATCAAAACTTTTGTTGCTGCTTGCTCAGTTTACCTCCAGGCCAAACCAGAAAGAGCTTGCTACCCGGGTCTCCTTTCGCCTCTCCTAGTTCCCTTTGAGGACTGGCAGATGGTGTCCATGGACTTCATCGATGGCTTACCAACCTCTGGACACGCCAACTGCATCATGGTGGTAGTGGATAAGCTAAGTAAATTCACACATTTCATTCCATTACATCATCCTTATACAGCCCAACGAGTAGCACAATCTTTCCTCGACAATATCTTCAAGATCCATGGCTTGCCTACTCATATCATCTCAGATCGTGATCCCATCTTTACCAACCAGTTTTGGCGTGAGCTATTTCGTCTTGCTCAAGTGACATTGGCTATGAGCTTAGCCTACCACCCTCAATCTGACGGTCAGACCGAACGTGCAAATCAATGTCTCGAAACATACCTGCGTTGTTTTGTCCATTCCTGCTCGAGACAGTGGTTGAAGTGGCTACCACTTTGCAGAATACTGGTACAACACCAGTACACACTTAGCTCTGGGAAGGTCGCCGTTTGAGGTACTGTTCGGTCGATCTCCTCGTCATTTTGGTATTACTGATCTTGCTGCTTCCCCTGTGCCGGACGTGGCCTCCATGCTGGCGGAGCGAACCACTATGCTCGCATCTGTACGCCAGCATCTTCTTCGAGCACAACAGCGCATGAAGCATCAGGCGGACAAGAAGCGCTTGGAGCGTTTGTTCCAGGCTGGAGACTTTGTCTACCTCCGTCTGCAACCTTACGTTCAATCGTCATTGGCGCCGCGCTCCCACCACAAGTTATGCTTCAAATACTTCGGTCCGTTCAAGGTGCTGTCCAAGATTGGAGCGGTGGCGTACAAGCTTGAGCTTCCTCCGACGTTTTCAATCCACCCGGTGTTCCACGTCTCGCTTCTGAAGCCGGTGTCATCCTCTGTTCCGGCAGTCTCCGCCAGGCTTCTCGACCCCCGACAACAACATGCAAGTACCTGAGCGTGTGCTGCAGTCGAGGCTACAACAACGTGGTACCCACTCTGTCAAGCAGTTGCTGATCAAGTGGTCCGATCTCGACGACGAGCTTGCTACCTGGGAGGACGCCGACGCTATCATGCAGCGTTTCCCTGGTCCTCCGGCATGGGGACATGCCGGCACTCAAGGGGGGAGGGATGTCAGCAGGCCTCACCTTGGGGATCTGTCGGCAGCGCCAAGGCCCAAGAGGAAGAGAGCACGCAACGTGAAGTTGTCCGGGCCGGAATGGGTCTGCGTGTCATGTAATGAGAGGCCCAAGTCAGAGTAAGATAAGAGGAGGCAAGGAAGGAGTCGTGGGGGCTATGGAATGAACTACTCTATTCTATTCTGGCTATCGCCAACACACTTTCCCTAATATACATCGTAGTTTTCTGAGCTTCTTTCCCAAAGCCGGCCAGCCACCGCCTCGTCGGCTAACATCCTTGTCTGAACTGAACAAAGCCAAGCCACCAAAAACTGCTGCACTCACATGCATGCTCCCGGAACAGTTGTGTTCGGACGTCGGACCCGCCCCAGTTAGCTGAACCTACCGTTTTAACGAAATAACAGCATCAGCATCGTCAGCTGCTTTTCTGGCCAGCCGAACAGACCCGTTCATCATTTTCTTCGCTTTGGCCACTGTTTCGTCGTAGCCGCGTGCACCTTCGCTCTTGGCTCTGGCACTTGTTAGTACTACTCGGTGGATAGATGGGGTTTGGCGCCTGCCCGGCTGCCAACGTTGCCGTGCGGCTGCGGGGATCCGATGGGGACACAGGACACGGCCGCCAGCACAGTAGCTCGTGTTCGCGGTGGGGGGCCAGCCGGCCAGCGGCCCGCGCCGGCCATGCTTCGGGCGGGAGCGGGACCGAACCGAACGGGCGCCTCACCGCCACGGCATTTGGCGCCGCATGGGCACGGCGTTTCGATCCTCCACGCGTGTGTTCCAGGACGTGAAGAAGGGCGATACCTTGGAGGTTGGGACGGCATCGGCGTTTGGCTGGTTCGTGCGCGGGCCAGCCGCGACCAGAACGTCTGGAGTCTGGACGCCGGCGCGACCGCGCGAGGACATGGACGGTTCGTCTCGGCTCTGCTCGGAGGAAGACGACGAGGCCACGAGGGCCGATCCTCGTGTCCAGCATCCGCTCGCTGCCAGTCACCCTGTCAGACCTGAATTTCTGACATGGACCGATCGAGCCAGCTGTCGGTATCCCGGGTCGAAAATCCGCTCAGGATTTGTCTTTCCTCGCGTTGCACTTGCTTGCTTTTGGTTGGCAGCAAGTAGCAGCGATGGTTTTGGTGGTTGGACACTCGTGCCTGGAAAGCGTTCGTTCCGGCCAGGTCGCGTAATTCGGCGTTTCGGCGAGAGTGGGAGATTATCAAATGCCCAAGAATGACGAAATAAAAGCAATTTTGGTAAGGTATACGCTTGCACTAAATTTGATTTCTTTTTTTCTTTTTTTGCAAATTGGAAAAATTGATTTATGTCTGTTGCATAATAATTCGATAAACTTCTGGAGATGGGTATCCTGTGAGCGACATTTTGTGTGAGGAAGGACCGCAGAATAAAGCGATTTTTGAGAGTCGAAATAAAGCACTTTTTTCAAGAAGAAGAGATGAAGACAAATAAAGTGAATTTCTATTTTTTTGAGAATCAAGTAAATTTTTATTGGAGCATGGATAGCCTTTTCTTCGGATTTAGGCCCATGGGTTATTTAGTGGTACATACCAGCCCACGGCCTCCCACGCCTCCCAGACCTAGTAGGCCCAACAATCCGCTCCAGCCCAACGTGAACAGATGGTCAGCGACAGTGAAACGCCGGCCCGAATGACCGACACCCGCAGAAAACGCGAAACGTCCACTACACCCAAACGGTCCAGCCGTGGCCGCAGCCAACCCAACCCACGGCCGCCGCACCGGAGCAGAAGAACTCACCAAACCCTACGTCGCCGCGGCGGCCGGCGCGGGCAGGGATCCCGGAGGGATGGTGGCGATCTCGATGTACCGCGGCAACCTCCACATTGGCGGTGCCGACAGCGGCGCCCCGGCCCCGCGCCGATGGGAGGCGCCCCGGCCGGCCCTCGACGCGAAGCGGTTCCGCCGCCTCGTGTGCAAAACCGCTCCCGCGCCGTCGCGCGCCTCAACGGGCCGCGGCGGCGGCAGGTCTCCCCGTCATCCTCGGACTTGAATGGCTGTCGTGGCGCCGCGGACCCCGAGCGGGAGGCACCGGATGAGGAGGAAGCGGACGACGGGGGAGAAGAGGAGCAGGGACAGCTGCAGCTGGACCAGGAACAGGAACATCAGCAGCATCAGGAGGAACAGGGGAATGTGGAGGCGGAGCAGCAGGAGGAAGAGGAGGAGCAGGAGGAGGGGGCGGTGGAGGACGCGGACATGGAAGATGCGGGGGAGGTAGTTGTTGAAGGGGATGGTAATGGCGATGCTGAAGAAGGTCAGGGTGAAAGTGAAGGTGTTGACCCAAACCAGGAGGAGGTGAGGCCGTCCGAATTATTCATTGCCACTTCACTATCAGTTCGTTGTTTGATGATCTGTATCCGTGTGCAATTGCTATGGGACTGTGCCACTGCTAACTGCTAATAGCGATCGGAAATTTAGGGAACTGTGTAGATACTGAGATTGTATGTTGAAAGTTAAGCTGGAAAGAAATTAAGTGTTGCAGTTCCTAGGACTGTAGGAGGATATCGATGGATGTGAAGAAGAGTTAGGTTCTACGATTTGGCATCTGCATACATGTTCAATCTGGCAAAAAATGGCAGCTATTTCCATCTTGCAGTGAAAAACGAAGCTTCTAAGATAGATTAATCAGCACTAAACATTGTAGTTGCCCAAAAGAGGATTATGTTCTTCTGTTAGGAACTTGGGATACTTGATTGCCACTGAACACAAATTTAGCTAAGGCTGTTGTATTATTTGGAGACTTTCTCTCGTGCTTTTTTAAGGCTCAAGTACTTGAGTAGAACCAAGTAAGGTTGCATATTGCTTGCATCTGAATAGGTGTCTAAACATTTTACCTTTGTGCTTTGTTTTTGTTATGTTGCAAGCACTATCTATCTACGTGGCTTTATTGAAACAACCATAGTTTTACATTTATTCCAGGTGAGTTATCCTGATGGAATTGATGAGAAGAAGAGAAAGCTTAACGAAAAGCTGGACTCCCTAAATAAAAAGAAGCATGGCCTTGTGCAGATGCTGAAGCAGGTATCTATTTGTGCCATTATTTATATTTCTGGTTGATTTGTGTGTGGTTATAGTTTAAAACAAATGGAAATTTGCTGCATATTCATCAGCTGAATAAGTATTGAGATATGTCAGATGGTACCCAATCTTATACTTTGCGTGATGACCAATTTGGTAACATATTGGTCTGAATGGAATTAATGAAACAATAATAACCTTCAACATTTGAACCTGATCATTGTTGCGCCCTCACTTACGGCCTCGAATTTCTCCGGCTGGTGGAAGTCGGCCATCAGAAGGGTGCCTTTGGAGATGAGGAAGGGGCTGAATTCCCTCATCATCCTAGTTTCTTGGGAAATCTGGAAACATCGGAACTCCTGTGTGTTTGATGGAGCCTCACCAAACATTCAAGTGCTGTTACAGTCTGTAGGGGACGAGTGTAGTGTTTGGTGCATGGCAGGAGCCTCATGGCTCGCTGACCCCGGGTAGTTAGTCTCCGATGTGGTCAGGTGGTCGTGTTTTTCCTTGGACAGAAGGCATAGTCTGTTTTTTCTGAGTGTTGTGTGTGTGTTGGGGACCTCGGGTCCAGGTTCTTCCTAAACTCGGCTCGTTGTATCTTTTTTTCTATCTTAATGAAATGATACGCAGCTCTCCTGCGTAGTTCGAGAAAAATAACCTTTCAGTTCCAAATATCAGTTGACCCCAAATGAAGCATAGCTCAACCTGTGTTGTTCTGCAACTTCACTATTAGTGGTAGGAAAAATTCGCTGCAAACTAGGATGAGTTGCATATATACCCATTGTAAATGTGAAACTTGCAAATGTAAGTTAGTCTGTATGAATATGGTCCGCTCATTATTCTTTGTTGGATAGGTTATAATAGTCTGGCCAATTTTTAATCATTATGTTGCACAGTGTTAAAAAATACGTGGTTAAACGCACACTTAAATGCTAGGCGGAGACCCAACTTCTCACCTAGGCCATAGGTGTCCAATTAAACGCACCATGAACTACCAGAACCCATGGATGACAAAGAAAGGAAGAGAAGAGACGAGATTAGGATGGCAAAATGGTTCGTTGGGTTATGACTCCATCTATGCCTACCTCGTGGTGTCCACGTCGCCCGATTTCACTCACCCCCTGCTAGATTTAGCCCCTTCTGCTCAATTTCTCCATGTGCTCAGCCAAAGCAGGGCTGCCATGGAGAGGGACAGGATAGGGTGCGTGCGGGCGGAGTAGAGGTGGGCGCATGGAAGAGCGGATGGGGCGAGCGCAGGAGGAGCAGAGGGGGCACACCATCAGAGAGGGGGAGCGACGGACAGGAACGTGTGGGCAGGCGGCGGAGTGGTGGCGGCACGGCTGCGTGAGAGAGGATTGGACGATTGGCTGCTGGAATTGGTGGCTGCGTGAGAGAGGATTGGACGATTGGCTTCCTGCCTTAGTGGCAAGTGGTCCAAGTGGGCTGTTATGACATTGCTCTTCCTTTTCTGTTTATTATTTCACATTTATACAACTAAATCTCCTAATACGTAGCAGACGTGTAAACGTTTAATCACATTTAGTCTGTGTTTACACATCCTAGGCGCTAATCAGTGTCTTAGCGCCTAGTGTTTTCTTGAACCTTGATGTTGCATATGCCATTGCATGCAGATGCTTCGCATTATGATTGGACATTTCAAGTAACCCTCTTATGGGCATGGGGCCTTGAATTGCTTTAGCATAATGTCACTACCAAAGTTTTGGTATCTACTTCCTCTAAACCTAAATATAAGTCTATCTAGGTTTGTTCTAAGGCAAACCTTTTCACCTTTGGCTACCAATATCCGAAAAGTATGTAGTTGATGACACAAGACATTGCTAGATTCATTTTGGAAATATACTTTTACAATATATAAATAATTTCATTTTAAATAATACATTGTTATAGATAACTAGTCTAACTGTCTTAGGGAAGACCTAGATGGACTTATATTTGTGATCCGAGGAAGTATTTTCTTTTCAAATAAATATTATACTTGTTGTTTTGTTCCTCAGTCCATTTTAGAAGGAATAAGTAGCAGCAAATGCATGCACAGTTATTTGGTTGGTTTGCTGCTCTCTTTTATTCTGATTGAGAACTTCATCGTCAGGGTACTAAATGCCATTGTTTTAGCTGTTTGAATGACTAGGTCTTAAATGCAGAAGAAGAAATCCGAAGGCGTAGCATGCAGGCTTCATTGCGTGCTGCCATGCCTCAGCCGTCAGAAAATGCAACAGATGGAAGTTCTGTTTCTAGGTTGGCCCCTAGAATGACTGTTGATGTCAATTTTGGTGATGTTGCTGGCGATTCAGATGCTGGTTCTAACCAGGACACTCCTGGACGCCCCTTGCATCACTTCCACAGCATCTCTCCTTCAATAGCCTCTTTTGCGAGGTCACCGTTTGGTTCTCTACAGGTAAGCTGCTCGAATGCTCATTCAATAGTCTTGTTGTAAGTCCATTTCTACTTTTGTCTGTGTTACATGTTTTGGCAAGTGTTTAAATGGTAGCAAATTGCAAGAGTTAGACTTCAAAATCAGCTGATAACTTAAGTAGTAAATAAAGATGATTCTTTCAATGCTGCCCAGTTTGCTTATATACCATTTCTGACTCTCTTTGTTGGGTTGGTTCCCAAATCAGCTGATAACTTAAGTAGTAAATAAAGACGATTCTTTAAATGCTGCCCAGCTTGTTTATATACCATTTCTGACTTTCTTTGTTGGGTTGGTTTTAGTATTTTCACATTGCTAAAGAACCACATCTAATGTTACAGGGCCACACACCAAGGAGTCCGGCAACATTCTCTACGGCAAGTCCATCACGCTTCGCCACAAATATACACCAAGGACAACCTCCTGCTCTTTATTCAGCATCATTGCCAGGAAGTAACTATGTAGCCTCATCACCTTCCCCGGCCGCATCTGGTGGTTCTTCCTCGGTGTTCAGGGACCCTCGCCCACCTAACTCTACATAGGTTCTTGCTTTGTTCGTAGTTGTACCGCCATATGGGTGTTATTTATTGACAATGTTGCTAAAATCTCTTAGCTACCCAAGGATTTAGATAATGTTGTGCTTCGAGCAACACTAGTGGAAAAACAAAACAAGTCTCTTATGTGTGTACTGTAATTAGCATGTAACATCACTGAAATTATGTAAAAATTAGGATATTCGTTTTCCTGCTAGGTGCTAGGGCGCCAGATCTTCTGGACAATGTGCTAGATAAATGTATTATTACTAGATTCGAAGTGTCAATGCACTGTGCAGTTACTCAAGTATTCGTATCATTAATTGAGTTGCGTTGCAGTAACCAAGGCTTGTGCTGAAATTGCAATTGCAATTGCAAACTTCTTTTTCCCATCTTTATTTACTGCTGAGCGATCGTTTCATTGTTTGGGCGGTACTGCTTTAAGCTTCCGACGAAACAAGCAACTTCATATTTGCTACCTGTTCTCAACATGTTTATAGAAGTAACCGATGCACAACCCACAAGATCATGTGGCAATCAATCGTGGACAAATGTACGAATGAGACAACAGCTTGATTAGCTGCATTGCGTGTAGAGAGGGTAACAAATGGCAGTGTTCCAGCTCGTTCAAGGTTCATACAATCTTTTTAGGGCGTCGAAGGCCGGGAACTACAGGAAGTTGTAAGAAAAAAATTAGTAGAGTAACTAGAGACCAAGTTTAGAGGCATATAAATAGAAAACACATGGCATCAGTTGATAAGATAACGAGTTATCAAGAAATGGGCACGAAGAGGGCAATCAATGGAACATCTGAGTATCTGACCGCAACTCTATTTGTATTTTAAAGGCTCAAATTTTGTTTGAAGGCCGCATGCCAGACACATCACTACTCTGCGTTAGCTGCTCTTGACACCAGCAACAAGGCTAACATGTGTAAAATATGACCAATCTGAACCAAACTTTGGATAAATAAATCAGGTAGTAAGTTCTGTTATTCTAACACCACCCCAACGAAACCTCATACTGATAGAGGTGGCATTATCAGAGCACTAGAGTCTAGGACTATACACATAAATTGCTGTGGGCCCAAAAAATGAATTAGAGCTTGTAGGGGAACCAACTGATAAATGTATACTGCTGAGAGCTAGCATAATGAGATGTGCAACCACCCACACACACAGAGAAGGAAATAAGTGAAACAAACTCTAGAAAGTGATCAGGCAGCTTGTTGCATTTGGAAATAAGGAAACAAACATATGGCCCACTAAATAAGTTTCGACCCAACTAAAACTGTTCTCTGAGCAAAATATATCTTATCAACTAAAACTGCCATAGATTATTTGTAAACTGTAGATGACGGTTTATTAACAATATAAAAATGAAAGATAACAGGTGATGCAAATCTTCATAATCAAAATGCTATATTACCTCATCCAATGCTGTTGTCAAATCATAGGCCTTCCCCATCCCCTAAAATTGGGCAAAGAAGTCCTGCAAGGTCCAACACAGTATTTAGATCAAGCAAACTAACATAGGGGCCAAATACCATATCGAACTCAGTGCTGGAGAAAGGTCATCTTCCCAGTTGGAAGGTGACATACATCCAAGGACAACAATTGCATACATACTGAAAATCATGTCATAATATCATTTCTGCAGATCACATGCATCATTTCAAAAGGAATTTAATGTCAATGGTGAATGGTGACAAGTCAGATTCTCAAAATCTGTTTAACCTGTAGCAATTTCCCCATAGATGGGATCATTTATCCTGATAGTAAATGAACTAAGAGAATCTAAAAAAAACTCAATTCAGATTGATCACTCTAAGCAATAATAATTCCTATTACCTTCAGTCAGTGACTCTATTGAGCCATTAAGTGCATAGTATTACAGAATACCACAAATCAATAAATCAAGTTCAATTTGATTGACCCCTTGCTGTGCCCCCTTCATGTCTAATTCTCGAATATTATGCATTTCTAGTTTACCACTGGAGAGATTTAAAAACCAAATTCATTTGTATAATTTGACAATTGTCGAGCAAGCAAGTGCACATCAAAGTCCAGTGGTGCATATGAACTGTCAGTAAAAACTACCAATAGGGCTGGACTACAGTTCAAAAAGATAACTCATACCAAAGTAAATTTCAGCAACCATAAGCATAGAAATCCATAAGTACTACCAATAAAGAAATCACTTGAGTATAGGTAAAGTGTCTTCTTTCAGTAATAGTTTGATACTACCAGCACAACCTCTTGTTCAGTAATAGGGCAATACCGCAAACAATGATCTCAAATCAAGTTATACACCAATCCTCTGACCACTTTCACCAGCACCGTAAACAGTAACCACACTGATCCTCAATACCAAAGTCCTAAAAACTGACATGTATTACTCTCCCAACTCAAAGTCAACATCCAATAAAATTGAAAGATAAACTATATTTAGGACCCTCAAAAGAACCTCCACGCCCTGAAGTCATGCATATTATTTTACAGTCACGTGCCGTCCCTTTAATTGCCATGTCAACTTTATTTACACACAATAGTAATTCTCAGCTTGTTTTCCCTTCACAACCACGCTACATCCAGTCTACAGAAATGTCAAAACCAACCACCATCAACATCAAACAACGAGCAAGCCTCTAGAAAGAACACAAGCCCCGTACGAAACTACCACATTACACCACATCCTCCTAGGATAACTTCACTCGAATCCACGGGTTTGACAAACAAAACGCAGACAAGGAATCAAACTCACTGGATACTTGTCGTCGACTCAATTTCCCATCCTGGACTAGATTTACCAACATACTAATAATATCCGATAAGCACAGACAACGAACTGCTTCAACGCAGTCAGGTTGCTGAAGAAGAACTCGGGTAGGTTAGGTACCTGGAACCATTTGGCGGCGACGGCGAGCGCGGAGGAGAGGCGGCACCTCCTGGAGTCCTCGCAGGCGTGGAGCGACTGGAAGTCGTCGGCGGGGAGCTTGCGCGTGATCCACCCGATGTCGATGTAGACGTAGCGCGGCGGCGGGGGCAGGTCGACCTTGATGCGGACGACGTTGTACCAGATGAGGAAGCGGCGGACCTGGACGCCCTGGAGGTCGGAGAGGGAGCCGTAGCGGAGCACCCCCGTGATGTGGGCCTCGAAGTAGGTGAGGTACTCGAAGTGGACGTAGCAGGGGCCCGCGAGGTCGACGGTGAGGCTGCCGTTGCTGGCGAGCGAGAAGGCGGTGACGGTCGAGGGAAGATGCCCGGGGGCAGGCCGTACTTCTGGAGGAGCTCGGCGAGGGTCAGCGAAGGCGAAGGGGGCGAGGGAGAGGGAGAGGAGAGGGAGTAAGAGAGGAGGCGGGAGGGGTCGCGGGCTCCGCCGACGCCGTGGTGGCACCGGCGGCGAGGAGGAGTGGCAGGAGGAGGAGATCGAGACGCCGCATTGGGAGGAGACGGAAAGAGAGCACGTTTTTTTTCTCCGCGTCGTAACGGGTAGTACTAGTAAGCAGGGGTCGCCGGCGGGTAGGTGCCACGATGGGCTGGCTGCGCGCCTGCGCGGGCCTGGGTCCACTTCCTCCTCCACGAGGGCCATGTTTTGGGAAAATCCCAAGTAAACAATTACATGAGGTTCGATTGAATAGAATCCAGGGACGGATATGCCTCTTTCTTCGAGGGACAAAATAGTGTTCATGCTTACGAGATTGCCTCTGCCTTCGAGGGACAACGAATAAATTTCATGCTTACGATAAGATCATCTTGAGATTATATGTTCTAAAGTTTAGCCCTAAACTTTAAAAATGTTGCTCTTAAAGAAATTAAAAATTAATTGTACAATTTAGTTGTATTTTACGAGACGAACGGTTTGATCATAATTAATCAACGATTGGACAATTAATTCGACGGCGCCGATTCGGTGGCCGAACTAAACGAGGCCGAGGTTTCAGAGGCGCGTGGTAAGGACTGGGATTTGGGAAAATGCTCAAGTAAACAAGATTACATGAGGTTCGATTTGGATGGAATCCAGGGACGGATATGCCTCTTTCTTCGAGGGACAGAGATCGACGGATATGCCTCTGCCTTCGAGGGACAACGAATAGTGTTCATGCTTACGAGGCTAAGATCATCTTTAGATTCTATGTTCTAAAGTTTAGCCACTAAACTTTAAATTATTTTAGCTCTTAAAGTTCTAAATAGGCAGTCACATGTTATTGTTGTCAAGTTTAGCTAAACTCATAAAAAAATAATTAATTTATCAGACCACACAACTAAGTTAAAGTAGTTTAAAGTTTAGTCTTTAATTTTAGCCAACTAAATAAACTTTAGACTATGAAATATTAATCATCTGGCTACATATATTTAGGCCTTGTCTTGCTTCGTTTTCTTGGGTTTGATGACCAAAATGCATTCAATTTATCATTTATCGGAGAACTTTCCTTCGATAAATTATATACCAATGCGGTGTAAATATAGCGTTCCCCTTCACCGTGAATGATCCGGAATGGGTTAACCAAATTCGGGTAAGTCATTCTTTATTGTATATTTAGACATAGCATGTATCTAGATAGTAGTAAAACTATGTAGAGACCAAAATCATTTATTATTTTATCTAAAGAGATAAAACAAAAAAAAAACATCCACGTCGTCGTTCAAGTGGACGAGCTAGGCGTGCTGGACTTATGTAACTTGCGGGAAGAAAACTCATGTCACCTTCAATAAGAAAATGTGGCCTTACTACTAGAAATGCATCTTCACTTGGGCTTCTTCTGTTACTAAGCGAGAAATGCATTTGCACTTGGGAATTTTCTGTAGGCTTTGTTTGGTTCCCTATAAAAAATAATTATCTGCTCATAGTTATCTCTTTTGAATCTAAATAAGTACAGCTAATAAAATAGCTAATTGTTAGCTGGACCTATAGATAATAATTATCTACTAATTGAACCAAATCAGACAATAACATATATTACTATCTTTGTAGCATTTTTCATTAGCTGTGCATCCAAACACCCTCCAGCTAATAGGTAGGCTAGCTAATATTAGATATGAGCTATTAGCCAGCTAACTATTAGCAAATAATGAATCTAAATAGGGTCTAAGCGAACCCTGAAGCCCAAATGAGAGGAAAAAATAGAAGAAACGGCAGAGTTACCGGGAGTGATGATTTGACTCAAGGGTAAAAGCATTCTTATTACGGTGAGTGAAGTCCGACCTCATAAAGCTGTCCCATGAAACGATGTCATTAATCTGAAATTTACCTAGACCTAAATCTTTTGTCGCTTTTGTGAACAATGTCGTGTCAATACTTCGTCACCGTGTCACAATGCATTGTCGCCTCTTAAACCTACCCATTTGTTGCCTTCCTCACCAACCTTATCGCCCGCTCATCCACAACTAATTGACAACATTTGCCGTGTAACATTACTATCACATTGCTAATGGTGCTTGTCTTGCTCGTTTTCTTGGGTATTGATGACCAGAATGCACCGTCGCATCTAGAACCTAATTGATCATTTATATCGTTTTGAACTTTTGATTGAAAGCCATCGCCCTTTTAATATTAAATTTCAATGCCCGTGTATATATAGCCGTATAGGGAACCTTCCTTCACTTATGATGTGCTTGTCACATTTTTTTGTTCTTTTATTGCTCCATCCATTCTAAATTGTAAGTCATTCTTTATTGTATATTTAGACATAGCATGTATCTAGATAGTAGCAAAAACTATGTATCTTGAAAAGCCAAAATAACTTATAATTTGAAATGGAAGAAGTATTTTAGACACTCACGAGTAAAGTGGGGTGGTTGGGGGGGACTGTTTTCTTATTTTTTTTGGCCACCAACACATGATAAAGGCATATCTCCTAGTTGGTGATCCAAATATGCACAATGCACTAGAGTTACAACATAGTAGAGGAAGCGAGAGAGGATGACACTAGCATCATGGCATCCAAATCAAGGGGAGAGAGTGACCTTGAAAGATTGTAAGTTATAGAATTTCTTTTTATTATGTGATAGCTACCTAGAGACTATAAGGTAAATAATTGGCGGCCTCTCGGTTCTTGCACTCATGGTATACCTCTATTATTTTGCTCTCGGGAATGATACTAGGAAAATATGAAATCTGTTGCTTGACACTTTTCATTAGGGTTTTCCTAATTATGCTAAAAATAGGCATGCTCTAGGGAAGACTCTGTAATTTTGGTTTTTAAGAGGGAATTGAGGGCCGCATGGTTCGGCGTTGGATGTCGAACGATGACACTTATTTGGTTTTGTCAAATGAGCTCATTAAATAATTAAGTTACCTGTTATTGGTGAAAATTTGATTTGGTCCTTGTTTGGTTTTGGTAATTGAGTGTCAACCTAGGTGGACTAATATGTGTTTGAGTGAGATATATAGATGATTAGTCCATGGGTACATCATGTGTGAGCAACCTTTGCCATGGAGGTGAAATGGCTTGGAGATGTTGCAAAGCTCACACATGTGATGAAAAGAGCTCATTGCATATGAGACATGACATGGAGTCATGTGATCAAGGTAGAGAAGATCAAGACAAGACTTAGCTCGACGGACCGGTTGCAAGTGTGAAGGGCAAGTTGAGTGATGACTTGGCGCCGATGGACTGAGGCAACGGTGAAGAGCAAGTGAAGTCAAGATCGATGAACCAACAAGGTCACGTGATGATATGAAGTGGATCATATCATTTGTGATATGGTTGGTGCATGTGTTGCATCGACATTAGAGGAGATAGAATGGAATGTGCAAGGCAAAGGTATAACCTATAGGGCATTTTATTTCATCGATCATAGGTCTGTAGGGAAGTTTATGACTAATTTATGATAGATGGCCGTACTATCAAGAGGGGCAAACTTGTTTACATATCGGTCATCTAGTGCTAGTCGAGTGATCTATCTTTGCATCGTTACTAGGATCGAGGGTGAGTGGGAATACGTGGCAAAGTTGAATGATTCTAATCTCTCTCTTTGGTAAAAATGTTTGTGAAATGCTAACACATTTGCACAAGTTGTTGTACACTTGGTGGTGTTGGTACTTTTGCAAAGAAGAAAAAGTTGGTGAAAAAAAGTAGGCGAAAAGAGGTCACTTGATGCTAAGTGACCGGATCATAAGCTCTTTTTATGCAACCCTTGGTGTCTTTTATTTCTAGTTTTTTACGGGTAGGTCCGGACCTTCTGTACTGGGGTTTATCTCGTTGTAGATGACCGGTTCTTCTTTGGTTGTTGCAAATGTGGTGGCATTACCTCGTTCTTGTATCGATAATGCTTTTGTGGGACATGACTCGGATCGAATGTATTTGAAAATAAAGTGACCCGGACGTGAACTTGGTTTGTAATATTTTATTTGAACTCGATGGATATATTCGTCTACTTATGTTATGTCGCGGATGATGTGTTGTGTTGAATCGGCAATCTTGGTTTGTGGCAGAGAAGGTTGAAATCCTTCGGACTTGACTACGGATTATGGGAGCTTAATCGTTTGATCGTGATTCTTTTTGTACTTACGTTCTTATGATTTGTCGGGTCACGTTTCTGCTGCCGTCTCGACCTCTCGAGTGAGTCGAAAGAAAACTGATCGGTGGTGGCCTGCGTCGTCGTGAAAGGCGACGTCGGTGTGCGTTATGGCGCGATCCGGTTAGTGTCTCAGGAGGACCGGACTTGGGCATTGCGTTTGGTCGTGGTGGATCTGACATGTCGGTCACGCTTCTTTGTCGGACCCTCTCTGAGTCGCTTGGAGAGTCGGTCGAGGCCCGGCGCCAGTGTGTCCAATCGTTCTTTTGACCGTTGGCGCGCATTGCCGACCGTTGGGATCGGGCGGCCGTGGTCAAACGCGGGTGTCACGTGGACGGCGATCTGTGACCGGACGCTGGGGTGGTGCGTCCGATCACTCCGACCGACGTGTCCGGTCTCCTCGAGTTTTGTCTAGTGAAGGAGCAACGACTCTTTTGAGCCGTGGGGTTATAAATGGAGGAGTGTCTTGGCCATAGCTGAGGTTGAGCACCTAGGGGGACTTTGTGTCCATGCTTAAGAGTGTTTGGGAGCCCTCCAACTCATTTGTGCTTGCTAGATTGTGAATCAAGAGCTAGTAAGTGATTCTAGTGCGATTGCATCGTGAGGTTGCATTGAGTGGCACCAGATGATCGAGTTGCAAGCCGGTGGTGCTTGTTACTCTTAGAGGTTGCCACCCCCTAGATGGCTTGGTGGCTTGTGACTCAATTGAAGCACATGAGAAGATTGTGCGGTGCTCGTGAGGAGGATTGTGCTCACCCCGTGGGGATCGCGAAGAGCAACTCTAGTTGAGCGTGTCATTGAGCTACCCTCACTTTTAGGGTAGGTTCTTGCGGTGCCCGATGTATGCGGGCTTGGCGGGTGATGCTAATTAGCCGCCGAACCACCAAGTGAGCGGTCGACACAACGGGAACTAGTGTGTTGGCAAGCACGTGTACCTCGGGATAAAATCATCATGTCATCCTTGTCTTCCCGTTGGTTTGCATCCTCGTTACACAAGCTTGTATTTACTTTCATATACGTGTGCTTATGTAGTTGCTCTTGTAATTAGTTTGCTTGTGTAGCTAGCTAGTTACCTTCTAGCTTGTGTAGCATAGAAGTAACTCCCTTACGTGGCTAATTTGGTTTAAGTACTTTGTTACTCGCATTGCTTAGTTTGTGTAGCTAAGTTTTTGCGCTCTCTAATTTGGCTTGTGCAGCCTTGTTATTGAACATTTTAGTGAGTTTATGAGCTTTGTGCTTTTGATTATTAGTTGTGTAGGAGTTTTTCGGTTGTTTGAAGTACCAATGCATAGGTTTATGTGACCTTGTTCTAAAATTAATTAGGTGAGTTTTAGCTAGCCCGACACCTTTGTTGACTTATTAGGATGCTTTTAAGGTGCTTGTGGACTTAGATAGAGAGGTGTAGTTTTGGCTAGATCGATAATTTTAATTCCACATTTGTTTTGGTTAGCCGGCGCAATTAGATTTTAGAAATAACTATTCACCTCTCTCTAGTCCGCATCTCAACACTACGACGGACCCAGCATCTGGGTGCAACTTGATCCAATGACCTTAAACTGATATAGAATTCGTGGAGTCCATTGCGGATGAAGTTGTTCCTATGGCTGGCATTCAAACGCCGTCATTGGGCAGCTGATAGGAGATTACGCCAAAGGCTGGAAACACATTAGAATTGCCTTCTATGCGACCAATAATTGGAAACTAGTGAGTACATGTTCAATTTGTTCATTGTCTGCTTCTTCTTAACCCAAATTTGGTTCTGGCGTTGTGTGCTCTTAGCAAACTAAGGCTCTGTTTAGTTGGGCAAAATTTGCGCAGGTAAATTTTGTATAGTGAAGATTCCATACTGTAGCATTTCGTTTGTATTTGTGAATTATTGTCCAAACATTGGCGTTGTCAAAAGATGCTCTTAGCAAACTAGTTTTTGATTTCATCTACGATGGCAAACATTTGAACCAAATCTTTTTTTTTGGTAACTTTTTAGTCTAGCATTGGTGGCGAACTCTAGGGAGCAACTGGATGGGTCCTCTCAGGAAGGATTTGACTCACTGTTTGCCTTGATCACTTGGTGCATCTGGAAAGAACGGAACACGAGATTGTTTAATCTTGAGGTCACCTCCGTCACAAATCTGCTGGCTAGAATCAACTCCGTAGTTCAGCTTTGGATCCAAGCGAGAGAGATGAAGCTAGAGTGCCTGGTCCATACAGCTAGATGGAGTTAGGTTGTGTAGTGTTGGTCTTTTTTTTTTGAACAAAACGAATAGGGACCTTTCAATTAAGAGAGAAAAGAGAGTTCAAAACACAGTACATGCTAATTCCAAAGCCCAAAGGGATCCAGCAACACATCCAAAATCCAAAGGGAAATGATCCGAGGGTAGAAAAAAATTGAGCCTAAAGAACTTAGAGAAGAAGAACGGGAGCCACGACATAAAAAATCTAATGCTCGAATATAATGAAACACACTCTTCGATTGGTTGATGTCATCTTTGGCTGTCCGGGTCACCCGTAGAGCTGATTGGAAACTATATTTTAAAAAATCCTTTAGCTTTGTTCCTTCCATATATCTAGATCGCCATGCCAATATGCTATTGAATTGTTGGTGGTGCTTTTTGGAGAGTTAAATCCTAAACTTGTCGCGCCATGTGAGGTCTCAATCTTTTTGGTGGTCCTCAAACTTTCAAACTGCCTACGAAAGGTCCCTAAACTTGCTAATCAGTTCGTGTGAGGTCCCAATCACCATGTGTTAGCGTTAAGCTGCCTGCATGGCTGCTGACTGTGCACCCGACAAGCAGGGCCCACATACCAGTCCTTCCCTCTCTCCCTCACCTTCCCCTGCACGTGGCCTTGAAGAAGCGGGAGTAGGGCGTGGACGTGCACGTCGCAGGGGACACATACACGCCACGACAGTAGTAGCCGCCGCGAACGCCTCACACGTGCTCTTGCACGCCAGCGCCAGCGTGGCCCGGAGCACTCAGTGCCCAAGCCATAGTCGGCGGTGGCACACACGAAGGAGCCCTAGTCAGCGGTCGTGGTGGCGCAGGGCCTGCGTGCCCAGATGCGGCCCGACCACGACAGAAAACCAGATGTTGGAAGGAAGATATACGCCCGTTCGATTGGCTTATGAGCCGTATTTTTCAGCCAACGAATAATATTTTTCTCTCACAAAAACAATGGTTGTAACTACACGGCCGGCTTGGCTTATCAACAGCCAATATCGTTTTTCATCTCGCTAGATCAACCTGGCTTGGCTTTTATCGGCCAATCCAGCCGAAACGAACAGGCTGAAATCAACCGAAAGTAGTTTCAGCCATGACTTATCAGCCAAGCGAACATGGCATATAGATGATATACTCATTACTACCTGAATAGTGAGACAGGCAGTTGATCTGCTGATGGCCATGCTAGCTTATACGGTGAGCGGATCCAAGTGAACTCGGCTAAAAATCCGAGCTGTTGATATCCGACCTGGCAATCCCGGAAACATATTCAGATAGCAGCAGCTGTCTGTATAAGATCCATTTCGGTATAAGCATGACATGCTCTGTTCACGCATCATTATCCTGCAATAAGCAGTTTGGCCTCCTGTCTTGTTGCATAATATATCAAAAGGAAAAGTGATATATATCATTACTACCTGAATAGTGAGACAGGCAGTTGATCTGCTGATGGCCATGCTGGCCCAGTCTCGCAAACAGATTGGCAGTTCCACGGTGAGCGGTGATCAAGTGAACTCGGCTAATCATGGCCGTTCGTGTGATCCGAGCTGTTGATATCCGACCTGGCAATCCCGGAAACATATTCAGATAGCAGCAGCTGTCTGTATAAGCGCATCCATTTCGGTATAAGCATGACATGCTCTGTTCACGCATCATCTTTCCTGCAATAAGCAGTTTGGCCTCCTGTCTTGTTGCAGATCGCGATATATATCAAAATGACAAATGGTGCCCAAGATGAGAACGTCATCGATAATTGCATAGGCAGGCAAGGCGCAGGCACAGAGTCACAGAGACAGCGCGTGCCCAGTTTCAGCTCGATGGCAGTCAGTTCGTGCTTATCTCCTGCAACTGCAACCCGGCGTCTTCGAGTGCTGGCTCCACCCAGCGCAGTACCGGACGCGCCTCTGCAAGGACGAGGTCGGCTGCGCGAGACGCATCTGCTTCTTCGCGCACAAGCCCGAGGAGCTCCGCGCCGTCAACCCCTCCGCGGTCTCCGTCGGGATGCAGCCCACCGTGTCGTCGCCGCACTCCTCGCCGCCCAACGGCCTCCACATGGGGGCGGCATGCTCAACCCGGCCTGGCCCTCCTCCCCGGCCAGCAGGCTCAAGAACGCGCTCGCCGGCCGGGAGCGGGACTTCGACCTCGAGCTGCTCGCGCTCGACCAGTAGCAGCAGAGGGCCAATGGGGCCCTTCGCGTCAGGCGCTCAGCCTTTCTACTGGCTAATGGACCCATTGCGCAGCGTCATAGAAGGACGATGGGAACTAGAGCACAAGGGACGAGGTTCACTGTAGCCGCCGACGCCCTACCGTGATGTCCTAACCTCAATCCGATCTAGAAGGGGAAGCTGTAAGCGACTGAAAGCGTCATCGCCTTCGCCGCCACCACCAGCACCGCGCCCGCATTGCTACTACCTATGACGACCTAGCGGGCGCGTCTCGGCGTCCCCTACTACTACGACTCCAGTGCCCATGTCGCGGTGGCGCCGTGGCACCGTGGCGTGGCTACGCATGGTGAAGTACATCACTAAGTCTCCTATTAAGCTAAGTTTTACCCACTGATCTACGTCTAGAAGTGCTTTCAATCCTATCACTTAGATCAGGACCGTGCCGGACTACACGGACCTGCTCGGCTCCATCGACCGGCGATGTTGTCCTAGTTGCACGTGCTGTCGCTCAAGCAGGCCGGCGACATGCCAACGTACAACTCCATGGCGGACAACCAGCTGCACATGCCGACGTCGCCCATGGTTGGCCCCAATACCGTGTTCGGGCTCGACCACTCCATTGCTAAGGCCATCATGAGCCCTCGCCTCGGCGTTCGCCAAGCGCAGCCAGAGCTTCATCCACCAGCGGGCGCGCGAGGGCCACACGCTCGCTCATGTCGCAGCAGGCCACCACGCGTCCCGTCCCACATGGACGCCATGGCCACAGCTCGCTTTCCCATGCCCTTGATGTGCTGCACCAGTGGGCCCCGCTTGTTGGGTCCACAGTCAGCATCCATGTTGACAGTTTAACGCTAGCTTGGTGATCCCATGCCCTCGATTAGCGAGTTTAGGGACCTTTGATAGGCCCGCTTGTTAGGGGATCCACCGTCACACATCCATGTTGACAGTTTAACGCTAACAGACGGTGATTGGGACCTCACATAAACTGATTAGCGAGTTTAGGGACCTTTGATAGGCACTTTTGGAAGTTAGGGGATCTAGTAGACACAGCCCAACAAGTTAGGGACCTAGAGCGTATATTTAACTCTTTTGGAGACAAACTGGAAGATTGTTTCAAAATAAAAATAAAGTATTCTTTGTCTGGGGTCGACCCAATCCTGCAACCTCCCGGGGCATTTACAGCCTGCCGGAAGCCTCGCCGGCGCCGTCAGCCACCCCCCTCCACAGCTCCGGCAGGTCTGGTAAGCCCCTGTCCCCTGACGCGGCCCCCTTCCACCCCCTCTTCGCCGGCAGGTCCAAGAGCATGCGCTGGGACGATGCTTCCTTCTCCGACATCTCCGACGACTCCGACGAGGAGCAGTCTCCCTCCTGCCTCGAGGTCGCGCGTCGTGCTCTCTCCGCCTCCGCGCCTGCGGTGAACCCGGCTCAGGCTGCGTGCGCTCCCCAGGTCCTCGATGATGGCCACGGCGAGCCGCGTCCCCCCCAGGCGATAGCTTCGATCGAGAATTCGAGACGTTCGTTCCAATGTCGATGTTACCGGCGTTCCTCCTCCTCGTCACGCTCTGCGGCGGCGGCTGCTCTCCTCGGTGCTGCGCTGCTGCCCCCCGGGCCACGGACACCATCGACGTCCGAGCCATGCAAGCGATCGCCAAGTCCACCGGCGCGGACAAGTCGCTGGGCTGGGGCGTCAAGTCAGCGGATCCGTGCGACGGCACCTGGTCGGGCGTGCGCTGCGACAAGGACCAGGGCCGCGTCACCTCCATCGACGCCAGCAACGGCGGCCTCGTCGGCACGATCTCGGGCACCGACCTGAGCGACCTCGCGTTCCTGTCCTCGCTCGACCTCAGCTTCAACCGGCTCGGCCACGACCTCCCGGTCCTCCCGCAGCCGCTCAGATACCTGACGACGCTCAACCTCAGCTCCAACTCCTTCTTCGGCATCCCCGACAGCTTCTTCTTCTCCTTCCCGGCGCTCGAGACGTTCGCCATCGACGACAACCTGGTGATCACGGGGAACGTCCCGGAGGACGTGGTGCGCTGTCCCGCGCTCAGGACCTTCTCGGCTAATAACGTCACGCTCTTCGGCGCCGTCCCGGAGTCCTTCGGCAACGTGACCATTTTCCCGGCTTTCGAGCGCCTCTCGCTCGCTAGGAACCATCTCCTGGCGTCGATAGGGGCAGACTTCGGCAAGGGCAGCAAGATCAGGTTCCTGGACCTCAGCAGCCAGACCCCTGAAACCGAGGGCGACAGCCTCACCGGGCGTCTCGACTTCGTCGCCGGCATGACGGACCTCGTGGAGATCCACGTGGGTGGCAACTCATTCGACGGGCCACTGCCGGACGCCTCCAGGCTCGTGAATCTCAAGGTGTTCGACGCGCCAAACAACAACTTGTGCGGGCTGGTCGAGTACAAGTTCCCTCCAGGTGTTGCTGTCAACATTGACGGGAACCCGGGCGTTGGCAAGGACTGCTAGGCCCGGACCCACACATCTGTAGAATTACCTTTATTTTTCAACAAAAATGGCATGTCCGATACGTACACTACTTGTCTGTTTTTTCGGGGACTTTGTGATATCTTCTTTTGCTTTTTTTGTCTTCAATTCTAACTATAGAAAAAAAAAACATATGCACGCCTTGCAACGAACCAGTGGCTTAGCTTGCCTCTAAACCAAGGAGGGGCCATTTCGCAGGTGAGCGGACAACAAGAATATCACCCTAGAGCAAGTATAATAACAGGTTGTAAGAAAACTGAATGTTGAGATGGATGAAAGAGAAGATGAGAGATAAGGAAAATGGATTATAAGTTTACTATCCAGCTTATGTATAAAAATAAAAAACTACTTTGTGAGAGAAGAAAGTGGGCCATGTGTTAATAGTGAAGAGCTAATTATTATATAAATGGACTGAGAGATGGGCTGCAACGATCCACACCGGTTCCTATGGAGGCTGGCACAAAATAGTTTGCCTTAAAATGAACATCAAAAGGAGAGGCATTGATCTGGAAAACAAAATATTTTTTCAAACCACTCTTGACAAATGAACACCAAGCCAGCCACTGAGAGATTGGGGCATCATAGTTTTTCTCTACGGAGTATTTATTAAGGATGAGTGGAGTCCAAGCAGCTAACACCAATGTACATACTCTGAACGCGAGCTATATCCTGATATCTTTCGTCGAACTAAATATTTTTTTATCTAAAAATGGTTTTCTTTCATGCCACAAAATCTCTCCAAGAGACAAAAGAATCTGAACTGTGTCACTACTCAGTAGCCAAGGTCATACGGCTGCTAAGGGGCGGCAACATTTCTGATTTTCTGCATGCAGACAGCGCAGAGCGGAAGAGATAGGAAAAAAAAAAAACTCTCATTTCTCGACACTGCAGGAGTACTGCAGTTGGCTACGCACCTTTGTGCTCTTGTTCCACGTGTAAATTCACGCCACCTGCTAGTAGTTTCTCGTTAATCAACACATCACTCTCCATACAGACACAACGCTCAGATGATAGAGAATTTACTTGCAGTTTAGGAGCCACATAAGAAAACAGCTATAAAAAAAGCTCGTAAATAGGGGTATAATATACTCCCACCATTTTTCTAAAGTTTTTGAATCAATGAAGTTTAAGATATCATGTTTTAGGGCATTCAGTGCATATTTTTTCCGCCACGTAGCAAGGCCACGTCAGATAAAATGCATGTGTGTGGCAAGTATGGACCAACAATATATCATTTAACAAGTTTAGGTACTTAGAAATGCATTTTCAAAGTTCAGAGGCCTAAGTGACATCCCATGATAAGTTCAAGGGTCTCTTATGGAATTAACTCTATTTCAAAACAAAGGGAGTAATGTCTCGAGAGAAGTCGAAGAAGCCACATTTTTTACATCCTTGTAGTACAAAAACAACTTCTCCACTATGGAGGTTCTCTCACGGAGTTGTTTCTTGAGTTAGTATTTGGCAGGGTTTCACCTAAGGAGTCAGAGAAACCAAAGCTGAAACCCCTCGAGAAGCCTACCAATTTTATGACAGCGTTACTTTCTTCGATGATTTTGTATATAATGTCGTAATACCATTTTATGACACTACTGCAGAATTGGACATCACTGTCGGCCTCACCACTGCCAGATTTTAAGAAACCAACAGTGATAGTCCATCACTGCTGATTTTTAGCTAAAACCGACAGTAATAGGATCAACCGATACTGATATTCGGGTCTTCACTGTCGGTTCATATCACTGTCGATTTTAGCCAAGAACCGACAGTGATATTGGGTCATCACTGCCGGTTTTAGCCAAGAACTGACACTGATACTGTCACTGTCGGTTCGTGGCTTGAACCGATAGTGATATGCTGCAAAAAAACTTTATAAGTTTCTCATATGATATCCGATTAAGATGAACTTTATATCAAAGTTGTAGTACTTGACGAGATCTACAACTTTGTAGTTTAAACTTTTTTTAATTTGAGATCGTTTGGATGTCCAAATATTTTTATTTGAAATCATCTATCTAACGAAAATTACGTTCTTGATTTCTCAAATTAAAAATTTGAATTTTTCAAACGATCTCGGATTAAGAAACGCCCAAAACAAAAGTTGTAGATATCGAAAAGTTATGCAACTTTGTAGTTGACATCTTTTTCATTTGAAATCATTTACTAGTTCAAAATACTATTTAAAATTAAATTTTAAAATTATTGAAGAACTCTGATTTTTCTTTTTAATCTCTGGCTAAAACTTGTAACTATTCTTTCTCCCTCGTACTAACTTCAAATTTGATGATTTTTTTTTCTAAATTTTTTTAAAATCATGCTCTATCAATTTATTGTGTTCTTACAACTATTATTTTATCCATCTCTTCATGTGATTGTGTTTTATCTATTTGAATTTTGAATTTCAAAAATGACAACTTCAAACGTCATTTTGGAACACTAAATGATTTTAGCTGAAAAAGTCATGAACATTGAAGTTGTAGAACTTATCAAGATCTACAACTTTTATTTTGGTCGTTTCTTCATCCGATAAAATGATAGTGACATTGTTAACAAAATTTACGTATCTCTCTTATAGTTTCATAAACTATAAGAGGGAGTTTCATAAACTATAAGATGGATATTTTATATTTGTGAATAATGTTACTATCACTATGTTGGATAATAAATGATCAAATGACCAAAATAAAAGTTATAAATCTCAAAAAGTTATGAAACTCTGTAGTTGACAACTTTTTGATTTGAAATCATCTTGTCAAGGAAAACTACGTTTGAATTTCTAAAATTTGAAATTCAAATTTTGTAAACGACCTTGGATGGAGAAACTATCAAAATAAAAGTTGTAGATCCCAAAAAGTTATGAAACTTTGTAGTTGACAACTTTTTGATTTGAAATCATCTTGTCAAGAAAAACTACGTTTGAATTTCTAAAAATTTGAAATTTGAATTTTTTAAATGACCTCGGATGGAGAAATAGCAAAAATAAAAGTTGTAGATCTCAAAAAGTTATAAAACTTTGTAGTTGATAACTTTTTGATTTGAAATCATCTTGTCATGGAAAACTACGTTTGAATTTCTTAAATTTGAAATTCAAATTTTGTAAACGACCTCGGATGGAGAAATTACCAAAATGAAAGTTCTAACTCTCGAAAAGTTATAAAACTTTGTAGTTGATAACTTTTTCATTTGAATTCGTTTAGGGTCTCAAATACTAATTTAAAATCAGATAAACATAAAATGGCTAGGACGAAAATCTCATTCCCGGACACAAACAATTTGCAGGTGGAGTGGTTAGGGGCTGAAGACACGAAGCGGAGGTCAGGGGTTCGAGCGTCGGTGGCCGCGAAGCGTGTGATTTTCGCGTGAAAAATCTTGTGACATGTGGACTTGCGATGCCCAACCATGTGGCTGTCCAATAGGGCCTCTCCCGAAATTTTAAAAAATTCTTAATTTTTGGCCTGTTTTTTGGATTTCCTAAAACCACATCAGCTGTCGGTTCATAAGAACCGGCAGTGATGTCAACCTCACATCACTGCCGGTATGCCACTGCCGGTTTAAAATCCGGCAGTGAAAGGGGATTTGGAACCGACAGTGATGTCGAAAACTAGGGGGTAGCGTGACGATGGTTACACGGTGATCCTCATGACGCAATTTTTTTTGCTATTGTGCTTATATGACAAAGTTATATGTACTTTGTGGTGATTACTCATCATCAAAGATAGTCAAATTTCTTGTAGTCAAATAGGGCCTTAGCATAAACCTAATTGAGGTTGACATTGAGCACACCCACGTGTGTAATATTCCTTTATGGAACAAACCTTACTACTAGATAGTAATAACTGAACTTATTATGCTGACTTTCTACTTTCTAAACTCACAATTGAGGCCAAATTCCTCCGTAAGCAACTTAACCATTATTATTTTCTTAATTTTTAATGAAACACACTGAAAAAGAACACAATATAGTTTCATTGTTATTATTACATGGAAAATGAGCAAATACATTTTAACCCCGACTAGGCAGTGAACATATATCGAGGCAATAATCTTTACTTATTACATATTATACGACTGAATCTTAGCCATAGCTTATCATACGTGCTCTGACACATCGACATTATATTATTATATTATTTCCCTGGCGTATCAAATTGTTGCTGATCGTCGTGACGTCACCCATGCATGCATTTCGTATGGAGAAATCAATCCGCCAACGCAAAGCCACTGACGGTGCACAGCGGTGCATGTGCTAGTAGCAGATGCTGGCTCTCAGTCTCAGTACCCACCGGCGAACTTGGACTTGATGAGATCGACGACACTGGCGTCCACCCGGAGCGCCTTGGCGAGCACGGGCGTCGGGATCGGCGGAGAGGACCCGAACAGCGTGAGCGGCACGAAGATGATGCCGGGGTTCTGGCTGTTGAACGACACGACCATGGCGGCGTCCTCCTCGCCGACGTTGAACTGGAAGTGCATGAGGCCCCGCGGGATGACGAACGTCTCCCCGGCGCGGACCACCTTAGAGTAGTACCGGTTCCCGGAGTCGAGGCCGCCGACGATGCCCACGAGGAGCTCGCCGCGGGTGACGAGCCCGACCTCGGTGGCGCGCGGGTGGACGTGCGGCGGGTTGGTGCCCCCCGGCGCGAAGTCGACGCGGTTCATGGACACGCCCAGCGTGTTGACGCCAGGCCACTCGGACACGTCCAGCTCCGTCACGTTGGAGCCGTTCGGGTTGGCCAGCGGGTCGCCTCCCGTGGCGATCTTGTCCGAGAAGAGGAACTGGTCGCCGGCCGACGAGGACGGCTGGCAGGGGAAGCCGTTCACTGAGAGCTTGCCGCTGAGGTCGGCGACGCAGAAGTCCTGAAGAGGGTCTGGGTCGGTGGCCTTGACGAGGAGAGGGAGAGGTGCCAGCACCAGCATGGTGAACAGTGACGCTAGGGCTTTGGAGTACTCCATTGCTATTTGCTAATGAACTGGCCGGGGCCAACAAGTATATATATAATCAGCTAATGTGCTGTGCTGTCGAGAGATCGATCCTAGCTAGTTGGCTATGTGTGTAGTAGTGAGGGATGGATTGTTGAGGATCCATGGAGCCCTTTATATAGAGAGGTGCATATGCATGGCCAGCATGGGCTCGGAGACTCGCCAGCCGTATAAAATGATGTCATTTCACCATTTATTTCTTTTCAGAAATATTTCACTCTTTTCTTAGCCTAGCAAGGACAGAAAATGATTCTTCCTGGGACAAGACAATGGGTCTTTTCGATTTCTGTAGCCACACGTGTAAACAATATGCTACAAAATGATTTTTTATGCCAATATGCTACAATGAATTTTCCATTGTAATGACATGTTTTTTTTTATGAAGGTTGTAATGACATCTTCTAAGTCATGTTTAGAGCCGAGAGATACTATAACACAGATAGGGTCGGAGTGAAAGGCAACACCGTGGTATAGACCCTGAACAAATAGTGTAACAGCTGAAAACCACTGTTCAATTGCGGCTGACGGACTAAATATTTATTTGGACACTGACTTTTTTTTTCTAGGACGCATGATAACTAGGAATTTATAATATATACATAATTAGTTGCACTGTGCATAGTCAAGCCGTACCGGCTGCTAAGGAACGGGAATATTTCTGTGCGTAGACACACCGAGAGGAGCTAGGAACAACACTCTTCAGTGGGCCACATGGAGTACTTCAGTTGGCTACGCACCTTTGTGCTCTTGTTCCACGTCCTGATTCTCGCGGGCTAGTTTCACGTTGTCAACATATATCACGCTCCATACTGAAAGCGTGTGTGTTTTGGGTAATCACACAATGAATATTTTCATTACCCATACCGGCAAATATATAGTGTACACGTTACAACAAAAAGAAATATCCTATCTTGATTGTCGCCGTGTATAGAATACGCTGTTGCCATGATTATAGGGATTGGATCCATGTGTCGAAGGAAAGACCTCACATTACGTACGCCAGAAGAAGCTTCCACCCCCTCTTGCCCTTGTTACGCAACACTTAAGCCACAAACATTGAGACTGGAACGAAACTTGGTGAAGACAGATGTTGCCAGCCCCTTGGTGAAGATAACGACATATGAGATGGGGTTGGTACATGTACAACGCGAACTGCCCCAGTAGCAGCCTTGTCACGAACAAAATGAAGATCAATCTCAATATGTTGGGTGCAAAATATCCTATCATGATTGTTGCCGTGTACAGAAGATGCCAATCTGTTGGCATGATTATAGTGATTGGATTGATATGTCTAACACATACAAATATAACACTCACACAAGAATTTACTAAAACTTCGAAAGTAACCTGTAGCTAATGATCTATATCTTTATTTATACCAAATGTTAAAAGAAGTAAATTTCTTATGTTTGTTCTTCAATTTTCATTCTCCTCCCTGCCTGTTTGTTCCTCCCTTCCGCACCTCTTTTTTCTTCTTTTGTTCAGTCATCTCTCCCTCTCACTCTCCTCGCTTTCTTAGGTGATAAATGTAAACGCACGGCAAAAGTTGTAAGCCACGGGTGACAAATGTAGGCCCATGACGAAGTGAGGCCTTAAATTGTATCATCCTTCAACACGTATGGTTATAGGTTGGAGCTACAAAATCTTCACCGGTCCTGTGACTCATATTTAAACCTTTTAACCCATCACAACAAGTGCGCACAACAACCATACTTTCGTGTTGACTCAATCTTAGTCAATTTTCTATATAACACTACCTAGATTAGGTCTTCGCTGCTGGGTCTAAACCCCCTATTACTGCTAGTTTCTGGAACCGGTAATGGAAAACTGGCAGTGACAAGGTTTTCCATAAAATAAAAAGGGCCAAAAAATAGTAAATAATTATTTTAATCCCAAGAAGCCCCCCACCAACTAGCTGCACAGTCGCGCGTTCGTCCCCTAACTACTCCACCATAAAACAGTTGTGTCTATCTGGGATATTCGTCCTCCCTATTTTATGTTCATCTGGTTTTGAAATGGGTATTTAGAAGACTAAACGAATTCAAATGAAAAAGTTGTCAACTATAAAATTTTACAACTTTTCAAGATCTACAACTTTGGTTTTGGTCATTTCTCCATTCAAGGTCGTTTGAAAAATTCGAATTTCAAATGTGACAAAATTCAAACGTGATTTTTCTTCGATAGATGATTTCAAATTAAAATGTTATCTTTAAAATTGTACAACTTTTCAAGATTTGTGACTTTGATTTTGATCATTTCTCCACCCGAGATTATTTGAAAAAAAAAATCAAATTTCAAATGTGAGAAATTCAAATGTAATTTTTATTGGATAGATGATTTCAAACGAAAAAGTTGTCAACTACAAAATTGCATAACTTTTTGAGATGCACAACTTTTATTCTGGTCGTTTCTCCATTCGAGATCCTTCCCTACCACTACACTATAAAATTGCATAACTCACTTTGTTACTATACGCTATAAGGATTCCTTTGGTATTAACTCTATAAAATCTTGTGATGTATATTTGGACATCCAAACGATCTCAAATCAGGAATGTTTGAACTACAAAGTTGTAGATCCCGTCGAGTACTACAGTTTTAGTATAAAGTTCGTCTTCTTTGAACATCATATGAGAAAGTTATAAATTTTTTCGTGCAACCTATCACTGTCGATTCATGTCTCGAACGGGCAGTGATACTCTATCACTGTTGGTTCAAACCATGTACCAGCAGTGATAGACTATCACTACCAGTCAATTAGAAACCGGCATTGATGGGGCCGGCAGTTAATGTCAACTTTGTAGTAGTGTAAGATTACTTTTTTACTATACCTAGGATTTATTATGAGTCTTAGAATTTATTTTTAATTGAAATAATATTGGGTTAATCTCATATCTATAGATCGTGGATTACGATGTGCATGCATATGCCATACGTAACACACGGGCCTATAATATTGTGAATGGCGCCAATTAAGTGTAACTCGATTAAGCTCTTGGTGTTGGAAATTTGACGTGACGTATTGTTGTGTCCAGTAATTCAAGATTTGTAGGCGCCTGTAACACACGGGCCTTAATATTGTGAATGGCGCGAATTCTTGTGTCCAATAATTCTGTTCGCTTCAAGATTTGTAGGCGGCGGCTTTGATTTTGTTGCTAGGTCAGGGCGACAGCCAGGCAGGCACACTAGATAGAAATAATCCTATCTTATTTGTTTATTAGCTAACTTGTATTAGCGTCCCTCCTTTGGGTCAGATAAAGATGGTTTGTTTTGTTTGATCGTAGGAGAAAATTCAAACAAGTAGCCAAGAAGAAATTTATCTCTTCAAATATTATTTCTAAGACATTTCTAAAACAAACAAAAACATTAAAAATAGAGAGGCATTTTTGTAAAAGCTACTCCGCCGCGAATGGGCACGTGGTTTAGTGCTAGGGTTGTCCAGTGGAACAATACCCACCAGGGTTGTCGCACCTTTTTCCGGATTTTTCTAGAAATTTAAGGGTACGGCACACACTCGCATTCGGTGGTACTACACATTTTCCGCACGCACTTGAGGCTAGAAAGCCTCCCAATCTCTTCTTTGTGTGTGGAGTGTGTGGGTCAAAGTTGTATCCGATGAAAAAAAAAATGCTTAGTCCTGAAATACATGTATCTAAGCGTTCAAAATTTACCCAAATGATAAAGAATTCTAGATGACCTAACGCTCAAAACGTAATTTAAAAAGGCAACACTCACCTGCATACTTATCATTAGTTTCTAGAGTAACCCAAACATAGTAACTCGGAATTACGTGTCTTATTTGGTTTACAAATATATGTCATAGAATTCTTAGATACCTTAATTCTAGAACATAGGAAGTAATACTTAAGGCAGACTTTATTTGGAATAATTAGTTAATCCCTCCGTTCCAAATTGAGATCAACTTTTAGAGTTGTCCTAAATCAAATTATGCTAAGTTTGACCAAATTTATAGAAAAATTACTAATATTTATGATACCAAAACATTGTTTTTTTATACATCATATATAATGTTAACCCTTATATGCTTAGTTCCTGATATTGGCCCTGAAGGTTGGTCTTTCCATTGGTTTATGTTCACAATGTGGCACCTACTTCGGTTAACCGTGTGTCTGTGTCATAAAGGGTCAATCTGCAGGGTATCCTTCATATAGAGTTGATAAAAGACCGATCGGGCTGGGCCTCGTGTCACATAGAGTCCAACTTTCTTCGCATCGATCAGGGGGTGTATGTGACCCAACAGGCCGACAGTCCAAGATAGAGCCCAACTGACAAAGTCACTGTCGTTCTATGTGACACGAGGCCAAGTGCATCCATTTTTTTCTTAAAAGAATTGTGAAAAAGTGAAGAAGAAGAAGAAGAAAGTGCAAGCTCTATGCTATGTTATTGTAAAATTTCTCTTTTTTTATAAGAAAATCCTACATGAGATTCAAACTGTTTGCAGATCGATACTTTTTTTTGAATGTAATTTGCAGATCGATACTCACTTTAAAGTATATTCCAGTTTGAACTTCTTATATGAATATAAATATAGTTGATCCATAACTCAACTCCCACTAACCGATAGAATTTCATCCAGGGTCGACGTGGCAGATTATCACTCGCTACTGGCTATAGCCTATATAGGTTCACTTTCAGGTGCCACTGTGCCAGGTATAAACACCATTTTCAGAAACCAAGCAGGTTAGATGGACGGTACTGACGTGGCCCGGATCTTCCTAATCCTGGACGCACGCATCAAACAAAGTTAAGCTATCAGCATCAGTAAAGTGCCGTCCATGTCTCCGTCAGCTTCGAACGCCCTGAGGGCTCGAAACAACCACATTCCCCGGTCGCTACAACTTCAGAGCTACCATTCCTAATAACCAACCTAAAGGGCTAAGGCGACGTCGTTCCGATCAACTGCTCACTGGAAGGCAAAATGAAATGAAGCTGCCACCGGTCCCTGATAGAGTGTAAGAGGACTTGTATTGTATGCCTCTGAGGCTGATGATTGCTTGTTTGTTTACTGAACACGGGTAGGAGGCAACAATAACAATATTTTTCAAGTTTTTAAAATTGGTTTTTGCAGTTTTTAGAGAACACGGGCGTCTGAGGTTGATGATTGCTCGCTTGTTTACTTGTATTATTATTTACTGAACACGGGCGTCTCGCGTAAACGGCCTCGATCGACTTTTCTGGCTTAAACGCGACGACCCCACCGGCCACCACCGTTCCAGACACGTCCAGTGTCAACCCCATGCGTTCCAATGGAGCTAGCTCGCTAACCGCATCTAACAAAACAAAAAGAAAGCGGCGGTATCATGCATGATTCCAGCCACAGGGAAGCTGATGAAATCCGGCCGCTCGCTGCCTCTCTTGTTTTTCCTACCTAAAAGCCTCGTCAGGGCAGCTACCAAACTGACAGTCCCGGCTTTATCATGCCAAACTAAATCCAGCCCCATGGGACCAGAGAGCAACGGCTTCGGCCAAATGTAACCTATAAAGTAAAGTTGTTACATCAGGATAAAGTTTGTCACCGGGGAAAAGCAAGAGGAATTTGATGTATCCATTGACAGAGTTTATTTGTAGATTAATTTAGGTGTCCGATGACTGCCCCAGATACCTGTCTTCTGGATAAATATGGCCGCATATGTTTGACCTCAATAGTAATAAGTGTATTTAATCATGTACTGATACACTACGCATTGGCAGAACCACTTGGGAACGTATAACCACGTGGTTGTATTTAATCTGAATTTCGGAGGAATAATCTCCACAGATAACGGTTTTTTTTTTTGGCTCAACCAGGAAATACAACTAAAACATAGTAACAGCTGCGCGTCTCAAAAGGTCATCAGCAAGAGCCAGAAATGAGGAATATATATGGGTTTTTTTTTTCAAATTTAGATACCAGCAGTGAACAGATAATGCTCACATGAGGATTCTTTTTGAAACGAACATATATGATTCTTTTTTTCAAATTTATTTAGATGAAATATCAAGCAATTATTGGAGTGTCGATTACCGATATCACTTACAGTGGGATCATCAAAGTCACTAAATGCAAAACCGAAATAGCAAATCGTGTGTCACATCATAACATGGCAAATTATGTATCCACGCAATGCTCACTTGGGTCATCTTCAATTTTCGGCTCCTGATTGTCATTCCACCATTGTTCCCAATCCTCACCATATGCATGAATGCTAGCAGGCATCTGTGCCTTCTTCCACAACCATCCACCTCCGGCCCTCCCTCTCCAAACAAATGATTAGGGTTCAAATCGAGGTTCATGGTAGAGAAAATTCACTGCAACCCTAAGCATCGAGGTTCGTGGTAGAGAAAATTCATTGCAACCCTAATTAAGCATGTGTTTGGTTTTGTGACATCATGTGATGAGATGGTTCTATATATCCCAAATTTTTAGAATGGGATAGAGCCCTCCTAATTTCTTGTTTGGTAAAGGGATTAGGATGGTGGGATGGATGCTAAGGTCAGCACCGTAGTCGCCGTGAGTGGTGGGCCCCACGCGTCATCCTCAATGGATCCACACACGAACAACGCTAATCTTGCATGATTCGACTGCCACTGGAGCCGCCCCGACCTTGTTGTGTTGTGCTACCCTACCAGAGCCATCCATGTCGCACCACCTTGCTAGAGCCGCCCCACCCTTGGCTGCTTCATCCTACAAGAGCCATGCAGTGTTGCCCCGCACCCACGGCCATGTGTGTCTCGTCTTGCAACGGAAGCGAGTGGCAATGTGACGCAAACAAAGATGGAAGCTTCTGCCCCTTCAAATTTTTGGGCTAGATCCATCTCCCATTACTCTAGAGATGGGACCATCGCATCTGCCCCTAAATCAAACACAGGCTAAAACAGGATCATCACATCTCACGTCTCTGACCAAACACCCTGCTAACTCACCATCTTTAACCTTGTGGCGCTCCATTCTCACCGGCGTCGACATTAGGTGTGAGTGCTTTATTTTTTTTTTCTTATTGTTTCTTCTTTTGCCAAAATTGCTTCTTACCACGTTACCACACGGTGGTAACGTGTGGTAACGCTTGTTAGGTGTGGTTGCTCCTTTTTTCTTGTTGTTTTCTTTTCTGCCAAAACTGATTCTCACTGCTTTCTTTATTTTTTTTCGAAAGGACAACAAAGTTTTACTGTAAATAAATTTTATTAACAAAAGAAAATAAAAGCAAGTGCTGTTCGGTTTTCATTGCTTCCTTTGTTTTGTTTTTCTTTCAAAATTCAAAAGCAGTGGATCTCTCCATCCCTACTGGTGGTGCTTCTTCTACTGGCGGTGTTTGCCTTTTGTTTTCTTTATTATCCTTTTTTACGCAAAATCTGCTCCATTTTTTTGGCTAAAATTTAAACTAGTGCACGGGCAGATTGGACTGGTGTACGCCGTCGGCTGAAACAAATGTCAGCTTCAGTCGAGTTACCTATAGTACTCCGTACGTATAGCAGCTCCCTTTCTTTTTATTTTTAAATTAATTAAGTACATAGAGATTAAGAAGAACAGATGATTGATTTGAAAACAAACTGGTCCCTGATGATTAGGACGTGGTGCGGTGAAACCTGAAAAGGCTACTGATGCTGCACAGCTGCAGTGAACCGGAAACGCACGCACGCACGCGACAGCAGAAGCCCGGGCTTACATAAAGGGAAGCCGCTCCGGCGATTCTTCCCCAGACCGCTTCTTCGCAAATCTCCCCCTCCCACTTCGTCTTCCTCCGTCCCCATCTCCCACGGATCACCCTCTTCCTTCGTCTTCCTTCGCAGACCTGCATTGCTGGTGCGCTGCCGCGCGGCGAGGAGCTAGCCCGCGCGGCCGGCCGGCGCCATGCCTCCCCCCAAGGCCGACGAGCTGGTTGTGCACGCCGTCAAGGAGCAGTTCGCCGGCCTCGACTTCTGCATCACCAGCCCCCCGCCATGGCGTACGTTACATACATACAGCTGCCTGTCACCATTTGGTTTTATTTGCTTTGCTTGGCTTTGCTTTGATTGCCACCCGGCCGCCTCCACGCGCTGACAACGCCGGCCGGTGGGTCGATGGTCCGTTGGGCTGGCTCTGTCTGAACCGCTTGTCGTTCCGTGCTGATCTGCTGCAGTCACGACGGTGCTCGTGGGCTTCCAGCACTACCTGGTGATGCTCGGCACCACCGTCCTCATCGCCACCATCATCGTCCCGCTCATGGGCGGCGGCCATGTATGTGAGCCTGACTGACTGCCTTCCTTCTGTTCCCCTTAATTTCGTTTGCCCGGACCGGACCTGTGGACGGACGAGCACTGATCGATGAGCGCACGCGCGCGGTGGACGCATGCATGCAGTATGAGAAGGCGATCGTGATCCAGACCATCCTCTTCCTGTCCGGGATCAACACGCTGCTTCAGGTCCACTTCGGCACGCGGCTCCCCGCCGTGATGAGCGGCTCCTACACCTACATCTACCCGGCCGTCGCCATCATACTCAGCCCGCGATACGCGCTCGTCATCGACCCGCTCGAGGTGCGCAGCGCAACTGCACGCTCACGTTTCCGAGAGGATCGCTTCTGCTTCCTCTGTTCTTTCTTCAGTCACCGCAGCTGATCGATTCCATCGGTGTCGCCTGTTCAGAGGTTCGTGTTCACGATGAGGTCGCTCCAGGGCGCGCTCATCATCGCCGGCGTCTTCCAGGCCGTCGTCGGGCTTCTTCGGCATATGGAGAGTCTTCATACGGTTAGTCTTGTACTGACGCTGTCAATCAAATGTCGTCTCTGTTCTTGCTCTTGTACTGACGCTGTCGCTGTGCCGTGTGGCCCGTGCATTTCAGGTTCCTGAGCCCCCTCGCGGCGGTCCCCTTCGTCACGCTCTCGGGCCTGGGACTCTTCTACTTCGCGTTCCCCGGGGTGAGCTGCTCGCGGCACGGCCGAGTAGTCTTGTCGTCGTCTTTTTGGCCGCCGCAGCTTGCTTGCTAATCAGTCTAGTCTCTCCTGCAGGTCACCAAATGCATCGAAGTGGGCCTCCCCGCCCTTGTCCTCTTGGTGATCTTCGCAGAGGTAACAGCAACCAACCCGGTGGCTGGCGGTGGCCGTACGGCGCCATGGCTTCTGCAGCGACTGACATCCGTTTTCCACCTTGCAGTACGCCGCCCACTACTTCGCTAAGGGAAGCATCGTGTTCGGCCGGTGCGCCGTGCTGGTGACCGTCATCGTCGTGTGGATCTACGCCGAGATCCTGACGGCCGCCGGAGCCTACAACGAGAGGGGCCCCGTGACGCAGTTCACCTGCCGCACCGACCGCTCCGGGATCATCGAGGGCTCACCTTGGTATGCTAATTGTGCACTGATCTTTGATGTGCTCTGTCTGATTTCTGCTTTGGGTTACTGTGGTCTGAGCCGAGAGTAGCCGAGTGCTGACGATGCATTGCGTGCTCTGCTCCGAACAGGGTGAGGTTTCCGTATCCGTTCCAGTGGGGATACCCGATTTTCTGCTTCCAGGATTGCTTCGCCATGATGGCTGCTTCTTTTGCATCACTTATTGAGGTACGCACGCACTGTGTTCTTTTATTTCTTCAGTAAAGGATGCGGAATAGTCCCTGGTAAAGATTTTAGTGAACATTGAAAACGTTCCAAAAGGACGTGAAATTGTGTGAGCTAATTCAGTAAACATTGGCAACATTCCAAAAGGACGCGAAATAGTTAAAGCAGATAGCATTAGCATCTTGAACAATACAATTGCTTGTTCTAAGGCCGATTAATACGTCCCTAAGAGAAGAGTGCCCTATGCTGACTCTGATGACGAGGAACTTCCAATGCAGTCTACCGGCACCTTAATCGCAGTGTCAAGATACTCAGGCGCAACGTTCACCCCACCCTCCGTGTTCTCGCGTGGAGTTGGCTGGGAGGTAATCAAATAATCAAAATGTTCAGTTCTTCTAACTGTCTTTTACAAGGATTTTCACTGACCGGAAAGCAACTTCCAACAAATATCAGGGCATATCTATCATACTGGACGGGATGTGCGGTACACTGACAGGAACAGCAGCTTCAGTGTAATGCACGCTACTTTAATCAGTTGATAATCTCAGTTAGCAAACCGAAAGCTTTCAAGTAACCTGCCTTTGTTGCTTTCAAAGTGAGAATGCAGGCCTGTTGGCACTGACGCGAGTTGGAAGCCGGCGAGTTATAAAGATCTCAGCCTTGTTCATGATTTTCTTCTCATTGTTTGGTAGGCTCTCATTCTCTGCAACTTTTAGCACTATATCAGGAGTATCCAGCCTTTCATGTGTTTTTTTAGATAATGATCCAGCATTTCATGGTCAGTTATCGCATCTGACTGATACGAACTGCAAATCAACAGGCAAATTCGGGGCGGTTCTTGCATCCATTCCATTGCCGCTTTTCTCTGCACTGTATTGTGTCCTCTGGGCTTATGCAGGTAAGCCTTACTGTCAGAATCCACAACAGTTTTAAACTTTTACCCATCATAGTATGGAATCTGACGTTTTTCCATACCGTGTTTTGTTGATCTGAACTTGCTTTCTGCCTGAAACAGCCGGTGCAGGCTTCTCCTTCCTTCAGTACTGCAACCTCAACTCCTTGAGAACAAAGTTCATACTAAGCATCTCGTTGTTCCTGGGACTGTCCATCCCACAGTACTTCCGGGTCTACGAGATGTTCTTTGGCTTCGGACCAGTTCACACCCATTCAGTCGCGGTATGCATACTCGATGCAATAGACGAAACAAATTCCATTAAACTTTCACATTCTCACCTCTTTTCTCCTACTTGCCATTGCAGTTCAATGTGATGGTCAATGTCATCTTCTCGTCGCCGGCGACGGTGGCCGCCATACTGGCCTACTTTCTGGACTGCACCCACCTGTACTGGGAGGCTAGTGTGAAGAAGGACAGGGGTTGGTTCTGGTGGGAGAAGTTCAAGTCCTACAAGTATGATGCCAGGAGCGAGGAGTTCTACCGTCTTCCTTATGGCTTGAGCAGGTACTTCCCCTCGCTTTAGGATGCCGAGAGGAAGATGACAGACCAAGTTCTATTCTATGTAACTGGTGGAGCGTAGAAGATGAACATTAGTTCAAGGCAATAGAACCATATGCTATATTCCTATCAAGCAGTTGGGACACATATATGTTTTAGCACCAAAAAACATATGGATTTTGTTTGTATCTATGACGTCTAGGCCCACATGTCATAACGAACACATAAACACCCTCTCCCTCACCGTTTTCTCTCTCACCTGACTCTCTCTCTCCCTCTCTCTTCTCTCACCACCACCAAGCGCTCAGCCTGGCTTGTGGCGCCCGCCTCGGCCTTGCTTCGCCTCCCTCAAGCCCTGCGTGTGCCGCCATGGCAATGGCGGCGGTGGCGGATCCGACTCCAGGTAGAGCCTCTCCTCCTCCTCCTCCTCTGCGATCTATGATTATCTGGAGGTAGAAGAAGGATGGAGGCTGGAGGTAGAAGAAAGTGAAAGACTGTTGGATCTTAATTCTATGGTGAAAAAAAAAATGTGTTCAAACTATATAAAACATATGGTTGTTCAGTAGACAGACCTAAAATCCTCATAAAGCATTTTGGATGATAAACTTTTGTAATTACTGGGAGAGTAGGATGGTATCGCCGTCAACCAGGGGAGAACTCTGCAATAATTCAGTCACCAGTTTTTGCTTCAGATTCGAAACAGAACACAAACGCCTTGACAGCAATTGATTGAAGAACATGGCTTCGATTATTTTCCCACATCATTCACCATGGCAAAGCTTTTGCCGTACCACATCATCCATGCACTAGTCAAGTGTTCACTAAAGCAAAAGCATAGTCAAGTTACTACCGGAAATGGCAAACCAATTATTTGTCGCCCGTGCCAGCAGATGATCCAGCCGCCTTGGCCTTGGCCTTGGGCACCCACACACGCCCGTGGGGCTCTGCAGCCCCATGGCCGCGGCCGCGCCAGGGTTCAGCCGACCTCCTCCCAAATCGTGCCGGTTGCCGGCGCTGCCCTTCAACTAGGCCCTTGGGCTTCGCCTACACGGTCTTGCGGAGCGGGTCACCGCTCTTCGGTTTGTTGCTGCCATCGGCGGCCGAGATGGGAGGGGCCTGTCGCGGCATCTGCGAGCCTGGGCGCTGCAGGCTTCGGTTTCCCCGTGTTGCCCGACTTGACGCCTAGCGGCGGCGACGGACTGGCCGTCTTCGCCGGAGCATCGCCCGGGCTCGTTTCTGCGCTCCGCCCGCCCGCGCCCTTCCTCCCCTTGTACGCGAAGTGGCCTGGGGATGATGCGACGGCCGCCTTGGCCGGATCGAGTGGAGAGGCCTTCCCCATCGCCTTGATTTCGCTCTTGTTTTCCGGCTTGCCGCCGTTCGATGCTGCAGGAGCCACCGCCTCGGCCAGATTACCTGGATCGCCTACAGTATGGCACGAGGAGGCCTTCTTCTTCCCCTTCCCCTTCCACGGCGACTTGCATCCGCCATGGGGATGGGGTGCATTGTCCGCGACATCGTCCGGCCCCTTCTTGCCACGGTTACCTCCTACAATCCATTCCTTCTCCCGTGCCGCAGCTTCCCCGCACGTCGGCATTGGCCGCGGGGTCGTGGCTGGTGACCGATACCCCACGGCCACCCACTGCTGGCCCTGCCCTTGTGCGCGCCCTCCTCGATGCCTCTCCTTGACTCCGCAGAAGGCCTCGCGCGAGGCTGCGCGGCCCTTCGTCTCTGCCTTCAGCGCTGCCTCCCGCTTAACCGCGGCGGCCATGGCCGCCTCCTCCACCTTTAGCGCCGCCGCCCGCTTGGCTGCGGCGGCCTCCTCCTCCTCCCGCCGCCGCTTCTCCTCCTCCTCCTTCTCCTTGAGGCGGAGCTGCTGGAGCTGCTGGAGGCTGACGTAGTTGGGAGGGATGGGAGGCGGCTCCCGCCTCGGCTTGGAGCTCGGCGCCGCCTCCATCGCTTCTCCCCTCTCGGCGATGAACCTTGGGCAGGAACGTGACCCGGAAAAAGACGGATTGACGGAATCGCTTTAGGGGGTGTTAGGATCAGCCAGGAGGTGTATACCGATAAAAAAAACAAATTATACAATCAGTAGTTGCGAAATAAATTTATCAAACCTAATTAATCCATCATTAGCGTATGTTTACGGTAGCACAACGTTGTCAAATTATAGACTAATTAGGTTTAAAAAATTCATCTCACAAAACAGTCCCAATCTGTGCATTTAGTTTCATAATTAGTCTATATTTAATACTTCATACATATGTCTAAATATCCGATGAAAAAGTGACTAAAGTTTAGGAAGTGAATCTAAACACCCCTTAGACTATCTCCAACAATAACACCCAAAATAAGACTCATTTGATCTCTGGGTAGCGCTACAGTCAAATGATTCAATACCCATTCGGCATCTTCTCCAACAACATGACCCAAAAGAAAATCATTTATGCAAATGAGTTTTCAGGAAAGAGGATGCTTATATTTGTGTTGTGTCTATCAGACAACCTAAAATGATCTCCCGTATAGATAGTCTGTTGGAGGCTGATTTACTCATTTTAAGTTTAGGTCTCCATATAGATCTCTTGTTGAAGATAGTCTTATTAGCTTTTCTTGGCCCACCATCCATAGATTTTCTGAGCCTCTTCTCGGTTCCGGCTCTGTCTAGAGCACTGTTTTCTGTAGCTTTCATCCAGAACCTTCCGGGTAGGGCGTTCCTCCGTCCTCCTAGTGCTATCTCCGTCTTAAAAAGAATGCAACTATAGATTATGTGCCATGAAAAGTTATTCATGTTAGATCAAGTTTTTAGTAAATAATATTCATATTTATGACTTTAAATTAATTTATTATAAAAATACATTTCGTAATTAATCTAATGGTATTTATTTATTATTATAAATATTATTATTTTGTTATCTATAATTAGTCAAACTTAAGGTACTAAAACATGACACTATGCTAAAATTGCATTCTTTCTAGGACGGAGGTAGTAGATTACAATCCTTATTCTTCGAGGGTCGATTTAATTTTAAATTTAACTCGATTTCAATACAATAATATCACCACCTTCTTCCCCTCCTCCCTGCCGCTGGTGCCATGGCCATGGCGCCCCCACTCTAGCCTAGCCAGGCCGCCTCCACCGCCACCGAGGCCCTAAACCGCATGGCCAGTCTTCCTCTCCTAAACCCCTTAACTTCTAAGGCCACGTACCTCGCCGAAGCTGAATTCGCCACCGCCACCGGAACCCTACCAGGGAGGAAGGCGACTGAAAGAGAGAAAGAGAAGTGGGAGGCCGGTGTGCGGGCGAGGTGTGCGGACAGGTGGATTAAAACCTGGCCTTTCGTAATAAAGTCTATAGCATATTTATATGTGGGTGTCCATTCCTCCACTTTTTCTATTACTACACCTTTTTCTATTACCGTGTGTCCTTTATTTGCTTTGTTTTACATTTCTTCGTTGGAAACAAGCACTGCTCACCTAAACGATCATTTAGTCTGTTTAGATATTGGCCATGTTCGCTTGAACTTATCAGCCGTACCGTTTTAATAAATAATAGTGTTTTTCTCTTACAACAAATCAGCATCAGCATCAGCCTCTTTAAACGCTACATGATGGTACGTTCTCGGCCAGTTCGCATTTTTTTTACAAGAACTCAAATATATTAAGCATTAAAACCAAAGCACAAGCTTCTGGGAATTCTAACCGAAGAAGTAACTTGTAGCTCCAAGGCTACGGCAATAGAACCAGCAAGTGGCTTTACAAAAGAGCTTGATAACACCGGTACACAAAGATTCTTTAGAATAAAACTGCACTTCCGTTGATGCAAACACCGGTGATGCCTCCATTGGAGGCGCTGGGCCTCTCGAGAGAAATAGCCACGATAGAGACATCGGGATCCTCATTCTCACACTCTGATAGTACAGTTGGCACTCCCCTCGACTGTCTGATAAGTCTCCGAGGATTTAATATCTTGAGTCATAATTTAGAAGGAGCTTCACCGACTCAAGAAAATGACGCCATGACTGCCAACGTTAAATCTGAGAACCATCAGCGTTGAAGAGGGTGTGTAAATTTAGGACATGTCTATACCTAAACTTTAAAAAGTTTAGAAATATCAAGTTTCAAGTCAAATAGCTTAGATCCTATTTGGATTGATTAGCTGCTAATATAGATAGCTAGCTAATAACTCATAGCTAATATTAGTTAGCTAACTATTAATTGTTTTGCCTAACTAATGAGATAGTTGTTAATTAGTACCCAGCTAACAATTAGCTGCCCCGTTTGATAAAAAAAACTAATTATTAGCAACTAACAATTAGCTCTATGATCCAAATATGGCTTTAGTCTATAAAGTACTCACTTCATTACAAATTATGACGTTTTGGTCTTTCTAGACCTATAGCTTTGCTATACACTCAGATATACTAGATACATAGTAAAAACAATATATTTTCAAAAACAAAACGTCATATATTTAAAATAGGGGGAGTAGATGCACTTGTCGTGTGGGTGTATATGCTTGTGTTGTAGAGGGTGTGTATATATGGTAAAATTTAGTCAAAAGTCACTGGTTTTTCAATTTTTGGAGTGCATTTGCACCCTACAAAGGCTATACCTCACCCCTAGATAAGTGACCGCCTGCTTACCGCAGGTCCTTACGATTGTTAGAGTAGACTGTGGAGGGCTCATAGTTTGGGCATTTCTAGAGCCAGAGAAGCCCGAGAGAAACGTGGCATCGACTTCTCTTTGTCTCCCCATTAGTTTTACTACAGTAGCAAACAATGCAAAAAGAATGTACGATGTACCCTTCTATCCAAATTCAATTTGTATCGGTAAAATAAATCCAAATTCTAGATTCCATAGTAGATAAATTATTGCAGGCAAAACGAATTGTGAGGGTCATTTAAGCGACTTCAAAAGTAACGAACCACCTACGATTAGAGTTATAATAATTTTTTTTTGTTATTTTAAAAGTTAACTCTTTTAGTTGTGCGGGTAGCTCTCAGGAATATTACTCTGTGTGACTGTGCATACTTTCTCAAACACTACCTTGCTATAGCTATGTTTCCTTAGACTCTGTTTGAGCATGTAAAGAATCTTCTTTCTATTCTTGTCTAGGGACTAAGATTTTCACACTTATAGTATCCAGGCTGCAAAGATTTACTCATAAAACATTGTGTTAGAGGGATTCACTCTCGATGAGAATCCGAAAACAAGTTCCATATACTATCTTCTTTCCCTCCTTTGTTTCTGTCTTTAGGTGGTGCAAGCAGGAATTGAACCTACTTTTTTTTTACCCATTTAGCCTTTCTAGGTTAGCGTGTGCTTTTAACTGTTCCCATGGATGCTTCAGTAAAGATGGCAACGGGTAAAATCCGCGCGGATACTAGCCCTAGATATCCATACCATGGAAAAATCCGTGCAGCCAGCATTAGTGCTTAACTCACGGGTAGAAAACCATGCCCGTGCCGCTATCCGCCATGGATATCACATGCCAGGCACACCCATATACCCGCAAAATGAAGCAACAAAGCACCCAACCATATCTTAATAGCAAGTAAGAAACAATATATCAAAAAAATAAACGTCTATATCTCAACATTAGATAAAGTATGACACATTGACCATACAAGAGTCATCAAAAGTCTACATTAGTGTATCTCAAGTCATCACAAATTAACACGAATAAAGACATACAACCGTATATAGACTTATAGGGTCATTAGCGCGGGTCTGCGGGTTTGCGGGTGCGGATATCATTTTTCCATGCCCACGAGCAAATATCCATCGGGTTTAGAATCACACCCATGCCCGTGCCCGTGGGCACAAACTTAAGCCCATATCCATGCCCATCGGGTTTTCTATCCGCGGGCACGCGGATATTTTGTGCCCGTTGCCAAATGGATGCTTCAGTGAGTGAACTAGGTTTTTATTTTAGGGCAAACTAGGTTTTTATTTGAGAGCGGACTATGCTTTTAGTGGTACTACTTCTTGAGCTTCTACTCTTCAGTTAAGAGAGTGTGTTCTTTTTTGAGCTACGGCTCGTGTCGATGTCCCATTCCGACAAGCCAGTGTTGTTTTTTTTTCTTTTTCTCTTTCCTTGAGTTGGGATTTCGGTGCGTGTTGATGTTCCAATCCAACCGTCCGAAGTTGTATATGTTTATTTTGCCTAGTCTGGGTTTCATCTGTTTTTTAATATAATCAGCAACTCCCTCCTGCCTGATTCTTTTTTTTTTAAGAGAGATTTGGAAAAAGATGGAATCGGAAGGCAGGGTACAGGTAGAGAAGGGGAAGTTAGCAAAGTTAGATAAGCTTGGAATGGGCATAGGAACATGTATTGAGATGATTCCTAGCTGGGTTAGAAAGTTTCCATGTATCTCAACTAAACTAAGATAAAACTATCTTTTGGTATATAAATGATTCCCGGTTGGGCAGGAAATTTCCATATATCTCAATTAAACTATTTAGTTGTCCTTAGAATTCTAATCTGCTTCGGAATGTGTTGGATGAGTGTAGTTTATGGGGCATGGCTGGAGCTTCTAAGCTCCAGCAATTTCTTGCCAGGTTGCTCACCGTCGCTGTCTAGGGTGAGATTTGTCAGGTCGTGGTCTTGTGTGCTGTGGTGAGTCTGTGGTGTGGGTGTGGGGTTAGTTCTCGGGTTGGTCCTTGTACGGACCCATTGTATTCTTATTCTTGCTTAATGAAATCACACGCAGTTCTCCTACGTCATTCGAGAGAAAAAAAGTTGTCCTTAGAACACCCCCCCCAGGGGTTTCCCTCCCCTGTCTAGTTTTTGTAGTTTTATTTATAGAAACCTAACCATTAGAGAAACACAAAAATATAGCTCACTGCTTATTCTGTTCACTAGGCATTATCATTGATTTACTAAGTTATTTTTAAAGAGCTTTTGAGATACGGGCTAGGATTGGAACCGGTTGTAACTTGTAAACGATATCACTTGTGTAAGACAATTTTCGGAAAACGAGATTTTTCATTTCCGTTTTCTTCCAGTCATCTCGTGAACCATGGTTGAAACATTGCCGCACTTTGTTCATACAGCATTTGCACGCACATATGTCAAGCACCAAAAGCAATTAAATCCATATATATACTAAGTTGTACAATAAAAAAACAATAGTTTTACCATCAATCTGTCATCCACGCAATATAGCAAAAGCTTTTTTGCTCAAGGTCACGATTGAGTTATTCTCAAGCTGCACCACAGATCCATCAATGAAGTATCCGCATCGCTAAACGCTCAAAACGGAGCACCCACACACAAATGCTACCGGTAAACGGCCAATGTCCTGATGCCCTCACTGCCCCCTGCACAGAGCAAATCACTTCCCAATGAATAAAGAGAACGGTTCATGCAAACAATGAAGGTACACACCAACCGCCCATTTCTACTGTATTAGTTTGCTGATGAAGCAAAAATAGTAAATAAAAGTTAAACAGCAGCATAGTTCCAAATGATTGGTGTTGTATTGGCATATCACCAACAGTGACTATTTGCACGACATTCTCAGACACGTAATGATGGATCAGAATGTGGCAACATGGTCATAACTAATAACCATGGTAACTAATCAAATATGAGATCACAACTATGATCACAACCCACACAAGTCAGAGCTAAGATAAAATACTATTGTATCACACTATATAAATAATACTGTATAATGCAACAATTCTTCTGTGCAATGAATGTTCACTTGTAAATTAGTAACCTATTTTCATGATTATAAAATAAATAAATGGGGCAACTCTGGGATGCTATTCTACATTTCAGTGTGGGCCTTTTTATCAGTTCTTGGATTTGTCAGCTATTTGCAACTGGTCAATTCATCAAGATCATTCTAGCAGGTTAGACTAAAAACCAATTTCAGATTGAGTACATTTCAGACCCCCCCCCCCCCCCCCACCCAAAATAAAATAAAATAAAAAATCACATGATCACAATGTCTGAAAACTTGAATCATTAGTAACAAATGACCACCAAATTTTGTGGTCACATGGTTTGATAAAATCCACTCTTAACAAATTTTAAACTGAATTGATATGACAATGGTACCCACAATTTCCGTTTTGTCAACTAGCCAACATAGATGACAGGTTGACACGGAGGGCAAGTGACAATTGGATGAGATTTTGTTAGGGTGGGTTTTTTACAAACAACATAGCAATAGAGCCTGATGTTACATACCATAAAATAACCTATTTGACGTTTTCTGCAACAAAACCTGGGGTCCCTGGAATTTACTCTATAATAATTGATGAATAACCATAGGTGAATAGATGACCATGAATGAACACAAAACCATTGATACAGCCATCGTATCAACACGATTTATTTTTGGGCGAATCATAATTACCATCCCAGTCAAAAGCAATCAATCATCATGCAGCAGCTAAAATCACTCTGCCATGCATTAACAGAGTAACAAAGGCATTTGTCAATTCATACATGATTTTTTCCAGGTAGCACAGTTAATGCTGGAAATTGGTTCCATAATAATTTTCTAGCACTGGCACCAACTTATATTGGTCCTAGTAAAGATTTAAGATGTTTTATATCAAGATATTACTATCATATTATATTGGCACATACTTCTTAAAATAGGGAAAATAAATAGTGGGCTAGTGGCTGCCTATCAGAACTCATATAGTATATGGGCAATACAATTTGCAAGGTAGTATGGGCTGTGTACAGGAATATAAACTGAAAATACATGTCATCAGGAAATGCAATATTTTACATAAATGTATTGAGGCGCCAAGAAAGTACATTGGCACATGCACCTACATTCACTACTCACTAGACAAATTCAGTGAGAAAAAGGTAGAGAAGTCTTTAGAATTAATATAACACTTAGATGAAATATAACACTTCTCATGGGATAACTCTATTACTATCTGAAAAGGGGACAACTCACTTAATCAATTTGACATGTATGGAGCTAATTTCGGATCAAGTAATGTATGACTTATGAATTACTTTGATATTCGTAAGGAGCTAAACCAACCAGTTAGACTCTTATGTTCAGTAGAATCACCAAAAATATGTTCAGTAGAATCACCAAAAATATTAAATTCATTATTGGATCATACACTCGGGTCATAAGTTACCTATTTTCCCCACTGCTGATTGTGAACACATGAAATTTGTAAATCTCTGATCTGAGGGCAGCACGTGTGCAGTCACTCTACTATTTATAAAATAAAATTTTCACCTTATTAGGCATTTTTTCACAGAAAAAAAGAGATTGCCCAGAACTTTGCTAATGAAGCTCAAATTCTAGCGATTATAACCTAATAAAAAGGGATTAAAAGAAGAAAACCTAAATCAGCTAGATATAATACCAAAGGTTAATAAAAAGGATGGAGTGCCCAATTTTGCAACAAATACGATAAAGAGGCAATATCAAATTAGTGAGACAAACCTGTGTAACCTAATAAGTTGGATCACCACATGCCATGAAAATATCTACCAAAAGGCTCCTAAATTTGTAGCATGTTCAACATCCTGGTACTACCATACAGCGCACCTGTTTCGTGGATGCCTAAATGAGCTAAGGATGAGTTGGGTGCAAATGGAAAGTATTCCATCTGAAGTATGGGTTCTCAGCTCACACAAGCCTTCCAGTCCAGCCCCCTGGACCGGGGTGAAACTGCACTCAGAAGTCAAAATTCTCCTCAGCGCAACTCAATCCGCAAACCTACTCAATTCCACTAAGCGTCGTAAATAGAACTTCACCAGGCATTTCGTCGAGCACTTAGCGATCACAATAGGACACATTCCAATTCGTCACCGCAACCCACTAAATGTCTGATCAACAAATCAACCAGCAAGAAATGGCAAGCACAAGCACACAGAAGCGGTGCGCTAACAGGTACAACAGGTAGTGATGGAGATGGGAGGGTGGCCCTGACCTGATCTTCTTGATGAGGATCTCGCGGAGCTTCTTGCCGAGCTCCTGGGACCGGACGCGCTGCATAAGCGCCTTACGCGCGAGCACGCGCTTTTCCGAGTCCTTGACGTGGTGGTGGGTGCGCGCCCGGATGAGGCGCTCCATGCCGCTGGACCGCATCTTGCGCTCCATGACCGACAGCGCCCGCTCCAGGTTCCCGTCCCTCACCTGCACCACGATGCCCCGGGATTGCTGCACCTGCCCGCGGTGCCATGCCTCCATCGCCGACGGCCGCGTAGCCGCAGCCGCGAGCCCACGCGCCGCCCGTGCCACCGCCTGCATCGCTCTCTTTCGTCTCCTCCCGCCGCCGCCGCACACACCCTGACACTCGTTGTAGCCGCCTATTCGCGGGAGCGTTGGATTCGGGCTGTCTCGGTCCGATACTTTCGTGACCGTTCGTTTTTCTTTCTGCAGTTAGACCCCTGTGCTCTTTCAAATTTCCTAAGTTCGTAGGTCAAAGTGGCAAACCCCGCAAAATAGTTTCCTCTTCCCATTGCATCTCCAGTCGCAATTTGGGGCTCTCAGTGCCACTGGCGACGACGGGCGATTGCGATCTGCGAGCCCGCCGAGCCGCCGCCCTCGCGAATTCGGCCGCGGCGACTGCCGACTGACTCGGTGCACTTTCTCTCCCGCCCTACCTCTCTCCCCTGCGCTAGGTTTCACCGTTTCACGCAGCGGCAGGCGATTTTCCGCCGATGCCCCCGGCGAGGGTTTGTCCCAGTGGAAAGAAGCACCGCTCCCGTGGAAACAAGAAGTCGTTCTAGTACGACATCGATGTTCAGTATAATGCTGACCGACTCTGTTATGCCCCGTTGGTTTTGGATCTTAACCTGCACCTGCTGTTACTTGTTTGTTTTAATAACAAAATGCCCTTTGTGTGTAATCTTTTTAGCGTAAAACGAAACCCCCAAATCTGTCAAAGTTCCTTTTGCAGCTTCGGTTAGTAAAGTTCAACTGCCAACCTGTATGTATAGAAGAATTGAAATAGAGAAGAAAACTGTGATGAAATGATGAGTCAAATACTGATGCCACGTGGGTTTGTGTGAATCAACTCATAAAATTGTTACTGAAATAGAGAAGAAAACTGTGATGAAATGATGAGTCAAATACTGATGCCACGTGAGTTTGTGTGAATCAACTGATAAAATTGTTATGGACCCAACCGTGTTGTGCCACCCTTTTCTATTTATGGTTGAATGTGAAAAGCTTGTCGCTAGCAGTTATTACGTTTTCTTGTGGGGAATAGCTCTCACCTATTTTCCTGTAATCTTTCAGGGAAACAGTTTCTGTTCCACTCTGCAACCGATTCAATTCGTGGATTTTGCGTACGCAAATGCAGTGAAATATGTCTTAGCCTCGGTTAAGTTTAAGTACTTATATTTTGTATAGGATCTGTATACTGTCAGAAGTCCGCATCTTCGAAAAACAGTTTTAAGTACAAGTTTGTTATTATACCAAGCAAAAATGTTAGATGTTATGTGCTAACTGCTAATATGTGTTGGTCCTTAGTTGTTTGTGCATCTGATACTTGTCCATCCGTTTTCTCTGTTTGAAATAAACAGAAGGTGGTGCATGCCATATATATATGATTATTATGCTTGCACTATTGTAAACTATGCGATTATACAGTACAACTATTGTAAACTACTTGATGTCACACTATGTGTCGGTTTATCTTTAATGTAGCAATTAGCAATTCAATGTCCATGTGGAACTGTTTATGCAATGGAAGAAAAGAAAGGTAGCATTCAAAAGAAAAGATGCCCACCTGATACAATCTTCCTAAAGTAAACTTGTCATTTCCTGCTTGTGGTTCTGTAAGTGAGATCTGCAAGTCTCATACGACAATATAGCCATATCCACTGTTAGCAACCACATTGAGTGGATCACGTGCTCCTTCTATTAAGTTTTTTTTCTATTAACAAAAAAGGACTTGTTTGTTTCATTGAGATCTTTTGGGGTGCTTTGGTTTCTAGTTCATCCTGGAATCACATCAATCCTTGAACAACCACTCATAGTGGCTTTGTTATATGTCCTATCCTCCTAGGTTAACTTGAGGCTTTGTTCTATCAGTTTTGTTGCCAGAAGTATGGATCTACCCTAAGTTTAAACTTTAGTATGTTTATAGACAATGAAAAGCCACCCCTCTTCCCTTTTCTCTTGCGGAAAGAGTTGAATAGGGGGTGGTGACTGGCAGAAGTATGATTATTCAACTTGAACAAGCATATAAGAAAACATAGTTTACTTATTAATTGTGTTTAAATGATTTAGTCTCGTTCTCTGTGACTGCAATTTCCAGCAGTTCTGGCCACCACCAAACTGTTTTTATTGTGGAAGAGAAGAAATGTACCATTCAGAATTTTTAAGATGCCTACACAGATCAATCTTCCTGAACTAAATTTGTTCTTACATCCTAAGACTGTACTAAGGTTTACATGACAAACAAGCACTCTGCTGTCAGTAACCACATAGAATGGATTTGGCTTTCCATCCTAAGATGCCTTTTGAGTCCATAGTTCCATCAATTTTGATGTCTAGTGCTTTTTCACCTGAGTTATTAGTTCTTCAGAGGCTCAGTCTCTGAAGTTTTCCGATAGTTTATGATAAGGCCTGATTGGTTGATTGAGAGTTATAGGATGATAAAGCCAAATGTGGATCATCTATTCTTTTGTAGACTCTTGAATGACATTTGGAAGATAAGGCAATCATATTATTGCTCTGTGCATTACTGCATATGTATCTTGTAGTATCAGTGTAACTACATGGTAGAGATAGCAAGGAAGCAACTTCAAAACAAATTAAGTGCATCATTGAAGTTCTCTGTTCTACATCCGATGTATGATGTATACTATCACATGCTTTCTGTAGAGTTGTAACACTGACAATTGAGTATTGGTCCCCTCATGCTATATCACTATATGATATATTTGCATGGAATCCTGGATTTATAGTTCACAAGATACAATTCTTTGTTATTTGTTTTTTTTATCCTTGTCCATCTTGAAGTTTTTGAACAGATGTCAGTGCTATTGGTTAATTATCTTGTCTTATTTCTGGGCTTGTTCAGGTCAGTTTGATTAGGCAATATGGTTATCCCTCCACCAGCTAGAGCACCTGTAATCACCAAGTTCCTGAAGCCCTATATTTTGAAGATGCATTTCACAAACAATTTTGTGAGTGCTCAGGTCATCCACACCCCGACGGCCACAGTCACATGCTCTGCAAGCTCTCAGGAGAAACTGCTGAGGCCAAGCATGGAGTCAACACGGGATGTTGCTGCGGCTGCAAAGATTGGGAAGTTGCTTGGGGAGCGCTTGCTGTTCAAGGGTATCCCTGCAGTATTTGTCTCCATGTCAAGAGACCAGAAGTACCATGGCAAGGTCAAGGCCGTGATAGATTCTCTTAGAGATGCAGGTGTGAAATTGCTATGAGGAAAACTGACTGTTATGGCAGAAGGAAGTTCGGGGCTCATATTTACCTCAAAAGCTGCGTTGGCGGTCCATTAGTTTCCTGACTGAATTTTCTCATGGGTGCTGCTGAACAATATCTCGAACCATGTAACAGGACACTTCGGCCAGAACAGAGCTCGCTTGTGGACAAATGCTGATTGTCTGGGTCTATCTTCCATTAGTTATATAGTATGAACAAAATCCTTTTAGATGAATTGAATGCCCGTACTTTTCTATAAAATGAAATTAAGTGGTGAGGGCACTTCTAATGTAAGAAACTACCCATAGTTTCTATATAGGATACTGTAGCAAGAAACTATTCTTTCCCGTGCAGCCTTTTTATTTTTTGTCTAGAGTCCAGATAAAAATAAACCGATCAATCTCTCTTCTGTACCCGGATCCTCTGCGGCAACTGCGGCATGAAGCGATGGTGCGTGACGACGCAAGCTCCCCGTGACCTCTGCGGGGCTGGGCGGGTGGACGCAGAGAGCTCCCCGTGGGGGGGTGGTGCGCGACAGCGCGAGCTCGCCCTGTGCGGGCGGACGTGGGCGTGGGGCCGAGCGACTCCGTCAGGTGGCCGCGAGCTCCAATGGATGGCCACGAGCTCAGCCGAGCTAGTTTCGTCGGGCGGCCAGGAGCTCCTCACACGTGCTACGTCAGGCGAGGCCTACGGCGGCCGCTCCCTATCTGCAGTTGCTGCAGAGAAGTAGACGTCGACGACGGTAGTCTTATCCTCTAGAATCTAGAATCTATATAATTAATGGAAATTTTTTCACCCTATTATTTGACTCAATATTTTGAGTCAGGGTATTTTAATGTCTCAGGATCAGAATTTAGATGCATTGTTGATCCGGGTTGTGGATTTTATCCTGGTTTTGGATTTTTATCCACTATTGGGTGTCTACCAACTTGAGGTTGGCTTAGATTTACTGATTTAGAGGATTTAGCCCTCGATATCCTCGGACGCCTACTTAGAGCATTATCCTTAGGACACAGACGTACTTCTCCCCCTCTTCTTTGAAAGTGAGAGTTGAGTGGTTTTTATTATATCTCCACTCTTTCGGACGCATTACGAGCAATATAAGAGGATTTAGTGACACCCTTATAATCAGTAAATGCTTCTGGCAGGTTATTTACAATATGTTGTAAGTTTATGATTTTTTGAACTTGTTGTCCAATCTCTTGAGTACGTGGATCTAAGGAGGAAATGCCTTGGGAATTCTAGTTGATTTTCTGGCATTTGTTTTGGTACTTGAAATCTCCCCCCTAATGCCGAAAAATTATCCTCACTAAATATGCAGTCAACATACCGGGCCATGAATAAATCCCCTGTAAGAGGCTCGAGGTATTTAATAATCGATGGAGATTGATATCCCCATAGATACCAAGTTTCCTATGTGGGCCCATAGAGGTACGCTTAGACAATGAGATCAGTACGTATACAGCGCAACCGAATTTTCGTAGATGGGAAATATTTGGCATATTCCCACGTACTAATTGCAATGGGGAGACTACGTGATATGCAATTGGTCGCAATTAAATTAAGTCAGCAGCGTGTAAGACTGCATGACCCCAACATGAAGTTGGTAGGTTGTAATTTTGTAATAACGGTCTTGTAATGAGTTTAATTCTCTTATCAAGAGATTCTGCTAAACCATTTTGTGTATGGACATATGGGACAGAGTATTGAACTTGAATTCCCAGAGCCATACAATAATCGTCGAAAGCCTTTGAGGAAAATTCAGCAGCATTGTCCATTCGAATTGATTGAATTTGATGTTCAGGATTATGTGCTCTAACTTTAATAACTTGAGCAATAATTTTGCAAATGCATGGTTACGCGTGGACAATAGACACACATGAGACCATCTAGTAGATGCATCTATTAAAACTATGAAATATCTAAACGGTCTAGTCGTTGGTTGTATGGGACCGCAAATATCTTCTTGAATACGTTCCAAAATTTTAGTGGCTCATTTTGGATTTTAACATGTGATGGACATAAAATTAGTTTCCCTGTAGCGCATGAAGTGCACATAAAATCTAAAGATTTTGAGAATTTAGCAGTATTTAACTCATGACCATTAGAATTGCTGATAATTTTTCACATCATCCCTATACCAGGATGACTAAGGCGTTCATGCCAAGTTTTAAATGCGTCAACATTATGAAAAATTACCTTGTCGCAACATGCGGTACGGGTTTGATGTATGTGTAGTACAATCCGGACAAAAAAGAGAGAATTTTCTCAACAATTTGTTTGCTATATCCGCTATTTTTAGTAACGAGAAGAATTTCCTCATTATTGTCATCACGGGTTTCTATATGAAAACCATTTTGACGGATATCTCTATAACTTAATAGGGTACGCTTTGAATCGGGATATAATAATGCATCTTCAATTATAATTTAGGTACCCATAGGGTGTACAATAGTGGCACGACCTGAACCAACTATCATAGCATCGTGCCTAGCGATTATCAAAACATTTACTTGTCTTTTAGTAAGAGTTTGGAAATATTTTGTTTCCCTAAGGATAGAATTAGTGGTACCACTATCCACTAGTCATAATTCCTCCTCTATCAGATCGACCCCCATAGAAACTATATATAAATAAAGAATTTAATATGAAACTATTTGATGATATATATAATATATACTTTATTTATTGAATATCAAATGTGTACAATACATTTATTGGATATACAAACTAAATAGTGATGACATTATTAAATATTTACAACATATAGGACATAAATTATGCTTATTATTACAATCACTAGGACACAAAGACATTGGAATCTAAGAGATTGGGAGCTTATTCAAAAGTCTCCAAATATAATGTTGGATGCATATTCCATGATCATATTCCCTGTGTTAGCAAGATCCTCGCCTCCTCGTATGTTGTTGCTGCTTGGTTCCATTGGAACTTGTTGCGAACAACCAGCCTCATTCCTAGTGGTGTCAGGTCGAACATTGAAGTGGGCTTCATACTTCTGTCCTGGTGTAGCACGTCCACGGCCCACAGACTTTAAGTAGAGATCAACAAGATGACTTGGGGTACGATATTTCTTTGTAGCATGGCTATAACAACCACACTTTTGACACACAGGTTTGTCATTCCTATTTTTAGAAATGTTCTTACCACTGTTGGAAGCACGATTTTTGAGATTCTTGTTGCGTCTGCGTTTGTTTTTACCCTTCTTGGAATTTCTCTGATGATGGGTCTTAGAAGGTCCACCATTAAATTTGGGTTTATTCTGAGTGTAGGCATGTACTTCAGGCAATGGAGCAGACCCTATGGGGAGCTGCTGATTATTCCAAACCATACGTTCAGAATGTTTTTCGACCTCAAGTAAAGTTTGTATAAGCTCAGAATAAACCTAGAAAAGTCTTTCACGGTATTGTTGTTGAAGAATCCTTTCAAAGGGAAACGTAGTAGACAGAGTCTTTTCTATCTTATCCGCATCTGTAGGTTCTTTCTCGTAGAATTGCAACTTTGAGCAAATCCAATGAACAACATGGTTGTAATCACTCACAGTTTTAAAATCCTATAAGTGAAGTTGCGTTCGCTCATAGTTGGCCACGGGCAGCACAAGTGCCTTTTGTTGTTTATAGCGTTGCTTAAGAGAGTTCCATAGATTTCATGGATTTTCTTCCAACAAATATTCAGCCTTCAGGTCTAGATGAATATGGCTCCTAATGAGATATAGGGCCATGTATACATGTTGATCATCAAGTGGTGCAACACCCTCTTGGGGTGGTAACACTGCTTGATAAAGTCCACGGGACGCAAGATTAACTTTTACGTCCACAACCTATGTTGGATAATTGTGGCCGTCTAGAGCTAACAATTCAAACTCTTTGACGGTCATTGATCCTACACGAGGTAAACCATCAAAATATTTTAAGTTATTAAAATGTTGTGGTGTGTTGTAATTATGGGATGCAAAATAGAGACAAGATAAATCTTGTATTACTAATGGTGTAAAGATCTCATGTGCATAAATTGTGAAATGGAGGTAGTCACCATAAGGTGTAGACCTCAAATAGGGCATAATCTGTGTTAGTAGATGCCAAGTAATTTATGCAAGTTGTATATGAACGCGTCTTAAGGTAGTCATCATATATTGATGTAGACCTTAGGTAATTCGCAAACGAATTGGATACGCACGTTGAGGATAGTCACTAAGTGTTTACTTAGTGTAGATTCCGCAATAGCAACTATGGTGCTACCTTGTGTATGGCCAACAAGAATGCGAATTATTGGTAGTTATCTTTGTGAAAAGATATAGACCAAATGTTCTAATTTGTGATGTTTGGTATGCGCTGTCGAATACTACAAGAAGGGGTACCCTAAGCAAGAACCAAAAATATTGCTTAAGCCTTGCAAAAATCAAAGCCAAAGGACAACCACGAGGTCTCGGCAGATTCTCCGACTCGCCCAAGGCTTGCGCCGAGGCCTCAGATGAAAGGCCAAAGCCCTCCGCCCCGCCGAGGCCCTCTCGCCGAGGCCCTCTCGCCGAGGCCCCGCCCCGCAATGCCTCGGATGGGATACCAATTCTCCAATTCGCCCGAGGCTGGGCTCGGCAACAACCTCGTCACCTCCGTCCCGACCGACTCCCCTGACAAAACGCCATGTCCAGTCAATACGCCCCACTACTCCCACAAACGTCAGCCGCACATTTGGCACAAGATGAAGCGAGAATGATCGGGACGGGACGGGGGGACCGGCGCAGCGGGTTACCTACCACCAGGCTCATCATCGTGCCCCTAACGACACCGTCTTTATCGCCTGTGCTACCTAACTCCTGCACCAAGGACAAAGTGGCGTGGAGGGTCAAGTCCGAGTCCCAGTAGTCTCAGAATCAGCATGAAAGACCAACCGTTCGTCCTCCGCCTCGTCCGAGACCCCCCGGTAGGGCCTCAGACATACTATTCCTTCTCCGCCTCGGCCGAGGCCGGCCTCGTCCCGCATCCTCATCGCCTCCGCCTCAACCGTCCCTCCGGCAAGCCGTCACATCCATTTAAGTGCTTTGGTCACACCTACTACGTCGACCACGGTGACGAGTGCAACAACAGGGGATGGGACAGCGATCAAATCTCCTTTTACCATCCCCTCATCGATGGTGCAGGGGTTACTGTGTGCTCTGTGGACACACGCCCACACTTCTCCACTGAACCGGATGCGACGCCGACCACCGAAACCCCGCATCATACATGGGTCACCTCCGAGGCCTCGGCAAAGCAGGCCTTGGCACGATCAGCTACAGCACCCGCCAGGCCTCGGCACTCCACCAAGTCAAGAACACACAAGGCACGTCATGTCTCCTATAGTGGAAGCCATACTGACTAGACGTCAACAAGAACTCCCACGACCTCAACAACCTCGGGCTCAGCCAAGACGGTAGCGCCCGATCAAGTACCAATCGCCATCCCCAACACCATGTCTTTGCTGATCGAACTACTGAGATGGGCTCCACATATAGCTGACTCATGTACTCCTGGCTCCCTCCTTGTGGTTATAAAAGGAAGCAGCCAGGGATAGCTCTGGGGGGCGAAAAAGGGGAAATAGGAAGAACACCTGGTAGCTCACACACATACACATCCCAGCCGCCTGAGAGCAACGTCTCAAGCAGCCCACACGACACCTCGTCGAGACCTGGGATTAGCTCCCTCTCTCCCTATGCTTGTAACCCCCTACTACTAGCACTTTGGTGCAAGGAATACAAGATCGACCTCTCAGACTGGACGTAGGGCATCGATTGCCTGAACCAGTATAAACCTTGTGTCTCTTTGCATCACCATCCGGGATTAGGGGCACGCAGTTCAAATTCACTAGTTGGTAGAGGACCCCCGGTCCGAAACACCGACATGCGCGTTGAGGATAGTCACTAAGTTATGCACTTAGTGTAGATCCCGTAGTAGCAACTATAGTGCTACATTATGTATAGCCAACAAACAAATAGAGAACATGCACATTATACAATTGATGAGAAAATTACACATAAAATGTTGCATCCATTATTTAAGCGCATAGTACTTTAAAATTGGAAAGCTTAATTGGGCTTAAATAAAATGATCGATTGCGAAATAAATATACAAATAAGTAAATCGCAAGATCATGGTGGTAAGAACAAGGATATTGCTTATTGGATTTGTCATACATACAGGGACAAATGTTTTGAACAATATCATAAACGGATATTTTACAATGATAAAATATCACAATTACAATTATGAAAGTCAGCGACTTAACATAATAGTAATTCTTACAGCACATAATTAGTAGGACTAATAGAGTCATATACGAATTAATGCTGAAAAAATAGGACAACAAATCGGCTAGACTAATTGGGACTGGTTTCATCACATTCGGGCCCATGGAAATTCATTCGTGCGTGCATAGTAGAGTGGGGGAAAAGGAGCAGGTTGATTTAGGCCATCAGCCCAAGTGTGCACAGGCCATTTAGGTCGATCGGCAGGCTTCGAGCAGGGTGAAATCCCTAACTGCTGCCTACAGAGCCGCAGCCGCTGCTCTCGATCCCCATCCCCACCGTGCCACCGCCGATGCTTGCCTTCAGATCGAGGACACCCCATCGCTGGGGGAGATGAAGCCACCGCCGTTGGTCGCCATGTTGAGCACCTCCGCGCTCGAGAGGCCGAGCGTCGTTGGGCTCTAGGTTCCCCTATTGATGCCAGGGCGCCTGTCCACCACGGCCACCCTATGACCGAGGAGTCGACGTAGAGTCGGAGGCGTGGTGGCAATGCCCTCGGCCAGAGATGGAGTCACAACAGTTGTTGGGGTCACCAGAAGTGCCGTCGCCTTCATTTGGGTAGCAGCCTCAGCGCGCGTCGCAGCCGAAGGTGGAGTCATGGCTGGAGGTGCTGAGGGGCCAGCGTGCATGCCGAGGATGCTCCGAGAAGGGGCAGCGCCACTGTCGGAGGAGACGCCGAACGGCCAGCAACGTTGAGGAAGGTGTATAGCAGGACGCCAGACCTGGCTGCGAGCGTGCCGTCGAGATTGAAGAGGTTGCCGATGCCAGGGACAGCCACCATCTCCTCGTCCTCGTCCTTGGTCTTCACTTGCTGGAGCATCGACGCGGCGATGGTGTTGAAGTACCAGGGATCGAGGGCGTCGCCGGGGATGCTTCTGCCAGCCGCCAATTGAGTCTCAGGGACCATCGTGGGCGATGGCAGTGGGTAGTTGTACTCTAGCGTGTGTAGCATCAGCGTGTACTCCTTGCAAAAGTCACACTAGTAGAGATGCGGTGCCGATGCTGGCGACATCGTCTCCATGGAGATGTACGCGGGTACAACAACGGGCTTGGCAACCACTGCATCAACGGGCAATGCCAGGGCTTCATCGACTGGTGGCGCTGGGGCTTCAACCGCTGGTGGTTCAGCGTTGCTTGGGCTGGCACCATCCACGCCAAGGCGAGAGGACGGTGGCTGGCTCTACAGATGGAGGTTGCGTGGAGAAGCATGGCGGCCACGATGAATTGGACTCCATTGGCGGCGAGGAACAACATTTGCACGGAGGCCATGAACAGCAGAGTTGAAGAGGCAGACAAAAGGACCATGGCCATGACCATGGGCAATGTTGCCGCAAATACAAGGCCCAAGGCGCTCGAAGAGGCCCCCCGACCCTTGCACGAGGGATGCCAAAGTCTAGCCCGGTACTGTACTTGGCCCGAGTCTCCTAGCGAGAGCGAGAGCTCCTGTGGTCGTCTGCCGGCCCCCTGCCTCTCCTCTCTAGCGTGCTCGCCGGCGATGAGGGTAGGTGGGCCGGCCCCCCTCCTCTAGAGTTATTAGTAGATCGTAGTTAGAGTTGCCCTGATGGGAGAGTCCTATCCTGCCGTCGTCCGCGGCGTCGTCGTAGCAGCTGCCGTGGTCTTTCCTGGTTTCTTCCTCGCCGTCAATGTCGTCGACTTCAAGGTCAGTGTTAATAAAATAAATCTTTTCTTCTTCCCCGCGTGTCTCCTCCCCACCACTCTTGCTTCCACATTCATCCATCACCGGTGAGATCCGTCCCCTCCTAATTCGTAACCTTCGTCGCACGCATCCCTCTCTGTTCAGCAGCCTCCGTTCCTGGTGCTCCTCTCTTCAGCAAGGCAGCTCCTCCTATGGTGTTGGTTCAACAGCTCTGCCTCCACCTGGGATCCTGGTTCGAGCTTTTTCTTCTACCTCCAGCGATGGCTCCATCTACATCCTTCGGTCGTCGGTGTGCGTTGCCTCCGATGGCTCAACCGTCCCACCTTTAATCGGTGCTTTGCGCGGTTAGTCCACCCGGGTGTATGCATCCTTGATGCCCCTGCAACCCTCTGCCAGTGGTCTTGTCTCCCCCATCGCCTTCGAAGTTGCTGCCTCCCCATCCAGCTGCAGGACTTTGATGTAATCAGGTCTTTTTTTGAGGACCTCTTTGTAAAATGGCTGCTGTTTTAAAATAAAATTTGTCAAAAAAGGCGCTCGAAGACGCTGTGGCACTATCCATGGTGGCGTGGTGTCGGATCAGGCCACGGCGAACTCCGTCCGACGCGACGAAGGGTGAAGAACAGTTGACGAATAACATGTGACGGTAAGTCAATCCTTGCCATGCTTATTGATGAGGGTTTAGAGGCATGTGCCTCTGTCGTTGTTGTTCTCCTTCTCTTGTCCAAAAGAGCAACGTGTCTGATAACATGTTTAATGTGAATGTAAATGAACAGTGTTTTGGGAACAACTGTCTGTTTCATTGATCTCTTGAGATTATATACATGTGAAGGGTTGTGTCCAAAGGACACAACTATTCGTGAAACTCCAAAGGACATGTCCCTTTGGTGACATGGTTAACTGCTAATCACTAACACTAATCCTAACTACTCGTACAGACGCCGTACGGACGGATGAGATCACCCCTATGAAAGAGACGACAGTTGGCTCTGAAAGGTGCCTGTTAGTGAACAGGTGTCATTTCACAACACCGACAACGAGCTCCCGCATAGCTCAGCAGCTCCTCCTCCATGGCCGGGGCATGGCTCACGACACTAGGCAGCGACGCGCAAGGCCTACGGCTGCGTGGCGGAGCTGGGTGGTGTCACGGCCCACAACGGAAGTCGATGACAACATGACCCAGAGACAAGCCCAAGACCAACAAGTGCTATCTTATTTATGTAATAAGCTAGACAATGACATGTGGGTCCAAGAACCATGGTCTGTATGCCTTAAGGCCTCGACTGTTTGCTGTAAGACGATATCGAAAATATTCTAAGTCAATAGACTAAGCGAGAGCCAGAGATTCATCTCTGCTCCGTTCACCGAATTTCGGTGACCTTCTTGTCGCTCATGTCGACGGCGATCTCGCCGGCGGCCAACGGTGTTACAAGTGGTATCAAAGGCGGTCGTTCCTTGGACTCAACCCTACCCACCCATCCCCATCTCTATGCTGTGTCGCCCGTCATCTCCAGCTGCAGATCCGGTGACCACCACCACCACCTCCTCGGCGCTCAGCTCCAACTGATACGTTCCGTGACCGTTTGTTTCAATCTATAGTTCGTAATTCCGATCGGCAGGTGAGCTTCGTCCACACCCTAGTGGTGTTCGACGTAAGTTCCCATAGGTCCTTCCTTTGGTTGAACTGGGTCAGTGGCGGCTTCGGCATTCCCCAGCTTGAGTTCCACTACCAAAACCTCATCCACCAACCACAAAGCGCACGGCGGCAACGTGATGGGAGACTCGCGTCCACAGCAAGCACGAGCGCATGGCGGTGGCGCGACGGGATCTGGACACGAGGCACATCGGCCTTGGCTCTAGCTTCGGCTTCCACTACATCGACTGGGGGACTACATCAACAACCAGGGTTCGGCGGCAAGAACCTTTGTGAGCTTTACTCAAATTCGCTCACTTTCACTTACTTAGCACACATCGAGTTAGCAGACGAGGGTTTCGGAGCACTTGTTTCCGTGTAAAATTCCATAGTCCGCGCTTGATAGTGGTGTGGTGGCGTTGGCGGGGAAGAGTCCTTCAATTTGGATTGTGGGACATTAGTTTCTGTGTAAAATCCCTCGATCGACCCCTCTCTTCTAGGAGTTGGGTTCAGGTGAAGCATGACATAGGGGAGGCCAAGGCCAAGCCTTATGCTTCACCACCATAGGCTTCAGATTTTTAGTGACTGACATCACGGCTCCACCAAGCCTTCAGCGTAGACAAAGATCCTATTGGATCACATGTCTCATAGTCAGGAGGATGACAAGACCAAATGGGACCAAGTGATGGATAATTTCAATCTTTTGTTCACAAGAATGAATGATATTGGCATCATATAACAAGACCTCAAGAATCAACTTTCTGCCAACAGCCTAAAGATTGACAAATGCACATCAGAACAATAGTTCATTGCTCAGCAGGTCAAAGCTAATGGCCAAGCAGTGGCTCAGCTCACACTAAGGAAATTTGAAGATGACCATAGTGACAGATCAGTATTTGTGGTGTTTGAGGAAGAGAATCACTTTGCATAAGCTTATGCCAAAGGAAAAGAAACAATGAAGCCTTCCAGTTCCAGACAACCCAAGCCTACACCAGAGCCAAACAAGAAGGACACTCTCCCTCATCATGCTTTACCCAAGATGCTATTTCCCAATTTTGATGGTAACACTCCAAAGGTATGGCTCACCAAGTGTCATAATTACTTCAGCATATGCAGTATACCCGAACATTTGTGGGTTGAAGCTGCATCCATGCATCTTGAGGGCAATGCAGCAAAATGGTGGGGAGGCTTACAAACTCACTAGTCCAGATGTATCTTGGAAAACTTTCTGTGCCACAGTCCAAACCAAATTTGGTAGTGATGATTATAGAAATGCAATTAATGGACTTCTCAATTTGAGGCAGAGTGGAACAGTTGAGGACTATACTACTGAATTTCACTCAATTCAGTATGACATTGCCATGCATGGAGGACACTATGATGACTTATTTTTTGCCTCCACATATGTGAATGCGCTGAAAGAGGAGATCTGGGCTATTGCGGAACCTTAGGTTCCCACAACTGTGGACAGGGCCGTTACTATTGCTAAAATTTTGCAAAGGGTGATAGAAAGAAGCAAACTCTAGTACCGAAACAATGCAAACAACATAGCACAACCTGGGAAGCAGGACAACAAAACCCAAGGAACTTATGGCAACTTATGGAGAGACAAGCAGTTAAGACAACAGGAAGGGAAATAATCTTTGCTTCCACTGTGGAGAGAAATTTGAACCTGGTCATGCAGAGGTCTATGCCAAAAAGAACAAACCACAGCTTAATGCTCTAATTGTCAATGACCTAGATAAGGAAATCAATGAGGATCTGTTAAATGAGATGGCAGTACAAGAAATTCTCACTGAAGGCTTTTGTCAGTTGTCACTTAATGCTCTAGCTGGTACTCAATCTTTAGAATGCATACAACTCAAGTCAACTGTCAGAAACAAAACAATGCTCATTTTGGTGGGTACAGGAAGTTCTCATAGCTTTGTCACTTCACATTTTGTAAACATGGCTCAGCTTCCTACAGTTCCAATGCATGCCCAAAAGGTCAAGCTAGCAAATGGAGAATGGATGACTACCACCAGAAAAGTAGCAAACTTACAGTGGCTTATGCAGGGGCACACTTTCCACACTAATATGATAGTATTGGATCTCCTACCCTATGATGCTATACTTGGGTATGATTGGTCGAAAACCAATAGCCCAATGCAATGTGATTGGTAGGCTAAAACTTTGCAGTTCACCCATGGGTGCAAAACAATAGTCCTTCAAGGCCTAAAACAAACTCCACCTAACCCAAGTAGTAGATCAACCAAGCAAGTGTACAAATCTTCTCAAGGCAATGATATCTAGGCCTATGTTATAGTGGATCATGTGACACCAAATACACAAAAGCATCCACCCAACCAGACTCAATCAGAGGACCTCAGAAACTTGTTGGTCACTTATGCTGATGTCTTTCAGGACACAAAGCATCTTCCACCACCAAGGAGCTATGACCACTCAATTCCACTCCAACCAGGGACTGTGCTAGTTAACTCTTGACCTTACCATTACTCTCCTCAGCATAAGAATGAAATTGAGAGTCAAGTCAAACAACTATTAGAGGGTGGCTTCATTACTCATAGTCATAGCCCTTTTGCATCCCCAGTCTTGTTGGTCAAAAAGAAGGATGGCAGTTGGAGATTTTGTGTGGACTACAGAAAACTCAATCATTTGACAATCAAGAACAGGTTCCCAATGCCTATCATTGAGGAATTTTTGGATGAATTGGCTGGTTCCAAGTTCTTTACCAAGTTGGACATGAAAGCCGGTTACCACCAAATCAGAACGTTGCCTGAAGATGAACACAAAACTGCCTTCAAGACTCATCAAGGCCACTACCTATTCAAAGTCATGCCATTTAGCCTCACCAATGACCCTGCTGCATTCCAATGTGTTATGAACCAAGTGCTGCAACCATTCCTTAGGCAATTTGTGCTGGTCTTCTTAGATGACATCCTCATTTACAGTGCTTCTTAGACTCATCATCTACAACATATTCAAGAGGTTCTGGAAACACCGAGGAAAAATCAGCTCTATCTAAAACTATCTAAGTGCACATTTGCTCAACCAAGTTTGGAATACTTGGGTCACATCATATCTGACACAGGAGTGGCAACAGATCCTACTAAAGTTGATGCAATGGTTAAATGGCCAACACCCACTACAATGACATAACTTAGAGCTTTTCTTGGGCTTACAGGCTATTATAGAAAGTTTGTCAGCAAATATGGTATTCTAGCTAAGCCACTCACCAATATCTTGAGACTAAAAACTTTCCAGTGGACACCTGAGGCTCAATAGGCATTTGATAAACTAAAACAAGCTATGACAAATACACTAGTCTTGGCCCTGCCAAACTTTCAGTTGCAATTCACAATAGAAACAGATGCATGTGCAGAAGGAATTGGAGCTATGCTTATGCAGCAGGGACAACCCATAACATATTTGAGCAAGGCACTTGGAGACAAGCACAAATCATTATCCATATATGAAAAGGAGTTTCTTGCATTGATTATGGTAGTAGAGAAGTGGTGCCCCTACCTTTAGCGCCAATAATTTGTCATTCTTACTAACCATAAGTCAATGTCCTACTTAAATGACCAAAACTTACACTCTGATCTCCAAAGGAAGGTAATGACTCGGCTTATGGGACTACAATTCAAAATAGTCTACAAGCCAGGCAAAGAAAATATAGCAGCTGATGCTTTATCAAGAATAGCACATTTGTATGCTCTGTAGGCTGTTGCAATGGTTCAACCACAATGGATTCAGGAAGTATTGAATTCATATGCCACAGATCCCAAAGCACAACAACTGCTCACAGAATTGGCTATAGTCAATCCTAATGCTAAAGGATTTAGCTTGCACCAGGGTTTGATCAGGAAGAACAACCTCATATGGATTGCACAGAATTCAGCACTTCAGACAAAACTCATATCAACATTCCATTCAAGTGCCATTGGAGGGCATTCTGGGGTTACTGCAACTCACCATAGATTGAAAAGACATTTTCATTAGAAAGGAATGAATAAAGATGTGACCAGCTACATTCAACAATGTTCTGTGTGCCAACAGGCCAACATACACACAATCACCCAGCAGGTTTGCTCTAACCTCTACCTATTCCTGATGCTGTGTGGAAAGATCTCTTCATGGATTTTATAGAGGGGCTTCCCAAGTCAGAAGGGTACTCTGTCATTCTAGTAGTGGTGGATAGACTCACAAAATTTGCCCATTTCTTGCTAGTAAAACACCCCTACACAGCAGTGTTAATTGCTAAGCTCTTCTTAGAGAACATTGTTAAGTTACATGACTTGCCCCAGTCCATTGTTTTAGATAGAGATACTATCTTTGTCAGCCACTTTTGGAAAGAACTTTTCAAGATATACAAAGTGGAGCTCAATTTCACCACTACATACCATCCATAATCTGATGGTCAAACCAAAAGAGTTAACCAGTGCCTTGAAATGTTCTTGAGTTGTTCAATGCAAGATTCACCAAAGGATTGGAAGTCTTGGTTACCACTAGCTAAGCTATGATACAATTCTTCATTTCATAGTTCTCTGGGATGCTCACCTTTCAAAGCACTGCATGGTTATGAACCCAACCTGGGAGCTTGCCCTATTGTTACTGCAGACACTACACCCACAATGGCTGAGATCATTGAGAACAGAGATAAACACTTAGTGGCATTGAAACAGAGACTAGAAGAAGCTCAGAATAGAATGAAGTTACAAGCTGATAAGCATCGTTCTGATCTGACACTCTTAGTGGGTGACAAGGTGCTACTCAGACTGCAACCTTATACACAGTCATCAGTAGCTAACAGGCCCTACCCCAATCTATCCTAGCTATAACTACTTTGGTCCATATACAGTGCTAGAACGCATTGGTCAAGTAGCATACAAGCTCGAGTTGCCTGCTGACAGTCTCATTCATCCAGTCTTTCATATATCACAACTGAAGCCATACAATTCAAATTACAGTCCTATGTTTACCAATCTGCCGGTGCTCACTGATCTACAAGCTAGCTCGGCATAGCCTAAGCAAGTGCTTGACCGTCGCCTTGTGAAGAAAGGTAACACAGCTATTCCTCAAGTGTTGTTGTCTTGGACAGGTTTACCAGCATCCTCGCAGACCTAGGAAGATTACTATGTGGTGAAGCAGAGGTTTCCTCATGCGCCGGCTTGGGGACAAGCCAGTTCTTCGACGGTGGGAGCTGTCTCGGCCCACGACGGAAGCCCATGATGACATGACCCAGAGACAAGCCCAAGACCAACAAGTGCTATTCCTATTTATGTAATAAGCTAGACAATGACATGTGGGTCCAAGAACCATGGTCTGTATGCCTTAAGGCCTCGACTATTTGCTGTAAGACGATATCGAAAATATTCAAAGTTAATAGATTAAGCGAGAGCCAGAGATTCATCTCTGCTCCGTTGGCCGAATTCCGGCGATCCTCTTGTCGATCACATCGACGGCGATCTCACCGTTGGCCAAGGGTGTTACAGGTGGCCGCGCGTGAGATGTGGCCGATGGCTCCGACCGGGTTTCTACAGGCGGACGCAGCGAGCCAGGGTGGGGCGTCGCGAGCTCCGCAAGCGGTGGCACCGGGTGGCCGTAAGTTTCGTCGGGCAACCGCCAGCTCCGCACGAGATCTGAGAGCGTGCGACGGGAGGAAAGAGGAGGGCGACGACAATGGAGGGCGCATGGGATCTGATAGGTACAGATGGAAACGATGCATCGGTCTTCAACGCTGTTTCCTTCGTTTCTGCCCATCTCGATCTTCACGTAGATGTCGAGTCTAAAGAAGAAACAATTTCTACGAATTTCCGTCTCTCTCTTCAATAACTCCATTGTCACATCAGCAAAAAGCTGAGCTGGTAGGACAATAAATGCACATAGAAGCTATGATGATTTCTACGTTGGGAGTGCCCTAAGAACTGTTACGGTGCTCCTGACAACTCAAAAGGTTACAGTGCTCAAGCCTTCTACTCTGAGCCTGAAGACACAAATTTTGACAAATTATAGCAGATAGGTCTGTGTATATATTGCTACTTTACTAATGTGTGACTGAAGTACTGGCAATCAATATGCTGAAATACGACGCTGCAACTGAAAGACCAGGCAATGCAAGCAAGGTCAGAAGGTACTGAACCCAATGGCGATCATCATTGGCATTGAGTGCCGCCGCTGCAAGTGACGGTTGGCACGCGCGACAGCTAGCCGTTGTGGCCTGGAGGTGGGACCGCCAGGCACACAGAGGCATGGGATGGGCTCTTGGGCCACGGGGGACGCGTCGTCCGCGTTGTGCGCGACAGGTCACATAATAAACTTTACTTAGAAGTAGAACAGCGGGAAAGCCACGGCTACGATGACACCAGCAACACTGACGAAAGGCTTCTTAGACATGCTCGGCGGCGAACAGTTCGTGACGCTTGTGGCGTTGAGCTCGGCGTTCCCATCAAACCAGATCTCGATGTTGCTGCGAAACACTGGCATGGTCCCCTCTAAGCTAGGGAGGGATCTAGCGGTGGGGGGCTCAAGCTCTCCTGCCCCCACTAATGCCATGGAGGCCCCCTAAAGCTTCTCCAAGATTTTTTTGCCATGGATGCTTTGAGGAGGAAAGGTTGGAGGTTGAAGATACGACTTCAGTCCTCTGAACTTTCATCATAGATCCATCACTGCCTCTAGCTCATTGTCAGAAACGTCGAGAAGGCAAAGCAATGGCAGCTTGGCGACGGATGATGGGATCACTCCGGTAATGTTGTTGCCTGAGATGAGTATATCGACGAGTGACGCTAGTGATCCGAAGGCCAGCCGGGGCCATGGTGTCGGCCATGGTGTCGTTCAGGCCCATACAGCACAGGTTGAGCCTCCTGACCTCGCCATCGTTGCCACAACAGATGTCGTCCCACCCGTGGCACAGGTCGTTCCGTCTCCAGGAACGCGCGAGCACCTCAGGGTAGTTGAAGCTGGTAGCTATATATGGATAGCAGGATGTCGACACGGGGTCACAGGGGGTCAGTCCCCGATTGGTGGCCGCGGCATCCATGTCGTCTCTCACTGTGCTGGTGAACCTGGGGAGCGTTCCTTGGAGGAAATTACCAGTAATTGTCACAGAACGGAGCCTGTCGAGTCCAGTCAGCGACGCCGGTACTGCACCGGCCAATCTGTTATACTCTGTAGAACTCTGTAGCAGACTTGTATCAGGGCAACAGAATGATGGCACTGCAAAAACTGATACAGACTCCCCAAAACAATAACGCTATGAGATGCGAGTCGAACAAACTTTATCAAATTTAACTAGTACTACAAAAATATTAGCAATATTTATATCATTAAATAAACTTATTATGAAAATATGTATTCCACGATTTATCTAATAATATTAATTATATATTATAAATTATTAATATTAATATTTTATATATAATTAATCAAAGTTAAAAATATTTGACTTTTTATGAAAGGTGAACGAACCGAGGGAGTATCTTGCTTCGGACTAGGACGTGTGGAACGTCTTGCATTGACCGCAAACAAATGCGCCAATACTCCTGCCTGACCTTTGAGTTGGAAACTGCAAAAGGATTCGCAGCAAATCAATCGGTTCGACGCGCTCTGTGCTCATATACGTTCTGACTCGCCTTTTTGAGTTGGCTCACCCACGCGCTAGTGGCACGCATCACACATTCACAGTTTTCACACATGCAAGATGCATGAGCGAAAGACTGCTACGGCCACCAAGCCACCAACGATCACTTGCCAAAAGCCACGTGACCCCGCACCGGGAGTAAGCCATGTCCAACGGCAAATAACAACTTCATTTATGCTTTTTGAAAAGAGAATATATTAATATCCTAGTTTCTGCATCGATCAATGCATATAGCTATTCCTTATTACAAACAAGAATACTGCTGTCAAGGAATATCAAAAATGAAGTTTTGAGCCAAAAAGAACCAGAATAAAGCTTCTAAAAGCCATATCTATAAACCAATTCTATTGCTAAATCTCTAACCATGTCTTGAAAACACCTCCATCACGGTTGTTTCAATATTCCTACAACCCATCTTCATCATTTGGCGATCCTCCTCCTTCTGCAATAGGGACCAGGACCTGATCCGGTAGGCCCCACTGAAGATAACCTACAGATAAGATGGTGTTAGGACCTTGTCAAACACTATATTATTCCTAGTTAGCCATAACGCCCAACCAAAAGCACTAGCTCCCACAAGTATCTGAGATTTTAGTTTCCTATTTAATCCTTGCAACCAACCTATAAACATGTTATGTATGCTAGTTAGAGGTATTAAATTAAAGGAAACATGAACAATTCTCCACATAAATTTCGTAAAATGGCAGCAAAGAGTAAATGTTGTATATACTCATCTGAAGAACAGAAACAACACTTCTTATCTCCTTGCCACTGCCGCCGTACTAGATTATCCTTTGTTAAAACTACTCCCTTATATAGATACCACATAAATACTTTAATTTTGAGTGGTAGTTTCAGTTTTCATATTAGAGTGTTATAAGGGACAGTTTCTGCTATCAATAATGCTCTGTACATGGATTTAACTGAAAACAATCCATTCTGATATAGCCCCATACAAAACAATTTCTTTGGTTTGTTAATTGTACATTGGCAACCATCGCAACCACGTCGTACCATGCTTGTAAATTAACACCTACCAGCGATCTCCTGAAGGCTACATTTAAAGGTGCTATGGATAGCACCGTTCTTACATATGCACTCTTTTCCTAACAATATTATATAGTGCTAGAAAGATAAATTTTAGTGGACGCGGTTTTATCCACGCGTCCTCCCTAAATCGCACTTGAGACCTGTCACCTAGATCAAACTAACCCATCAAAAGAAACTCCCCCTTGACCTTCACGAGGCTAGCCCAAAATTGAGAATCTCCGAGCATGTATTGAACATGAGTCAAAGTTTTATCCCTTAGATATTTATTCCTAAGCATCTATTGTGATAGAACCGCCCAATTTATACAAGATCAAGTACGGCTGTCCCCGTTTAACACGTTGACATGCACATACTTTCACTTATATAAACCTGGTAGTCCGTCGAGTATCACAAAAGACCTCGGTAAATCCACATCACAACCAAGATCGCCATAGATTAAGCAAATACATATCACATACACGAGTTGCAGCAGAAATAATGTTTACAATTGAGTTCGTAAATAATAATATGTTGCCAAGTTTACAAATATGATAGCTAAAACAACATAGCTTTAAAATGGTTATAATAACATAAGTTTCAAATACATTGCTAGCATAAGTATCATCCTCCAACAATAGCATATATACGAAAAATAAATATAGAGTTGCCGAGCCCACCGGCGGTTAGCCACCATCTTCAGCAGGCCGAGAACTTCACCAGCAACATAGTGGAATAAATCCTGAGTACTCGAATGTACTCAGCTAAACTTACCCGACAGGAGATAAATAAAAGACTCAATGATATGCAAAGCTTATTTAGTGGAGCTGGTTGGATAGCATAACTTTGCAAAAAGAGCATTACTACCATAAGTCCTTACTTTCAATATTTTAGTCAATATCTTAGCATCAAGTTTAGTGAAGCTTATTATGGCTAACTTTGCACCTATTCTAGAACACTCACTTGATTAATAAGCATCATAATAGTAACCATATCCGGTTTATCATATAATTATCATAACCATCATGTTCCATCCAGTGTTACTATGATGAGGGGGCTCAATCAAGTTTCTCACTATCCAGGAGAGATGGCGATTCGAATCGATTGCAACCAGCTGGGCTATAAATCTTAATATAAACCCACACTTCCCCGTCGGAGTCGTGTCGGGTCACCTTTGGTACAACTCAGGACTCAACTTCGCAGGTTCGATTAGCGTCGTACCCTCAGGGGCTGACCAGCTGCTAGGATGCTTAGGCCCAACCTACCCTTGGACTCACATCTGGCTCTCCACACATCCTTACTACCTCCAGTGTGCGCACTTGGACAGAATGACTCTTGGCCTGAGTTGAGGTACTCGGCTTCGCGGTCGAAACAAGTTATCCGGCCAGCTAAGTGAGAGGCTGCGTTCAAAATGACATGAGGGCCCACAAAAATACGGTCCTTAACCGATACAAACGGAATAAATATGCACACAAGACCTCCAGATCCTGCTTCCTCTCAATCACCAGATCCCGTCCGATCTTCATTTATTCATCACCACATGGTTATTTTCCACGATAGCAAATATAGCCAACCGTGACCAGGTATCCACCTATATTGCAGGTGACAGAAAATCACCCACTTCTATCGGTCTAAGCATGGCTAAGCATTGAACGTCCTACTCATACCAATAAGGGTTCAGGTATTTATATATAGTGGGCAAGGTAGGAAATATGCACCAACGGTTTCATTCAACTCCTATCACCTAATGCAGTATACAAAAGTTAGAATGCTTGGGGCCTGCCTATGATCCAACACTAGGTCAGTGCTTGTTAGATGACACTCGCTTGGTGAGCATCTCCTATTCAGGCAAGTACTCTCAGGGTCTTTCCATCTTCTAGATCCGTCCACCAACACTGTCTTCTAGTTCAACTCCAACATCCTATGCTTCATGTCCACACACGGTACATGTAGCATACCTAAATGAGATGCAAGATGCAAGTGCATGAATGCGAAGAATGGTAACATGAGATGTATTATGTAACAGTATTTAAAACAAGCACAAGGTTACACCACATGACATGAGCACCTAGAGAGAAATTATTTACATCAAGTCTAACATAGGATAGCAAGCACATCAAGCATGGCATGCTAGTCAACTCAAGTTCAGTTACATCAAGCATTTATCAATCAAGAACTAACTAACATGTTTAGCCAAAATAAGACCAAGCTAAGGCAATCAACTTAGTACATGCATAGAATCTGGATAGCAACACAAAAGGCACTTGTGTCAACCATAACTAAAGTTATATGCATAAAACAAAGGTGATCCTAGACTTTCCGAAAAGCTTAGGAAATTGTCTACAACTTTGTTATTTACTCCTAGAGCTAATTCAAAGGTTAACAAGGTTGAAAAACACTAACAAGCAGATCTGCATAAACTAGGATAGAAAACTGACATGAACTTCAGAAATGCATAACTAGAGTTTTAATCATCCAACAAACATGATTCTTAACTTTATGAAAAGCTTATTAAGTTATTTATAACTTTCTTATTATAATATTAAGATGATTCTATAGCTAACAAAATTAAACAACCCAATGAAGACATCTCTGTCTAGATTTGGATAGAACCTGTCATTCCACTTTGAACAGCTATAACCGGAGTTGTAGGCTAGCAAAAGTGGTGCTCTTAGATATTTTGGAAATCTTAACAAAATAACTACAACTCTTCTATTATCACCAATACATGATTCTATGTTAAAATAAGCCAAACAACATAATCATTCAGATTTGTTCAGAGCACATGCAAAAGCTGACATCAAACTTGTAAAATCTATAACTCCTAAGCCATCAGACCTAAAATCATGAAATTTTAGGACAAACAATATAAGAAAATTATCTACAACTTTGGTATCAACATATATACATAAAACATCATTTATGCCATGAAATAGTCACCACACTGCTAACTGCTCTAGCAGCCACAACAACAGAGATACAACTATATGCATTTATCATTTATGTTATTAACAACTAACATTTTGTTGCTATATATGCAGCTCCTAATCAAAACCAAGCAATCACATTACTTAGCACCAATTATTAAAATTATTACATGGCATAAACAAATGCATCTACTAACAAACTTTCATCCTCTACTTATATAAAGCAACATATATATTATTTTTAGGTGATATTTTAAACATAGAGTTGGGAGCTGGAATTTTTATAGACATAGAGTTGGGAGCTAGAATTTTGACAGGTGATAGGTGATATCAAAACATGGCTACTGTAGAAATATTACATGCTCAGGTTTAGTAGATTAATTATTACAATAAAAATAAGTTTTAATTGTAATTAAGCATGTGAGAGCAAGATAAATTTAAAGATCAACATTTTTAGTAAACACATGACCATATTAAGGTTTCTTATGTTACAACAACATCATACAAAGCAAGTGGGACCATATTTTACATTTTTACACCTTCATAATAATTATAGCTTATTTAAAACCATTTATCAAATATTAAGCAAGCTAAATCCATAACTCAACCATACTGCATCCAATGAACATGAAATTTTTACCATAGCACACATATGACATCAGTAGCCTACCATAAAATTTCACAACAATTGAAGCACCAAAACTTTAGATATGAATTTATTCCTAAAAAATCCTAATTTACAAAAATAAATAAAAACAACATAAACTTTATACTAGCACATTCCATATTATGACTGTACTGCATAGATCTACTCACAAGGATTCCAAAACATCTTCATTTGCTATTTTACATTTTTTCCTATGAATTACCATGATTTTCCAAAGGTTTAGCCGATTAAAAGCAATAAAGGAAAAGATAAAGAAAAACACTTTTGCATCGGGAACCCTGAACTTTCTACTAAAACAGATTCCAGCAGAAAGGTCCTTCTAGGCACTATTCACATGAGTCATGGGTTTCGCATCTGGACCTAGCAAAAAATTCTATTTCCTTTTCCACCCTTCTCTCCTTCCTTCGAGTAGAGCACGGACAGGCATGACAGAGAGGAGGCCGACACCGGTGATGGGGTGCTCGTCGGCGGCAAGTGGTGGCGCTAGGGACTCGCCTAGGTCCACACACACCTAAGAGGAGGGGGGCTTGGTGGGGCGGCGGCAGCCCGTGGTGGCTTGGCCACGAGCGCCAGCTGCCTGTGACGACGACAGCAGCTAGCGGCAGGCCAGCTCTGGAGAATGCGGTGGCCGGGGAAGCGACTAGAAGGCGTGGCTTGGCAGGCGGTGGTGGCTAGAGCTAGCGGTGAGGGGAGGCTTGAAGGATGAGTGAGGGGCGGTAGCCGTGGAGCTTGGTTTGCTGGCAATGGCGGAGCTCGGCGTGTTCTGCAGAGGGCTAGGGAGAGCGAGGCGAGGCAAATGGAGAGGCAGAGGGAGCGAGGGAGAGCGCTTGGGAGTGCTTGCAGCTGTCCCACGGGCAAGAGGGAGAGAGAGTAGCGCAGGAGCATGCAGCAGCAATGGTGGGGTGCGCTCTCGCGCATGGAAGACGCGTGGGCATTTCGTCGAGCACGTGGTGGGCCATGGTGTGGGTGCAATGGGCACTGATTTTGGGCTAGCTACGGGCCGATTTGGGCCTTAGGCCTTAAATGAAGTTTGTTGTACTCCTGATGCTCTCCAACTTTTATTAAGGCACTCAGGTCATTAGGGCAACGTATTAGGAGATAATTATGTCCAAAGTTGACACTGTTAGCAGTTTAAACGTTATTAAGCTTTGCCCGGTTGGATCTCAATTTAACTGGTCAAACTGAGTCCCAATTTTTCTGAGCTCTTCTTCAATGAATTATCTCCAACTTTTATTTTGGGATCAAGTCAAGTTGCTTAACGAAATCACGAGAACGCGACATGCCAACCGAATTGCTACTAATCCCGGACTTGGAATATTTCTAAGTCTGAAAACAGCCGTAGATTTGATATTCGAGCACCTATTTGGCTTGCTTACAAATTAATTTGGCTCTTGGTCCAAGAACAAATTTTGTAGCACTCCACTTAGACTTCAACTTTGCTTAAAGGTCAAACTTCATAACTTATTTCCAAGCTATTATTTAACCTTGGTCAAAGCGGTATCACGATAAACCTTGGAATTAGGGTTTTCGACCGATTGAGGCATTTTCTTGACATTTGCTCAACATGAACCTTTCATGACTTTTGTTGTAGAGTTCAATTAGAGTTATTTGGGTAAGGTAGCATGGTTTGGTCGACATCCCATGTTCCCATTCACCTGATGAAGCAATTCAAGAAAGGATATAACTTATCATTTTATGTGACTTCTTGGCTCCAAACTTCATGAAACTTTTCCAATGGTCAAGATGGCTTGATGCTAATGTGATGCTCATGAAAGAGGCATGTTGAAAACTACTCAAGCCTACATTTGAAAAGGGTCAACATGTAAGCAAGGTGTATTGTCCAAGTTCAAGCTGGGGATAATTTTCATAGATTTGACCTCAACACCTTCAAAAATTTTAGACTAGAGCTCTCGATCATCACTTGACATAACTTATTTGAGTAGAAACTCACTGCTTAACTTATGACTAACACCTGGGGTGTTACATCTGTTGCCAAACCCCATCTCCATTTACCAACTTAAAGAGCCACTTGCTTAGAAGACACTTATTATGAACATCTAAATTTAAGACTCACAACCCTCCATGGTCCTTCGGTGTACATACTACCTCCCATTTACTAAATCTATATTTCTTCTTGTGGTCATCACTCTGCCAGAAAAACCATGACCTAAAGTAATCTAGTTTTTTAAACCCCTCGAGGTACCTCAAAAAAGGAAAATATGAACATGGGGAGGCTACTCAAAACCAAATTAATCAAAACAAGCCTTCCTCCTACCGACAACATCTTACTTCTCCAGCAATTTAGCCTTTTTTGAAATCTTTGTTCAACATGTTTCCAACCCTTATTCATGAGTTTTCTATGATGCATAGGAATTCCTAGATATATAAAAGGAAAAGTGTGATAGAACCGCCAAATTTATACAAGATCAAGTACGACTGTCTCCGTTTAACACGTTGACGCGCACATACTTTCACTTATATAAACCCGATAGTCCACCGAGTGTCACGAAGGACCTTTGTAAATCCACATCATAACCAAGACCGTAATAGATTAAGCAAATACACATCACATACATGGAGTTTGCAGCGGAAATAATATTACAAAGGAGTTCACAAATAATAGTACAAGTTTGGGTTTCAAAACCAATTAGTGAAAACAGCATAGCTTTCAAATGATTACAATAATATAAGTTCCAAATACATTGCTAGCATAAGTGACATCCTTTGACAAAAGCATATAGATAAGAACACTATATAGACATCACCGAGCCTACCGACGATTAGCCACCATATTCAGTAGGCCGAGAACTTCACCTGCAATATGGCGGTACAAATCCTGAGTACTCGAATGTACTCAGCTAGACTTACCTGACAAGAGAGAAATAAAAAGACTCTCAAGGTTATGCAAGGCTTATTTAGTGGAGCTGGTTGGATAGCATAACTTTGCAAAAAGATTATTACTACCGTAAGTCCTTACTTTCAATATTTTAGTTAATATCTTAGCATCAAGTTTAATGGAGCTTATTATGGCTAACTTTGCACCTATTCTAGAGCAATCACTTCATTAATAAGCATCACAATAGTAACCATATCCGGGTTATCATATAATTATCATAACCATCATGTTCCATCCAGTGTTACTACGACGGGGAAGCTCAGTCAAGTTTCTCACTATCCAAGAGAGATGGCGATTCGAATCGATTGCAACCAGCTGGGTAGAAATCCTAACACAAACTCACACTTACCCTGTCAGGGTCACGTTGGGTCACCTTTGGTACAACTCAGGACTCAACTTCGTGGGTTCAATCAGCGTTGTACGCTTAGGGACTGACCAGCTGCCAGGATGCTCAGGCCCAGCCTGCCCTTGGGCTCACATCTGGCTCCCCACATATCCCTACTACCTCCAGTGTGCGCACTTGGACAGAACAACTCCAGGCCTAAGTTGAGCTACTCGGCTTCACGGTCAGAACGAGTAATCTGGCCAGCTAAGTGAGAGTCTGCGTTCAAAATGACATGAGGGCCCATAACGATGCGGTCCTTAACCAACACAAAAGGGATAAAACATGCACATAAGACCTCCATGTTCTATTGCCTCTCGATCACCAGATCCCGTCTGGTCTCCATTTATTCATCATCACATGGTTATTTTCCACGATAGCAAATATAGCTAACCGTGACTAGGTATCCACCAATATTGAAGGCGATAGGAAATCATCCACTTCTACCAGTCTAAGCATGGCTAAGCATAGAATGTCCTACTCATACTAGTAAGGGTACTGGCATTTATATATATAGTGGACAAGGTAGGAATTATGCATCAACGGTTTCATTCAACTCCTATCACCTAATGCAGCATACAAAAGTTATACTTATGTGCATTTGTAACAAGAGAGGGTAGAAGACTTAGAATGCTCCAGGAGCTTGTCTAGGATCCAACACTAGGTTAGTGTTTGTTAGGTGACACTCGCTTGGTGAGCATCTCTAGTTTAGGCATGAACTCTCGAGGTCTTTCCATCTTCTGGATAGGTCCACCAACACCGCCTTCTGGTTTGACTCCAACATCCCATGCTTCATGTCCACGCGCGTTACATCTAGCATACCTAAATGAGATGCAAGATGCAAGTGTATGAATGCGAAGAATAGTAACATGCAATGCATCATGTAAAAGCATTTAAAACAAGCACAAGGTTACACCACATGACATGAGAACCTAGAGAGCAAGTTATTTACATCAAGTCTAACATAGAGATAGAAAGCACATCAAGCATGGCATGCTAGTCAACTCAAGTTCAGTTACATCAAGCATTTATCAATCAAGAACTAACTAAACATGTTTAGGCAAACAAGAGTAAGCTAAGCAATTAACTTAGCACATGCCCAGAATCTGGACAGCAACACAAAGGGCACTTGTTTCAACCATAACTGGAGTTATAGGCATCAAACAAAGGTGATCTTGGACTTTTAGGAAAGATTAGGAAATTCTCTACAACTTTGTTATTTACACCTAGAGCTAATTTAAAGGTTAACAAGGTTGAAAAACATTAACAAGCAGATCTGCACAAACTAGGACAGAAAAGTGACATGAACTTTAAAAATGCATAACTAGAGTTTTATTCATCCAACAAATATGATTCTTAACTTTATGGAAAGATTTTTAAGTTATATATAACTTTGTTATTATCATATTAAGATGGTTCTATAGCTAACAAGGTGAAACAATACCAAGAAGGCATCTCTGTTCAGATTTAGACAGAACCTGCTATTCCACTTTGAACAGCTATAACGGAGTTCTAGACTACCAAAAAGGGTGTTCTTGATATTTTGGAAAGCTTAATAAAAGCTCTACAACTCTTATATTATCACCAATACATGAGTCCATGTTTAAATAAGCAAAACAATATAATCATTCAGATCTATTTAGAGGACATGCAAAACCTGACAACAAACTACTAAAATCTATAACTTCTAAACCATCAGTTCTAAAATCATCAAATTTTTGAATAAGAAATATAAGTAAATTATCTACAACTTTGGTATTCAATATATCCACAGGAAACATCATTTAGGCAATGAAATCATCACCACACTGCTAACTGCTCTAGCAGCCACAACATCAGAGATACAACTCTATACATTTATCATTTATGTTGTTAACAACTAACATTTGATTGCTATATATGCAGCTCCTGTTCATAACCAAGCAATCACATTACTGAGCACCAATTATTAGAAGTATTACATGGCATAAACACATGCATCTATTAACAAACTTTCATCCTCTACTTATATAATGCAATATATATATTATTTTTTAGTGCTATGCAAGAACAACTAGTTTGGGGCTAAGATTTTTATGAGTGGTAGGTGTTATCCAAATATGGCTACTACACAAATTTCACATGCTCAGGTTTTATAATTTAATTACTATGTAAAAGACAAATCTTAATTATCAATGAACATGTAAGAACAAGATAAATATGAAACTCAATATTTTCTACAAATGCATGACCATATTATATGTTTTTATGGTAGCACAACATCATACAAAGGTAGAGAAACAACATTTTCCATTTTTACACCTTCATAGAATTTATGACTTATTTAAAACCATTTATTAAGCACTAAGTAAGTAAAATCGATAACTCAGTCACACATGGACCAATAAACCTAAAATTTTTACCACACCACACATATGACATTAGTAGCAATTGGAGCACCACAACTTTAGATATGAATTTATTCCTAGAAACACAGTAATTTACATAAATAAAAAAACTTCAGACACTTTCTACTAACATATAACATATTATGACTCTACTGCGTAGATCTACTCACAAGGATTCCAAAACATCTTCATTTGCTATTTTATGATTTTTATACGATTTATTATGATTTTCCAAAGTTTTAGCCATTTAAATGCAATAAAGGAAAAGATAAAAGAAAAACACATTTGCATCGGGAACCCTGCAGATCTCACAAATCATCTAAGCGCACAAATGTAAATCCTTTGTCTCTAGGTGTTTTGCATCAGGACCCAAAGAAGAGTTTTTATTTCCACTTTCACCCTTCTTCTTTCTCTCGAAACAGAACAGAGCAGAGGACGAGCTCAGCACGGCCGATTCCGGCTAGGACGGCAGTCCTTCGGTGGCGAGAGGCGGCGACGGAGCACCAAGGCATGCTCGCTCACCTATAGCTAGGTCGTACCTAGCCTGAGGTGGTTTGTAGCTCCACGGTCACGAGCATCGCGGCCCAGGATGGGGTGGCACGGTGGTAGGTGGCAACATCAAATGATGGCACTAGGAAGGAGGCAACGCAGATGGAGAATGATGATGTGGGGCTACTGGTGGTGCTAGCGAGGGGTGGGGGAGCCTAGAGAGGATGGAGAAGGGAGCGGCATGGCAGAGCGAGCAGGGCCAGCGCTCTGCTCGGCTATATATCGCCTAGGGTGAGACCAAGAGAAAGAGAATGAGAGCGAGAGAGAAAGGAGGGCACTTGGGCATCCAAAACGAGCGAGCGGGGCGTCGTGGCATGCATGCGTGCGAGCGCAAGGCCACGCGGTGCACGCAACCCAAGCCTGGTCGGCCACAACAACTTCAGCTCCATTCAGTCAGATTCAAAAGGCCGCAAAAATACATCTAAAACTCCATTTTCTTTACCCTCTAATTCTCTAACCGGTGGATGATTTGATCAACCAATTGCTCCTTGTAGTGCTACATGAGTACTATCGCTTTGATTAAAGGAGTTTGGTCCAAATCAAAATGGTTTGTGAGATATAAATTCCCAAAGTAGGGCACTTGCAAACTGCAAACTGAAAAAGTTCAGTCTCAGACTTAGCCAATTTTTGACCCTAAAAGCAGCAATGGATTCGATCTTGTGGTCCCTAATTGGCTAGGTTAGAGGCTGAACTAGGTCCTAGTACTTCAAACAAAAGTTGTTCGACTTAAAATATGCTACAACTTTGCTTAAAGGATCTAGGATTGGTTCGGCTTGGTTTGAAACATACAAGGCTCTAAAATGGGGTACACGAAACTAAAAACTAAATTCAGTTAAGGTCTGATTTCCAGAACATTTTGCTATTTTTGCAATAAATTTTGAAAGTCCAAACGTGCTCCAAAACTGATGCGACTTGCTTTGTTGTTTCCTTCACAAAGGTTACCTCAACTCATATTAAGCAATCCAATTGAGATGCCTTATGAATTTGGAAGATAAAATGTCACAAACTTAGCGCAATCCTGCTGTCAATTGAGGACTTAGAAATATTTTGAGCCTGACAAAACAGCATCACTTCCTATCTTGAATCCACTGTTTAAGCTACTTGGAAGCTGATCTGGCTCTTGGTCCAAAAACAAAGTTTGTAGAACTACACTTAAACTACAATTTTCATTTAAGGTCAAACTTCACCATGAGTACATAAACTATTGTTTTACCTAGGTTAAAGTAGGATCACGATAAACCCTAAATTAGAGTTTTAGACCGATTGAGGCATTTTCTTGGCACTTGATCAACATGAACCCTTCATGACTTTTGTTGTAGAACCAATTTGGAGTTGTTTGAGAAAGGTTGTGAGGTTTGGTTGACCTCACATGTTATCATTCACTTAATAAAGCGATTCAAGCAAGGATATAATTCATCATTCCATGTGACTTCTTGATTCCAATCTTCATGAAACTTTTCCAAAGTTCACTATGGATGCATGTTGATGTAATGTACATGACATAAGCATGTTTAATATTACTCATGCATAATCTTAACAAGGGTCTACATGTAAGCAAAGGTGTGTAGTCCAAGTTCAAGTTAGGACTCAATTTCATAGATTTGACCTCAACACTTCCATCACCACTTTCAAGATTATGAACTAGAGATCATGATCATTGCTTGACATATCCTACTTAAGTCCAAATCCGCTGCTTAACTCGTGACTAACACATGGGGTGTTACAACCCTCCCCCTTATGAGAATCTCGCCCTAAGATTCGGTGCGAAAGACTTTTAAGGGAAGAGAAGCATGTCATCCATTTCCCAACATCAGCGATAGCATTAGGCTACTTAGCTTTGAGCATCAGAGAGGCTAATTTGGTCAAGACAACTTTTCGATACTTGCTCTTCGTAGTAAATTTTGTCTAAAGAATTCCTTCACTGACTTCCATGAAGTATTGTTACTTTGGGAGGAATCCAAGATAGCACAGTACTTCATTCTCGATATACGGAGAGTGCTACGGAGAATAAACTAACTAGTCATAAATATCTGTTTCTTTAGTGGGCATAGCATGGACAACTTTCCATAAGGGATGAGATCATAGATGGGGTAATCATCCTCTGAGGCTGTGAGAAACCGACTAACCAACAGATAATGTCTATGCCGGTCGTAACTGCCCAATCACTCAGATGCCAACTGATGGAAAACTACATAGTGTTCCAGGTGTGCAGTCCTCTTTCTCTGATAACAACACTGTATTATCTGAGTCTGTTGAGTGAGCGATGAATGTGACAGCTGACTCTATCGGCTCAGCGTTTTCGACGATTATTATTTAAGGGGATCCTCGTATCCAAGTGACAACAGTTATCTGGGTTGAATCTGATGCAACCTCTTGGGAAAACACATGGAAGGTACCAAAGGACGAGCCAATGTTAAAGATTGCTATTGAAAAGGAGAATAGTGATGCTCGGAGGACCGCAGTGGTTGAAGATTTATTCGCAAAGTTCGAAAAGCAGTCCTCTACCAAAGTAGTTTGAGCACTTCCATCACCACTTTCAAGATTATGAACTATAGATCATGATCATTGCTTGACATATCCTACTTAAGTCCAAATCCACTGCTTAACTCATGACTAACACCCGAGGTGTTACAAAAAGACCCCATATCACACCCAAAAATGTGTGCATACTCATTTTGTCTAGTTTTGGCTGCTCCGTAACAAAACATTTCGCTTTTATGGAAATTGATCTTGAGTCCTAACAGCTGCTCAAAAGCATAAAGTAGAAGCTTCATGTTTTTGGCCTTCTTGAGATCATTATCCATAAAGATGATAGTGTCATCTGCATACTGAAGGATCGAAAGTCCCTCATCTACCAAATGCGGAACAACCCCTTGGATTTGTCCAGCTTCTTTAGCTTGTGAAATGAGGATAGCCAGCATATCAACTACTATATTAAACAAGATTGGAGATAGCGGGTCCCCCTGCCGCACTCCTTTTCTAGTTTGAAAAAATGTCCTATATTATCATTGACCTTTACTGCAACACTCTCGCTAGATATGACTTTCGAGATCCAATCACACCAAGTCGGTGAGAATCCTTTCATCCTAAGAACCTGTTGCACAAAGGGCTACTTTAAATTACCATAAGCTTTCTCGAAGTCTAGTTTTAAGATCACTCCATCATGTCTTTTCCTATGCAACTCATGAATTGTTTCATGCAAGATCACAACTCCTTTCATGATATAACGGCCTAGAATAAAGGCTGTCTAGGACGGTCCTATTAGCTTATCTGCCACTTTCAAAATTCTATTGTACAGCACATTCGTGAATATTTTGAAACTCACATTTAATAAACATATAGGTCTATACTGTTGTATCCGGACCGCTTCAGCAATCTTTGGTAACAAAGTTATTACCCCCAAATTAAGACTATGAATAGGTAGCCTCCCGCATGGAATTCATGAAAAAGGCTCAATAAATCCGCTTCACTATTTCCCAAAAGAATTGAAAGAATTCAGCGGGAAAACTTTTTGGACTAGGAGCCTTGTTATGTTCCATATCAAAAACTACCGTTTTAATCTCCTCCTCACTAAATGGAGCCGTCAATACCTCATTTTCCTCCTCTGACACTTGAGGTATGTCATCCCTCAAAGTCTCATCCATTGAGAAAGAATTCTGTGTATGCGGTCCAAACAGTCCTTTATAATATTAAGTTATATAATTTTTTAAGTTTTCATCCCCAACAATAGTTCCTTCTTCCTGTTCTAGCTGTACAATTTTTGTTTTGCTATGTCTGCCATTTGCCACTAGATGGAAATACTTAGTATTATCATCCCCTTGCAATAACTTTGTTGCTTTTGATCGTTGGAGCCAGTAAATCTCCTCTCTCACAGCAACTTAGTTAGTTGCCCTTTTAGATGATGTCTAAGCTCCATCTCTTGAGGTGACAACAAAGATGTCTCCGCCTTTTTATCCAAGACATCTCTCATATCAAGCAAATTAGTTTTTTTGTTTTATTTTGTGACACTAGATTCCTAGCCCATCCTCTAAGGAAATGTCAGAGTCTTCTAATTTTTTTTGCCACTGTTCCAAGGGTGACCGACCCCTATTTTCATATTCCCAATCCTCTTTAACTAGTTCAAAAAAAACATCCCTTGTTAGCCACCCTAGCTCTAATTTAAAATTCCTAGAGTTACCTCAGTGAGATGGCTCCCCATCATCTAGTAACAGAGGTGTATGATCTGAGATCTCATGGGTAAGTGCCTGGACAAAAGCTAGCAGAAACTTTTGCTCCTAGTCTGTTGTTATCAAAATTCAGCCCAACTTTTCATATGTTAGAACCTCAACATAATTAGCCCACGTGTACTTCCTTACCGTTAATTCCAGTTCTCTTAAATTCAAGGATTCAATAATAGCATTAAACAAAAGTGGCCACCTATCATTATACATTGAATTATTTTTCTCTGATGGGTTTTTGATAATATTAAAATCTCCCCCTACTAAGAAAGGTAGATTCTCACATTTAGAACATGCTTGTACTAACTCTGATAAGAACTGCTCTTTGTATTTCTCTTGTGATGCACCATAAACAGATAAAAGAGCCCACCTAAAACCATCTACTTTATTCTTTAAAACAAACTTGATATGAAAATCACTTTCCTAAATATTCTCTACTTCAAAAATTCTTGATTTATCCCCATTAGCATTCCCCCAGACATACCACGAGGGCACCGCCAATGCCAAACAAAATCAGCCCCCGCACAAAAATTTTCCAGACACTGAGTCGAGAAACTATTTTTGTTGGTTTCTGATAAAGCTATAAAATCAAGTTTTTTATCTGCAACCACATCATGTAAAACTTATGTTTTGCTAGGTCACGCAGACCTCTATAATTCTAGAACTCACCTTTCATTAAGACAATTTTTTTATCTTTTTCCTCGTAGCTGCTTTCTTGTTGAGGAGTTTCAATTTCTTTCTACTCTTTGCCACTTTGATAGGTATATTTACAAGTACTCCATCAAGGTCCGCACTATTATCATCAATCACCTCCTCCGTTAAGTCACCATAGAGTCGACTAATGGTGGGGATGTCAGGATTGATCTCATCCTCCTCAAAATCAATTTCATTATCATGTTTGTTAGAGCACTTAGGTACGTTCAATCTCTCTCTTTCCACATGTTTGATTAAAGAAACAGACCCAAAAACTAAATTATCATCATTACCCAAACTAATACCCACTACCCCTAGGTTTTCCTCAATACGACCATTAGAAAAAGAACAAATTGAATGAACATTTAAATTACCTTGGGGTTCCTCGAGGTTCTTGAAAGCAACTCTTCTTTCTGCCCTCTCGAAAGAATCTACATCCGCTAAGTCCACATTCCGCTTACTACACCACACTAGAGTAAGCTCTCCATCTGACAATACCGCCACCTTCATAACACTCCCCAAAACATTTTTTTGACTCACCATCTGCTGCCACGCTCGCCTCCACCACAGCATCAAGGAGATGAGCATGGTGTTGTGCACCATCTACGATCCCTCCTTCTATTGACCCAGCAAGCTGCCCAATTGAGACCTCCATTAGTTTCTCATCAAACGCACTAGACGGTTGCCTCTATAAGGAAAATGGACCATAGGCCCATTTACTTTGGATTTTGGTGTTTGATGACCAACACAACCAAATTGGACTAATGAATATGCAAGTGATTATTTTGTAGTTCAATAGGGTGCAAGACGTTACTTGGACAAAGGCGACGTGCTGATCTGACGATCAACACCTTAAGAAAGACCTTAGAAGCATAAGAGAAGATCCAAGATATCGAGCAAAGTCCAAGCACGAAGATAGGAACCAAGCCGGACGCAAGATCACAAAGAAACGAGCTCACAGAGGTGATCGGACGTTGTACCGGACGATGGTAGCACAGTGACCGGATGCTCCAATCAGAGGCTCGGCAGCAGCAGCGATCGGACGCTGAACAAGCAAATCGACCGGACGCAGGACAACAGAGTTCGACCAAGTACATAAAGGTTCCAGAGCGGTGAAATTGCGACCGAACGCGTTGGCGGCATCATCAATCAGTTGATCACGGCTCTAACGGTTAGGACGACCGAACGTCGTCTGGTTAGGACGTGATCAACGTCCGGTCAGTAGCAGAAAAGTGGGATTTCATCCCCAATGGCTACTTTCTCAGTGGGGCTTTATAAATAGACCCCCAACCAGCCATTTGAAGGGTGTGGAGCTGAGAAAACATATCAAGGGTGTTGATACACTATTTTAGTGATCTCCACTTGCATAGTGCTTAGTGATTCATTAGGTGATTAGCGTAGGTGCTTTGCGAAGTGCTTAGGTTGATTAGACCACCACTTATGCGCTTGCTCTAGGTTTAGGCCTAGTGTTTAGTGAGGTTTGCATACCTCTTATTACCTGGTGCTTGCGCGCACCATTATTGTACATCGGAGGGGCTTGTAATCTTGTGAGATCACACCAACCGCGGTTGTGGTGTAGCCGCCACCGTGTACCGGAGGGAACAAGGCCCATGGTGTTTCTGACCGAAAGCTTGATAGTGAAGACGGTGGGGAGCATCTAGGAGAGGCTTGCTGGAAGGCACATCGGAGACCCACTTGCGTGTGGGGAAGGCCCAAGGCTATCCATGGAGTTACCCGACCAAGAGCTTGGCCCTTCCGAGTGATTCCTTGTGAGGGGCTCTAACGAGGACTAGGGGGAAGCTTACGCTTCTCGATACCTCGGTAAAAATACCGGAGTTATCGACGGGAGTTTGCATATCTCTACCTTTCTCTATAGCTTCCGCATTTATATTGATAGTATTACTTATTAGATAGTTTATCTTTTGCATAGGTTTTGCTAAGGTTAGAAAAAGAGGCCATATTTTATAGTTAGATTTTTAAGTCGCCTAATTCACCCCCCCCCCTCTTAGGTGTTACGGTCCCCTACAGCCTCAACGGTGTATGTTTCTGCATCTCCCGAGCTATAGCCACACTAGCAGGCATAGTCGGCTTCCCCATATCATGAGATTTCTTTGTATTTGCCACTGCTGTCTATACCTCTAGTTTCTTAGTAGCATGATCTATACTCGATGATGTCCCTATAGATCACTGGGTCTATCCCATGAAGCCACCCCTTGCTGTGGTCTCTGAAATCTCCAAACCTATGAATTGTGTGAAATTTTGAACCATCAACTCTGAGCTCACCGTCTTTCCTGTAACACCATCGGTGTTACCGCTTAAACAACTTGCTAACTTATGTCATGAACATCATGTTTTTGTGATAATGCTTGTGATAAAGTGTGTAGATCAATTTCCATAACTCAAAATGATCAATAAAAATGCTAAACGAAAGTTGATTCGATAGTTCATGCATATCAAGTAGGGTTTGAAACTAATTTTTATTGAACAAAAATACTATAGAACATGTATGTCATACTTAAATAAAGTTTGAAGTGCAAACTTTGTAGATGACAATGAAATACTTGCTGTAGAAAAATAATGTTACTGACTAGGATTTCTAATAGTCTAGAAATGGAACTTGAAAATAAATCTAGCTCAAAAACTTAGAAATTTTCAAGTCTGCCAATAGCTAGACATTGCTATGTGTAGCAATTTATTGTGAGACAATGGGTTAAAGGGTGGTGTAGCGTTATGGCTCAATTTGGAAGTCTTATATGCCATCTTGAGCATGGTGAAGCTGGTTTGGCTCCTAGAGCAACCGTTTGGTCGTGTTGAGTGCTTTAAAATTCGTGCGCGTCACATGTCTCAGGCTGGTTGTCCGTGTGGCCGCAATAACCATGCTCGGGCGTTCGGCGTCACCACATTGGTCACACGTGCGCGCGCTGCTGTGCGTGGCCAGACATTGATGCCTCTAGCCTGGGTTTGGCTCGGCTGCCGCTAGCCCCGCCACGCCATGACGAAGCAACTGCCGGCGCTATCACCTCGCCGTTGTGTCTGCCACTGCTGCCTCACCACGCTGCCAACCCGCCTCACATCACGACACTACCGCTACCATTGCATCGTCATCGCGTCCGCGCCTGCCGCTGCATCTCTGTGATGTTGCCGGTCTAGTGCGTGTTACCTCTGACGCGCGCACGTGGTCGGGCTCGCTGTTGCCTTGTCATTAATGACACTACGTCCGCGTGGGCCACCCTGATCGGGCGCGCGCATGCTAGTCAGCTAGTGCTAGCGTGTGGGTCTCCCGATCTCGCCGCTTGTGCCCACCAAGGCAAGGATGAGCCGAGCCCACCTGTCGTGCCCCATCTCTCTCTTTCTATCTTTCTTCCTCTGCTTTTCGCCGCCGTCGAGTCACGGTCACGGCAAGTTAGAGAGCGAGCACCTCTCATCAATTCCTCATGCCCATGTCTCTGTCTTTACGTCCTCTTGCCGATCGGTCCCACCCTGCTTTGATTACGGCCAGGCCGAGCTCCAATTTTGGTGCTTTGCTCCCGCCGTTGCGCCATTAAGGCCCAGCCCATCTCATTGTGGCTAGCTCCAACCTCGCCATCTCGCATCAAATTGACTGCACCACTAGCCTCGCCTAGAACCCCTCTTCATCATGTGCATGATAGTCGTAGCCCTAGTGCCGCCTCCACGCCGCTATCATGGCCATGTCGCTGTGGTTCGCCATCGAGCTCATCGCGCACACGTGGCCAGACTTGCTCGGTGCGTCTCTGACCAGGACATCGCCACGGGTAGGATCGTGGTGCATCACTGATGCTTACCCATCACCTCTATTATCTGTTGTACATTGTGGCTCACTGGAACACGGTTGCCACCGCTGCAGGTCATCGCTGCTGGGGAGGGCCCGCTCGGCTTCACTCCCGTTCGTGCAACCACCGCCCATCGTCGCGTGTCGGCCCATAGGTAAGCATCGGTGCCCTAGCCAGGTCTACAAGGATCTCAGGTGTTGGTGTACCGCCTAGTGCCACCGTCGCCACATCGGTGAGCGTGGGGCGTCTCGAGGACCTCTTTGGTGCGAAGGTGAAAAGATACGAGGGCTCTGTTGTAAAATCGTTGTCTATAGAAAAAGTACGTGTAGTGTTTACACTATTGTCTAATAACGCGAGGGCATTTTTGCAAGAGTGACAGCGTGCGTGGGCTCCCCGCCGCGGGCCGCCTCCGCGCGTGGGCCGCGTTGGCCCAAAATCGGTTTATCTTTTTCGTGGAAAATAGAAATAGTTTTTCATTTTAATTCTGAACTGAACTTTGGTAATTAATATAAAATAATGTAGATATCCAAAAATTGTGAAACAAATTCTGTTTGGTTCCTAAAATTGTGCTCTATCTGTTAGTGTATTTAGTTCAAATATGTGCTGGTTGATACTAGGAGCTATTAAATCATTTGAGAGTGCTCAATATTATTAAGTTAATTATTGTAGGAATTTTTGTGGTAGATTGGTGATAGCAAAAACCCTAAAATTTTTAAAGTAGCTTCATTGTATTATTATGTGCTCACTATAATTTTTGTAGCCCTAAAATAAACTATTTATTATGGTAGCTAAATACCCATTAAGGCTAAATGAATAATGGCATGATATTGGTTTATAAAAAAATAAGCATTTGTAGGGTGAGCTTGGAATCTATTTGGTAGAGATAATGATTAGCTTAGTATCTTAGTCATTAGAGCTAGCTTAGTAGCTTAGCATGCGTATTCTTATTTTAAGAGTTGTTGTTGCCAAAATACTAAGTGTTGCATCATCGTTGCATGCATGTAGAGAACGAGTTGGTGGAGTTCATGACCGCTGGAGAGTAGGAGTACGAGGAGGTGATCGAAGAGTATGAGGAGGAGGTCCTTGTGTAGGAGGAGGTCCTAGAGCCATCACCGACTGACTTAGCTGACACCACGCCCGCCCAAGGCAAGCCTCGGTGCATAACCCTTATTTTGAATAATCACTGGATATATATGTGTGATGTGGATTTACGTTATAGGATTTATATTGAAACTACATGCATAGATAAACCTACATATGAGTCCTACTAGCATAGGTCGAGTAGCTGCTATGCTTGGACTAGCGGTAGCGTGAGTAACCTGCCGTTACTCATAATAGGTGGTTATTATTATTACTCTCATGATAAAATGGTGAAAGGAAATGGAGACTAGGCAAGGATATGGTACGGGTATTGGTGGGTGTAATAGGTTGTGTCCCGCAACCAATGGGACATAGCTTGGTTACACTGTTTCCCTATCCGTGTCGGTTAAGGACTGTCCGTTCTGCGGATTCTAGTTAGGTCATAGACTTATCATCCTGAGCACATACTTGCTTATGGGAGCGGGAAGGCTTGTTGCTCTCTTGTCATGGGTTGCAGCTCTTTCCGGATCAACTGATTGGAAAGCGGGGATGGTGGAGGTCTAAGCACCACACTGAGTCCGGGACTCAGGAGTGGGGGCTTGGAGTCCAAGTTTGGACGGAGACCTGGACCCCTTGATAGGAGAGTGGTGGGTTGGTCTTTCTTGTGCCTGGAGTACAAGCGGGGCATGTGTTTTGGGGTACCCAGCTAGGATACATTGGTTCACAAATCACCATGTGATACGGTATGGCTTGGCTATGATCTAGCACCATAGTAAGAACTAGAAGATGAAAGGGAGTGAATTGATCTGATTGCTCAACTCTTGCTTGAAAGTAGAATAGGTGCTTACATAGAATGGTTAGCTAATTAACTAATCATGACTGCTAATAAAACACATACATAAGGATTCACTACTAGTAATGCTTTTCGCAAACAAAAAAGAAACCCAGCAAACCATAAAGCTTATCATATCCTTTGGAGTCAGGAAATTATTCTCACTAGTCGGGTAAGTCTTGCGAGTACATTGTGTACTCAGGGTTTATTTACCCCTGTTGCAGGTGCAGCTTGAGGAGTGGCTGTTGTGTGGAGGATTCTTCTGGTGGGCACAGACGGATGCTTGTATCTGATCGTTAGATGTTTATTTCAATTCCACTATTTAAATTCCGCACTCTGAACTTGGTATTGTAATAATGTATTTCCGAGAACTCTTGTTATATGAAATGGACTAAGTATTATAAACTCGTTTTCATTATTGGATCCTAGATGAAAAACATGGATTATTCGAGTTATCCCTTGGGGTGTGCTCGATGGGACTGTCCAATGTAGCTTATTTTCGGGGTGCTTAGCGTCTAGTGGAAGACGAGCGCCTCCGGAAGCGTACTATTTTGGACGGTTCTACCACATTCCCACTTGGCCTAGTGGGCTACAAGGTGAAATGAGCCAGTGCTGAAGCTGTTAGCGTTGCTGCATTCCTCACATTCACCGAATTTCCTTTTTGAACTCCTAAAAAATCATATGCTGCATCACTTAAATCATTTTCCTCGCCTAGTAAATCATCATTTGAAAAATCCAAGTCCATCTGTGCCTCAGGAACATCATTTCTGGTCTTGTGATTAGTTTCTATGTTCCCAACACTTGCATTTGATATATTAGTGTTCCCATTATTTTTTGCTTCCTTCATTTCTGTATCCTTTGCTGCACCATTGCCACGATCGTCATTCCCCTCAATTTGTGTGATCCATTTACTCCTCAACCCTATATTTGGTAAATATGGCTCAACCTCAAAAGTCAGCTGAAAATATCTATTACCAATAATGACATCTAGCTTTGTCAGGATGGCATTAGGTTCCAGCACTGCTACTGCAAACCGGCCAAAATTACTAGACCTTGTGGTGACCATGTCCACTTCTTGCGTGACACCAAAAAAGTTCCTAGTGCCCACAGAATTACATACTCCCTTAGAATCGTTTGTAAGTACGTTACCCACATCCACACCACCGGCAAAGCATGCCCAAAATACTCCTCATCCTCCTTAAATTCTTCAAATTTGAGAGTCACTCCTTCCTTCATCTCTGCATTGAACCTTGCCATCTTCATGAGATCAGCTTTTGTGGGGAACAGAACCTTGAATTCGAAGCCATTATGCCATTTTACTTCCCATGCAAAAGTGTCAGAGACCAACACACGCAAACATGCAGCGACCTCCTCCTCTATTAGAGTCTTACCTATAGTAGTAACCAAAGCCATTCTAGAATCTTTTTTCATTGGCTAGATGGGAGCTTGTGGAATATGGAAACTTGCAAGTGCATTAGCAGCCTGACCAACCAGTTGTGCTACTGGTTTGGGTTGCTTAAGGACCAAACACCGACTCATTGCGTGGTCAATACTCTTATAGATTTCACAGAAGACAACCGCCATACATTCAAACATCAAGTGTCCCTTGATTCCACACCACCTGTATATTTTGGTGGTGGCTATCTTTTGTGCATCGACAGCACCAACATTGGCCTTCACAATCTCCAAGTTCTCTGTTCGCACGTCCACTACCCCCCAAGCTGATGAGGAGCCCTTCAGAACCTAAGAAGCCGACTGTGACAGCCCCCCTTGTTGCCTTTGTCCATGTTGCAATCAATTGACCCTATGTGCTGCTATCCCTTGTCGTTTGGTTCCTGCTTGTCTACCCCCAACCCTTGTCAGACCAGCTGGGGCTGAGGAACCATACTTGAGACCACCGGCTATGGTTGGGATGGCTACTGCTGTTGGTTCACTAGCATGTTCGGCAATTGCGGAGGTGACGGTGCTTGATGCTATAGTGGCTGTGGTGGCACCCTCTGAAACCACTGCACTTTCCTTTGATAATTTCAACCTTGTGATAGCCTCTGTTCCACCCATGACCACCATTGCCGCCGTAGCGACCACCTCACCCCCGCATGTAATCCCAGCCTGGGCCGTAGTTAGGTGGATGGGCCTTGAGTTCTGATTAAAGCGAGGTTCATTGAAGTGCATGCCATCGTGGTTGTAGCCGTACCCACCGCCATAGGCCTGTCGCCCGCCATGCGCACCGTCACCACCACTTGCACGACCTCCACCATGGCCGGCCCCAAAACCCCTTCCTCTAGTGCCACCACCATCACTGTTGAAGCCACTGTTCCCCACACCACCTATGCCCGTTGCTGTCATGCCTGCACACAACACCTTAGCGTATGAAGGAAAGGCCGAGAAGGGAGTGATTGCTAGGGTTTTTGCGTTAATGGCGTCTAGATCAAAATTACCGAGTAAAAAATGCGCCGCCAAATTGCCACAATGGCGTCTCCTATGACCCAGCCCAAATGGCACACAAGGCCCACATTGGTCCTCTACACGAGGCCCACCCAACCTTGCTTGCATGTTGGACTGAGACGTAGTTTGGCCATTGTGCGTAGAAATGGGATCACGCAAATCACGCAGCGTCTGAATTTGAACGCACTAGCACTACTGCCGATGGCCACTAGTGGATCATGCAAAACATGCAGCTTTTGAAATTGAACCACACTAGCACTACTACCGGCGGCCACTGATATATTCATCATCTCTGGTGACGATGAATCAAACTACTCTAAAACCTCTGTTAGAGTGCCGTCCTTGATTCACCATCGGCCACGCATAGCACTTGCTGCGCAATCTCCAAGGGTAAACATCGGCGAGACCCTTCGTCGTGGTAGCTTCCCGACCATGGCATCATCGCTAGCCACCAAACATCTATCAACGCTTTCATAATTTTCCATACCAAAACAACCTTTGTATCTTTCAAATCTAGAGTCACAGAATCATCTACCCGCCGACAAACCGACGAATCCTGCAACGTTGTCCCCGCTTCATATAGTTGCTTCTTGGAAAATCCATGAACAGCCGCATGGCGCACCATATCCGGCGTACAAGGAGACTAGGACAAGATCTCCTCATCAGAGTCATCGTCATCCTCCAATGCCCAAAATTTTGATCTAGTTCTTGTGGGACAGAGGTCTACTGTAACACCCTCGGTGTTACACCCTAAATCATTTACTAAAACATGCCATAAGCATCATGTTTATGTGTTAATACACGTGATAGAATGTGTAGATAAATTTCTTGTAACTTAAAATGACTAATAAAAATGTTAAACGACAGTTGATTCGATAGTTCATGTATATCAAGTAGGGTTTAAAACTAATTTTTATTAAGCAAAAATACTATAGAACATGTGTGTGATACTTAAATAAAGTTTGAAGTACAAACCTTGTAGATGATAGTGAAATATTTGCTGTTGAAAAATGATATTACTAGCTAGTATTTCTACTAGCCTAGAAATTGTAAATTGAAATCAAGTTCAGCTCAAAAACTTAGAAAATTTCCAACTTTGTCAACAACTAGACATTGCTATGTTTAGCAAATTATTTGGAGAGATTAGGTTAAGGGGTGGTGTAGTGTTATAGCTCGATTTGGTAGTCTCATATGCCATCTTGAGCATGGTGAAGATGGTTTGGCTCCTGAAGCAACCGTATAGTAGTTTTGGGCGCTTTAAAATTCATGCACGACTCGGTCTCGGGCATGTTGGCCACGTGGGCGCGGTCACCACGCTCGGCCACTCAACGTCTCTGTGTTGGTCGTGCGTGCACGCGCTACCATGTGTAGCCGGTCGTGGCTACCTCTGGCCTAGCTGTGGCCTGGCTACTACTGGCCCCGCCCCGCGCCACGACGAAGCCACTGCCGGTGCTATCACCTTGTTGTTGCATCCATGCACTGCTACCTCGCCGCACTACCGACCCACCTCGCATTGTGAGGCTGCCACTGCTGCCGTCGCATCCGCGCCTGTCTGTTGCAACCTCTGCGCCATTGCCAGCCCAGTTCGAGGCCGCCACTGCCGCGCGCACGTGGCCAAGCTCATTGTCGCCTTGTCATTTAAGACACAGCGGCCATGTGGGCCATGCCGGTCTGGGATGTGCAGGCTTGTCCGTAGTGTCTACGTGTGTGCCTCCACATTCACGATGACCCCATCCTGCCAAGGCAAGGATGAGCTGAGCCCACCTGCCGTGCCTCGTCTCTCTCTCTCTTTCTCCCTCTACCGTCACCATGAGCCGCGCCATCCAATTTACCCAGCGAACGATCACCTCCATTCAATTCATCGCATCCATGGCTTCACCATCACTTCCTCTCGTTGCCCGACCCTACCCAGCCTTGAACCGTGCCTGGCCAAGCTCCAATTTTGGAGTTTCCCCGCAGTCGTGCCGATAAGGCCGCTTCTAGACATGGATGTCGGTAGCCCTCCTACCGTCCCTCCTAAGCCAATTCACTTGCACCGCTAGCTTCACCTTGCCTCCCTCTCCACCCTACGTGCCTTAGCCAAACCGCTACCACTTCCCCGTTGTCACTGACATGACCGTGTCACCACGGTGCGCCGCCGCATGGCTCAGCCGCACGTGGCCAGCCCTCCTCCACCATCCTCCACCCCAACTGTCACCTCAGCTAGGTCCACGGTAGTCTATTGATGCTCCCTCACTAGCCAGTTAGATTCTTAGGTGCTCTAGATTGCCAGGGCAGCTGCGCCGCCGTCGTAGACGGTCACGCATCGCTGTAGCTCGCTCTAGCACGTCCCGCCACCCTTCGCTACCGCTTAGCGTAGCCGCTTGGGTCAGAGATGGTGATCGACCTGTTAGGTGGGCCCACGTAGGTCCTAGGTGGCCAGCTTAGGCGCTCATTGTCGCCGCTCACCGCGCCGCCGTGCACTGAGTTGTCGAGGGTGTGCACGGGTGAATTTTTGTAGCTTTAGAATAGACTAAGCATTAGAGTAGTTAAATGCTCTTTGTTTTAATATACATTAAATCATTAGTAGAAATAAAGATATATTCTTCATTTATAAAGCTAGGTGTTTGTTAGTTGAACCCAATACTTTGCTTGGTAAAAATGATAGTTAGCTTAGTACTTTAGTCATTAGAGCTAGCTTAGTAGCTTAGTATGCATATTCTTATTTTAAGAGTTGTTGTTGCATAAATGCTAAGTGTTGCATCATCATCGCATGCATGTAGAGAATGAGTTAGCGAAGATCATGACCACCGGCAATCATGAGTTCGAGGAGATCGTCGAGGAGTACGAGGAGGAGATTTTCATATAGGAGGAGGTCCTAGAGCCGCCACTGACTAACTCAGCTGACACCGTGTCTGCCCAAGGCAAGCCCCGGTGCATAACCCTTATTTTTTATAATCACTGAATATATGTGTGTGTGTGTGATGTGCATTTACGTTACAGGAATTTTATGAAAATCACATGCATAGATATAACTGTCCTATGAGTCCTACTAGTACAGGTTCGGGTAGCTGCTATGCTTAGGTTTTCGGTAGCGTGAGTAACCTATCGTTACTCACAATAGATGATTATTATAATTACTCTCATGATAAAATGAGGAAAGGAAAAATGGAGACAGGGTAGGGATATGGTATGGGTATTGGTGGGTGTAACAGGTTGTGTCCCACGGCCAACGGGGCTTAGCTTGGTTACACTATTTTCCCTATTCGTGTTGATTAAGAATCGTCCATTGTTGTGGATGGTAGTCAGGTCATAGACTTATTATCCTAAGCACATACTTGCTTATGGGAGCGAGAAGGCTCATTATGCTCTTGTCGTGGGTTCCAGCTCTTTCTAGACCGACTGATTGGAGGCGAGGATAGGTGGAGGTCTAAGCACCATATTGAGACCTGGTCTCAAGTGTGGGGGATTAGAGTCCAAGTTTGCACGGGGACCTAGAGCCCATGACAGGAGTGGAATGGGTTGGTCTTATTTCTGCCTAGGGTACAAACGGGCACATGTTTCAGGGTACCCAGCTAGGATACATTGGTTCGTGAATCACCATTTCCATGAGATGGTATGACTTAGCTATGGTCTAGCACCGTAGTAAGAACTGGAAGATGAAAGATGGTGATATGGTTCTAATTGCTTAACCCTTGCTTGAAAGTAGAACATGTGCTTACCTAGAATGATTAGCTAATAAAGTAATCATGACTGCTAATAAAACTTGACTGTAAGGACAAACTATTAGTAATGCTTTTCACAAACAAAAAGAAAATGGCAAACCCATATTACCTATCATACTCCTTGGAGTCGGGAAACTATTCCCACTAGTCGGGTAAGTCTTGCGAGTATATTGTGTTCTCAGGGTTTATTTACCCTGTTGTAGGTGCAGCTTGAGGAGTAGCTCTTGTGTGGAGGATTCTTCTTTGGTGGGCACAGACGGATCCTTGTATCATTTTTGTTAGATGTTTATTTTCATTCTGCTGTTTAATTATCGCACTCTGAACTCTGGTATTGTAATAAATAATTTCCAAGAACTCTTGTTGTATGAAATGGACTAAGTACTCATTATTAGATTCTAGATGTAAAATGTGGATCGTTTTGAGTTCTCCTTTGGGGTGTGCTCGACGGAACTATTAGATGCAGCTCACTTTCAAGGTGCTTAGTGTCTAGTGGAAGACGAGCACCTCCGAAAGCATATTATTTTGGATGGTTCTGCCATAGGTGGTATCAGAGCCAGGTTGTGAGTCTACGAGTTTTAAAAACTCTTTTCAAAATCTAAAATTTGACCAACAAAAGCTTTGTGAAAACTAGGATGCGATAAATTACGTAAATAAGCATAAGCCCTAGTAATATGCTCTATCTAGGATAGTGGCACTAGTTTTATCTAATCAATCTTCTGCAGGTACACTAACTTACGTTGTGTCATAATCGTTTAGCTTACAGAAAGTGAGTGTGCGCTGTGCCAAAAATTATATACAAATGCCGCTATATTCCTACCTGAGCAAACGAATAGGTCGAGCCATGTATCATAAAAAGAAAATCTTGCTTAAACTAAACTCCCCACACGTATAATTTTTGGGTAGTGAATTGATAGGATAATAAATAAAGAGAAATGCTTACTCTTAAGGAAAAGTCTCATTAGCAACCATTTATTGGGTCTTATCATCTCTCTTTAGTCTTTTGTTTCTAAATAGGGAGGCCTCATCCCTAATGGTGGGTTTTTATCTATTTATAGATGAACCTGAGGTCTGGTCACGGGAGCACCAGTGTTGGGATGGGCTGTGGTCTTGGTGAAGACCAGGGCGAAAATGGTTGTGGCGATGATCATGGCAATGCCAATGGGGAGGGCCCATTCCTTGGTCCTCCTCCTCCACCACCACCACCGCCTATGATGACCCATGCCAAGATGATGGCTGAGATGTTGGCTGCTCGATGCAAGTCGGCCTATGCCCTAGAGATGCTGGCATAGGCTATTAGTGGCTTCACCTGTGGAGGCCCCGGTGGCAATGGCGGGAACAGGGAGTGGTGCCAGCGGTCTCGAGAGGCCCTGTTCCTATCTAGACTTTTTGGGGACACGCCCGCCCATGTTCATGCCAACTGCTGAGCCTCTAGACGCAGAGCATTGGCTTCGTATTCTGGAGTAGAAGTTTCAGTTGCTCAATGAGACTGATGAACAGAAGGTGCGCTTTGCCACACGGCAGCTTCTGGGATCTGTCAGTGCTTGGTGGGACACTTTCAATGCCATGCAGCCTATGGACCACCATGTGACTTGGTGAGAGTTTATCACTGCCTTCCATCAGTACTATATTCCTATTGGTTTGCTGAACAGGAAGTTGTCCGAGTTTCTAGAATTGAAGCAAGGAAATATGACTATGATGGAGTATGTGAACAAGTTCAACCATCTTGCATAGTATGTTGGGACTCATGTGGATACTGATGAGAAGAAGATGGACCGTTTCAATCGTGGTCTCTCTTGCATCTTGCAAGAGAAGCTGTATACAGGGGGCTATCAGACCTTTGGTGCTTTGATGAATACTGCCATTGCTATGGAGAGACTTCATCGTGACTCTCAGGCTGAGTGGAAGCACAAGATGGTGATCACTAGGTCTTCTAGTCACCCACAATCGCAGAAGGTACAGGTTGTGAGGAGGGTGTCCTATCACTCTCCGGGTGGATAGTCGTCTTGCTAGACTTAGTAGACTTACTAGGCACCTCTCACTCAGTATCGTGCACCTACTCAGCAGGTGCAGCAGCCTTAGGGACAACACGTTTTTCCTTGTCAGGGATAGGAGAACAAGCCGGGTGCATGTTTCAAGTGTGGCAAGGAAGGCCGCTATGCTCGTGAGTGCTCCTAGAACTAGCTTACTTAGTCTTCTCAGCCTTTAGCCAAATCTCGATTGGTCAATAGGACTATCATCAGGAAGAAGGTGTCCGTGAACCGCTCGAGGCAGGTTAACTTCACTAAGGCTGAGGAGATCCCGCAAGGAGAGCCCGTGATGGCTGGTATGTTCACCATTGATTCCTACCCAGCATATGTATTATTTGATTCTGGTGCATCACATTCATTCATGAGTATGGGGTTTGCACAAAGGCACAATATATCTACTATGGCTATTCCTATTGCCTATAGAATTAGAGCTCCGGGTGCGCAGTTGTGCGTTAAAACTTGAACGGACATAGTAAGACTAGTGCTAGCAACTCACCCTTATTGTCTCTAGTTCATGGTGCTGCCTGGGCAAGGCATAGAAGCAATTCTGGGAATGAACAAGTTGAGAACTTATGGGGTAGTCCTAAACCTTAGCCAGAGAGTTGTTGAGTTGAAGGTTCCTTCTTCTGAGGATAGAATGTCTCTCCTTATGTCTTCAGTTTCCACCCTACCAGTTATTGCTCATATTGAAGCATCTCCTGATCTTGCTCTATTCCTGTGGTCTATGAGTTTCTGGATGTCTTCCCCGAGGATTTACTTAGGTTACCATCGGATCGGGAGGTTGAGTTTGCAATTTAGTTAGAACCTGGTACTGCTCCTATTTTGTGGCGTCCTTACTGCATGGCTCTAAAGGAACTGGTAGAAATGAAGAAATAGTTAGAAGAATTGTTGGAGAAGGGATTCATCCATCCTAGTTCTTCACCATGGGGTTGTCCAACTATTTTTGTGAAGAAGAAGGATGGCACTCTTTGGATGTGTGTGGATTATCGCCCTCTCAATGTGGTAACCATTAAGAATAAGTATCCTTTACCTCGTATTGATACTTTGTTCGATCAGTTGGCTAGTGCCAAAGTGTTTTCAAAGATTGATCTTTGTTTTGGGTATCACCAAATTAAAATCCGGCCATAAGATATACCAAAGACAGCTTTCTCTACTAGGTATGGGCTTTATGAGTACCTAGTCATGTCTTTTGGTCTCACCAATGCTCATGCATTCTTTATGTACATCATGAACACAGTCTTTATGCTGGAGTTGGATAAGTTTGTAGTGGTGTTCATTGATGATATTTTGATAACTCTAAGAACAATAAAGAGCATGCATAGCATCTTTGGATAGTATTGACTCGGTTAAGGGAACATAAGTTGTATGCCAAAGTCAATAAGTGTAAGTTTTGGTTGGATCGAGTATAGTTTTTGGGACATGTCCTAACACCTGAAGGCATCTCTGTGGATCCTAGCAAGGTGCGGGACGTGTTAAATTAGAAATCTCCAAAGTCAATGCATCAGATTCGTTAGTTCCTTGGTCTTGCTGGGTATTATCGACGCTTCATCCCTGATTTTTTCAAAATAGCTCAACCAATGACCATGTTGCTCTAGAAGGATGTCAAGTTTGTATGGAGTCCGGCTTGTGAAGAAGCTTTCCAAACCCTAAAGAAGTTTCTTACCTCTGCTCATGTTCTTGCCTAACTAGATATTGATAGGCCTTTTGATGTGTATTATGATGCCTCTAGGACTGGACTAGGATGAATGCTTATGCAAGACATATGTGTGATCGCTTATGCTTCACGTCAGTTGAAAAAGCACGAGTTGAATTATCCCACCCATGATTTAGAGCTGGCTGCAGTGGTGCACACTCAAAAAATTTGGAGACATTACCTGTTGGAAAACAAAGTGCATATCTACATGAATCACAAGAGTCTCAAATATATTTTCACTCAATTCGAGTTGAATATGCGGCAACGGAGGTGGCTTGAGTTAATCAAAGATTATAACTTAGAAGTTCATTATCACCCTAGAAAAGCTAATATGGTGGCTGATGCCTTAAGTTAGAAGTCACATCAAGTGGAAGAAGAATCTTTGTCTCTCAACCATTCTGAGGTGTTAGCCCATATTGCACTAGTCTCAGATCTACTTGAGCAAATTATTATAGAGCAAAGGCAAGATGCTTCGGAAATTTCGCATATCAAGAAGTTAATTGCCAAAGGGCATGGTCCACATTTTAGTGTTGATGATCAAGGTGTGGTGAAGTTCAAGAACCGATTGGTGGTTCCCTCAAGTGATGAGCTTAGGAGAAAAAAGTTGGATGAAGATCACAACTCCAAATTATCCATTCATCCGAGAAGTAACAAGATGTATCATGATTTGCGTTACTTATATTGGTGGCCAAATTTAAAACAGGACATTACCAAATACATCTCAGAATGTGACATTTGTGGATGGGTTAAGGCAGACCATATGCATACACTTGGATTTCTATAGCCCTTGCCTATCCCTATTTGGAAATGGGAGGATATTTCCATGGACTTTGTTGTGGGTTTGCCCCGCACGACAAAGGGGTATGACTCTATTTGGGTCATTATGGATCGCCTTACCAAGTCCGCTCATTTCCTTTCGGTGGATACAAGGTATTCAACTAAAAAGTATGCTAAGTTGTATTTTGATCGGATTGCAACCTTGCATGGAGTTCCTCTTACTATTGTTTTCGATAGAGGGTCAGTCTTTGTCTCTTGTTTCTAGGAGCAACTCGAGAAATGCCTTGGTACTCATCTCCTCAGAAGTTTAGCTTATCATCCATAAACTGATGGTCGGACAGAAAGAGTCAATCAGGTACTTGAGGATATGTTGAGGGCTTGTGCCATTTCTTATCCAGAAAAATGGGACGAATGCTTGACTTTAGCTGAGTTTTCCTATAACAATAGCTATCAAGAGAGCATTCGAATGGCACCGTTCAAGGCCCAATATGGTAAGAAATGTAGAACACCTCTTAACTGGGTTGAAGTAGGTGATTGTGGTTACTTTGGATCTTATTTTATCAAGGAAGCTCGAGAGCAAGTTAGTGTTATTCAGAGTCATTTGAAAGCGGCTCACAACCATCAGAAGGCTTATACGGACAAGAGGAGAAGGCCCTTGCAGTTTGAAGTTGGTGACCATATGTACCTAAAGGTATCCCCGATGAGAGGTGTGCATCGGTTTGGAGTCCATGGAATGTTAGCTCCTTGTTATGTTGGACCTTATAAAATTTTGGAGCGCTGTGGTTCGGTTGCTTATCGTCTCCAACTTCCGGATATTTTGTCAGCAGTACATAATGTATTTCATGTTTCCCAATTAAAGAAGTGTTTACGAGTTCCTGAGGAAATGGTTGAAATTGAAGGACTCCCTCTCCAACCTGATCTTTCTTATACTTAGCATACTATCAAAATCTTAGATGAAAAAGAGAGAGATACTAGAAACAAAGTGGTGAAATTTTATAAAGTCCAGTGGCAAAATAATTCAGAAGGACGAAGCAACTTGGGAGTAGGAGAGTTATATTCTGGAGCATTATCCCCATCTTCTCCCTGGTGTGCCGAGGTAATAGTTATGTTAAAAGCTCACTCTTTCCCTTTTTCCAACACTAGGCACTCAAATAAAATCTTGGGATGAGATTTTGTTTAGGGGGAGAGTTGTAACACCCTCGATGTTACACCCTAAAACATTTACTAAAACATGCCATGAGCATCATATTTATATGTTAATGCACGTGATAGAACATGTAGATAAATTTCTTATAACTTAAAATGACTAATAATAATGTTAAACGAAAGTTGATTCAATAGTTCATGTATATTAAGTAGGATTTAAAACTAATTTTTATTAAGCGAAAATACTATAGAACATGTGTGTGATACTTAAATAAAGTTTGAAGTACAAACTTTGTAGATGATAGTGAAATATTTGCTGTTGAAAAACTATATTACTAGCTAGTATTTCTACTAGCCTAGAAATTACAAATTGAAATCAAGTTTAGCTCAAAAACTTTCCAAGTTTGTCAATAGCTAGACATTACTATGTTTAGCAAATTATTTTGAGAGATTGGGTTATGGGGTGGTGTAGTGTTATAGCTCGATTTAGCAGTCTCATATGCTATCTTGAGCATGGTGGAGATGGTTTGGCTCCTCAAGCAACCATTTAGTTGTTTTGGGCACTTTAAAATTCATGCAGGACTCGGTCTCGGGTAGGTTGGCCACGTGGGCGCAGTCACCATGCTCGGGTGCTCGGCGTCACCGCATTGGTCTTGCATTCGCACGCTGCCACGCACGGCCGACCATGGCTGCATATGGCCTGGCTATGGCCCGGCTGCCGCTGGCCCCACCGCACAGAGCTGCTGTCGCCCGCCCCGCGCCACATGAAGCCACTGCCGGCGCTATCACCTTGCCATCACGTCCATGCACTACTGCCTCACTACACTATCGACCTACCTCGCGCCATGACGCTGATCACTGTCGTCGCATAGTCATCGCGTCCATGCATGTCTGTTGTACCCTTTGCACTGTTGTCGGCCCAATTCGAGGCCGCCATCGCCGCGCGCGTGGCCAAGCTCGCCGTCGCCTCGTCATTTAAGACATTGTGGCCACGCGGGCCATGTTGGTCAGGGACGCGTGTGCTTGTCCATAGCATCTGCGCATGTGCCTCCATGTTCACGCTAACCGCATCCCGCCAAGGCGAGGACGAGCTGAGCCCACTTGCCTCGCCTCGTCTCTATCTCTTTCTCCCTCTGCCGTCACCACGAGGCGCGCCATCCAATTTACCTAGTGAACGATCACCTCCATTCAATTCATCGTATCCATAGCTTCACCATCACGTCCTCTCGTTGCCCGACCCTACCCAACCTTGAATCGTGCCCGGCCAAGCTCCAATTTTAGAGTTTCCCTACTGTCGTGCTGATAAGGCCACGTCCGACCGTGGATGTGGGCAGCCCTCCTACCATCCCTCTCAAGCCAATTCACTTGCACCACTAGCTTCACCTTGCCTACCTCTTCACCCTATGTGCCTTAGCCAAATCGCTACCGCCTCCCCGATCGTCACTAACACGCGACCGTGCCATCGTGGTGCACCACCGCACGACTCGGCTGCATGTGGCCAGCCCTCCTCCGCCATCCTTCACCCCAACCATCACCTCAGCTAGGTCCATGGTAGTCTACTGATGCTCCCTCGCTAGCCAGTTAGGTTCTTAGGTGCTCTAGATCGTCGAGGCAGCTGCGCCGCCATCACGGACGGTCGTGCGTCGCTACAGCTTGCTCTAGCGCGTCTCGCCGCCACTTAGCGTAACCGCTCAGGTCAGAGATGGTGATCGACCCGTTAGGTGGGCCCGCATAGGTCCTAGGTGGCCGCCGTGCACTGAGTTGCTAGGGGTGCGCGCAGGTGAATTAGGGAAAAGTCAGGGGTTTAAGTGAGAAGGTTTGAGAGAGGGGAAAATAGTGTTAGTACTTAGTTGTAATATAGGAGAAGTGTGAGGTCTATTTTGCAAAAACATCAGCGCGCGCAGGATTTCCCCACCGGGCCGTCTCCGCGTGGGCCGCACGGGAGAATTCGTTTTTCTTTTTCATAAGGAATTATAAATAGTTTTCTAATTTAATTTTTGAGCTGATCTTTGATAAATCATATAAAATCATGTAGGTGTCCAAAAATTATGAAACAAATTTTGTTAGGTTCCTAAAATTGTGCTCTATCTGTTAGTATATTTAGTTCATATATATACATGTTGATACCAGGAGTTATTAAATCATTTGAGAGTGCTTAATATTATTAGGTTAAATATTATATAAATTGTTGTGGTAAATTGGTGATAGCTTTAGTCCTAAAATTTTTATAGTAGCTTCATTGTATTATTATGTGCTCATTGTAATTTTTGTAGCTTTAGAATAGACTAAGCATTAGGGTAGTTAAATGCTCTTTGTTTCAATATACATTAAATCATTAGTAGAAATAAAGATATATTCTTCATTTGTAAAGCTAGGTGTTTGTTAGTTGAACCCAACACTTTGCTTGATAAAAATGATAGTTAGCTTAGTACCTTAGTCATTAGAGCTAGCTTAGTAGCTTAGTATGCATATTCTTATTTTAAGAGTTGTTGTTGCATAAATGCTAAGTGTTGCATCATCATCACATGCATGTAGAGAACGAGTTGGCGGAGATCGTGACCACCGCCGATCACGAGTTCGAGGAGATCGTCGAGGAGTATGAGGAGGAGATTCTCTTGTAGGAGGAGGTCCCGAAGCCACCACTGACTAACTCAACTGACACTGCGCCTACCCAAGACAAGCCCCGGTGTATAACCCTTATTTTTTATAATCACTAAATATATATATATATGATGTGTAATTATGTTATAGGAATTTTATGAAAACCACATGCATAGATATAACTGTCCTATGAGTCCTACTAGTATAGGTTCGGGTAGCTGCTATGCTTAGGTTTTTGGTAGCGTGAGTAACCTGTCGTTACTCACAATAGATGATTATTATAATTACTCTCGTGATAAAATGATGAAAGGAAAAATGGAGACAGGGTAGGGATATGATATGGGTATTGGTAGGTGTAACAGGTTGTGTCCCGCAGCCAATGGGGCTTAGCTTTGTTACACTATTTTCCCTGTTTATGTCGATTAAGGATCATCCGTTGTTGTGGGTCACAGACTTATTATCCTGAGCACATACTTGCTTATGGGAGCGGGAAGGCTCGTTATGCTCTTATCGTGGATTTCGGCTCTTTCTGGACCGACTAATTGGAGGCATGAATAGGTGGAGGTCTAAGCACCATATTGAGACCGGGTCTCAAGTGTGGGGGCTTGGAGTACAAGTTTGGATGAGGACCTAGACTTCATGACAAGAGTGGAATGGGTTGGTCTTGTTTGTGCCTGGGGTACAAACGGGGCGTGTATTTTGAGGTACCCAGCTAGGATATATTGGTTCGCGAATCGTCGTTTCCATGAGACGGTACGACTTGGCTATGGTCTAGCACCGTAGTAAGAACTAAAAGATGAAAGATGATGACATGGTTCTAATTGCTTAACCCTTGCTTGAAAGTAGAATGGGTGCTTACCTAGAATGGTTAGCTAATGAAGTAATCATGACTGCTAATAAAACTTGACTATAAGTACGAACTATTAGTAATGTTTTTTGCAAATAAAAAGAAAACAGCAAACCCATATTGCCTATAATACTCCTTGGAGTAGAAAACTATTCCCACTAGTCGGGTAAGTCTTACGAGTACATTGTGTACTCAAGGTTTATTTTATCCCTGTTGTAGGTGCAGCTTGAGGAGTAGCTCTTGTGTGGAGGATTCTTTTGGTGGGCATAGATAGATCCTTGTATCGTTTTCGTTAGATATTTATTTCCATTCCACTGTTTAATTATTGCACTCTGAACTCTGGTATTGTAATAAATAATTTCCAAGAACTCTTGTTGTATGAAATAGACTAAGTATTGTAAGCTCGTACTCATTATTGGATTCTAGATGTAAAACGTGGATCATTTCAAGTTCTCCCTTGGGGTGTGCTCGATGGAACTATTCGATGTAGCTCACTTTTGAGGTGCTTAGTGTCTAGTGAAAGATGAGTGCCTCCGAAAGCATGTTATTTTGGGCGGTTCTGCCATATCTACCACAGGATTGGGTATCGACCGACATCCACGGTCACCGATGAATTTCCATCCAACGTCCTCATCCTCCATCCCATCCTCATCCTCCAGATCACTAGGAACACTTACTGTTGCCTCACTCACCTGTTCCGCCGATCTCCGGTGAAGATCCGCTAGGGTGTAAGGCCGCCGAAGGGGCGGTCTTTGTCGCCCTCTCTCACTCATGGTTAGTCAGCCCTCTATTAGATGGCTAGTTATGTTAACGAATGTAATTATCCAATGCAAGTTGCACATCTCACTATTTTGTGTGTTCATAAGTCCATTATTCGATATGTTTATATACCTACCTTTTGTTTATCTTGAATGATAATTATCTTGCATATTCTAACATGCTTCTTGGGTTCGATCCTCATGGACGATGCCAATTGTTGAGTAATAGGCTGCCCACACTTTTTGGGTTGAAGGGGAGGAATCAGTACTATGATCCAAGGACAGTAGGGGAGGGTTGAATGAAGGTGCATTGTGGTTCTAAGGTCGAGCCAAAGGTGCAACGCTGCGAGCTTCAAAGTTCACATGTAAAGGGAGGAACACATGATACGAGATACTTTGAGAGTTTTGAAGATCACGGGTAAAGGGAGGAACACATGATACAAGATACATTGAGATTTAATAAATGAGTGTTGTATGAGCTTGGAATCCCTCTCCATCGGTTATCGATACATGACGGGGTATTATAATGTACAATGCATGCAAACTGGGTATTATGGACTACCCTTGACCAACCAACTACATTCTATGGTTATCCATGGGTAACCACCCTAGGCATGTCATCTCTCTTGGACCCCTAGCTGATATCCACACATACTAGAGCCCAAGTTAACCCTCCACACATATTTGCTTGCTAGTGATTGCATTCTTCGTGAGATTGGAGTAATCCTAGTGCATTGCTTTGAGAGATTGCATTGAGTTGCATTAGAGATCGTGGTTGTTGTGTGGTTTGCATGTTACTCTTGGTGATTGCTGCCACTTCCATCAAAACACTCAATTGAATATTGTGAGTTGCTCCTGAGATGAATTGTGAGGAGCTATTGGGTTCATCCCTATCGAAGGAGGCAAAGAACCACTCTAGTGGAAAAGATGCTTGGAGAGCGCCTTGTGTTCGAGCCAGCTCAAGATCAAGTGCTCACATCGGAGCCAACCTTGCAGGGTTATTGACTTGATAAAGCTGCATGATTCTCGGGCTTGCCTCAACGTGGACGTGGGGGAGTGGCAAGTCACTAAACCATGTGATATATTTTTTGTGTCATCCCTTGTGTGGTATCTTACTTCATCACTCTACTATCGCGCTTTACTTTATGTTGTTGTAATTTCTAGAGTACAGATATTAGGACTTGTCATCCTAGGAAGCAAATCAAGCCATAACTATTCAATTCTAGCGCCCAAGACATAAATAACTAAGGTGGGAGTAATAATATTTTCTTTATTTTATTGATCTTCTTTATTTTTTCGAATAAGTGCGACTGGTCATAACTTGTAAAACATCAAGGAATATCATACTTCGAGAATAAAAAAACATAACAATACCCCGTATATGTCCAAAACCTACAATGAAGATTTTTGTTATGCAAAGCAATAATGAAAATAAGATCTAAAGATTATTCATTTCTAATCTAAAATACAGATTTTATATTGTTATATGCTCCATCCGTCCTTTTTAATTGTCATTCTCACTTACCGAGAAATCAAATGTACTAAACTTTGACTAAATATATACAAGAAAATATTAATATTTATGATATATAATTAATATTATTAGATTATATAGATCGTTGAATCTAGTTTTATAATATTTTTTTGGAGATAAAAACATTGTTCATGTACTTAATCAAACTTAAGATTTTTTTAAAATGAATCAGGCAGGAGAACTGCCGATTATATTAAAAAGAATATAAGCCCAAAGTGAGCACACACCGATACCATAGCGACCAACAGCTATGCCGAAAAACAAACTCAACCAAAGGAAAAAAAACAAATCTGGTCGTTCAGATTGGGACGTCGACACAAACCGCACACAGCCGAAGCTCAACTCAGAAAAAAGAGAAAAAGAACCACCATCAACGCCAAACCACCACACTGCACCGCCAACCCCTGGCCGTCAAGGACGTCAAGGTGAAAACACCGTCGTCACCGCTCACGATGTCGTTACCGACGATGATCCACACCGAGCTAGCCTGCTACCAAGTCGGACCAGCCGCCGTAGGTCGCTGCGAGCCATGTAGCCCTCCGGCAATCGGATCCGCTTGCGTTGCCTATCAAGACGATGTACCACACCGGACTAGCCACCGCCAAGCAGGGCTAGCCACCATAGTCCGCTGCAAGCTACCAAACCAACGCGTGACTAGCTGCCTCTGGCGCTCACCAAGCCGATCCCGTCCACCACGAACCCGGCGCGTACTAGTTGTCTCATCAAAGCATAAGTGCCACACACAGAGTCTCCTTGCGCCGAAACAGCCGCCGCTGAGCAGGACCGCCCGTCGCCACACCACGCAGGTCACCTCAGCAACGCAATCTGTTGGCCATCTCCTCCCATGTCGGCCTCCTTGCCAACTCCGTGGGCTCCTCCCACGCTGGCCTCCTCACCAACTTCATGGTCGCAACTCACCAACTGCCAAACAAATGCGAAGACCTCCAATCATCGCGCCAACACCCTCCTACCGACCACCTTCCACCGTAGTGGACATTGAAATTTGAATCCTCAACTAGGCCTCCACCTTCCTCGCCACAACGGTGGTGCCCATCACAGACTGACAGTCACGGGCTTCCAAAGCGATGCCTCCAAGGAGGGACGTGACACCACCGGCGCCACCGGCGCCCGACCAGAAGGTCAAGGCATTGCACCTAGGAAGAGCGCGCCATGCAAGGGGTAGAGAGCCGATCGATGGACGCTTCCAAGGAAGAATACGGCGCCCCAAGGCGTCGCCGTCATCGGTCCCAGGGACACGGCATTCGCCATGGCACCTCAACCCGTCTTGCGGCGAGTGGCCCAAGCCCGACTTCTTCATTGCGCTTAGCCGCTTCGTCGTCGGCTACCATGCCCCGGCGGCCAGCGTGCCGCCACCGGACGCATAATACCGCCGCATGTCGAGGTCACTGCAGACCGCACCGTCGCTGGCTCTAGCACCCGTCGTCGTCGAAAGGTCGGCCTCCGCCGGCTGCCACAAGGCGCGTGTCCCACCACCGCGGGCTCCGCCAGGACACCGTCCCCGATGCCCCTAGCTAGAGCCAACGCCACCACCACCGCCACCGCTTTGCTAGCATGGAGCCAGCCATCGGGGCGCAGATCCGGGCGCCCGGGCACTCGCCGCCCAAGCCGCAGCACTGCCCCGCCGTCGCGCGACGCCCTATTCCTCGGCTAGCCGCCACCTCGCCGCGCCGCCAATGGAGCAACAGAGGAAGCTCCAATCGGGGGACGCTAGATCCACACACGGGGCGCCGGATCCACTGACGAAGGCCCCGGATCTGGACTCCCATGGAGCTCTGCCGCCGCCAGACGAAGACACCGCCGTCGTCGCTCAAAGCTGCTCGAGATGCCACCGAGAGCAGCAGGGAAAGGCCCCGCCGCCGCCTTCCTCGCAGTCGTGCAGGCCTCCCGACGACCTGCTCGGGCGGCGAGCCGGGGGCAGAGGGGGGAGCGGAGGCGCGGTAGATGACGGCGACCCGAGTCGCCCCAGAGGCGGAGCGGAGCGGGGGCTTGCGGGTATGGAAGAAACTTAAGAATTTAACCAGCATATAAATATCATAGAAACGTTTTCAAAGGAGCAGAGAGTAGTCTAATCCAAATCTATCTATGAGAACGATATGTGAACAGGCCCGCCGGCCTGACCCAGCCGTCGTATAGTGTGGAGACAAGCCCAATCAGGCTGCTTCTGAATTCTGATTCTTCTTTTTTCTCAAAAACAAAAAAAGAATTCTGATTCTTCTCAACGCCTCCGCTAACTTCCTGCGAGCACCCCCGCCCCGCCGCTTCCAGAACTTTATACCATCTTCGAGATGCGATGCTCCAGCCACAGCTTCACGGGGCTCCCCGCTAGTGAGCTCTATAAAATCCTCTTCCTTTCCCTTATCTCTTCCTCAACCTCTCGCCATTTCCCAGGGTCCCCAAAACCAAACCAAAATCCCATCGCCCGCACACTCCAATCCAACCCTTCTTCATCCCTCTCCCTTCCTAGGGTTTCGTGAACCCTCCTATCTGGTCAGACGACCTCTCCTCGCACCGCCGTCGAGCTGGCCATGGCGACCACGACCGTCCCCACCTCGACCCCATTCTTCGCGGCCCACCACCAGGGCCCCCGCTGGAGCCGACCCTCCATCTCCGCCGCGGTCTACGGCCGCGGCCGCCGGTGGCGCCCGCTGCGGGTGGCGTGCGAGAAGGTGGTGGGCATCGACCTGGGGACCACCAACTCCGCGGTGGCCGCTATGGAGGGCGGCAAGCCCACGATCGTCACCAACGCCGAGGGGGCGCGGACCACGCCCTCGGTCGTGGCGTACACCAAGTCTGGCGACCGCCTCGTCGGCCAGATCGCCAAGCGCCAGGCCGTGGTCAACCCGGAGAACACCTTCTTCTCCGTCAAGCGCTTCATCGGCCGCAAGATGAACGAGGTCGACGAGGAGTCCAAGCAGGTTTCCTATCGCGTCATGAGGGACGACAACGGCAACGTCAAGCTCGATTGCCCGGCGATTGGCAAGCAGTTCGCAGCTGAGGAGATCTCCGCGCAGGTTTGACACTAATTCAGAATGTATCTGCAGTACCTCTTTTGGTTAGTTGGTACTCTGTTTCCTGGATTCTGACAGTGCAGTGTACAGTTAATCAGTTATCTCAGCAGAGTTGGTGCATTTAAATTGTATTATTATGCTAGACTTATGCTTCTACCAGTGGATAATTTGCCTTATAATATGCTTCTACCAGTCGATAATTTGCCTTGTAATTTAGCGGATTTTCGTGATATTAGAATTATTTTGCAGCATTTGCTTTTAAAAAATCGGTGCTGCTAGTTCAATGACCATCGGTTAGCCATAATTACCATGAAAATGAAATCGTTATCATGGCTAATTAGTTTTCTTTCTGTTGATTGCTCGATGGGAGTCCAATATTTTGCCTTAGATTTCCTATATGTGCCTCAAATTCAAAGCATGGTTGATGCCTTGATGGTTGTTTCGTCACTTAAGTGGTTGAATCTCACAGTCACATAGTACTGGGCATTTCTGTTTTTTGACATCATATTCATATGCTTTGCTCTGCATGTCATCCATATTTCTTATGGTAATTCTGTTGATAATAAGAATTGAAACAGATATGACTAGCCTTTGAAACTAACTGTTATGCAAGATGTACTTTTGATTGTACATACTGTTTCTGATCCAGGCTGCTGTACATTTTATGTCTTGTAGGTGCTGAGAAAGCTGGTGGATGATGCATCAAAGTTTTTGAATGACAAGGTCACAAAGGCAGTGATCACAGTCCCTGCTTACTTCAACGATTCACAAAGGACAGCGACCAAAGATGCTGGCCGCATTGCTGGGCTGGAGGTTCTGCGTATTATAAATGAACCTACTGCTGCATCGCTAGCGTATGGTTTTGAGAAAAAGAACAATGAAACAATTCTGGTTTTTGACCTCGGAGGTGGCACCTTCGATGTTTCAGGTATCTGTCCTGTTTGGTGTTCTTGTGAATACCTACTTCTCAGAGATTTTTAGACTAAAGATCAAGTTATGAGAATCTTGGTGGACAAAAGAATCTCAAATAAAATCCTAACCGAAAGGTGTCACGTACCATGGAAGTTTGACCATATTATCATATTCCACATTTTTTTGTTGTAATTCCCCTGACCTGTTGAGAGATGTTTTAAATGAAATTGTTGGTTCCACTTGGATCATATATTCCCTTGATATTTTCAGTTCTTGAAGTTGGTGATGGTGTTTTTGAGGTGCTGTCTACATCGGGTGACACTCACCTTGGTGGTGATGACTTTGACAAGGTTAGTCATTGGTTATATTTTTTCAACAGAAAATGCATTTTTTTACTGCAATTCTAAAGGTTTCTTCATTTTTCTTTATCTTCCCCTATCTCTTGGCACACAAAAATCCTTGCTTCCTTCGCTTTGTAATCTCATGTCAGTGGCTATCCATCAATAGGGTATTTGCAGCTACATGTTTAACTTTTTCTTATAAAAAAACATGTACTACCTGTTATAAGATGTCATTTGTATGACATGAACCTTAGAGAGCTGTGACAACTAATAAAGTATGCAAAAGTATCTTTTTTTTATATGTTCTTCAACCATACACACAAAAAGTAGCTATTTGAGACTCTGACAATGTGTGGATCAAGAGAACAAATGTAGTTTTTGGATTGAGTAATTTAGTTACACTACAGGGTGCATATTGATGTTGTCACAGTGTGTTCTTGATTTCTTGGTATTGTATATGTTATTTGTGTTAGTTCTTCTGGGAGCTCACAGTTAGCATTACCATCAGCGCTTACCAATGCAGTGTGCCAATGTCTAAATTATGCACCAAGTATTTTATGCTCTTTCTTTTCAATGAGGTTATATACACTAGTCATTATGATTTTTAGAATCCACTATTTGTAAAATATGTTAAAATTTGGTGGGATCAAAGTGGTAAGCAAAGCTACATATTCTGGGATTGATAGTGCAACTGCTAATATCTTTGAACTTGATTTGGTAATTTCTTTCCTGTGGAACTGTAATCATAAGTGGTACAGTAAATCTTAAGTGGTTGCTGTGCATGTCATAACTCAAAGCTTCTGCAAAACGCATGTCTTTATAATGCCATATATGCTTTCAGAGAATTGTCGATTGGCTCGCTGGAAACTTCAAGAATGATGAGGGCATTGACTTGCTAAAAGATAAGCAAGCTCTGCAGCGATTGACGGAAGCAGCTGAGAAGGCAAAGATGGAGCTGTCATCTTTGACCCAAACAAACATGAGGTTCTTTATTCTCAGCACTAACATCCTTAAAGCATGCTATTTTTTGCTTGCTCTGTTCTAATTTTTTATTTGTTCCTTCAGCTTGCCATTTATTACAGCTACTGCAGATGGCCCCAAGCATATTGAGACTACTCTTACCAGGGCTAAATTTGAAGAGCTATGCTCAGATCTCCTTGACAGGTACATAATTATGGTCCATGATAGCATAGTCAGATCAAAGATTATAGATGTACATAATTTTGCATGTTTCTGACAACTACTAGCATTTGGTTAAATATGGTCCGATTGGATTGAAGATAGACCTTGTTGCTGATATATATTTTTTGTCAAACTGTCATTCAGGCTGAGGACCCCTGTGGACAATGCCCTTAGAGACGCAAAGTTGCAATTCAAAGATATTGATGAAGTTATTCTTGTTGGTGGCTCAACTAGAATACCAGCCGTTCAGGAGCTTGTCAAGAAAATGACAGGAAAGGACCCCAATGTGACAGTCAACCCTGATGAGGTTGTTGCACTTGGAGCAGCTGTGCAGGTCAGTTCACAAGCAACTCTTGTTTGGTTAACTAACTTATGTTTGGAAGTATGCTACCAAACATGTCACAACGCTGTATTGAGAATGGTATTCTCGCAAAATTCTGTCCAAACCATAGAAATGAGAACATTACACTGTCCTTGTTGGCAGATTTTGGAGATGAGCAATGCCCTAGTGTGTGTTGTAGCTTGGAGTTACTCCTACATTGCATTATGGTACTTAGTATGTTTTTCTGAGTGCCAAGTTTTTTACTGCAGGCTGGAGTTTTGTCTGGTGATGTTAGCGACATTGTCCTTCTTGATGTGACCCCCTTGTCCCTTGGTTTGGAGACACTGGGTGGTGTTATGACCAAGATTATCCCACGGAACACGACTCTGCCTACCTCGAAGTCAGAAGTTTTCTCAACGGCTGCTGATGGCCAGACTAGTGTGGAGATCAATGTTCTCCAAGGAGAAAGAGAGTTTGTGAGAGACAACAAGTCTCTTGGTAGCTTCCGGCTTGATGGAATCCCTCCGGCTCCACGTGGTGTTCCGCAGATTGAAGTCAAGTTTGATATTGATGCTAACGGTATCCTTTCTGTCACTGCTGTGGACAAGGGTACAGGGAAGAAGCAGGATATTACAATTACTGGGGCCAGCACTCTGCCAAAGGATGAGGTATGTCTTGAGCAAGTGATGTACTGTCATGTTTTAAACAAATTTTTTTTAGTACTTTAGTCCTCACTCCTTTTCATACTGTTCAATGTTTCTGATCAATTGGATCTGTATCAATCAAAAACTGCCTAGGTGGAGAGGATGGTTGATGAAGCTGAGAAGTTTGCAAAGGAGGACAAGGAGAAGAGAGACGCCATTGACACCAAGAACCAAGCCGAGTCAGTCATCTACCAGACCGAGAAGCAACTGAAGGAACTAGGGGACAAGGTCCCAGGTGAAGTCAAGGGGAAGGTCGAGTCAAAGCTGCAAGAGCTCAAGGATGCTGTTGCTGGTGGCTCCACACAGACGATGAAGGACGCCATCAGTGCATTGAACCAGGAAGTCATGCAGATTGGGCAGTCCCTCTACAACCAGCAGGGTGCCCCAGGCGCAGGACCTGCCCCAGGTGCTGATGCTTCTGCTGGCTCAGCTGAGAAGCCAGGCGACGAAGGCGATGTAATTGACGCAGATTTTACTGACAGCAAGTGAGAGGCATGCTGCGTTTAGATGGAGGCGGTTCGCCGGGGGCTGTTTTGCTGCGAGGGAGGCATTTGTTTCCACAAGATTGTGTAGGATGTGGGTGTACTTTTTGGTAGATTGGCACCTTGTTTCCTTAAGGTTGCGTTTGGAAGTAGGTATTGAGACTCAGAATTCGGAATTGGAATTGCTAACTCCGAATTTAGAGTTTTGGATGAAGGTGAGTTCGGGAAAGCTCAGATGTTAACTGTCCTGAATGTACATAGGCCTTTTTATTTTGTTATATCAAGAGCCTTCGACCTGGCAGTGCTTCTGGGTTATCTGCATCTTTCCTAACTTTGGCTTTGTTTAGATTGTAAGTTTTTTCACTCTCGCTTTGTCACATCATTCTATTTGATACATCATACATGCATGGAGTATTAAATGTAGATAAAAAAATAACTAATTACATATTTTGATTGTAAATTACGATACGAATCTTTTGAGTCTAGTTAAGCCCATAATTGAACAATAATTATTAAATACAAATGAAAGTGTTACAATGTCAAATAATAATTCATAGTCCCAATCTAAACAAGGCCTTTCTTGGTGGCCGGTCATGGAGGTGACATTGCCACAGTGCTGACGTTCGGATGAGCGTGGAGGAGACCGTGGCGGTCCAAACTCCAAAGGCCACGTACCTCGAGCAATAATAATGTTCTTACACTCGACTGCATTTGCCTACGATTCTCCGACTGCGTTCTAACACTCCGGCCTGGGTTAGAACTACTTTTTTTATTTAGCAGCAATGCATGATATCGAACAACGTTATATTTGGAGTGCTTATATGACCTCTATTTTTGCAATTTCATTGTATCACTTTGAGTTTCTCGTTGCATGCTTAACCCACGTACTTACGATAATGACGGTAGGGAATTACTACAAGCATGCAGGGCCTATCAAGAATTAATCATCCACTACTTATACCATGGCAATGGAAACTGAACTCGTTAAGCACATCACGGGATTCAAGAATGGAAATCGGAACATACTGAAGTCGTTTTATGCCAAACCGATAAAACAAAACGGATTCACCTAACGAGCCATTTAAATTGTGCTCCCACAAATGATATGTGGAGTGTGGAGCCGAAAATAGTGTTTTGCCCAGCTTCACCTCGCCCTGGTGGGGCTTGTATGGTGTTGTTTTAAGGAGTTATATATGTGGAGTTGTTTTATCAAACGGTTTATCAAAACGACTCTACCTGCTTCGATGGAGCTATTTATGAAGCTGAAACAAAAAATAACAGCTTCACCGACGAAGTGGAGCTATGCCATACAGGATTAAGAGCGCAGTTTGCAACAAAATGACTCGTAGCCTCATAGGGATGTAGTGAAATGCAATTTCACCATAGATACGGCGATACATTACATATATGTACATAAACGCCAGCACGTGAATGCATACATGGTACACTGAGCTTGTTTAAGGGGTACGGTGCGTGTGCCAAAAAGTCGATCTCCATTTTTAAACTAGCCCACGGGCATCGCCGGCTCAGGGACGTAGGGAATAGCACAGAGCATGAGAGAGTTCTTCCTCCGCACGCCGAGCCCCATGGCCTCCTCCATGTCGAGCTCGTCGACGCCGGGGGGAAGCCTCCAGTCGAAGTGGTACATGAGCTGCAGCAGCGACAGCTCCATGCCGGCGAGCCCGTAGTTGTAGCCAGGGCACATCCGGCGGCCGGCCCCGAACGGCGTGAACTCGAAGTGGAGGCCGTAGAAGTCGACGGCGCCGTCCTCGGCGAACCGCTCCGGCCTGAACTCCTCGGGGTCCTTCCAGTAGCGCGGGTCCCGCGAGATCGCCCACGCGTTGACCACGATCCGCGAGCCGCCCGGCACCACGTAGCCGCCGAACTCCGCCGTGTCGATGCTCTCCCTGGGCACCAGCAGCGGCGCCGCCGGGTGCAGCCGGATCGCCTCCTTCATGACCAGCTTCAGGTACTTGAGGTCGCTGCTGCGGAGGTCCGTCTCGGTGATGGGTCTCCTTCCCGCGGAACGTGCGCCGGATCTCGTCCTGCAGCTTCTTCATCACCCGCGGGTTGCGGACGATCTCCGACATGACCCACTCCGTCGACGAGCCGGACGTGCCCGTGCCGCCGGCGAACATATCCTGTGTGTGTATAGTATATATCTATTAGATACTTAGTACGTCAGAACGTACGTACGGAGTTGCATGCAGAACATTTTTTTGTCGATGGAATCGAATCACAAATCAAAATAATAAAGAAGAAAAAAAGGGGGGAGATGCAGTAATAAAGAAGTAAAGATACCAAGACGACAGCTTTGATGGTGTTGTCCGTGACAGGGAAGTCCCATGCGTCGTCGTTCTTCTGCAGCGTGAGCATGACGTCGACGACGTTCTCGTCGACGACCTCCTTCCCGGCGGCCACCATCTGGGCGCGCTCCCGGCGCCTCTTGTCGATGATGTCGACGAGTATGGCGTCGAAGGTGCGGTGTATCTCCCGGAGCTTGCGCTTCATCCCGGTGAGGAACAGGTCCGGCACGTTGAAGCCGCTGGACAGGCCGATGACGCGCTTGATGGCGTCCTGGAACACGGCATGTCGGGGCGCACCTCCCCGAACGACGACCTCAAGATGGTGCGGCTGCTGATGTCGTACAGCATCCTGGTCAGGTTCACCGGCGCGCCGGCGGCGGCGGCGGCGCGGATGGCGTCCACCTGCCGCGCCACCTCCTCCTCGCTGATGCACTGGAAGGAGCGGATCCGCTTGGGGCTGAGCACCTCCTGGATGCACAGCTTCCGGATCTTGCGCCAGTAGTCGCTGGTGGGCGCGAAGATGATGTCGGCCCAGCCGTAGCCGCAGATGCCGCCCACCAGCAGCCGCGGCCGGTTCGCGAAGTTGGGGTCCTGCACCTTGAGCACCTCGCGCGCCAGCTCCCGCGAGGTGACCACCACCAGCGGCATCGCCCCGATCCTGAGCATCATGATGGGGCCGTGCACGGCAGCCAGGTCACGCAGTCTGCGGTGCACCAGCGTGTTCACCACGTGGTGCACGCTCCCGATCACCGGCAGCGTGCTCGGCCCCGGCGGCAGGCGACGACGACGGGAGCCCACCAGATGAAGGAACGTCAGGATGGACACGGCCAGCAGCGCCAGGAGGATGGCGTTGTACATGCTGTCGTCCATGCTGCCGTCAGATGGATGTCACTGCTGGACAGTCTGTCCAAGTGATGTCGCTGATAGGCTATTAGGCCAGTCTCAATGGAGAGGTCATGGGAGTGTCATGCACATTAATTAGGGTGACACATCAGCACTAGAGCAATTTTTGCATGAAACGAGGAAGAGAGAGAACAAGTTCGTTTCATGGCCACGACACTCGCGAGCTCGGTTTCCAACCACTCGGTAATCGCACGACACCCGCACTGAGGGGGGAAGAGTTTCATCACCGATCCCGTGCTCCTTCAGTGCCATGCCCCCAAATTTTCCATATGTACAAGGAAACCAGCAAGCCCCAAATCTATGGTATGTGTTGATTTTGATGCATGTAATTAGTTGATTTTGATGCCTAGAAGTAGTTGATTTTGATGCCTGCAAGTGTTTGAACTGATAGTGATTTGTTAGATCTCTACAATTTAATCTGCAATTTGTATGATATATCGTTTGTGTGCTCTGTTAAATGTAACTGAGCCTTCATGCTACTATGTTATCTTTTGTTACTGCAACTCAGAGCATGTGTAGATCTGATTTATTTGGATTCAAATGTTCAGGACTTGGTTTAGAGTTAAACTGAATCTCTCAGACATCTTTGAAAGTGACTGAAAGCACATACAAATGCATATAAAGGTGACTGAATTTTTCTGTACAGAGCATACAGTCTGACAGTTTAATCACTATTTTGGGCATCAATTCCTTACTAGACAGGAACTACATGCTATATATAGCGTTATATAATAGTAAAGCATGTACTTTCTCTTTATGTGCAATATGTCTTACTGCTTTGAGGAGGACTTAACTTGTTTTTGGAAATGTCAGGTCGGTTTATCCACCAGGTGGTTTTACGAATTTCCTTCAACGACCACAGTATCCGCCGCACCCACACATGCAAGGAGAAAATTTTCATTTTGTTGGCCAGACCATGAGCTTCAACCCAATATCCCCACCAGCACCACCAAGTGCCCATGGAACAGTAACATCCCAAACTGTGAAACGAGGCACTTCAGCAAAGGAGACGGTGAATATTGACATTGAGGAAGGGAAGAATAGTGAGGCAAACAGGGCAGTAAAGAAAAGATATTGGACTCATGACGAGAAAACGAGACTGGTAATCACTGATCAGTTTTTTATTTTTATTTTTGTAGGCCAGTGTTTTTTATTTTTCTGTCTGCAACGGGTCAAGTCATCTACTGACTTCTCTTGAAAGGGAACAGCCGCTTCAAAGTGATTTGCATGATTGTATCTAGCCATTGATATTCATTACGTATGCACCTCTAAGTATGTGCAAGGAGGCAAGCCCGAGTAATTAGGGCTGTCAAACATAGTGTATTCCATCAATCAAATTAAACATCACATCCCCAAAGTAAAGCTATTTAACAAATAAATGTATTCACCATTTAACAAATAAATTTATTTTTCTTTTTTAGGCCAGTGTTTGGTACAATACTTCATTTGTTCATACTTTTTATTTCATATTTTGTAGGCCAGTGCTTGGTTGAATGTTTCGAAAGACCCAATTAGGGGTAATGACTAGAAATATGATACATTTTGGAAGGAAATCACTGAGGAGTTTAACAGGAAAGGAAATGGGAAGCGTAGAAGGGAACTAAACCAACTGAAGGTTCACTGGTCACGCCTGAAGTCATCGATCACTGATTTCAATGACGCTTGGACTAAGATAACTCAAATGCATACAAGCGGATACTCCGATGACATGCTAGAGGAAGAGGCACAGAAGATATATGAAAACAGGTTTGGAAAGCGTTTTTCGTTGGTGCATTGGTGGAAGATATTGAAAGAGGAGCCCAAATGGTGTGCACAGTTTGAGGAAAAAGAGAAAGACAAGACTAACATAGTTGATGTTCCAGAAGAACAGTCACGTCCCATTGGTAGAGAAGCAGCGAAGGCTGAGCGCAGTGGAAAGCGCAAGAAGGAATTGTCATCCTTGGGGACAACATTGAGAAAATTATCAAGGTGCAGCAAGATCGGAAGGTGGAGCGCGAAAAGGTCACGGAAGCACAGATTCAGATATCAAATGCAAATTTGAAGGCAGCAAAAGAGCAAAAGGAAGCAAAGATGTTTGAGGTCTACAATTCCCTACTTAATCAAGATACAAGTCACATGTCTGAAGATCAAAAGGCTAGCCGAGACAAGGCATTACGCAAGCTTGAGGAAAAGTTGTTTGCTGACTAAGGTTAGTTCTCAAATCTGTCTACTCCACGGCCTGAATGCTACTGCACAGCACTTTAGTGTGAATGCAGTACTTTAGTTCATTAATCTGTCTAGGCAGCACTATATATGTGAAAGTAGTTTCCTTGATGAATCTAGTACTTTAGTTCACTTTAGTTCATTAATCTGTCTAGGCAGCATTATATAATCTGTCTAGGCAGCACTTTAGTTCACAAATATTACTAACTTGACGCTTTTGGACAAGCAATGGCATTTTTGGACAGTAATGGCTAGCAAGCCAGATTCAGCTCACATATAAAATGAATAGACCACAAACTCCCAAACATCAGTTAAATAGATGTGTGAGAAACATACTGTGTCGACAAGGTAGCACTCTTAGTTTTTCTCCAACACTATAGTCTTCCAAGCAAATGGCGCATGTTGCTGATGTACAGTTGTCTTCTTGCACTTTTGTGAAAATAAGACTTGGCATTGCTTTAACTAATTGACTGCTCATTCCATGGAACTCCCGAGCTTGGGGAAGTCGAGCCCTGTCCCGTCTTATCTGGTGTCTCCGCACAAAGAAACAAGCAGCTAGGATAGCAGACATAGCAAGCAGTGATATAAATGAAATTGCCATGATTGACCAAGCTGAGTTCTCATATGTTGCTATTATCCACAACTCTGCATCAGTTTGACCTGAATATTTCTTCAGCTCCTCCCCTGATGCCTTAGAGACGAACACTGCATATATGTGGACTCCAGACGAGCTTCCAGCCACTGCAATAATCCTTGCTTAATTAATTGCAAATATATGCACTCACCAAGTACTCTAAATGGTAAAAATTTTACCATTAAGTTTGATAACTTCAGTTATCTACCTTTTAGGTTCAATGAAATTAATCTAATAGTTTAGAGATGCTTTGCAAAATTACTTTTCCTCTTCTCAACAGTTTATAATGACTTGCAGCATTATGGACAAGAAATACTCAAATCCTTATAGAGCAACACCCCTTTATGCGCACTGATAAAGGATAACATGTAACTGCTATGGTAAAAAAAAATGATGTCTGAATCATTACTTGAAACAAGGACGCCGTTGTCTTCATTGTCATATACTACAGCAGCCTTGAATCCAGCATTCTGTGCATTTCTAACTTTGTCATCGAATTGGCATCTGCCTCTTATAACCAACGCAAATGGTGAGACAGAGCCTTTGATCGCTTTTGTTCTCAATGGACTGCGTGCATCCATAGGTTCCACAACATAAAGTACACCATTTACACCTGAAACTTTCACTGCTGGAGCTGCAGGAAGAGCAAAAAAGGTCAATAAGCATTTCATAACCAGATAGATTTGTTCAGGAACCCAGGTAACATTGCACATTATCGATCATAAAGATACAAAAATGATGCTACTATATAAGAAGAAACTGGAAGAGCCATGTAACTAACAGGGCTAAAGAAAAAAAAGAGATCAGCCCATTATTCACTAATCACTAAAAACTGGGCAATTTAGCAATAAAGAAAACAGAACATGACAACAACAGCTAATTAAGAATGCGCTGGAGTGTGTGTTTGATGTTATGGGTTTCTTATACTGTTTTTTATCTTTAATGACAAGCAACTCACTTGTGTGTTGAGAAAAACAACAGCTAACTAGCTTTGCTTGTGTTGTCATTAGAATACCAGATTGCTATTGACATGTACAGAGAGACATGGACATAGTGTAATAATGTGTTTTTTGTTTCTGCAGGATGAAAGCAACTATGTGAAACCTATGGGGTGCAGATGTCTGTCTTGTGAGAAGAACCAGTGAGAAGCCGTGTGCAAGGCTGAAGGCTATCTAAACTTTTTTTTTAACTATCTTAGTTCCAGTGATGAATCATCTTGGTTATCTATGTGTTCCAGTGAATCATCCTGTTGTCTGTCACTTTGGAATATGCAGTGCTGTAGTTGTCTTACTTCGTATGCAGTCCTGTTATTCCGATTATATGAACATGCGTATGCAGTCCTGGTATTCCAGTTTATCTTATTTCTGTGTGTGAATGACTACACGAGCAATGGGTGCATATGATCCTATCATTCTACAACAATTAAATGCTTTACTTAGTTTTGGAATTGGTGAAATGAAACCCTGCATTGTGAAGGCTAGTTTCATTCATTGTTTCATCCCGCTTTAGTTGATGTGGCGTTTTAGAAACCGTGTAGTGAAACTCAGCATTGAGACTGGCCTTATAACGCTCAGTGGTCTAAGGCTCGGGCTCCCAGCTGTATTTATAGCTGCGTTCCTCTCGGATGCGAGCTGGTACGTGTGGCCGCGCATGAGAGTATGACATATTTTATAATAGATTTCACTTTCGTGATCTTCGGTTAGAACGGTTGGTTGGTCCATTGTTACGTTCGGGCCAATTGGAGCACGTATGCGTAAGCGTAATAAAGTTACTAGTACTTGTAATCAAGATTAGATTTACCTGACTAGTCCTTAGGCAGTACATACAAAGAGGTCTAGTAATTTCTAGAGAGATAGTAGAATTTAAATAGTTAACTGAGAGTGATCGAAGGCCAAATAGGGCGCCGTCGTTTAACACTAGGCGCCAACTCTGGCTACGTGCAGAAGCAGAGCACTTGTATACAAGCTGCGAACACAATGTTGATACGTGCTTTTATAGTTCGTCTTGTGATAAGTGATTGTCAACGTAATCCACGATCTAGGTTGAGTTTGTGAGCTAACCATGGTGTGAGTTGGGTCGTGCAACATGTCTCTTGGCTTGTGGTGTGTAGGTGTGGAGCTCAGAGGCAGTGGTCGACGGTGAGGTGAAGGTCAAGTAGGGACGTGCCATGCCGATTGACCGAAAGCGGTGAAGGACGAACGTGAGGCTTGGACTGAGGGACCAGGAGGCCGGGTGACCAGCCGTGGTGGCTGACATTTGGGACATCGACAAGCGCAAGTGTACATGGGAGGGACCGTGTTGACCGAGTCAAGACAGCGAACGTGCGAGTCAAGCGGGGCTTAGGAGGACTTGGCAGCCAACCGGTCGATGATGGCGGTGACACGTGTCGAGTGGCGGGGGACGCGTATGGAGTACGCTACTCGCGGGCAATTTGGTGGTTTGGGCCTCAAAACCATTGGTTGCCAGTTTCACGGGTTTGGGCCTCAAAACCCGGGTGGAGGTTTCGAGGAGGAACGAACGGCACGTGGCGGCATCGGGGAGTTCGCGTCGAGGTGAAGCTATCTCATGAAGGGCGTGGTGGCCGTCGGATGAATATTACCTCGGGCTAGACCATAGTGCCCTCGGGTTAAGTGGTTCGACTCAAAAATATTAAAGGACAAAACTGGGATTGTGTAATAGCCCTGTTAAATAGGATGTGGGAGTTCCCATCTACCTCATCTCTTTCATTTTGCTTCATTCTTCTCTAGGTTTTTCCCTCCCCTTAGGTTTTCTTGTGAGAGAGGTTCACAAATTGGATAATTTGTGTAACCAAAGATTGCAACGGGAATGGAGGCCCTAACCTCCTCGTGTCCTCCGGGATTCGATTTGTGAGTTGTTCTTGTGAATCGTGTTTGTGTTCTTCACGTTCTTCCTTTCCCCTTCTCTTGTGTGGTTCGATTCGTCGTTTTGAGACCATTTTGATTCGTTCCTTTTGCACTGAGATGAACTAGGATGTGAGTTGAGCCTTTCCACCGAGGAATTTCATCTAATTCCTCGCGAGTTCATAGATCGGGGCGAATCAAGCTCTAGGGTTGGAAAACCGGTGTTTTTCGTGTTCATCCAATTTCCCGTTGATTGGCTTCAAATTGGGCTATGATCTCATAGAGGTAGCTCACCTATTGTATTGTGACTATGTGGTTAAAATTTGGTGGCAATTGGTTTTGATTTGGTCGCAAATCAGGATTTTTCTTGCTCCGGGCGTTTTTCGGGCGACTCTGTTTGTGCTGATTTTCCGACTCGCGGACAGTCCGCCCCTAACCCCCAGACAGTCCACCGTACTGTTCATGTCGTGAGCAGAAGGTCTTCTTTTGGTCGTGTTTTGCTACTCTGAATGCCGGACAGTCCGGCCCCACCCGCGGATAGTCTGGGACTGCTGCTGAAGCGTGTCCAGAACTGTTTCAGCAAGTTCGTTTTTTGGTGTTTGACTTGCGGACAGTTCGGGATTCAACCGCGGACAGTCCGCCGTTCTTCTTTCTGCCTAGGTCAGAACTGTTTCTCATTGTTTAGTTTTCGGGAGTTGAACACCGGACAGTCCGGCCCTCAACCCTGGACAGCCTGGGACCTGACCCGCGGACAGTCTGGGCTCCCTACTGCAGACAGTCCGAGCCTGTGTAGATTGTGATGTTTTCTCTCATTCTTTCGAGCACTTGTTTTTGTCTGTTCTCAGTTGATCCGTTGTACCTCTTGGTCATCATCAAAGGTACCCAGCCACCCGTTGGCTTGTGATCATACCGTTCTCTAGTGCCTTTACTCTTGGGTCGTGGTTTTGGGACAACGGCTTAAAGTTTCGAAAGAAATTTGAGGCTCTCATTCAACCCGCTCTGGTCACCATTTTCGGTCCTTCACGAGTTTATCGAGTTGACGTAGTGCAGATCACCTCCCCCAGCAGTAGAGGTTTCACCCTTCAGTGCCACGTACTTTGGTGGTCGATTCCAGAGGCTACGATGTAAATTTGGGATTAGGACGACATTGAGATGGTTGAATTTTTCATGCCCAGAGCGTAAAACCAGCCTGTATATCATTTCGCGGTCAACAACAACAACTGCTAGTAGTATTTATCAGCGGCATAATTATTATAGATTTGCTAAAAACAAATCAATCTCAGTCACCAAGGGTTTTAGTTTGCACTCAGTAACTGAAATGTTCAATCTTCCCTTGTCCCAAATTGCCTTTGACCAAGTGCAAACACTCCAGCAGATGATGCAAGCAACAAATTTAGAAGCTGAAGACGATATCTGGGCATATAGTGGGGGGTCCACCAAATTCTCCTCCTAAAAAATGTATAAAAAGCTGATTGGACACCACCAAATGATCCAGCTTACAGATGGATATGAAAAAGCTACTGCCAGCCTAAACATAAGGTCTTCTCTTGGTTACTCCTAAAAGATAGATTAAGTACAAGGAACATTTTGAGAAGAAAACACATCCATCTTGATAACTACAATTGTGTACTCTGTAACCAAAGGACTGAAGAAACAACTGAGCATCTGTTCCTCCACTGTCCTTTTGCACAACAATTCTAGGGGCTGTTCAATTTGGTAGTCTCAACTGACAGTGGTGTCATCGATAACTTCAATGCTATCAAGAGCCAACTGCACTCACAGTTTTTCATGGAGGCTTTTTTAATCATCTTGATATGTTGGACAATCTGGACAGCCAGGAATGAGTTAATTTTCAAGGCCAACCAAATCAATTTGCAGGACTACAGACGCAATTTCTTCAGAGAAGTAAAGCTAGTGGGGCTGAGAGTGAAGTCAAGTCTTTCTTTACGGTTTTGATCAATGGATAGACTCTTTAGAAACGATCTAAGTCCTAGATTTTGCTTTATTTTCTTTGTCTCCCTCTTTGTTTCCTAATTCCCCCCTCCCCTTCTCTTTGTTTGTAAAACTCTGTTGTTTTTTCCGATTTCGATAAATTACCTGTAGGGGCTACGGCCCCTCCAATTTCGTCAAAACAAAGTTTAAGGTCGACAACTAATGAAAATTACCTATATTTGCTTTGTTTGTTCATGTTCTAGCATAATAATATATAGATAGGCTTTAATCATTATCCGTATTTTGAATCTTTGCATCATTTTTTTAATCTTTTTTCTCTTTGTATCTTCATGTTGTTCTAATGTATTTTATTGAAATTTTGGCTTGAACTTTATTAATTCTTGTTGCATTGCAACCTATATAATTTTATGTATAGGCTGCAATGCAACAAGCATTAACAAAGTGTCCTAACTTCGTTCATGAATCATCAGGATTTTCGTTTTTCCGGTTTCCATTCCTAACCTATGTAATTTGATGTTGTCATCGGCACCATAGTATGTGACGCACTATTTGGCTCCCCACATGTGTGATTCGCACAAAGGTACATATATTGTGAGTTAGTTTTTTATATATATTATAATGATGATCCGAAGTGAGTAATGTAAAATAATGTATATATAATAGACATTTTGTTTCAAGTGGCAACTCTGGGCTGGGAATTTAGATGGACATTGGGTTATATTTAGTAATGTGATGAGACCAGCAATTTAGATTAAAGTGAGTCAGTTTACTAAGGTTATTTTTTATAACAGTGGATGTGGGTAATCTAGATGATAGGTTTAGTAAAGTTTTATTCTCTAACCTAAACTAAACTATTTAAAAGTTAACTGCAGTCAAGTTTTTACACTTTTTTTTTTTTTTGATCACACTACAAGCATAGACATAAATACAGACATACACATCGTTTATAGTGCACACTACAGATATTGAAAGACGCCCTATCGAAAGACTGAGATTGAGCTGGCAAATAGTGCTGAAGAATAATGCATCGGATTGACATGTTCTATTACAAAGAACCTAACCAGCTGAGCTACGCTCAGTTTGCGATCAAACACTTTGTTTGATTCAAAATATGTTACATTCTGTTGTTCTAAGTTATATCTCAAAGTCGTTCATGTTTCTAGGCCTAAGCTGTTGTCGAAAAAAAAATGTACAGTAACAATTTTCTGAAAGAGTGGATGGTATTTGATTAACTTTTTGCTCTTTCTGTATTTGAGACTGCTCCGCTTCACATTTTTTATCCAAACGGTTTCAGCTCCACGCACTCTGTTCGAGATAAAAGGATGGAGTTATGAAAATACCTAAAGAGGTGCTCCACAAACTCCAGTTTTTTATGGAGTTACTCTACCGTGAAGTTTATGGAGCAGTCCCACACCCTTAGGGGGTGTTTGATTCTTTAGTCGCTCCTAAAATTCATGTCATATCGAATGTTTAGATACTAATAAGGAGCATTAAATATAGATTAATTACAAAACTAATTACATAGATGGAGGCTAATTTACGAGATGATTTTTTAAGCCTAATTAATCCGTCATTAGCATATGTTTATTGTAGCACCACATTGTCAAATCATGGACTAATTAGGCATAAAAGATTCGTCTCGTAAATTAATCGTAAGTTGTGCAATTAGTTTCGTAATTAGTCTATCACTTTTCATATCCATCTGTCGACTGAAATCAGGCTCATCCTTCAGTCGACGTGCGGTCCTTCCTTCGTGATCGGTCCAAATTGTGGCTGTTTTCGCCTTGTCGGGTCCGTCCTCATTATCGGGTTCGAGATTGGAGAACACACCGCTATCGCCCACCGCCTGAGACGAGTCACGAGACACCGTACACGAGCAGAGAAGGGACTCGGTGTTTTTGGTGGAGCTCTTGGCGGCGGAGGGGCAATTCCTCTGTCCATCTCCGTGCTCCTCTCCGTTTAGGCGCGCAGAAGGCTCGGTCGCGGCCGCCATTGGTAGAGGTCGTCAGGTACCCTGACTCGCGAATCCCTGTCTTGTTTTGGATTTATCTCAGGTGTTTCTACTGGATCTAGTTCTATAGTTGGTCGATTGGATTTCATGATGTCTGGATGACCAGATGTATCTGTGGTTCGATTCCATGGAGGATGGAGTTGGCTTAGCTCAGTGAAACTTTGGGGCCGTGGTATCTGGGATTGCATGGCTTAGTTTAGTAGATCCGGTGTTGTCTCTCTAGGTTGCATGGGGGATTTGCCTTTTGTGGTGGGGGATTCGTCGGAATGGCGAAATGGTGAGTGGTGAATTATACGAACTGCCGATGTGCTTCTGTTCAGTCTGGTGAGCTGTGTTTGGGTAGTGTTGACGAGTCTACTGCCGCTGATATGGGGATGCTGAGATGCTTGGGGATTTTGCAGCCTAGGGGAAGCAAAGCAAGCAGAAAGGTAGAGAGGACAGAGGGAAGGATCTTGTAGTTCGTTTCTCTCTTTTCCATTTGGTTTGAATTACCTAATGCAGATGAATGGTTGTTCACATGCTGCTCCAGCATGTGCAGTTTTTCCTATAAATAGGAATAGGCCTATAATTAGTTCTATGGGAAGTTGGCACTTCGTGGTGTTAATCTGCTTTTTTAACACAATGTGATTGTGGATATGGTTCTCATGGGGTGAATTGTCATGGATTTGTGATCCTCCACCGTTCTAGGGAAATCATATGTTTGAGATTTTTAAAATTACTATTTCCTGTGAGAATTCAGGATATGGCTTTCATGTCATGGCCTTGGAAGCTTCAATTAGAATTTCCCCTGTCCTTGTCAGTTTGCATGTGTTTCCATGCATTTCAGTTGGGTTGAGCCGGTTGTGCTATTTTCTAACAAACGTTACTTGTGGCTATCATTAATAAGTTCTTAATTTATGCATTTTGGGCTTTTTTGGAACCTTCACTTATCTGTCGGTTTTAAGGACAGGGTTATATATTAGATCTACATGCCTGCTAGAGTTTTCAATTTTTTCTAGTCATGTCAAAATTCATGGACACTAAACTGAATATCCCATATTTATTATTTTGTGCTGGACATTTTGATTAGAAATTTTTTGAAAAATAGCACGCACCCACTTTGTAATAGAACATAGAATTTCACAAGAAACACGAGATGGACCTCATAAGGACAGTTTAGCGTCAATAAGAACCTTAGTACCCGATGCTCTTTGTTTGCACTATCATACTGAACTTCTATCCGGTTCTGTAACCTATGTATGCATTCTTTCTGAAACACACTATCCTACATTGTACAGCTCAACCCAAATTCACCAAATTAATAAACCTTCGTCTTTAAATGTACTCTGTACATTCTGAATTTGTTTCCAATGCAAAACTGCAAAGCACTCACTCATCATCTTTGCTCCAAAATGAATACATACAAGAATGGCAGTTGGGTTAGATGCTGTGACCGTTTGCATGCATTTGTCGTAGACCCGACCGGTTCTCTGTTCTTTTTTAAACTGAATGCAGAGCTTCACTTGTTCTTTTCTAAACAGGTATCAGTATTTTGTAGTTGTAGTATTATATACTTTCTTTTTCGAGCATCGCTAGATGGCATGTGACAATATGGTTTCTTATAGTCCTGAGCATTGCTAGATCGACAACTACACTTACTTGTGCTGCATTAGAAAAAAAAAGCACCTATTTATGGCTTTTTAGTCATGTGTCTTATCCGGATTATTAGAGGCTCTCCTCTTGAGGAGCTTTTTTTTTTATCTTTTGCTGATCTTGAGTGGATTTGAATTTTTTCTGTCTAGTTATGTATCCAAATTCTAGTGACTTTAGGTAATATTGTTTTGGCCATTTTGAGTCACATTGACCGTTAACTATCTCTTCCTATGGTCCTGTTAACAATTACGTTAATTTTTGTAATCTGCTACATTATTTCGTTGTTGTTTCGACCTTGTCATTCCTTCCAGCCGCTTCTCTGGCTTATAGTGTCGCACCATGTTTACTTCCAGTTCTTGTTCTTAGCGTCTAATTATTCTCTCAACTGATCCTTCAACCTACCCGCTTCTCCGGCCTCCTATCTCTTGTAATCTGTGATTGTGCTGGTTTTGGGAAAAACTTTTGTAAATTGTCCTTCTATAGAAAATAATTGTCTTTTGTAATATGTGATTGTGCTAGTATTGAGAAAAGATTTTGTAAATTGTCCTTCCATAGAAAATTCTTTTCTCTTGTAATCTGTGATTTGTCTTGGTTATGGGAATTTTTTTTTGTAAATTGTCCTTCCTAGAAAAAAAATTATCTCTTGTAATGTTGTATTTGTGCTTGTGCCTGCGTAGAATAAAAATTGTGTCTTTATTATGTGATTTTATTATTGCCAAAAGCTATCATCCCTGTATCCGTTGAAATTATGTGATTTGTCAAAATTTGGATCTGATTTATGTGCCACCAAGCTGGCTAAGTGAGCTCTGGATCAGCGTTATGGCATTTCAGCATGTTGATTATCTTTGCAGTAAGAATGAAAACCTGAATACACTTGTTTATTGAAGCTGGCTTTGCTATTGTGGTGGATTTTAATATTTCCTTCCATCACAAATATAAGTTCATCCATAACTTGTCCTTGCATTGAGCTTTCAAGACATTTCATTATTATGATGAATCAGCTTGCACAGTTTTAGTAACTCATTTAAGCGGCTACGATATTTGAATGTTATTACCTCAGTAGAGCTAGTCCTCTGTATTTGTTGTCTGACAGTTTGGTTTGTGAAATTGCAGTCACCAATAATGTAAATTGCAAGTATCGAACATTGTAATTTTCATATTTGTGTTTTGTAATTTTTTAAGACCATATTGCTTGCTCTGCAGGATCAACTTGGAAGTGTTGCTCTCCTTTCAGGATTCTTAGTCATCATGCTGGGATTTGGTCTCTGTACTAGAGGGTAACTTCTTTTTGTCTCTATACAGGAGAATATAGTCTTTATATTTTGAAGTTTACGTGAAGTCTCTGTCTAATTGAATTTGTCAGGACAATGAGCCACTCATGAGAGTGCTCGCCAAGCTAATCAATCACGATAGCCCGGACCTGGTTTTATTTGTTGGAGAAGCATTGGTTGGTAATGACGCCGTGGATCAACTCACTAAATTTAATCAGGTATAGTAACTTGCATTTCAAGGAGAGACAAATAGTACCACATAATGTTTTTTTATCATGTTTGTTATACAAATATCTGTTCCTGTTTCAGTCGAAGTTCTTGCCTCTTTGGTGTGACTCGACTCGACTTCCTTGCGTTGCAAAACTAAAAAGAACAAAATCTCAATTTGTATTCTTTCTGCACTGGTTACATGATCTTCGTATGACAACAGAGGCGTTGATAATCTTAAACATTTCATTTTTGTGTGTGTGTTCTGTTCTTCTTTTGTTCTTCTAGTGAAATGATACATAGCTCTCATATGGGTTAGATAAAAAATGTACTACCCTTTGTCCTTTTGTGTGCCTCATGCTTTTGATTACTGGGGGATAAATATACTTGCTAATTCCATGGTGTTGTGTAACACAGGGCACATCATGGAAAAGGTTCTTGTACCACGTTGGCCCAGGATTTATGGTCTGTTTGGCCTACCTTGATCCCGGAAACTGTACGCTGTGCACCATTTCTTCCTCTTTCTCTGTTCTCTATATCGCACAGTATTGATGCTTGTTAAATTTGAACAGTGGGAACAGATTTGCAAGCTGGTGCAAATCACATATATGAGGTACACTTTCATATCTTTGTTAAATCACGCCATATTCACCCTTGCAAGCAACATTTCTTGCATAATGCAAACCAAAACTAACCACTTTGCTTCTTTTTGTCATTTTTTTAATTTGCTCATTTATAGCTTCTCTGGGTGACCTTGATTGGCCTCATCTTCGCGTTAATTATTCAGTCACTATCTGCTAATCTTGGAGTAGTGACATGTATTTTATAGAGAACTAGTATATATTATGCTTAGGAGTACACTCTCTCACGTCAATTGGAATTGATGGCTGTTCACTGACTCAGGGCGGCATCTTGCCGAGCTATGCAAGACGGAATATCCAGCATGGGTGAGAATCTGCCTATGGCTGCTAGCAGAGTTAGCTGTGATTGCTGCAGATATCCCAGAAGGTTAAGATCATTTCTTGATAATCTTGCATAAAAAAATATTGTTAAACTGCTATGTTTGATTTTCGGCTGATCGTGTATTATATTAATGAACATATATGGATACAATAAAAGAGGATTCAGTGTTGTTGTAGACTAATTCTTAATGCCAAAGCTAAACTGACTGATTTGTTCTTCTTGCTAATTTCCAATTCATTTGGTCCACTGTTTATTCCTGTAAAACTAAGGAATGAAAATTAATCAACAATTGTTTTTGCCAATATATAGAACTCAATTGGTTTTCACATTCATTTGACCGTTTGCTTCTTACAAATGTTACCATTTTTTAGTTATTGGAACAGCTTTTGCTTTCAACCTCTTGTTCCACATACCTTTGTGGGTGGGGGTTCACATCACTGGCTCAAGCACACTTCTCCTCCTTGGAATGCAAAAATATGGGGTAATCATTTTATTGCGAGACTATTCATATCAAAAATGTTTTTACTGACATTCTCACAAACTCTTGTGTACTCTGTATTCTCTAAAGTTGTGTTTGGTTTGAGGAGTTGGCCTAGATGAAATGATCCATCATGAGAATTTTTGTGGGATGACTCGGTCCTTCACGTTTATACTATAAGTGCTTATGAGGAAGAAGTAGTGATGGATCAACACATCCAAGTCCTCAGACCAAACAAGAAATTTAGGAGTCCTATCATGTACCATCCCACATTAGCATGATGCTAGTTCATTCTTAGTCTTATATGGAATCTGATCCTGCGAGGGTTGCCAACAGACACTCTTCCTTGCAATGGCATTAGCTCACTAGCTCGGACCAAAGAGTCGAGAAGAAAATGATCCTATGCGGATACGGGCTGTTTGGATGTTGCCTCCCGAGCGACTCGGCGCCAACGATGTTCCCAGCGTTCGATTTTGATCGCTGAAATTTTGAGATCGATTACTGGCGCAGCACGCCCAAAGAGGGCGGCATCCAAACAGCCCCATAATGTCGGAGCTGGACTGATGGCATTTTGTACATCCAGGTTGAACTCTCGAATCTGGGCGGGTTGCGTGACTTGCGCTTGTGGGGAGCTCGACTTTGACATGCATGTTCGATAATCTGGTTGCATCTTGGTTTATTTGTGTTGAGTTCCATGCGCTTAAATTCTTTTTTGCCTTGGCGAGAAGAATGCCGTTGGTTCCGATAGTGCTCTCTAGGCATCGCTGCTATTTACTTGTTAACCAAAGTGCTCGTTTGGCCACTCATCACATGAACTGAATTGTACTACCAAAAGCGGTGTGATGCTATCTCGATCTATCAAACTAGTTCACACATTGTGGGAATCTAGAATAGGAAAATCTAAATTGACTTATTAATTGAATGATGGCTTTGCTTAATTGGTTCATTGGTCAAGTATGCCGAGCTGAACTGGAAATTTAGCTTCTTTGTATGCTCGTTTCGGACCTGTTTGGCAGAGCTCCTACGGGCTCTGGCTCCCGCCTCCCGCCCCTGTCGGTCGCCCACAGGCCCACATGGAGCCGGAGCCGTTTTTCTCTCTCCTCTTTACTCCTCTCACAAACCCAGGCGGAGCCGGTGGAGCTCGTTTTTCGGGCTCCGGGGCTCCGGCTCCGCCTGGCACCTATCGGCCCGTGGGCGGCCGACAGGGGCGGGAGCCGGAGCCGCAGGAGCCCTGCCAAACAGGTCCTTCATCTTTACCAGGCTTTAGCTGTTGCTTCTATTTATTGACCAGTACATGTGTACATGTTTTTGACTAATGACTACTAACTGCTTGTATGGCTACAGACTTGTTCAAGGATATCAAAGATTTTGCCTCCCAACATGCATTTGCATCCTGTGATAATTTTTAGTCAACTGTAGATAATTGCATAGAAAATAGTACACTTGAATTGTACTATCAGCAGACTCCTCGTTTATGAGCTGGATTTTATATAAATATACCAATACTTTTACTTATATACATATATAGTAAAATTGCAGTAACAACACATAGTATTTGCACTATTTGGAAAGTGCAATTTTCATATTCTTGTTTTGTAATTTTGAATATTCTATTCGTTGTGCATTTTGCAGCAGTAGAATAGAAATGGTACTATATTAATTTTGATTTGTGGTATGGCCCAAGAATATTCAGTGTATGCTTGTATGTATGTTTATTGGGCCGATTGTTTCATTTTGGGCCAAATGAGCTGCAAATCTCCATTGCAGGTATCGGATCATGTGCCCGTTAAGGCTTGGCGGGCCCGGTAGTTGCCTAGGTTGATTTTCGGGTTCATTCGCGGACCTGTTTTCCTTGCATGAAGAAGAAAAACAACAGAGACGAGCCATTGGATGCAGATCCAAGGACTGTGGACGTCGACTGAAAAAAGTGTATATTTCAGTCGACTGGGATATAGCAAGTCCCTTAGTCTATATTTAATACTCTATATATATGTTAAATATTCGATGTGACATAAATTTTAAACCAAACAGGCCCTCAGTCGCTCGATGATCAACGGAGCAGTAAAGCTTGCCAGCCCCGGCTTCGATAACCTTTATTTGCTATTGAACAGCATGACACGTGAGTCGTGACAGCATGCTTACGTACGGTCTATCGTCGGCCGGATCGGAAGCGCGGGAGTTCCTATGCGAACTTGGAACTTGGTCGTCGTCGGCCACGTCACCCGATCCCGGCATCCCGAGCCCGGAGCCTCACAACCTGATCCTCCTCCCCCACACACTTCTCAAAAAAATCCCTCCCGCTCCCAGCACCGCCGTCCACCGCCCTCTCCTCCTCCGCCTCCGCCTCCGCATCACATTCCATTTCCACTCCCGCGGCCCGCGGCGCCATCATCATGGCCGCCGCCTCCCTCCTCGAGGCCACTCGCCTCCTCTCCACCCCGCGCTCGCTCCCTCTCCCGTCCCGCCGCGGCCTCCACCCCCCGCACCTCCTCCTCAGGACCCCGCCGCGCGTCTCCGCTCTGCGCGCCCACCTCCACCGCCCCGCTGCTCATCTCGACGCGCAGGAGCCGCCGGCGGGGAGGCCAGGCGCGCTCCTGGTCCTCGACGCGCTCAGGAGGTCCGTGCTCGACGCCCTCGCGGCGCTCAGGCGGCCCGCGCTCGCGCTCCTGCTGGCCGGCGCGCTGCTCGCCGCGTCGGCGGGTGGGCCGCACGCCGCGGCGCTGGCCGCCTCGGGCGGCCGCGTTGGCGGGTCCGCCTTCTCCTCGCGCTCCTCCTCGTCGTCTCCGTCCTACGGGTACAGCGCGCCGGCGCCCAGGGGCGGCGGGTACAGGGCCGCGCCCTTCTACTCGCCTTCGCCCTTCGTGTCCGTCGGCCCGGCCATCGGCATCGGCTTCGGGGGATCGGGGTTCCTCTTCACCCTCATTGGCTTTGCGGCTTTCCTCTACCTCGCCGGGTTCCTGTCCGACTCGTCCGGCGGTGCCAGTGTGCTCACAGAGACGGAGAAGACCACCGTCCTCAAGCTACAGGTAGGTTTTGGCTGTTGCTTTGGTGGATACATTCACATTTGCACGGGTCACTTGCCATAACCACTTCATTGGTTAGCCGAAAATAGGAGTAGTACATATGTAAACTGTTTTACATTGGCTATTTTTTCTTGTGGCATACTTCCTGATTTGCCGCACCATTTCAACATGATTGGTTTAAGCCTTTGCTTAAATAGCATTGCAACTGAGCCTGACCTTGTGGTTAGTACACCGGATATGTTGCCTAGAATCCATATCAGTGACTGTTTGGATGTGAATAGCTCATTTGTCGCGTGTATATTTTAGCATGTAGGAGTATATTTATATATTTAAGCTTAATTAAGTAGTAATTAGTGCTTGGTATTATTGGCTTTTCAAATCATGATATTTACACAATGTACCTAGATGTACAAAAATAAGACATGCTTACTCCTATTAATTTCGTTATTAGTAGTACGTATCCAATTTAAGTAACAAGGTATAGGCATCCACTTAAAATATTCTAATAAGTTAACATTGTTGGTAGGTTGGCTTGTTGGGCATGGCACGATCATTTCAGAAGGAGCTTGATCAAATAGCTGAGAAAGCAGATACAGCTACCCCTGCTGGGTTGAGCTATGTGTTGACAGGTAAAACAAAAACATACATGCTACTTGATTTTACTGCTTCGGGGTTGTGGTGATGTAGCTGGCATGGGCCTGTAACGCTTCACATTTAAGCCGCTGCCGCCACTGGCTTCCTGCTGCTGCTGCTTGCTTGCTGCTGCCTCTGCTGGTTGGATGCTACAGCTGCAGCCGCAGCCAGCTTGCCAAACAGGCTCAAAGCTATTTATATCACCAATCGCCATGAACTAGTATGCGTCACACACCACATCAGAGCAAAAAAGGTCAAAACTGAACTTGGAACACTGTGGCTGTTGAGGATAACCATCAAGAATAAACATTGGCTGGATTGGGTCTCATTGGGGTGTGTTGCTTTTAGTTGAAGTAATGTACCTAATGTTAGCCTTCTGTTCTGATATGTTTTGGTTCCTTTCATTTTTCATTGGGCCTTGTTCGCCCTTATTGGTGGTAAGGATCGCTTTCATACTTTGCTGGACACAATTTCTATCTGTGTAGTCCATCACGGTGCTGCTTCTTTGTTTTTACGATCTCTATTTTAGGCTAGAATGCATGTTATCTGATACAAAATCAATAATCTTGATTATAGTTCTAATAAAAAAGGGCGTACCCAGTGCAAAGAGCTCCCGCTCTGTGCGGGGTCTGGGGAAGGGTGTTAGTGGCAAGCCTTACCCTTGCCTGTGCAATGCGAGGAGACCGCGACTCGAACCCGGGACCTTCCGGTCACAGGCGGTAAGACTCTACCGCTTGCACCAGGCCCGCCCTTCTTGATTATAGTTCTAATATTGCTTTAAATTGTAATTACATATGCATCATTATTTCCTTGGAAATAAACTATATATAGATTTATTATTTCTGTAAGGCTTATGACCATTCTGCTATTGCCTTGAATTCATGCTGATTGTTTAGTTGTTGTGATGCTGTTCTATAGAGACAACATTGGCATTACTTCGGCATCCGGATTGTTGTATCTCAGCTTACTCATCGGTAAGCCCATCTTTTGCTTTAATTTGTATTCTTTAGCTTATTTAGCAGATTGCAGTTTGTTTCTTGTTTCCATCTAAATGTATCTTTAGGACTTGTCCTGCAATGTCATGTTATGCACAACTCCTATAAAAATGCAAAACAACCGTTTCATTTACATTCCCACTTCATCAGTGATGAAATGATCATAAACTCCTTTTTAGGTTGTAAGTCATATCAATACTTCATGCATGAGTGCCTTATCATGTCTTTAGTGGTAGGGTCATAAAGGTTTGGAATTCAGTAAATTTCTCACTTCAATGCCTATTAATCACGTTTATATTGCTCTAAAAAGGTGGATGTGAAACGAAGCATGGATGATGGTGAGAAACGTTTCAATCAGCTTTCAATTGAGGAGAGAGGCAAGTTTGATGAAGAGACACTTGTCAATGTGAACAGCATCAAGAGGAATAAAGGAGGCAGCCAAAGATCAAGTGGTTTTAGCAACGAGTACATTGTGGTACGTAACAGATGACACCAGGCTTGTCAAATAGTATCTTATGTGCATGCAATGAGTATCTTTTTGCTGAGAGGTTCAGATGCCATTTGTGATTCAAGAATTAAGATTTTTGTCTTAAAAAAAAAACTGCCTTACAAACTCATATTCCAGTTTGTGGGGTGGGGGTATGATTTCCATCATGTATACTGTGTAGGTTTGTGTGATTGAATATTTCTGATTACCTGTTCTAGTATCACTCAGCACAGCAGTGACCACATGATATCTAAGCTTTTTTTATTTCATATTTGCAGATAACCATATTGGTTGCTGCTGAGGGAGTACATAAGCTGCCGGTTATAAATAGCAGCAATGACTTAAAGACAGCTCTACAAAAGATGGGTGCCATACCATCAAGCAAAATACTGGTATTTCTTGCTTGTTTCTTATTGCTCTTGTTATGTCATCAAGTTTAAATTCTAGTCCTACCATTCCTACTCAGGGGTCATTACATGTTGAGGGCCTCTTTGGAACGCAGGATTCTAAAACACCATAATTGGGAAAACATAGGAATAGAATGCCCTACTATTTTGAATCCTATGGATTGAGAAACCACATGAAACTGCAAGATTGAACGTTTGGTTGGAGCGTAGCAAAAACACAGGATTTTGATGAGTGGCACAAAGGAAACTTTTCATGAGATTCAACCTCTTGATAAAATTCCTCCAAAATTCCTATGAAGCAAGCCATTCCATAGGCCTTTGTTCCAAAGGGAAGGAAAATTTCCTTCTAGAATTCTTCCATTTTTCCTTTGTTCCAAAGGGGGGCTGATTGTATTGGGGTAAAATAATGTTAACTGACAGTAACCTGGTTGTCACCAACATCCACAGTTTTGTAAAATGGTCACTCCAAATTTTGATCCAGCCTGGTCCAAAAACAGTTATGTAGTCCATTTCTGTTGTATGAGGCTGTCAGATCTAGTCAGCAAATTTAATATTGCAGCAAATCAATGTTGTGTTGTAGTGACATTTAATAAGCAACATCTTGGTAGATTTTCTTTGGGGCGAAGACAGTAACATCTTGCTAGATTACAAAGCATTTAGTCCAAGTAAGATGTAGTAACTTAGAGATGAAACCAACAAGAGCCTCACGAATTCACTCTAAAAAAATAAAGGGAAAATAAAAATAAGAATAAAAAAAGGGAAAGAAGAAGAACAAACGAACCAACATCTTGCTAGCCTATTTTCTTATAGGTTGTCTGCACTTTGTTCATATTCATATGCTACTATAGTGATGCCGATGCTTCGTTAATCATCTTTACAGGCTGTCGAGGTCCTATGGACTCCACAAAATGAGAATGACACGTTGTCAGAGCGAGAGCTCCTTGAAGATTACCCGCTCTTAAGGCCTCTGTAGAAAGATAAAGTACAGGTTGCCCCTGCAAAGAAAGAACAAGCTGTAGATTCATTTTTGGCGGTTTTCTTATTAACTACAGCGCAGATCTTGCCTTTGTATAAGAAGTATATAATTTGTAATCGACGTCACTGTTAGCCTTCGTTTCAGAACATGTAGCGCACTGCAGGGCAAATCTGCAATTGTCTGTCGATAGTCTTGTTTACGGTTCCTGACACAATAACACAAATTTGTAAATAGAGCCTGCACTTGTGTGCGTACCCGTTCTGATATGCATAATTTTTTCAAAAAATAAAAGAATTGATGAAAAATTGCATGCCAGTTCCGACTTCCAACTTCCAAGGTCCACGGTCTACGGTCTCCAGGCTGCAGTAGAATACCGTGCGTGACATCACTGTGGGGCACCATTTTCTTGTTCTGTGGAAAACAAGATCGTACTTTTTTATGTTGGCCAGCTGCTAATTGCCAGATTGACACAATCACACAAGCAACTTCCTAACCCAAATAGTATATTACATTATGACAAGCAACGAAACTCATAAACATACTTGTACCGTTGCTGGCCTTATCTAACACGCCAATGATCCGCGTCTGATTTCAGTCTGAACACCGAATCCAATTCGCAGCCATTCTCTTCTTAAACAAAGTCCTTAACGACTCAATCCTCTACGTGTTGCGATGGCAGGATCAGTTCCTGTTGAAGTAGGAACCGGCAGCTCACCAGCATCTACCAACTCGTGCATTTTCCATCGCAGATCACCCCTATAAAACCCACACAGGCCAAAGCCCGAAACCGGCAAAAAGCAGCGGCAACAGACTAACAAATCACCCAGCAACGAACATCCATTCCGGGAACTTCTTGGCAAGCCAGGGTGGTCCACGTCAGACAGTAGCAAATCCAAGCAAGTTTGAAATGGCGGCGCAGTCCTGGCTCCTGGCCGCGGCGGCCACGGTCGCTCTGCTGGTTGCGGCGGCGTCCGCGCAGTCCGGCGGCAGCAGCAGCGACGACTGCACGTCGGCGCTGGTGAGCCTGTCCCCGTGCATGGACTACATCAGCGGCAATGGCACGTCGGCGCCCAGCGCCTCGTGCTGCTCGCAGCTCAAGAGCGTGGTGCAGTCCGAGCCGCAGTGCCTGTGCGCCGCCCTCGGCAGCGACGGCGCCTCGACCTCCCTCGGCGGCGTCACCATCGACCGGTCGCGCGCGCTCGGCCTCCCCGCGGCTTGCAACGTCCAGACCCCGCCCGCCAGCCAGTGCAACGGTAAGCGGTTGCCGTGACCGTGTCCGGGGAAATTGTTTGTTTCGGCTTCGATACATTCCACGCTGATTAGTACTCTGTTTTTTTTCCCTCGCTTTCGCTGCAATGAATTGACTCCTTCTGCGGTTGCTTGCTTGCGTGCAGGGTCGTCGGGCGGCGGATCGAAGGCGACGCCTTCCCTGCCATCTGGTGGTGCGTCGCTCCGGGGGCCGGCGGGTCTTGTGCTCGGGCTCGTCGCGGCTGCGGTTTACGCCGTGGCAGCTGCGTGAGCGTTGTGATTCAGGAATCAGGATGCGTTGCGTCGTGTCAGCTTTCGTTTTTCAGAACGGCCAGGGAGGATGTTGAGTGGTGTGTCTGTGTCTATGACTTTGTCCCATTCGTGAAATTGGTTGATCCGGTGATTCCCACATTCGCAATAATATTTGCCAGTAATGTGTGCCATGGACTCATGGTTTCAATTTTCAACTCTCCATGTCTTACTTAAAAACGTGGTAGGCCAGTCCGGACGAAAGCTTTATTTCTATTTAATGAGTTGATACGTTAGCAAAAATGATAATTCGGCATCAGAACTATTAGAAGGAAGGTGATATCAGTTTTATCTAGATGAAACCTAGCAATCGTTTCCAATGCATTGCAAACTAAGTGAAACTCCATTGAGACTTGAGAGTGTTTTGTTTCATCTCCACGCATTGGAAACCAAGTGAAACTCCAATAGCAACATTTTATTTCATAACACTATGCAATATTTAAACGCATAAACCTATAAAATTGTGAAATAAACTATGCATTGTATGAATTTGTTTATTAATAGTATAAACTTTCATTACTAGAACAATCCAACATATTGCATGGCATATTTCAAATTATAGACAGACAATTGATTTTTTTTATTTAGAGCAATACTTTTCAATCGAAATATTACATGTAACATTTCAAATTATAGGGGAACTGTTTCATTGTTACTAAACAATGAATTTCCATTGCTAGAACAATCCAAAATATAATAAGAAACAATTCGAAATATATAGATATAGGAATAGTTTAATTGTTATATTGGAACAATGAATCCTGACAACAAAAAATATAAAAATCAAGGAACATTTCAATTAAAGAGCTGTTTTGTTGGAATAATGGTTTCTTGTTGCTAGAAAAATCAAAATATACTAAGGAACACTTACAACGATATGTGTGAACAATTTAATTATATTGTAGGAACAGTAACATATATATAAAAATGTTAAAAAGAATCATCACAAAGGCTGAACGAAAATATGAAAAAAAAATGCCAGGAAATTAAAAGGAGAAGATAATAGTCAATCAAATGACAATGAAGAAAAAAACACAAAAGACGTTGACTATATGATCAGATATTCAGATCAGAAAAAGAAAGAAAAAGATTGCCTAGTGATGGGACATGGGCCTGGCCTGCTTGTAGCGGCCTGGCCGGGTGGAGGTAGGCCAATTTCAACACGCCAGGCAAGGAGGTAGTGGAGCCCTAGTCGCCAAGATCGCCGAATAAAGGCATGGAGCGGATGAACCAGCACGACAACCTTCAAAGGAAAAAATGGCCTCGCGTGGGAGAGCAACAGCAGCGCGCTTCTGGCTCTTGGCCGCGGCATCGCTGCTCGTCGCGGCGGCGTCCGCGCGATCCGTCCCCGGCGAGTGCACGTCGGCGCTGGTGAGCCTGTCGCCGTGCGTCGACTACATGTGCGGCGACGAGGCGACGGCAGCGCTCGGCCGGTACTCAGTGGCGGAGCCAGCGATTTTGACTAAGGAGGATCGGACAAACATGATCGTCTTTTTTATGTAATAAAACATACATAATTATATGTTTCAAGAAATTTAAAAAAAATTACACTATTTATAACCAAAATCATAATATTTTAATAAAAATGGGTGAAAATGATTTTTTTTTTGCTGTAAATTTAAAGCCACTGCCGGTGCTGCTCGCAGCTCAGGTCCGTGGCACGGTCGAGGCCGCAGTGCCTCTGCGCCGCGCTCGGCGTTGACCGGACCAGCGCGCTCAGCCTCCCTGTTGTGTGCAACGTCCAGACAGTCAGCGAGAGCGAGTGCAGCGGTTCCGTGCGCGCGGGCTGGACACAGGCGCTGCCGCGTTTTGAAGGCGACGCTGTCTTACCTGGCATCACACGGTACGTAGCTACAGGGGGTCGGCGTTGTTGGGCAAAATATTCGGCGTAAACATATCCTCCATGCAATCGTGAAAACCCTCTTTTTTCGAGAACGCGTGAAAAAACTCTTTGAAAATATATTTAATAACTAATAATAGTTTCCTAAAACCTTGAAACTATGCACATCTATAGTGCATCTATTGATGAATATTGCCACGAAATTTGAGATTCAAACTCCATCTACAAATTCCTGGAATTTCAGGTGCGTATGAAAATTGAAATTTTTTGTTTTCGTATGAATTTTTCTAGATGGAGTTTGAATCTCAAACTTTGTTACAATGTTCATCAATAGACGTACTTTGTTTTTTTTTTAACTCTTATATATCTATTCATAGAGGGTTTTCATGATTGCGCCGAAGATGTAGTTTGTACTGAATATTTCATCACGGTGTTGTTGTAATAGTCAACATACAAGGATGTCATCGACTCGCTACGTTGTTGGTTTAATAGTGAGCAGACGAGAAGGATGCTCAGTGTTAAAGTATGAAATATAAATGGAATAATAGAAGATGAAGAACTTGTATTTTTCATTAATCTTATGACCGGATATATATACAAGGTGAATTCGCTCCGTGGGGTGGTGGGTTGTGCTCGGGGCTCACCGTGGTCGTGGTTTACGCCGTGGCAGGTGCGTGAACGTTGTGATTCAGGAATCAGGATGTGTTGCGTCGTGTGGTTTTGAGTGGTGTCTATGACTTTGTCCCATTCGTGAAATTGGTTGGCTTGGTGATTCCTATGGTCGCAATAAATTTACCGGCAATGTGTGTCATGGTTTCACTTTGGTACTTTCCATGTCTTACATACATTAGTAAAAATGATAACATGGCACAAGAATTGTTAGGGGAGAGGGGATACGAGTTTCATCTAGATAAAACTTAATGCACACCGTTTTCAATGCATTGAAAATTGAGCGAAACTACAGTGGGAGTACTTTATTCCATCTTCATGTGTTGGGAATTGAGTGAAAAACTCCAATGGAAACATTTCATTTCATAACACTATGCAATAACAATATTTAAATAATAGACCTATAGAATTATGAAATAAAACTTTACATTGTATGAATTTGTTTATTAATATGATAATTTTTCATCACTAGAACAGTGAAACATATTGCATCGAACATTTTAAATTATAGACAAACAACATATTTTTTATTTAGAACAATGCTTTTCATTGTAGACCAATCCAAAATATTACATGCAACATTTCAAATTATATAGCAACTGTTCCAAAATATTACATGTATGAACAATGAATTTCCATTACTAGAACAATCCAAAATATAACAAGAAACAATTCAAAATATATAGGAATAGTTGAATTGTTAGAACAACGAATTTTGACAGAAAAAAAGCATGCAACATTTCAAATCACAGAGTTGTTTTGTTGGAATGATCACTTCTTGTTGCTAGAAAAATCAAAATATACCAAAGAACGCTTAGAATGATATGTGTGAACAATTTAATAATATTGCAGGAAGAAAAAAGTATATACAAAACAAAAAAGTAACAATATAAGTAAATGTTAAAAAAAAGAAATCATAAAGGCTGAAACAAAAATATGAAAAAAATGCCAGGAAATTAAAAAGGAGAAGATAATTGTCAATCAAATAACAATGAAGAAAAAGCACAAAAAACCGTTGATTATATGATCACATCAGGAAAAAAAAAATTTGCCTAGTGATGGGACATGGGCCATGGCCTGCTTGTAGCGGCTTGGCCGGGAGGTCGACAATTTCAACAGGCCGGTAGCGAATTTCTGGGGTGGGCAAGGAGGCAGTGGAGGCCGAGATCGTGAATCTAGTCTCCGCGCGGGCCGGCCCCAGCGAGTGGAATTTTATTTTATTTTTAACACCTTTTTAAACTAATTTTAAATCTAACATTGTTTTTTCTTCTTCTAAAACTAACACTTTTGACCGCGCCTATTGCCATGGCGCGGCGAAACGTCTGTGCTGCGCCATGCATGGTGGCGCGGCGGGAGTATGACGTGGCGAAGACCGGGTTCGCTGATCGGTGGCGCGGCAGAGCCGGCTAAAAGGCCCGTGGCCCAGTCCCGCCCGCCGCGTCCACCCTTTGCCCGCCGTACTGCCGCCCGGCGATGCACCCGCCGCCCGCCTGCCGCCGCTGCCGCCGCTTCCGCCCCATACCGCCGCCGCCGCCATACGCCGCTGCCGCCATGCCGCGTGCGCATGCGCCCGCAGCCGCCACCCACCTCCCGCCGCCGCCGCCCTCCTTTGCTGCCATGCAGACACCGCTCCCAACTGCCGCATGCCCTTCTATCTATCCCGTGTCTACCTGCCGCCGCCGCCGCGAGGTACGCCCCTAGTGAGTCTAGTTATACATTAGTTGTTGTAGTTAGCCTTGTATAGATGCTAATATTAGATTAGTTAGTATAGTTATAGTTAGAATAGGTATTAATATTACTATGGACATTACGTACGACGATTTCGACGAATTGGTGAAGTTTCTTGAAATACTTTTGTAGATGGATTGTTGTGTTAGGGTTTTATATGGAGAAAGTGTTAGGAGAGAAGATTATATGTTTGAGGATATGGAAGAAGAATTGGAATGGTTTGATGAACCTCCTAGCTTCAACGACCTTTGTGTTCGTTTGAATGCAAAGTTTGACGGTGATTTCACACTAAAGGGGAGGTTTGATACTGGGAAGACTAGGGCACACTATGTCCTCATGCCCTTGCGCGACCCTGCTCACTGGTCCCACTACACTAGGGTGCTCCAAGATTCCAATGTGTCCATGACTGAGGTGGTGGTGGAGAATGGGTACAGGATGCAGAGTGTCCAGGACGGGTTGTCCATTGACGGTGTTGGATGCAATGAGCATGAATTGGGGGTCGAAGAGGAAGCAGCTTCAGGCTAACATGGATTTGGACGGTCAGTTGACATAGGATCAGTTTCATTCAAGTCAAGTAGGTTGTATAAGCAATGATTTCGATGTGAATGCGTTTGAACTGGAAGAGGAGGAGCAGGAGGAGGAGGACATGATCGGTGATGTAGTTAGCAGTGATTCGGACGATTCAGATGGTGACCAGAGAGATAGACATGCTATGCCCATACCGGTTGATGCCATGCCAGTACCTGTTCATGGTATGCCATCACCAGTACCAACTGAGGTTTTGCATGCTATCTAGGCTCAGGGTAGACTAGTCACATATTTGCCAGCAAATGATACCCCCTATGATTCATGGGGCAGAATTAGCGAAGTGCAGCAATATGTTCCACCACCACCTTACACAGCGACTGAGCTTGAGCAACTAAGGTCGATGAACGTACCTTTCAGGGGCGTTCTAACTATAGGGATGTCAGCATGACAGATATGGCAGTTTGTGACACCGGTCTTCAAATGTGTAGGAAATCATTGTATGACTATGAGAAAGAAATTCTTAGGAAGGGGATGATATTCAATACAATGTCAGAGATGAAGCTCTTCCTTCAGGACTATGTTGTGTATCACCATAGATTGTATAGCGTCACTCGTTTGGACCAGGACTTGAGGTACCACGTGATATGCAAAAACGACTGTATGTGGAGGTTAAATGCACGAAAGAGACAAAGTGATGGCAAGTGAAGGATAAATAAAGTTGTCGAACCTCACACTTGCCTAACAAATAGGGGGAAGGAAAATCATCAGTAGCTCACTGTATGTTACCATGCCCATCGTATATTGGGGCTCGTTGATGACAATAACGACATTTCGGTGTCTTCTTTACAACAGTCCATATCTAGATTAGTTAAGTACGATGTGAAGTACGGAAAGGCTTAGCGTGCTAAGCAAATTACCCTGGCGATTCGTTGGGTAGTTGGGAGGAAGCGTACAACAGGATGCCCCGTATCTTATGTGCAATGCATTACTACAACCCTGGCTTGAAATGGTTTGTGGACACCAGAGGGATGTGTTTTCGAGACCCGTTGAGGCATGTCCTCTATCGTGTGTTCTGGTCGTTCACGCAAACGGAACATGCATTCCAGTTTTGTTGGGCAGTCGTACTTGTTGATGGCACTTTCCTGATAGGAAAGTACAGGGGCACCTTGATGATGGCTGCTGCTGTTGATCCTGAGGACCAGATAGTACCCATGGCATTTGCTTTGGCAGAGGGAGAGAACAATGAATTGTGGCCATGGTTCATGCGGCTTCTACGTGTACAAGTGCTTGGCCCATCTCGCACTATATGTTTGATCTCAGACCGTCACCCAGGGCTTCTTAATGCTGCAGCTGAGCATATAGATGGGTTCCCGCCTCTAGTGCATAGATGGTGCATGAGACACTTTGCCGCTAATTTCTGGCGGCGTTAGAGGAAGCAGGAGGTATGTGACAAGGTAAAGGCTCTATGTTGTGTACGTACAGAGCACCAGTTCAAGGAGACAAAGAGAGAACTAGACAAGATGATAAATGAAGCGGAAAAGGCCTGGTTAGAGGCGCAGATGGGACATAAGGCTCAGTGGGCGTTAGCATATGACAAGGGGTGTTTCAGGTATGGCATCATGACCACTAACTCCTCAGAGTCCTTCAACCGTGTATTCACCGGAGTTTGATCGTTGCCTGTGTCTGGAATTGTTGAGTTCTCCTTTCATAAGTGCAACGAATATTTTGTCAAGAGGTGGAAACTTGCGCAGAGGAATATAGCTGAGCAGGGGCGTTTTGGAAAGGCCGGAGCAGAACATTTGAAGGAGGCCGAGGAATTGGCCAATCAGCACACCGCAGAGCCATATGGACCTCACCGCGATATCTTTAGTGTACGGGGCAAGGGTGGCACAAGCTTGGGCGGCGAACGTTATGGTGGACGAAACTATCGAGTTGATCTTGAAAAGGTAGAGTGCAGTTGCAACGTCACTCAGATCATGCATGCTCCTTGCTCTCATATGATCATGGCCTACAGGGTTCGTTGGTACAACTATGAGAATTTACCATATATGTCACCCTTGTATCTACGTTCAAACACCGTTAGTATTTGGGAGATGAGCTTCGAGCCATACCTTGACCCAACATAGTGGCCACCTTATAATGGTTATGACTACGTGCCGCATCCAGATCTAATGAAGGTAGGGAAGGGTAGGAGGAAGAAAAAACGACTCAAGGGGGACATGGACGCTATGAGAGGGTACGGCGAAGACATGTACGGAGGGGGAGACTTCAATGAGACCCGTGGTAGGAATCTTTGCTTCGTTTGCAAAGTCCCTGGTCATAAGGCTAGCATGCATAGAAAACAAGGGCAGCATGTGCTTTCATATTGTTAATGTTACTTTGAATATATACATGTGCTTTTCATATTGTGTTTGTATTGCATAACAAGTAGTTCAAATTTTGCAATGCTACATAATGTTAATTTAAATATTGTTAATTTGAATACTCTAACTCTTTGTTTATCAATTTGTAACAGGATAGCCCCTCCCACGCAGCATCAGTTGTATCCCCTTCTTGAGGTAGAGTACGACGACCCGCACCAAGCACACTTCTTGACTGACACCGACGCAGAGGTGCCCTTGCCCCACACCTATGTTGGCTACACTCTCACTGTGTTGCCTACAAATCTGAAGATACAGAGGGATCCTTACACTCCTGAAAATTAGTTGGTTATGTCGAACGAATATTGTCGTCTGAAACTTGCAGACTCATGAACCAATACAAATATTATGTGGCAACTTGCCAACTTATTAACTTGCGCACGGAATCCATTTATTTGCTTCATATTCGTTTCAATGCGTCGCGGCAGCACTTGTAGTTGTTTACAGCACTGACAACAACTCCCGTTCAATCGAAATTGAGGCTGGTCGGCTGCTGTCTGCATCCAGGTCCTACCGCGCCGTGGGCCTTGGTGCGTCACTGTCGCGCCATTGGCTATGGCACGGCAGAACCTGGGCTTAGGGTTGCGCGCCAAACGAGAACATCGATCTGCCAAACGTGTCGCGCCGTGGGCCTTGTTATTTTACATTGATCTGATGCTAATAACATAAATTACATGATACTGTTTTAAAATACATGGGAAACATGCAAGATATATATGCCAGCCAACCGTATTCGAAATAATTTCACTCGATTTTATTCGTTTTAGAAATTCTCAACGCATTCGCTATTATTAAAAAACTTAGATGCATCGGAGAGCGACAAACGGATGGGTCGGAGGGTGAAAAACGGATGGGATCACTTAAGATTGACCATGGGTAATCCGAGTACATGATACATGGGTATAATACATCAATAGTTCAAAAGAAAAAACAAGACAACACAATGAAAGTTCTAGTACATAGCTACATTGATCATTAATAAAGCATGGAACTAACAGACGGCGCAATAAAAAACCCTCAGTCAGAAACATACTGAGTAAGCAACTCGTTATCTGAGTACCAATCATCTACCACAACCCTGTTGCTATGGCTAGGGTCACCTGCATTGCCCTGATCTACCTTTCGTCTGTAGTAAGCGGCCTCCACTTCATCTACGGCCTCTGCGGACTGAGTGAAGAACGCATCGTCATCCTCCTCCGTCTGCAAGCCCGTCTCTGCTAGAGCGATGAGCTCGCTCAGTTTGCCAGTGTCGTCCTCAGCCTCCTCCGCCTGCAAGCCCTTCTTTGCTAGAGCGATGAGCTCGCTCAGTCTGGTAGTGTCGTCCTCATCCTCGTCCCTCTCATCAGACAGCACAATCGATGATTGAACGGTGCGACCAGCTCGCGTTCTGTGCTCATCTAACTTCTTTTACTCATACCTTACATGAGTCACCTCTCCGTCATGGTCCTTGCTGCATCCAATTACTTCATGTATAAAATGCAATCAGTTAGCAACGCGATTATATTATATTTAAAATCAGGCAACGAAAAATATGGCCTTCAAGCACTCACTGGCACATAATGCAACAACATGCTCATTCAAGACCTGTATCTGTACTCTTGTCTCCTCCCTTGCCTCCTTGCTTGCTCTCTCCTCTAACACCCTTCGTCTCTCCAATCTCCATTTGTCAAGCCCAACATCGATCGGGTTACGAATACCGCGTTGTCTAGCAAACTCACGCATCTTGTCTTTGTGATGTTTAACGAATAGGTTGATGTAATCAGGTCCAAATCCTCTCTTCCGTGCAATTACTTGCCTCCCCGTCAGTTCATCCAAGAACTTAGCTTGACCATCATAATATTTCCACATGCATTTCATAGTACTCTGTTCAAACGAAAAATTATATCATATATGTCTTAGCAAAATAAACAAAATATGATTTCATGTTTACCACAAAAATAACCAACCTCATCATAGTCATCCATATGGCCGCAATAATGGCCTATTCCAAGCTCCGAAGGGACTAGGCCATAGTTGGATTTAATACCACATTCGCACATGACAAGAGGTGCTTTATAAATTACCCTTTCTTTCTTTTTTTCCTTAACCTTTGGCGGTTCTTCCGGCCATTGGTTCTTAGGACCATACAACCACTCCTTGAAACGACACTTCGCCATTGAAAACACCTAAATAAGGTGACATTAGTACATGAACACATATAGCTCAACATTTGAACACATACACTTTGCACTTACTTTATGCTTGTTTGGACACACAAACTCCAACGTATTCTCAGGGTTTATCACAACTCGATCTCCGTAATAACACGGAGGAGGTTCCTCGAGTCGTCTAACTGTGGCTAAGTGCTTCTCCTTAGCCGTCATTGAAGGGGGGTTAGGGGGGAGGTGGAACCCACCGCTCGAAGTGCTCTCGTAGATGTCGCTCTCTCCACCAATCGTCGAAAAGGAGGTATCTGAGGTCAAACTTGTTTGCACCATCGATCCACTGAAAGAAAAAGCACCACTCATGGGTCTACACAACAAAATTTCAACATAATATTAGTAACCTAGTAATACAAATGAAGAAAAAAACATACGGAAATAATTACTTACATTAAAACGACTGCATGTGTAGAAGCAACGAGCCGCTGTGACCAGATGTCTCGATTGAAACACGTCGGCCGGACAACCACAGTCACAGTTAGGGACAGGGAGGTCAGGAGGGACGGGGACATCTTTGCTAGACTCGTCGGGGTACAATTCTCTAGGACGACCCCGTTTTCGTCACAACTGCTCCCGAAACATGTCTTACGTCTAATAAAATGGTTCAAAATAAACATCAATCAAAACAACGCAAATTAATGTAAAATATAATAATTTGCATTGCAACTCAAATAATGTAGCCAACACTTATAGCCACAGAAATATACATGGTAAACATACTTCTAACTAAATAATTAATCTTAACATCGGCAAAATCAAACCATAGTCCATAGTTCCCAAACATAATTTTCCTCTTAACCTTAACTCCCATTCATAATATTTCAATCCACCATTCAAACGAAAATAAAAAGTGCGTCATTACCTTGAATGAGGCCGAGGAGGGAGGAAGGCAGCCGGGGAATGGAAGGGAAGGGAGGGAGGGAGGCGGCAACGAAGGGCCGGGTGCCCGACAAACTTGGGAGATAACGGAGGCGCGCGCGCAAAGTGGACGCGGGCAGCAGGCAAGGCGCGAGCGCGGCGGCGGGGCAGCAGATGGATGGGCAGGCAATGCGGGCCTTTTAGTTGGTCTACGCGCGCCACCGATCGAGCGCGTCATCGCCAGCGCCAAGATCGGTGGCGCGACAGACCTTGCCACGTCACCGGTCAGCGAACCCGGTCTTCGCCACGTCATACTCCCGCCGCGCCACCATGCATGGCGCGGCAGAGACGTTTCGCCGCGCCATGGCATTAGGCGCGGCCAAAAATGTTAGTTTTAAAAAAAAAATAGTGTTAGATTTAAAATTAGTTTACAAAAAGTGTTAAAAATAAAAAAAACAGCAAGTGTACATCAATGCTGGTGAGTCTGTTGTCGTTCGTCGACTACATTTGCGCCGACGAGGCGATGGCGGCGCTCAGCCGTTGCTGCTCGCAGCTCAGCAGACTATTCGTTTTGTCGTATTTGGCTTATATAAGCCATGGTTTATCAGCCAACGAACAGTATTTTTGTCTCACACCAAACCAGCCTAATACTTTTACATGGCCATGACTTATAATGCAAACGAACAGGGCCGTGCTCGGTCGAGGCCGCACAGTGCCTCTGCGCTGCGCTCGGCATCGACCGGACCAGCACGCTCAGCCTGCCCCTCCGTCCCTACCTGAGTACCTGTTGTGTGCAGCGTCCAGACGGTGCCTCATAATTTTTTTTTCCTCAAGGCACCCCATGGTATGGTACGTAGCTCCAAGGGGTTGGCGTTGTTGTAATAGTCAGCAGAGAAGGATGCCCAGCATCAGCGTAGATTTTCAGCTATGCGTTGTGTAGTTGGCACGGGTTTTCTGTTCATTTCAATGATCAGAAATGGTGCACAGGCAGCATTGTCAAGCGTCAAACACCACTTGTACTCAGCAAAGACGTGAATAGTGCAGAAACAGAATTACACGTCTGGGCTAAAATTGATAAAACAGTTCTTGGACCCCCACCAGTATCCTGTGATTACATAGTAGCCTCACTGAGAAACAATTAACACAGTTTAACTTTCAAACAAGTTCATGCCTCAGGCGGCAACTGTGGTTGCAGCTTCAACAGGTGCATTGTGGCCGACGAGTTCACGCCTCGCGTACTCCCTCGCCCCGTCCTTGTCGACAATCTTGATCACAAAGTTCTGGGGCGCAACAACCAATCGCAGCCGAATCTCCTTAATGCACTTGTCAACAAGATCTACTGCTTCCTCAACAGTCATGTCCGGGTGGTACAACTTGTCCATCAGAGACAAGCAGAAATATGATCCGTACCCAAAAGCACCCTTGTCAATTTTGTGCAAGGTTGCAATGTAGTCGATGTAGTACAGGGAAGCGCCAACATCCTTATCATAACCACCAAGAATAATATTGACCATATATGGATTCTGACAAGGTAAATATGAAACATGTGTCAGGGGAGAGGAATGTTAATGTATTAAAACCTCAATAAAGAGGATAATACAAAGCAGACAAAAAATGAAGAAAAAGGTGTTATCAACGAAAGTGCTCCTAGAAAAATAGCAAAACAAACAAGTATTATTGAACATTGGCTGCAATTCTTTATGAATGAGATAACAAATGGTGGCAAATACAGCCCAGTGCTCCCTCAAAATACAATATATAGCAATTAGAACCAATGCAATTCAATCACAGGCAAATACTACAACATGATAAACAGTGCCACCCATTGCAACGATCAATCTGAAATCAGAGCGGATCTACTTGTACATGAATTACTGGTGTCTACAGGAGTTCCATGAACATGAACCTACTGCTGGAAAACTGAAGGCATGCTGCTAAAATTGTTGGGGAATGCAAAGCATACACATCAAGCAGGATTATGCCACCTAATCTGCTACCATGTTTTACTTTGACTTATCTTAAGACTTATTTGGGTATGGGCTATGGCCGCATGATAAATTATGGTATATATATACCAAATAAATGGCAGACATCACACTGGAAAGATAGGGTGTAAATATGTAATCGTTTTTTAACTGTTCTGGGTTCTGGCTTAAAGATAACAATAATAGCAAGATACCTAGACATCAAGAAATAGACATATATAACATAAATATGATTTCCATGGCCTAAGAATTTTGTAGCTAGTCCACATCACACAGTTGTGCTACAATTCAAATACAGGAATCTGCACCACACAAATTTGTTCAAACTAGAGCAATGAACAGCATGGTGCTAACTGATTCTAGGAGCAAATCTCATATGCAACACCATATATTTCCCCTCAGACAACACAGGGGATGGCCTTAAACTACAGAGGCATTAAAAAAACAATCTTTGGCAAGCCTGCACGATTCAATTCACCAAATCTCATCTGTTCATTAGAAGCTGCCATGTGATGTTCTGTTTTTCACTAGAAGATGTTAGGTTACTACTGAATATTAGTAAATGACTGGAACTGAACCAGTTCGTCCACAAACCACTAAAACAAATGGGTAAAGTGCTTAGAAAACTCGGAGGCATGTCTCTTACCCCCTGTTCTAATTGCCCATAATTCCTCAATCGTACCACCCATGCCCCTGGCTTATGAAATCAGCCCCTCTTCACAAAATTAACTTGCTCTGTAATCACCCTCGACTACAACTTGAACAACATGCAATAATCTCCATCCAATCGAACCTTAGAACGCCCAAATCGCCCTTACACCTGACTACGCCTAACCCTAATCTACCCCGAACCAAACTCTAGAACCCCAATTCCACTCTAAAAGACCAACCTTTTCGCAGGCAAACCCAGTAGCGCAAAGAGAGGAACAAGATTAATTCGGATTAGTACCTTGCGAAGGGCTGTGGCGAGCTCGCCGCGTGTGAAGTTGGCGGCGGCGGCGGTTGAGAGCGGGATGGTGTTGCGGAACTGGTAAAGGTGGAGGTTCTTCTGTATGAACTCCGTAAATTGCACCCTGCGCCAATAGAAACGCCCCCAAATCAGGACCCACGGAAACCCAGGCAGATCGGGATCAGATCGCGCGACACACACAAAAACCCTAGAAAAGCGAACATGGAATCGACGGGCCGGGCCGCCGAACGGACGGATCGGCGAGGGCGGAGGAACCTACCGGTCACCAGGCTCCCCTGAAGCGCCCATCAGCTTGTGCGAGTCGAGGACCATCACCTTGTCCTCGTCGGTCTTGTGGACGAGGATGCTCTGCACGGCGGAGGTGTCGGCCGCCACCACCGCGAAGTCGCGGCCAACCACGCCCAAAACGCACTCCATTGCCGGGACTGGACTGGATTCCTCGCTTGTGTGGTGCTCCGATGTTGCGCGAGGAGAGAGAGACGGGCGTATATACGTAGGGGGAGGAACGAACCGGAAAGAGTTCACCGAGTTCGTCTTGGAGCAGAAGAAAGAGGAGAACGTTCGGATTTTTTTCGGTGGGCCTGGTGTCTTCGCAGGTGTGTGGCGAGCTGGCTGGGCCTTCTTCTGATTGCTATATGCTGGCTGGGCAGGCCTTCTTTAGTTCTTTTCTTGTTGTGATGAGCCTTCTTTTTTTTTGGTTGTTGTTGTGATGAAATTGCAGTATTCAGAAACCGGATTCTTCTCAATTTTACTGATCTCAATGGTGCAAGCCAGAGGCCCCCTTGATTTATTTATATTTAATTATTAGTCAAGTGCGCTCCTTGATTTATTTAGTTATTAGCCAAGCGCGGAAAACCCTTCCCTTTCCTGTTACCATCAGACTTTACCAATACGAACTCCTCTGCGTGTTGGATAGAAACTCGTTTAGGTTACGGCAGCACCTGACGAACCCGCCTCGCGTCTCACGCCCTTGCGTCTCCCGCCTTGCGCCATGCACTCCTGCATGTTGCGCCTCGCACGGTCGCAGCGGTCCCCGTGCACCACCGCTCATGCGCTTGCCCCCCTCGCCTCCGCCTCGCCGCCTGCGCGGCGCCCCTACACCTCGCGCCTCGCATGGTCGCACCGACCGCCCGCGTCGTCGCGCGCCCCCACGCCGCGTCTTGTGCTGCCAGCACACCGCCTGCCTTTCACACCGTGCGCCTCCAGACAAAGACGTTGCCGCGTCTCGCGCCTCGCATACTTACCGCACTGCACACCATCAAACCTTCATTGGGCGTGACAAGTAGATGAGCATGCGTTGCAACCGTATGTTTCATGCATTTCAGATATATATTGCATATGTTTCACTGGATGTTGCAAAAGTAGATCTGGTGTTGCATATGTTGCAATGGCTATACACGTGTGTTGCAAAGTGTATGTTTCCAATGTTTTTGTTGTTTCAAACGTATGTTGCAAGTGTTTCATATAGATGTTGCATATGTTGCAGTGGCTATACACGTATGTTGCAAGTGTGTGTTTCCAAATGCTTCAGCTGTTTCATCAAGATGTTGCATGTTTTCATCTGGATGTTGTATATGTTGCAGTGGTTATACACGTATGTTGCAAATGTATGCTCCAAATATTTCACCTATTTCAGACGTACTCCCTCCGGTTCTCTAAAGCAAGTCGTTTTGGACATCGACACGGTCTTTAAGAAACAACTTTGACTGCAACTTTTTGCTATAAAATATCTATAAAATATAGTCAATATATACTTTTATAAAACTACATTTCGAGATGAATCTACTTACATCACTTTCATATTTTCAAACTCAACCCAAAAGAAGTTATTTATAGTCAAAGTTTAAAATGTTTGACTTAAGACAACCTCAAAACGACTAGCTTTATAGAACCGGAGGGAGTATGTTGCAAGTGTTTTATCTGGATGTTGTTATTTGTTGCAGTGGTTATACACATATGTTGCAAATGTATGTTTTAATTGTTTCATATGGTTTCAATACGTTACAGTCCCCACGCGCTCTGACTTATGGGCACGCACTCGCTGCACGCACCCATCTAGCGCTGTCTATCTCTGTTATGCGGGCCAGCTCTAATAGTTGGATGTGCACACAACGAGCAGCCAGTGCCTAAATAGCCGAGCACTCCCTAGTCAAATCAAAGTGCATGCACGCATGCAGAGCACAGCGGGCCAGTACCAAACGAACGCAGAATGAGACACCCCTACACCACTAGGCTTTGGTCCCCACGGTGGAGCATGCAGCATGCAACCAGGGTCATCACCACGGGTATGCGCGCTATGCTCCCACCCTCTCTCGCATGCAGCTGGCGGGCCTCACGCACACGCTCTCCTGTGCAGGCGCAGCAGCAGCACATGCGGACTCAACAGCAGCAGGTGCAGGGCGCGAAGCACACGGGCAGGCGGCAGCAAGCTCGCAGGTGCAGCAGCAGCACGCACGGACCCAATAGCAACGGCGGGCGCAGGGCGCAAAGCATTGTGGTTAAGTGCAGCAAGCCAGCAGTCTCAGCAGCACGCGAGTGTCCGAGCGCTAGCATGACCCTATAGGTTAAGACAATAATCCAACCACCCGTCTGTTTCAAGAAAAAAAAACGCATCGCCTTTCGTTCTCCAGGCACGCAAAAACAGATCGGGACCGGGCAGCATGGAATCAATGGAATATTCCAGCGAATACAACCGGAACGGAAGGAAATTTGTAGCCTCGTATCATACTTCCATGAAAGAACAAGCAAATCTACGTAGCTTATCTTTATCATCGTATCACAGATGACAATATCTACTTACAACCGCCAAAACATTGCCTTGGAAATTTACCGTGGGAATTGTTGTGGGATACATGGATGATGTGTATCAGTGTATGAACACTTTTACAATCACCTAATCTAAACATGGCACCGGGAAATCACCTGAATAGCCACCGCAGGCCGAGCGAAGTGATGCACAACGGTCAACGTCCATGCGCAACACTTCGCAGAATCCAAACCATGCTGCATTATCCGCTCAGCGCCGCTTCATTCATGTAAAGTAAGGGAACGGGATACCCATGGCCCAACATGCAGTGCAAGGTTAACAGCTAGCTATCAAAATTATCTCGAGACAAATGCCGCTATGTATCTATTCAATCACTAGATTGTCAAGAAGAGGACGTTCCAGATGTACATTACCACCGAGCATTTTGCCGTTCAGTAAGCTCCTGCGCATAAAAATAACTCTATCAGTCAAAAATGTCGCTAATTAAGACAGTGTTGTGCAGATGCAACCAGAATGTTTCAATGATTTACAATCAGCCTTCCAAGATTTCCTCTCTAGCATGTCATGAGCATCTAACCAAAAATCTATGCAAATGGAATTTACTGCCAATGCAATGTTACGAGAGCTCCTAACAATGTTCACCAGGCAGGCAGGCACCAATAGCAGCCCAGTAATTGAAACCTCAGTTTTGAAGCGAATGCAATCAGAATATAAGTTACTTGTGACAATGTACAGGCTTGCAGATGCAAATAATATCTGGGGGGCAGGAGCATCAAAACCTTACACTCGTCGATTGGAGCTCCGCCATCACATCGTTGTTGCTATCCTCCTGAAATACCATAACACTCGTAAAAGGGATTCCAGATAATAAAAAATATTCCTCGACTCTTAAGCTAAAAGTATAACTTATCACCTCAAGTAACAAATCTTTTCTGGTTATCAATCCTACAACACGAGAAGGCCTAGGAACAACAAATATATGTCTCAATCCAAGTTGACGGAAGAGATTGTACACCTGAAACCATCGGTATAAAGATTATCACACAACTGACTCAGCAAAATAGATATAAGATCCAAAAGTAAAAGACATGATTTACCTTTGCCAACGACATGTCCTCTGGCACTATGTATGGTGAAGGATTTAAAAATGGGGCAAGATCCAAATACAACCCCAGTTCATCCTCTGTCAAATGAATATCATCAATTGACTTTCCTTTACTTGATGCTGGTTTAACAAAGTCACTAAAATTGTGCCTAAGTAATAGAAAAAATATTGCATTATTACCAGAAAACGTGCATTGGATGTGCTATTATATTGGCTTATAAATAGAAAAACAAAAACCTGTTCAGTACGCCTGGCCCACAAGGGAAAGGACTGTTCTGGAAATCTACTTTAGCTTGTAGAGGTACCAGTAAGTGGCTGCAACAAGAGGACAACAAGATCGGTATATTGATTAATATATGCATAATATAGTTCACCTTACTGGCCCATTGACTAGTCTTAACTTATTGACCTTGGTCTCCTTCACAGAATGCAATAATTAAAACCCCCAGTTCCCAAACATTAAAAAAAGTTCAAGAGTGTATAGCATTGCATCTTACCTACGAAGTATAAGACCTATGACAAGTGACTCGCCATTCTGCCCACGGTCAACAACCTGAACCAAGAAAAGAATGGGAGAAAAAATCAATTAGTCAAAACCCCACGAAAACTTTGTTTAACAACTGCGAACGAAACTTACAGGGAAGCCATTATGCTTGTTGGTTCGCAAAACGAAAATGATATCAACGACCCTTGAAACACGCGGTAGACAGACAACCTTAAATAGGTGGCAAAGGATTGGATGCATCAGAACTGGTAATAATAGTGATGCATGGTAATGTCCACAGTCCACTTAAATAGATAAATGGAGTAAAAACTTCAGAACCTTTTGATTCTTGCACGCATCCCTTGCTTTCATATTTCTCATGACTTGCTTAGGCCTGGAGTCCAGTAAAGGGATGCCCCTTAATCGGGCTTGCTCTTCATATAACCCTTCGTTAAAGAAGTCACCAACCGCCTACATAAACTGAAATCAGCAGATACGTTCCATTCATTCTGTTCAACTAGGAGTCATGGATTGTAAAGTTAGTACCTTAGAAACTAGAAGAACAAGCATGATCAATGGCAAGAGTTTCAAGTTGTTTGTAATCTCAACCATGATAACACATAAAGATACAGTCATTCTCATTGAACCTCCAAGAAACGATGCAGCACCAAGGAGTGCATACCTACAAGAATATTGATAATGAATAGAAATTCTGTCAAGTTCTAAGCAAGAAACCATCAAATAGCATCCCCATTTCAACAAAAGAATAGTGACGTCGAGGTCTATTCAACGCAAAAACTATAACACAAAGCGAGCATAAATTAATATGGCAATATTGCATGTGTGGATACAAAGAGATGGCAAGGACTCACGTGCCCTCCTCAATGTTTAGTTTCTTATAGAACTTGACAACAAACATTCCAACAAGCCTTCCATATGTAGATCCAATCATTATTCCTGGAACGAACTGGCCAGCCGGAACTGCAATTCCGAATGTCACAACAGCTAAGGAATAAAACATGACCTGAGACCCAAAGGGGGGAAAAAGTAAGTAGATGAAAGAACTCATCAAAGTAATCATTTGATTTTAGCAAAGCCAACTTGGTAGCTTGATTAACTGAATATCAGATTTTGGTACAGTAAAAATGGTGACCCATCATGGTTTACTCTACTTGATAGAATGTGTTCTCTTTTCTCTCTCAAACATGCAGGAGAGCTACGGACAAAATGCACTACCAGGGAAAGAACAGATAAATACATTTCTATGAGCCTGTTTGTTTCCATGGAATTCAATCTTATTTCAAGAATTAAGAATCACATTTTATTTCAGATCTTAATTGAGGTGTTGCAGCCAGTGAGAGTTTGATGACAACCGTGAGAGTCCCCCACACAGAGCTTTTTGTCTAGACTCTCGAGAAACAAGTGAAGGAGATCGGGCCGTGGAGGTGGTGATGAATCTCACATTCCATTTCTTACTGTTTCCCTTTCCATTTCTTACCCTCTGAATTTGATACAAGTCTACACTTAAGATTTGGAAAGTGGTGGAATATCAAATTCTAAGCCAAATAGTGTTCATGAAGTAGATTCCGACTCCAACCAAATGAAAGGATCCAAACAGGCCGTGAAAGATTATGACTATTTGGATCTGATGGACACTTTCTAATAGTTGTCCCACAGTTATATAACATGTAATAAATAAACAGCATAGGATGAAACCCTAGAAGAGTACGGGAAGATTGTAGGATAGCAAATAACAATGACAAAATGTTAGCTAGATAATCGATATAACCACAAGTTCAGCAAAATGTAGCCAATTCCAGCCCTATAGAGAAATCATACCTACAAAAACTGTACAAATGGAGGAACAAAACTACATATGCAAATATAAAAAAGAAAAGAAAGGATACCAGGAAGGTGATCAGGCTTTGTGCACTGTATTCATGGAATGTTTTTGCACTGAAAAGATTACGTATTGCATCATCCTGCAAACAAAATCGTGTTGAATAAGACCATAAGGAATTGTACACTTACAAGAAAATGCTCGACTAAGGAAAGTTCTCTAATGATACTTAACCTGAGTATTGAAGAAAATGGTTGCTAGATCATTGTACTCTCCATCTTTTGAACAATAGAACTGCATAATGCAAACCAAGGATTAATAAAAGAAAGAAAGTATCATTATCATACAGCTGAAGAGAACATGCAAGTTGAGCAGAAATTCACAAAGTAAATCTCACGTTAACAAAATTCCCATCTGTGCCAGGTGGATGAGGGCATTCGATGCCAGAATTAGTATCTAACTGAGGGCATGGGCTGCATTTCCTCAGTAGTGGTAACACAAAGGAAATCGTGGATGTTACCAAAGATATAAGGCAGGCTTCAAAGATCTGAAAATGTTATTATGGATGTCAGAAATAGAACTACAGACAACAGAAGCAAATCTATCACTAAAAATCCATCATATACTCATACTTGGACTCGTTTCCCTTTCTTATGAAGATATGTTCGCCGCCATTTAGTTATATACAGGGTGAGTTGATTAAATAATGCCCCTGAAAAGAAACCAACACATTAGATTCAGGAAAATTTGATAAAAGAATTAATACACAAGAAAGGACTGCTTATTCAGTTAATCGGTTTGGAACTTTGAATCTACTGGGGCATGAGTTTTCAGGATTGTGTGCGTCGCTCAATAACAACATTTTACCATAGAACTTCATCCAATTCTGAATAGTGGAGTCTCTAAAAGACTCCAAAGAGTAGTTACTAGCTTAATATGGAAATAGGTACAGTGCAGCCTAAGAGCAGATGCATAGTGATTTTGTAAGGATGCAGCTATACTGCCCTATACTGGTTAATGACTAGCACGATAAGAAGACAACATGCAAAGACGAGGACCATATTTAAAGGATTAAGATGTCCTAATCAGCACAGAAACTATTGTTGAGTGAAACCTGACTTGTCTTTTATAGATACACTGGATCGGCACTGTGTTACTTACCAAGAAGTCCACCAATGACACCAATAATTGCCATAGGAAACAGTTCCTGATATGAGTAATCTTCTTGACCTCTTCAAATCAAAAGGATAAGAACAATTTATATCACAAATGTGATTTCCTGATTGAAGCACGACCAGTCTGATTGGGGGTGAGGGGATTTATCTTACCCAGATATGTCCCAGATTATAAAACCTCCAGCTCCAAAATGACCACATTTTCCACTGTTGCACCAATTCATGGCTGAACGCACCACAACGGCCACCACAGCAGATGTGAAGAATACTCTCCACATAAGATGACTTCTCCACCTTCAGGAATGTAAACGTGAACAGAATTAATCAAATGTTGCAGTGCAGTGCAGACAGTTGAAGCAAGTGTTTCATGTCATTTGGCCACTCTGATTGAGTACAAAGACATACTAAGAAACAATCTATTGCATGAGGTTGCCAATGCATGGACACGAAATACGCTGAAGAGGTGTTTCAAAGGTGAAGTGGTGAAATGGTTAACGGTATTATAATAGCAAAATATCATTGTGATGTTAAAATGGCAAAATATCTACAGTAAATGTTGGGGTGAAAACTGATGAATGCTACTCAGGATTGAAAGCATCCTATCTGTATTTTCTAAATGAATTCAAATATGCTCAAACATGAATATGGATTGAATATCCATTCAGTTTGGCCAAATATAGATAACATTATAGTTTGCTATATATCAAGGCATCAAAGGCTTTTTACCCTCACATAGAGGAATTTCATTTATTTATTTCACCAGAAGAAATCTGCATCACACTAATCACACTAAAATGTAAACCTCCGAGCTAGTTAGACATAATGCAATAAAATATGCATGCAACTTTGTTGGACCCAACTCTAACATAGTAGTCCGAGTAAAATAACATTCAGGCCCCAAAACCTCATACCACATTCGCATCCATATTCTTAAACAGTCTCACAATGCAAATAGCAAATAAATTTTTAATCAGAAAACAAACTATAAACCACATTCACATCATGAAGAATACAGTAGGCAGAAAACAAAAAAAAATAACAAATAACATATATCCATTTTAGGTATCTCGGCTCTAGGTCACAGTAAAAGTAATCCACAAAGACTAGCTCATGAGTATTATTCTGAAATCTAAAACAAGCTTTCAGGTGAAGCAAGGGAATAACAACTGGCAAGCAGCATGAAAGGTCACCGCACAGAAGTATGAACATTTAGGTACAAAATTAGAAAAGAAATGTATACATCAGAAAGGGAGATGGCAATGAACTCACAAAGCCTTAGTTAACTATAATGTCAATAGCACTAAGACTATTGTGCAATTATATGACCTTAATATTTCAGGATATCTCCGTGTGTCCTACTACAAGTCAAACTCTCAGTTTTATCCTACACTGAAAGTCTGAAACATGAGAAGCATGCAGTCAGAAAACGCTAAGGATAGAATTTCAGGACCACCCACCATACTCTGATCACATTATACACACACAATGAACATTGTGTTCACTTGTTGAGTTCACGCTTGCAAATCTTGATGGTTTGATGATAGCATTTACGGGACAGGACACCTCAGGTAGCCAGTTCCTGATAAACTTCTATTTGAAAGAGCGCTCTGTAATTCAATCTAGAATTAATTTGCACCTTGCAATCACGTATTCATGATGTTGCAGGCAGAACAGCAGCCTATCATGAGGGAGTTCATAACAGGCATGGTTAGTAAGGCGGTAAACACTAAATACTCCCTCCAGTCACAAAATCTTGTTACTATGGGGAATGCAGTCAACTCTCAACCTTTGAGGGATAACAAACTTAAAAACTTTATACTGATCCTGTGTAGTTCATATAAGTAGATTTTGCATAGAAGTCATATTACAAGAGTATTATTATCGATTAACCAGAGAGATGAGAATGACCAGAATGAACTCTTAAGCGCTTCATGTCACAAGCCATTTCAACTTGCTACAGTCAACCATAAGGTGAATCACATTACTACATTAGTACTGAAGATTTTGTTGCCAGCAGTTGAAGGAATAACTAAAGTAGCAAAAAAGATATATAAGTTAGAAAAAAGAAAGAAATAACAATATTTCTATAACTGAAATAGTAGTTTGTTAAATTCAGAGAAGACGATTAGGGAAACAACAGATCGGAAACTCGAATAAGTCATCAGTGCTCTAAATCGCTAACTTTCCAGTTATGTGTCTCAATTTATCCATCATAAGGTAAAAAGATGATAGAACAATCTTACCAGGAAGTAACTTCCTCTAAGGCGAATAGTACCCCACCAACAGGAGCTCTGAAGGCTGCAGCAACTCCAGCTGCACATCCACATGTCACCTTTTGAAACATTAATAGTTTTGAGAGCTTCAATATTATAAACCTTTCATTCTTAAAAAAAAAAATCGGAATGCATTCGACACTATATATAAGAATTCTTCAAGATTGAAAGGTGCTAATTTTCCATATTACTTTCCTTTTTTTCCTTATTGTCCTTAGTTCCAGAAATTAAAGAGTCTGATAGAGCATGTGTATCAGAAGGTGCTAAAAACAAGTTCAAGAAAAAACAAATATGAATAAAGACTTGTTTGGCAGCTTGTTAGTCTTAAAACTTGATTCCCTGCCAACAATCTGCTTTATCTTAACAGCCTTTTCTTGAGGGCTTGCTTTAACAATGTATACATGACTTGGCCAAAGAATGTTAAGTTGTATAACCTCAAAAAACAAAAATGAGTTGCCAGATGAAAAAGAAAAACTTGAAACGGATTCATCTATTTAGGCATTTCAATTCCAGTGAATTTTTAAGGTTAACTGATCGGGAGAAGCTAAGGTATTAGCAAAGGGCCTGATCGGTTGTGCTAGTTTTGGCTGCAGCTGCAGCTGCAGCTGCTGCATGGATTCAGTACTACTCTACGCTGTTGAAACTGGTTGGTTGGTGCTCAGCAGCTGCAAAGCTGCTGCTGCAGCAATCTCAGCCAATAAGGCTCAAATCTCATGTGGTAGATAATGATGCACCAGCAAGGAAGTGTGACAGTGGTGCTTGCTATTAAACCTCACATTTCAATAGAGAAGATGCAGCTGGGCCATTAAGGTATTGGCGTATTGCAAGCAGATATGTCTGTCATTTGACAACAAAGTGTAGACTTGAATGTCTAAAGTCTAAACAGGCAAGTCTTGCAATTGCCATACAAACCAAGAACATTCATATCTGAACCACTCCACTCAGATGATCTTGACCAACAGTGTTATGACAAGGCAAATGTCTCGGTAAATAATACAGCATCATTTTCATATACTATCAAAAGTCCAAAAATGTGTCCTTGAACCAGACTACACTCAATTTCTGCTGGGCTGCAAACAGGGTATGAGTGGTTTACATTTGTTTACACAGTCTTTTTTTTCATGTCAACAAGATGGCCTAGTACAACTAAATGGCACAAAGAAACCAAGAATTCAAGATAATTTGAAGATTTAAGTATAATGTATGACAAAAAAAAAAATAGCCTTGAGTGACTTTACCTAGTAGCTATTCATGGAGGCATAAGTAATAGATAGATTGCATGGCCAAAAGTAACTTACAAGGTCTCGCCTATCACGATCGCTTTCAAAAATCCGTACCCACCTAGAACTCAAGTGGTACTTTGCAGATCCACCCTATACCACATGCATAGAATTAGTCGACACTTGACAGTATGAAGCATTTTCATATGATAGCAACAAAATACTTCCAAGTGGAAATGAAGTAGAACAAAAAAGCTAATCTGCTGTCATGTCTTTATGTGTTGGCCTTGGTGAACAGATTTTGTTGGGCCAGTCAATAGCAATTCAAAATACAGGTGGACCCTAAAGCTGTCGATTAGTTCACTTTGTGAGCATCACTAGTTCAGTAGTTCACTATTGCTGAAAACTAGTGTAACATCATTGATTGTTGCAGATCTACCTTTTTGGCCCCATGCACAACATATTAGCACCAAAATCTGAGTAGCCACAACCATTGGTTATATCTTTCTACATACAAACACACCAAAAGCTACACTTGTCGACATGTATCAACAGCCCTTTGTCAGCACACAATATGAACATGAGAATTGTCATGTTGAATGCCACAACTTATTGAAAACGTCTCCAAGGTTCCTAAATCGATGCTTGTGGGAATCTGTTTTTTACTTTTTGACTTTGACAGCTCATTTACTATCTTTCAGGACAATGAGATACCACAACGGCCTGTTCTTTTCAAATCTATTCTAACCAAAGAAGACAACAATAGACATGATAGAAGTAGTGAAGTACATAGCATAAATCCACATCTTCAACTTGTGGATAACTCGTGAATGGAGATGTTCAAATCATGATCATAAACCCACTTGTCCAAGAAGCGAAGCAATGCAGGCCCCAGTATGAACAAGAGGCCCTTCTTTTCCTAGAGCCAATCCACCTCCAACTGATCCAATGCTCCCAAAGATCTATGGCAAACAGCAGCATATATGAGATAATACATCATATTAGCTGAAGAAAGCAATGTAAAAAGTTGTAAACTCACCTTCCCAACTAATGTCCTGAAAAGGAGGATTCCATGTGTATCCACTCCTGCATAAAGACTTCAAACTACATCAATTTCTCAGAATGACAGTACCAAATGTTTCAGTAACTAAACCTTACCATTTAAGTAACCTTTAATCTCTGGAATACCAGATCCAGCAGCTGCTGGAGCAAAGTTTGTGACTATATATACAGAAGAGAAGACCAGGGCTAAATTGAAAACTGTGTACACGAAGAATCCCACAAAATATGAGTGCTTTATTATAGCAAATGTCACAGTATATTTCCATCCAGAGAAGTTCTCAACAGCCAGGTTTATGAATATAGCAGCTAATCCAGTACCTATAAACCAGAAAATGACATCAAGTGCAAGAAGAATCAAACAATGCAAGTAAAACTTGGTGTATAAAATATATCTCATAACAGAAACACAGTCTTATATGCTTAAAGTCTCTATTAAAAAAAAAGGAAGAAAGCATAGTTTCTCATTAGCTGAATCATTCAACATATGTTGGCCCTGTTTGGCAACCCCGTTCTCAGCTTATGTTTCTTTTAAGCCACAAGCCAGCCCAAACATGAAATTTGAAATGCTCAGAAGCCATCGCACCCCAGCTTCTCAGCTTTTTTCCTCGCTCACTCACAGCACCTCCCTCCCTCCTCACTAGCACCGTTCTCCTCCCCCGTGTGACTCCCTCTGCATCCGCCACCTTGCAGTGCCGTTCCGCATCGGCCTCCTCATAGCGCCACCACGCAACATCCACCTCCCCAAAGCTCGCTCGCGGAGATGGCACGCCGGTGTTGAGGTCATGGTCGACGCCGCCACTGCCCAGGAGAAGCCACACCATGCACCTCTGAGCTGCCAGCAGCACACCTCCGCCAGCCCTTGACCATGCTGCCCCTCGCCTCTTCTGCTCCACAAGCCCTTGGCCACACAGCTTCTCCAGCTCCGCTGGCTTGTGTGGGTTTGATTGGGATTTGTGTACTAAAGTTCGACTTGCCCAGCTAGGTGCTCAATTTGGTTGCCTGGAAGGTTGATTGGGGCAGCGACAAGCTCTACCCTGTGGCTAACGTTGAGCTCAGGAGCTTGCTTTTAGTTCGCTGAAGCATGATGCCCACAGGCAGCGTTTCCTATAAAGCGCTTCTTAGAAAAGATTGCTTATAGAAAAAGCCAGGTATTGAGAAAATCGCCTAAAAATTAAGCTATTCCAAACAGGGCCATTATACCGTCACAAAAAGAGTTTCCTTTTGTAACATGTTGCATGAATTGTTTTGAACCCTGCAACACCAATCTTTATGTTTAGGTACTATTTATGAGTTCATGATGTCTGTTTGTACCCCAACTGGGAATTTAGTGAACCCAAGACGCTACCCACCCGAATCCATCAAGTTTTCCAAAAAGAATTACTAAGCATAATCCTTGTTCATGTATGTTTAGGTACTATTTATCTGTGAATCAAATAATGAGAGATAGAATAAACTAGATCAGACGCACAGACTGCAATGGTCGTCCTATCAGATACAACTTAACAAAATAGAGGAAAAAAGTTTGGGGGTATTTGGTTGGCGCCCTGACCTGAGGGTCTGCACCCAGGCAGGTGGATCTGACCCCAGGCGACCGAAATCAGACACCTGGTGTCGCTGCCTGGCAGGCGCCAACCAAACAGGCCCCTTGTGTTGTGATAAAAGTACTCAAATAGGAATGAAGGTAATAGAGAATTTGCAAACTGTGATAAATAACAAATACTAAACCATACTCTGGGATTCCACTTTCATGAAAATACAGTACAACATTTAGAAGGAGCAGTGCCATATATGATAAGAATGCGCAATTCATTAAACAGAAAGTGTGCAGTATAGCAGCAAAGCTCTCGCTTAACCATTACTCCATATGTTGCCATTCATGGCTTCATGCTAAATTCAGTGTTCTGAAAAAAATGGTAACCAGCACTAAGCCAGTCACCCCCACCTTTTAGCAATTACACAGCCTAAACCATGAGGGCATCTGATCCTTTTATACAGCTGATTTTACATGGCTTTTCTGTGTTCTGTACTTTCAGTTCAAAAATACTGTAATAGATTTTTTGGTTGCATTGCACATTTTCTTTATCTGCCTAACATACAGCATTAGTAATATGATAATACAAACCCAAGTCCGAAACTCAGTTGGATGAGACTCACACTCATCTGAACTACATTTCGTGCAATTAGGCTCACAGTTTAAGTGATACAAGTGTAGTCAGGCAAGTAGACAACACCTCAGGGGAAAACAGATATAAGGAAATGTGTCAGCTACTTTAATTACGGTTGCTACACTAAGCTCATAGAACCAGACAAATGGCTAATTATAACATGATGATGACGACAACAAAGGATCAAACAGAGTGCTCACCAACGCCGATCAGCAGAGAGAACAGCCACTTGAGCATGACGTAGTAGGGCACCCAGAACTTGCTCCGCTGCGCCTGCGCCGACCCAGCAACACAAACAACTAAGCTGACCGCACACCAAAACCACACGCTCGAGAGTCGAGGGCAATAGCAGGAGCAGATGGGCGGGGGCGGCGCGTACCTGCTCCTCCCGGTACGCGTAGTTCTCGATGACCTCGTAGTCGAGGCTCTCGATGGCGGCGGCGGATAAGAGCTCGCCGTCCGCGCCCGCAGAAGTGGAGGGCCCCGCCCTCTCCCCGTCGGCGGTGGGGAGGCGCGTCCACGCGAGCCGCGCCATCCCGATGCCGTCGGGGACGTCGTGCTCGACGCCGGAGAGCATCGGATCGGGCTGCGGCAGCGCCGGATCCCGACCGAGACGCGCGATTCCAACGGCTCTCGATCGGGGTAGGGGAAGGGTTGCTGAGACTGGCCGGCAAAGCTTTGGAGCCGAGAGTTCGTCAAGTTGGTCCCGTCAATTTGTGGCGTGGTTAGGTTGTGTGTGGCATACGGGGTTTGCTGGGAGAGTGCCCGCGTCCGCGTGCGCTTGAGTCCTTGGCGAATGGCGGTCGGTCGTCGAGGTAGGGGAGCGCCCTCGCGCGGCGCTGGAATCTGAGCCGGAGCACGCCGCTGGGCTGTTTGACTGCGCCACGGGGGATCGACGGCGCAGCGCCCGGGGAGATGGCACCGGCGGAGGAGATGCCGGAGCACGTGGTCGACTCTCGACTGGTCGTAGACTCGTGGTGGGCCTTGACTTGGGAAGAGTGGCAGCGACACGGCCCAAAGTCCAATTGAACTCCATGAGTCCACATAGGGAACAGGATTGCCCCCCGGGCTGGTTTCAGCTGAAACGATCGTGGATTATTACTTTTACCGATTTGGTGTGAGAGAAAAATATTATTCGGATTATAATTCACGATCGTTTACGACTAAGCGAACAGGCTGCTCCGCATAACACATGGCGTAGGAGCACTGAGTGGTCCACGATCATTAATGATTTTCTACTTTTCTCACGAAAGAATTGGTGTTCGCATTAAGAAATGTCAGTCTCAACGAGGTTTCGTAAGAGTTTTATCTCTACAACAAAAAACCCCACATGTTATCATCTTAGTTAACAACTAATCGCCCGCTAAACTAATCACCCCGCCTAATCGCCCCGCCTGAGTCAATTCCTCTTCCTCTTCCTCGCCTCGGTCAATTCCGCGCCCCAAGCCGCACGTTTCCTTCCAGCAACTGACGTACGAGCCTCGGCTCCACGACCTCGCCCCGTGACGCTGACCCCGGCACACAACCAAAATTCAACGGGTTTCCACTATCCTAAATAAAGTCATGAAAGTATCGTGCCCTAGGTGGCAAGATGATTTAATCCTATTTAACATAGAGGTGCATAAGTCGGCCAATTTGAGTTAAATGGATAACTACTTTTACAATAAAAACTCCTTTTATATTCTTATATATATAGGGAGAGTATATTCAGTAGCCAGCTACAAAATAAGTTATTCTGTACCCACCTCCATTTACGATAATTTTATATACTAATTTACGATAATGTCAATATATATTTACGATAGTTGGGTTACTATAACACATAGGATATTTATCATAACGTTATAATAAACCACTTAGTAAGGAGTTACTATAATCTCGTAAATTAACATAGTAATTATCGTAACTCAAAGTGGCTACATAATAAGTTATTTTGTAGCCAGCTACATGGTAGTAGCTCTCTCTCTCTCTATATATATATACACACACACACAATAGTAACAATTTAATGCTTCCTCATGGACTTATCTAATTATTGTCCGGTTCGCTTGGCTGATAAGTCATGGTTGAAAGTACTGTTGGCTGATTTGTTGTGAGAGAAAAATATTGTTCGTCGACTGAAAAAATACGGCTTATAAGCCAAGCAAACAGGGCGTATAATGTTCTACATGCCATGCGTGCGTGGAATGGCAAAAGCATAGAAACATCCATTTGCAATAATGTGAGTATTATCCTTTGTATATAATTTTCTTTTTTCACCTACATACATTTTAACTATATATGTGTATAAAAATCTGGCAGGATACTATGAAGTGAGGAATCACATCTCGCTACACCTACTCACATACACGGGAAACCAAAACGCAGCCAACATACCTGAAGGTGTACGACATTATCTTCAACGTTGTATTAGTCTAAAAAAACAATGAATTGTTGCTTATTTTTCCTCAGTCTGGGTGAAGTTAATAACATCGTACCGGTTTCTTTATTTTTTTAAAAAAAGTTTGAATTATGTATTTTAATATTAATTATTTGTGATTACATGGAATTCTACATATATTTTACTTGTGTGGTTGAATGTCATGAGATGTTTTACCCGTAGCAACGTATAGGCACTCAATTAGTGAACATTAAATAAGCTAAAATGTCATAGTATTGATGAAGAGAGAAACTAAAAGTCTTGTGGGATGAAATTGGTTTCATATAGAGATAAAACTTGTCGGTTTGTTTGGTTGCTTGATATCCATGGATGGAAGTGTTTGGTTTGGTGGATCATTGGGATAAGAAAATCTTTGGACATGGAATATACCATAAGATGCTGGATTTCTTAGTTAGTAGAAATCTCACGAACCAGCTTATCTATGTCTTCTAATCAGATTTGTCATTAGTAAATAAATTAAGAATTATTAGTATGTTATATTATTACTCAGTAATCCGTTATACCATACGTGAGAAGCCAATTTTCAGATACCAAGACATCCGTCTATCACAGCATGCAAATGTATTAATTGGCATAATTATCCGCCAGCCTTTTTTTTTTGCGCCGAACTCATCCTGTGTTCCCTTAGGTGATAGGCCCTTAGACGGTCTCCAACGAGGAGATCCACACCCATTTTTACGTCCGGCACAGTTGTTTGCCATCCCGAAAACATCCTCCAACGACGGACCCATACACCCGACGCATTTTGCCTGAACTCCAGGCAAAAAAGCGTCCCCTCTCTCTCGCTACGCAAATCGCAGAGGCGGAGCTCGCTCGCGCCGTGGCTGAGGCGGAGCTCGCCCGAGCTCGCCCGCGTGCAGAGGCGTGGCCGAGGCGGAGCTCGCCCGTGTCGTGGCCGAGGCAGAGCTCACCCGAGCCGTGGCCGAGGCGAAGCTCGCCCGAGCTCGCCCGCGTCGTGGCCGAGGCGGAGCAGGCGGAGCTCGCCCGCGCCGTGGCCGAGGCGGAGCTCGCCCGCGCCGTGGCCGAGGCGGAGCAGGCGGAGCTCGCCGGCGCCGTGGCCGAGGCGGAGCTCGCCCGCGCCCGCCACCGGTGTTGGAGGAGGAGCGCGTGGCGAGGCGGGGAGCGGGGCGCGGCCGTCGGGGAGCGGGGATCTGGGGTCCTCCGTGCCGGGGCGGAGCTCACCCGCGCCCGCCGCCGGTGTTGGAGGAGGAGCGCGCGTGGAGGCGTGGAGGCCGGAGACGACGACGAGGATGTCCTTGGCGCGGTCCTGGACGGATGAGGCGGCGACCTCCGGCGGATTTGGGAGCTTTTACGTTTGCGGTCGGTTGGAGAGGCTCACTTTTGCGTGGTGACTTTTTTTCACTGTGCCGGACCCAAACCGAGATATAGGTGTTGTATTTGGGTCTTATGGTTGGAGTCAGTCTTAGGCCCCACGCATGCATGTGACGCTTGGGTACTAGGACCTCATGCATGCATGCGACGCTTTAGTTGTCTTTGAGTATGATGGTAAATTAGTTTTTGATAAATGCTAATACGTTGATTAGTATATGTTTCGTGTGCTAATTAGATTATTAGTGGTGCTAATTAACATATTTATTTTTAATTAGTGATTATCATGATAAAATTAGTAATAGTGCATATTTATTAGTGTCTAATTAATTATTATTATTTTTAAATAATAGATATAATTAGTCAACTATTCTCGTCCCATCCACTTTCATCCATCCAACCAAACAGAAAAATGACTTGTCCCATACTCCCATCCATCAAACACAGGCAATATAATATTTATCTTATCTAGGCTAACAAGTTGTTGCTCGGGGATATCCGGTTGTATTTTCTGCTATATTAATATAAACGGGCACTCTTAGTGTCATTTGTTCAAAAAAAAAAAAACTGATTCTCTCATGCTTACCAAAAGGGCGGTGCTATCTGTCGCTTAAATGACTAAAATCTATTTAAGCCTTTTTTTTACTCAATAGATTTTTTTTGAATCAAGTAGAATATATTTAGCATGATGGATCATTTTTGAACTGGGAGCAAGTATCTGTTCTTATAAAATAGAAAATGTTCCATGGAAAAGGATGTATGCTATAATAAAAAAAATACCAAGAGGTTATAACATGGCGTTGCGAGTCATATATGTAAAGTATAATATTCTGCACGCAGTAATACTAGGACTCGAGTTGGAGTAGGAGCAATAGGCCGCTAATTAGAGCATGTATAATGCGGGTGCTTACTGGTGGCGCTTAGCTTTTTTGCGATATGTTATTTAGCAATGCCAATCTCCTATGTAGGATTTGAGAACCTCCCATTTTTTAAAAAAAATAAATAGATTTGTCTAAGTCCTTAAAGAGACCTAAATAGTTACAATATAATGTTGGGCTTGGAATGATAGACTATGCCATACTGATTATCCATGCAAGTTGGTGACATTCCAGAAACCGACGACCATTTTCATTGCAATTTAGGTTTAGAGGTCTGAGTATTCAACCCAATATAGTCAAGCAAATCAATCAAAAAATGGTGCTTGCTACTAATTGCTAATGAAAGCAATAGCACCATGTGTTCTTTACTATGTCGCTACCTGCACATTTAAAAAAAACTAATTGTGCAAACGGCAAACATGCACCCGTGCAAACAGATCAGCTGCTCAGGCATTGCAGTCGATTAAAACAAAAACCCATACGCCCAGGACACAAATATGCGATAAGTTCCATTGATAACTTGTCGAGTTCACAGGCACGACAAAGCCAACGACGACCACCTTAGCACCATCAAAGGCAACGAACACCTTAGCACCATCAAGTTCCATCCAACGACACTAACTAGACAAACGATAATTGCTAAACTTGGAACGATAGAGGACTAGACACTACTGATATAGTAGCTAACGAACGATAAGGGTGATGATAACTGGCCCGCCGTAAGCCTGCCTGACGCCCTGACCGCGGCCGCTGGCCAGGCGCCGGCCTGCTCGGCGGCTCACGCCCTCCAGCGGCGCGGGCGCTGGTTCGCCTCGCTGACGGAGATGGTCCGGCCCCCGACCTGCTGGCCGTTCATCCCCTGGATGGCGTTGTCCATCGACTTCTTGTCATCGAACTGCACGAACCCGATGCCACGGGACCTCCCCGTGTCAGGATCATACGCCACCTGCAAACGAAGTGCAGATGTTAGCCGCAATACAGTATTGTATATCCAAATAAATGAACAAACTGCCCTGGAAACAAGTACAGATCTAAACGTTCGGGCCAAAATTAATTCAGAACTTTACTACAGTAGTATTTAGCAGATGAAGCTAAAGGAGAAACAGCAGCAGATCTAAAACCGACACGTGCAGGGGGACAGATCCAAACGATCGGGCCAAAATTAATTGAAGTATAGAACTTGTAATCGGTATTCCACCTAAAATTTAGTCCACGTAACGTCGAATATTTGGACATAAGCATGGAATATTAAACGTAGACTAATTACAAAACTAATTACATAGATTGAGACTAATCTAAAAGAGATGAATCTATTAAATCTAATTAGACTCATGTTTAGTTTTTCTTATTAGTACATAAATACCTGATGTGACAACTACTGGACTTTAGTCTCTAGATTTAAACAACGAGGAAACAAACTGCAAAAGGGAAAACAGCTGCATATGGACACATCTAGTAAATAGGTTAAAAATTAGTGTTGGAGATAGGGGAACACAGATCCAAAACACGTGCCGAGACAGGGACCAACCAAGACCTAGAGAACAACATCAAGACTAGAAAACGACGCCCATACACGTGTAGATTCATCCAAGACAACACGGGACCAGGTAATCAATCAGTGTACACAAATCGATGAAGCCATCTGTCAAGAAGAGACACGCTCACATCGGCGTTGAGGGGGGCGTAGGAGGAGAAGGCGTCTTTGAGGGAGCCCTCGTTGGTGCTGTAGGGTAGGTTGCTCACGAAAGCGCGGTACTCCGGCCCGGAGCGGTCCTTCCAGTCCGAGTCCCACCACGGCGCCGACATCTTCGCCGCCTCTCGAACCCTAAACCACGAGCTACCTGGAGTTGGGGATTCTCTTTGCAGATCAGAAATGCAACAAAGAGCAAAGGAATGCTTGATGGGGAAGGAGGCGCCGGCACCCGGTTATATAGGAGAAGCATCGGCCTCCACTCCACGGCTCGGGGTTGGACCCACAGTCACGGGCTGAATCCAGCCAATTTTCCATTCTGTTTTTTTCTTTTTCTTTTTTTTTTACTTTCTGAAGAATCGATTTTTGCACGGGAAAGCTTATCCATTATGGCCTTGTTTAGGTTACCTCAAAATTCTAAGTTTTTTCACCCTCTTTCCATCACATCAATTTTTGAACGCATGTATGGAGTATTAAATGTAGGTAAAAAAAATAACTAATTACACAGTTTGGTTGTAAATCACGAGACGAATCTTTTGAGCCTAGTTAGTTCATGATCGGACAAAGTTTGTCAAATACAAACGAAACGTGCTACAATGTCCAGATTGCAAAAATTTGCAATCTAAACGAGGCATATTTTAGATTTCACCTTTTTTTACTTTCATTCAGGAGAAGATATCGTTTTGGCTTACCCATTTTTATTTTATACTTTTACTAGGTAGCGTGTTCGTGCGTTGCTATGGGACAACTAAATCTTTTGTATTAAAAACACACGGATCACACGTTAAGTAACAATACTGTTAAATTAAATATCGACGTTAAAGTGACATTTAATTCAAAAAGTAAAGTTTGTGAAATTAACACAGTCACGGAGAGCGCGGCGTCGCAGGCTCACAAACTATACTGTATAGAATTTTTCGTGATATGGCTAAGATAATATTTTATATCGGCAGAAAGAATTCTCCGATATCCATTTTTTCATGCGCCAATAAATCCATGAATAAGTTCTGCTGCATCTCCATATAATCCTGTACACACAGGTTCGAGTATATATGTAAATATTAGTGCCTGTCACATGGATAATACTGCGTGTCTTAAAAAACCTCTCATAAAATTTTAAAACAAAGCATGTTATACTCACCGTATAAATATGTGTGGCTTTAGAACTATTCCACACAGACATATATTGTAGAATAAGGTATTCACTTGAGTGTCTGTTCCAAGATGTTGAATTAGGTGTTGTAATTCTTAATTTCGACACATTTTCAGGTCAAGGCAACCAATGGTGATACTTTTCTTGACTATCTAAGTAAGGACAAGTTAGCACTGCAAAGGCTCAGAAAATCTGCTGAGAAGGCCAAGGTTGAGTTTTTTCTACTATGCATACTAAAACATATGTCCCCGTTTATCATTGCCGATGCTTTTGATGCAAAGCAATTCAACATTACCATGATCAGATATAAGTTTGAATCTCTTGTGAGCAACTCATAGAGGAACTCTCATTCTTTATGTGATCTGCCTCAAGGATATTGGCAGGACGATGGACCCATGTTGAAATGTTGCACCAAAAAATGTCCACGTTTTGTCCACGATTTATTTCCCATGAATACATGTGGGTGCTATAATAACACTAACTACACGAAATGAAAGATTAGAGAGAATTTACATTGCCTCTAGACGAATTTATTTATTAAGTTCTTTGGACTCACCAGGTAGTTTTGAAATATATGTTTGCATGTCTTACCTTGTATCCTAATTTAAAATTTTATAGTTTAATTAGAATATTTAGGTGATTATATATATATATATATAATATTCAATACAAGAATAATCTATGCATGATCTTCTTAAAAAAATTCTGCAGTGTAAAGACATCTTTGTTTTTCATGCATGCCCATGCTAACGCTTATGGTAAAAACAAAACGATAATATATCAATTAAAAAATAAAAACAAAACTCATCCTCAAAGTCAAAGAGATAAATTATGGATGCTTGAATTTTGTCATCCATTATCTACCGGCGTGCCTATAAAATAGACTGAATAAATAATTAAACATAGATAGAAAACTAAATTAATGAAATGATCATTGCAAGACATCAATCATCTCATAGCTTCGGACAATATCGCAAAGCTACTAAAAAACTGTAACCGTGCCCTCACCTCAAACATTGTCCAAATAAATAGATTACAATGAAAGAAATGGATATCAGAGATTTCTTCCTGCCAATATAAAATATTATCTTAGCCGCATCACGAAAAGGTCTATAAAGTAGAGTTTGTGAGACTGCGACGCCACGCACTCCGTGACTGTGTTAAATTCATAAACTTTGTATTTTGGATTAAATGTTACTTTAATGTTGGTATTTAATTTTTATAGTATTATTATCTTATCGTGCGATCCGTATTTTTTTAGTATAAATTGTTAGTTATCCCGTAGCAACGCACGGGCACGTTACCTAGTATAAATATAAAGAATGAAAAAAACAACAAGAAAGATTGGCATTAGGCTAACTCCTTTTGATTCTTTACAAACACATCTAAAAGTTAACATGTGGGCTGTGGGCATCAAATCAAAACAACAAAAAGAACATGGATTCGACCATAAGTAGCATTTGCCCTCCTTTTAAAAAAAAAAGAAAGGTACTGCAGAGTTACAGGATTGTCAATCTTATCAGCACCATCAATTTTTGGCAATTGTAGAACTCAACCAAGACACCCATTGAAGTGTTACATCCCTAGCTTACAACCCAATTAAGAGTAAGTTCTCGCAAGCCTAGTTCTCCAACCATTATTAAATTGCATGAAGGGCTCCGAAATGAAGATCACTATTTGAAAAAAGAGTAATTAATTATTATTTTCTTCCATGCATGATTGTTTCCTTCCATACATGATTATTGTTTCCTTCCATGCATGATTATTTTCTTTCATGCATGATTATTGTTTCCTTTTATGCATGATTATTGTTTCCTTCCATGCATGTGGCCTCAGACGATCGATTTGTTTCTTTCAAAGTAGGCGGGGATCGTAGGGATAACAGTTTCTTTTTCTATCGCACGGGGTATCTCACGGGGCAGGCAGACGGATGAACCAAAATAAATGTCGCACCAAAAGATGTCCACGCTTTGTTCTTTTTAGTTGTAGGAGATCAGGAAAAGATATTTGTTTTTTACTCTAGGTAAAGCTCAGGGGGTGTTCGGTTCTGGTAGTCCCTGTCACATTGGAGGTTTGATGTTTACACACTAATTTAGAGTATTAAACATAGATTAATTATAAAACTAATTACATAGATTGTAACTAATTTGCGAGATGAATCTATTAAATCTAATTAGTTTATGATTTAACAATGTTGTGCTATAGTAAACATATTCTAACGATGGATTAATTAGGCTTAATAGATTTGTCTCGCAAATTAGTGTCCCTCTGTGCAATTAGTTTTATAATTAACTCATGTTTAGTCCTCCTAACTAGCATCCAAACCCGATGTGACAATGATGAAACTTTGGTCCGTTGATCCAAACACCCCCTTAGTTGCGGATTTGCTAGCGCCGGACGTCTGATCCGGACGCTAGCGGACTGCACAAGAAACAAGCGAGCGCCTAACGCGTTGGGCTTGCGAGCGAGCTACCAGTAGTGTGCCTGCGCCGCTCCGGACGTCACCCATGCTACCCTGAACGTCGCCCACGCCTCCAGCTGCTTCCCACGCGCATCCAATGTGCAACACCCGATCTACTTTTAACAAACAATCAGATGCAATAGTTGCAACATACAAAATAAGACAGACGAAACACTTGAAACAAGCGTCTAAAACACTTGCAAAACACTTGAAAAACATTTAAAAACCATTGCAAGCATATGCAACATCCAGATGAAACACATACAAACGTACTTATAAGACATATGTTTACTACATGCATATACATGCAACATCCAGATAAAACACTTGCAACATACGTCTGGAACAGATAAAACATTTAGAACATACACTTGAAACATATATGTATAGCCATTAGAACATATGCAACATCATAATCTACTTTTGCAACATCGATATACAACACTTGCAACATATGTAACATCCCGTGTTTCCATGTAATAGAAAAATCCCAACTTTTTAAATTTTTTGCTTGAATGTATGTTGCATGTAAATGTAGGTCAACTTAAGTCAACTGTTTTCCTTTCCCATCCCAAATTCAAAACCCTAACCTCACTCATCCTTTCAAATCGGGATTACCAATAAATTGGTGCACCACATATAATATAAGATGCATGTGTGATTTGGTTCTTGTGATTGTTGTGCTTGGAGGTAGTTCTTCTTCTCCTAAAATCCCTAGAGTTAATTGGAAGTCCTTTCACCCTTACCTCCTAACCATCAGACCAACTCTGGCCCAGTCCGCGTCACTCCTATCTAGCCCAGCCGGACCTCATTTCCTCCCCCTTCCTTCTGTAGGCCCGCGCTCCTTTCTCTTCCCTTTAGGCCTAGGAATCATGGAGCCCATTCCGGCTTTCCCTTTCCACCACCCCAGGCTGAAAGCTCTAGTTTGGTTTTGGTGAATTGATGAAATTGTAAGTGCTAACCTAGTTTATCAAAGTAATTATGAGATAGGTAGCACTACTCCAAGTGGTGAAGCAAATGAAGATCATGACATGATGATGGTGTTGCCATGGTGATGATCAAGTGCTTGGACTTGGAAAAGAAGAAAGAAAAACAAGAGGCTCAAGGCAAAGGTATAAATGGTAGGAGCTATTTTATTTCGGTGATCAAGACACTTAGTGAGTGTGATCACATTTACGTTCGATAGCCGAACTATTAAGAGGGGTGAAACTCGTATCGAAATACGGTTATCAAAGTGCCACTAGATGCTCTAACTCATTGCATATGCATTTTGGATCTAGTGGAGTGCTAACACCCTTGAAAATGTTTATGAAAATATGCTAACATATGTGCATAAGGTGATACACTTGGTGGTTGGCACATTTGAGCAAGGGTGAAGAAGATAGAGTTGAAGAGGAGTTAGTCGCGCTGGTCACAGAGTGACCGAACACGTCCGGTATAGCGACTGGACGTGTCCGGTATGTGGCTCGGTACTGAATTACAGAGAGCGACCGGACGCGTCCGGTCGCCACACCGAACGCGTCCGGTGTGAATCAGCGAAGTCGATGTTCAGTGTAACAGTTGATCGGACGCTGGGAGCGTCCGGTCCGGAGTGACCGGACACGTCCGGTCAGGCCTGGGTGCTTACTGGACTCGACCGGACGCTGAGGCTCAATGTCCGATCATTTTCTAACAGCGCATCCGGTCAGCCCTAGGAACTCTCTAAACTCGATCGGGTGCTGCGGCTCAGCATCCGGTCGTTTCTAACTCAGCGTCCGGTCGCAGGAAAATGTGTGGCAGCAACAGCTACTTTAGTTTGAACTGGACACATGGCGGTCAGGTAGCGACCGGACGTGTCCGGTCTCCACACCAGACGCGTCTGATATACACGAACGGTGCGTCCGATCGATGCGCAGTCAGCCCAATAATTAAACCAACGACTCTATTGATTGGGGGTGTCTATAAATACCGTTTGGCCAGGTCTAGCTCTCTCTCTTGGCCATTTGCATTTACATAGCAACCTTGTGAGCTTAGTCAAAGCCCTCCCACTCATCTCCATCATTGATTCATCATCTTTGTGAGATTGGGAGAGAATCTAAGTGCATTGCTTAAGTGTTTGCATCTAGAGGCACTTGGTGTTCGTGTTTCACTGCGGGATTTGCTTGTTACTCTTGGTGGTTGCCGCCACCTAAATGGCTTGGAGCAGCGAGGATTGTCGAGCGGAGGTTGGTGATTGTCTCCGGCTTCGATCATGATGATTGTGAGGGGTTCTTGATCTTTCTCCGACGGAGATCCAAAAGGTACTCTAGTGAATTGCTCGTGGCTTGTGTGATCCTCATCTTGTGTTGGTTGTGCGGCACCCTATTGAGGGTTTGGCGTGTGATGCCAATTAGCGCGTGAACCTCCAAGTGAGTGAATCGCCACAACGAGGACTAGCTTGCCGGCAAGCAAGTGAACCTTGGTAAAAAATATTTTGTCATCATTTGATTCCGAGGTGATTGGTCTTCATTGATATTGATTCTTGTGATTGATTGGTTCATTCCTCAACACGACGGTATAACCATCTTACTCTCTCTCTTTTTACATTACCGCAAACTAGTTATCAAGCTCTTTAGTGTAGCTAGTTGTGAGAGCTTGTTAGTTTGGTTAGTGTGGCTCTTTAGTTAGTCTTTGAGAGCACACTAACTTAGCATAGTGACATAGCCATTGTGTGGATAGAAACTATAGAAACTAGAATTGTGGTAGGTGGCTTGCATTTTTAGTAGGCTAGCGCAACACTTGACTTCGCCTCATAATTGTTTAACCAGTTTGTTAAGTGTTGTTGTAGAAATTTTTAATAGACTATTCACCTCCCTCTAGCCATTAGAATCTTTCACGGCCTAGCCTGCCCCTCACCCCGCGGCCCGCCATCGCCTCCCACTCTCTCTGGCCTAGCTGGTCCATTAGAGCCCAAGCGCCCCATGCCTCCAAACCCTAGGAGCACCTGTTCCCTGGAACAGCCACCACCGCTGGGAAGCGCTGCTCCCTGCTCACGTATGCAGCGCGTGTCGCTGTCCTCGGGCTCCTCTCACGTACGCATGCTCCTATGCATGGGACCCACTTGACAGCCAGAAGACCGGAGGAGGAGCCGTATCCCTCCGTCTCGCGCGAACACGCCCGCTACCGCTCCGTTACTTTCTGTCCCGAAGCCGTCGTCTTCCTCTGCTTTTTGCCCTTCCTCCGCTGCTTTCCATCGCCGCCCGCATCGAGCACTCGGATGAGGCCACAGGCCCACGACACAGCCCCTAGAGGAAGCTTCAAGAAGACCCCATTATGCCGTGAGCGCTCGGTGCGTCCGTGACCCCGCTCGGCTCCCCACCTGCCATCTCCATTCTCCGTCGTTCCACGCCCAGCAAGGACAAGGGGTCGGGACCTCACGACGTAAGCCGCGCCCCACGCCGCGATTGTCAGGTGCCTTTGACCGCATCCAAAGCCCTCTTCGAGAACCTTCTGAGCCGGCCAACCGCTCCCAGCTTGGATGAACACCACGCGTCCGGTGGCACGAACGCCGAGCATCGCCGCCGTCCACAGCACGCTCCTCACCTAGAACCCTAGCGCTGGGCTATAAGAACCCCCAGCTGGCCGCCTCCCTCACCCCCTCCCTTTTCCAGCCACCATGAAACCCCCCCCTGCTGCCCTCGCCAAGCCTTGTGACGCATCGCGTGGTAGCTGCCGCCGTAAGCGCGTCGGCCGTGGCTGCGACGCGGCACTGCCTCGAGGCTCTGTCTCCGCCCTACCCCAGCCACGATGTGACGCCAGTCGAGGAGCATCTGGGTCTTCCTCGCCCGGGCGGAACCACTTCGACCTCGCCGAGCCGACGTCCTCTCCACGCACGATGTCACTGCCTCGCAGCGACCCTGAACCTTCTCAGCATCACACGTCTCCACCCGCCTGCAAGCATCTGGGTCTTCCTCGCTCGGGCGGAACCACTTCGACCTCGCCGAGCCGATGTCCTCTCCGCGCACGATGTCACCGCCTCGCCGTGACCGCGAACCTTATCGGCATCACGCGTCTCCGCCCGCCTGCAAGCTCAGCGGTGAGCCCATCCACGCCAAGGTGTCTCCTTTCTCCTTTCACGCCGTTGAGCTGCACCTTATTTGCCTCGGCCCTCGACGCTGGCAAGTTTCCCTCCTACGGCCTTCCTCAGTGCTCTGCTGGAGACGCCCCACAACGTTGGACGCGTCGTCGAGCCGTGCGACCACAGCGACTCCACGGCCTCGCCACACCACGATCGCAACACGATTTCGACGCCACATCGAGTTGTTCCGTCTCCGTTCGCGCCGCCCCAGAGCCCATGGTAAGCCTTCCCCGTGGCCAAGCTCCCACCTTCGTCGCCTTGGAAGCCTCCTCTGCCTACCGACGCCCTATTCGTGAGTCACAGCTCATGATTGCATTGATGCCGAACCAGCAGGGGCGGAGCCTCGCTGACCTAGAACGTCAGCGTCGCCATACGACCTCGCCTGCTCCTGCATCGCCGAACCAGCTAGCTCCCGTTGCCGCGGACACGCCACGGCTTCGCCGGCTGTCAACCCTGCCATGGGTCCCAGCCACATACTCTGCTTGCACTGGTCCCTGCCAGCGCCGAGCGAATCGCTGCCGTGAAGCCTGTACCATGCCTGTACCAGCATTCATGTCGGCGTCTTCCCTACACGAGCGCACGCAAGGATATATCTTTATTTTTACTAATAATTTAATGTATATTAAAACAAAGAGTATTTAACTACCCTAATTGTTGGTCAATTCTACGGCTACAAAAATTACAGTGAGCATATAATAATATAATGAAGCTACCATAAAAATTTTAGGACTAATGCTATCACCAATTTACCTAAAAAAATCCTACAATATTTGACCTAATAATGTTGAGCACTCTCAAATAATTTAATAGCCCCTAGTATCAACATGTATATGTATACATTAATTACACCAGCAGATAGATCACAATTTTAGGAACCTAACAAAATTTATTTCATAATTTTTGGACACCTACATGATTTTATATTAATTACCAAAAACATGCTCAGAAATCAAATTAAAAAACTATTTACTAATCCCCTAGAAAAAGAAAATGGATTCTCCGCGCGGCCCACAACGCGTGGCCTGCTGAAGCGGCCCACGCAACGTCGGCCCACGTGCGAGATGGCCTGCGGCGGGGGAATCCTGATAAGGACATGAGCTCCATGCATTCGACCATGCTTGGAGATAGAGGACGAGGAGATCAGCCAGGGTGTCCTAACCGAGAAGGAGGCCCAAAGCTCATCCGGTTCGAGTCACCAAGGTGGAGGCCCAAATCAAATTCGAGCCCATCTCGGGTTTCAGGACCAGTCTATCATAAAACTGGTCACACAGGCGCGTCTGGGCTCCGTTTTCGACGATCCATATATGGATGGAAAGCTAATTAGATAAGGAAGCCAATGCAAATGGTCTCACATCAAAATCCCTTCGTAATCAACGGGAATCATCGAAACAAATCAGTATCTAGAATCTGTCAGGGTGATGCGACACCGTCTTTTGTTCCGTTGGGCCGTGTATCGTCTTAGAGCCCATTAGGGGGCGCGTCCAGGGGGGTGACGTCCATGGCTCTATAATTAGCAGCTGTCGCTCTCTTTAGGGTTTAAGTTTTGTTTAGTTCTTGATTTCCTCGTGAAACAGAAGTCATTTTGCTGCAACTGTGCCGCCAAGGACGCTTGCTGTGAACCAGGGCCCCGGTTCTTGATCTTGTTCGCCTGTGATGATTAGTCCTTTCGAATAAAGACTTGAACTCTTTCTCGTTATCATAAGCCTCATATTTATTTGCAATTTCAGATTGTGTTCATCCCATTCTTGCTTGTGTTCTCGATTCGCTTGCAAGAAAGCCTTCTCGGCGAGGTCAATCGCGTTCGCGTGGTTGATAACCAACAGAACAATGGTGTAACGGTTGCGGGGGTCTGAATTAGTCTTTGTTTAAAGCCTAGATCGTGAACGTTAAGTCTCCACCAATCGACGCTATCGTACCTATCGGAAGATCGGGCCTTGTCTACATCAAGTGGTATCAGAGACCTTATTGCCCGTTAGGTATATTTTTATTTTCCTTTTTAGATTATTACTGTTTTTGCTTTACCTATAGTCCACAAAAAGCTAAAAAAATTACACCGCCTCATATTCTCTGTCTTATAGCCTCGTTGTGCCATGCAATTTCGTCTCTGTTTCGCGTTGTTGAGATGATAAGGACATGAGCTCCATGCATACGGCTGTGCTTAGAGATAGAGGACGAGGACATCAGCGAGGGTGTCCTAACCGAGAAGGAGGCCCAAAGCTCATCCGGTTTGAGTCACCAAGGTGGAGGCCCAAATCAAGTTCGAGCCCATTTCGGGTTTCAGGACCAATCTATCATAAAACTGGTCACATAGGCGCGTCTAGGCTCCGTTTTCGACGATCCATATATGGATGTAAAGCTAATTAGATAAGGAAGCCAATGCAAGTGGTCTCACATCAAAATCCCTTCGTAATCAACGGGAATCATCGAAACAAGTCAGTATCTAGAATCTGTCAGGATGATGCGACACCATCTTTTGGTCCGTTGGGCCGTGTATCGTCTTAGAGCTCATTGGAGGGCGCGTCTAGGGGGGTAACGTCCGTGGCTCTATAATTAGCAGCTGTCGCTCTCTTTAGGATTTGGGTTTTGTTTAGTTCTTGATTTCCTCGTAAAACAGACGTTATTTTGCTGCAACTGTGCCGCCAATGCCGCTTGCTGTGAACCAGGGCCTCGGTTCTTGATCTTGTTCGCCTGTGATGATTAGTCCTTTCGAATAAAGACTTGAACTCCTTCTCGTTATCATAAGTCTCATATTTATTTGCAATTTCAGATTGTGTTCATCCCATTCTTGCTTGTGTTCTCGATTCGCTTGCAAGAAAGCCTTCTCGGCGAGGTCAATCGCGTTCGCGTGGTTGATAACCAACAGAGCAATGGTGTAACGGTTGTGAGGGTCCAAATTAGTCTTGGTTTAAAGCCTAGATCGTGAACGTCGAGTCTCCACCAATCGACGCTATCGTACCTATCGGAAGATCGGGCCTTGTCTACATCAAGTGGTATCAGAGACCTTATTGCCCGTTAGGTATATTTTTATTTTCCTTTTTAGATTGTTACTGTTTTTGCTTTACCTATAGTCCACAAAAAGCCAAAAAAATTACATCGCCTCATATTCCCTGTCCTATAGCCTCGTTGTGCCGTGCAATTTCGTCTCTGTTTCGCGTTGTTGAGATCATAAGGACATGAGCTCCATGCATACGGCTATGCTTGGAGATAGAGGACGAGGAGATCAGCGAGGGTGTCCTAACCGAGAAGGAGGCCCAAAGCTCATCCGGTTCGAGTCACCAAGATGGAGGTCCAAATCAAGTTCGAGCCCATCTCGGGTTCCAGAACTAGTCTGTCATAAAACTAGTCTCACAGGCACGTCTGGGCTCCGTTTTCAATGATCCACATATGTATGGAAAGCTAATTAGATAAGGAAGCCAATACAAGTGGTCTTACGTTAAAATCCCTTCGTAATCAACAGGAATCATCAAAATAAGTTAGCGTTCAGAATCTGTCAGGGTGCTGCGACACCGTCTTTTGGTCCGTTGGGCCGTGTATCGTCTTAGAGCCCATTAGGGGGCACGTCCAAGGGGGTGACGTTCGGGGCTCTATAATTAGCAGCCGTCGCTCTCTTTAGGGTTTGAGTTTTGTTTAGTTCTTAATTTCCTCATGAAACAGAAGTCATTTTGCTGCAACTGTGCCGCCAAGGCCGCTTGCTGTGAACCAGGGCCCCTGTTCTTGATCTTGCTCGCCTATGGCGATTAGTCCTTTCGAATAAAGACTTGAACTACTTTCTCGTTATCATAAGCCTCATATTTATTTATAATTTCAGATTGTGTTCATCCCGTTCTTGCTTGTGTTCTCGATTCGTTTGCAGGAAAGCCTTCTCGGCGAGGTCAATCGCGTTCGCGTGGTTGATGACCAACGGACTAATGGTGTAACGGTTGCGAGGTTCCGAATCAGTCTTGGCTCGAAGCCTAGATCATGAATGTCGAGTCTTCACCAATCAACGCTATCGTACCTATCGGAAGATCGGGCCTTGTCTACATTAAATCCCGCACACGCTAGCGCTTTTGCAAAATAGACCTCACACTTCTCCTGAATTATAACTAAGTCCTAATGCTATTTTCCCTTCTCACAAGACTTCTCACTTAACTCTCCGACCTTTTCCTAATTCACCCGCGTGCACCCCTAGTGACTCAGCGCACGGCGACGCAGCGGGCGGTGGCATAGCACGGCTGCGCCGGCCACCTAGAGCTCGTGCTTTCTTGTCGGTCGGGCCAACTTTCAACTACGGTCCAACCACGTGCACCAAGCAGCAACACGGGGCGGCGGGACGCATTGGAGCGAGCTGCAGCGACGCACGACCATCCACGGCGGCGGCGCACCCGCTCCGGTGAGCTGGAGCTGCTATGAACCTAACTGACTGCGCTGAGCATCAAGAGGCTACCATGGACTAGGACGAAGTGACGGTTGGGGTGGAGGATGGCGGAGGAGGGGTGGCCATGGGTGGCTGAGCCGTGCGGTGGCGCACCGCTGTGGCACGGTCGCTTTAGCGGCGACGGGGAGGCGGAAGCGGTTCCGTTGACGTGCGCAAGGTGAAGAGTGAGGTAAGGCGAAGCAAGTGGTGCAGGTGAATTGGATCAGGGCGGACGGTAGGGGGGCTACCCTCGTCCACGACCGGACACGGCCTTATCGGCACGGCGATGGGAAAAGTGCCAAATTGGAGCTTGGCAGTGCGTGCTTCATGGCTGGGTGGGGTTGGATAGCTGGAGAACTTGATGGTGAAGCCGCAGACATGCTGAATTGAATGGAGGTGATCACTCGATGTCTAACGTGCTAGCGCGGCTCCGGCGGTGGCAGCAGAGAGAGAGACATGGCGCGACAGGTGGTCTCAGCCCGGGCTCGCCTTGGCGGGACGTGGCCGATGTGATCGGGGAGGCACGCGCGCAGACGCTATGAATAAGCGCGCGCGTCCACGATCGGCATGGCCCGCGGGGCCACTGTGCCATAAATGGCATGGCGATGGCGAGCTCGACCACGTGCGCATGGCATCTAACCGGGCCAGCTGCGGGGTAAGGGTACGGCGGATAGGCGCGGACGAGACGGCGATGCGACGGCAGCGGCTGCGTCGCGGCACGAGGCGGGTCGGCAGTGCGGCAGGGCAGGCGGCAGTGGCGCTCGGCCGTGCGAGCAGCAGCAGCGCCGCACGGCGCCACGGTGACAACAACCTTGCGCGGCAGCGCACTTCCACATGTGAGGCGAGCCAGTGAGGCGACGTCGCACTCCCGGGATGTGGTGACTGCGTCCACTCAGCCAACCAACCCAAGAACGTGGCGCGCACGAAATTTAAGGCGTCTATAACAACTAAACGGTTGCTCTTGAGCCTAAACCATCTTCACCATGCTCAAGAGAGCATATCAGGCTACGAACCCGAGCTAAAACACGACACCATCTCCTAACTCGATTTCACAAAATAAATCACCAAACATTGTATTGTCATGCTGTTTATAAACTTGAAAATATTATAAGTCTTTGAGTTGTACTTGATTCCAAGTTGTATTTCTAGGCTATTAGAAATGTTAGCTAGCAATGTTATTTTTCCACAGCAAGGATTTTATTGTCATCTGCAAAGTTCATATTCCAAACTTTATTTAAGTGTTATATAGATGTTCTAAAGTATTTTTGTTCAATAAAAATTGGTTTAAAATCCTACTTGATAATTACATGAGTTATGGAATAGCTTCTTATTTAGCATTTTTATTGATCATTTTAGGTTACAATACTTTATCTATTTATTCCATCACATGCATTATCATGTAAACATGATGCTCATGATATGATTTTATAATTTATTTAGGGCGTAACACTGAGGGTGTTACACACGCCACGCCCAACTCTTTGGAGCCTCGGCCAGAGACCCGCTGGGCATGCATGGACACACACAAACCCAAGATCAGTGCTGGGTTCGCCGCAAACTGCCTGCGGCACCACCGCACCGCACGCGGCCACCTTGGCCATGACCATGTCGTGGCCGAAGCCGCCACCTGAGCACCTGCACAGCACGGCATCACCACCGCGGCCTCACCCTGCCGTAGTCCGCTGAGCTCAACCTTGCACTAGCCTAGACCCACGGCGTCGCCGGCAAGCCGCCTCAACCGTCCGGCCTCGCCTTCGCGGGCCGTGCACTCCACGGGCGCTCGCACGACGCTGCCGCGGCCGCAGCGGCGCCGTCGCGGCTTGACGCCGCAGAGGCATCCCACACCGCGCCGCGGAGTCTGCGTGCACCGCGCAGACACGCCTAAGGCGCTGCTCGCCTGAGCCATCCTCGCCTAGAGAACCCCCGCAGCGGCGAAGGGCACGTCGCACCGCCGGTCCGGCGTTTCGTCGAGCCTCTGGCCAGCATGGTGCCCTGTTCCTTTGTTCCTCACTGGACCAAATCCGGCCAAGACAGCCCAACAGTAGGCCAAGCCCAGGATCCGTGTCGGCCCAGATCGGGCCTCCAAAGCCCACGTGCGCCTAGGCCTTCCTCAGGCCCATGCGGCAGCACTTGGTCCAGCCCAGTCTCCAACCGCGCTTGGGTGCCCTTCGTCCCTCTTGGGCCAGCATCAATGCAAAATAGCCCAACGAACCCTAGGCTTTCTCCTTCTTTTGTTTTTTTTCGGAATACCCTACCCGCCTTGAAAAATTCATAGAATATTCATCCTAGCCCCAAAAATTATGAAACTAATTTCATAATTTTTCTAAGATCCGTCTCTACCTCCTAGTGCAGTCCTTGTGTCTAATTGAGTTAGGTTTTTGTTGTGGTTTTATTGCTTCTTATTGGTGGCCGTTCTCGGTATTTTCTCACGTAGCGACGACTCGAGCTCGGATGGATCCGACGACGCACCCGGAGGTGATGGACCCTATTGGTGGATGACCCCAACTGCTGGAGGCACGTACCACTACTTCCTCGACATCGCAGGTGTCATGGCAGCACCTTATCTTAGAGAAACCTATTAGGCATTACAAGTAGAAATGCTAGCGCTTTACTTTTACTCATTTTGCTAGTATATGTGATGCATACTATTGCCTGAGCCTTGATTGCCTTGATTGAAAACCCCTTCACCCTGGTTACCCAGCTTCACGCTCGCTTTTATATATTGCCTACCTGCTTGCTTGCATTTACTTTCCATCATAATTACATATATGCCTTGTTATGTGATGTGATGGTTGGTTGATGATGTGATTGGTCGATCGTGGTTTGCCGTGAGGCTTTCCCGTGAGGTAGATGGTAGGTTGGCGCGATAGGAGCGTTGAATCCCGTGTGGGTGGTCGTGGTTAAGGAGTCTGGAGATATTCCTTGCCTTGACCTGTTTCTTTGGTGATATTGGCCGGAGTGAGAGGATTTACCCCGGAGGGGTGCACTTGGTGCGTGGAGTGCCTCGGATCTGGTTCTGATGGATATGATGTGACAGGCGTGTGGTGGTGGCTACTCGTGAGAGGTGGGCCACGTGTTATTGGTGGAAGGTGCTTGATCTGGCCAATTAAGGACCGTCGTGGGTTGATGCCTGGGACACTGGACTATGTTAAACGTGCATGCCATAGGCCCTGAATGGGCGGGGCCCATTCTATTGAGTTAGTGCGGACTAAGCCAGTTCTGTGGGAGGAGAGGTGCATGGGGTATCCTCTAGGAGCACGGTGAAAAGGATGCCGATGGGTTTTTCGGCTACCCTAATCACGACCCTCGATCGCCATTGCTCCAAGCAAACGCCCGAAGCGACGCATACACCGGCGATCAAGGCGATCGTTGTTCTTGTCCGCCGCGCGGTAGATCATGTTGAAGTCACCGCAAAGGAGCTAGGGACCCAGCAGTGAGGAGCGGAGAGCCACGAGCTCGTTAAGAAAAGCCTGCTGGGCATTAGCATCCAGCAGCCCGTAAACGACCGTGATCCACTAGGCCAGCCTGGGATCAGAGCAACTGGCAATTTTGGCAGTTATCGAGTGTGATTGCAGAGACACATGCGATGCCGACCAGGCGTCCATCGTCTAGCCGAGGAGAACTCCACCGATGGTATTCACAGCAGGCAACAAGGCATACTCAAATGTTGTTCCTAGGCATTCAGAAGCAAGTTGGTTGTAGACATTGGAGAGCTTAGTCTCCTGCAAGCAAACGAGCGACACCCTCTCCTAGACGATCAAGTCCCTAACAACGTTGCGCCGCGCGCGACTATTGAGGCCACGAACATTGCAGACGAAGACATTTTCATTTGACATGGACAACAATTGGCGACAAGGATGCAGAGGTTGCCTAGACCTCAAGCTTGACCCCCTCGACAAGCTAAATGTCATTGATCGCACAATCGGCCGGGAACAACATCCTGATCGCTTCCCGCTTGGACTCTGAGAGGGGCCCACCGAACAGGGCCAGGTACTCGTCGAACTCGCCGTCCGCTCTAGTCTGTGCAGCCGGCTGCTGTGGGCGTCCTCCCCACTTGGCCATCAACACGTTCTGTGCCTGCACCGTTGGGTTGGGTGCCCTATATCTGCTCTTGGTTGCGAGCCTACCGCTCCGACGCAGCGGTGAGAGCGCGTTGTCCACCACACAGCGCCTCCTAGGGGCACATAGCCATGGGTCTCAACTAGAATAGGCTCCATGATGACGGAGCACAGCTACGACTGGAGGCACCTTGAGATCTCCCGCGGTGTTGCCGGAGCCGGCACCGCCACAGCCAACACCACCGCTGATGCCGTCGCGTGTTGCCCAGGCTCGGGGGAGAGGCTGTAGGTGGTGCAGTAAGCCTGGGTGGCGTCCTCGTGTGATCAGGCCTCGGCATTGTCTAGGTTGGGCCTACGAACTCGACCTTGATGTAATGAGCCCACTAGTCCTCGAGGGCCACTGGATAGGGGGACGCCTAGATGCCACGGCCCCCATGGAGGAGCTATGGGTTGGCTAGGAGTAAGCGGCCCACAATGCCAGCCGAAGAGCCTTCAGGCGCTCGCAGCACCATAGGAGATGGGCTCGATGGTACCAGCAGCCGACAGACGCCCTTGGCACCCGAGGCAGAGGTCAGCACTACAGCGACCAGTGTGGCCGGTGTGGAAGTCAGCTGAAAAGGAGATACGCCAGCAGGGTGTGGAGCAGTATCTGATAGTGACGGGGCCTTAGGCACGCGCTGTCGAGGATGCGCAGGCGCACGCACTCGAGGCCGCGGTGACACAACATCCAGAATCTTGAGTGGTCCACCAATTGCGATGCCCTCACGCATGAGCCCATGCCTGCCAGGGACCAGCAGGCAACAAACCATCCCGACCAGTACGGATGTCCTTGCCAAGGCGGTCGGGCAAGGCGGTGACGAGTGACCACAACAGCGATGGTCGATCCTAGGATGATAGCGGTTAAAGTTGGTGTCGGTGGAGCATTCATCGCCGTTGTCGCGCCCACCGGAGTAGTCATCCTCGGGGGTCGGCCCCCGTGGCGGGCCGCCGCACCCGTCATGAAACCCGTGGTGGAAGTTGCCATTGCTTGGACCACCGTCTTCATTAGCATCACCCCCATCATGGCCATCGTCTACAGGGGACGCAGGCGGCGCATTCCAATCCTACAACGTGACTAGGCACAGCCTCATGAGGTAGTGCAGCCCCGGAAGCATAGTCAGAGCGGCCTCGACGGGGCTGAGGATGCGTGGCTCCGGGATGAATGTGACCTGCTCATCGGGGATGAACCGTGGATGCAAACACCATGCTGTGACAAAGAATTCCCGGTCGTCATCCGCAGGGACATCGCTTGGCCGGACAACGTCAACCTCAGCACAAGCGTACCCAAGGATGGTATGTGGTCGCGTTCCGGGCATGGAGGGGGGCGCGCCTCATCCCCACCAGCACCATAAACCGGAACGACCCAGCACTAGCCAACGACGTCCTCCGCCATGGCCGCTAGATCAGGGGTAGCAAGGCCCCCCCGGCGCCCGGCGGCGTGGCAAGGACGCGGTCTCTGTCCTCGCGGTGCCTGAACCGTACGACGAAATCCTCTGGATCATGGCAGCTAACCACTGCATCCTCTTCCATCAAGCCGAAGCACTCGAAGAGGAACTAGGCCACCATGGCCGGCAACACCGGTGGCCGTGTATCGCCAACCACCGCGACAAGCGCAAGGCCGAGCGCATCCTTGGCAGCCAGCAACTCCACCGAATAAGGGACGATGACAAACTACATGTGACGCCAGCGTGCCACATGGCTTCCCTCAGGAGCCTCGACGGCCGCCCCCACAGGAGTCACAACGATGCTAGAGGACGGAGGTGGCAGCGGAGGTGGGGGAGGCGGAGTCGGTGGAGCGCAGCATCGTGGAACCGATGGCGACCGTCCCGTGGAGGCAGACCGCGCCGAGGGTGTGTCATCATCGGCGCACCGAGCCCGTCAGCCACCGGTCGTCGGCCGCCACCGGGAGACCCTGCGACCCCTTGGCGACCGCCGCGGAGAGCACCCGCAGGCCTCACATGGAGCAGGCATGCAAAGGCGCGGTGCCCCATGCACCAACAATTGAAGCACCTTGCCAGGAAGTTGCACTCTGCCTTGACATGGGAGCTTGCCAAGCAGTTGAAATAGAGGCCTACGAACACCGACGGGACAGGCCTTACCGGCTTGGGCGGCAAGCGACGACGCCATCGACGGTGACTCCGCACTTGGAAGAAGCCGTCCGCGTTCGGCTCCTCCAGGGCACGAGCAGGGTGCGCCGCAGGGGGGCCACGGCATTGGTGGGAGGCGGTAGCCGTAGCTAGGTCAAGCTGGGGGTGTGAACGCCGAGCTCCTGCCATGAAGTCCTCGGGCCTCCGCCGGAGACGACGACGACGACGAGCATGCCGGCGGTGCCCACACGGCCCCGCGACATCCTTACCTTTACCAAGCGGTGGCGGTGAGGGTGGCTCGGAGTCATAGTAGTCCTCTGGGTCACTGAAGGAGATCCGCTCCCCGCGATCACAGCCGATGAACGCGCCCGAGAAAAGCCTCGGTGACCCCGCTCTAAGGGATCTCGGCGACGGGAGCTCCTCCTCGGCTTCATCGGCCGAGGAGCGATGGGAGGGCGCGCCGTCCTCCATCCTTAGGGGGTCCCTTCTCATATGTCCATATCAGTCCTCTTGAAATTGATGGTCTAAGTTTAGAAAGGTTTGACTTAGTACCAACCAAATAGGACAGGTAAAAAACAGAGGCATCGAAGTAGCTTTTAGTGGGGGACAAAGGTTTAGAAACTCCTCGTCTCCTGTTGATATTTAAGTACTTGCCTATTCAAAGCACCTCTTCCTAAAACACCGATGTGGCAACACGGTCTTCTCATGTCCTCTTCACCGTGTATTTTGGGCCTTATAATAACTACTTTCTCCATTTTAAATTATAAAATAATTTGGCTTTTCTAGATACATTTTTTATTATGTACTCCCCATACTTATAAATTATAAGCCATTTTTATAAACCTATGTACGACGCTATGTCTAGATACACAACAAAATCAATGTTCGGCTTGCTGAATCTTGGCTGAAACTAGCTGAAATACATTGTTCTGGCTGAATTATTGTGAGAGAAAAACATTATTCTGGCTGAAAAAATAAGCCGAACAAACCGAATATGGGGTAAGCCGAACGGGGCCATAGAAAAGCTAAAACGACTTATAATTTGAAATAGAGGAAGTATCTAGAAAATCAAAATCATTTATAATCTAGAATGGAGGGAGTATATATAATCATGTCTGAAACACAACAAACCACATGATAAACGGTAGTGATAGCGCGTGGATGTCTGGATGGACGCCCATGCTGCACTGGCGTTTCCCTGCCCATGCCTGCACTCCATGACCGCGCTCGAGCTAGCACGCCCCCGCCCACACTGCACGGACGTCGCTTGCGCCGCCAGACCACGCGCGGGGACTACTTGCGCCTCCTCCGCTTCTCATGCATATTGCAATATGTGCAACACCCGATCTACTTTTACAACATCTAGATGAAATATTTGCATCATACGTCTGAAAACAGCTGAAATATTTGCAACATACGTCTGAAACACTTGCAAAACACCAGAAAAAAACTTGAAAACACGTGTGTTGCCATTGCAAACATGTCCAAACATCAAGATGAAACACTTGCAGCATACATATGAAAACACCTGAAACACTTGCATATATATGGAAAATCTCGATCTAGTTTTGCGCCATCCAAATGACACATTTGTAACACACGTCTCAAACAGATGAAACATTCGGAACATACACTTGAAACATACGTGTATAGCCATTGCAACATGTGCAACATCTCGATCTACTTTTGCAACATCGATATAAAACACTTGTAACATACCTATGAAACATGTGAAAAACTTAAAACATACGCCTGTAACATGCGCTTTCAACGCAATGTCACGTTGCTGCTCGGACGAATGGATGCTTGTCGTTGCGGAGCTCAACGCCGACGTGGAGGTCGGCTGCGGCACATGGAGCTCGCGGCGGCGCGGGCAAATCGTCGGTGGGATGGCGTAACACAAAGCTCCTCCCATCGTCTGCTTGCTGGAGGATCCATCGTGGAGGCTCGCCGGCTCGTGGAGCGGCCACGGTAGGCGGATGCGCACGGTGCGGGGAGGAGAAGGAAGCGGGATGAGTAGGGGGGCTGGACGAATGCGAGCTCGTGGTGGCGGGCATCGTCGCCGGAGGTGAGACCGCGCGGGAGGCCTCTGACTTTGAGTGCGAGTCTGGCGCGGTAGGTTGGATTATGTGAGTCATGCTGTTATTTTTTTAAATAGTCAAACACAAGATACTTTAACTTGAAACAAACAAGTTGTTCGGCTGATTGTTTTTGCAGCTGATAAACCGACCGATGCTGTTTTATTATAAGAGAAAAATAATATACCATGGCTGATAAGTCAGGCTGACAGGTTGAAGTGAACAGGGCAAAATCTAAATGACACTATTTGCATAAGCATTTATGACGAAAATATTTCGAATTGTTGGTTTATATATAGCTGCGTGTAAAGATTTGTCTTGTGAACCACTAATTGCTTAACGAAATGTTCTTCTCGACATCGCCAGCGCGTAGCGCGACTGCGTTCCACAAGAGATCGCTATCCACCCGTCATGCCGTCACCTGTCATCGACAAAGCACCCAAACTTAGGCACAAATGAATCATAGACAGAGCAACCATTCATCATTTTAACATAGGAGAAACTAAAAATTCTTAAATCACATATGAGAGTGGAATTTTGTTGTTTTTATCATATTTTATTTTTTTGGATTTTATATTTTTGATTTTTTAAATGCTAATAATTAAATAAATGTAGAAAATAAATAATGCGAAAATTAAAATGTTGAAAATAAAAGATACTACTTACTTCTGCGGGTCCTCCCCAAGCTAGCTCGTCTCCTACGGTTCGGGATTGTATCCCATGGACCGTCAATAGGCCACCTGTGTGTTGTGTCGCTGCTTCAACATCGCGTTCATTTACGCCATATGTTGCTGCTGCTGAAGCTGTCATTGTGCTGTTGTCGACGAAATATGGTCGGCAGTCTACCGAGGGGTATGCCCACGGTAGTAGATGAATCGATGGAGGTACGCATAATAGAAGTCGGATGGTGACACAAGCGCATAGACAAGCGATTTGAGCCTGGTGCAAGCGGTAGAGTCGTGATCGGAAGGTCCCGGGTTCGAGTCGTAGTCTCCTCGCATTGCACAGGCGAGGGTAAGGCTTGCCACTGACACCCTTTCCCAGACCCCGCACAGAGCGGGAGTTCTCTGCACTAGGTACACCCTTTTTTATTTTGTTTTTGAAGATGTCACGGTAATTTACGCTCTATTCGCTTGGCTTATAAGCCGTACTTTTCCGTCAACGAACAATATTTTTCTCTCACAATAAATAAGCCAACAGTACTTTTAGCTATGACTTATCAGCCAAGTCAACAGGGCATTAGTCTGTTGCCTCTGTAAGAATGGATGGTCATCAAACACATCCTTTGTTTGACTTTTCTTAATGAATTTGAAACAAAAATGTTATCCTATTATTACGAAGGCATTGGCTTCTGTTGTTTGAATTTTCTGTCTCCATGTTTAATCAATTGGCTGAAGTGACTCCATGTTTAATCATTGGCTGAAGTGACTGATTTACAATAATAGATTGCAATCATTAAGGGACACCAAGTAAGAGTGATGGATCTAACAACACATAAGAATAATAATACTTGTCAACATTTCACATGTTTCTTGTGTCTTTAACTATTATCATTTCTCAATTCCTAGACTTGAAAGTTTATTGTATCCCTTCCTGGTACCGCTTCTGTATGGATTTATGGAACTACTGGCATGGAGGCTATATTGTTTTTTTTTATGCCCAAATGAAGGCTTTCTGCTCAAAGGAAAAGACTGTTAGTTAATGAAATCTGTCGTTTGCACTTTCCACTTCTATACCCCTTGCATCATTTTGTAACTTAGGAAAACTATCGTCTCATAGAACAAATAAAGCAGTGTAGCATGCATGGAGGACAATCTGAAGTTCTAAAGTCAAGATTGTCTAAAATGATATTATAGCTGAGGGAGTTTTCAAAGTATGCATGAACAAATCAAAACATTTCAATAAGATTTATATTGATTGTGGATAGTCCTATCAGTCCTGCTGGCATGTTTCCATTACAAAACCTTGATGGGGCAACTAGCCTCTTTTCCCCCATCCCCTTATCATCTAACAATCTCACCGTCAAGTGTCAGGATTATCGAACGCATAGAAATAACAATTCTCAATGCCTTGTGTTCTCTGTAGGAGTAGGAACTCAGGGAAAGTTCTCCCAAGGTTAGCCTGTCTTCGGTTTTCCTGAAAGCTACCTATCTCCTGGCAATGATAAAGTGCTAGTTTGGCTCCCTAAACCATGCCAGGTTCTCGCCAGGTCTAAGACAGGTTGTTATTTTCAGTTTTTCTCCGTCGTTGCCATAAAGCTAGAGATGCTCAAGCTTCAGTGTGGCATCTACTCCTCACATGCCCTGTTTGATGTTCACAGAAAGTTCTTTCTCCTTGTTCTGTAAAGATATGTTTGGTGCTGGACTACTGGTGAAAGTAATTTGTTTAATTCCTTGATGAGCTATCTGCTAGAATAAAATATGAAGTGACCATCTTAATTTGTTAAGTAATGCCTTAAGCAATGTTGATGGATATAAAGCATGCCAAGTTGCCTACTGACTTTGGTTTTTGCATTTGGATATAGTTGTTTTGGCTTATAGTTGCAACAAGAGGACATAGCTATTTTAGCCATGAAACAACAAATCTTCCTTTTTTTTCTCTCCTCCAGAATATTGTTGCAGGATTAGGCTGTAGAGGAGCAGGTCATATTAAACCTATGTATAATCCTGTGCCATGGTTAGTTTAGTTCCACTGATTACATTGACTGGTGACCAGTGCGAAGTTTTCATTGTGTAATCTCCATTGCAATAGGCCTGGTTCTTCATTTTATTAAAAAAAAATGCAAATATCCTAGAAATTAGAAAATTTTCTGATGGAGCTACTTTTCAACTTTTCATTCTACCCTTTTTTGGTCTCACATGTTAGAACAGTACTTCTATGTGTGTATTTGTGTTACTATATTGCTGTAAAATAGGTGGTTTATTAACATAGCTCTGTGGTGATAAACCGGTAATATTGTATGACTGCAAGAATGTTCATGGTTTCATTGATCTAATGGCTATCCGTCAAATTCCTAAGTTGGGTTGTTATTGTTACTTTATTTGTTCTTGTATACTGTATTCAAATTTCTTATAAGCAAACAGACAATTATGTGAATAACAGTTCCACCAGTGTCTGTAGCTCTCACAAGCTAGAGTTGTTTTTCCAGTTGAGTCAAAATTTATTGTTGCACTAAACAAAAGATTGATGAATATTAGGGTTAAAAGATTGACCAAGAGTGCACGTTATTGGTTCTTTGCTTGCAGTGTGATCCACGTGTAGTACTTCTGAATCCTTTAATGATTGTTCTTGGCTTCTTGCAGGGGAGAATATCTTGCGTGGTGCATGGCGTGGTGCATGTTAATCCACACAACGAAACCATAGTACATCAGGACTGCTATCCTGAGGTAAGTAACTGCAAAGCTTATTTACCCTCATAAGGTTGACTGACCTTTTCAAGAGGCTGACCTTTTCTCTCCCTCTGTATCAGTGAAACGCTTATGGGGTGGAAGGCTGTAAGCTATCTTGCCTTGCGAATGGATCGTTTCTAAGCTTGGCTTGGAGTCGTGGTTGTAAAAGTAAGAAACGACTGAACTCTACTGGGTAATGTGCCTATTGTAAAGCCGTTAGCACGTCGTGTTAATATCAATCAGGTTCCCTATGAGAAAATTGTCATTTGGGTGTGTTTAGTTGGGGAGGTGAAAAATTTTGGCTGTTACATCGAATGTGTCGGAAGAATGTCGGGAGGGTTTTTTTGATACTAATAAAAAAAAACAAATTACAGAACCCATCAAGAAATTGCGAGACAAATCTAATGGTACTAATTAATCGGTCATTAGCACATGTGGGTTACTGTAGTACTTAAGGCTTTTCATGGACTAATTAGATTTAAAATATTCGTCTCGCGATTTTGTCGAGAACTGTGCAATTAGTTTTTTTTCGTCTACATTTAATATTCCATGCATGTGTCAAACATACTCTTTTAGTGTAGGAGGCAAAATTTTTGAAAACTAAACGGGGCCTTGGCATTGGTGTTACAGTGATGTTTGGGTTCATTGCAACAATGTCGCACGGATTATCTGGTAGTACCAATCGGTCTTTGGTCTAATTATCCGGTAGTACCATCGACCCATCGTCGATGGATAGTTGGCATATGGGATTCACGATGACACTGAACTTGATTCTCGGTCGTTTGCCTCGGTGATTCAGATAACTTACTCTTTCATTCTGCGACCTCAACAGCAAAATGGTCGACCGAAGCGCACAGATTTGTTGCCCAGTCGTTCGAACAGATTTCGTACTAACTCCCATTTTACATATAGTAGTAAATCTATCTATATTTGTCTTAAGTTAGCATTTTTAGTTTTGACAATCAATATAAAAAAAATATATAGTTGATCATAGAAGATTTGTATAAATACAAATTATTATTGAATTTAATTGAACAAGATGACTTAAGGACAACTTACATATCTGTGATAGGAGAAAGTACGTATCCCCTGCAGAATTGCGCTAACAAAATTCAACTGGCTATGGTATTTATAGGGTACTTCTCTCACTATAAGTACTCTCGTTAAGTAAGTTTACTTTGCTACTAATCTATCGGTACAAAAATATTACAACGATGATTAATGCCTGATGTCCTAGCCTCGTACCACTCTCGTGTACAAATTAGCTAGCTGACAGATCCGGGCATCCGGCTGTTCTAATTACACACAACCTTTGCATACGCTGATAAGCACTTTAAGCAGCCTGCAGTAATAATGCATACACAAACGCTAGTATTACTATGCTACAGCTACAGCACTACAGTAGTACGCAGCAGGCTACTAGGCTAGCAGCACTACAAGTAATCAACAGACACTATTTGGCCTCACTCGTCTTTGACGACCCCTGCGCCGCCGGCGGCGGCGGCGGCAGCCCGCTGTCGAGGCAGCTCCGGCAGCGCCTCTCCACCCAGCCTTCCTCTTCGTGGTATTCGGCGCTCGGCATGACGTGCCGACCGCCGCACACCCGGGCGAGGACGCCCGCCAGCACGGCGGCGAGCACGATCGCGGCCACGATCACCACCAGCGTCTCCACCGACCTCGCCGTGGTCGCGGACCGCGCCGCACCCTGCTGCGGGGACCGCTGCGCCTGCGCGTACGACGCCGCGCCCGCGGCCCCCTCCTGCAGCGACCTCCTCACGCTCACAGTCACGGCGAGCGGCCACGGCAACGGCACGGTCGCCATCTCCCACCACCACGGCAGCACCCCGGCCTGTCGCGCTCGCGCGCACTGCAGAGCTCAGAGGAGCTGACTGCCGCCACTTCCCACACTCGCCGACGCCGCCGTTGTGTGTTGCTTATAAAGAGAGGGAGAGGGGAGGGGCCATGCGCGCGGCGCGGCGGGGACAAAAGGAGTCAAATAACCAACAGCGGCAGGTCCTTGTGCGGTGTCAGTGTGTGTTCGAGCGTGACAGTGTGACACTCGCTGCCGGCCACTGTTGCCGCTGCGAGCTGCTTCCTGGAGGAAGGAGTACGAGTGTTAGGTTAGGCGACCGTTGCCTCGCATGCCATGATTTTTGAAACGACGTGGCGTCCCTTTCGTTCCCTCCGTCGCCTGGGAAACCGCTCGCGTTCGCGTTTGAAAGGGGCAAGGAGGGAGGCATGTTATTGCTAGGCGAGGCGAGTGCCTGACTGCGAGGTGGTGGTGGTGGTTCGGCCGTGACCCGTGACCGTGAGGCGGCAGCATTTTGGTCTTCAGCGCTAGCCAGAGCGGCAGAGCCCATTTTGCAGCAGCACGGACGCGGGCAGGCGGGGGCGCGTCGTTTCGGCTCGGCGCTGTGCGCGCGGGACCGCGGGCACGCGCAGCGGCTTTGGCCGGTCGAGCTCAGGGCTCAGAGCTCAGTTCAGTACTTCAGTGGGTGCAGTGCAGGCATGCGTAGTGTACGTGACACCAACCGGTCATCTAGCCTCGGTGTCGTCTTGCGGCTGCGCGGCGCAGAGGCAGAGCTGTGGGCTCGGACGCTCGGTCGCTAATGGCAGGCGCCCCCAGCCCTCCACCATCAGACTGTGTTGCTGGCGGGGATTGGGATCTGTGGTTCTGACCTGCTTTGCCTCTTGTCCAGACTCCAGTCTCCAGCTCCAAAGCAGAGAGATGGCTGCCTTGCCTGGGCTGGGAGACGGGGAGAGATGGCGGCAATGGCGTCCCGTGATCCGTTGTGGTCGATTAGTCCAGCTTGAACCCGTTGGATTTGTTTGCATAAAAAGAAGGGATGACAATGGCCTGTGGTTCCGCTCTTTCAAAGAGCAAACGCTTGTCTCCATGTTTCCTCGCAAGGCATGCTTGGTTCCTTTGCCTGGTTTACCTCGCCTGCCCATCTCGTCTTGCCTTTCCTGTCAAAGCCAAGCAAGTTTTGCCATAACTGTTGTGTTTGGTCCATGTGCATGCATGATGCCGGCAAAGCTCGATCTGGGAGGCTCAGGCAGAGCTTGGTCCAGACCGTGGTGCGAGCTCAATTTGCTCGGCTGCGCGAGTTTGCTGAGCAAACGAGGTTCGTACTCGTCTGACTTTGCCCAGCAAGATGAGGCAGCTCATCTGCTCATACCAGAAGAAAACCAAGCACGGCCGACGAATTGACGAGCGAGAGAGCACCTGAACGGGCCAGGCTGCCGGCCCAATAAGCTGCCGAGCTTGCTATCCAACCCAAGTCCCTGTTCTTTCCAGCTGTCCATTTGGGCCGTCCAAATCTACGAATGAATAGCTACACTACAACAGGAGGAGACCCGAAAAAGCAGAGTTCAGTTCATTACTTTGCTTCTTCGATGAACTCTGCTGGCGTTTCGATGGCCGCTCAACTATACTTTCACTTGCCGGTCAACTGAGTACGGAGTAGCTCGGTACAGGGCAAGGGCATCGTCGCCAATTGCCACTAGCAGTCCAGCACATATACCACTGGATAGGCATGACGCTTCTCAAGGCCATTCCTGATTCCTCTCTCAACGGTTCTGTGCACAGGAGATGAGGAGAGCATGCACATCTTGATGTACGTTTTCACTAGTCTAGAGAAAAGCTACCGTGCGTACTTGCACCCGTACTATACAAAAACCGTCCATTTCAATCTGAAACCCCGATCTCTCTAGAAGTACAGGAGTACATTATTCATACGCACGCCGTATGTATCCACTATCCCACAAACGGTAGGAGTGGCTGCTCTTTGCCTCTTCGACATTTCATAAAAGGTGGCATCTCACCAGATAACCTTCCAGCTTCGTGAGTGGATACCAACTCAGAAAAAAAAGGACGCTATGATGTTGTAATGAACTAGTACTCTGAAGGCTCAAAAGCGCCGCAGGAGACCGAATCACCGAAACCAAATTTCCAAACTCATGTAGAGCACTGTAGTAGTAGTAGTAGTTTAGTAGGAGTATAGTAGAAGCATATTGAGCAGATCTTTAGTCTCCGATACAAAAGGCGAGGCAACAGGCAATGCAAGGCAAGGCAGCATGTTCCAAACGCCTGCGTCAATGGCTGCAACACAGCGACAGGCGCGGTACTCGTCGTTTCTTCAAAACCGCCACGAGACAGCAGCACCTAACCCACACCCGCGCGCGGCAGAGAGCTTGAGGCCAGGAGGGACGACCGGCCAGCGGCCACGCCGAGTTGCCGTCACGTGCCCGCCCCGCGCAGCCCCGTCCGTCGCCGTCGCGCCCGCTCCAGCAGCCGCGGCGGGGCCGGCCACGTCGCCCCGCGTGGTCCCCGTTCCCGCACCGCAAGGGACGCGTGGGTGGGGACGTCCGTCGCCGTCCGCACTCCGGCAGTCCGCTGGGCCATCGCTGTCGCTGGCGCTGTCCTCGGCACGCGCGCACAGCGGGGCCCGCGGACACGCAACGACGGAGCAAATGACGAGACTGCCCCCCGCACCGCACTGCTGCAACGGAGGCGCGGGACCCGCGCCGCCTCCTGGCGTTTCGATGAGCTAGCCTTCCGCGGCCCCCCTGGCGTTTCGATGAGCTGGCCGGGGGCCGGGGCGCTCGGCCGAACCCAGCGCCATCGATGGTCGACCTGCCTCTTTTGGCGTTTCAGCGTTTACCCAAATCTGTCTCGTTTCGTTTCGAGCGTTGGTACATCCGGATCGAGGACGGCTCCTCCGCGCGTTGCTACTGACCGAAACAAACCAGCAAGGACTTTACTAGAGCGTGTGTGTGTGCAGGCGAGCGCACGCCTCCTCCCCCAATCTTCTTTGTGCCCGCATCGTCTTCCTCCTTCAGCCCTCCCCACCACCGCCTCCTCCTCCGCGTGGCCGCGACCTTCTCACCCCGCCCCGATCCAGCTCCAGCCGGTGAGTGCCTCCGCCTCAAGCAACCCCCACCGCCCCCGCCGCTACCGTCGGCGGTGACCTCCTCCTCCCCCTCCCCCTCCCCCTCCCTCCCGCCTCTCCTACATGCTGCCATGGCGAACTCCGGTGAGCTCCGACGAACTCCGGCCATGGCGCCCCCGCCCCGACCTAGCCTGGCCGCCACGACCGCCGTTAGCTCCCTTAAACCGCCCGTCGATCTTCCCCACCGTCTGGCCTACCTGCCTCCCCCCGGCCGGCCCTTCTATACCCCGCCGGAGTTGGGGAAGAAGGGTGGGGTGCGGCCTCCGAAACCCTAGGCGCCGCCGGAGGTGGGGAAGAGAGAGGGTGGGCGCGGGAGCGGCATGGGCGCAGACGCGGACGGCGAGCTTTGGGCAGGCGCTAGCGCGGCGAATCGGGCGGTCTCCTTCTTCCCCGTGCGCATCGGACGGTCCTCGAGGTGTGCGCGCCGAAGCTTCATCGCCTGCGCGTTCAGAAATTAGCATTTCCGAACAAGTAAACAACCCCCGTCTGATCTCGGAATAGATAGAAGTACTCCATTCTTCCACGAGAGAACACAATTCTCGCTTCCCAAAAGGTTAATCAGTAGAGGTTAATCAATCTGAACTTTAACTAGATTATATAAAAAATACTAACCGATGCAAAACTAGTATTATTAGATTAGTTATAGAATATATTTTTATAATAAATTTATTTGAATATATAAATATTAATATTATTTACTATAAATTTGGTTAAACTTAAACTATTTAATCGGTAGGGATCTCATAATTATATTCTTTTTTAAGATGGAGGGAGTAATCGCTATCGTTCGTCGTGTGAGATGAAGGCTACTGCTAGTTCAGTTATTCTTGTCCTGATAAGAATTCTCTGTCTAAGGATCCGTTTAGTGGAGTTTCTTCACCAGTTCTAGAGCTATTTTGATCTTAGCGGCCGGAAGCGTGCAACATGGTCACGTACTCACGTTACAGGAACATCGTTCCGGAAACGTCCGCATCCCTGATACGACGACATTTACGTTTCCACGTTATAAAATATCACCCAAGTTTACGTTCCCGTTCCCTCGTGGGAACATGACTGCTAGGGTTCTGATGCCTGCACAGTCAATTGAGGCTATCTCTAAGCAGTCAGCGCCACGCGTAAAGTCAGGACAAAAGTCAGGACAAACGTACTCTCATAAAGGATGGACATAAAGTGGAGCATAACAAACCTAGGATGGAGGGAGTAAAAATAATAACATGCCTTATACACGGAGACTTGGTGCGAATTTTAAGTATTTACTGCAAATCTCTCTTGCTCCTTGCATAGTTGCATGTGGCTGCACTTTCCACTCTATGTAACCGATCTCCGGGGCTTTTCCCAAGCTTCTAGAATAAGCATAATCTCCTTTTTTTCTAAAAAAGAATATCCTTGTTGGATTGTCCTTCAAAAAAGAAAAAATATCCTCAAGGAGCATAAAAAAGAAAGAAAAATCACGGGAGCTCGCTTTTTCATGTGCTTCATGTCTTAACTAAAAAAGTGATCTAATCACCGGAGTCCTACTAATCACACCAAACAAAAAAAAAGCGCCGATAAAACCATCACGTCCCACCCTAGGTAATGCACGTCAAATAGTCTCCGAGACGGTAGCTAGCATATACCCGTACCTACCCTAACACCAAATTTTTTATTTGCAACAGCCAACAAACGTATGGGCTCAACGCTCAAGTAGGAGTGGAATCGAAAAGGCAAGCTAACTGCGCCGGCTAATCAGAACATCATCAAGGACAAGGACCATTATTTGTAGAAGAAAGACGGGGAAAAGTGACACAAAGGAGCACGGATCGGATGGTGATTAACTCGCTAACTCGCCATCTGGCAGAGCGCAAGCTTAATTAAATGGACACTAAACACGCCGCGTGCCACGCATTACCGGAGAGCCGGGTGGGATCAGCCACCTCGCTCTTGTTTAGCATTATCCTTTGGAAGAAAGTTATTAACAACAGCGCTTGCTCTCTCTCTCTCTCTCACCACTTCTCCACGTCACGCTCTGGCCGTCCCTCTGTCACTTCACACTTGACGCACCGCACAGCAGCCGAACCAAAAAAAAGCCCGTGGTGACCACTTCACTTTTGTCGCGCACAAGTCTATCCGATCCGAAGAGAATCTTCTACCCGCCGCATCCGGGCCGTCCACTCGTCCGCCCACTCGTATCCCACGGCCCTCAAAAATCTGTTTATTTGTTAAACTAACCCATGCTTATAATGATTATTATTAATCCATGCCCGTCGTCCACCTGTCCGGCTGTCCGAGACACTACAATAATCCCTGCCCAATTCCGGCACGTTCGCTGCTGTTATTCAGCCGGTATTAATTCGTATAAATAAGTCATGGTGCTGTGTTTCTCTAGCAGCCGTACAAATGGCAGAAGCCGATTTAATACAAGCCGTGGATGCTTAGCTGCTAGAGTTACGCGTCCACGGCGACGACCTCTACGCAGATCGTGCTCCGATTGGCCGGCCTCGTGGGATCCTCCTCCCCGCGCCTCGCCCCCGGAACGCGCGCACGAGAGAGCGTGAGAGATAGAGAGAGGAAACAAAGGAAGGAGACGACGAGCTCGCCTATTGGCCGCCGGCTCCGCCCCTTCGCGCCCAGTGGTCAGTATCAGCAGCGGCGTCTGAGCCTCTCTTTCCGACTTCCCGTTCGCCCTCGCTTGCTTCCTTTTATTCCCTTGCTTCTTCCTGATTGGCGGTTTGGTGTTGGTTGGCCCTCTTTTTTGCCCTGCCTCGGGTTTTATGCGGCCGCCGCCTCGTGACCGACCTCGTTTCCATTTTTGGGCGGCGGGCCGGACGGGTTCGGATAAGGCGGCCTCCCAATTTCGGCGGAGGGAGCCGTTGCGGGGAGCTTGTAGTGCCAGTGGGTTGGGGAATTCTGGTTGGATCAGGGGGAGATGGGTCCTGTTCATCGGAGCAGCAGGATTGATTTGGAGTAGGACTGATGGTGGGGTGTGATTATTTTTCTGGAGAGGATTGATTTCTGCGGCAGGGGCTGCAGCTTGGTTTCGTTGGTCTGGTCGAGTAGAGGGAGAATTCCTGTGTTCTTCAGCACCTGCTTGTCAGGTAGGGTCAGGTTTATAAACCCGGCGTCTCTGATGGGTCCGCTTCTCAGTAAAAGCTTTCAGCTGACGGTATTAGAACAACGCGTGACTCCTGGGCCGACCCAGATACCTAACAAACAGGCCAGAAAGAGCGATTCAAGTCTCTGACCGGAGGCCTAAGGAGGGGACGACGCTCACTACCGACTCCGACCAGGAGGCCTGGTCAAGAAGGGGACGACGCTCGCTTCCGACTCCGACCAGGAGGCCTGGTCAAGGAGGGGACGACGCTCACCGAACCTCTGTTTACAACTCTTCTCGGATTGACGCAGTCGGAGCCGACTGGAACGACCGAATGGGGACGTCCGCTCGGTAAAGACCCAAGAATCGGGCGGAGCCGATAAGGCAAGGCGCTCAAGTCAACCGCAATACCGAGAACCGTACCCTGCACACCTATAGGACAGTACTGTCAGGCCATACCAGAAGGTTGCTTTACAACCTTTCAGACATGTCAGAACACGAACAGTGTTGTGGGTGTCGACATTTGTCCTACAGAATAGTAGGCGCCGACATTTGCTATACCAGAAAAATATGATGGAGCCTGCTACATGCATCTAGACGTTAACAGTATCGTGGGCGTCGGAAAACTGTCTTGTATCCAACGGTGTGGGCAACAAGACTAAGACACACTCTCTCTACTTATACAGTCGTCCCCTTCACCTATAAAAAGAGATGCGTTCTCTCGTAAGAGTAAGATGATTCATTCAGAGGACGATTCATTCGGACGACGATTGATTGCGACTCTCACTCTGTTAGGCTCACGTTCCAATACTTAGCGCACGTTTCAATATTTAGCGTACTTTGGAGCTCCCATCACTCTTAGCCCTTCGGTCTAGAGTCCGACCGGACCTCTGATATTCTTATCTTATTTCCACTCATTTTATCCCCATAGCAAACTTCGAGCACCTAAACTCGGAAATAAGGTCTCCGACCGATTGGAACTAGACGTAGGGCACGTGGACTAATCCAGTATAAACCCTGTCGTTGAATGTTACGCCACGTCCGATCGTAACGTACGCCAAAACTATAATTACTTCTCCGCACCGACGCATGCTGTTTGGTTTTCCCTTCCGATCGGCGTTTTGTTGCTTATTGCGGTTTTAAATGGTTTCGAGTGAATGGGTAGCTAGAGCTGAAACTCGAGTCTCGCGGCGAAACCTTGCGCTCTATCCGTTGTTGAATTGGCCCTGATGTTTCGTGTCCAGTGTTCTGCTGCTCCATGATTCGCGACTTGCGAGCAAGCATGTGTTCTGCGATGGAGTCAGAGCGTCGCAGAGTTTTACGTGCCTGCGATCGAGTCGGGATCGCGACCCTGTTTTGCACCTGCATTCATTGTCGATCCTCGTTTGTGACGTACTGCCACTGTTCAACTCGGTTTGACTTTTCCATCGCTCGTCTTCCTGATGCCACTGAAACAGCGACGGCCACGGCCTGAGCGGCGCTGCCAGCAGGGCGGCGAGCGTGAGCAGCATGGAGTCGCGGCCGGGCGGGACGAACCTGGTGGAGCCCAGAGGGCAGGGCGCCGCGCTGCCGTCCGGTGGCCCGTCGGTGCAGCCGTGGTGGACGACCTCCGGGGCCGTGCTCGGTGCAGTGTCGCCAGCCGTTGTGGCGCCCGGGAGTGGGGCGGGGATTAGCCTGTCGAGCAGCCCGGCAGGTGGTAGTGGTGGCGGCGGCGCGGCTAAAGGAGCCCCGAGTGACGAGAGCAGCGAGGATTCACGGAGATCTGGGGAACCAAAAGGTATGGCGATGCTAACTTTTTTTTCTCCCTCTTAGTTAATAAAGAGATGGCTGAGCTGTTATTGCAGGAAGTTGTTGTAGTGGTGCACTGGTGCCTCTTCTCTTATAGTTCAGCGTTCTTGCTTCTTTTAGCATACTGTACTGCATCTTGATTTGAATTCGTTGGAAGATCTTTCTATATCAATGGAAGGTCTTGCATAAAAGATGCTTCCACTACTAAGGAGACTCCCTCCGTCGGGTCCAAAGCTAGAATTGCGTTTTTTTTTTTTGGATGGAGGGAGTAGGCATAGCACGACAGTTTCCTTATATAGTATATAAAAGTATGGACGAATGACATTGAATGCAGGCCTTGCTGAAGCTGCAGCAGTATTGGCACCACCAGAAGTCTGAAACCTTGCTCAGTTCTCTGATTCCGAATCTTTTGTAGCTGCATCAATCTCATGGACGGGTATCATATCTGCTGTGCTGATGTTGTATTGTACTATTGTGTATTTATCATCACATTCATAGTTCCACTTGCCTAGTTCCATGTTGAAGGAGTACCATCTTAATTCTTATCTTATAAATGTTAAGCAAGTACTTTAATCAACTAGAGCAGTTTGTGCAATACCATCTTATTAATATTAAGTAAGTACTTTAATCAACTAGAGCAGTTTGTGCAAAAGGATAAATGGGTTTCAAATGATTATCATTGTGTTAAATGTCCTGTAGTTTTCCCTGGTATAGTATTGACAGTGCTAGGATCGTGGCTGTTTCTCTTTATCGTATCTTTATGTGTAAATGTTTTTTTCCCTCTGCATTGAAGTGTTCACTAATCAACTAATCATAATAGCATTATCCAGTGTGTATATTAACAGAGAATCGTATGAAAGTAAATATGAAAATTGAATGAAGAGTTAAATATTATAGAACTTTATGCATCAAATGCTTGCATGACTTAGAGAACTCATTTCTGCAGAAGTAATCCCAGTAGTAATTGGCAGATAGCTTAAGCATTGAAATATCTATAATTTGAGTTTCTATCTTTGTTTCTGGGGTCCCTTTCCGCCCTGGGAGTTTGGCTTGTGAGCCTGGTGCTCATCTTCTCTTTGTAAAGCTTTATACCGTTTCCTTCTCTACAAAATGATCGGCAGAGCTCCTGCCACTCTTTACCAGAAAAAAAGGTTTCTGGTACATCCTGCTTGTCTGCTTGGCCAAGTATTTCATCCTTTTATCAATTCTTCCAGCAGCATGGTGGAGCCTTGATTGCATTGACTAAAAATAAATAAATGTGTATGATAACAACATAAATTAGTTCGTTTTGATGCAAAAAATGCAAAATAGTGGTCAGTTAAGATATTAGGATTTCAACAGTAGCTACTCTTACGAGTACCTCTTTGTACACCTCTATGAGAATGTGCTCCCAGCAAGCTGCAATCTTCTGTGAACTGATTTGCATCGCCCCCCCTGTCTGTTTTTGCATTATCATATCTCACCATTAGCAGGCTAAATGGTTCCTTGCATGAATCATTTGACTGCCTTGAAAGGACGCTATAAAAAGCTCAGGCTGTTGAAATATAGTATGGTTGCCAAAATTCCATGCTTTGCTAGTTCCAACTTTTGGTATAGACCCCTCCCCTCCCTCCCTCCCTCCCTCCCTCCCTTCCTCCCTCTTTTCTTTTGGCTAATGCTCCTTGTTTTGAAATTTTCATAGTATTGGTTTGCCTCTATTGACAATGCTGCGTTCTATAATGTCAGATGAGAGGGGAATGCTACTTCCTTATGTAATGTTTTAAACGTTGGTGTGAGTACAGCTGTACACGTTCTACTTGGGTAAACATGCTATACTGTTAGATTTGAAGAGTTTGATTCATTATCAATCATTGCGTTGGCAACAAAAGTAGATCTTTTTGATACCTAACAACAATAAGAAGAAAGCCTTTTAGCTCCAAGCAACTTTTTGCTACCAACAAAAGAAATCAAGAACTGATGTTATTTTAATTCCAGATGGAAGCGCTGGTCAAGAAAAGAACCATGCCACATCGCAGATACCTGCTTGGGTGCCAGAGTATTTGGCACCATACTCACAGCATAGAATTGTGTGCACCCTTTTCTCTATGGACTCTGTTTCTTGTCTGTTTATGTTTCCATTTCTGAGAACTTGTAAGGCAACGTGTTTCTTGTCTCATGTTTATATATCTTTCCTTGTGTAGGCTTCTGCAGCATATCAGTACCCAGATCCTTACTATGCAGACATGGTTGCTCCCTATGGAAGTCAAGCTGTGGTACTATTCTATGCTGATTTAAGCATTATAAATCATGGGGCCCCTTTTATGCAAATTTTAATAGCACTGGTCTAAATAACAGCATTAGCTACTCAAGCAAAATATGAAATCTGAGATGAAGAGAGTGGAGATGTATTGAACAGTTGTCAGTCTTATGAGCATGCTTCCTATTAAAATTACAGCACATGATCCAGAAAATGGAAGCAAAATTGAATTGACACCTATGGTAAGCAGAAACATTTGGTTGTGTGCGTGGGTGTGTGCATGTGTAGGGTTGGTGTGTATGTGCACATGAACACACACTACAGCTTGTCCCATTAGAGGTGTCAAAAGAAGAAAAAAGTAAGGTTGTCATAACTATGGAAGATGGTAGTGCTCAGATGTCTTTGGATCAAGTACAACACTCTGAATAGACGAATTCATCTTCACTTTATTCAATTTATGTAATCATGTATTATCAATACCTCTATGTTCAAAGCTTGACCGAATTGCCTGAATTAACTTGGAAAAACAAAGAGCACTGCTACACGTACAATCATTTGAGTACAACTCAAGATTCCAACTGTTAAAATCACATGGATGATAACGGTTTAGGTGCATGGTTGTACTTCAGTTGTAGTCAAATTGTTGTACTCAAAGCATTTCCCTTCCGCTTGTGTTGTAGTACTCTTCTTTTTTAATGTATAAAGCGCCCTACATACTCTTTCTTTTTTAGTATATAAAGCGCCTTACGTTTACGTTATCTGTGCAGGCTCATTTTCAGCTACCTGGACTAACTCAATCTCGAATGCCATTACCTCTTGAAGTATCTGAGGAGCCTGTTTATGTAAATGCCAAGCAGTACCATGGTATTTTAAGACGGCGGCAGTCACGTGCCAAGGCTGAACTTGAGAAAAAGGTGGTCAAAGCCAGAAAGGTTAGTGGAGTAGTATTATGACCCTGCCTCCTCTGTACTTCCCTTGTACTACTTTTCAAGATCTAGGATCAGTGACTTTCAGCTTGTTCCTTAGCAAACTACGTGTCTTGTTTATTTCTGGACGTCCTTGAGTGGTTGAGTTATAGTCATAAGTGAAGTATGTAACTTGACAGTTTGCTAAGAACTTGCATTTGATATTGCAGCCATATCTTCATGAGTCTCGTCATCAGCACGCGATGAGGAGGGAAAGAGGAAATGGGGGACGCTTCGTAAACACAAAGAAAAGTGACAATGGTACTCCCAATGGTAAAGCTGAACCTAAGAAAGGTAGTACAGTTGTTCCATAATCTCTTCATACTGCACTTCATATGAGTGCATGCATTTCCATTTCTTATACCCTGCTTCTGCATGCCCTAGGAGATGATAACTCCGAGCATCTCCATGTCCCTCCTGACTTACTACAACTACGACAGAACGAGGCTTGAAGTAGCGGTCTGGCTCTGGCATCCTAGGACAGCAGTTTCTGCCCACAGGCACAAGCATTTGAGATCGGATTCATAGCTCCACAGTATGCGCAGCCATCTCTGCGGTAATGCTCGTTCACCTGAATGAGCTTTGTACCGAGGTAGCTATGCAATGCAATCTGGGCGCAGGAGTCCATCAAGTGTCCAATGCCATGGGTAGGTATGCTGTTTCAGGCAGTTCATTCTTGGCTTTCGCGTTCCACCCTTGTGTAACTGGTGTGTTGTAAGTGAGAAACAAAGCTTGTGCTCTGTATTGGGCCGTTCGGCGATACTGTGAAACATCTGTCTGTCTGTATAATTAAGAAGGTCAAACTTTGGACTAACTCGGTTGTGCTTTGTCTGGTTTTCTTTTAGCTTTTGAACGGTAACACGGCAACAGCTGAACTCATGTTGGCTTTGTTCGTTGCTCCGCAACGTCGGTCTTGTACTGAATATTCCTTGCACCATGTTCGCTTGAACTTCGACAAATCAGTGAACAGTGCTTTCATGGAACGCGGTAATTTTATATTTTTATATGCGGGGATCGACACAAAATCATGCAATCTTCCTGCGACCTGACTCTGATTGAACCGCACGAATTCATATGAAACTCCTACAAAGTTAGGCTATTTGGTCGACTTCAGTACCGCTGTACGTGCATCCCTTTCGTCAGTTTCGTCGTATTAACCCCAGAAACAAAAATTATGCGCTCGTGACGCACAGCGGCACCGGTGCAGCACCGCTCAATGCCTTTGATTCTTTCGTCGACTGGGCTGGGTTGCGCGTAAAATCAGGACTGATGGGCCATGTGTGTTGTCGACTCCACGAAGGCCCAGGCACGGAAGGATCAGGAACGTACCAATCAAGGGCAGGCGAGCGCGGGAATTCCGAATATTTTTTCCACCCTATACGTACATGACCATCGCCCATCAGCCAGTCGGGCCGTGGTGTAGTGCATGACCATCGCCCATCAGCCTGAACAGTTCGCCCTGTGGCGATGCATGGCCCGCTGCCGCTAGTACAGCAGTATCAGCCACCGCGCTATCTTTGGGCCCGAGGTCGCTGAAAGCATATTGATGCTGTGGGCATCCCACACCACCCTTTAGGTAGAGCAGAGAGATCCGAGCGAAGGGCAAGAGGTGATGTCGTGTAGCCGGCAGCATCAATGCTTCTCATGGGCGGCACAATGGGTAGCGGTAGCGGCTGCAGCTCCAAGATCCACGAAAAGCAATGGAGGTGTAGGTCAAACCCTAGCGGATCCAGAAACTACTGCAACGAAGGAGATGAGGTGCACTGACCTTCGAGACGGATGGCAATGGCGGTGGAGATGGCGACGGCAGACGAGGAGCGAGACGGTGGCGGTGGATGAGCTAGGAGAGCGACCCCCGCGTCGACGTCGCACGCACGAGAGAGACCAAGCGACAGCGAGGTGGAGGGATGTCGCGGCGGCGGCCGGATGCCGGGGCGGGGGCGGCCTCACGACTGGGAGGCGTCGCGAGCGAAAGAAGAAAGCTCACAAGTCGCACGGGGAAACCCTCCTGGCCTAACGAGTCGTGGATTTCTTCCGCGCGGAAAACGCAGGGAAGCGGGCTGCGATCCTCGCCTTGGTGGGCTGCCAAAGGGCGCACAAATTTGGCCCTGATTGATTTTTGTTCGTAATGCCAAGTAAAGGGGGTCTGTCCGTCCGGACTCAATGAGCCACGATACATCCCTATAACCGCATGTTATTTGCTCATCCACTTGCCCCCAACCGTCTAAAAAAAGAAAAGAAAAACTCATCTCACCGCAGCGCCGCGACAGCTCTCCACGACTGCGCTCTGTTGCACCGCCTCGATGACAACGCTCTCCACCGCGCCTCCCTCTCCATCGTGCCTCCGCTCCGCCAACCGGCATCTCCTCCACGCCAGAGCACGGTAGTCTGTCTTTCTTCCTCTCCACCGCGCCTCCCGCCCGCCATGGGCTTCTTCAGCGCACGGACCGCTGCAGCCTTCTCCACGAACCTGTCGCGACCTTCTCTACCGGAGCAGCGAACTCTGTGCCACCGGAGAGCTCTACACCAGTGAACTCCATGCGCCGACGAGCCTCCATTCTCAAGCAGCAAGGAGATGTTGCGCTGAAAGCACATGTTGCAAACGTATGTTTCAAGTATTTCATATATTTCAGAGATATATTGCAAGTGTTTCATATGGATGTTGCAAAAGTAGATCAGGATATGTTGCATATGCTGCAAGTGTTTTAGAGGCATGTTGCAAGCGTTTGTTCAAAGTGTTTCATCTGTTTCAGGCGTATGTTGCAAGCGTTTTGATCTGGATGTTGCATATGTTCCACACATATGTTGCAAGAGTATGTTCCAAATATTTTAGTTGATTCATTCTTATGTTGCAGTAAGTATTTTCGTTGCACATGTTTTATCTAGATGTTGCATATGTTTACACATATGTTGCAAGTGTATGTTCCAAATGTTTTATCTGCTTCAGACTTATGTTGTATTCTAGTGTTTCATGTTGCAAGTATTTCGTGTTTCAGGGGTATGTTCAGAGAGTCATGGGGGCATGGCTCGGACGTTGGGGGAAGGGGTGCGACGAACGGGTGGCCGATAGATGGGGCGCACGCCACGTCTGGGGTCTTACGGACGAGGCGTGCTCGTCCTCATTCGGGCTCCTAGGTCCTGCCCATGCCGAGAGAGGAGAGGGTCAGGGGGAGGAGTGGCGGGCGCAGCCAGGGTGCGCGTGCACGGCGGGGTGAGGCAGAAGGGAGCGGGGTATGCCTGTGGGGCGGGACGAGGCAGACATGGGGCGGATGTGCACGTGCAGCAGCGATACGGCGCAGCGGTAGGCACGGGCTGGTGGGCTGGGGCAGCAACATGCGTAGGGCGTCCGGACGTGCTCATCTACTCTGGACGTTCAGGCGCTAGTAAGTCCCTTTTTTCTGGTACTAATAGACAAGTGTTTGCGACATACATGTGTTACTATTGATAACACAAAATATTTCATTCTTTCTTTTTACTGCTCATTAATTAAATCAAAAGGTCATCAATCCAATTCATAACTCATTTTGATTTGTTTTCGGTGGTAACTTGAACCTCACCCACTTTTTCTTCCTCTAAAACGAATAGTCATCACAAGAGTATTTCTTCTTATGCTTGCACATGACTTTGCAATAATCAAGATGGACTTGCACATATAGTTGGGTGCATAAATTTGGAGCCAGCTTAAATTAAGAGAGGCTTTGAATCATTTGACCATATGCTCAGAAATATCACTTTAGGATCATATAGTTAAAAGTGCACTTGGTACATCCTGCTTCAAGCATAGTAATCTGCGAACACATGGTCCATATGTGCTCATGTTGTGAGTGATGAGTGATTGTCAAGGAGATAATCAGAGCTTTAGTTAAGTGTGTGTGGGACTAATCGAGGCATGAGTTGCATGTGCAACATGTCTCTTGGGCTGTGGATGTGCAAGTGTTGACTCAATTCATAACACTATGTTGAGTATGAGATGGTCAACGATAATAGAGCAGGTCAAGAAAGGAGTCCGTTTTATGATGGACCGGAGCGGTGAAGGGCAAACACGAAGCTCCGAGGGATCAAGGGCCAGAGGATGGATCGATCATGGATGGTTAGCACTTGGACACGTCAATAAGCATGTGTAAATACGAGAATGACAATGACGACGATGTTGATCAAAGTCAAGACGGAGATTAGTCCATGTTAAGGCGAGTGCGAAAGCACTTGGTGATTGGCCAATCGAGGACGAGCGGGACACATGTTCACAGCGTGGAGAAGACGTAGTGGCTACGCTACTCCACATAGGTTTGGTAGTTTCAGCCTCAAAACCACATGTAGTAGGTTAATTTGCCGGTTAAGGCCTCAAAACCGTGGAGTGTGGCAACACGAATCTTCCTGAAAGTGCAATCAAGCCTTAATTGTGGGTTTTGGTGATAATGACCACGTAATTAGAGAACTAATGAGATTTATTGAGATAACAAGCAGGAAATTTATATTCGAGGATGCTACACGAAACGGAGGAGCCCCCAATTATAAATGTAGATGGTTTCAAACTCAAAGGATGTTTAAATTCTTTTATATATTGAATTTGAGTATAGGAAAAGCCGTACTATAAAGGGAGGCACAATGCTTAAGCTAATATGTGCTACCAAGTGCTCAAACAACCACATGCATCCTCAGATTCACAGCCAAGACAGTCTACACTTCACTATTACTCTTGCTGTCTTGCGTGGTGTGGTACTGCCGCACTTGAAGAGAGGCTCTCCCTACCCCTTGGTTGCGGGCTCCGGCTCGCTCGACCCCAAGGTCGCAGGATCCGGCTCGATCGACCCCTTGGTTGCGGGCTCTGGCTCTCCCGACCCCTTGGTCGTGGGCTCCGGCTCGACCGACCCCTTTGGTCACAGGATCCGGCTCGCCCGACCCCATGGTCTCGCCCGACCTCGTGGCCGCGAGCTTCGTCTCGCCCGACCCCTTGGGTGCGGTGTCCATTGAGGGCTGGGGTATATATACCTTTTCCTTTCCTCCCCAATGACTATCTGTGATTTAAATAACTGTTGGGGGCTGGGGGGTATATATACCTTTCTCCTTCCTCCCCAACAGTAACCTGCTCTCTTCTTCCTCACTTCAGCATGCCCAAAAATAGAGCAGGAGCTCTCTCTTTCTCTCTCACTCCATTGTTGATCTCAAGCCCCCAAGTAAACCCATTGATTTCCCTATCAATCCTTGAGGGAAAAGGGTACAAAACTTGATTTGAGAGCAGCTCCATTGATTCAACTCTAAAGAGCACTTGGTTCACGTTTTAGCTGACGGTTATGTTTGTTACTCTTGGAGCTTGGCTCCTAGCTGGCTAGAGCGTCGCCCGTGGCACTTGCCAACTTGTGTGGCAGCCCCGAGAGGTTTGTAACCACCTCTTGCAGCGAGTAAAATCACCCCTCATCTCAAGAGTTTACTCTCTTGACTTGAGAATGAGGTAGGGTTACAAAGCCCTAAAGCTTTAGTGGTATACCTCAACAACGTGGACTTAGGCAAGCCTTGGTGGCAAGCTGAACCACGAGATAAATCCTCGTGTCATCTTGTGCTCGTGTTGCTACACTTGTGTTCTTGTTGTTGTTGAGGTGATTTCTAGAGTTTGAGGCTGATCTACTTGTGTGTGGTGTTCCCACCACTTTCAGCTATCGATCTATGATCTACTACCCTACAAGAAGCTAAGAAATTTACCTAATCTAAATTTCGTTAGATAGCTTTTGAACTATGAACTAATCTCTCCTACAGGTGCTGCAGTGCTGCTGTTTGGTGTGGCAGTGCCAAGCTCACAGAGCGACAATGCCGTGGGTGAATTTGACTTTGGTTTGAGTTGAATTTTTATAGGCCTATTCACCCCCTCTAGGCGTACCAGAGATCATACAAGTGGTATCAAAGCAGGTTACCTCGTGTGCGCTTCACCGCGTGAGGTATGGAGCCCGGGGGAGGATCCGGTGTTGTGAAGCCCATCAACGTCGATCCAGAGGACGTTGGGCTGCATGACACTGACAGCAGTGAGCTTAGCGCCTCTATAGCGAGCAACTCCACGCTCCCAGAGCTAGAGGCAACCGATGCCGAAAAAGCTCAAAATGAAGAAGAAAGAAGAAGAAGGGCAGCTAGAAAAGAGAAAAGAGAAGCAAGAGAGAAGAAGGAGTAGCAGCGGTTAGAAGAGAAGAATGCAAGAAAAGAAGAAAGAAGACTCAAGAGAGAAGCTAGAAGAAAAAGAAGAGAAGCAAGAAAGAAGAAGGAACAAGAAGCAAAAGCCTCCAATGCATCTTCAAGTGAGCTATCTAGCAGCTCTGAAGATGGTGATGATGATGAGTCCTACCAAGTGCATAGCAAGAAGGATAAGAAAGGAAAGGGCAAGAAGAATGATGGCAACAAATATGCCGTCGTATCCTTTAACTATTCTTCTATATCTATGACTAACCATGATCGTAAGTCTTTCGTCATTGTGCCCATGGGCAAGTTACCTCATTTCGATGGGGCTAACTTTGCCAAGTGGAAGCACTTGATGAGAGCCTTTCCTATAGGTCTTCATCCCAGCATTTGGGAGGTTGTTTGCAATGGATTTGAGCCACCGGTTGATCCCAAGAATCCAACCATGGAAGAAATAAGAATCATCCACCTCAACAGTCAAGCTACTAGTGTGCTACTTAGTGCCTTGGATGGTGATGAGTACAATAGAGTGATTGGTGCGGATGTTGCCAAGCAAATTTGGGATACTTTACATCTTGCACATGAAGGAGTTAACAAAGTGAGAAAGGCAAGAATTGATTTGTTGATGTCCAAGCTTAACCGATTTGTTATCTTGGATGGAGAAGGTCCACAAGAGATGTTTGATAGGTTGATGATCATGGTGGGCAAGATTAGAGGCTATGGGTGTGATAAGCTAGATGATCACAAAGTTATCAAGATTATGTTGGAAGCTTATTCACCAAGAAATGAGACCGTAGTAACTCTAATTAGACAAAAAGAAGTTTGAGTACTTCACACCAAATGATGTACTTGGGAGGATCTTGACCTTTGACATACAAAGAGAAGAAGCAAATGAGAGGATGAAGCTTGGAGAATTGCAAGCAAAGCTAGAAGGCATCAAGATCAACAAGGATGTAGCTCTCAAGGCCAATAAATCAAGCAAGCAAGGCTCTACTAGCAAATCCAAGACCAACAAGCAAGCTTCAATTAGCAAGCCCAAAGCAATCAAGCAAGTTCAAAAAAAAAGTAGAGACCACCTCATCCTCTAGTGAGAGTGAACATGATGATGACAAATATGAGAAAGTGGATGATGTTGCTCTCTTTATGAGGAGGTTTCACAATGGGTTGAAGATGCAAGGGTACAAGGTAGTAAAGAGGAAGTTTACAAACAAGAAGAATAGGACATGCTACAATTGTGGAAGCACCGATTAATTCATTGCCAAGTACCCACATGAGACCAAGGAGAACAAGTATAAGAAAGAGAAGAAGGAGGACAAAGCCGTTCGGAGAAAGAGCAAGAAAAACATGGGAGAAGCTCACATTGGGCATGGATGGGATTCATCTATTGAAAGCTCAAGTGAAGAAGATGAGAAAGTTGCAACCATTGCTATGCATGAGCCATCTTCTTCACCAAGACTCTTCACCAACATGTCCGATGATGACTACTACTCTCCTCATATTTGTCTTATGGCAAAGGGTGAGAAGGTAAAATCTAAATCTAAGGCCAAAGATCCTCCACCTCCACCTCCTAGTGATATATCTAGTAGTGATATTAGTGATAGCTCTAGTGATGAAGAAATTGATAAATTAACTAAGAACTTACATGGAAAGACTAAACTATTCATCACTAAACTAATGGAGGACTTAGAGAGTGTCCAAGCTGAGCTAGAATCTAGAGAGGAAACTCTTATCCAACAAGAAGATCTCTACATTGCTAGCAAGGAAGCTCTTATATTAGAGAGAAGTGAGGTGAAATCCTTGCGCAAGGCCTTGGCCAAAGAACAAGAGGACCATGCTATCACAAAGAAAGAAAATATTGCTCTCAAAAAAAGTATTGTGACTTAGATGAAAAGCACAAAGAACTTGAGCTACAATATAATACTCTTTGGGATAGCAACTCACATCTCTTTAAGGCAAAGGATGCCTCTACTACCTCCACTAGTCAAGGTTGTGGAAAATGTTATAATATTGATTTGAATGCTTATTCTACTAACCTTGCAAACATAGAGACAATGATAAAAGAAATTGCTAGACTCAATGAGGTCATTGGCAAGGGTTGCTTGAGTGGTAAGGCTCAAGTAAGAGACAAGAAGGCAAATGGTTCAAAAGTGCCTCAATTCAAGCAAGGGACACACCCCTCAATCAAGCATGGGCTTGGGCACACTACAGGAGCCAATACAAATGGAAGAAAGATCATAAATGGCTATGAGTGTGTCAAGTTTGAGAGGAAGAAAAGAGTTGGTATAGATCAGCCTGCACAGACAGCGGTAGTGCCATAGTCTAGAGCGGCAGTGCCGCACCACGGCAGTGCCATAGTGAAGGCCGGCTGTGCCACTCCCTACAAAAATGGGAAGGCTACCAAGTCTGCTCCTGATCAAACTAAGCTCAAGAAGAAGGTGTCCTAGCAGAAACAGGTTCAACAGAAGCCAAAGGATTTAGTGTGGGGTACTATGAACAAGTATGCCTACCAACCAAAGTTTCAACCACCTCGACAAAGCTTAACTTCGTGTTTTGTTTTAAGGAACAACAACAGTGGAAAAGTGATTGCCAAATATGTTGTAAAGGAAGCCAACACATATAGGAATACTTCTATTTGGGTTCCTAATTTTTTTGTGACTAACATGCAAGGCCCCAAGTCTAATTGGGGACCTAAATCAAGTAACTAAATCTGTTTTGCAGGCATACTCCTTCGGTGAGTCAAGTTGGGTGCTTGATAGTGGATGTACAAATCATATAACCGGAGAAAGGAGTATGTTCTCATCATATACCCCAAGGATGGACTCAAATGAAAATATTCTCTTTGGAGACAACTCTAAGGGGGATGTGATTGGTCTTGGTAAAGTTGCCATAACCCTTGAGCATTCAATTACAAATGTTTTACATGTTGATTCGTTAGGTTATAATTTGTTGTCCGTCTCTCAATTATGTGAGATGGGCTTCAATTGTCTCTTTACGGATAAGGGTGTGGAAGTCTTTAGAAGGGATGATTCCTCTATTATCTTTACGGGTCATTTAAAGAACAAGCTTTACCTAGTTGATTTCAACAAAAGTAAAGCTAATCTTGAGACTTGTTTAGTGGCAAAATCTAGCATGGGGTGGCTTTGGCATCGCCGACTAGCCCATGTTGGGATGAGGAACTTGGCCAGACTTCAAAAGGATGAACACATCCTTGGACTAACAAATGTTCACTTTAAGAAAGATAGGATATGTAGCGCTTGTCAAGCCGGAAAGTAAGTTAGTGTATCTCTCCCACCAAAGAGCATCATGACCATGACACAACCATTGGAGCTCATACACATGGATCTCTTTAGACTAGTCGCCTACCTAAGTATCGGGGGTAACAAATATGGTCTTGTTATTGTTGATGATTATTCCCGTTTCACTTGGGTATTTTTCTTATTTGATAAGTGTCAAGTTAGAGACAAAGTGAAGACTTTTGTTAGAAGAGCTCAAAAGGAGTTCGGTCTCCCCATCAAGAAAATGAGGAGTGACAATGGGACCAAATTGAAGAACACCCAAGTTGAGGAGTTTCTTGATGAAGAAGGCATTAAGCATGAGTTCTCAACTCCATACACCCCTCAACAAAATGGTGTAGTAGAGAGGAAGAATCATACACTAATTGACATGGCAATGACAATGCTAGATGAGTACAAGACGCTGGACCTCTTTTGGTGTGAAGCCGTCAACACCGCTTGCCATGCCATCAACCGCCTCTACCTACACAAGAAGTTGAAGAAAACTTCATATGAGCTTCTAGCCGGTAACAAACCAAAAGTGTCATACTTTAGAGTGTTTGGGTGCAAGTGTTTCATACTTAATAAGAAACCCAAAACCTCTAAGTTTGCACCTAAAGTTGATGAATGTTTTCTTCTTGGTTATGAATCAAATGAGCATGCCTATCGTGTTTTCAACAAAACCTCCGGGAGAGTTGAAATAGCAATAGATGTGACATTTGATGAATCTAATGGCTCTCAAGTAGAGCAAGTTGATTCAAGTGTTGTAGGAAAGGAGGATCCACCATGTGAATTAATCAAACAATTGGCTATTGATGATATAAGACCACAAGAAAATGAAGTCACTGAAGTGGAGGTTCCTCAAGCTGCTGACGAACAAAGTTCTACTGACGTACCTGATGCTGAGGGAGAGCAGACCCCTGCTGCAAATCAGCAGAGCGGTAGTGCCACACATAAGAGCGGTAGTGCCGCACTCCCTCTAACAGCAGCAGCAAGTCCAACTCTGATTCAAGGACAGAACCTACAACCTATATTCGAGCAAGAAGATAATGAAGATCCAAAAGATGGACAAGAGGCCATTGATCATCCAAGGCTAAGGCAAACAATACAACTAGATCATTATGTTGATAACATCCTTGGGAGTCTTCGAAAGGGGTAACAACTCGTTCACATTTAGCAAACTTTTGCCAATATTACTCGTTTGTTTCCTCTTTAGAACCTCTTAAGGTTGAGCAAGCACTTGGTGATGGCCATGCAAGATGAGCTCAATAATTTTGAAAGAAATCAAGTGTGGACCTTGGTGGAGAGACCCAACACCAATATCATTGGCACCAAGTGGGTCTTCCGCAACAAGCAAGATGAGGATGGTATGGTGACAAGAAACAAGGCAAGATTGGTTGCTTAAGGTTTCACTCAAGTAGAGGGCTTGGACTTTGAGGAAACATATGCACCGGTGGCAAGACTTGAAGCAATCCGAATGCTACTAGCCTATGCCGCTCATCACAATTTCAAGCTATATCAAATGGACGTGAAGAGTGCATTCCTCAACGGCCCCATTTAAGAACTTGTTTATGTTGAGCAACTACCGGGTTTTGAAGATCTCAAGTTTCCCAACCACGTCTACAAACTCCAAAAGGCGCTCTATGGGCTTAAGTAAGCACCAAGAGTATGGTATGAATGCCTTAAGGAATTCTTGCTTAAACAAGGCTTTGAAATAGGCAAAGCCGACCCTACCCTTTTCACTCACAAAGTTGGTAAAGATATATTTGTGTGCCAAATATACGTCGATGACATAATAATTGGTATTACTAATCATATTTTTTGTGAGGAATTTAGTAAGATCATGACGAAGAGATTTGAGATGTCCATGATGGGTGAGTTGAAGTTCTTTCTCGGATTTTAAATCAAGCAAGTGAAGGATGGAACTTTTATTAGTCAAACGAAGTACACCCATGATATGCTCAAGAAGTTTGACATGGTGAATGCCAAGCCTATCAAAACTCCCATGCCAACCAATCGACATCTTGATCTCAACATTAAAGGGAAAGCCGTGGATACCAAGGTATATCGTTCCATGATCGGCTCTCTATTTTATTTGTGCGCATCTAGGCCCGATATTATGCTTAGTGTATGCATGCGTGCTAGATTTCAAGCTAACCCAAAAGAGTGTCACTTGGTGGCCGTTAAGAGAATCTTGAGATATTTAGTACACACTCCTAACCTTGGTTTGTGGTATCCTAAGGGCTCTAAGTTTGATCTACTTGGGTATTCAGATTCCGATTACGCCGGTTGCAAAGTAGATCGAAAAAGCACTTTGGGGACATGTCAATGTGGTAGAACCGCCTAATCTAATGCCTCCCAGGAGTACTTGTCTTCCATTAGACACTAAGTATTCAAGGGATGACACTAAATGTAACACTCTCGGTGTTACATTGTACAATTTTTGCTAAAAACCCTGCATGAGCATCAACTTGTGTGTAAATGCATGTAATATAGAGTATAAATCAATATTCAGAGCTTGAAACATTCGGTTGAAACATGAAACGAAGGTTATGTTTCATGCCTCGTATTATCACTTAGGATTCTAAATGAATTTTTATCGGACGGAAATGCTACGGAACGCATCGGCGGAACGTAGTAAAGTGGGTAGCCCAAACTTCGTAGGCGATGATGAAATATGTGCAGTTGAGGATGAGGTTCACTAGCTAGTATATCAAGTAGGTCGGAATTGGAATTCGATGTGAAACCGTTTGAGGTTTAGCCATTCCCCGTAAGTCTATAAATGGGTCGACGAAGCCATGTTCGATAATTTTTGTAGAGCGACCGGCTTAAGAAGTGGCAAGATATCGTGGCTTAGGTCGATAGCTCTACGTATCCTCTGGAGTATAAAAGAAGTGGTTTGGCATTTGGACCATCGGGTAGGATTTTTCAACAGCTTTAAAAGGCGTGCAAGTCACATATTTTTGAACGAAGCCAGCGCTGGCCACGGTCACCACCCCTGCTCGGCCTAGCACCACTGCTGGCCGCCCAGTGAGCGTTGTCGCGCTGGCCACATCGCCACCATCACCCCTGTGCAGCCACGTCCACGCGCGTGGCTCCCTGCGCTGCTGGCCATGACCTCCTACCGCTGTTGCACACCTGGCTCGCGGCTCGCGCACGCCGCATGCGCCTTGTCGCCACTGTCGTCCACCGTCGCAGCGCGCTGGCTGTTTGGCCATCACTACCGCCGAGTCATCACCGCGGTGAGCACCTGGCTCGTGACACACGCACACGCGCGTGCACTAGGGTCCGGTTGGCCTGGATGCTCTGCCCTCCATCATGTCCACCAACACCACTGCTCATTGTCTCGTCTGCCGTCGTGTTCGGCCGTCCGAACCGGTGTCACCACTCGCCCGAGCAAGCTCACGCGCACTGCCTGCACAGCCACTACTCTCGTTGACATTACGACTGCGCATGCATGGGTTGGCCCCGCCGGCCCTTGTCTTCATGGTTGCACGCGTGTACACGCCGCGCATGCCCGTCGCATCGTCTAGAAAGTCACTGGCCGGCCGCGCCGCGCCAAGGCCTAACTCTAGGAGCCTGTCCCCTCTCGCATTTGCCCACGTTCAGAGGATGAGTGGGAGTACAGCGTTGGGCCTAACCTGCCCGGGGCGGTAGTACATTGCCGGGCGCTGATTTAAGTTTTTGCCATCGCCATTGTCACCTCTAAGACGAACGTCGTCGCCCTCAAATTGGCCGTGTACCATCCATCCCTTTCCAATTCACCGTGCGCCCAAATAGCTAGAGTAGTTAGCTTCCAATTGAAGTCAATTCGGCGGGCTTCCTTCCTTCGATGAGGTAATGGGGAGAGTTGTCCCCTCGGCAGTCCGCCATGGTTGGTGAGATGAGTTCTTGGCCTGGGGCACTACTCCTTGCTCTTTTGTTTCAATTGAGCACGGCTATTGGCTCTCCTTGACTCATTTGCCTCACCCGTGCAGTGGCCCCGCCGACGGTGCAGCAGGTCACCGGGAACGTCTTCTCCACGGCCGGCGTGAATCGAAACCACCTCGCACGCGTGGCCAGGCCATTGCCGTTCCTCACGACTTCACCCAGCCCATCCGTCACATCGCTGGTGAGGTCCTCTTGCTTCCAGAGTAGCTGGTTGACTCAATTAGGGCCAAGGCTCGCCGGAGCGTGGGGGGGGGGCGCTGGTGAACTAGCTTTGATGCCGCTCCTGTGGCCAGTTTAGTTGGGCATAGCAGCTATTTAATTAGGGCTTCAAGGTGGTTACTTTTAGATTGCTGATGGTCACCGAGTAGCAGTAGAGGCGTTCGAGTAGGTGGTTTCACCGGCGTCGGGCTACCGTGGCCAGACCCTGCTGCGACACATGGCCACACCTGCGTGGTGCGCCGTTCTATGCATTTGTTACCCCAATCAGGCGCGCATGGTACGTAGATGCTCATGGGGGAGCTGGTGCGTGTCGGAGAGGGTTGTGCCCGCCGGCGTTTGTCCGGTGAGGCCACGACCCTGTTTGTCCGGCTAGGGGCCGCGTAAAATGTGAATTCAAATAGAAGTAGGGGCCTTGATGCAAACTCTGTGACTCGGTGAAATAGTACTCGAGTGGGTTGTGCGAATAGGGTAAAGAATGGGTTCTTTTTTGCTAAAAGGGCCAGCCGTGTGGCTCCACTGTGGGCGCTTTGAGATGGGCAGCGTCACAAGGCCATGAAGTGGGCAGCACGGCCATTCACAACTTGCTCTGTGGCAGGCGGGGACGCCGGGTGGGCCGAGCCATCGTCGTAAATGGCATACAGTGAAATTCATGTTTCCATTATCCAATGAATTACAAACGTTTATTCAATTTAATTTCTAGCTGAACTTTGATAAATTATAGTAAATTGTGTAGTTATCCAAAAATAGTGAGACTAATTTTGTTAGGTTCGCAAAAATACCATCTACTTGTTAGTACAGTTAGATTACCGTTAGCTGTGACAATGATGGGGTCACAAATTCAAACTAGAGAGCTTAATATTATGTAGATTAATAATGGCAGGAATTTTTGTGGTAAAACAGATGGATATAGCTATGAAAATTTTACAGTAGGCTCACTAGGTTATTATGTACTTGCTGTAAATTTTGTAGCCTTAGAGTTGCTAAGTAGAGTAGCTATTACCCTTGCTTTGTTGTATATAGCGTAGATCAGCATTAGGAGTAAGAATACCTGTAGTTGTTATAATATTGTATGCCATACGTCAAATTTGTTATCGGCAATGATAGATAGCTTAGTACTGTGGGCAGTAGCACTAGCTTAGCGGTTAAACAGATGTACCTTTATTTTAAGAGTTGCTGTTGCTATATTACTAAGCATTGCATCATCATTTCATGCATGTAGATCACGAGCTGGTAGAATTCGTGCCCGTCGATGAACAGGAGTACGACGAAGTCATTGAGGAGTACGAGGAGGAGATCCTCGTATAGGAGGGAGCTCTGGAGCCTTTTGGTGTTGACCTTACTGACCTGTTGCCTGCCTAAGGCAAGCCCCGGTGCATAACCCCTATTTTAATGATCACTGAATATATATATGTGATGTGCATTTAAGTTACAGGTATTTTATGGAAACTACATGTATAAATATATCTACCCATGAGTCCTACTAGTATAGGTCGAGTAGTGCTATGCTCAAGAATTCGGTAGCGTGAGTAACATGCCGTTACTCGCAAATAGGTGATAATTATGATCACTCATGATAAATGATGGAAAGGAAAAATGCGACCGGGCAGGGATATGGTTTGGGTACTGGTGGGTGTAAGGGGTTGTGTCCTGTGGCCAACAGGGCATAGCTCGATTACACTTTTTCCCTGTCTGTGTCAATTAAGGACCAGTCGTTGCATAAGGCATCGTGGGCAAGTCACAGATTTATTATCCCGAGCACATACTTGGGTATGGCGTAGGGAAGACTCGTTGCTCTCTTATCATGGATCCAGCTCTTTTCGGACCGACTGATTGGAGGCGGGGATGGTGGAGGTCCTTGCACCGCACTGAGTCTGGGACTCAGGAGTGGGGGCTTGGAGTCCAAGTTTGGACGGGGACCTGGACACCCAGGACAGGAGGGTGATGGGTTAGTCCTGCTTGTGCCTAGGGTGCAAGCGGGGCGAGTGTTTTTGGGGTACCCAGCTGGGGGTATTGATTCGCGAATCGCCGGGTGATCCGGTACGGCTTGTTTCGTGTCTAGCACCGTAGTAAGAACTGAAAGATGAAAGGTGATGAAATGGAACTGATTGCTCAACTCTTGCTTGAAAGTAGAACATGTGCTTATATAGACTGGATAGATAATAACTTAATACGGCTGATAATAATAACATAAATAAGGACCCACTATTAGTATTGCTTTCTGCTAAAAGAAAACCAGCAAACCATAAAGCTCATCATATTCCTTGGAGTCGGGAAATTATTCCCACTAGTCGGATAAGTCTTGTGAGTACATTGTGTACTCAGGGTTTATTTACCCCTATTGCAGGTGATGCTTGAGAAGTACCGTTGTGTGGAGGATTCTTCTAGTGGGCTCAGATGGATCCTCGTTCTTATCGCTAGATGTTTATTTTAAATTCCACTGTTTATCATTCCGCACTCTGACATTTGGTATTGTAATAATATACTTTTAAGAAACTCTGATGTATGAAATGGACAAGTATTGTAACTCGTTCTCATTATTGGATCCTTGGGAAAAATGTGGATCTTTCGGGTTCTCCCTTGGGGTGTGCCCGACAGATACCGCCCGCTGTAGCTTGCTTTCGGGGTGCTTAGTGTCTGGTGGAAGACGAGCACCTCCATAAGCGTGTTATTTCGGCCAGTTCTACCACAAATGGTACCAGAGCCAATAATGGTTACAAGTTTCATCACTCTTTTTCAAAACTTAAAAATTTGACCAACAAAAGTTTTGCGAAAAGTAGGATGCGATTAAGTTAGTTAAATAAGTATAAGCCCTAGCAATATGGTCTATCTAGGATAACGGCACTGGTCTTATCTAATCAATTTTCTGTTGGTACACTAACTTACGTTGCGTAAGAAATCGTCTAGCATATGGAAAGTGAGTGTGCGATGTGCCAAATTTTTTTGCGAATGCCGCTATATTCTGGCTTGAGTGAACGTATAGGACGATACATGCATCATGATAATAGCATTTTGCTTAAACTAAAATCCCCCCTACACGTATAATTGGATTAGTAAAGATAGGATTAATGAAAAGAATGCTTTAATTAAATGTGTTGTCATTTCTCCAATCCCTTGTTTCTGATCGGGAAGGTTGTTCTAAATGAATGATTCCTATCTCTTACAGATGAATATAATGTCTGGACGCAGGAGCACCAGTGCTAGGGCGGCTCACGGTCTTGGCGAGGGCCAAGGCGAGAGTGGCCAGGCCCATGAGCACAACGGGGAGAGTCATGGGGCTCCACTTCTGGCTCCTCCTCCTCCTCTGCCACCGTCACCTCTGATAACTCAAGCAGAGATGATGGCAGAGCTATTAGTTGCTCACCGAGAGTTAGCCTGTGCCATGGAAATCATGGCACAAGCTATCGCGGGCTTCGCCCGTGGAGGCCACGGGGGCAATGGTGGGAACGGGGGTGGTGCCCGTCGTCCTGAGGGACCCTCCTCTTACCAAGACTTCCTCAAGACCCACCCACCCACCTTCACGCCGACAGATGAGCCCCTAGATGCGGAGCACTGGCTTCGCATTCTAGAGCAGAAGTTTCTGTTGCTCAATGTGGCCGATGAGCAGAAAGTGCGCTTTGCAGCGTAGCAACTATTGGGGTCCACAAGTGCATAGTGGGATACCTTCCATGCCATGCAGCAGCCAAATCATTTGACAACCTGGCAGGAGTTCATCACATCATTCAGAGAGTTCTATATCCTTGCTGGTGTCATCAACCGAAAGCTGACTGAGTTCCTAGAGCTGCGACAGGGGAGTATGACAGTGATGGATTATGTTAATAAGTTCAATCACCTGTCCTAGTATGCTAGCATTCATGTGTACACTGATGACAAGAAGAAGGACCGCTTCTTTCGTGACCTCTCTTCTATCCTTCAAGAGAAGCTATACACGGCGAACTATCAGACCTTCGGGGCACTGATGAATGCTGCCATCGCCAAGGAGGGATTTCAACGGGAGTCCCAGGCAGAGTGGAAGAGGAAGCAGGTTTCTACGGGGTCTTCTAGCCACCCTCATACTCGGAAGGTACAGGTTGTTCGGCGAGGGCCCTATCAATCATCAGGCGGGCCTTCATTTCGGCAGCCCTAGCAGACTTCTTAGACTTCTTCCACACAGCACCGTGCACCCACTCAGTAGGTGTAGCCCCAGCAGCCTCAGGGACAGTAGGTTCCACCTCGCCAGGGATTTGGGAACAAGCCCAGTGCTTGCTTGAAGTGTGACAAAGATGGCAACTATGCCCGAGCGTGTCCTCAGAACCAGTCAGCTCAGTCTGCTCAACCATCGGCGAACTCCAGGCTAGTCAGGAGGACCGTGGTCAAGAAGAAAGTGCCCAGCAGGTTCAAATAGGTGCATTTCACAGATGCTGAGCAGATATTACAGCAGGAACTTATCACTTATGGCTATACCGTATGCCTATAGAATCCGTATTGCGGGTTCACAAATGTTTATCAATACTCGAACGAACATAGTAAGCTTGGTATTAGCCACCCATACTTACCGCCTATAGTTCATGGTAATGCCTGGGCAAGGCATTGATGCTATTCTTGGAATGAACTAGTTGTGGGTGTATGGGGTAGTCTTGGATATGAAGCGGAGAAGTGTCGAGTTACGGCTTTCGTCTTCTGAGGATAGGATGTCTCTGCTTGTACCCTTAGATCCAGTCTTACCTATTGCTGCCCATGCTGAATCTTCTCCTGATCTTACCCCCATCCCTGTGGTTTGTGAGTTCCTGGATGTTTTTCCTAAAGATTTTCCGGGGTTGCCACCAGACAGGGAGTTAGAGTTCTCCATTGAGCTTGAGCCTGGTACTGCTCCTATCTCTAGACGCTCGTACCACATGGCTCCGAGGGAATTGGCTGAGATGAAGAAGCAACTGAAAGAGTTGATGGAAAAAGGTTTCATCCATCCTAGTTCTTCACCATGGGGTTGTCCAGCCATTTTTGTGAAGAAGAAGGATGGTACTCTGCGGATGTGTGTGGATTATCGTCCTCTTAATGCGGTAACAGTTAAGAACAAGTATCCTTTGCCCAGCATAGATACTTTGTTTGATCAACTAGCTGGTGCCAAGGTGTTCTCGAAGATTGACCTCCGATCAGGCTATCATCAGATCAAGATCAGACCACATGATATACCAAAGACTTGTGAGTACATTGTGTACTCAGGGTTTATTTACCCACTAGTCCGATAAGTCTTGCGAGTACATTGTGTACTTAGGGTTTATTTACCCCTGTTGCAGGTGATGCTTGAGAAGTACCGTTGTGTGGAGGATTCTTCTAGTGGGCTCAGATGGATCCTCGTTCTTATCGCTAGATGTTTATTTTAAATTCCACTATTTATCATTTCGCACTCTGACATTTGGTATTGTAATAATGTACTTTTAAGAAACTCTGATGTATGAAATGGACAAGTATTGTAACTCGTTCTCATTATTGGATCCTTGGGAAAAATGTGGATCTTTCGGGTTCTCCCTTGGGGTGTGCCCGACGGATATCGCCCGCTGTAGCTTGCTTTTAGGGTGCTTAGTGTCTGGTGGAAGACGAGCACCTCCATAAGCGTGTTATTTCGGGCGGTTCTGCCACACTAAATTATGCAGTTCTGTCGAGCACACCCCAAGGGAGAACCCGAAAATCCATATTTTTCCATGAGGATCACAAATAAGAGAATAAAGCTTACAACATTCTTAAGTCATTTCTTACATCACTTTCCATGCAACATCAGAGTATAATATTTATTGTTTATAACAGCAGAATATAACCATGTTATTAAAGTTCAGCGAAGACAAAATCATTAAATGACAAGTTAAATATTAACATGATGATCCATTATATACATCATAACAGGTTATAAGTTTTTCCATTGTAAAACATTTTGGGTGGAATTTTCAAATAAACTCTATGTCCGCAATGTTAAGAAAATCCTCGCTAAGTCCACTAGGAGGTTCCCGCACCCAAGTGTCAGCTCTAGCATCCACCTGTCACCAACAACAGGGTAGAACAAACCCTGAGTACTCAATTATACTCCGCAAGACTTACCTGTTAGGAGGAAGGAAAAGACTCCAATGATATGTAAGGCTATCTAGCTTGTGAATTTATTGCATTTGCAGGAGCATTACTAAACATGCATCCTTATATTCAATTTTATTAGCAGTCATCATTAGTTCATTAACTAAGCATTCTATGTAAGCACCTGTGCTACTTTCAAGTAGGTGGTAAGCAATCAGAACCATTTTGCCATCTTTCATATTCTAGTTCTTACTACGGTGCTAGATCATAGACAAGTCATACCATATTACACGACGATTCGCTCGAATGCCAAACCAAGTCCAGATCCAAAGTACCATTCTGCCCGATCTCCAATTATCATTCATATATATTCCATGTGATAGTAATATAATAACAACAATAATATATTTCCCATCTCTCGCGAGTGACAAGCAATCACTCGACTTCTACCAGAGTCCTGCAGCATAGCAATCTACATGATCCTATCATACTAGTGAGACTCATAGGAAAATGATATATATATATATATATATATGCAAGTGGTTTTCATTCAACTCCTTAAAACTTAATGCACAAGCAAAAGATAAAGTGCAGAATAATAGGGGTTATGCACCAGGGCTTGCCTGGGTAAGATATAACCAAAAGTTAGCATTCCATCAAGGTGACACAATCATCAAGGCACCATCTTTTCTGCTACCTCGGTCGACTCCATGATCCATCGTTGTTCCTATTATAGTATACGTGGATGCAACGCAGAGACGCAATTAATCAACGGTAACCGCAACTCTTAAATATTCAATTACGCTCCACAAGCTAATGAGCTAGCTTTAATGACTAACGTGCTGGTCTATGTATCCACATCATCAAGTAAGGCTTTGTCTCTAGAACAATGTTTAACTCTAAAATCCCAAGGTGTTTTGGCATTTTATTGATTTAAACACATATTTTGAAACTATGGCTCATTTAGCTACCTTAGCAAACAAATTATTATGAAGCTACAAAAATTATAGTGAGCACCTAATAATGTTAGGAATCTACTGTAAAAATTTCAGAGCCAACACTACTACCAATTTATCACAAAATTTCCTACAAGTTTATATCTTATAATATTAAGCATCTTAATTTAATTAGATAACTCCTGAAAATATTATAAAACTATGTGAACAAAATATACTAGCAGATAGATCATAATTTTAGGAACTTAACAAAATTGGTTTCACAATTTTTTGTTATCTACCAAATTTTATATTGAATTTACAAGTTCACCTTAGAAACTAAATTAGAAAATACATTAGAAATCGAAAAGGGCCGGCGACAACCGATTCGGTCCAACAGCCTAGGTGGCTCGCACAGAAATGTCCATGCACGTAGCAAGCCAGCCCAACAAGCGGCATGCGATAGGAAACCCACGCGCGCACCCGCACATTTGTAGAAGAACCCCTAGCTTGACAGAATATCGCGCGACGTTATGGAACACTATTACACCAGAGAAGAGCTTTGCACTAAGGACCCTAGAAAATGCCACCTTCACCATGGGGAGAACCCTGCTCTACCCCCGTTCGCCGGCACGATGACCAGCGACATGGGCGGCTACGCTGAGCACACAAAGCTCGTTACGACGGGGATAAAGGAGCCGACCTCTGCCTACTGCTAAGTGTGCATTCCTAGGTGACGGTTGGGAGCCTAAAGACGACTTCTATCATGCTGCTCACGGCAACGAACCAACCACCACGGTGGCGCAAGCATTCTGGCGAGCTAGATCCACAAACGGACTAAAAGGGCGGTGATTGAGCATCAGCAACTTACAACGAACATGATCGAGGTGATGGTTAAGTCATAGATGGCCCCCGCAGCGCTGGCCATGTGCGCCCGCACCTCACGGCGGCTTGTCGAGCGGGGCACTGGCGCATCACCGCGCCGATGGTGAGACTCCTGGACAAAACAACACGAGCACCAATGGAGGGGGTCAATACGAGTTCATGGTCTCAAACAATCGAACTTCTATCGCTCCAATCCTACCTCTCTTTGTAGTTCAAGTTCACGGCGGCGTCTCGACCGACGACGATCAAGACACCAAATTGACCGTCTGTTGTGCTTGGCCAGGGATGAGGAAGATGGAGCACCTAATTGATTTCCTATGCCACTTACAGGTGCAAAGACCCGAGCTATAAACGCCCATAGCTAGGTGAATCGATGGGCGGCGGCGTGGCACTCTGACCGGGTTATTTTGTGGGAGGGTACGTGAGTGAACTCGAGCAGCTTAAGACGGCGGCTCCGAGCGCTAGTAGCACCCTAAGCATGTGCACCCAGGTGACAAGACATAGGAGCTTGGTGCAACGTGCTTGGATTGGAGCGGCAATGCCCGAGCGGTCTCACCGGCATCGGCTAGCGGGGGCAAAGCGGTAGAGAGGCGTCACCATCGCCACTGTGACCTTAATGCGGCGACAATGGCGCATGTCCTGGAGCTTGACTGGATAGATCAAACAGAGGGTGGGAGGAGCACCACGTTAGCCTAGTGACACCGTCGCCGCCTTGACCTGGCCCAGCGGCACAGCGACAGCAGGAGTCAGGCCGTGGCCAGCTGAAACCGGCCAACATTGGGACACGGGCGCCGTGAAGCACCGACTGACGCACGAGCCGACCAGCGGCAGTGGCTCAGCCACCATCGGAGCTCAGCACCAGCAGTGCTCGCGCACGGACCGTGACTGTGGCACATGTCGAACAAGAGTAAGTGGTGAAGTGCACGAATTTTAAAGCGAATCCAAACTGTTGATTAACTTGACTAAAGTTCAACCAATTACTCTAACCCGAAGCCGGCACTATCTAGTAGCTAGCGAAGCAAATCTCACATCTTGAGAGTGACTAGAGAGGAGGATAGAAGCATGCCAACATGAGCTCGTCGTGCCGACGCCAGTCTGTGAACAGAGCGCCAAAACATGATCCACCGCGCGTTCTAAGGAGTTTTGGGCAATTTTTACGAGTACAACGTGACACCCAACATGGCTATAACCTTCACCATGCTCAAGTACACACTTTGACGCAACCAATAGTGTAAGAACATGGATCTAGGGCTTAATCATTTTTGTTGGAATTTAAATGCCAACATGGCATTGTCTATTATCATTTAAGACTTAGGGAATTCAAGGGTTCAGTTAGAACTAACATTCCCTAGCACTTTTGCCTTAATTTTTCAAAGGTCTAAACCTTGTTAACTTGAACCAACAATACTTCATGCAATAGTACAACCTCATACTAACCCGTAGGAGCAAAATATTTAAGCAGCATTTAACTATTTTGCTCAAAATAATTCGCCAAAAATGGTACTTTAAACATAAATTCAAATGTTGCTGACTTAACGAAAAGAGCTTATCTTAATGTCAGATTTGATTTTTGAGCTCCCAAAACACTAGTTAACAACATCTATTTTCCAAAAGTTAAAGTTGCATTGTCATCTACCAAGTTTATACTTCCAACTTTATTTAAGTGTCACATACATATTCTATAGTATTTTTGCTTAATAAAAATTGGTTTTAAACCCTAAGTGATATAACATGACTATTGAATCAACTTTCATTTAGCATTTCTGGTGATCGTTTTGAGTTTCAGAAATTGATCTACACACTTTATCACATGCATTGACACATGAAAGCATTTAGGCCCCTAGTTGGGTTTCGGTGATTAATGACGACATGAGATTACTATGACTAACATGTGTTTTACAGAGACAATTTGAGTTAGGTCATGGTAATGGCAATTGATTGGGCAATCATGTTTGTCATGCCCCTGTCATTGGAAATTATTTTGGTTTTCAAAGGATGGACGACAAGGTTAAGGACGGACTAGTTCTAAGTGTCGTTTGGTGATGGAGAGACACTTAGAGTAGCTTAGGACTTTATTTTTCCTTTGCCCGTACTATTAAGGGGGGTATGGACTAGTAGCTTGACCTAGGTAATTCTAGTGGGTTAGGTGTGGTGCACACTTGTCAAACCTAGCACTAGGTAGCTCAGGAATAGCCCTAAGATCAATTGGAGTAAACTTCATTCACATAGGATTTCGAGTTGGAAGTTAACGGAGGGTCAAATGATTGATCAGACACTAGTCTGGTTGTGACCAGACGCTGGAGGGTGAGTCTGGTCAGTTCATTTGATCAACTGTAGTCGTGTGGTACTGACCGGATGCTAAGTGAAAGTGCACCGAACGCTGGGTACCTGTGTCTGGTCAACTCCAGAGAGGTTCCAGAGAGTCTATTTCCTGACCGGACACGTCCGGTTGGTGCTGACTAGACGCTAGTCAGGATCCGATATCTGACCGGACGCTAAACAGTGAAGTGACCAGACTCTACGTGCCAGCATTCGGTCAACATCAGTAAGGTTCTAGATAGCATTTTTCTTGACCAAACATGTCCGGTCAGTGCTGACCGGATGCAGGTCAGAGTCCGGTCAGAGCTTAACGGCTCTCTCTGACATAGTGGCGGGTATAACTGACCAGAGTATCCGGTCACCCTGACCGGAGCGTTTGGTCACCCCGCAGAGTGCTGACTCAGTCTCCAAATGTTATGTTTTGAATGAGGGTTATAGATACTTACTCCACTCATCCATGGGAGGTCTCTTACCCATTTGTTCAGCTGAGAAACACTTTTGGAGTGCAAGGGAGAGCAAGAGCCTAGTGAGGTGATTGAGATTTGAGAATCCAAGATTAAGGACCTCATTAGTGCATAGAGAGTAGCAACTGTGCATCCACCCTTCTCATTAGGTTTGTCGTGGTCAAGTGAGAGTTTGTGCTTGTTACTCTTGGTGATCGCTATCACATAGATGGCTCGGTGGTGATTGAGAGCTTGGTGATCATCCGGCGGAGCTTGTGGATGACTTAACTCAAGTTGTGAGCGGTTGTGGGCGATTCACCACGATGGAGTGTCAAAGAATTAGCTCCTAGAGGGCACTTGATCCTTGCGTGGATCAAGGGGGAGCTATACCCTAGCGCGGGTGCTCCAATGAGGACTAGTGGGGAGCGGCGACTCTCCGATACCTCGGGAAAATATCACCGCGTTCCCTCTCTTTACTTTGAGCATTTATATTTGAGGAATTTATTTCATGTCTTTACATTCCTAGAATTGCCATGCTAGAGTAGGATTGGAACCTAGAGTGCAAAACTTTTATGCGGTAGAACAATAGAAACACATTCTAGGCATAAGGGGTGAAGTGGGCTAAGTGTAGGGCTTAATTATTGCAAAGAATTTAGAATTAGCCCAATTCACCCCCCCTCTTGGACATCTTGATCCTTTTAATTGGTATCAGAGCCTCGTGCTCGCTAAATTAGGATTAACCGCCTAGAGCAAGATGTCCCACAGGGATGGACCTCCTCCTATCTTTGAGGAAGATGATTTTCCTTATTGGAAAATTCATATGGAGGCTTATCTAGAAGCTTTAGATGTTGGAGTTCTTAGAGCTACCCCACAAGGATTCTCAAAAGCTAAGGATCCTATAAATCTTCAAGGCGATGAGGTTAACTATGAGAAGTGGAATGCAAAGGCTAGAAACGCCCTCTTTTGAGGCCTTTGCAAAGATGTTTTCAACCATGTGCGGAACCACAAAGACACCCATGCACTATGGTCGGACATTTGTGTGCTCCATGAGAGAACAAAGAGTGAGCGTGAGGAATGCTACCATCTTATTATGAAAAAGCTTAATTCATTTGAGATGCTTCCTAGAGAAAGTGCTAATGAGATATATTCATGCTTGAATGTTCTTGTACAGGAAGTCAATGGGCTTTGACTCACACAAATGCAACCCTCCGATGTTGTAAGAAAGATCTTAAGTGTTCTCCCCATTGACAAATATGGGCATATTGTGACGGTGCTTCATCAAGGTGATCTTTTCACCGCTACACCAACTCAAATATTGGGGAAGATCAATGCACATGAGATGTACATGCACATCACACCACAAGATGGCTCTTCTTCCACCAAGAAGAAAGATTTGGCATTCAAGGCTAGCCAAGAGAAGAAGGGCAAAGCAAGATTTGATCATGATGGCTCAAGTGATGATAAAATTAATGATGCAAGTCTTGCTCTCATGGTGAGAAGAACCACCAAGATACTCAAGAAGCTCAACAAGAATGGTATCAAGTTTGATGACAAGAAGAAGAAATTCTTCACTAGCAATAGAAGGAAGCCCATCTCCGAGATGGATTGCTATAATTGTGGAGAACTTGATCATCTAGCTCATTAATGCCCCAAACCCAAGAAAGACAAGTACAAGAAGAAGTACAAGGGCAAGAAAGATGACTCAAGTGATGAAGATGATGATGAGAAGAAGAAGAACAAGCCATACAAGAAGAAAGATGGCAAGAAGAAGGAGCTTCACAAGAAGAACAAGAATGGCAAGGCTTACATTGTTGGTGATTGACTCGCGGATATTGAATCATCAAGTGGCTCATCCGATGATAAAAGTGAGAATGAGAATGAGAAGGTGGCCGCTATTGTAATTGATTCTTCACTATCTTCACCGACATCGCCGCCGTCATCCTCTACACACCTATGCCTTATGGCCAAGGGTGAACAAAAGGTACAAAACGATGATGATAGTAGTAGTGGTGATGATAATGCTAGCAATGATGAAAGTGATAGTGATAGTGATGAAGAATTTGAATCACCTTCTTATGATGATCTTGTCAAGTTGCTAAATCAATACACTAAAATCATTAGAAAGACAAGAGCTAAAAATAAAAAGCTAGAACTTGAGAATGACTCACTCTTAGCAAAATATGATATAGCCGAAAAAGCTAGTGTTGAGCTTAGAGAAGAAAATAAAATTATGTCATCCAAACTCAAGGAGCTCAAATCTTCTAAAAAGGAGCTTAAAGAAAAACATGATAAACTTGAGAGAATACATAATGAGCTCACCACTAGCTAAAATTTGCTAAAAGAAGAGTACACCAATCTCAAGATTAATCATGACAATCTTGTTGCTTCTCATGAGTTATTATCCAATGAGCCACATGATGCTACTAACAATGTTGTTAAGATTGATATAGCTACATCATGTGATGAGTTGATTGTTGAGAGCATTGAGCAAGGTTCTAGTAGCAAAGGCAAGAAAGTGGTTGAGTCCGACAACTATGATGAGTATGTCAAGCTCAAGAATGAGAATGAAAAGCTCAAGAAAGATCTTGAAAAGCTCTCAACCACCAACAAAATTGTGATAGAGAATCTTAACAATGATTATGATATAGCTCTTGAGAATGAGATGCTTAAACAAGAGAACGAGAGACTCAAGATGAAGAAAAATCATGATGAACTTAGAGAAGAAAACAAGAAGCTCAAGTTAGAGAAAGAACATCTCAAGACCGGTTTGAGCAAGTTCACAAGAGGCCAATATCTCCAAAGTGAGCTACTCATGAACACCGTGATGAAGATGGATAGAAGTGGTATTGGGTACTTGGTAAATCAAGAGAAGAAGGCTCAAGCTTAACATCAACAACAACACAAGTCAAAGCCTAAGCCAAAGAGTTATTTTGAGTGTGGACAAGAAGGTCACTTTGCCCATGAGTGTCAAACTCCACCACCACAACCCTTGCCCAAGCATGCAAGACCCTTGCCTTGAATGCTCATTACATGCTTAGAAAAGGATTCTAGTGGGAAAATGAAAGTCATGTTCTTAGGTCCTCCCAACAAGAACAGGCCTAAGAAAATTTGGGTTGCAAAGTCACTAGTTGAGAAAGTCAAGGGCCCCCATCAAGTTTGGGTCCCTAAACAACAAGCTTGATCTTTTGTGTGTAGGTGAACTACAAGACTGGTGGAAGTCATTGGGTTATTGATAGTGGTTGCACTCAACATATGACCGGTGATCCTCATATGTTCACCTCACTAGATGAAGAAGTAGATGGTCAAGAAATGATTACATTTGGTGATAATTCAAAGGGCAAAGTTTAAGGATTGGGCAATGTTGCAATATCAAATATGTTATATGTTGCTTCTTTGAGTTTCAACTTGCTATCCTTTGGTCAATTGTGTGATCTTGGCTTTTAATGTTTGTTCACCGAGAAGGAAGTGGTTGTGTCTAAGAAAGATGATGATCAAGTTATATTTAAGGGTTTTAGATACAACAACCTATATCTAGTGGATTTCACCTCCGAAGATGCAAACTTAAAGACATGCTTATTCACCAAAACATCACTTGGGTGGCATGACATAGAAGACTTGCTCATGTTGGGATGAGTTCACTAAAGAAGCTAATGAAGAATGAATTGGTGAGAGGTTTGAAGGATGTGAAGTTTGAGAAGGACAAGCTTTGTAGTGCATGTTAAGCCGACAAGCAAGTTGAAAACACTTATCCAATAAAAGCTTACATGTCAACAACAAGAGTGCTAGAACTCCTTCACATGGATCTATTTGGACCAACAACTTACAAGAGTTTGGAAGGAAATCTCTATTATCTTGTGATTGTTGATGAAGATGATGTACAAGTGATTGATCCACCCTCTTCATCAAATGTGCCACAAGATGATGATAAAGATGGGAGAGTAGAAAATGAAGACCCTCATGTCTCCCATGACTAAATGGTGGCACAAGCTCAAGATGTTGATGCTCCACAACCTCTCCCTCAAGTGGTTGATAGAAGAAATTCACCCCTACTACAAGCACATCCACAAGATCTCATCATAGGGAGTCCTTCAAAGGGTGTAATGACTCGTTCTAAAAAACTTGCTTCATTTATTGAACATCACTCGTTTGTTTCTTGCATTGAGCCTACAAATGTAGAAGAAGCTCTTTAAGATCCGGATTTGATAAATGCCATGCATGAAGAGTTGAACAACTTCACCCGCAATGAAGTTTGGACACTTGAAGAGCGACCACAAGGTGCAAGAGTTATTGGAACAAAGTGGGTGTTCCGCAACAAGCAAGATGATCAAGGCATTGTTGTGAGGAACAAGGCAAGACTAGTTGTAAAGGGGTTTTCTCAAGTTGAAGGGTTGAATTTTGGAGAGGCCTTTGCACCGGTTGCAAGACTTGAAGCCATTCGTATCCTTCTTGCATATGCATCATATCATAAAATGAAATTATATCAAATGGATATTAAAAGTGCTTTTTTAAAAGGCTTCATAAATAAACTAGTCTATGTTGATCAACCTTCTAGGTTTGAAGACCCTAGATATCCTAATCATGTTTATAGGTTCTTCAAGGCACTATATGGGCTCAAGCAAGCCCCAAGAGCTTTGTGTGAATGCCTTCGGGATTTCCTCATTGAGAAGGGCTTCACCATTGGAAAGGTCAACACCACACTATTCACCAAGAATCTTAATGGAGAGATCTTCATTTGTCAAGTATATGTTGATGATATCATATTTGGCTCTTCAAATGAAGATTATTGCAAAGAGTTTGGTGAATTGATGTCGAAGAGTTTGAGATGTCGATGATTGGTGAGCTTACATTCTTTCTTGGTTTTCAAATCAAGCAAATGAGAGAAGGGATTTTCATCTCTCAAGAAAAGTATACCAATGACCTTTTCAAGATATTCAAAATGGATGAATGTAAGCCAATCAAGACACCTATGCCATCAAATGGACATCTTGACCTAGATGAGGGAGGTAAAACGGTTGATCAAACTCTCTACCGCTCTATGATTGGTAATGCATTTAGGGCTTGTCTAACATGGTTAAGATAGCCGCCGAAAAGTGTGTGAAGAAGCTTAACCTTGGATCAAACTTGACAAGCAACTAGACTTACTTTCAAGTATTGTATGGCATGTGCATGTGTGTTGCTTTGTTGTTTGTTTTTGGTTATCTTTTGAGCACCCGCTGTGTTTATCCACAAATAGAGAGAGCATTTGAAGCTCCTTTTGGTCATAAAACCCTATTGTATGACCACATGTTGCTCCTCGCCCCTTTTATTGCCTATTTTCTTAAAAAGAATTATAGCCTAAGGCAAAATACTTTGAAAAACTTGAGGGTTTGAGAGAGGTCTCTCACAACAGTCCCAATTGATGTTTATTTGTGTCTTATTGAAGTTGGGATTGATTGGGAAAGGTAGCGCGAAGGAACTTTGAAGATTTGCTAAAAATTGGTGACCCAGCGTCCGGTCAGTTCACAGGAGGTGAACAGTTGCAACAAAGGAGTGACCGGACGATGAATAGTGTTCCTCCCGCGTCCGGTGTGAAGATGGCCCTGCGTCCGGTCAAACGAAGAAGATGATGTCAGGATCGATCGGACTCTAGTCTGTGTCTGGTCAAGGGTAATCGGACGTGTCCGGTCATGATTTGAGGGGTTTTGGACCTCTCTGTTGTTGACCGAACTCTGGGTGGCAGCGTCCGACGTTGCCACCGGTGCGTCCGATCACGGAATTTCAAGCAGAAAAGTTTTCTCTTCTCCTTTCTTGTCTGACACGGGGGGCACTATTTATCTTTCTCCTTTGCACTCCCATGCCGCCTGCCTCACCCCTGCGCCTCCATCGCCTGCACCCACACCTAGGTCTCTCACGCCGCTGCGTAGCCGCGCCCACACCTACCTCCGCCATAGCGCCGCCATGCCTGACCTAGCAGTGCCTACGCCACGCCTATGTCTTCACCGCGCCCGCGCCTACCCTAGTCATGCCCGTACCCACGCCTGCCCTAGCCATGCCCGCACCCACGTCTGCCTCACGCTGCCGCGCCACCACGCCCACCTTCGTCGTCATGCCTTCTAGGTCGCCGCACCGTTTCACGACGCCAAACGCTAACCCTAGGTGTAGCCTCACTGATCCCAGTGGTTCCCCGTGATCCTTTCCTTTGCTTGTCGGTCGCTGAGTCATCGGATTTCATCAGGTAACAAGCCATTGATTTCAATTTCGCTTCTACTACTTGCTTCTTAGGGTTTCTCACCTCTAGATGAATATAGTGATTATTTATATTTCCTATCTATTTTATCGTGCAGCGAGTCGGTGCTCTTGTGATTGATTTGGCAGTTATCAGTAAACTCGGGGCCAAGCCCGTGAGTACAGATCGAGGCCAAGCCTCATGAGTGTTAGTCGGTAGTTGTTTCCTGTTAGTGGCAGCAATTCTCATTAGTTTCAGCGATGGCACATTGCAAGAATGTCGGTGGTGGTCCTGGTGATGAGGATCCAAGGCCTCCATCTCGCCTGACTGATCAGGAAAAAGGAAAGGCGAAAAAGCCTACAACGAAGAAGCGCAAGTTCGCTGATGTCAAGATAGGGAGAGTAGCAGCAGTGGCAGCCGCCGTAGAGCGTGCAGAGAGAGGTGGAGCTGGCAGTGACATTCGCATAGGCGACTAGTTGTCACCCGCTCAGAGGGCCACCATCGAGAGGATTGAGGCCAGTCATGGTAGTCCACCTAGGACTTTCATGCTTGGAGGACAACGTGTCTCTTTAGAGGAGAGTCAGACTTAGGGGGAGACTGAGCAGTAGACACAGTCGATAGAGCATATAGAGGACACCTAGCAAGGAGAGGAAGTTGAGGAGACAGAGTAGGCAGCATAGCCACAACTTTGACGCTCCAGTCATACACGCACTTAGGTGTCACCGAGGCCTGAGACACAGAGGTGGGGTTTCCGTCCACCTCCCAGACCACAGGGTTCGCCTCCAGTGGTTCACCTTGACATGAGGGCAGCTATAGCCAGATAGGTACAACAGCTACGGTTCGTTTAGTTTGAGGATTGGTTTCCACTGAGGCGGGATGAGTGTGCGTCAGAGCACTTCTACACCATACTACCGGAGGATTTCTATAATGCATATCTCAATAGTGGTGTTGCTTTCAAATCTCAAAGGGTCTGCTCTTTAAAGTCTCTAGTTGCAGCTATAGGCTAGTAGATCCGTCCTCACCTTTCTTATCTGCCAGGCTTGACAGACCTTCTTGGATGGACTGGCCGCTATGTTCCATCATGGGTTCGTGAGTTCTACTCCTCTCTTTGGATTGACCTAAGGCACAGATTCATTCACTTTGCTTTCAGAGGCCATAACTATAGGCTCCAGAGCTCAAGGATCAGAGAGATACTGAGGATTCCAGAGTCACCCATTCACCTTCATGAGGTATGCTATGGATAGATAGAGCCTCTGAGTCTCCCTCATGGTAGACTTGTGCCACCCATAGATATTGTCAGACCGTGCTTCATAGAGTTGTTTGGCCAGGGGTCGAGCAGGACACCACATGATCTTACACCTACAGCTCAGCTTCTTGATGCTATTATGAGGAGGACTCTACTTCTGAGGATGGGCTACCGTGAGGGCCTAACATGTATTTAGCTATGGTTAGTGTATCATCTGGTGTCTCAGACTGTCTTTGATATTTGGGATGTGATACTTTTAGAGATGGAGGATACACCAGCAGAGGGCTTTAGAGGTCACCGTCAGCTGCCTTATGCTCACTGGATCACTTTCCTAATCTGAAAGGCAGTTACACAGAAGTCTCCTAAGATAATGACAGAGTACACAGGTGCTACTACTGAGTTTCTACCATATGACTTGACCTAGATGCTACGTCACAGTTGTGCGAGGACACCTCGCTAGCCGAGCCATCACTTAGAGGTACCAAAGACAACAGCTCAGCAAGATGAGATCATCAGATGCATTGCAGCTATAGAGGAGGAGGAGCTTGATGCGTAGCAGGAGGATGTGGTCGAGAGTGACCTGAGTGATAGCTCTGATGATGACTATCAGCCGATCCCATAGATGGCTCCTCGACCACATGACAGAGAGGCCAGTGGCTCCAGCTCCACTCCACCATAGCCACCGTAGACAGATCCAGCTCTTTTAGCAGCACTTGAGCGAATGAGGCAGGACTAGGCACGCCATGCACAGGAGACCATAGCTGCACTTGCTCAGGTTCAGGCTCGACATGATGAATTTCAGAGGCAGCAGCAGCTTGTGATTAAGCAGCAGTTACTTGGCTTCATGCAGCATGTATTCACTACTATTGGGGTTGCTCCTCAGCAATCTACACCTCAGATAGGCCAGCCTGCTACCACCACTCTAGTGACTCTAGCTGTACAGCCCAGTGGGCTTTAGAGTCAGGGACTACCAGCTACTCAGTTTGCTTCACCTACAGAGCAGGTGTCCTAGTAGTTTGCTTCACTAGTGATAGCTCAGTGTCCTCACTTTACTCCTATTCTTATGGGCTTCACTCTGACTCAGAGTTCTTCAGTGTTAGTGATGGACACCCCAGTCTCCAGGAGTCTTGGTGCTACACTTAGTGAGCTTACAAGGTAGCCTACACCTTTAGAGTTTCGAGTCCCTATCTCTACCACAACTGCTCTAGTTATCGAGAGTACCGAGATGATTCCATCGTCTATTGCATCATCCGAGCCACCTCAGACTATCACTCCTACACTTGAGGTTTCAACGATAGTGACAGCAGCAGATGTGGCTCCACTTCCTACAGTGATACTTCTAGAGTCACAGGCCACACTAGTTATTGAGTAGACCCAGACCGCTTCACCTTCACTTCCAGCGATAGAGGGTCAGACCGCTTAGAGTTCAGGGTACGAGGATGATGCTGCTCAGTTTCAGATCTCTCACCACACCTCAGCGCCTGACTCATCTGCTCTTGTCTCGCCATCTGACCCTTAGGTTCTGGTGCTTGACACCAAAGGGGGAGAGGGAGCGAGTATATTAGATCTAGGGGGAGCGTGTGATCTAGGAGGAGCGTGTGATTCGTTTCTTTTGTGTGAGACTTCATGCATTCACGTTTACTTTCATGCATTATCTTATTTACATGTGATGGTGAGACTTTGTGACATGTGTGCTCTCTACATTGATTTATATATATATGTCATGTCACTTGGTTATGCTCATTTGCTTTGCTTCCGCGTTTTACTCCAATTCAAATGAGCTTTACTTCATGTACTCATGCTTAATGAATCTATTAATTACACCATCCTGGCTTGGGTCATATAAGCATGTCTAACCCCTTTGCTCTTATTGTCAAAAGCTTATATGAACCAAGCATGTTTAAAACCTCATTCATCTTTTCTACATACTCGAGGTTATGTTGTCATCAATCACCAAAAAGGGGGAGATTGAAAGCATCTAGGCCCCTAGTTGGGTTTCGGTGATTAATGACGACACGAGATTACTATGACTAATATGTGTTTTGTAGAGGCAATTTGAGTTAGGTCATGGTAATGACAATTGATTGGGCAATCATGGTTGTCATGCCCCTATCGATGAAAATCATTTCGGTTTTCAATGGATGGACGACAAGGTTAAGGACGGACTAGTTCTAAGTGTTGTTTGGTGATGGAGAGACACTTTGAGTAGTTTAGGACTTTGTTTTTCCTTTGGCCGTACTATTAAGGGGGTATGGACTAGTAGCTTGACCTAGGTAAGTCTAGTGGGTTAGGTGTGGTGCACACTTGTCAAACCTAGCACTAGGTAGCTCAGGAATAGCCCTAAGATCAATTGGAGTAAACTTCATTCACATAGGATTTCGAGTTGGAAGTGAATGGTGGGTCAAATGATTGACCGGACGCTGGTCTAGTTGTGACTAGACGCTGGAGGGTGAGTCCGGTCAGTTCATTTGATCAACTACAGTCGTCTGGTACTGACCGGACGCTGAGTGAAAGTGCACCGGACACTGGGTACCTACGCTCGGTCAACTCCAGAGAGGTTCCAGAGAGTCTGTTTCCTGACCGGACACATCCGGTTGGTGCTGACTGGACGCTGGTCAGGATCTGATACCTGACTAGATGCAGAACAGTGAAGTAACCGGACTCTAGGTGCCAGCGTTCAGTCAACATCAGTAAGGTTCCAAATAGCATTTTTCTTGACCGAATGCGTCCAGTCAGTGCTGACCGGATGCAGGTCAGAGTCCGGTCAGAGCTTAACGGCTCTCTCTAACATAGTGGTGGGTATAACTGACCAGAGCGTCCGGTCACCATGACCGAAGCGTCTGGTCACCCCGCAGAGTGCTGACTCAGCTTCCAAACGTTATATTTTGAATGATGGGTTATAAATACTTACTCCACTCGTCCATGGGAGGTCTCTTGCCCATTTGTTCAACTCAGAAACACCTTTGGAGTGCAAGGGAGAGCAAGAGCCTAGTGAGGTGATTGAGATTTGAGAATCCAAGATTAAGGACCTCATTAGTGCATAGAGAGTAGCAAGTGTGCATTCACCCTTCTCATTAGACTTGTCGTGGTCAAGTGAGAGTTTGTGCTGGTTACTCTTGGTGATCGCCATCACCTAGATGACTTGGTGGTGATTGGGAGCTTGGTGATCATCCGACGGAGCTTGTGGATGACCCAACTCAAGTTGTGAGCGGTTGTGGGCGATTCACCATGATGGAGTGTCAAAGAATCAGCCCGTAGAGAGCACTTGATCCTTACGCGGATCAAGGGGGAGCTACACCCTTGCGCGGGTGCTCCAACGAGGACTAGTGGGGAGTGGCGACTCTCTGATACCTTGGGAAAATATCGCTGCGTTCCTTCCTCTCTTTACTTTGAGCATTTACATTTGAGCAATTCATTTCATGTCTTTACATTCCTAGAATTATCAAGCTAGAGTAGGATTGGAACCTAGGGTGCAAAACTTTTGTGCGGTAGAACAATAGAAACACATTCTAGGCACAAAGAGTGAAGTGGGCTAAGTGTAGGGCTTAATTATTGTAAAGAATTTAGAATTAGCCCAATTCACCCCCCTCTTGGGCATCTTGATCCTTTCAACACATAAACTTGAGGCTCATGACATAGTTTAGCAAGTTGTTTAAGCGGTAACACCGAGGGTGTTATAGTCAATTCCTTGGACAATCCCTAGTGCCTTGGAGTTCTAAAAAGCAAAATTGTGTAGCCCTTTCCACTGCCGAGGCCGAGTACATTGTGGGCGGTGCATGTTGTGCCTAACTACTTTGGATGAGGCAAACTCTTCATGATTTCGGATGTTATTTTACCAAAATCCCATTATTATGTGACAATGAGAGTGCCATTAAGCTTGCAAATAATCCCGTAAGCTACTCTAGAACCAAGCACATAGACATCCGTCATCATTTCTTGAGAGACCATGAAACCAAAGGAGATATCAAAATTCGTCATGTGAGCACCGAAATGCAACTAGCCGATATCTTCACAAAGCCCCTCGACGAGTCAAGGTTTTGTGCTTTGCGTAGTGAGCTAAATATACTTGATTCTCGTAACGTGGTTTAAATTTTAGCATGCCTCTGTTTGATAAACTAGTATCTAGGCAAAAGAGTTGAAAATTTTTATATTGTGCATGAAAATGATCTCTAAAAGGCAACTTATATATCATGATCATGGTCTGTATTGATTATTTGTTTCTGGTCATGGTATATAGGTGATATGTGTCTATATCTTTTATAGAGAGAGTCATATAGATTATAGCTAACTCCCACTATTTTGGAGAGTGCGGCAGTGCCGCGTCTACCGTGCGGCAGTGCCGCTCTACGACAGTGCCGGGCTAGGCATGTGGCAGTGCCGCACTTTGAATCTCAATTGAGATTTAGCCCAAATGGTTTTACTATGGGGCCCATTTATTCTTCCTCTTACCCTCAGGTTCGTAGTAACTTCTTTCCCACTCTTTTCCCCGACGCCGACGCCCGCGTCTCTCTCTCCTCTTGCGCCTGCGCCGTCGCCGTCGCTTGGCCATGCATTGTCGGTCTCTGGCAGTGCCTCGACAGCTGCCAATCCTCCCTCAATGTCGCTGATGGCTACTACTGCCCCTGGCCCGAGCTATTTCTTCCCTCTCCTCTCCTATCCTCGTTTGAGAAGATGGAGCATGGAGATATTGACCGAAGGGGGAAAAGGAAGATGAATGAGCAAAGAGACAAGGATCCACCTCACTGTGGTCGAGGGTGTTCAATAGCAGCAGGCAGTAGTGTAGCTCCAAGGGGACTTGGTGATAGGGGGAGGCACGAGCAATACATTGATGATGAGGAGAGGTTGGAGATGACAGGTCATACCACTGATGCCATTCCTAACACCCCACAACATCTCTCTGAGTTTGATGGTAGATACATGAGAGATTTTGATGGTGAGATCATCATGAGACCTCCAGATGACTCCCACCAGCATGTAGTTGTCAACTATTCTGAGAGTTGGAAGCTAGTGGAAGAGGCAAGGGGGATCAATCCCTATGCAGTGCGCAAGGATTTGGGCATTGATTACAGATTCTGGAATAAGTTTCATTCCAACTTTTATGCCACTGCCATTCTTGTATCCAAGAAAACCAAGATCATCAAGATGCAGTATATTGATTGAGATAAGATGCAGGAGAAGGAGGAGCCTAAGTTTGACAAGGTAATCAAAATTTGTGTTAGGTTCCAGCTTTCAGACATCATGGGTTTCCAGTATATCTGGAATGAGAAGGTCCTTGCACAGTTTCATGCCACATACTTCTATGACCAGACCTCTGATGAGATTCACTAGATGACTGATGGTCAACACTACCGAGTCGACTTTGTCACTTTCAGTCAGATTCTTGGCTTTGGGGAGGAGCATAGAGGTTACAATTACATTCATTATGAGCCTCGAGCTGAGATCCGTGACATCAGTTACATGTGGAGAGATAGAAGGATTGTAGATGGCAATAGGAGTGGTCTACATAGCTTCTATTACATCCTCAACAACCTCATTAGGAACACCATCAACCTAAAGGACGGAGCAGCCTCAGATATTAATGGCAATGTGAGAAATGTGTTGGCTAGATTTGCTCCAGGTGGGGATAGGTTCAATGTCCCTAGATTCATATGGACTAAGTTGAGATTTGCAGTGGAGGACGGGAGGAGGGGCTGCCCTATGCCCCTTACCTCATGTTCATGATTGAGAAGGTCGCTGGATTTTATTTTCTATAGGATGGGATACACACCATCTACAAAATTGAGAAGACCCAGCCAGCTACAGCTACTAAGGGAGTGGGGAGATCCCATGCTCATGTAGATATCCCTGAGTCTTCCCGCTCTAGGTCTCGCAAAGGAGGCAAGATGAAGAAGTTTGGCAAGTGGTTGAAGGCAATCTTCAGCAAGTGCACCTATGCAGCTGACAAAGCGTATGAGACACAACTTGAGCAGCGTCAGCAGCGTGGACAGTACCTTCCACCACTTCCTCCTATTCCACCTCCTCCACAATATGACCTTCCGAGTCTCTCCGACACATATTCAGATGATGAGGAGGAGGAGGAGCAGGGACGAGCAGCAGATTGGGATGAGACCCTAGAGGGATACCGTCAGAGACAGGAGCCAAGGTGTGGCAGAACCGCCTAATCTAACGCCTCCCAGAAGTGCTCGTCTTCCATTATACACTAAGTACCCAAGGGAGAACACCAAATTACTCGGTTCCGTCGGGCACACCCCAAGGGAGAACCCGGAAATCCATATTTTTTATCAGGATCACAAATGAGAGAATAAAGCTTACATTATTCTTAACCATTTCTTACATCACTTTACATGTACATCAGAGTATACCATTTATTATTATAACAGCGGAATGTAATCATATTATCAGAGTTATAAACAGTTCAATTGAACAGCGGAATATAAACACGTGATCAGAATTACAGCGGAAATAAATATCTAATCATGACATGATGAAGTATTGATATATAAACTACGATAATGGATTATGATACTTCCATTTATAAAAACATTCGGTGAGAGTTATAAATAACAACTACGATCATAGCATAAAGGAACCCTCGCTGAGCCCACCAGGAGGTATCCACACACAAGTGTCAGCTCTAGCATCCACCTGTCACTGTACTCAGCAAGACTTACCCGACAGGAGGAAAGAAAAGACTCCAAGGATATACAAGGCTATATGACTTGTGGATTTATTACATTTGCAGGAAGCATTACTAAGCGTGCGTCCTTATATTCGATTTTTGTTAATAGCCACATTGGTTCATTAACTAACCATTCTATGTAAGCACCTGTGCTACTTTCAAGCAGGTGGTAAGCAATCAGATTTTCTTTTTCCATCTTCCATCTTTCATCTTCAGTTCTTACTATGATGCTAAACCGTAGACAAGCCATACCGGATTTCTCAGCGATTCGCGATTCAATGCCCCTAGCTGGGTACCCCAAAAACACACGCCCCACTTGTACCCAAGGCACAAGCAGGACCAACTCGTCACCCTCCTGTCCTGGGGTCCTAGGTCCCCGTCCAAACTAGGACTCCAAGCCCCCGCCCCTAAGTCCCATACTCAGTGCGGTGCAAGGACCTCCTCCACCAAAAATAAACCCTAACAGTCGGTCCAGAAAGAGCCAAACCCACGACAAGAGAGCAACAAGTCTTCTAAGCGCCCATACCCAAGTATGTGCTCGGGTTAATAAGTCTATGACTTGCCTAGAGCCTTATGCAACGGCCGGTCCTTAACTGACACAGACAGGAAAAGCAGTGTAACCAAGCCATGCCCCGCGTCCACGGCGACACAACCTCTTACACCCACCAATACCCAAACCATATCCCTGCCCGGTCACCATTTTCCTTTCCACCATTTTTATATATTCTAAGTGATAATAATCCAATAATATATTTCCTATCTCTCACGAGTGATAGCCATCACTCGACTTCTACCGGAGTCCTGTAGCATAGCAATCTACACGATCCTATCATACTAGTAAGACTCATAGGATAAAGATATATATATGCAAGTGGGTTTCAACCAACTCCTTAAAACTTAATGCACAACTATAATTTAAACTGCAGAAGAGTAGGGGTTATGCACCGGGGCTTGCCTAGGTAAGATATATATTAAAAAGTTAGTATCTGCATCTTTAGATCATCCACCATCAATTAAATAGAAAACCCATTGCATCGTCTCCTGGAGAGAATACCATTTCATCACCTTTGGATTCCCAATCATCCTTCCATTGATCCATTGATCCATCATCGTACCTATATGATATGCAATGCAATGCAAAGACATAATTAATCGATTGCAACCGTGACTCGAAAAATACGATTTACACCTCTCACGTTAACGAGCTAGTTCTCACGACAATCGTACTTAGGCTACATACCATGTTGTTTCTTTATTCCGTTCTATCAATTTAATCTTTATTCGGAATATGATATCATTATCTATCTAGCAAACTAATTATCCTAGAGCTACAACAATTACAATGAGTACCTAATATTGCTAGGAACCTATTGTAGAAATTTCAGATCCAACACTATTACTAATTTACCACAGAAATTCCTACAAGTTTATATTTTTACAATATTAAGTACTTTAATTAATTATATAGCTTCCAAAAATATTATCAAACTATGTGAACAAAATATACTAACAGGTAGATCATGATTTTAGAAGACAAATAAAATTAGTTTCACCATTTTTAGACACCTACCAAACTTTATTTTAACTTTACAAATTTACCTTCTAAGCTAAGTTAGAAACTGCTCTACAAATTGAAAAGGCCGGTGTCAACAAAACTGGCCTAGCAGCATGGCAGCCTAGTCGGCACCAATCCAAATTTCCCAGTGAGACGACCGCACACATGGCGGCCCGAGAGCACAGTCACTCACACGTGGCCTCTGTGAGGCAGGCAGCACCACACCAGAGCCGAAGTGGGGGGCGCGCTGCCGGTGGCCCAACATGCGGTCGTCACTACAAGCTAGCCTAGCCATGCTGACTTCACGGCGACCGCCCAAATAGCGGCTAGCTAGCCCCAAACCGGCCAGGCGATTTGCAAAAATGTCCCTGCATTTACCTCTATTCAACTCGAGATCCATAGGCACTATTTAAATGAGTCACGTATTTCACAATATCAACCCTGTACAATTCTTTTACTTGGATTCTTACCCTTCACTTCGTCTTCTTCATATAGAGAAGCAGAGGAGCACCGGGCGACGAGCATGGCCGGCCAAATCCTAGCCACCATCGCACCCGCCGTTGGGGGACAACGGCGTGGCGCAGCGATGGACAGCGGTGCGGCCAGGCGCTGTGGCACGGGCACCGAGGAGCAGTGGGCCCAGCGTAGGACCGAGGCGCGAGCGCGCTCGCACGCGGTGATCAACGCAGCATGGCAACGGTGAACGGAAGGCGCGGCTCAGCGGCGTGGACAACGGCTGGCGAGGCGCGACTTCTCAACAGCGTAGGCACGGGCGACTACAGGCGCAGCCATGGTGGGGCGCTGCACGGCGAGGTGAGATGGCTCCATGGCTTGATGCGCTCGCGTGCGGTAGGAGCGGTGGAAGCGGCCATGGCGCTGCGGAAAGGGGCAACGCTGAGGAGACGGAGGCCCAGCGCGATCATGGGGACTCGCGTGGGGGAGGGACGGCACCGGCATGGGCGAGAAGGGCGAGCAGGACAAGGGGCACGCACGGGCGGCTGGATGCGGCACGGCAACCCGGTGGCGGTGGTGCGGTGCGCAACTACGGGCAGCAGCGGGACCGAGGGTCACGTGCGCTTGGCCACGGCGGGGTGCGGGCGTGCAGGGCGTTGAGCGAAGGGGTGGCTCGCCGGCGGAACACGGCGGCTGTGGTGACGCGGCGCGGCAACACGGGCCTAGGACGCGACCGAGGGCGCGCACGCGCATCACGAGCGGGGGGGGGGAGGAAGAGGTAACGGGCAACGCTGCAGAGATGGCACGCTACGTGGGGAAGAAAAAGAACGACAGCTCTGCGGAGCGGGAGCAGCAGCAACACGGAGGTGACCCGGCCTAACTTGCCTTGGCGCGACGACTGAACGACAGTGGCAAACATGCAGGCACAGACACCTCGGTGGCACGGCTCAGCACAGAGGCAGACAGCTTGCAACGGTACAGGACCAGGACATGACGTGAGCGAGTGAGCTAGACTAGCTGGGCGGCGACATTTACACGTCTCGGCCATCATTGGTCGCGTATGCATTAGAGGCTTGTGGTGATCGCGCTATATGGCTTAAAGAAGACGTGCCGTGACGTACCGTGACGAGACGGATCAGCTTTGGCTACGTGCGGATGGTGACAGCGGAACAGCGGCCGTGTGTAGAGCCCGCCACACAAAACCAACGTAGAAGGCAATGTGGGGAAAGCAGCGGCATCACGACAAGGCCATTAGTTCGATGGGACAACGGAGGCAGTGGCTATAGCTTCGGCAAGGCCCACGCACAACCCGACCGGCAGCGAGCAAGACCGGCCACAGGCGCAACCATGGCCAAGACCGGCAGTAACGTGCACGAGCGATAATTTCGGCTCAGGCCGACCAACAATGAATAATGACGAGCTCCAAATCTAAAGCAACGTGAAAACTGCTAATGATCATGGTTGAGGCCCACTAATGCCGTGGCGCTAAAGTTGTTCTCATCAGCTATCCCACGGAGCAATCCACACAATAAATGGGCCACACGAGAAGAAGATACCAGCACACCAACCTAGGTTCGTCACTTGGGCACCAGTTCACGAACTGAGGCCTAGAACGTGGGTTACATCGCATTTCAAAAGAACTTCGGGATATTTCTGGGGTAACCCTGCACGTCAAACCAACCTACGAACTACACCAAGCCAAGGTACTCGTCGTGAACCTTCAAGCTATACAAAAACATGGATAATTTGTTTTATCATTTTATGTGAGTTTAAAAACTTTAAAACACGAGAGCTTGGTTAATTAATTTCTTTTAGGCCTTAATCAAGGTGCTAAACAAGATCGTAACACCAGTGGTGTTACACGAGGCGTTCCACTCGTTCCACTCGCTTCACCGCCACTACTCACCGTCAGGGCTGTGCACGTATTGACTCCAACGACGATGATGGTGATGGTGGTACCGGGACTGCTGCAGGAGGTGCTAGGACTGTAGGAGGTGATAATATTAATTGGACAGACATCTAGGGAGATGACGAGTAGGGGTTGATATCTTTTTTTTCTTCTCTTTTTGGTACTTTATGCCAAAGGGGAAGAAAATTAGAGGGGTCAACAACTTTTTTGACGCCATGGAGGTTGCTGCAGCTAGAGTCATGTTCGTATCCGTTTAGAGTAGTCTTCGTTAGGTGAGAGTTTGAGAGTCTATTAAAAACTCTAAATTATGAAATAATGTTACTATTTGACTCTTTGTGTGGGATATGGACATATATTAATCTATGATGTCGCTTGTGATACAATTATGCTAGAATCTATATCTTTATATGTATCACATGCTATGTGGTGTCTGTTCTGATTTGTGCTGTTACAGCAAGTGCGGCAGTGCCGCACCCAGCTGCAACAGCAAACCATATTGTGCATAAACTGTCATTTGCATCATGTTTTACATACCTGACATAGTATGCAGCACCCCACAGGAGCATGGATGTAGGGGGGGCCATCGCTTTCACTAAAATGTGAATCTTGGTCTCTTATACCAATTTGATAATTCAATTCTCTATCCACATACTTAGGGGAAGACTCTACCCCCATGGCTCGAAAGTCTCAGTATTTATTTCATATCTTTTGTAAGCTCTAATTGGGTTATCATCAATCACCAAAAAGGGGAGATTGAAAGTGCAATCAAGCCTTAATTGTGGGTTTTGGAGATAATGACCACGCAACTAGAGAACTAATGAGATTTATCGAGATAACAAGCAGGGAATTTATATTTAAGGATGCTACACGAAACGGAGGAGCCCCCAATTATAAATGTAGATGGTTTCAAACTCAAAGAAGGTTTAAATTCTTTTATATATTGAATTTGAGTATAGAAAAAGCCATACTATAAAGGGGGGCACAATGCTTAAGCTAATATGTGCTACCAAGTGCTCAAACAACCACATACATCCTCAAATTCACAGCCAAGATAGTCTACACTTCACTATTACCCTTGCTGTCTCACGTGGTGCGGCACTGCCGCACTTGAAGAGAGGCTCTCCCGACCCCTTGGTCGTGGGCTCTGGCTCGCTTGACCCCAAGGTCGCAGGATCCGGCTCTCCCGACCCCTTGGTCATGGGCTGCGGCTCTCCCAACCCCTTGGTCATGGGCTGCGACTCGACCGACCCCCTTGGTCCTGGGATCCGGCTCGCCTGACCCCTTGGTCGCGGCTCCAGCTCGCCTGACCCTTAGGTGCGTGCTTCGTCTCGTCCGACCTCGAGGCCGCGGACTCCGCCTCACCCGACCTCGAGGCCGCGGGCTTCGTCTCGCCCGACCCCTTGAGTGCGGTGTCCGTTGAGGGCTTGGGGTATATATACCTTTCCCTTTCCTCCCCAATGGCTATCTGCGATTTAAGTAACCGTTGGAGGCTGGGGGGTATATATACCTTTCTCCTTCCTCCCTAACGGTAACCTGCTCTCTTCTTACTCACTTCAGCAGCCCAAAAACAAAGCAGGAGCTCTATCTCTCACTCCATTGTTGACCTCAAGCCCCCAAGCAAATCCATTGTTTTCCCTATCAATCCTTGAGGGAAAAGGGTCCAAAACTTGATTTGAGAGTAGCTCCATTGATTCCCAAACTCTAAAGAGCACTTGGTTCATGTTTTAACTGGCGGTTGTGTTTGTTACTCTTGTAGCTTGGCTTCTATCTGGCTAGAGCATCGCCCATGGCGCTTGCCAACTTATGTGGTAGCCCCGGGAGGTTTGTAACCGCCTCTTGCAGCGAGTAAAATCACCCCTCATCTCAAGAGTTCACTTTTTTCACTTGAAAACGAGGTAGTGTTACAAAGCCCTAAAACCTTAGTAGTATACCTCAACAACGTGACTTAGGCAAGCCTTGGTGGCGAGCTGAACCATGGGATAAATCCTCGTATCATCTGGTGCAAGTGTTGTTACACTTGTGTTCTTGTTATTGTTGTTGATGTGATTTCTAGAGTTTGAGGCTGATCTACTTGTGTGTGGTGTTCCCACCACTTTCAGCTGTCGATCTGTGATCTACTACCATGCAGGAAGCTAAGAAATTTACCCGATCTAAATTTCGTTGGGTAGATTTTGAACTGTGAACTAATCTCTCCTGTAGGTGCGGCAATGCCGCTGTTTGGTGTGGCAGCGCCGAGCTCACAGAGCGGCAGTGCCGCGGGTGAATTTGACTTCAATTTAAGTTAAATTTTTACAAGCATATTCACCTCTCTTAGGTGTACCAGAGATCCTACACTTCCGTTGAGACGAAGCAACGCGATGAAGACGTCAGGACCATCAGATGCGTGAGGAAATATTTTGACGTTTTTGCCCTATGGGGGTGTGTATCCAGTACTAGTATGCGGTAGTTTAGTAAACAATCATTGCACTAGATATATATTAAGGTATGGCTAACGGTAGAGGCATCCCTTGCAGCCCTATTTTTCATATCCTTAGGTTAGCTTGTGTTTTGAGAGAAAAGTGAGATTAGAAGTAGAGAAAGTAAAACCCTCCTCTGATTTCCATCTCCAGAGGAAGGGTGATGACCAACCTTATCTACCATATACCCTTATATGTGTATACCACTTTTCTTCTCTCCTTGAGCCACGTCATCAGATTTCCCTATCCGCCAGATTTCTCATCAACGGCCACAGGGTCACCGCTCTTCTGCTTCCAGAAAACTCTTTGCCTGCCCCCGATGAAAACAGCCCAATCCCACCCCTCCCGCATCCGCTTCTTCCTTGCCGTCCCCGCTCCGTCTCCACAGCCACCACCGCGTTGCTGTCCCCGGACTCCCACCGCCTCCGCCCGTCCGCGTCTCCTCAGCCGCCGCCGCATGTCCGACCAGCTGCGTTGCTTGCAGGTTCGGGCCTCTCTCCGCGCACACCCGTCCCACCATCCTCGACGCTTGCCGCTCCGCCGCCGCCGGGGCCCTGCGCAGCAGCACCGGTCCGAGCCCAGTCGGCGCCGACGCCTCAAATCCTCCATCGTCGCCCGACCATCACGTCCCCCACGCTAGTGCCCGCGGATGTGGCGGCCGGCCGGCCCTGCCGGCGGCTGTGTGCGTCGATGCGGCGGCTTGCCTTCCTCGAAGCTGCCTGCGCGGATCCAGCGCGGAGAGGCAGCGATGGTGGCGTCGCCGCACCTTCTCCACGCCTCTTGCCTCCTGTCCCTCGCCCCGCACCAGATGCTCGGATGAGCAATAGCGTCCATGCGAGATGACAAACTACTGAAGGCACCCACATCCTGACGCTCCACACAGACATACGTGCTCCATCGATCTCCTCCGTGCCACGCTGCCGACCTTCCTCTGCATGGAGGCCATCGAAATGTGGTGAGTTCATCCATCAAATCGTTAGCACCCCCCCCCACACACACACACACACACACACACCACCACCACCACCACCACCACCCACCCACCCACCAATCCTCTCATATTTGTTGGATTACGCAGGTGCACGACCTTCATCAGGGAAAGGAGAAATTTTGGGAAGAAGGCTGATGTGTTTGTGCAAAAATCAGAGGCAGGAATGCAGGTGTTGTGTATTATACTTGCTCTGATTTAGGAGAGTTAGAGGAGGAGATGGCTTGGGAAATCAGGAGCAGGTGCTTCAAATTGAAGGAGGATGCAAATGTTTTGCGTTGCTTGAGGATGAAGGGGCTACTTCCTGTTGACGCTGTGCTTGCTGGGAAAGAACAGCAATCCAACAAGGTGTCCATGGTGTGCTGCTACCTCTAGGTAATGCTCCATGCTAATCTACAGCTACACACACCCCAACATTTGAAATATCCTTCCATAAGTAAAATTATGCACTTTTCTACTCACTAATTTATATGTTTCATTTCTTTATGTTGTTTGGTCCTGATAGGCTCATAGCCATAGCTGTCGAATTTTTTTTTCATGCTCTGTATTAGTCTAGGCAAAGGAGCATGTCATACAATAAATAAATACAAGGAAGAAACAAAGACAATTTGATAGTTTTTTAGACCTAAAGTAACTAATTTGTTAGCAGATATAGCATAATATGACTAATAAGGTTTGATAGTTCATTGTTAGACCAAAAATACAGATTGTTGATATACATATATTGCCCTTGGTATCTTTGTCTTCCATCCCTATGCCACTCTTCAAACTGGTTTGAGCCATGTGTATATTCATATTATTACTCTCTGACTCCTAATGTTGCCCAGGCCATGTAGAGATGACTTTGAAGACAAGGGAAGGCAAATATTCGTATCTATTATATGGCTTAAGATAAAACACACCAGATCACCAAGCACGGCTTATAATATTGTGTCCCTCCTCTTCTCACCTATCACGGCTTATATAATTTGTTTGATGAGCTGCAGTTCTGAAGCATGTTATTTCCTGACAGCTTATGCATTTATGCTGCTGCTTACATGAATACGGTTTCTGAGAGCGATAAAATGACTTTTATGATCTCTCTAATCATGATTTCATTTGATAATTATCTTAACAGTATCACTTGATACCTGACAAACCTGCATGTGTGTGGTGCTCTGTTCAGTGTGTCCCGATTCCGTGTCCTTCCTCGGCCCCTCCGTCGCGGCATATGGCTGTATGAACAGGAGGGCGGCCGGCCGTGGACGAGGGCGACCTATCCTGGCTATCCACGACCGGCGACCTGTCCAATTGATGGCCTTGCTGGCGCCAGCAGCGCAGGTATAGCTCCTCTCTCTCACTTCCCGCCAACATTGTACGAAATTGTTTCCACTGTTTTGGATTACTGTGTTTTTCTCACACTCAAATAACCTAACTCTGCTTTTTCTTATAGGTATGTTGTGTTCTCGGGGCCTCCTACCTGCACCTCACTGCCACCATTGTTGACGTCTATCAGTAACTTGAGGCACTCTACGACTACCGCAGGATCAGGCACAAGCGATGGACGTCGTATGTTCCAGTGTCTCCTGAAGTTACAGCTTTCTTTTTCCCTGCTCAAAACTCCTGATGTTTTTCGCAATAATAGTTATTATGATAATAACAAACTGGGGATAAGTATTTGGGCCTGTATTTACATGGGTATTTCAGTTTCATTTCAGGGTTCACACTTACCCATGTTGATCAGTTCATTGATGAGTTCCTGACCAAGGATTACTCCTGTGATACAGTCCTGCCTCACATTCACAAAAACTTTGTTTAAGGTTCAATGACTCAACCCCATGCTCTTCAAAATTATTTTGATTCTGGCATTTTACATTGGCTTAATGGCATACTCAAAGCTCAGGGGGTCAATGGCATGCTCTTGAAAATTATTTGGCTTTTGGCATTTTACATTGCCATACTCATATTTAAAAAACTGAAAAAAAAAAACGATTCTGTTTCATGTATGGCATTTTCTGGATTGTTTGAACAGATGGGTTCTTCAAGCATCTGGAACTCTGTAGCCGAGAAGAAGTGCATTTCAGGGTGATTTTGAGGAAGAGGAGGAACAAAGGGAGGATGCCACAGCCTGACACTTTATTCCGGGTATACGACCAGCAAGTTTGATGCTCTTGCAGTCTTGAATAGTCATTCGGTGCTTTGTTAGGTGTAGGGTGCAAAGCCCATAGGCCAAATATTTATTCAGAGTACATCATGAGCAGGTTTGATGCTCCTGCAGTGTTGCATACCCATAGATATCTTACCATGTTGTGCATCAAGCTAAGATCATTTAAATCATCTCTACAAGATACCCTTTCTATGAGGCGAAACAGTGGGTTTTGTCAGAAATTACCCAATTTCCAAACTTTCTTCCATATATACTGATAACAGGCATGCAACTTAAGGTTTTATGGTCTTTTTGCAGTTTAATTGACAACTATATATGATGGCGATCACAATTCTCACGCCTGCGGCAACGCGCAGGGTACCGGCTAGTTTTGTATAGATGAGTTCATAGTTAATCAATTGAAGGTTTACTGAAAATGTCGAGTTCATCTATTCTCTCCACCTTTTTTCTCTTTTCCGTGGATTTTAGTAGGCATTTTTTTTTTGTTATTTAGCTCGGCTTTGGAGTGTTCGGGGACCCTTGGAACTTGACCAAAACATGTCTTGAAGCTCAACACCTATTTCTCTAGTTCTAAACCTCTTGTTTCTAGTCTCTTTTGGTGAATTTCTTGGAAATCTTTGAGCTAAAGATTTTGAGGAGTTCTTTGGTTGTTCTTAGGTGACATGATGTCTTGGGAACATGCTTAGGCTTTTGCCTCCACGAGCACCCTCAATTTCTTCATCTCAAGTAAATGGTGAAAATCCCAATTTGAGAGCTAAAATTCAAATTTCTCGGCCAAGCTTTGAGCTTTTGGTCAAGATCTCTTAGGGGACACCGTCACTACGTTCTAGGGAAGAAGCATACAAAATTGTGTCATTTACACTTCATTTGATCGAGTTTTGGAATTTTCTTTCTTGGTACGGCCTGCTCGCGGAACTTCCTTGGCGCTGAAGTTCCACGAGCAACTGCTAAACTTCTACGGCTGCTAGGATCTTCTTGAGGCTCTGAGGTATTTATTTGAGTTGTGTTCTTGCTTCCACTTAACCTTTTGGCTTTCTAACAAAGACCAATAGTTTGTTATGGCTATGGGGACTTGAGTTTGCTAAGAAGAGAAGTGTTTTGAAAAAGTTTGGGACATAGGCCAAGTTATTAGAGAAGAATTTTAATTGGTTCTCGTTTTTCACTCCTCTAGTCACTGTTTTGGTCCTTCACCAACGATGGTCTAGGCAGTCTCAATGCTAGAAACTATATGTAGTTTTTATATCTATTAATTTTCATAGACACTACATATAGAAACTATGGTCTCAATGGATAGTTTCTACAGAATAATTTTGTATCCAATCACATGCATCCTCTCTCCATTCTCTACCAATCACATCCCTTTATGTCTTGGTTCTCGTGTAGACATGGTTTCTAACTTAGATCCGGTTTCTATGATTTTTGGTCTCTCTTCAATAACTACCTTGTCACATCAGTAAAACTCTTAGATGACAGTACAATTAATGTCCATAGAAACTATGATGATTTCTGTATTGGGAGTGCCCTAATGATAAAGTTGCTAATCTTGGAAGGTCCAGCGGTTGGAGCAAATTCAAGCAAGTAAATATTGTACTACGTATTCATTCAAGGATCGGGTAGAGAAACATATCACTCTAAAGAATGGGATCAAGTATGAGTGAACATCAAAATATGATTATAGTCGGTAACCGCCCGCGTTCAGCTGTCCTGGGTCTGTGGTGTAGCTGTGCGGAGTCAACGATTGGCCCTTTGATAATCCCATGTAAAGACATCGGACAACTTAACAGCCATGCAAAGTTAGGCCCTCACTGTCTGCAATTAGCGGGCGGCGCACCGCGTAGGTTAGTTGCGCGTAAGTATAGCAAGTCAACAATTAGCCGCCCTGTGAGTCAAATGGATGTTGTTCGAGAATACCCTAATATAATCGAGCATATGGGTGCTCATTGTTGCTTGCTTGGTGCAGAGGTAGCTGCTACGAGATGTGGCAAACATCGTACCAGTTAATGCCTAACACGCTAATAACCAATGCGAAGCGTTTCTCGGATGATATAAGGAGAGAAGGGAACCCACTTCGGTTGTTTGCCAATTGCCATTGAACTTGAGTAGCTAGTCTCGAACTGTTTTGTAAAAAAGAGTGTCTTTTGAGTTTTGCCTAATAATAAGTCTAAGTTTAAACCAAAATTATTCAACCTACCAAACAAATATCATTATATTTAGTATAATATATTTTTACACTTCTATATTTCAGGTGGCTAAATTTTATGATGATTTCAGGTAACATTCTTGTAGCTCTAACTAGTACAAGTAAATTATTACCTTGTGATTTGTTATTTGTGTTTGTGTCATAACATATTAAATTTTGTCCTTGTCTTCCTATAGAAAATAATTATAAATTGTTAATTGTCTTTGTGCCAACCCAAATCAGATTTTATCAGGTTTGTGGTTTTGTGTAACAGGTTTTTTATTCTCGGTTCCAAAAATTACAGATTGCATTTACAGAATTGCAATAATCGAAAACTACAATTTTAGTATAAATTATATGTAATAACCGTCGTCTGAAAAGAAACTAAAATTCAAGCACTTGAATTTTAGCAAATCTCATATTTTTAAGATATATCTATTTAAAATTACAAATATTGACACTCTTCTATATAAACTTGGATAAAAAGAGGTGATACTAACAAAACATAACTTAGCTACGAGCATACTCCCTCTGTCCCTAAATATTTGTCGTTTTTGTTTTCCGTATCATATATAAATTTAACTAGATTTGTAGAAAATACGTGCAACATTTGTATCTCTAAAATAAATTTATTATGAAAATAGATTCAACCATCTATCTAATGATATTAATTGTGTACCATAAATATTAAATTTTTATATAAAATCAGTTAAAATTATTTCTTGGGAAGCGAAAACGGCAGTTAAACAGGGACGGATGGAGTATGTGAGAAAATGGCATGGGTCTACTTACTGTGAGAAAATGGCTAACCCATTGTTCCAAAAGGCCACATAGGAAAAAAAATTATAGATATACGTAGAATCCTACAAAATTCCTCCATGAATTTTTTTTGTTCTAAAGGGCCCTTAAAGGAGATCACCACAGACCAAAAAGTAAAAGTAGGACTTCGGTTACTGCCCTGACACGGTGGTTAAAAGAAATTATTCCACGGGCACTGATGATTAAAACTATCGCAGTGATTAGTTAATTCATTTCAGGACTGACACGGTGCTTCTGTAACGTTGTCTGCTGAGAGTCAGCTCCACTATGCATCATAGCTGCACGCGGTTAGTAATTTCTTACAGCGATTACTGGTAGTACAACCGTTTGGCTCGCTGAAAAGGTGGGTACTGATGCCATGTTCGTTTCGCTAAAAAGATATGGCTGAAAATACTGTTTACTAATTTATTGTAAGAGAAAAATAATACTCCTGATACAATACGACTGTTAGACAAACGAACAGGGCCTGATTCGGCCGTATCATCTGGGTGGTTGCTGTTGGACCGATTAATGCACGGCGTGGTCTCTGACATTTTATTGATGGCTCCGTAGCATATATATGGCGGTAGTGCCCCAACTGAGATCGATTGATGGATTGTTTTGATGAACAGAGCACCCTTTTATTATGCACAAGCATTAAAGCGTGTATGGTCACATATAAAATTGATTTCGTTTTTCTGAATTTTCAGCCTACTGACTATCGATTATTGAGTTATATAGGGATGGCCAAGTTTGTTGAGTTGTCTTGGAAACATTAGTTCTATGCCTTATCATAACTTGTTGATTTGTTTACAAGACCGGTGTATTGGATTGGTCTAGTTCTGCGAGAAAGAGAGCCGTCGGCTGCAACAACCAGCCCCACTAAGATCCACTTCATATCAAATATTTCTAGCTCCTGAGATTATCAGCATGTTCGCTGGTTGATTTTTAGGCTGATAAGTCCGGCTGGTGCTGGTTTATTATGAGAGGAAAATACTGTAGCATGGCTGATAAGCCCTGACTGAAACTAACGAGTGAACATGCTGTATAGCTCATAATATTATAGTACACCAGTAGAATCTTTCTCTGTTCAATTATTTGTTATGCTGGGTCCGGAAGAATCTAGCTAAGCTAATAGGAGAAAAAAGATTAGGTCTCTGCTGTAGCAGTGTTCTTCCTCTCTAAAATTGCTCTAGGATACTCTTCTAAAACAACTTAAGACGTATTATAATATAGATCTGGTACAGCTGCTCTCACATCCTCTCAGAGTGGGTCATTAAGCAACCCAACCTATCATATTCTTGCCTCCAACAATCTATGGTAGCTAAAGTTTTGGAGGGCATTTGTGTAACACTAAAAGCCTAACAATTCAATGTCATAACTAATGTTGATACTTGATAAGCTAACCATGATTCGAGTGCTTTGAGGCCAAACCAACACTCAATGGGATCTATGCTATGACAGTTGCCTGAGTTCATCTTCAGTTTTATCAAGGCTCGGGGTTTAGGTTTTAGGGTCTTTGCTCAGGAGAACTGGTAGCCACGGAGCAAAGGCCACAGGCAAGATAAGTTCAACTAGTAGTGATAATGAGCATAGCGGCGGCGAGGTAAGGTGGTGCCAATCAAGGCGGTGGTGAATAGCTAGTGGATAGGATTAGGATAAGAACGACAATGGTTTCTTTGAAAATCGTCCTTAGGTGGTAAGGGATCGAGAAGATGGCAACGAGAAGGTGTTGTGGACATGGTAGGATATCTCACCTGATTAGCTTGGGGCAGTTCCCTTCAGGTTGTTGCGTCGAGACCGTACCTTAGCTTGACGAGGTAGCGGAGACCACTATATAGGTCTAGCAAGAGGGAGAAGAAGATCACACACCCTTGGATCGACGTTCACTACTAAAAAGTGATTTTAGGAGTAGCCAGTTATATTTATAGAGACAGTTAAAGATTATCTGTGTCTCCAAAAATTGTCAGTGATTTTTGAAAATGGTCAGACCATTTACAAAGACACTCAATAAGTATTGCCTCCTAAGATTTATTAGCAGAGGCGGACCATTTAAGATGTCCGCCTTTAAAAATGGTCCTCATTTTCATAGGCAAATGTCTTAGGTGGCTTACTTTGGTGGCGTCAGGTGTCAGCGCGGTGGACACATGTGCCTTTGCAGGACAGTCCCCTTCTGCGGTGGGCCGTGGTGGGCCGCGGTGGGTGGAGGTGAGAGATCAAGGCAAAAGCCTAGATGACGACGTCTCCTGATGCCGCTTCCTCCTTGGAGGCATCCTCTTCGTACCTCTTGTCCTGCCTGGCAGGGATTTGTGGGTGAAGACTTTCCCATAGTGGGCATGTATTGTCATCATCTTTGGCATCGTTTCCTTCCTAAATGCGTCACGAGGTTTTTTCCTAGCTCCGCTCCGCGTTCCGCTTCTTGCTATCTAGCCATGGTGATTGGTGGTGCTCCAAGTTGCTCTAGGTTGGTTGCTAGGGCTAGTGGGTTTTAGAGCCATGGTGCCTTGAGTTGTTTTTAGTTGTTAGCTAGGTCTCGGTAGTTGGGTCGTTTTTTTGACCAAGTTGGCTCGTTGTGAGAAAGTCGTTGAAGTTGTTTAGAATGAATGGTGCATTCTTCCTGGTTGTGTGGTTTTGATGCTCGGTTTTCACTCAAAAAACTGAGTTGTCTTGCTTTAATAAACAATGGCAAAGCTTAGAGTTGCTCTTACCTTCTACCCTTTACTCCCTCCATCCCATAGAAAAGTGCACTTCAGCAATGCTAAAATATTTTTTTAAACAATAGTTTTCATAATAAATAAGTATTATTAGATTCATCTCTTAAAACATAATTGTTGATACGATTTCTATATAAATTTAATTAAAAATATTTTAACTTTGATCAGATGTAAATATATATATGCACTCTTTCTGGAGGGTATGTAATTATTGAACTGCATGCAAAGCGATCTATTTCTTCACGTGCATAAATAGGCACCGAGCCATCGACCATCCAGGTACACTGTGCAGTTGTACAGGATGCTGCAAAGTTACCAAAAACCACTTTAATGCACATGCTATACAATCTTGCGCCGTAAGGCCTGCTGTTACCACGTCTGATACAAAATTCAGATTGATTTTACCTACCTGGTCCTTGCAGTTTGATTTGCTCAGATACATGGTCCTTGCAGTTTGATTTGCATTCCCAAATCATGTGTCCATGAGTGCCTGATCCATAGCCTAATGCACCCTGCTCACCAAAGATCATGAAACCATTGAACTACCTTGGCATAAAGTAAAATGAGAACAAAGCATGTGTCTTTTGTAGATCGCCTTGAGGGTGCACTAAGCTTCTATTATGAAGTAAGGGCAGAAGACGCACATGATTTAATAATGGCTCGCAAGATCAAGTAGATGTATGGGGTGGTATTCCCCTCTATTGTAGCTTAATTTTGGTACGACCTGGTGGTCTGATAAAATCTGGGCCACAACCTCCGAATCTCTAGTCTGTCCACGAGAGAGAAAAAGGATGTACAATCAGTAGTATACAAATTTTATGGATCTCATGTATGCAAGAAAATAGGAATAATACACACCGGCAAAAAATTCCACGGACTCAAAGCTACAGGAAGAAATACATTTGGAATTTCAGATATGAATCCCATTTTCAATAAAAGAGTGATTTCATCACATCCAAATTGACGACTGCCCATCAGCAGGCCTCGATCTTACTATTTAATCAATAGTGGTGGTCTCCTTGATAATATCTTTCCTTAGTTGGAGCGGTGGTTCACCAGGACAGTAACCAATTGAGAACTGAATGAATCGAATGGGATTCAGGAAGAAAGGACAGGGCACACAAGAAAACAACCAGAGATTAGGATGAACTTTGGTGCCTGCGCATGGCCTCCACCGCTCGTCAGCCTCGCGCGCTGCCGCCACCGCTCGGCCCACGTGATGCCGTCGCTGCTCCCTGGCCTCATTCGTACCCCATCGGCGATCTGCGGCGCCGCAGCTTCCCCGCCTCGGGCGGTGGCGGTCCAGGCCGGCCGCTCCTCCGCCTCTTGCCTCCCGCGGCGCCGGCGCGATGGGCGCGGGCGATTGGCGCAGCGGCGGCGGGTAGCAGGGTTCGGCTCCTATGGGTTCGACAGTGGTTTTTTTAATTTGGTGATTGCAGGCTTGGATCGCTCTTCGCCGAGCGACCGTGTGTGCGTGCGGAGCATTTGAAGCCGCGCGTGCGTGCGGTGCGTTTGAAGCCTCGGGTGGCATCACACATAAACCGCGGCCATCAAATCTGGATTAGATGTTTTATTAGCCCTTAATTTTAATGAAGACGAATTTCTACATGTATTTTTTTGGGTGCACAATGATTAGAGATTGTCAGCGAGAGACGTTTTCCTAAGAAGACCTAGTATAATTTTGATTGGTCTATTATAGTAGAGACATCCAAGCTAAAAACTTGGTAAATTTATTTTCACATACTAGTTAAAACCATGGTTCTAGGATTTGGTCCAAACCAACCGGATGTTCATGAAATTCATCCATCTTGGTGAGGTTCGAAACAACATCGTACCGGTCAAAAAAAAATCAGCCAAAATTAAATCTTTAGTCTAGTCTAGAGTTCAAACAAAACCCACCAGCTCTTTCTTCAATTCAATATGAAAGTACTAAACTTATCAAACTATCATCCGTTTGTTTCCTCTTTGTGGTTTTCGATCAAATTTTGGTCAAATCTCACCCAATATTAGCTAAACTTGAACATTTTGACCGTCAAGATATATAAGTGGACTCTGGTCTGAAATTTCCTACAGTCACGCATTTTAATCAGGTCCGAGATTTTTTGCCATTTTTCCAAATGGACAAATCCCTGGTTGATACTTTGCAAGCACATCACGTAAGTATGAACGCTTGGTTCTTCCTTGATGATATTGTCCATATTTGAGCTTAGAAGCAAACTTAGAGATGGAGGACACTCCGACTTTGGTGGTGGGCAGATAGCATATGGCACAAGGGCGTGTCTAATGGCCAACTACTTAGCTAGCTGAGTCTTACATGTTGGTTAGCGACAAGCAAATATGGCCCTATTTGCTTCGCTGAAAAGCCATGGCTGAAAGTACTGTTCGCTGATTTGTTATAAGAGAAAAACATTGTTTCTTCGCTAAAACAGTACGGCTCATAAGCCAAGCGAACAGGGCCTATAGCCATGCTATTTCGTATTAAGAGAGGAAAAGATAAAGCCTATAAGAGAAGGGAGATCAAGGGAGAATGTGTGAAATGTTTTTTTTCTTGATCCACTCAACTAAGGCTTTTGCCGGGCCTTCTCCACCGGTTTAAAACCTAGCCAAACATGCACACACGAAAGTGGCTCATGAAGCCAGAACTAAGCAAAAAAATGATGATGATGAAGTCGTTTTGGTCTAGAAGCCGAAGCCACATTTGAAAAGATCGTTATAGGTTGGCCAAAGATTCTAACACACACATTCAAAAGCAGAATGAGAAATTTGTTTTGTTGGTCTCCCCCTATACATAACTAATTCAACAAATCGTTGTAAAGAGTGGGAATGTCAATATGTAAGCATGGGGACCTAGCCTTAGTCCTGGTTGGCCTAGGACTATGCTAAATTTTAGCCAAAATCATTAGTACTAGTATCATTTAGAAAGTACAAACTAAAAAAGTCCAATAGTCTTAAATACTTCAGTCTCCGGATCATTCCTCAACTCGGATGGTGCTCGTGTGCGCTTGGTATCCGCTAGGTATAGATTATATCTTAGACTAATATTCCATATTAAATGTTAGGAACCCTATCGGTATTTTTAGGGCCCAATTACATAGCTAGGGGCTTGTAAGATAAGATTTGGGGGCCATTTCTAGCCCCTAGTGGCTTTTTTTTGTAAATACAAGCCCCGTCAGGGGAAATAATGAAAACCTCTACTTCCACCTTACCCATAAAAGGGGGAGAGGGGAGGTGGAGAGGGACCTCTAGCCAATCACTCGTTTGGCTCTCTCCCTTGTTCTCACTTTCACTCTCATTTTTGTTGGCTAAACCAACACTCACAAGCATTCGTAGATGCACAAAAATACACACACCCAACCTCAAAGTATCTTCATAGCCACTCAAAGTCATCAGCTCCTAACATGTTTCTCAGAAGTACACATAAGTGAGGGTAGTTCTTCATTACGACTAGGTCAACTTCCTTAAGTTTAGGCTCATGAGTGTAAAGTCCACTGATGAACTTGAAAGAAGAAGACCTACTTGAGGCCTCGAGTGGCCTTCTCTTGTTATTTACACGGTATTTGTTCGTTTTCTGAAGATAACCATCATAATCATCCAAATTCCATGGCAGGGTGTAGAGATCTTCACATCTATCGACAAATGCTTTGGTCTTCAATGCCATGGCAACCCGGTAAACAAAAAAGTTCTTCCTATCAATCACTTCCCAAAAGAACACATGACCCAATAAATTTGGCCCAAGTTTGCTATACAAAAAATTTATATGTATTAGTCACAAACAATTCACAAGCGAATGCCACGAACCTACAATAGAGAAAACCATTTTGACTTACTCAGTGACAAGTTTTAACTTCTTAATAAGATCATCAATCTGACAAGTGTCAAAATATAGTCCATTCTTCTTGGCGTCAACATCTTTATTGACCCCCTTAACAATATTTGATATCACCTTAATCTCATCTTCGAGGGCAAACAAATCCTGTTTCTGACACACTGACTTCTTTTCGCCTAATATTAAATAACAAATGATGAATTCCTCTAAAACCTAAACATCTCATACATTACTTGAACAAAATGTAGGAAGAGAGGTGTGTTGAATTACTTTTCTTTTTGAAGCCAGTAAGCTTCACACTGACATCTCCATTAAGCTTCTGATGGTAGCATGTTCTCTTTGGTGTAAAATTTAAATGATAATAACCATGAATTATCATGTACTCAAGGCCATCTACCATTTGCCTAAACATAGTAACACCACGTATTCACATTAGATTGCATTGAAGGTATGTACTGGCCAAACATCAATTATAGCTTAGCTTAACCAAAGACTATACCTTAGAATGTCACGTAGTCTGTCGGTAGGAAGCAGTAGTCTGTCGGTAGGAAGCAATACCACATCAGACTTGAGACTCGGGTATACCCAAATCCTTCTTCATGTACTCAAATAACATGCCATTATATGGTTCAACTACACCCAATTATCACCGGTCTTTATCAAACCTGTTCCTGAACCATTTTGTAAGCTCATTTTTATGAACAAGTCTGGCATGCAATATATTTGGGTGAACAATCTCCTTCATCAACTTCAAGTTTTGCATCCAGTCTTCATCGGAAGGAATCAGATCCAAAACTACAGTAGGATCTTCCCCATGTGCTGTGAAGCCACGTGACAACACAGAAGGCGTCCTTAATCAACATAACGACACTTTATCATCAAAATTCAGCTATACACCCAAGAGATCATACTTCAGATGAATGCCCTGCAATTTTTGAAGTTATTGACAAATAAAAAAAGGGCACTAGATTCTCACTGATCTTATGGGGTTTATGGACGATTCGCAATAAGATGAGTATTGAAAAGATCTTTCTAGTGTCCTCTAATGAAGCTTTCTACAAAATTTTCTCATTTCTACAGAGATGTCGAGTGTTGCTGAAGGAGGGAGATGTTACTTATCTGAATGACAAGATCGAATTGGTTATGGTGTGGTTGCACGCACACTGGAAACAAACTGAAGACATGCTCATTGAAGGCATCATATGATCTTAGTTTCTTTCCTTTTGGGAGTGTTGTTTCTAGTCCTTTTTCATGTTTGTTCATAGCGTCTGTAAGGCATTATGCTTTGGATGTTTAGCGATTTGTTGCTTTTGTGCTTCCTATCTGTAAGCCGGTAACCCCAGCAAGAACCGTTTTGTCGGATACTCCGTCAAAAAAGGGCGCAAGTGACAAATTATATAGAAGTTTAACTATATTGGTACCTCTTCTTTCTCTCCCTCTCTTTTTTGGCTAATCTGAAACAAAATATGAGTACAACATGAGTTTTATATATAGGTCTGATCTGAATATATTTCACTAAAATTTAAGTAGGGGACTTCAAAAGGGGATCTTAAATCATCAGCGCTCTATAATGTGCAAAATGTATTGTTTACTGGCAAATGTATACTTGATGATGAGGTAATACATGTTGATTTCTTAGCCATGGCAACTTATGGAAACCCTTGCACTGTAAAGTTTGGCAGTAAAGAACTGCAAATAGGAAATGCGTCACTAATATTAAAATGGGATGTTTTCTTGAAACTATTACACACATTTTAAAAGCAATGTGTTAACAGATATAGCTGGCTAGAACAAGAACAAATAAATATCGCCTAGCCATCAATGGAAAAAATGATGACATCACCCAAGAGAAGCCTGAGATATGAAGATAGTATAGTCATATAATTTGAGGTAAAACAACAAATTATGTAATGGTTTAACAATTCTTGTATGATTTGGTGGAAAAGTAAAATGCGATGAGGTACCGAGGCTTTGTTTCACAAGTGAGGGATGTTACCTATAAGTTAACTGTTGACGGTAGTTAACATTCATCATAACTCGTCAACATAACCTGCATAAATAATTAATTCCATCATCAAACATAGGATAGAAGTTTAAACTAATGGATTGCCAACCCTCTCACGGTGCAACTGGTCAGCACAACACGCCAAAGAAGCGGTTGGTTGAGCCAGCCCGGGTTCGAGTCATGGCACCATCTTCTTAAGACGAAAATCAAGGGGATGTCTCTCCCCTTGGTCGAGTCTAAACTAATGGATTCCACAAGTTTTGGTAAATATTTGTATGCAGGAGAATTTATCCAGAAAACAACACCGAAACCACTGTCATACACTCCAAACAAGCAAACCGACGACAACGAGTGATTCAACTTGCAAAAACTACAAAAGGCAACTCAAGACGGAGTCCAGGACTCGCCACATGAAGGGGAGGCCCACTTGCCAAAGTGGCAGGCCGGCTAGCCTAGTGGGGAGGCCGCCCGGCCCACTCCGAAGCCCGTTCGCTCTTCATCGCCTTATATGCGTTTCTGAGATCTAGACCCTTGATTCTAAGGCGGTTTTAAGTCGATTTACCCAACGGTGATCGAGAGAGTTGACGTGGATCGATGAGGTGGCAATGCCTTGCCCCTACTCCATCTCCCCTATATAAGGCGCCCTCTACCCCCTATAGGAGGCCATCTGTGATCATTCAGAAACATCTCATTCAGATCAACATACATCGGGAGGATTAGGGTTAGACTCTCCAATGTAGTAAATTAGTATCTTGAGAGTTAAGATTGAGTGGACTCATGTCGAGATTCTGGATCCAGTCTCGGAGGCTTGGTAAGCCATTGTATCTACACTTTCATATCTTATTATGAGACATCAATGCTTACATTCTTATCTACATGGTAATGTTTACATTGATTATATACTTAGAAGTAGTCGAAGTTATCTTTAGGGAAATTTTGCCGTGTGACATCGAACAAACGTGGTATTTGCTGGTGGACACCGCCAACTCAGAAATATGCCCAGTACGATTATGAAATCAAGTTTCTTTGCCATCAGAAACCGCCGCCATCAAAATATTAATTTACACGGTTTGGGAGTGAGAACGATCAGTGAAAAGACCATATTGCCCCTGTGGTCATCTTCCTCCTCTAGACTCCACCCAATGAGCTCCATCCATGTCCTCCAATCATCGGCGGGCAGGAATCGCATCGGCCAACTCTACCACCACCTGGTCCGCTGAGTTAGCCACCACCGCATCCGAATCTTCCATCGCCGCTGCAACTAACGGCCGCGCCCGTGCCTCTGCCGCCCCAACAACGTCGTGCCCAGCACATGCTCCGTCCACCGGCGTCTGCCCACAAAGATGGCTACACCCACCATGGCTGGCTCCGACGAGGCCACGGGGCTGCCCACGACCGCCCAGGCCGCGATGCCGGCCGTGATCTTCGTCGGCCCCACGCCTAGCCCGTGCTTCATCAGCCCGCGTCTGCCCAGGCCATGAGTCCGGTCCTAACACTAACCGCACCCACCATGGCCGGCTCTAGCGAGGCCACCCACGCTCTCCCAAGCCGTGACGCCGGCCGTCCCATGCCCAACCTACGCTCTGTCTGCCCACCCGCCTAGGCAATGAGCCCGGGGAGCTCACGCCGCTGCCTGCACAAGGCTAGGGAGGCCTCGCCGCCACCCGCACAAGGCTGGAGAGGCCTGCACCGCCGCTCGTGCGAGGATGGAGAGGGCGGCGCCGCCGCAAATGTTGTTGGTCGAAGAAGGACGACGTCTCGGTCTCGCCGGCTAGCCATTGGATGACCAAATCGACCAATTGGCAGTGGTGTGGTGGCGGTGTGTTATAGCAAATAGCCGGTGAACAACTAGAGGTTGAACACGAGGGTAGTTTAGAAATTTCTCCTACCTTCTCTCTCTTCAAAACTGAAAAATGAATAAAATAATCAGTGCGGTGTCTCTCAGCAAAGAATCATGAATTTATAATGTCAACCAGCAAATTTCGACGTCGATGTTCACTGGCCAATTTCCCGTTTCTCTAGTGTCCCACAGCAAAATTTCCCTTATCTTTATGCATATGTATAGGACTACAGAGCGCTTAGCTTGTAATCGATCAAGTTAGGTAGCAGACTTTATGTAAACGTGGTGTTTATACACAGTAGTGCCCCGGAGGCACCCTACATATTGGATCATGTGGAAGATCACGGGGGTGACAGCCCTATTGAGTCCTCTATAATCCACCTCCCGTCTATAGGCTATGCAGGACGCGTGTTGCGATGAAGATAGCATACTCTGTATATGCTCCTTCCTAGTAATGTCCCCTATGCATGAACATGAAGTTAATCTTTTGCTATGACTAAGTACATATGTAGTAAGAATATCATAGGAATCTATCTCACTCTTATGCTCTCAAGTTATCAATCTATATGATTCACAGATATATCTCCTGAGTGTCATTATACTTAATTCATATCATTACATTTACCTCTGCTCTAGCTATGCTGGTACGTTGATTAGTATTTACTCCTTTATTATTCTATAAATCTTTGCTCTATTGTTTTCATGTGGTAAAATATAAATAATGATACATGGAATACTCTCAGTAAAATGCTACATTGGTATTCTGTGCGCATGCGGAATCCTTCATATTCTATTTGCACTCAATAAATACCAACAAGCATTTTTGGCACCGTTGTCGGAAAAACAATTGGCGTAAAAATTTATGTCATTAACATACCACTAGCTTTAGTAGAATTACCCATGTTCTGTTATATTGTGAAATAGACCGAACAACAGATGCCGTTTCAACCTTTCGGCAAGCTTCACAAGAAAAGAAAAGAAGAAAGAAACATTGAAGAACATAGGGTGCTCGGACTTCATCAACATTGGAACCCTGTCATCTCATAGGTTTGCATAGACATATATATATTAATCTAACCATGTGTCGATTGTAGAAAAGGTCGCCGTCATAAGAATTCAAATCACATCTCAAGTGACGAATACAGATGCTGCACTACTCACAAATTTCATCTCAAATTGTGAGTCATGGTAAGTATGATCAAGAAAGATGAGATAGTCTTGCTCATGAACTTTAAACTTTATGAGTAGTTATCTTTTAATTTATGCATTCCACTACATGTTTACTTTGAATAATCCATGCATCCACTCCATTTAGTTTAAGTTTTCTCATATCAAATCCACAATATGTTTAGTTCCTTTGCATGCATCCATGACACTCGCATCTGCATCAAAAAAGAAAGAAAATATAGTCCTCACCATGATCATACTCTTTCATCTCCAATTGATTAAATCTCTGTAATGCTGTCATGCTATCTTTGTTTGTTATAGTATGTTTAGGTTTTAAAGTATCTTCATACACCTTTTAAATTAAGCATGGTGCTTAGTTTAAACTATTTTTTAAAATTAAATTAGACGCGGTGCCTAGTTTCATTTTTGAAACAAAAGGTGTGCTGATTTTACTTTTAAAAGATATTAAATTAAGCATGGTGCTTAGGTTAAAATGCTTTCCTAAATCAAATTAAACATGGTATCTAGGTTGATTTTTTGAACCGATAATATGCTTTAGTAGATACTGATTATTTTATGGACTAACCCCTGCAGAAAATTCTCAAATTCAATTCGAGTAAGTCAAGAGATGAATTCACATCGGAGATGAAGCAAGGCATATGATGAACTCCAAATAACTTTACACAAAGAAGACACACTCATCCTTCATGGATGAAAGAACTATGAGTATCAAAGTTTATTCACTCTGTCTTTTGCTGCAAGCCACCTTTGCCTTGAGCCATGCTAGAATGCAACAAAGCAAAAATATTTTTATATAAAACGTGATAAACAAAATCTATGCTAAAGTAATTCAAAAACAATCTTTTCACACAGATAAAAATCACATAAATTATGGACAACAACCCGTATTTCAAATATTATTGTATTCCCTCGGGTATGTGTCCATTAATATTTTGTAGGGAAGAATGAATCTACGTTGTGCTTGTTTATGGTTTGGTATGAACCTGTCAAACCACCACTTCAGCTATGGAACAAAGAAGAAGGAGACGAGTGCCACAAAAAGGATCTACAATAAAACCACTCACTCATAGGAAGTGCACAAGCAATTCGACAGGCTACAAGCAACATCGAAGACAACTTAGCATTGAGCTTTCCTAAGATTCAAGCTACCATGTGTAACACCCATGTTTTGCACCATATTAAAAATCCACTAAACATTTAAACTTTTAAATCCTACAACAAATTAAAACCCTGACTAGTTATTTTCCTGCAGAACCATTTTGAAAATATAATTTCAAAACCCTGCATCAAAACCCACCATACGCATTTTGTGTGTCGCGTAGGATTTAGTTGTAGCGCTAGGGATAACTTATAGGATTAGAAAATCGCTTCGTAAATAGATTCCATTGCCAGCGCTTTGTTGCTTGAGTGTATGCTTGAATGCATGTTTGAAATGCTTGATTGCTTGATTGCGTGATTGATTGCTTTTTTGGAATTTATTTGCGGCGCCAACATAACTCACCCTAATTTCCAATTCCATTTTTGAATCATTTAAATCATTTCTTTTGAAGCACCATATAATTATAACAAAATAATATTACATGTTTTACATTTTCGTAGATATTTAGAGCTACCTCTCGAGTACAAATATAATTCGTTATCTAGGAATTCATAACTTCTCGATATTTAGAAATACACAATGAATAATGTATCACATATTTTTTCTTGATTTACATCATCTAGCTATAATAGATATAATAATTAGTGTACTAAAATGCATAGAAGTATATTAGTATTCTTTACTTTTTTGGGAATTAGAAAATTATAAAACACGTTCTGTGTACTCCCTCCCGAATTAGGCCTTCCTGGCCCAACTCATGGCCCAGGCCCCTTTCCCCTCTCCCCGCACCTCTCCCTCCTCCTTCCTTTCCCGCGATGGGCCAGCCTAACCCGCTGGCCTAGACCGCCTCCCTTTCTTCCCCCTCTTCCCTCCCGCTTGGGCCACCCCAGCCTAAGTCGGGCACGCAGCCCAGCAACGCAGCAGCCCATTCTCTCCCTTCCTCCCTCTCACCGATGGGCAGGCCCCACCTGTCATCTCTTTCTCCTCTAGAGGGTCAGCGCATCCGTTGTGCACAAGTCATCGCGGGCAACGGCTCTGACACCACCCGACCTCGCGTTGACGTCACAGGGGCTCCACGTGGACGCCGCGTAAGCACGTGGGCGCTGCGTGTAGATGTCGCTGCCGCGGCCGAGCACGTGGAGCACGCTGCAAACTGCCTCTCCGCTGACTTCCTATGCCAATGTCGCTGCTGCCGCTGTGCAAAACCGACCATCGTTGACTCCAGCTCATGGGCAGCTCTGTCCTAGGCCTTGTTTAGATAGCGGCTAGGAATTAGTATTTGACACTGTAGCACTTTCGTTTGTATTTGACAATTATTGTCCAATCATGGCCTAACTAGGCTCAAAAGATTCATCTCGTAATTTACAATCAAACTGTGTAATTAATTATTTTTTTATCTACATTTAATACTCCATACATATGTTCAAAGATTTGATGTGATAGAGAGAGTGAAAAAACTTAGAATCTAAACAAGGCCCTATTGGCAAAAATCTCCATGGCTGAGCTGTGCGGCACCACCTTGCCGTGGTTGCTCGCCAGCTATAAATAGCCCGCCATGTCCTGCTCGGGGCCTTGCCCCATCGAGCTCCCTGTGCCAAGGTCACCACCGTCGTTGTGCTGTGCTCTGCGCACTTCCCTTCTTCCCCTCCGGTCAGCGTCTCCCTCTCCTCTCCTCTCTCCTCTCTCTGCTATCTCTCCTTGCTCTCGCCGCCGCATCCCTCCCGCTTAGCCCCCGCTTTCCCCTCCTCCGCTCCCCCACCGAGCTGCCCTCACCTCCAGTGTCTTCTCCACCTTGCTCTCCTTCTCCGCGTTCACCGCCACCGGCAACCGCTGCCGGCGCCGGTGCCCTATGCTCTGCTTTCCATCTCTCCCTTTCCCCTTGCTGTGTCTCTCCCCTTCCTTCTCTCTCACACGTTCTCCCCTCTCTGTTCATTCGATTGGAGACGGGAAGGACTGACGGGGGCAACAGCGCCCAAAGCCAGGCTCGCCCATGCCACACCAGCGAATGGGAGCAAGCCATGCCACGGCCTAGGGCCCACTTGGCAGCTGCTGTAGTGCCCACCCTCTCTCCCCCTTTTTCTCTATGGACCCGGTCCATCTAAACTTGGGTGAGGAAGGGAGCCGGTCCATAGATCGGCGCACGGGACCATGGGCGTAGTGCCGGTCAGCCCACATAGCTGACCAGGCCCACGCGTTAGCTAGAGTTAAATTGCTAGGGGTACACAGGAAACATACACAGGATATTAAAGATAAGCTTAGTAATTACAGAAAAATTCCCAGAAAATTACTAAATAAACTAGAGTTACCCTAGATCATACCTAGATAGTTGCGCACTCATTTTCATTAGATAAAATTGTAGATATAATATGCATGTTACTTTCCATTAGCGTTTAATTGATAAACCTAGATAATTTATATCTTTGTCGTCTTAATTCTGAATTCCGTAATTCTTTCACCATAAATCTTCTCAAATAAAACCCTACATAATCATACCATTAACCCTAATTTTGGTGCCCATTTAAATTCTAGTAACAACCCTAATTGCTTTCCTTTCTATAATTAGATTAAATAGCGATTATAGTAGTAGCCCTTCGCCGTAGTAGTAGTAAACCCCGTATATTCACGTATGTGTATGTACCATGACACATACACGAATATATTCATACCCAACCACCTAAAATAGGTAGGCAACCATACATACATAGATATACCCGATACTCGGGTATACGCCTATGTATGGCTAACCCTAGCAACCTAGATACCCAATTCTAATTAATCATGGGTATATACATATGCATATGGGTATATACCACTAACCCTAGCCATAACCGAGCCCACCTAATTAACCCTAGGCACATACATATGCATGTGCGTATGTGTCGCTAACCCCGGTGGACCTATAGAGGTCAGATGGGTCATCTATGATGACTTGGTTAGACCTTCTCTTTTAGGTTCACATAATAGTAAACCCTAATAATATGGTCTGGTTTTTCATCAAACCAACCACCTACCTTAACCTAACCCATAGAACCCTACCTTCTGGATGGAATACCTCTATCCAAATATTACTTCAAATTGACATAACAATGATAGCCTAAGTAACAACCCATCACTCAATAGGACCAACCCATCTAGGATTGTTTGTTCGTCTATGCTTGCTTTACATGCTTTGCTTGTTATTTTCCTTGTTTGTGTCCCCTTGTTTGTCGACGCTAGACCATGTAGGATAGAAGTCGTGAGAGAACCTGATGGAGTCCATAAGACAGGAATAGGGACACATGAGTTACAGAATGATATAATCGTCAGCGAATGGAGGCAAGTCCTAACACCCACCTACCCCTTTTCCCTCCACATCGCATGCCATACCTTAACCACCTCCCTTCCACCACCACCACATATTGCTAGCCTCTACCATAAACCCTCCACTATCCTTCTCCACCAAATAATAATAACCCCCACCTATATTACTTGAAAACCTTCTATGAATTAATGAAAATATAATTATAAACTTGATAATAAGATAAGGTAATGGTTACCTTGCTAAATTTGAGATAACAACTATGGAACTTAGAATTGGCAAAATTTAACTAAACCCTGATATATGATGAGTAGGGGTAATTTATGTGGGATAAATTACATCGACGGGAATGCCTGGAGAGGATTCCTGTGGGAGATACTCGCCTCGGTCACATAAGGACCGGTTTGTAGTCCCTCTCGCCTAGTGAGTTCTTACGTATAGGCACATGTCTATATGGGTAGACTTGATCTCACACCCCGTTAGATAGAAGTATAATGTCTACTAGGAAGCCGGTGTAGGCAGCGGAATATCAGGAGCTGACACGGGGATAAGTTTTCTTCCATGTCCGGTTGGCGTGGATGCTATGTGATCTTCCACGTTAAGCTTTAGGTTTTTAGGCCACGTTCGAGCCACTGTTTTCTTGGTCGTGTTCGAGCCATGTTTTCTTTTGTGATGATTTGGTATCATCATGTTTGGGGGATTTGGTATCTTCCTGGTTTTGTGTTTCCAACCCCTGAGAATCCATAGTAGAGATTATATAGAAGTCTAGGTTAGCTTCTGAGCGGGTATGGGATCTTATTAGACCTGTCTAAACTATGACGATGGTGTCGGACTGTGTCTATCATGTGGGAAAATTTGTATACCTCTGTAGAGTTTTATCAAATCAATTCGAATAGCCATGTCCTTGGAATGGGCAAATGCTAGGATGGGATACTATGATTAGACTTCTACAACTATGATGATCTGGTAAGATGTATTTTTACTAAACTAGTAATTATAATGAATAACAGGAACTGGTGAGAATGGTAATACTCTGTCAGGTTCCAACCTATAATTATAACTACTACACCCTACCACTTTTACCCCAACCATTACAACCACCACCACCATAATCCACCTCCACATATAGCCTTCCTTTCCACTCCACCTCCACCCAAAATTAGGGCTTGCTAAGTACCTTATGTACTCAACCCTCTCCATTCTATGTTTTTAGGAACATAGCTATAGGAGTACCTACCCAGGTGGATCTTCTGGAGCTATGCGAGAATAGGATAACCGGAGTACACTTGAAGTTGGAGCCGTACGAGAGAGCTACGCTAGGATTACGATGATGCAATCTAGGAATACGCTTATGGGATAAGTCTATGGTTACGTCCACACTCCAAGTTACCCGTAGGAATGGAGCCATGTTGACGTAGGACCACTATCATAGAACTCTGATATATGATATAAGGCCAGTGGCCCAAGCTATGTAAACCCAAACCATGTAACATGTTTTCCCCATTAGCAATAAAAGTATGGGTTTTGATATCAATCTTGTTGAGTTGTGCATATCAGCTACTGATCCAAAGACTGATACATATGCACAGTGGACCCCAGAATTAGGGGGGCCTAACACGATGTCAAGCAGGGTGCAACTCACCTCATATTATCCAATTTGAGGCCTGCTTTCATCACCTTCGAAGACACCATCTTGTACGTCGGCAGCAAGGATAGGAATGAAGAGATGCCATTACATCATAGCATGCATCCTTGTGTCAACCAATGGTGGACTACCGACTATGTCTCATGAGGCCATGAACAACCATGATTGCAAGATGACATGCCTAAGTCATTGGAGATGAAATTTTCACACAAGTACCAATAAGGTTCCTTCCTTGATCATCAAGAACAACTAGCGTATCACTATCAAACAAACAAGAACAACTCTACGCCATGCCATTGGAATAAAAAGACCATCAAGGAGGAACTTGAGTTTACATCTCCAATGAACCAAGAATCAATGAAAATTGAGAAAGGTTGGCGGAAGAAGAACATGCAACTGCTTGTATCCTCATCTCCTAGATCGGATGGTATAAAGAAAGGTTTAATGCAAGGGAGAGGTCCTGCTTAATGGACCAAAAACCATGAGCCCTCACCAACAGTGTCAAGCGACATCAAGGTTCAAGCGTGGGGGAGGAAGGCTGACTCCTCTAAAGATGATTCGACCATGCCTTCCTTTACTCAGGCTCCCATCGCTCTAGCACACTGGTTTGCAATCCCTCTACTCACTATTGCTTTGTCTCTATAAGTTTGAATGATTTTACAACTTCCATACATGAAAATCAAACTTAAGATAAAATCAATCCTCAAGAAAAGAAGTAATGGTGAACAATAAAGGCACATTATCAACATGGGATAAATGTTCTATGCTAACTGAAATGTTTGACCCAACTTTTTTGTAGCATAGAAAATGAGCTTTTGCTCTATGACAACACTACCCTTGTTATTATCCGTACATTCTTTCGGGTATGTGTTGTCCACTAATGCTTTGTAGGAATGAAACAATGAGTGGAGCAAAAGATCCAAATAAAATTCCAAGATCCACAAAAGAAAGAATAAAAAGATGGCATGATAAAAGGATAAAGGAGCGCAATCTAAGAGACAAGATGTGTTGGGGTCATAACTCTGGGGTGTCTCAAGGCACCGATTAGTTAGTAGGCCAAGTGTCCCATGAGACATCGGCTAGCGAAAGCCCGAGCATCGAGGCCCAGCTGAGCCAAGTGAACCAGGTCTGACGCCAAGGCTAGGGTCAGGCATGACCCCTTCCTTCTGTCTCAGCTGCATAACGAACAGAAGACTCATGACCTCTTCATCGTCCTAACCCCTGGGAGGAACGGGGAGAGGTCACACCCAGCCAAACATGCCCGCTCTGACAAGAGTAGGCACACTGTACTAACCCTGTAAGGACCGAGGGGATAGAGGTCACCTCGGTCCGGTCAGACACCACCCCTATGCCACGCGACATGGACAAGACAACACCGCCCAAGGCGGTGATGGCCGGTACAGATCCCACCGTCTAGATGTCACCCGATAGGATGCATGTATGATTCTACCCACCACGGGATGGGATCCACGATAAAGGCCTTGACTTAGAGGCCATCCAACCCGACGGGAGCCATGACTCCAACGATTGGGACCGTGGCCCTCAGCTCCTCAAACCAATGAGACGATCACCGACCTAGGGGCAGCTACTAACTCTTGTACAACACCCCCAGAAACCAGGAGGCGATGACAAAGACCATGGCGAGGACCATGTCGCACAGGACGGCTGGCGAACCACCACCGTGCCTACAGTGCTGCCACAACCGGCACAGTAGCACCATGTCACACCATGCCACAACGTGGCCACAAGACCATGACGACAACCAAGGCCAAACGTGCTCCACAAAATGGTGTAGCTTGCAAGCCAAGTTAGCTAGGACCTTCCTCAGGCTCACGACCCTTCGATCGGGAGAACCTTCTTCTTTTGTATACGCCCTGTCCCCGAACTCTATATAAGGGCAACTAGGGCACCCATCTAGGACATCCTCTACTATTTTACTCATTCTCCATCATAGTAGGGCTCTTGGAGCTTTTCCTCGGGTAGTCCATCTCCTAGCTCTAGCTCTCCAACCACTTTCGCCATTCTTGCACCCCCCATTGTAAGAACCATAGAGCATTCCAGCGAGGAACACGCACTCAATCTTCTCTGATACTAGACGTAGGGCTCTATCCTGAACCAGTATAAATCCTTATGTCTTTTGGATGCTACCACCATCTTCCTAAAGCAGCGTGGCAATTATATAAATTTACTAGTCTAGTTTACAAAACATCGATAGTTGGCGCGCCAGGTAGGCGATAGTCGCGCTCTCGATTATTGAGCAGGAAGCGATGGCTCCTCGTACCATTGGTGGACTCATTGGCAAAATGGCCCATGGTGGCCACATCCGCCGTGAAAGCTATGAGTTCACCGACGTTAAAGGGCCAGCGCCCGCGTCCGCCTACAACCGTGGCCCAAACCTCCATCGTGGAGATCTGGGTCCTGTGGCCCACAGCGGACACACTCTCGGAACTACCCCCAGTAGGAGCATCCCAGAGTTCACCTACATATGAGGGCTAGTGCCCTCTCTCATCACCAATCATGGCCAAGTCCTCCACCTAGGAGGCCGGACGTCCATGGCTCATGACAAACTCACCTAGGGAATGGCCTCAACCGGCCACGTCCTTTTGGGAAACCATGAGGTTATCCACACTGGTGGGTCAGCGCCCATCACCAGCTTCTACCCCATCTAGGCCAACTATGTGGAAAGCCTAGGTACGGTGGCAGAACCATGCCTCGAGCAGCATCTCCGCCACTAGTGGAGCATAGTGCGTCAGGGCATGCATGAATGATGAAATTACCCACCGCCATGCGATGATGTCGTTAGTGATCAAGCGGCTACACGACGCCGCGCTTCACGTAGCCAAGCCCAAAACCAGGGTTCAATCCCACATGGTGGACAAATCGCCCATCATGCCTCAGCGGACTATCAGCTATCACTCGGAGGCATGTGCATCCGAGGAAGCGGGCTACCTAAGCTCACGACCCCACTTCCTCGGTGATAGGTTGTGCTAGCTCCTCGCTGAGAGCGGCAACCGCACCCAGAGGTGGGAACGCAATGACCGCAACGCCATCGCACCCTGAAGTCTCACACATCAGAATGCACGAGCCCTCCCGACCACAAGCCACAGTGGGCCGAACTCGAAGAAGTCACCCTCGGGGGCTCGCAGGCCCACCGAGGATGTTGAGCCAGCAAAGGTCGCCCCAAAGCCAGTTGAGAGGTCGACCCGTGCCGGCTGCGACTGTTCCAAGCACTGAAGAAGTGCCCTCATTAGCTCATAGCCTAGAGATAGCAACCAGTCTCACAACAGCTTCCGGTACGTTGGTCAGTCACATCCACTTTGACCTTAAACTCTCTACCTAAGCATGTCCACATACACATACAAGCTCGCCAATAGGGTAGAAACTTAGGGCCAACCCATAGAGCAAACTAGATAGCATGATGCCCATACCCTATGTCCTAGTAACGCTCAACTCCTGAGTGACTCGATTTGACTCACGCTAGTGGCCAAACATGACACACTCGTGGGGGCTACACACATAGGTACATACGCTCAACCCATGGCATAACACTGTTTGTCATCGTCCTAGTGACCAGTCCATCTCAAACTCCTTCCAATCTCACCTCTCATCATGATGATCTGGTGACCCACACCTTGATCCCTTGCTCGCACAAGTCTAAAAGGAAATGGGGAACTCGCTCGCTCAAAGTGAAAGGAGCAAAAGGAAAGGAATCCTTCTCCACCCGATCACCTTCTTCTTACATCGTGCCGGATGTGCAACCCACTCTCGATGCTTCGTCGCTCCGGTGGATCATGCACTTTTTAACCCTGTGGGCCGGTCCCTAGGTTAAAGTGCGCACCCACGAGGATAGAGCCAGGGGAACAAGGCACATTCCAATTCGAATGAAAAGAAAGGCGAAAAGGTAGCAAAATGACAAACGAATGCGCCGATCTCGTATCATGCACACATAAAACTCTGGCATGTCCATCATAACAAGACCACCCTTACAACACTAGACGCCCAAAAATGCTCACACACCAGAAGACTGGTACTAAAGGCAAATGCTCACAGCCAGCATCTTGCTCGTAAGGACCTTCGTGCCTCAAGCGGTGGCACTACCGATGGTGAGGATATAACTCTCGAATTTTCCCGGCGCATACCCTCGTCCGACGACATCAAAATTGACACTTCCATAATGCAAGCCAACCGACGTTAAGGCGGCAAGAGCATCAAAGCAAACTCCCTCAAAACTTAGGGAATCCACTTGGAAATGGGCCTCATCGAGATGAGACACTAGCTAGGTGTTCCCCCGGTTGGTGCCAAGCACGACGTCGCAGAGAGCCTGTCTGAAGGCGGTGAGCACGGCCAGCCGGTCATCCATCCCAAGCACCTTCTGGTGCATGGCCGCATTCTCCTCCTGATCCAAGAGCGCCCTTGTGCGCAACCCTGAAGAGAGACATATCAGTTCATCACCGGGCATAGCAACAAAACAGAGGCGCAATGCAGAGTCGACGAAGACTCACCACTATAGGCGGAGTGTAGCCTCTAGCATTCAACCTCGAGGCGCTGGTGGCCCTGCTCAGCCATGTCCCGAGCAGCGCCAGCCGAGGTGAGCTCTATCTCTTGGGCAGCTATTGTGGCCTTGAGGCCGGCCATCTAGGACACTAGAACCTTGATCTAGGACCGAGCCTGTGCCTCCTGGCAGGTTAGTACCTCCCTTGACCTCTAGGAGGCCTCCAACTCCCTGCGCAAATGTCGCACCTTGGCATCCACCGCATCTAGATGACCATGGTCGATGGCACCTCTCGCCTATGCCTGATAGGCCAAGCGCAAGAGCCGAGATTTCTCCATTGAAATCTTCATCAGCCCCTGTAAAAAAGAAGGATAAGTAGACAATCTTAGCAAGAGTAAAACAGGCACGACAGAGTCAGAAGACCAGAAGGCTCACCTGCACCTAGACTGCCACTTCATCAGCCATCCGATGCCAGGCCTCTACGCCTAGCTAGGCGACCATGGCAATTGCATCGCCCATCTTGGCCAAGGTCGTTTGGACCCCCTCGCGGCTTTGGGAAGCAACTTCCCTCGTGGCACGCTCGGCCGACTCATGCACCATGAACAACGCCTCACCGGAGTGTGTGGGATGGGGCCACGTGAAAGATCCCTCGCCTAGGTCAAGCTCCCCATCAAGGGGCAAACGCAGGGCCGTAATGGAAGGGAGCTCGGCCATCGTTCCGGGGGTAGCAATGTCGCCCAACGACTCCATCCGCACATGAGGGTGCGCATTGCTCCTCGAAGATCTCAGCACTAAGGACCCTCGAAGGGGCTCTCTGTATCATAAAGATCAACAAAGATCAGACAGCCGAGTATCACCAGCAAGCATGGTGAGGAAGAAATCAAAGAACGGCGTACCTAGTGGAGCATTCCAAGAAGGGTAGGACGATCCACCTCTCCATGAGTGACCCAGCAGAAAGGGGCATGAAAGCAGGCGCCGACGCCAACACCGCTGGACCAGAGGCTGACAAGGCTTTCCCAGCAACATTGGCGGTGGCGGTCTCTTCCACGCCGCAACCTCCAGCGGCCCCTACATCCCCGGGCTCGGATATCCCCACATGAAGTGCTAGGGACGCAGGGTGCTCAACCTTCATGTCAGCAAAAAGACACTGGGGGAGGTCTTGGTCCTCCCCCCAGGCATATCTAAGGAAGGGCGTTGAACCTCGCCACCTACCCTGGTCACGGCGCCCGTCTCCGCCATGTTCTCGGTATCTTCTCCCTGGACGGGAGCCTCGGGCCCCGTCTGGGAGGGGGCGACGGGAGCCACACGTGAGGAGTTAGGGCCGCCATCGGTGGCGGCATAGGGATGCTTCGGGCTCGGACCCTTTGGTGGCGACGAAAACACCTATTTCCGGGTGGAACTCTCCTCGGTCATGACACCCGTCGGGCAATCAGCACCGCTCGATCCGGCACCATCGTCGAGTCCATGCGAGACATTGGGAGTGCTCTGAAGGGCCGCTAGGTCCTCATCTTCTTCCTCAGAGCCCTCATCATCATCATCATCATCATCATCTAACAATGAAGATCTGCCCTTTTGATACTCCATGTGCTTCAACACCTTTCCCCGCCTGATGCGCTTCCTCTCCTTAGCAGTCGCCTATTCTTGAGCGGTGCGCTTGCACCTCTAGGACAAGGGAGATGGAAGCAGGAGTTGAACGAGGGAACAAGATGAGGAAATGAAACTAATTAGCTAACAACCTTCAATGAAGAAAGGAAAACGAATCGAGGTGGCTTACCAGATTAGGCCGAAAGTTCACTGAGAACGCCTCCACCGCGCATTCAGTCATAACGATGGTTCTAGAAGAAACCAACCCTCTGACACGCTTTGCGACCTTAGAGAACTTGAGCATCTCCATGGTATCATGGGTCGGATCTTTGGCCCTAGAATAGTTACACAGCAGGGTCGCTCATTGCTTCAATGGATGAACCTGTCGTTCCACCATGGTCCATAGAACCACGACGCCATCCAAGCTGGCCGACACTTGGCCCTCAAGGATCTCTAGGATCTTCGTCACCTTCGACAGCCATGTTCTATCGCACCACCAATTCCACGAGGTCAACCTCACTGGTGCGACGCTAGATAAGGGAGGAAGGGGGCAGCGGCGTCATCCCAAATGTAGAACCAGTGTCTGTGCCAACCTGAGTTTGAAGACTTCAACGGCAAGCATGGATAACTACAAGAGAACCCCTAGCACATCTAAAGGTTCATCTCGCCCATGGGAGCGAGCGTGCCACCGTTAGAACCATGCACCTTGCGGTTTATCACCTTGAAAACCCTCCGGAATAGGTCTTTGTTGGGAGCTATCCCCAGGAAAGCCTCGCACATGACGACGAAGCCCGCCAGTTGTGACACCACATTGGGAGGAAGGTGCTGTAGCTGGACTCTGTACTCACAAAGGAAACCACAGAGGAAGTTAGACGCCAAGATCCCAAACCCGCACGTGTGGAAGTCGGTAAATGACACCGCCTCCCTAGGCTACAGGAGGGGCACCACCTTGCCGGTAGGAGCTCTCCATCCAGCGACCTCCTTTGGCAGATGGAGGCCCTTCACCACAAGGCACTGCAGCTTTGCCTCCATCACCGATGAAGGTACCCACTCTCACATCTCATGACACAGGTGAAAGAAGGGGCAGAGGCGGTGGAGCAGATGGCGACAATGGCGGCGCAAACAATCTAGAGGTAAACCTCATGAACTTGACCCCATTCCTTCTGTCTTTCCTTTAGATTGCAGGAACAGCGGCAAGAGGTGAGAACAAGGTAAGGGGCTAGCTCGGGTAGAGGGAACTATTTATGTGGCAGTGATTAGGGAAGCGAACCGTACCCATGTGGATTCTGCCCTAATACCAGCCCCACAAGCCCTCGAAAAACAAGCCAATGCACCATAACACACAGGAACGCCATTAAGACGCGGAGAATCTAGAGAGGTTGACAACCCCTAGGATTCACACGCAGAGCGGCCCTCGATCATCATGACCGCAGGGTGTGTACGTGATCACACGCATGTGAATGCCTATAAGTCACGACCGCCTCGCACATGGGCTTGGGGGCTTTCAAACCTCCCTAGCCACGGTCATGACCATGACCTAGCATCGTGCTTAGGAAACCCACTCCTGGGCCGGTCCTTATAAGGGCTCGAGGCCCCCAAAGGATAGGAGCAGTGAGGAGATGGGCCCATATGGCTCTAATCGGTGGTACGGAGCCACACGACCATCTCTCTCTATGTTCGAGTCGTTCACTTCGAAGTTTCCTAGGTTGACCAACTCTGGGGGGGAGGCATCTTGCCCATTGACCATTGCGGAGGCAGTCGAGGACCAACGGGCTTGACGGACAATGATTTATGGGACATCTCTCAATGAGACACAGCCAAGCTCCACGTCGATTGGGGAGAATATTGGGTCCTGCTCAAATTACCCATCGACCCTAATGAGGAGCACCGCTTCGATCGCGTGGTTACAATGGACGTGCCTCTCATAGCGTGGGGCAAAACCACAATTGCCTATAACAAGGCACCATGACCCCTCGGGTCGAGAGGGGCATCGGGGAAAGAAGGAGGTGGGCGCTAATGGCCCCACTATCAGGACGAGGCCTAGCCTCAACCGCTTCCTCCCTGAGCCCCAGTTTTTTGACCTTCGGACGGATAGCAACGCATCCACCGAGGGTCACAATCTAGACGACGCTAGGATGAGAGGTCGACCCCTGGTTAGGGAACATGTCTCAGAAGCCCCAATGCTACCCGAAAAACACAAATTGAATCCCACAAAAACACAATAAAATCTTGGGCCAAAAACTCGAGAAATATAACTTAAAAGACAAACAAACCTAGCCGAGCACCATGGCATTCTAAAAACAAATCTTTCCTCATCCCAACACGATAGTAGCGACCCAAGGCCCCTTTTAGCACCTAGAGAGAGTAGCAATGGCTTTCGGCCACCATAGATGAACCTCAGTAGGATGCATCACATGAATGTCACAATCCTCCCCATGCTTCTTCTCCTAGAATTCTCTCCTTCCCTCACTCTCTTAACGTCTAACTATTCAAAAACAACTCAGGGCCACAACCACGGGTGCCTCAAATGTTAGAAGGGTCTCCATTTATAGGCCAAGAATGGACTGAATAGCCTGAGATCCCCATGCCACATGGCGAACCATGAGAGGTCACAGCCAAAGTTAGATGCCCGCATAAGGTCAGGGAAATTGAGACCTTACCAAAGGCGAGGCCGGTACAGCGTCGATGAGACCACTCGATCTCACCTAGGTCACGAACCCTGACACACAACACACTAACACGACAGGGCTCAGCGGCCATGTACCACGTCTTTAGGGCATTCGGATGAGGCCAAGCACAACGGCCACCTACCACATTGAATGTACTGGCCCACAAGGGTCCAAGTGACAAAGCTCGAACAAGCCATGACTATGAACCCACATTCGATATGTATGCAACTCAGCGCTATCATGATCACTTCATGATCATGAAAACGCTCGGGGGCTACTGTCAGGGTCATAACCTTAGGGTGTCTCATGGCACCGATTAGTTAGTAGGCCAAGCGGCCCATGAAACATCGGCTAGCAAAAACCCGAGCGACTGAGTCCTAGCCGAGCCAAGTGAATTAGGCCAGATGTCAAGGCTAGCGTCAGCTATGACCCCTTCCTTCTATCTCAGCCGCATAACAAACAGAAGACTCATGACCTCCTCACCATCCCGACCCTCGGGAGGAACGGGGAGAGGTCACACCCAGCCAAACTTGCCCGCTCTAACAAGAGTAGGCACGCCGCACTAACCCCAAAAGGACTGAGGGGACAACGGTCACCTCAGTCCGGTCAGATGCCACCACTACGCCACGCGGCATGGACAAGGCAACACCGCCCAAGGTGGTGATAGCTGGTACAGAGCCCATCGTCTAGATATGGCCTGACAGGACACATGTATGATTCTATCCACCATGGGATGGGATCTATGACGAAGGCCTTGACTTAGAGGCCATCCAACCCAGCAGGAGCCATGACCCCAATGATCGGGATCGTGGCCCTCAGCTACTCAAACCAACAAGATGATCGACGACCAGGGGGCGGCTATCAACTCTTGTACGATGCCCCCAAAAACTAGGAGGTGACAACGAAGACCACGACGAGGACCATGTCGCACAGGATAGCTGGCGAACCACCACCATGCCTATAGTGCTGGCACGGCCGGCATAGTAGCACCATGTCACACCATGCCACAACGTGGCCACAAGACCATGACGACAACCACGCTCAGACGTGCTCCACAAGATGGCATAGCTTGCAAGCCTAGTTAGCTAGGACCTCCCTCAGGCTCATGACCCTTCAGTTAGGAGAACCTTCTTCTTTGTATATGCCTTAGCCCCGAAGTCTATATAAGGGCAGCCAGGGCACCTATCTGGGACATCCTCTACCATTTTACTCATTCTCCATCATAGTAGGGCTCCTGGGGCTTCCCCTTAGGCAGTCCACCTTCTAGCACTAGCTCTCTAACCTCTTTCCACCATTCTTGCACCCCACCTGTTGTAAGAACTTCAGAGCATTCAAGCAAGGAACACGCACTCGATCTTCTCTAAGACTGGATATAGGGCTTTGGCCTGAACGAATATAAATCCTCATGTCTTTTGGATGCTACCATCGTCTTTCTAGAGCAGCGCAGCAATCGTATAAATTTACTAGTCTGGTTTACAAAACACCAACAAGATGCTTATGAACAACTAAGGATACGAGGCTAGCCGAAAGAGGAAAACTTCAAGTGGAAGAAAAAGACCACCACAAGTCATATACCCTTCGTCACATGGTGTCATCATGCTCTAATGATGAAGGTAACATCTTAAGGTAAGTGGTCATTATTTAATGCTTTTCCTTGATTCTAGTAGGCATATAAATAATAAACAAACATATTTGAGTTACAACTTTGCTTGATCGAACCTGACTAACTCAACATGATTCGTTCTTTAAGTTTGTTCATAGCACCTATTTCTTGATTTCATAGTCTTAACCAAATGAGCAAAAATATTGTATATCTCATCTTTGAAAGATGAAAGACATAATCATGTAAAGCTTGTTACATTATGTAAAGATGGACAATCCTTCCATAGGTTAAGCGACTCTAGTCTTTTTGTTCAAATGCTACATTCATCATTTGGTTTTATCATCCATGTTACAAGAATGAACAATGCACAAATATCAACCTTATCATATTCAATGTGCCTAAGGCTAGAGAAGAATAAATAGAGTTTTGGTTATGTTGGTGTTTTTTCACCAACAGAGCCTATGCACTTGATCTCTACCTTGTCTTTGTGACCAGAACATACCTCGAGCAAGGTGTGGGAAAACATCCGAACTCCCAATTTTTATAGAGATTAGATGTGGTACCAGACAAGAGTGGTTCTGCAAGGATGACTCATGGCACACGCTAATAGTACTGCGCCATAAATCCAACACCTGAAGGAGCCAACCCACTGGCAGCAAGCTTCAAGAGACAAAAGGCATACAAGAAATTTTAAACACTACCATCTCCTTCCAAGGACGACTAATGTCCTTCTTAGGTCGTGGGTACCATGATCTATAGATCGACAATAGGCTTCAACCCATGGAAGAAACAACTGCTGCCATACAAAGTACTTTGCATGATCACACACAATGGCAAGCAAACATGGGACAAGCGGTGGCAAATCTCCAACAACAATAGCAACAACAACCCCAGAGCATGGATACGATGTTCCAACATTTCGGCATCCGCCACCACACTGAACTACCACGCCAACAGCAAGCTTGGGGGAGAGGCACCCCCGTATATCAAGCTAAGTATTTCTTTTTCTTTGTTTCATTTACTTTTTTTTAAATTTTAGCTATATATATAGTTAGCTAAAAATGCAAAGCTAAAAGCAAAATAAATATTTATCTATAGTAATAATAGTAGTTTAAATAATGAAAACTAAATAAAGGGAGTGTGTATGTAGTTTGCTTTACTTTCTTTTAAGAGCTGATAATAAATAAAAGAAACTCTAAATAATTTCTAAATATGAAAATAATGAATAGTTGATCTGCTGTAATTCCTTTTAAGTACCTAGTTTTTAGCCTTGAATTCTTCTGAGTTTTGCATAAAACTATTTTGATATTTACTCTGAACTTAAAACTCGTGGGTAGCATATGCTTGATCTAAGTCTAGGTAATTGACGGATATGATATGAGAAGGTCTGAATTGTTGTTTATCTTATTTCAAGTGACACTAGAATTCTAGAGATTTACTTAAAAACATAAAAATATTACCTGATGAGTTCCTGTATGACAAAGCTTGAATTCCTACCACAGCCATACATGTAATTTAGGCTAGAAAAACTTCCACATATATGTTGCTTTGCTTTGCATTGAGTATTGTCAAGCTTTGTTGACCCTTATGAGAGACTTCTCATGCTCTTAAAATCAAGATCACGTATACACCATCCACATATGCACTACTCCTACACTAGGGGTAGGCGCAAAAACATGCCATTTCATTTAGATACACTTAAAAATGTTCTACTCCTACACTAGGAGTGAACACAAAAACATGTTTGATAGGTTTTCCATCCACCAAATAAATGCTCCATTGTTCTTGTTCCTATCCCTCAAAAGTTTTTGTTGCAGAAAGAGATTTAGGACTATGCAAAAGTATTGAAAAAATAGACACAAAGATGTCCGAGTATTGTACTTAGATGCCCGCCTAAAAAAAGAGACAGAGAAAAAGGAAAAGGAAAAGAAAGAATAAAGATAGCCCAAGGTTCTTGCAAAGACTGTTTCCAAGTTTGAAAAGAGAGATATGTTTTCAAGGAGCTAAGTAGAATTAGGTTTTCACCACCTCCACCACACATATATCTACTCCATATATATCCACACACATGCACATCTTTATTTGATTGTACGATTCATTTCTCTTTGGATCTATTGTTTGACTTTACAATATATGCTTTGCAAGTATGTATGCACTGTCTCCACACCTATGAGCTCCACATAAGCCTTAGTTGTAGAGAGAGAAAATACATAATATCATTATCTTTGCCTTGGTAAGGATCCACAAATACCACATATGAGAGACTTGAGAGTGTCATACAATGGAATCTCTGAGTTTTATTTTGAAAACTTATAAAAACTCTGGAACAATGGTGGAAAAAAGAACTTGAGACATGGTGCTTGACTTGATCATTATGTCTTTCAATTGCTCAAGATTCAAGTGAAGGCTAACAAGCCCATGGTTGAAGGTAATATGGGTAAGTTTAAAAGTCAGAATAGTTTATTCTAATCTGAAGGAGAATTTTTGTTTGAACGCATGTGTAATTTTGAGGAGTGAAAGCATTGATGCAACTCCTAATCCATAGTTCAAGTTTAGGTTTGCTTAGGGACAAGCAAAGGTTAAGCTTGGGGGAGTTTGTTGACGGTAGTTAACATTCATCATAAACAGTCAACATAACCTGCATAAATAATTAATTCCATCATCAAGCATAGGATAGAAGTTTAAACTAATGGATTCCATAAGTTTTGATGAATATTTGTATGCAGGAGAATTTATCCAGAAAATAACCCCGGAACCACTGTCATACACTCCAAACAAGCAAACCGACGACAACGAGTGATTCAACTTGCAAAAACTACAAAAGGCAACTCAAGACGGAGTCCAGGACTCACCACACGAAGGGGAGGCCCACTTGCCAAAGTGGCAGGCCAGTCGGCCCAGTGGGGAGGTCGTCCAGCCCACTCCAGAGCCCATTCGCTCTCCACCGCCTTATATGTGTTTCTGAGATCTAGACCCTTGATTCTAAGGTGGTTTTAAGTCGGTTTACCCAACGGTGATCGAGAGAGTTGACGCGGATCGATGACGTGACAATGCCTTGCCCCTACTCCATCTCCCCTATATAAGGCGCCCTCTACCCCCTCCAGGAGGCCATCTGTGATCATTCAGAAACATCTCATTCAAATCAACATACATCGAGAGGATTAGGGTTAGACTCTCCAATGTAGTAGATTAGTATCTTGAGAGTTAAGATTGAGTGGATTCATGTCTAGATTCTGGATCCAGTCTCGGAGGCTTGGTAAGCCATTGTATCTACACTTTCATATCATATTATGAGACTTCAATGCTTACATTCTTATCTATATGGTTATGTTTACATTGATTATATACTTAGAAGTAGTCAAAGTTATCTTTATGCTTATGTATAGGACCACGGAGCGCTTAGCTTGTAATCGATCAAGTTAAGTAGCAGACTTTGTGTAAACGTGGTGTTTATACACAGTAGTGCCTCGGAGGCAGCCTACACTTCGGATCGTGTGGTAGATCGCGGGGGTGACAGCCCTATTGAGTCCTCTATAATCCACCTCCCGTCTGTAGGCTAAGCAAGACGCGTGTTGTGACGGAGATAGCATACTCTGTATATACTCCTCCCTAGTAATGTCCCCTATGCATGAACATGAAGTTAATCTTTTGCTATGACTAAGTACATATGTAGTAAGAATATCATAGGAATCTATCTCACTCTTATGCTCTCAAGTTATCAATCTATATGATTCACAGATATATCTTCTGAGTGTCATTATACTTAATTCCTATCATTACATTTACCTCTGCTCTAGCTATGCTGGTATGTTGATTAGTAGTTACTCCTTTATTATTCTATAAATATTTGCTCCATTGTTTCCCTATGGTAAAATATAAATAACGATACATTGAATACTCTCGGTAAAATGCTACAATGGTATTATGTGTGCTTACGGAATCCTTCATATTCTATTTGCACTTAATAAATACCAACAGTAACCAATCAGAAGGTGGTTGGGGCAAAACTGAAAGATCCAAGAATAAAAAAGGGAAAACACTACACTATTTTTCTGCCATCTTAACAGCCATAAAAATAGAAACAACTGATATATATCAACAAGTGGAAGAGGGTAAGTTACTAACATTAGTACACAGCTGATATTCATCCATCTTGGTGAGGTCCAAAACAACATCGTACCAGTCAAAAAAATCTGGCAAAAACTAAATTGTTTGTCTAGTCTAGAGTTCAAACAAACCCACAAGTTCTTCCTTCAATTCGATATAAATGTACAAATTTATCAAACTGTCATCCATTTGTTTCCTCTTTGTTGTTTTTTTTATCAATTTTTGTTCAAATTTCAGTCAATATTAGCTAAAATTGAACATTTTGACGGTCAAGATAAGTGAACCCTAGTCTAAAATTTCCTACATTCACCAATTTTGATAAGGTCCGAGATTTTTTGCCATTTTTTTCCAAATGGCCAAATCCCTGGTTGATACTTGAAAGCACATCACTTTCATTCTGTTAAGTGTGAACGCTTGGTTCTCTCTAATGATATTGTCCATCTTTGAGCTTAGAAGAAAACTTAGAGTGGAGGACACTCCGACTGTGGTGGTGGACAGATAGCATATGGCAACAAGAGCTCCGACTTTTTTTTGTTGTACCGAGCATTGAGCATGACGCGTGGGAGGAGGCATTTTGGCATTCTGTTTGGTGCGCATGCTCGGCGGAGCATTTTGTGGATTTTTTTTTTGTGTCTAGCAAAAAAACCGACAAAAAAATATATGCACTGGCATAAAATAAATATATTTTTGTGTGTACTATTCAAACCGATAGAGAAATTATTTTTCCTATCGGTACACAACCCACACAGAAAAGTTATTGCATTTTTATGTCGGTCAGTGACCACCGGACAGACAAATCCGTATTTTTTCTGCCGGTGGAGGCCTAACGACAGGAAAATCTTGGTTTTTAGTAGTGGCGTGTCTAATGGCCAGCTACTTAGCTATATAGCTGAGTCTTGCATGTTGGTTAGCGACAAGCATTCACTACTATTTCGTATTGACAGAGGAAAGGATAAAGCCTATGCGAGGAGACCAAGGGAGAACGTGTGAATTTTTTTTTTCTTGCTCCACCTCAACTATATATCAGCTGGCTACGTAAGGCTTTTGCTGGGCCTTCTCCACTGGTTTAATCAAAACCCTGTCAAACGGTACATACACGAAAACGGCTCGTGAAGCCATAACTAAGCAAAAAGAAAAAAAGATGGTGCCGAAGTTGTTTTGGTCTAGAAGCCGAAGCCACATTTGAAAAGATCGTTATAGGTTGGCCAAAGATTCTAACACACATGTTCAAAAGCAAAATGAGAAATTTGTTTTGTTGCTCTCCCCCTTGAACAAAACTAGTTCAAGGATTCGCTGTAAAGAGCGGGAACTGTCAATAAGCATGGGCGGACCAGCCCTAGTCCTGGTAGGCCTCTCTAGATTTTAGCCAAAATCATTAGTACTAGTGTGATTTAAGTCCAAACTAAAAAAGTCCAACAATTTTAAGTACTTCGGTCTTCATATCATCCCTCCACTCGGATGATGCTCGTTTGCGCTTGGTATCACTGGATCTAGATTATATCTTGGACTATATTAACATATTGAATATGAGATATTTTTTTTGCTAGATATATCCTGGGTTCAAATCTTGGATCCGCCACTATCAATAAGGGCTAGAGCATATCTAAAGAGCCCACAGGTACTCTTGGATAGTGTCACATAACAAAACACGGTCAGCGGTCTCATCCTGACCACACAGTTTGCAAACTTTCTCTCGATCCCTATTTTTCCTAATGTGCTGGTCAGCCGACTGGTTATCTCTTAATGAGTTGGTAATTTAGATGAAGATTGGGAGTTATTTTAAGTTATTTTTCATAATAGTATATGAACATAATTTAGAAGACATCTATATGAGGTCATTTAAACTATTTTCATAATGAAAAAGGTGGATTTTTCTTAGAAAATAGAAGAGACCGGATGAACACAATGATTATTATATCCTATCGAACTGATGACATATGTTTATGATTTACTCCCTCCATTCAAATTATATGACGTTTTTGCTTTTTTCGGTTCATGACTTTTGCTATGCACATAAACCTATGTGATGTCTAGATACATAGTAAAAGTTACGAACCTAGAAATGTCAAACGGTAATGATAAGCCACATTCATCCGTCCGTGACTCCCGTCCGAATACAGCTCCGCAGGAGCGGGCCTCATCTCTCCATCTATCTCAAAAACAGAAAAACGAATCCACACTCGTTCATCCTTATCTGTCCGACGCCCACGCAACAGCGTAGCCACTCATTCGTCCGTGCCCCTACCCCCACCGTGCGCTCATCGGCTAATGCGTCGTGCCCCACCGCCCTGCGCCCCATCGTCGGCCGTCCCAGACACCTATGCCGCTAGCTCCCTCGTTGTCGGACCGTCCGTCTCCCGTTGCTGTCGGCATGTCGCGCACGCTGCTGACCCCGCCATGGCCGCTAGGGCGCATGTGCCTTAGCGCCTCATGTCTTCCCCAGCCAAGCCAAGGGCACCCACAAGCGCGGCGCGGTGCTAGTGGTGCACGCGCGGCGCGGCTCACCACCGGCTCTAACCCCGATGGCCGGAATCAACCGGCCCGACATTCCCCTTCCCTATGTTGCATATGTATGTTTCAAGTGTTTCAGGCGTTTCAGATGTATGTTACAATTGTTTCACCTTGATGTTGCAAAAGTAGATCAAGGGATGTTGCAAGTGTTTCAGAGACTTGCTGTAAGTGTTTGTTCAAAATGTTTCATCAGTTTTTAGACATATGTTGCAATCGTTTTTTAACTGGATGTTGCATATGTTGCAACAGTATGTTCCAAATATTTCAGTCTTTATGTTACGGCAAGTGGTTTCATGTTGTAAGTTGCAAGTATTTTATTTTGGAAGTTTCATGTGCTTCACACAAATGTTGCAAGAGCATATTCCAACTGTTTCGTCTGTTTTTGCATTTCATGTTACAAGTGTTTTACGTTGTTCGACCAAGGGTGAGCCGGGGGCCGACGGACAAGGCACGTGGCACGTGGCACGCAGCTGGGGGGCAGCGGACGGAGGTGCTAGGGTTTTCTCGTCCATTTATCCTGGCTTCAGTGTGTCGCCCATGCGAAGAGTCGGAGAGAGAGAGGAGGGGTTCCCTAGCGCTGAGAAATGAGAACGACGAGTAGATTTGTACTTGGGCCAAATTACTCGGCTCCATCCAACTGGCCGTCGACTCTCCGAGGTAGCAACGCCCAGGTCGAATCCGAGTTGAGGTCGAGCGGCAGGCCCTACTTTTCTCGCCCCACTTCCAGCCCACGGCCGCAGCCGCACCTAAAATAGCATGCCCCTGCGCTGCGTGCGGCTGCACGGCTCATCGCTCCACACAGCAACAATCCCTAGGCCGCCTGCCTAAGCAGCTTCCACACGCGCGCGCCACAGCAGGCTAGTAGTACTAGTGCTCGGTTTCCGTCTTGCTCCACGGATCTGCGCCGCCGCCAGATCGTTCTGCCGCTAGGACTCCGCAGCAAGGAAGCTGACGAGATGGTGGTGGTCGAGGAGCAGGACTACTACTACTCTGATTCCGACTCCGACGACGAGGACGTCGACCGCTACGTGTTCCTCGCGCGCCAGCCCGCGCCCCCGGGCCGCCACGCGGAGGACGATCGCGACGCGAGCTCTGCGAATGACGGCGATGACGATGATGGAACGGCGGGGGAAGAAGAATCGGAAGGAGGCGTCCGGAAGACGAAGAAGAGGCCTCTCCGGGAGATCTTGGACGACGACGATGCCCCGCCGCCGACCAAGAACGCCCGGCTCGAACTGATTATCGCGTCGCCGCTGGCGGTGCAGACGCCACCGAGCGGTTCGGAGTCGTCCTCGCCGCGGGCCGGGGAGTCCGGGAGCGAGGGGAGCCACGAGAAGGCGCACGAGCATCGCGCTCCAAAAGAGCAAGGAGAAGCCAAGAACGCGACAAAGAAGAAGCGGGCTGCGTACGGCAAGAGAAGCAGGAGTCCGGGCGGCGAGGCGGATGGCGATCGGGACGATGTGGCGGCGGCGGCGGCGGCAAAGACTGCAGGCGCGTCGTCCGGCGCAACCGCAACCTCGGGGCGCTTTCCCTGCAGCCTATGCGACAGGTGCTTCGATAGCCACCAGGCGCTCGGGGGACATGTCCTCGGACACCGGAAGAGAACCAAGATCGCCATTGCCGCAGGAGCAATTCTCGACGCCGACGATGCCGGTGAGGAATCTGCCGCGATGGAGGCGACCGAGGAGGCTGCCAATAGAATTGTCCAGGCCGACAAGAAGGACCTAGTGGCAGCGCGCCGTGGGAAAGCCAATGGCGACGGCAGCAGCGATGAGGGGAAGACCGTCGACGACACGGCAGAGCATGGCGATGAGGATGTCGACAGAGCTCGGCACAAAAGGCAGAGAAAGGTCCATGGCAAGGGAAACGGCGGCGTTCGGGAGCCCGTGTTTGCAGGAAGCCATGACGATGCCATTGGCAACGACGGTTTCTGTGTATCAGGCCATGGCCTCACCGATGGCAACTCCAGAAGCGACGGGAAGATGGACAATGGTGCAGCAAGCCCCAACCGTAAGGTCGGCGGCGCTGGAACGTGCGACGAGGGTGCCAATGGCAACGGCAACGTGTGCAGGACGCGGTACAAGTGCAAGGTGTGTGGAACGGAATGCATCACAGGGCGCGCACTCGGTGGGCACATGAGGAAGCACCGGAAGCGACCACCAGTCGGTGTCGGTGGTGGTGGCGGCGGAGATGAGAGATCGCCAGTCCTGCGACGGACGACGACTGCCAGATACCTTTGGCGCAGCTGTTCGGCGCTGTTCGGCGCTGAGACTAGCTTGCAGAGAGACATATAACAAGATTCCATGGACCTAGTTTTTTTTTTTTTTTTTGATAAATTCCGTAGACCTAGTTGAACATTTCATGCAACGGTGCAACGAAATTTACTAAATTGTGAAATCTCATAATTTCTTAGCGATGCAGCATTTTTATGTAAGCTTGTGTGTTTTGTCTGTATCTGCAGCCACTCTGCCGCTGCCGCAGTGCTAGCAATGGATGTTTTTATTTGCAGTGTTTTTCAAGATGGAGTACACCCTCTATCTATCCTTTTTAAGTCAAAGCTATTTCTGGTATATGTTAATGTATTATTCTATATAAAAAATTGGTCCAAGATGGAACTTTTTTAATAACTTAAGAAAAAAACGTCTTTTTCTTCTGTTGCTAAGCCATCCCGGACCATTTCCCTCGACCACGGATGCACGGCGAAGATAACCAACCTCGCTTTGCACAGTTGCCTTCTTGAATTGTTCTTGATTCATCATAAAAAGTTAGGCAGCCGCAGTTGCCCCCCTGAATTAGTGCTTCATTGTAAAAGTACAGAGATTGCAGAGTGAAAAAGAAAAATTAATAATCTGCAGTTAATTTTCTCATCGAATCAAATTTACTCCATATCAATGTTGATTCCCTTCCAAAAAAACAGTTTTGCTCTTACATTTGTCCACGGCAGCAGTTTATGTATACTTGTATTCACCCATCAGAATGAAGGTATCAAGTATTGATCATGCAAAATGACCAATCATGGTGAGACAATGGTCAACAAAAGAATTATGTATACGAAAAGAACGGCAATCTTCTAAGCAAAATGCCAAGTTTCGCTCTCAAAAAGATATGGAACTAGATGTCAACTTCGCAGTTCTACCGGTCAAAAAATGCTGCTGATACGCCTAACTGCTTTTAGCCAGGCAACAACTTCCTAAGTTGCATAACACATAGCATCAGCTTCAAACTAAAGAATCGAGCTTCCAGCAGGACTACCTCCAGCCATATCACCAATCCATCTAGAAAGGACCTTCTGTTCATCCTTTTAGCCTCCAGCACAGCTTCAGAAGATACCCGTCCAATGATCATAAACGACTCCAAGGAAGTGCCTCCAACCTGTCAAAGGAGGTCACAAGTTAGCAATGGGGCCAAATCAATTTGCGTTAGTTTTTCACATCCCAGTTCCAAATATAAAACTTAAACAAGAGTAAAGATTGAATTTACCCTTGGCATATATAAAGGGAAAAGCATGCATAGTGATAGGCTATTAGAATTGTATAAAAAGAAAAAAAAAGCATATTTATCCTCTGTAATCAATTGCTGATTACTGCCCCACGCTACAGAAATTCCAAGCCCATGTAGCATCTATAATGAACAAACCCTCAAGCTCAATCCCATGCTTCCCTTTTTAAAAGCAGTGGCTATAGAAAAGTGAAAGGAAAAGCAATTTGGTAATGAAAGTAGCAGACCCAAACATTTATATTCTAGAATAGAAAAACGAGAAGAAATATATTTAACTAGATTGCTAGCACTTCCAAACGCTTACCAGGGCATGATTGACTGCACGTAAACAGTCATTTGTTTTAAGCATCAACAATATAACCCTCGGTAATCTCCTCAGCAGCTCCGAGATCTCAGTAAAATACAAGGAGGCGTAATTCTGGGCTCAAGGAATAAGTAATCGAGTAAGGACAGATACCAAGGACCTCAATGTCTACAAGACTCTACTGACAGGTTTATAAAATAAAAAACTTAACAAACGGACCTAAGTGCAATTATCTAACACTAGGATACATGCTATACAAGCAAGAAAAGAATATAAAAATACAAAATAATATAACTAATGAACAAGGAGAATATCCGCCTATATACTCTATATTGGGAACATCAAAGACTTTAAACCCTAATAGTTGACGTGAGAAGTAGGTTTAGATTTCAAGTAAAACATTATCTAAGGAATATGTATTCCTTTCATCCCATTTTAGAGTGTGGGCTGCTATATATATTTCAAGTAAAGTTTGTAGTCTGTTTTCTATTTGTTGATCATGTTAAGATTCGAAGACCTGTTAATTTGATGAACAACAATCAAACCACAATCAGCAATATCAGAGTCTTTCTAGAACTGCATGCTAGGTTCATGAGCTCATGGCCCTACAGATACTGTTACACTGTTTAACAACATAGTCCATTTGCATCATTGCATTTGCGATGGTACCATGGATGACCATTGGGAACACAAAATTGTAGAACATCTATACCTGTAGTTCTGAATAATCAGTATTTTTCCCTAAGACAAGATGATCAGGAGATGGGTCAATCACCCTTTTCCATGGCCTCATAGTGAGAACACCAGCAAAGAGTGCATGAAGATCCTCCCCAGCACCCAGTTTGACACTGTTCTCCTTAATTGCTTTTGCATCGGCAAAAACAAGCGCCTGAGTTGACCAAATGTCGCAGAAAATATTTAGTACCAGCTACTTGTAATCAAAGAAATACTCAAGAAACTGTAATAGCATTGTTACCTTCCAAAGAGAAGCGTAGCTTATCCTAGTATTATAATCAAGCTCTTTGTAAAGTCCATGATCAAGAAGAACTAGTTGTGGCCTCTTCCAACCTACATTGAAGTGATATTTGTTAGGAACTTAGCCATTAAGTTTAAAAAAAAAACTTAGCCATCATAATGCTTTGGATGACCTATCCCACACATATAAAATGTTGGACAGAGAAAGGTGGTGTTGCCACATAGAAAGAACGACTTATAAAATAAAGAACCACTTCTACACTTGCACATCTCACACATCTCCATCTCACTCAGTAGAGCATATTTTATTGTGGCATGATGAAACAACCTGCCATTATTTATAGAGAAACTCTGCTAGTTATCTACGTAATAACTAGACATCAATACCATGCACTGCTTTAAAAACCAAACTATAGAAGAATCATTCAGTTAATTGTCGAATTGTTATGTTTCAGACAAACGACATCCGATGTGTTTCAGTAAGTAAAAGGCATTCTACATGCATCTTTGGTTTAGTTTGAGATGCTAGATATAAAGGTTCTCACCAAAAAGTTTTCTGTTGTCTTGTGGCATTGGTTGGACCATCATATTGGCAGCATGGGGATCACAATGAACAAAACCATGCTTGAAAATCATCTCAGCAAATGCTTTACTGACCTAGACATCTAAAAGAGGTGAGTATTTGTAACATATCACAGGCATGATTAATCAAATGGGTGTACTGTGGCAACTTACTAGGTTTGAAACATCAACAGGGTGAACTCCAATTGATTTAATGCCATTAACATCAGTTACCTCCTTGGCATCCATAAACTCCATGGTGAGAATTCTAGATGTGCTGAGATTCCAATAAACCTTGGGGGCATATATGCTACCAGCAACCTGAGGAGACAACCTTCTAAAGTTATCCAAACATTTTTCGCTGTTTTTGGCCTCATTCAAGAAATCCAGTTCCTGAGAATCATAACAGCAAGTTAGCACCAGCTCCAATTTTTCTATTATTATTTTCGTTCCCCCTAAATTGCATAAAAATTCAAGTTTGAAATGAAGATACTATTGGAAAGAATATTGACTAGCACAAAACTTAATTTTAACAGGGGACAATCATAGCCATTAATAGACAACAATTATGACAGATGAGAACAAAGGGTTAACTCATTTTGTAACAAACAAAAAGAAAGATAAAATCCATGAGTCAATCACAAAGAACTTATATTTCCAGGCAAGACTAGGAAGGTACCTTAGGGGCACTTTCTCGAACTTCATCAACTAACCACCTGCATGGAAGCAGTTATTTGGCAATAATGTAAAATGAACTCTGCGTGAAAACTAAACAAGTAGCATTGCAATCAAGGATTTACAGTCACATTGACATAACATTAGGTTAAGTTATGCATGCGAATCCGGCAAAGCAACAAAGAGCTAGGGCCAACTATTCCAACATACAAATAGATATCAAGCTTGATGTAAGATCACGAAATATAACTGACTGCCTTAAAAATCAGATGAATACGCGTGTATCTATTAGGAACTACATAAATAGTAAAACATATCATTGTCCAATCTGGAATATTTACTCTAAGGTCAACCACAGAAGCAATCTTCCTAATAAGAAAAGTTATGGAGCGGTTCAGAGAGCAGAAGAAGGACCTACACATGGTTTTCATTGACTTGGAGAAGGCTTATGACAAGATACCAAGAAATGTTATGTGGTGGGCTTTGGACAAAAACAAAGTCCCATCAAAGTACGTGACCCTCATCAAGGACATGTACAACAATGCTGTGACTAGTGTTCGAACAAATGATGGTAACACATCTTACTTCCCGATTAAAATAGGACTTCATCAAGGGTCAGCCTTGAGCCCGTACCTCTTTGCTTTGGTAATGGATGAGGTTACCAGGAACATTCAAGGGGATATCCCTTGGGGTATGTTATTCGTTGATGATGTAGTGCTAGTGGACGAAAGCCAGGCGGGAGTAAATAGAAAACTAGAGTTGTGACGGCAGACTCTTGAGTCTAAAGGTTTTAGATTAAGCAGAACTAAAACCGAATACATGAGATGTGACTTTGGCGGAGCTGCACAGGAGGAGGGAGATGTGAGTTTGGAAGGTCAAGTAGTGCCTAAGAAGGATATCTTTCATTATCTAGGATTGATGCTACAGAGGAATGGAGATATTAATGCGGACGTTAGCCATAGAATCAAAGCAGGGTGGATCACGTGGCGACAAGCTTCTGGCATTCTTTATGACAAGAGGGTGCCACAAAAGTTAAAAGGCAAGTTTTATAGAACGGCGATTAGACCAACTATGTTGTATGGAGCAGAATGTTGGCCTATAAAGTTTCGACATGTTCAACAACTGAGTGTTGCAAAAATATGTATGTTGCGATGGATTTGTGATCACACAAGAATGGACCGAGTCAGGAACGATGATATACGTGACCGCCTAGGGGTAGCACCAATTGAAGAAAAGCTTGTCCAATATCGGCTGAGGTGGTTTGGTCATGTCCAAAGGAGACCTTCAGAGGCACCAGTGCATTGTGGAGTCCTAAGCCAAGCTAATAATGTGAGGAGAGGTAGAGATAGACCGAAATTGACATGGAGGGAGACAATAAAAAAAGATTTGAAAGTTTGGAATATACCTAGAGATCTATGTTTCAATAGAAGTGCTTGGAAAGCAGCTATTGAAGTGCCTGAACCGTGACTAGGGTCTCTTCGTGGGTTTCAACTCTAGCCTACCCCAACTTGCTTAGGATTGTTGTTGTTGTTGTTGTTGTATCCTTTTATGAAGAACACCAAACATGTCCTCAATTACTGGATAACCTGGGGGCTTGGAGACCAAAATTTCAATTTCGAATTGATAATTAAAGCTGTAAAGCAAGTAAATTCAGGAAATTTACCACCTTGTTTGACTAACAGTGATGACAATCCTCTAGGGTGTGCTTTCTCTTGCTACCGGTTTGTGCACATTGCTAAAAATCAAACACAAGAAACCAAACAAGATAACAAGAGAAAGATGCTACCATTCACAAGTAATACCTGTAGTCAAATGTAGGGAAAATATAATGCAGAGCATTCACTAACAAATCCACAGTGGCTATATCTACAACACCAGTATCCCTGAGGTGGTCATGCTGAACCTGGATATCAAGATAGGAGGATACAGTGTGAGGAAGAAAACAAGGTTAGTTTAACCTCTACTGCTATAATTTATTCAGGGAGACCGCAATTGTTCCTTAAAACCCAACCTTAACGGCAACTTTTTGCCCATCGTGAGTTCGGGCAGCATGGACTTGTGCAAGGGAAGCACTTGCAAGTGGGACAGGATCAAATTCTGCAAAAACCTACACACAAATAGAAAGGAGAAAAGGAAAAATTAAGGTCAGAATTTTCCCAAGTCAACATGCTGTGCTCTGGTCGGCAAATCCATTATTTGACGCTAGCATCAGAGCTCTGGGGCCGCTAAACATATAAGATCAATAATACACCATCAGTAATTTGCTCAGCACTTCAGCTCCTGCAGCCTTTCTACAAGCAGTTGTACTGCTCAAAACAGTAATGCAAAGAGGACGCAGACAAGACACTTACAGTTTCTGGCGATTCACCGAGATCCTTGGCAAACACCCCGCGGACCTGCTCGTACGATGAGACCGGGCACCTCTTCAGCATCGATTCCCTCATTGTCTGCACGTACTCCTCCGGCACGACATACTCCTAAAACAAGCAAAAATAAACATGCCAACAGGCAAAATATCAAGTTTTGTCATAGGCAATCACCAATCAGAGAATGATCGTATCAACGTCATTCTACAATTGAATCACACGCATCACTAGAAACAAGTCCAGCAGAGGCAAATTCCGAACCAGCTGAGCGATGTGCTGGCCGAGCTTGATGTAGATGCCGCCGTTGCGGAAGCAGAGCTCCTGGAGTCGGTTGGCGGAGCGGAGGTGAGCGTGGTGCTTGGCGCTCTGCCACGCCGGGGTGCCCGGCTCGAGGCCCCAAAGGGACCACTTGTAGTCGAACGCGATGGTGGCGGCCGTGACGGAGTCGCGGAGGAGGCGCGGAGGCAGGTGCGCGCAGACCTTGAGCGTCGCGGCGGGGTCCTCAGAGGTGGCGACCGCGACCGCGCCGGCACCGGCGCCCAGCGACAGCGCCGCCGTCGCCGCGCGCCGCCACATGTGTCGGGAGCCGCGACTCCTCTCCCCGGCTTCTCTTTCTTCCGCCGCAAGAAGTTCGGAGAGACGCGTCCGGTCCGAACAGTTTGGGGGAGCGGGGACGGGGAGTTCTGCTTTCCTTGCCGACGGGATTCGTGTATTCGCGCGATCCGTCCGTGTTTATACCGACGCCTCGCTGCCACGCTTCTCAAAGGTCAATTGCTCAATTTTTAGGATGCGTTTGTTCCACGGATTAAATTTTAGTTCATGTCACATCATACGTTCGGATGTTAATTAGAATGATTAAATATAAGTTAATTATAAAACTAATTACACAGATAAGAACTAATTTACGAGACGAATTTATTAAGCCTAATTAATCCGTCATTAGCGCATATGTACTGTAGCACCATATTGTCAAATCATAAACTAATTAGGTTTAAAAAAATCGTCTCACAAATTAGTCGCAATATGTGTAATTAGTTATTTTTTAGTCTATATTTAATACTCTATGCATGTGTCAAACATCCGACGGAACAGGGATTAAAATTGGGTTTAAGGAACCAAACAACCCCTTATTGTGCTTCTGAAAGGAAAATGCGTCGAGGTGAATTCTGGTTCTTTGAAACCTTCGAAATCCAAATCTATTTTGGAATTTGAAATAACAGGGCTTGTCGGTGTAGAAAGTGATCAACACGTAAATATTTGTAGTTTTACCGTATGTTGTAATCGGAGGTGGCCTAGCACTCAATAACACAGGGTTTATACTGGTCCAGCCAACGTGCCCTACGTCCAGTTTAAAGCGGTCAGTGACTTTATTCATGAGTCCAGGTGCTCGAAGTTTGCAGTGGGGTTACAAACGAAAAGGAGAAAGATATGAGTACAAGAGGTCCGGTCGGACTTTGATCAGAGAGACCGAGAGTGACGAGAGCTCCGCTGTGTGCTAAGTGTTCGAGCATGTGCTCGTGGTTTGAACTTGGTGGTTCTGTTGTTGTATGCTAGTGAACTTGATCGATCCTTCTGTTGGAAGAGAGCTTATCCTCTTTTATAGATGAAGGGAATGGCCTTACAAATGAGAGGGAGAGAGTACGTATGCTGCAAAGTCTTGCTACCCATGCCGACGGGTACAAGATGATGGTAGTCGTCCCCAATAGTGTTTAATGTCAGATGCACGTGGGAGGTTACGTCGTCTTCTCCAGGTATGGCAGACGTCGATGTCTACCACACTGTTGATACCTAGAGGCATGTAAGGGGTTTTACCATATTCGCCTGGTACGGTAAATGCCGACGTCCACAACACTGTTAATGTCTCAGAGGCACGTGGGGGGAGCTTACCGTATTTGTCTGGTATAGGAGTTGATGGTGCCCACAACGCTGTAGGAGAAAATATTGGCACCTACAACACTGCTTGCGTTCTGTCATGTCACGGAGGTCGCAGGGTACTGTCCTGCATGTGTACAGGATACGGTTCTTGGTATTACGGTTGACTTAAGTGTCCTGCCTTACTCTCTCCGTCCGTTTTCCAGTCCTTACCGAGCGGGCGTCTCCGGTCGGTTAGTACTAGTCGGCTCTGAATGCGCCAGTTGAAGAAGAGCAGTGAGCAGAGGTTCGACGCATTCTCGGTCGGAGAAACGAATCGGAGTCGAAAGCGGTGTTTTGGCCAGGCCTTCCGGTCGGAGAGGTCGTACGGAGGCGAGCGGCAGACCAAAGCGAGCGCTCCGGTCGGAGAGGCGGGCCAGAGTCGGAGGTGGGCGTCGTTCCTCCTCAGCCAGGCCTTCCGGTCGAAGATTGGATCGCCCTTCTGGCCTGTCGTTTTAGGTACTTGGGCCGGCCTAAGACTTGCACGTTGGTTTCGCAACGTTGTCTGTTGGGCCGAGTCTTTGCTGGGAAGCCAATCCATAAGGGACCCCGGGTTTATGAAGCCGACAAGAGGCCCCGAGCCCCTGGGCGATTCGAGTAGAATCTGAAGGACACGTGGACGCCTAAGAGGGGGGGTGAATTAGGCAACTTAAAAACTAACTCTAAACTATGGCCTCTTTTTCTACTTCTAGCAAAACCTATGCAAAAGATAATCTATCTAGATGTGCAACTACGGTTTTGCTAGTGTGTTGCTATCTCTACCGCAAATGATAATAATATGATCAATGTAAATGCGGAAGCTTAAAGAGCAAGGTAGAGATATGCAAACTCCCGTCGACGACTCGGTATTTTTACCGAGGTATCGAGAAGCGCCGCAAGCTTCCCCTAGTCCTCGTTGGAGCCCCTCGCATGGAATCCCTCGCAAGGCCAAGCTCCCGGTCCGGGTAACTCCGTGGATAGCCTCGGGCCTTCCCCACGCAAGTGGGTCTCCGATGTGCCTTCCGGCAAGCCTCTCCCGGATGCTCCCGCCGTCTTCACTATCAAGCTTTCGGCCAAAACGCGCATGGGCCTTGTTCCTCTCGGTACACGGTGGCGGCCACACCACAAACGCGTTGGTGTGATCTCGCAAGACTTCAAGCCCCTCCGATGTACAACACTTGTGCTCACAAGCACGGGGTGGCAGAGGTATGCAAACCTCACTTAAACACTAGGCAAACACCTAGAGCAAGCGCATAAGCGATGGTCTAATCAACCTAAGCACTTCAGCAAAGCACTTATGCTAATCACCTAATAAAACACTAAGCACTATGCATGTGGAGATCACTCAAATGGTGTATCAACACTCTTGATATGTTTCTCGGCTCCACTCCACACAAATGGCGGTTGGGGTTGTATTTATAAGCCCCATCGAGAAAAGTAGCCGTTGGGGTCGAACTCCCGCAATTACGCCATCTTCGGCCGGACGCCGAATCGTCTGACCGAGACGCGTCCGGTCGTCCCGACTGTTAGTAGCGCGAACTACCGATCGGACGCTTGCCGGCGTCGGTCGCGCTTCTCACAGACGCGTCGTCCGGTCGCGATTCAGCGCTGGAACCCTCTCGTACTCGATCGGACGGACGCGTTCCTGCGTCCGGTCGGTTCCGCCAGCCGCGTCCGGTCCTTATGTCCGGTCTTTGTCTGCCGAAACCACCGGTCCAGCGTCCTAGTCACGCTTCCAGTCCCGGTCCGGCGTCCGATCGCCTCTCTGACTTCGTTTCTTTGCGATCTTGCGCGCGGCTTGGTTCCTATCTTCATGCTTGGACTTTGCTTGACATCTTGGGTCTTTTCTTGTGCTTCTAAGGTCTTGCTTGAGGTGTTGATCATCGGATCATCACGTCGCCTTCGTCAAAGTCACGTCTTGCACCCTATTGGACTACAACACAACACTTGCAAATTCATTAGTCCAATTTGGTTGTGTTGGTCATCAAACACCAAAATCCAAAGTAAATGGGTCAAGGATCCATTTTCCTTACAATCTCCCCTTTTTGGTGATTGATGACAACACGACCAAAGCAAGCAAATGATAAAAATTTAAATTTAAAATTATCTACTTGCTAGGATGCAATGCAAAGAGCAAGGTTATATGATACTAATTGATAGATACCAATTAAAACTTTACTCAAAAGCATGTCTTGCCCTTGCAAATGTCCCCATGTGATATTATGGATTAGAGCCTATCTTGTTTAAAAAAATTCCCATTACATAGACTAATCCATAATTCACTTTCCTCCCTTTCTCAGGACCATTACCACTTGTAGACATCAACTTGATGCTTGCCTTTGGTCCTTCAAATTCTCCCCTTTGGCATCAAACACTAAAAGGAAGACATTAGTAGCACAAGGGAGGGTCAAATTTCATGATCCTTTGTGTATAGAGTGAAATGGATCACAAAATTTGACTCTCGCATTATATAGACTAAATATATGCATACATATGGTAGAAAGCAAAGCATATGCATAATTAGCAAATTGTTGCACGAGAGAGTTTAATCTATATAATGCATGGAGAAAGCATATAAATATGAAATGAAATCAACATGATGATGCCAACTGAAGAACGATGCTTCTCTTGGGGACTCCATTTTCCTTGCAATGAGACCACTACACACATGATAAACTTGAAAAGGTGTTAGTCTCAAAGCATCCATCTTGTAGATGATCCTCCCCTAAATTTGTGCATGGAGACATGGAATACTTGTAGTACTCATGCACAATTGATTTTGGAGTCAAAATACCACTTGAAAGATGATATTTGGGAGAAAATTATCTACAATTTGGACTTTGGCACATATTAGATAAACAATAGTAAGACAAGCTATGTGCCATGCTCCTAAGCAATTTTAAACCATGTAGGTTTGCTCCAAGGGTTACAAATGAGACCGAGCAAGCCTACCATATGAAATACCTAGTGTATGCATGACAAAAGATATAAGCATGCAAATGCAACCCTAGGCATGAAAAGTAACTAGATGCTTAAAGATATCAATTGTAGGAAAAACTAATTGCAAGATGTACCAATTTAAAAGCAATAACATCTAGTTACCTAACATGGGAAGGAAATTTGGGTCCATAGTATTCACTAACCCACTTGGCAATGGTTTTGTCCATCATGATGCACCCATGAAATGCACCCATACTTTGCCAAGTCTCCAAATTCCCGTGGTCCGATGGACTTCTTACTTCCCTTTCGGGATCCAAACCTTCTTGGTGCTCTTCATGTTGGAAATGATTTCCTTTGGCACCCAAAAGCGTTTGACCCCATTGTTTGCTTGCTTGTTCACCTTGATGGCCACCACCTTGTCATTTTTCTTCTTCTTCAAGAGATAAGGTGTGGAGGCCTTCTTGTCCACCTTGTTGGTGTAGGTGTTGGAGAGCTTGCTTGTTTGCTTTTTTTCCTTCATCTTTGCTCCTCCCTCATTCTTCACCTTGCACTCATAGGACTTGTGACCTTCTTTGTGGCACACGTAGCAAACCACGGTTTGTCCTTCATCAAGCTTCTTCACTCCCTTGACGATGTTATCTTGATGAAGTTGGGTTTGCTTCGCCTTGCCTTTCATTTGAGTCAAGTCCTTGGTGAGGCGAGCTACTTCTTGCTTGAGTTGCTCATTCTCTTTTGCAACCTCTTGTGTGCATGTATCTACAATCACTTTCTTAACACAAACTTGGTTGCACAAAGGTGAGTCTAAACATAAATCATTGCAAGAGGTAGATGCATCCTTTTAATTATGTCATTTCTTTTAGATGCCTTGGTGGGGGTATTTTTACGGCCTCAAGATTAGCAACTTGATTTGTTAGCTCATCACAATGTTTGCACATGATTTCCATTTTAGCAAGCAAACTTTGATAATCATTTTGTGAGCTAGCTAACTTTTCTTTTAATTTTCATTTTTCTTTTCAAGTTGCTTATCATTAATTGTGCATGCACTTATTGTTGCACTAGCCTCAAGTTGCTCAATTTTAGTAGATAGTTCAACATTGAGATTTGCAAAGTTTTCATATTGTTCAAGCAAATTCTTGTATGCTTCTTGTGAACTACCTAGCTCTTCTTTTAAAGTTTTGAGCTTCTTTTTGTTGACTAGTGCAAACTTTAGCATATTTAAGATTTTGTTGCACAATTGTATTGTAAGAAGGCAAGTCATCATCACTATCACTCTCACTAGAGGATGAGCTTTTGTTACCTCGTGCCATAAGGCACACACGAGAAGAAACTCCTTGTTGATGAGTGCTTATGACCTCGCCTTTTGTGATGGTTTTCTTCTTCACTTGAAGAATCATCCCATGACCTTATTGTTGTGAGGGCTTTGTTTTTGCACGCCTTCTTCTTTGTCTTGGGTGTGGGCTTGTTTGGACAAACTTCCACAAAGTGCCCCATCTCGCCGCATCCGTAGCATCCTCTCTTTCTTTGCTCATTTCTTTGATTGGTGAAAATGAGATCTTGAATTTGGATGGGCACACCCTTGACATTGAGCCTTTGGATCATCTTCTCCACCTTGTTGATTAATTTGATTGATTCTTCATCAAGGTCGGAGGTGGAGGAGGAAGATTGATCATCATCACTTGATTCTTGTTCATCATCATCATCATCCTCATCTTCTTCTTCTTCTTCTTGAGGAGCTTGAGCTTGAGCTTGACTCAACTTTCTTGCCCTTCATCTTTTTTTTTTCGCTTCAAGCGAGAGCTTTGCCTTTGCTTGATGAAGATGCTTCTCCTTGACCCATCTTACGTGACATTTCAAATGCCACTAGCTTGCCAATGACAATGCCCGGGGTCATGGTGCTCAAGTTCTCCATGTTGTGAAGGATGGTGATGATGCTTGCATATTTCTTTTGTGGTAGAACGGAGATGATCTTCCTCACGATGTCCGCATCATCTAGCTTTAATAATCCTATTGAATGGAGCTCATTGATAATTAGATTCAATCGAGAATACATATCACGAACAAGCTCATCATCATTCATAGCAAAGGAATCATAATTTTGCTTAGCTAGACAATGTTTTTGCTCACGGACATTACTTGTACCGTCATGGAGCTCCTGAAGTTTTAACCAAATTTCATGTGCCGTAGTATTTAAGGTGAACACTTGGTTAAACACATCCATGCTAAAAGATTCAAACAAGCAATTCTTAGCTCTAGCATTAAAATGCATTTCTTTTTCATCACTCTTTGTGGGTTTTTCGGGATTCTTGATGGGTTTCATCCCGTCACGAGTGACTCTCCATACACCCAAATCAACCGCCTCAAGGTGGCAAGCCATTCTAGCTTTATAGTATGGGAAGTTAGAGCCGTCAAATTGTGGAGGCCTAGCGGTATCCATCCCAACCACTCTACAAGCGTCGGCTCAACAGCAAGGTTAAGCCAAAGGTCCAAATATGAGCCAACCGGCTCTGATACCAATTGAAGGACACGAGGACGCCTAAGAGGGGGGGGTGAATTAGGCAACTTAAAAACTAACTCTAAACTATGGCCTCTTTTTCTACTTCTAGCAAAACCTATGCAAAAGATAATCTATCTAGATGTGCAACTACGGTTTTGCTAGTGTGTTGCTATCTCTACCGCAAATGATAATAATATGATCAATGTAAATGCGGAAGCTTAAAGAGCAAGGTAGAGATATGCAAACTCCCGTCGACGACTCCGGTATTTTTTACCGAGGTATCGAGAAGCGCAAGCTTCCCCTAGTCCTCGTTGGAGCCCCTCGCAGAATCCCTCGCAGGGCCAAGCTCCCGGTCGGGTAACTCCGTGGATAGCCTCGGGCCTTCCCCACGCAAAGTGGGTCTCCGATGTGCCTTCCGGCAAGCCTCTCCCGGATGCTCCCCGCCGTCTTCACTATCAAGCTTTCGGCCGAAACGCCGCGGGCCTTGTTCCCTCCGGTACACGGTGGCGGCCACACCACAAACGCGGTTGGTGTGATCTCATGAAGACTTCAAGCCCTCCGATGTACAACACTTGTGCTCACAAGCACGGGTGGCAAGAGGTATGCAAACCTCACTTAAACACTAGGCAAACACCTAGAGCAAGCGCATAAGCGATGGTCTAATCAACCTAAGCACTTCATGAAGCACTTATGCTAATCACCTAATAAAACACTAAGCACTATGCATGTGGAGATCACTCAAATGGTGTATCAACACTCTTGATATGTTTCCTCACTCCACTCCACACAAATGGCGGTTGGGGTTGTATTTATAAGCCCCATCGAAAAGTAGCCGTTTGGGGTCGAACTCCCGCAATTCGCTTTCTTGACGGACGCTGAATCGTCCCGACGGACGCGTCCGTCGTCCCGACCGTTAGAAGCCGCGAACTACCGATCGGACGCTGCCAGCGTCCGTCGCTTCGCTTTCACGGACGCGTCCGGTCGCGATTCAGCAGCTGAACCTCTCGATGGACGACGGACGCTGCGTTCTGCGTCCGGTCGGTTCTTGCGCCAGCCCGTCCGGTCCTTGCGTCCGGTCGCTTTCGCTGCCGAGCCACCGGTCAGTCGTCGGTCACGCTTCCGTCTGTCGTCCGGTCCAGCGTCCGGTCGCCTCTCTGAGCTCGTTTCTTTTGCGATCTTCGCATGCGGCTTGGTTCCTATCTTCATGCTTGGACTTTGCTTGACATCTTGGGTCTTTTCTTGTGCTTCTAAGGTCTTGCTTGAGGTGTTGATCATCGGATCATCACGTCGCCTTCGTCCAAGTCACGTCTTGCACCCTATTGGACTACAAAACAAACACTTGCAAATTCATTAGTCCAATTTGGTTGTGTTGGTCATCAAACACCAAAATCCAAAGTAAATGGGTCAAGGATCCATTTTCCTTACAGAATCGTTTGGAGGATTTTTTTTCTTTGATGGTGGGTGCACGCGAGCGCACCCGCGGGTGTAGCCCCCGAGCCTCTGGACGATTCGGGCAGAATCATCTGGGGGGTTTTCATATTGCCAGCGGGGGAGGTTTCGTTTCGTCAGCGAGTGCGCGTGAGCGCATCCGCGGGTGTAGCCCCTGAGCCCCCGAGTGATTCGGATAGAATCATCTGGGGGGTACTTTGTCAGTGGGCGTGTATTTTAGCAGAGACAGAGTCGTCCTAGCGTCAGTGCAGCCCGCGCAGCCGACGCTGTTAGTTTAGGGATCGGGTGAGGCGGAGCTCATGGATCCTAGCGTCGGTGCAGCCCAGGCAGCCGAGGCAGTTAGTTTAGGGATCAGGCGAGGCGGAGCCCGCGGTTCCAAGCGTCGGTGTAGCCCGCGTAGCCGAGGCTGATAGTTTAGGGACCAGACGAGGCGAAGCTCACGGATCCTGGCGTCAGTGTAGCCCGCACAGCCAAGGCAGTTAGTTTAGTGTCTTGAGCCCCTGAGCCCTGTTGGCCTTTGGCAGAGGTCGGTTTTGAGTTTTGTGCGTTACCTCGTCCTCGGTTTCTCACAACCGGAGGGACTGAGCTAACGTCGATTGCCTCGATCGCTCGGGCTCGAGTGACGCGCTCGGTGAGCTCGCTAACGGGTATTATCAAGTGAAATTCGGGTCCGTCGTTCGTGACAGGGTTGGCATAGCCCTATTGTGGCATTCCACTGCTCCTTAACCTGCAACCCGATAGATGCCTGGGTTGTTCCGGAGACCAACTCGGGTGGCCCGCTGGCCTCCCCTCGATGGAGATTCTATGGATTTGGCGAAGGTTTAAGATCGAACGAGAAGGTTGAGATGACCCTGTCCGCTTCAGGGCAGACTGGGCGAGGGCCACACGGGGATCATCTGCGTTTTCTCTCTAGGCTCTGTTTGACACGAGGCGGCCTCGAGCCCTTCGTGGGCCAGCCTTCGAACCCCGATTGGTTGTTGCTCATTTTGAATGAAGCAACTGTCGCTTCGTCACGCAACATGGAGCGTTGTGATGCATTTAACCGCATATGTGCTGCCTTAGTTCCCGAGCCCCCGGGCGATTCGGGTAGAATCGTCCGGGGGGCGTGGGCGTATGGAATGAATGCGTGTATGGATGTATGAATGATTATAAAGAAAGAGCGGGAGTCGGTAATGTTACCTTGATGACTCGAGTGACGGGGTTTGAAGAGCGCCAATCGGAAAGGTCCGACCGGGATCCGTGCTCGTCATTCGTGCCGGAGTCGGCATGGCCCACATGGGGCGTCTCTTTGCTCCTTACCTATCTCTCAGCGTTTTCTTGAGCCGTTTGATTGACCTAGGAAGCCCAATGGTCTCTCCTGACGGAGATCCCTTTGTTTTGGTCTTTACAAGTCCCGCATGGGAAGGCGGAGAGCCACCTACGCATGGTGGCGCTTTGTTTCTCGCGCTCGGTTGTGCAGTAGTGGTGGGCCATACCCAGGCCACGTCCTATCTGACCAGGCGTCGTTCCATTGTTTCACATCCGCATTGAATGGGGGAAGAGAGAGGGTTTCTTGCCCCAATCCTTTCGCCTTTCCTCAACTACTCCACCTCTTCTTTAAATTGGGGAAGGGAGAAGGAAAGGAGAACTCATAGACCCGTTCGTGGTTCCGGAGCGTGATGTCGAGTTGGAGGTCCCCCAATGTAGATGAGATGGTGCTGGCTGCCTTCGCTGAGAAGGGGCTGGTTCTGTCGAAGGAGGTGGCGCACTGGAGGGTGTCGTACGTTGCCAGCTTCGTCACCGTCTACGACACTTTGTCGGGATGGAGCCATGCGTGGACTCCTTTCGGTAGGTCTTCTCTAGGTGAGCCTTGTCGAAGAGGAAGACGCTCGGGACTACGCCGGTGGGAGGTTTTACCCTTACAGCTGCTCAGGTTGGCCAGTTCATAAAGTTTGATGAGATATCTTCCAGCCACGGCGGCTATACCTTGGCGGGCAGCGTCCCTGCCCAGGAGCTACCTCAACTGCATGAGAAGGTCAGGAGCTCCATGCTCCTCTGCTGAGCATCTTTGGGTGCGACGCCCTTGAGGTACCCATTGCGCTCGCCGAAGTCGAGGGTGCGGAACTGGGCACGGCCCTTGCGGTGGTGGTTATGTCCGGCGGCGTGTGCCGTGGCTTCTCCTTTGGCGTCAGCCGATGCCGTCGAGCGACCACAGTAGTATTTAGAGTAGAAGTAGTCAGAAAATGTAATCGTTGAGTTCATGGGTGAGCCTCCGTGTGAACAGTTTTTGTATCAATGAATACATCAGTTCTGTTTTTGTGATAGAATCACTATTCGTTCCTTGTTTTTATCCTAGCATAGCTTTTGTTTTTATCCTTTCTTTTTTCCCCCTGCCCATTCGTTCTGTAGGCTGCAGCTTTTAAGAACCTAGGCATGCCCCGTGGGGCTCGGCTGCTTGTAGCCGTTGGTCGTGGCGAGGTGCGTTCGGTTGGGAGTAAGAACAATGTCACGTAGGGTAATCAAAGGAATGGAATGTGCTTTCGTTCGGGGACAAAGTTTTTTACCATGTGATAAAAAAGAGAGGTAGTATTTAGTATTGTACCCTCATGGAGCCCCCGAGCGACCCGGGTTGAAAATGTTCGGGCTGGGGTGCTTTACAGGAGCAAGTGTTGAATAAAAGCGGTAAGACCGAATTTAGGGGAAAAAAGCGTAGCTGTTCAATGTTCCATGTGTCACTGAAAATGTTGCTATTGTCGTCCTTCAGTCGGTAGGCGCCCGGTCGGATCACCTCGGTCACCATATAGGGTCCTTCCCATGGTGGAGAGAGTTTGTGTTTCTCCTTCGTTGATTGGGTCCTCCAGAGTATGAGATCACCGACTTCGAGGATTCTCCCCCTGATCTTCCTTTTGTGGTACCTGCGGAGAGTTTGCTGGTAGCGAGCGGAGCGGATGACAGTCGTCTCGTGGGCCTCCTCGAGCAGGTCAACTGCATCTTGCTGAGCCTTCGTGGCTCGGTCATGGTCGAAAGCCTTCACTCTCGGGGCGCCGTGGTCGAGGTCGGAGGGAAGCACTGCTTTTGATCCGTAGGCTAGAAAGAAGGGTGTGAACCATGTGGATCGGTTCAAAGTTTTTCTCAGGCTCCAGAGGATCGCTGGGACCTCTACAACCCATCGCTCGGCATACTTGTTGAGTCGGTCGAAGATGTGTGGCTTAAGTCATTGGAGGACCATGCCATTGGCCCACTCGACCTGACCGTTAGTACGTGGGTGTCCGACTGAGGCCCAGTCGATCCTGATGCCGTATCCATCACTGAAGTCCAGGAACTTCTTCCCGGTGAAGTTAGTCCTGTGATTAGTGATGATATAGTTAGGAACGTCGAATCGGTAGATGATGTCGAGGAAGAATTTGACCGCTTCTTCTGAGCGGATGTTGGTGATGGGCTTGGCCTCATCCACTTGGTGAACTTGTCGACTGCTACGCGTAGGTGGGTGAAGCCGCCCAGGCCCTTTTTGAGGGGTCCTTCCATATCGAGGCCCTAGACCGCGAATGGCCAGGTGATGGGGATGGTTTGAAGCTCCTATGTTGACAAATGAGTTTGCTGAGCATAGAAATGGCATCCCTCACACCTACGGACGACCTCCTCTGCATCTCGTAGTATGGTGGGCCAGTAAAAACCTTGGCGAAAGGCTTTTTCGACCATCGACCTTGGGGCCGTGTGATGTCCGCAAATCCTGGCATGGACCTCGAGGAGGATCTGATTCCCCTGGTTGGTGGGGATGCACTTCATGAGCACCCCCGAAAGGACTGAAGCCTCGAGCAATCCATTGGGCTTCAGTCCTTTCGGGTGGGAGAACCTCCTCGAGGAGGTAGGCGAGTAGCAGCGCTCGCCAGTCGGTTTGATCGAGCGCCAATACGACGACATCAGCGGGTGACGTCGTCATAGTGGCACTAGGGTCGGAGCCCCTGAGCGTCGGCTTGGTGTCGGGGTCAGAGCCCCCAGGCACCGACTTGGCATCGGCGTGTCTGGATTGGACCTTCCAGGATGTGTGTGGATGGCTCATGGAGATCGTTGATGAAGATCCCGCTCGGAGACGGATCCCGCCTAGCGGCCAATTTTGTGAGAAAATCGGCGGCATCGTTGTCCTTTCGGGGGACATGGTGCAGCTCGATCCCCTGGAATTTGTCCTCAAGCTTGCGCACCTCCTGACAGTATGCTGCCATGAGGGGGCTTTTGTAGGAGGACTCCTTCATGACTTGGTCAACGACCAACTCTGAGTGGTCGCGGACGTAGAGTCGCGTAGCGCCGAGCTCGATGGCAATACGTAGCCCGTTGATGAGGGCCTTGTATTCCGCGGCGTTGTTTGAGGCTGAGAAATGGAGGTGGATGGCATAGCGGAGCCTACTCCCGTCTGGGGAGATCAGAACCACTCCAGCCCCCGAGCCGGGAGCCATGATAGACCCGTCGAAGTACATTGTCCAGTACTCATAGGTGACATCTGGGGTCGGTAGCTGGACCTCTGTCCATTCGGTAACAAAATCTGCGAGAGCTTGAGGCTTAATGGTGGTACGGGGGATATACCTGATGTCATGGCCCATGAGTTCGAGTGCACACTTGGAGATCCGTCTCGTGGCGTCGTGGTTGCGAACGATGTCTCCGAGCGGGTATGAAGTGACGATCGCGACTTCGTGGTCGGTGAAGTAGTGCAGGCACTTCTGGGTCACCATCAGCACGGCGTATAGGAGTTTCTACACCTGGGGGTACCGGATCTTGGGGTCCATGAGTACCTCCCCGACGAAGTACATGGGCCGCTGGACCTTAAGGTGGTGTCCCGGCTCCTCCCTTTCGATGACCGGGGCGGCGCTTGCCACATGGTTGCTGGTCGTGACGTAGAGGAGGAGGGGTTCTCCCCGTTCGAGAGCGACGAGGATTGGGGCCAACATTAGGGACGCTTTGAGGCTCTCTAGAGCCTGCTGAGCTTCCTTAGTCCAGACGAAGGTGTCTATCTTTTTGAGGAGCTTGTAGAGTGGCATCCCCCATTCGCCAAGCTAGGAGATGAGTCAGCTCAGGGCAGCTAGACAGCCAGTGAGCCTTTACACGCCCTTGACATTGCGTATAGGGCGCATGTTGGAGAAGGCCATGATCTTTTCGGGGTTGGCCTTGATGCTGCGCTCGGACATGATGTATCCTAGCAGCTTCCCCTTTGGAACCCCAAAAACACATTTCTCGGGATTCAATCTGATGTTGAACCTTCGGAGGTTCATGAACGTTGCGGCCAAGTTTACGATCAGGTCACAAGCTTGAGCCGTTTTGACCACTATGTCATCAACATAGATGGCGATTGTTAGTTTCATCCACTCGGCTTGATTAGGCTGATCGAGTGGGTCGATTTAGTCGGTGAAGCATTGCTGCATGCACCTTTGGTAGGTGGCGCCAGCGTTCTTTAGGCCAAAAGGCATGGTTACGTAGCAGTACGAACCATGCGGGGTGATGAACGAGGTTGCGAGCTAATCAGTCTCTTTCATCACGATCTAGTGATAGCCCGAGTAGGCATCTAGAATAGAAAGGATCTCACAACCCGAGGTGGAGTCGACTATTTGATCTATGCATGGCAAAGGAAAGTGATCATTTGGACATGCTTTGTTGAGGCCAGTATAATCAACACACATTCTCTATTTCCCGGTCTTCTTTTTAATAAGAACGGGATTGGCAAGCTAGTCGGAGTGGAATACCTCTCTGATGAATCTAGCTACCAGGAGCTTGGCGGTCTCTTCGCCTATGGCCCTACGCCTCTCGTCGTCGAAGCGGCGCAGGCGTTGCTAAGCGAGCTTCAAGCCCGGGATGAGGCACAGTGCGTGCTCGGCGACGTTCCACGGTATGCCCGGCATGTCAGATGGCTTCCATGTGAAGACATCACGATTGGCGCGTAAGAAGTCGACGAGCTCGCATTCCTATTTGGCCAGGAGCTGAGTCCCAATCCGCACCATCTCGGTTGGGTCAGTGGGGTCGATCCCCACTGCCTTGGTTTCCTCGAGTGGACGGAAGGCTATCGAGGAGGTTGGTTTGTTGTAGTCCGGGACTGCTGGTGTCAACGACTCCCCAAGCCATGGGAGCTTGAATGAGTTGATGATCGTGGTGGCGAGCTCGAAATGCTTGAGGTCACATGTGAAGGCGTGCGAGAAGGCGCTGCTCACGGTGATGACACCGTTCGGTCCCGGCATCTTCAGCTTGAGGTAGGTGTAGTTGGGGATTGCCATGAATTTGGCATAGCATGGCCGCCCCAAAATGGTGTGGTAGGACCCTAGGAAGTCCACCACTTGGAAGGTGAGGACCTCCGAGCGGAAGTTGGCTCGGTTGCCAAACGTGACGGGTAGGTCGATCTGCCCGAGTGGGTATGCCTACGCTCCCAGGATCACCCCGTGGAAGGGAGAGCCCACAAGGCGGAGTTCCGACCGGGGGATGCGCATGGCGTCGAGGGTGTTGACGTAGAGGATGTTGAGGCCGTTGCCTTCGCCCATCAGCACCTTGGTGAGGCGCTTCTTGCGGACGATGGGGTTGACGACGAGCGGGTAGCATCCTGGTCTCGTGATGTGGGAGGGATGGTCCCTCTGATTGAAGGTGATTGGAGATTTCGACCAGCTAAGGAAGGAGGGGACAGTCGTCTCGGTGGCGCATGCCACCCTATAGCGCACCTTGTGCTAGCATTTGGACCAGATGGCGTCGAATCCGCCAAAGATCATGATGCATTCCTCAGGGTCGGGGAAGCCATCTCCATCCTTGCCTGTCGTGCCTCCTTTCTTGGCTGCCATCTCTTTGTCGTCTCCCTCCTTCGGCCCACCGGCCTGTCGGAGGAAATGTTTGAGGAGCTCGCAGTCCTTGTAGACGTGTTTAATGGGGTAGGCGTGGTTGGTGCATGGGCTATCCATGAGCTTGTTGAAGTGGTCAGGCAGGCCCTGCTGGGGCTGCGTGCCCGTGCGATCAACTGCAGCGACCAATGCGGTGTTGTTCGATCGGTGTTGATCCTTTTTGTTCTTCTTGCCCCTCTATGTGGAGGGGCCCTCGTCTTGGTCCACGCGCTTGGCCTTGCCTTTGTCTCGGCCTCTGTTGAAGATCACTCCGACCGCCTCCCCATCGAAGGCGTGGTTAGTGGCGATGTCGAGCAGGTCACGGGTGGAACGGGGCTTCAGGCAGCCAAGCTTGTGGATGAGAGACTCGCTGGTCGTCCTGGAGAGGAATGCGCTGATGATGTCCACGTCGACGACATCAGGGAGGGAGTTGCATCATTGGGAGAACCTACGGATGTAATTCCATAGGGACTTGCTGGGCTCTTGCTGGCAGCTCTTAAGGTCCCAGGAGTTACCAGGGCAGACATACGTCCCCTAGAAATTTCCGACGAAGATCCTCTTGAGGTCCGCCCAGTCACGGATGCTGTCGTGCGGGAGGAATTTGAGCCACGCCTGAACATGTTCCCCCATGCAGATGGGGAGATATGAAATGATGAGAAGATCATCGTCCACCCCACCGTCTCGGCAGGCGAGCCGGAAATCTTCGAGCCAAATACCGGGGTTCGTCTCCCCGGTGTATTTGGCGATGTTGGTGGGCGGTCGGAAGCACGGTGGGAACGGCGCTCTCTGGATACACAGGCCAAAGGCCCATGGTCCCAGGCCCTCAGGGTTGGGACTCCGATCGTCTGGCCGGCGACCATGCCTAGGGCGCGTTTCACCGCTCCCCTCAACGGTTCGGCCAGGACCTATGTAGCCTGCCCTCATCACCACTCGGTGGACGTCATCATCATGCCAGGCCTAATGTCGGTTGCTGATGATGCTATGGGCGTATTGGTGCAGACCGGGCCATTCGTGTACCGGCGGTCAGCGTGGAGCAGGCGCCAGGTCGGACCGTGGCGTAGCTGCTGCCTCCCGAGACACACTTGGTGACTGTAGCGGTGAGCTGATGGAGCGATCCGTCTGGTGTGTCCCCACTCCCTCAGTGGGGAGAGATGGCGCATGTCAAGTCGCGATGCGGAGCTTTCTGCCTATTGAATTGCGGCGGCTTCTACCAGCGCTCGGAGGTTCCGGTAGACCGCCCGCTCCTAGGGGTCGACGGGCTTGGGAACGCTGCGTAGAAGCATTATCGCAGTGGCGATGTTCTGGCTAGCCTGAGCGAACTATGGGGGTCATTCCCCTCATTCATGATGTCACGCTGGACCTGGCGGGCGTGACCCCGGGCGTCGCCCACCGGGTCATGCGCATGGGGCGCAAAGTGCTGCACTGAGCATGCCGGCGTAGGTGGCGGTTGGTTCTGCCACCGCCGTCATAGCTCCTCAGCGTGCTCTTGTGCAAGCACGAGGGCCCCTGCCCATGGGTCCGGAGGGGTGTGAGTCTGCATTGACTCTGCAACCACCGGCAGCTGCCCCGAAGCGTCCGCCATAGCACACTCCCAGGACGGACGGTGGCTTGGCGCCATGTCGCCGATGCTGGAGCCGTCCCTCTCAACCTCATCATCTAGGAGTTCATGGAAAGTGGTGGGAGCATAGCTCGCCATTCCCACGAATTCGGATGTGAGAGGGGGCGGCGCCAGCGTCCTTTGGAGCCCCCGAGCGCACGCATCCGACGGAGACGCGAGGCCATAGGGGAACCGGTCATACGGTGTTTGCGGTGCAGACAATACGGTCCCTCTGGATAATCGGCGGGAGATAGTAAATAGAGAATAAATAACAGTATGCACATTACTCACGGCAGGGTTTGAGCAGAGAGTTTGCTCGGAATGAAGCGCAAGCGCCTTGTCGTTGAAGTCGTCATGCGTCCTGGAGCCGATGGAGGGCGCCCCTCCGACGGGCGCCGAAACAAGTGCCTCCTCGTGGCGGTGTAGTACGCCGAGCCGATCGGCGATGAAGTCTAGGCTTCCGAAGAGGAAGGCCTAGGACGGCTCAAAGACCGGTGGAACCCACATCCCAACAGGTGAGCCAAAGAGAATCGTATTGCTTGAGCCCGCCATAGCGAAGGTGGCGGAAAAGTGGGCCATCTGATGACCAAAAAGTGTTGAACGTACAGCGTCTTCCTCATGGACGGCGGCCACTGTCGGTGCAGAAAGTGACCAACACGTAATATTTATAGTTTTGCCGTACGTTGTGATCAGAGGTCGCCTAGCACTCAATGACATAGGGTTTATACTAGTTTAGGCCATGTGTCATACGTCCAGTTTGAGTCGGACTGTGATTTTATTCCTGAGCCTAGGTGCTCGAAGTTTGCAGTGGGGTTATAAACGAGAAGGAGAAAGATGGGGGGTACAAGAGGTTCGGTCAGACTCTGGTCAGAGGGGCCGAGAGTGACGGGAGCTCCGCTATGTGCTAAGTGTTCGAGCGTGTGCTCATGGTTTGAACCTGGTGGTTCTGTTGTTGTGTGCTAGTGAACGTGATCGATCCTCCTGTTGGAAGAGAGCTCATCCCCTTTTATAGATGAAGGGGATGGTGTAACACCTCGGGTGTTTAAAATACTAAAACCTGACATGTCATCATATGTATTGCAAAGCATTTGGCATTTGGTGAAAACTTTGAGATGCATACACTAAAACAAGTTTATATTCATGTGGTATGTGTTGAATTGTATTGTTTGACTTAAATTCAAAGTTTGTTTGGATTTTTGAATTTTTCGAGAAAACCCCGCTTTTCAGCATTTAAATCCTACCCTGAAAATCCATTTCAAAATCTGAGCATAATTTGGGGTTGATCCCAAAAGCAAAAGTGTAGAGCTTGGCAAGTTATACAAAGTTTGTTTTTGGAGTTTTTCAAGTTGTTTAGAAAAATTTTGAGTAATTCAAAAAGGCGTAATTCGTTAAATTTCCCTATTCAAATTCAAAAGTTCATTTCAAAATCTAGACCGAATTAGGAGATAGTTATAGAAGCAAAGTTGTAGAACTTTTGATTTTGAACAACTTTTGTTTTTGGAGATTTTGAGTTGTTATGAAAATTTGAGAGTAATTTGTGAATTTTGATGAATGGCAAACTTGTAATTACTGTGAACAGTGTCCACCGTCGAGACTACACCGCCGACGACCTTCTTCGGTGTTCCAGGCGCGTCGTGGCCGTCCTTGGCGTCATGCTACCGCACGTAAACGGCTCCGTCGTGGCTTCCTTGAGCTTCTGAGTCGCGTTATAAGAACCGAGACGCCGTCGTCGTCGTTTTTCTTCCTCCTCTGCTTTTCCCGTCGCCACCACCGCAGCTCCGTCGAGCTCTCGCCGTCGACTTAGCGTCGTTGCCGTCTCGGCAAAGCCTGTCCCAGCTCCGCCTTAACCTTACGTGTCCAACCGACCCACCAATTCAGTTTATCTCCACCGGAAACTCACCGCATCCCGTCTTTTCTTCTTCGCGGTAAGCAACTCCTCCGCCGAAGCGTGATTCGCCGTGGCTGTGAGCTCCACGGTGCATCTTCGCCCCCGGTTTTGGCCGATTCTGTTTCATCTCGATCTTCAGAGTACTTAATCCATAGCTGGTTGCTCATTTTGATCACTGCAGCCGCCATACACCATCGCCGACGATGTTTTGCTCGCCGTGATCACCGTGATCGTTGTCACGCCTCCGCTTAAGCTCCGACCTCGCTCCTTGCTTCAACGCGTTAAGGGGTGAGCCTCTGGTGCTTCTGAATCCCTTGTTTGAGCTCTCATCGGTCGCACACCGCCGGCGTAAGCGCTGCCGCGTACCACCGCGTCCATGGTCGGTCGATGACGAGCTAGTATAAGGCCGTGTCGGTCTTGATAGGGACGTCAATCGATGCACCTAGACTTGATGATCATTTTGGTACGTTGGTCGTCGCCGGTGATCTCACCGTCGGTGAGAAATCGCCGGTCAGAGCCGTCGCTGCCGTGGTCAACGTCGGAGGTTAGGGATGACAGGTGGGGTCGGGTTGTCAGTGACTCAGCGTTCAAATGGATTTTTTCTATTTTCAGATTTGAATGAATAGTGTCTGTTTTTGTTATTTTTGTGTAGATTTATTTAGAGCTCCAAAAATTATTAAAATTTTTGTATGACTTCTCTGTGATGTATAGTATTTAAGAAAAATATAAAATAATGTTTTTCAGTAATTTTTGAATGTGATAAAAATTGCTCAATTTATTAATAAATGGATTTTCATGATTTTTCTAGGCTTATTTATATATCCAAAAATTATGAAATTGGTTTTTCCACTTAGTTATCATGTAATGAACATTTACAAAAATTTTGAGCTCAATTGGAATAAGTTGATTTATTTCATAATTTTGAATTAAATAATTAATTCATAAAAGCAAATAGTAACCTTTAATGATTTAGGTTTTGTTTGAAATTTTGATTGAGTGATGACCTTGGATCATTAGTTGATAATGATCCTTGGCAATTGATTGGGTGTTGCAAAAAAGGTTTGACTAGTTTGACTTGCAACTGTCTGCATGAAGGAAAGTTGTATTCAAATTATTAATTTTGCATCCATCATCGAAAGCGTCATGTTTCAGTATTCCACATCATGTTAAACATGGCATTGTTATTACGTGTAGTAAACGAAGGTGAACACGTGGTAGTTAATCAAGTGGTTGAGGAGGTTAATCCGTCTGCTTGAGGTCGGACCAATACTTGTGAAACGTCGCAGGAGCCGGACTTTTCCGTCAACGAAGGCAAGCCCCGGATGCATACAACCCTACCTTGTGTTTTACAAATTGATTTTGCTTTTGCTTTCCGTTACTACATTAAGTGATTAGGAGTTAAGTAAGAGCCTAATTGGTGCATTACCATCCTTGTTATTCCATATTTACCATATTACCAGTTTTTAAACTCGTATATGCCTAGTTTTGCTTAGCTATGCGTAGAACGATGAAAGTCGGGTGATTACCTGCCACCTGCAAGTTTTAAATGGAACATTGGTTAATTATGTTAGCATGTGATATGGGAATGTAGAGTAATAAATCTAGACCGGGCGGACTCGGTGTGTGTGAGCCACAAGACATGGAGGTCTTGTGAGCGGGTTCTTTCCGCCTATGTCGATTAAGGCACGTCCGTTGTTGAATTGCATGAGGTGAGAATTTGTAGTACTAACCACATACTCCGGTAAGCCTGAACTTGGCGATTCTATTACGAGAATGGCTACTCGCGCACTGGGAGTGGAGAGATGGCGGGAATAGCGTGTACCCACGTGGCTATGGGCTGGATTGGTGGAGTACTGTATTCTCGGATGACGCGGACCCGTTCTTGTTTCAAAGGATCTGAGGGTAGGTTGGTATATGTAGGTCGGGGACCTGCATATGTCGTGTGGTCTGGAATTCCCAGCTGGGTTTACAATCGGTTCGAATCGTCGTTGCTCCTCGATTATGGAGACTCAACTCACTATTCATCATCGTAGTATTAATAACTGGAACTTGAGAATGGTTGATGAAGGTGTTGGATATGAAGTTTCATGATCTCCTTACGGATCGTGTCATCTTTGTATATGAGTTTATGAAGTTTAAAGTGTTGAAATAAAGAATTTTGTTAAAGAGCTTTTACGCAAAATAACTTTGATTATTGCTAAAACCATACCTTGAATCCCTGAGCCTGCATTCTTGAGTTATCAGTTTTTATTTCGGATAAGTCTTGTTGAGTACTTTTGTACTCAGGGTTCGTTGACCCTTGTTGCAGGTGAGTCTCATGAATAGATCTATTGTGGATCGTGCTGCATGACAGTTGTACCTTGTGATGACGATGAGAAGTAATTGTGTGGCCCTTGGGTAGGGCAGCCTCATTGTGTGTTTTGTATTATATTATAATGCCGCTCCACTACTTTGGTTTATATTAATATTGAACTTAGTTGTATGGTTTGAAACAAATGGTTTGTAAACTATGTTATTGTAAGTCTTCCACTACTTTTACTCTGATGTATTTATTTGAATAAACTATTGTAATACTGCAATGACTCTGTAATGTGATCCTGCTCGGAAATCGTGGATGATTCGGGGTTCCCCGAGGACACCCGACAGTCTTCTTAAATTACCAGGAACATATGCATAGATGTCAAAGGTCGTTGGACAGTGACAGGTGCATGTGGGCCCTATAATTTAGGAGGTTCTGCCACAGATGGCCTTACAAGTGAGAGGGAGAGAGTATGTATGCTGCTAAGTCTTGCTGCCCACGTCGATGGGTATAAGATGATGGTAGGCGCCCACAATACTGTTTAGAGAGAATTCCTTATTTGACACTGGAAAAATGAGTCGTTCCTTTCTTGGCCCTAAAATTTTCTTCGTTCCTTATTTAACACTCACTTAAACTTTTATCCCTAGTATGACACCGCAGTCAAATTCCGTTAGCTAATGGTGTTAAGTGGCTGTTAAAAAGACCTTTTTGCCCCTGGGTGCTCGCGCATGCATGCAGTGCATGCAGAGGCGCGGACGCCAGCATGCAGCATATCTAGCCGCTGGATGCTCACGCTCGGAGAGGCCATTCAGAGGCGGGCTGTAGACCAAAGCGAGCGCTCTGGTCAGAGAGGCGGGCGAGAGTCAGAGGCGGGCGCCGTTCCTCCTCGGCCAGACCTTCTAGTCAGAGATTGGATCACCCTTCTGGCCTGTCATTTTAGGTACTTGGGCTGGCCTAGGAGTTGCGTGTTGGTTTCGCAACGTTGTCTGCTGGGCCGAGCCTTTGCTGGGAAGCCGGTCTATGAGGGACCCTGGGTTTATGAGCCTGACAGGGCTCATCTAGAACCAGGTGTAGAGTTCTTTTTTTGTTTATTCTAAGGGGTTTTTTATCACTTGTTTATTCTAAGTTAGCCCCAGAGGTGTAGAGATCTTGCTTACTTGCTTGGGATAACTCCAAGACGCAGCTTACTTGCTTCTTGCTCTATTTTAGGCAAGCAAATGCAAGAATTGACCAATTAAGATCCTCTCTAAGTATTAGGTTCTCTAAATATACACATTGCAGCATTTTTATTTGTATAAATCTTGTGTTCAGCATTGAGTTGAGATATAAAAATATCCATGGACTATGTAGGGATCTGTCTGTGATATGTGTATCACAAACATTTGTTACCCATTTATGATGTGGGTTTCAAGCATGTTGTAACTCTTGTGAAGTTGAAACGGATAAATTTGTATAAATCTTGTGTTAAGCATTGAGTTGAGATATAAAAATATCCATGGACTATGTAGGGAGCTGTCTGTGATATGTGTATCACAAATGTTCATTACCCATTTGTCGGGGACCAATACTAGGGTACCCGAAGAGGAGGAGCTAATGACCATCAACATTGATTCATCTGAGCAGTCAAAAGCGTGACTACAGCTCCAACCGATCCCCAGGTACGCGGGCTCTGCCTCACCTGGCCTCTAGGGGCGGGCTCCGACTCGCCCGATGGGGTCCCATACCGCCGCCAACCACTCTAGGTCCAGGCATATGGGCCTGGGTCAAAACCCTGACACCAAGAAAGAGACCGGCACGCCCTGATGTAACCCATGGCCATGACGGGCCATACCTGAGGGTTCACATCAAGAATAGCGTCGGGCGTGCCGGTGCTGTTCTGCCTAACCATCGTATGAATGCTGACAGACGCATCAGTTCATCACGATGTCCGCTGGGACGAAATGGAATGCCATGACCGGTAGACGACACCTGCGCATGGTGCTAGTGATGGACAGGGCCGCAACGTGGAGCTACCCCTGTTGACATCTACAGGGTCAGCGGGACCCATATAAAGGAGAAGAAGGACCCGGCAATCCTAAAGGACTTCTTCTCCCTCTGATTCTTCTCTTTTCCTCTGTTGTAACCCGTGTTTACCCTTGGCCTATAAAAGGGAAAGCAGGGCATCCCATAGAGGGGATGGACCCATCGAGGACCGATCGAATCACCCCAAACCGATCAGAACACGACATGAACACACGACTGAGCAGCGATCGAGCTCTCAGCACCCGTTCACTCTTTCCACCAGAGACTTGGGATCCTTTCCCTCTCTCGCCCATTTGTACCCTCGACTACAAACTAGCAGTTCTAGTAACATGAGCAGCAGCAACGAACTAGACGTAGGGACTTTCTGTCCAAACCAGTATAAACCTCATGTCCTCTAAGCGCACCATCCAAGCCAGATAGGTAATATTAGGAATTTACTCGTCGGTGGTAACTCGAAACATCGATAGTTGGCATGCCAGGTAGGGGCCTTTTGCGCATCTCGATGTCCACCTCAGGTCTTGGATGGCTAGTCAAGGCGTCAGCTAGGTCCCGGGCGCGCACATGTGCTTCGGGGACCTGGACTTCATCATCACAATAGAGCGAGAGTTGGTGTAGGCTCCCGCCGCCGTCCAACCTCTCCACTCCGCCAGCCTCGACATGATCGCCGAGGCACTTGAGGAGCTGCAGCTGCACGCACCATAGGCTTGTGCCCCCGGGAACGACCAGCTCCTCGGCTTCGACTACGGGAGGTTAGAGCGCCAGCTCGACGCCTTCCTAGGACCCCAACCATCCTAGGAGGACCTGCGCCACCTCATCTTCTCATTCGCCAATGTCATGGTGCAACTTGCTGGAGGAGAGCCGCTCTCTTTAGAATACCTCATCCGGAGCGCCTCGACAGCGCTTCCGTCTGATCTCCGCAACGTCGCAGAGACCGTTGGCCACTTCATGGCGCAACGCACTCCTCCATCCCCTACGAACGACAAGAATCGGAGTCACCCTCTAGCTCTGATTCCAGCAGGGGGATCCATCATCCCTCTCATGAAAGTTTCATGGCAGGTAGCCCCAAGGGACACGTCGAAAGCATCGATGAGGGAGAGGCAACCCCAATGAACGACTTTGACGATGAGGTCGAGAGGGATGCAGGGGCCCCACCTCACCTGTAGGTAGAGCAGCTGAAGGCCCAACACCAAGAGCTCGAGGAAGCACGACTCCAGCTCGAACAGGAACCCATGGAGCTCGAGCGAGAGATTGAGCGCCATGGAGACGGTGGGCATGCGCGTGCCATGGCCCGCGACATGAACTAGAGGATCATCGAGGATGATGAATCCATCCCACACTTCTCCCGGGCGAGCCAGAACATCGCTGCTGCGGTGGCCTTGCTCCGAGGGCTTCTAGGGCCTACGACGCCTAGGGATCGTCGCTCCCATAGCGAGATTCGCACACTACTCGAGCGTGCAGTGGCGCAGTAGGCCGAGAGCACACTGTCTTGATGACACAAGCTCGACGCCAGCCAACGCACGCCCTTAGAACGACCCGACAAGGACGCATCAGTCCAGCAGGCGCCGCAAGGCGACAGGCCACGCACCGTGGTCCCGGTGCATGAGCGTCTTGGCCGCCACCATGATGCGCACGACAACCTTGATGCTCGCAGGCACGCCCGCGATGATGCAAGGGAGGTGGCTAGCCGTGGCTACCACCCTCATCGTGGCGGACGCTATGACAACGGCGAGGACTGAAGCCTGAGCCTCAACTTACTAGGACCATAGGCCTTCGGCCGACACATCCTCAACACCGTCTTCCCACCATGGTACCGACCATCGACCACCATCCCAAAATACTCTAGAGAAACAAACCTCGGACTATGGCTCAAGGATTATCGGCTTGCTTGCTAGGCCGGTAGAGCGGATAATGAAGATTTCATTATCCACAAACTTCCTTTGTTCCTGGCCGATTTGGCGCAAACATGGTTGGAACACCTTCCGCTCAACAGAATCTAAAGTTGGGTATACCTGAAAGAGATCTTCATGAGAAACTTACAGGGCACATACGCGCATCTCGGGAACCCATAGAATCTCAAAAACTACCAATAGAAGACCGAACAAACCCTTCGAGGGTACATCCGGCACTTCTCCCGGTAGTGCAACGAGTTGCCCAATGTCGCCAACGCCGACGTCATAGGTGCTTTCCTGTCTAGGACCACCTGTGAGTCCCTGGTCCATAAGCTGGGACGTAAGGGCCCGCGAACCACCCAGGAGCTCCTCGACAACGCCACCAGCCATGCCTCGGGCGAGGAGGCGGTTGGAGCAATCTTTGACCACCTCAAGGGCATGGCGAAGCGGGACGAGGACATCGGCAAAGGCGCCTCCAACCGTCCCAGCAAGAAGAAGAACAAGCAACGGCGCGAGGGCTCGCTCATGGCCTCCACTGACCGCAAAGGGGGGTCGGCAGCCCACCAAGGGTACCCTAAACCACTTAGAGAACCTGCTCGAAGGGCCATGCCCAAACCATGCCTTCCCATCAAGCATCTATACAAGGACTGCGGTCTCATGAAGCGATTCTTGTCTAGAGGCTCCAACAAGGGGGAGCATAGGGGACCCCAAGCCGGCCGCATACGACGCCAAGGAGAAGGATGGTGGCATTTCAACACTAGATGGTTGCCTCATGATCTTCAGAGGGTCGGCTAGCCTACGACTGCAAGCGCCGCTAGAAGCTTGCGCACCGCGAGGTCTATACGGCCGAGCTAGCCACACCTTTCCTCCACCGATTGTCGAAGTCCGCCATAACCTTGGATCAGACCGACCACCCGAAAAGTGTCCCATAGCCGGGATGACATCCACTCATGGTCGACCTGATAGAGGCAGCGGCCTCAACATCATGTACGCTAAAATGCTCGACGCCATGGGCATCGACTGAGCGCATGTTTGGCCGACCGGGCGCCTTTCCACGACATCATGCCTGGAAAGCAGGCCATGCCACTTAGGAAGATCGATCTGCCCATCACCTTCAAGGATTCATCCAATTATAGGATGGAGACCCTTACCTTCGAGGTGGTCGGGTTCCATGGAACCTACCACGCCATCTGGGACATCCATGCTACATGAAGTTTATGACCGTCCCCAACTACACCTATCTAAAGCGGAAGATGCCAGGTCCATGCGGGGTCATCACCATTGGCACCTCCTTCCCGCGCGCCTACGAGTGCAAGGTCGAGTGCTACGAGCATGCCACGGCAATTGTGCCTCTAAAGAGCTCGCAGCCATTAGGAAGGAGGTCACTAAAGAAGCACCCGACCCCAAGCAGTCGGTCGGGTCTTTTTAACCTATAGAGGGCGCCAAGGAGGTCCTCATAGACCCCAGCGGCTCTAATGGCAAAGTAGTGCGCATTGGCACCACGCTTTCCTCCAAACAGGAAAGCGCGCTCATCGACTTCCTCCGCGTCAATAGAGACATCTTTGCGTATAAACCCTCAGACATCCCAGGTATTCCGTGAGAAGATACCAAGCACGCCTGGAAGATCAGGCCAGGCTCCAAGATGGTGAAGCAGCGCCTACGTCGCTTCGACGAGGAGAAACACAGGGCGATCGGCGAGGAGATTGTGAAGTTTTTGGTGGACAGGTTCATCAAGGAAGTATACCACCCCGAGTGGTTAGCCAATCCCATTCTTATACGAAAAAAGATTGGGAAATGGAGAACGTCTGTTGCCTACACAGGTCTCAACAAAGCGTGTCCAAAGGATCCGTTTCATTTGCCATGCGTAGACCAAGTAGTCAACTCAACCTCAGGGTGCGAAACCTTTTGCTTCCTTGATACGTACTCTGGGTACCATCAAATCACGACGAAAGAGTCCGACCTGCTCGCGACATCTTTCATCACCCCATTTAGATCGTTCTGCTACATCACAATGTCGTTCGGTCTGAAAAACACGGGGGCTACATACCAGCATTGCATGCTCAAGTGTTTCGGGGACCTCACCAGGTGAACCATTGAGGCCTACGTGGATGACATCATGGTCAAATCAAAATGGGCTGACCAGGTCAAAGCAAACCTAGAACAGACCTTCATGAAACTCCAAGCAAACGGCATCAAGCTCAACCCCGAGAAGTGTGTTTTCAGGGTCCCAAGTGGTATGCTGCTAGGTTTTATCGTTTTCAAGCATGGCATCGAAGCCAACCCAGAGAAGATCTCGGCCATCACTAGGATGGGTCCGATTCAAAACATAAAGGGGGTACAACGAGTTACAGGGTGCCTTGCCGCACTCAGCCGCTTTATCTCATGCCTCAACGAATGAGGTCTCCCCCTGTATTGGCTCCTGAAGAAGGCTGACCGTTTTGAATGGATGCTCGAGGCCCAGCAAGCACTTGACATGGTCAAGCAGCTTCTAACAAAGGCCCCGATCCTAGTCCCCCCGACCTACGGGGAACTACTTCTGCTCTACATCGTGGCCACCACGCAAGTGGTCAGCGCCGCCCTGGTGGTAGAGCGAGAAGAAGAGGAACACGCCCTCAAAGTGCAGCGACACGTATACTATGTTAGCGAGGTCTTGTCTGATTGCAAGACCCGCTACCCCCAAATCTAGAAGCTCATGTACGTCATCCTCATCGCTAAAAGAAAGTTACGCCACTACTTTAAGTCGCATCCAATGATGGTCATGATGTCCTTCCCTCTCGCCGAGGTCGTCCAAAACAGGGATGCCACGGGAAGCCAAGTGGGCACTCAAGCTGATGGGTCAAGGCATTTCATATGCCCCCCGGACGGCCATTAGGTCCCAAGTGCTGGCTGATTTTGTTGCAGAATGGACTGAGGTCCAAATGCCGCTAGTAGTCGTCGACCAAGAGTATTAGATGATGTACTTCAATGGATCACTGATGAAGAAAGGCACCGGTGCGGAGCTGGTCTTCGTTTCACCCCTCGGGGTACACATGAGGTACATGGTTCGCATCCATTTTCCCATCCTCCAACAATGTGACCGAATATGAGGCGCTCATCAATGGCCTGCGCATCGCCATCGAGTTGGGTATCCGACGGCTTGATGTCCGGGGCGACTCCCAGCTGGTCATCGACCAAGTCATGAAGGAATCAAGCTGCCACAACCCCTAGATGGTTGCGTGTTACCGAGAAGTCCGCCAGCTGGAGGACAAGTTTGATGGTCTAGAGCTCAATCACATCCTGAGGCGTCTTAATGAGGTGGTCGACGTGCTGGCGAATGCGGCATCCGGCCAAGAGCCGGTGCCGACAGATGTCTTTACCAGCGATCAGTAAAAACCCTAGGTCCGCTATGAGGAGTCGAAACAAGCCGGTGATGGACCGCCTGCCCTGGGCTCGGGGGCTAACCAGCCATCGGCTCCATCTGACCCCGAAGTCTTGGAGCTTGATGAGGATCCGACGACAGAGCCCAACCCTCTGGCCGACTAGAGGGCGCCTTACCTCGACTACCTCCTTCACGAGGCGCTGCCGACAGACAAAACGAAGGCTTAGCGGTTAATGCATCGTGCCAAGTCCATTGTCTTTATTGAGGGCAAGCTCTACAGGCAAAGCCACACCAGGATCCTGCAACACTGCATCCCCATCGAACAAGGGAAGCGGTTGCTAAGCGACATCCATGGTGCGGTTTGTGGTCACCATGCTGCGCCTAGAACTCTGGTCGGAAACACGTTTCGGCAAGGCTTCTACTAGTCGACCGCAGTAGCTGACGCTGAACATATCGTGCACACCTATGAAGGGTGTCAATACTACTCTCGACAGACCCACCTACCGGCCCAAGCACTCCAAACGATCCCCATCATGTGGCCATCGTGGTCTAGGGGCTTGATCTGGTCGGACCTCTCAATAGGGCACCTGGGGGATATATGTACTTGCTTGTCGCCGTAGACAAGTTTACAAAGTGGATAGAGGCTCGACCGATCTCCGTGATCAAGTCTGAGCAAGTCGTGCTATTCTTCCTAGACATTGTCCATCGCTTTGGGGTCCCGAACTCTATCATCATGGACAACGGCACATAGTTCACCGGAAAGAAGTTCCTCTGATTCTGCGTTGAATACCACATCCACATCCATTGGGCCACTGTGGCGCACCCCTGCACGAACGAGCAGGTCAAACGCGCAAACGACATGGTCCTACATGGCCTCAAGCCTAGGATCTTCAACTAGTTGAACAAGTTTGGCGGACGATGGGTCGCCGAGCTTCCCGTGGTGCTCTGGAGCCTAAGGACGACCCCTAGCCAGGCCATTGGCTACACACCATTCTTCGTGGTCTATGGTTCCAAGGCTATCCTCTCGACCGACCTCGATTATGGAGCACCAAGGCTTAGGGCGTACGATGAACAGGGAGCCGAGGTGTCCGTTGAGGAAGCCATGGACCATGTAGATGAAGCGCGCGACGTCGCCCTCCTCTACTCGGCCAAGTACCAACAAGCGTTGCCTTGTACCATAGCCATCGAGTGTGGGATCGGGCCTTCGACGTCGGGGACCTGGTGCTCTGCCTCGTCTAGAGCAACAAGAACTACCACAAGCTCTCTCCATCATGGGAGGGACCGTACGTCATCGTGGAAATGCTCTGACTCGACACCTACAATATCAAGACCATCGACGGCGAAGTCTTCTTCAACGCCTAGAACATCGAACAGCTACGTCATTTTTACCCTTAATATACGCACACTTTCTCTTATCAGTTTCACTACCAACTCCTCGATCTTTAGTGACACCCGAACCCAGCAACAGCAAGGGGTCGGGCCTCACTCGGGGGCTAATAAGAGCATATCTATCCGGTAGACATTCTCTACGCCCGACCCTTTCTCATGTTGAGATCCAGAAACAAGGGTTGTAGAAATGAACGCTGAGTAAAACTGGTCGGACTGCAAGAAACCTACGCCCCAATGGCTACGACATTTTTGCTCACCAGCATGATCAGAGTTTTTTCCGCACCCCGAGCTTTTTAGCCTTAACTATGGAAAGAGTCGGTACGCGTCTAAGAGTATATCCACCTGGCAAACATTTTTTGTGCCCAACCCTCTCTCATGTTGAGACCTAGAAGCTAGGGTTGCAAAAACGAACGCTGAGTAAAACTGGTCGGACTGTAAGAAACCTATGCCCCAGCGGCTACGGCGTTTTTGCTCACCAGTGTGATCAGAGTTTGTTCACCCATACCCCGAGCTTTACGGCCTCAACTACGGAAAGGGTCGGAATGCACTAACCTTTTTATACAAAAAGGGGAGAAGGGCTAAAAAGTTGTTTGGCCATAACGATATTTAAGACCTTGTCCATTTATTACAAGTTCGCTACCTGGCTTATCTGCCTAACTAATTTCTTGGGCATGATGATCTCATCCTCTATCTCTGCTAGTAAGTCCTATGCCAGCGGGTCTCACAAGTCGATCGGACGGCTTGGCCGCTGCCGAGAGATGGGTAAGGAGCAATAGGATGCCCCATGCGGGTTATGCCGACTCCGTCACGAACGACGGGCCCGGATTACACTCGAACATGTCCGGCAAGAGCTCTCCGAACCCGTCACTTGAGCCATCAAGGTAAGTCCTATGCTAGCAGGTCACCCAAGTCGATCAGACAGCTCAGGCCGCTATCGAGAGACAGATCATCTCTAAGTGACACCCGACCCTAGCAACGACAAGAGGTCGGGCCTCACTCGAGGGCTGGCAAGAGTGTCTATTCGGTAGACATTCTCTATGCCCAACCCCATTCTCACGCTAAAACCTAAAGGTAAGGTGTGCAGAAACAAACGCTGCGTAAAACTGGTCTGACTGCAAGAAACCTATGCCCTAGCGACTACTGTGTTTTTGCTCACCAGCGTGATCAGAGTTTTTGTCCTCGCACCCCGAGCTTTAGCCTCCGCCTTCCCGGGAAGGGTTTAGAGGGGCCCACACGTGGAATCTCTATCGAGGAGAGGCCAGCAGGTAGCCCATGTCGATCGGATGGCTCAGGCCGTTGCCGAGAGATGGGTAGGGAGCAGCAGGATGCCCCATACGGGTTATGCCAACTTTGTCACGAACGATGGACCCAGATTTCACACGAACATATCCGGTAAGAGCTCCCCGAACCCATCGCTCGAGCCATTGAGGTAACTTTACCAACCCTCACTTTACTTCTCTAGTGCATGAGCATTCATTCATCCATTCTCATGCATGCATTCATTCATTCATCTCATGCATGATACATCCAAGCATCGCATATGCAATTATTGCATCACAACGCTTCACATCGCGTCACGAAGCGGTAGTCATCTCATTCGATATGAGCAGCGACCGACCGAGGTTCGAAGGCTGGCCCGCAAAGGGCTAGAGGCCACCTCGCGTCAAACAGATCTAGGGGAGAAAATGAAGATGAGCCACAGCGGCCTTTGCCCGACCCGCTCAGAAGCGGATAGGGTCATCTCGACCTTCTCGTTCGATCCTAACCTCGAGCCAAGCCCACAGAATCTCCATTGAGAGGAGGCCAGCGGGCCACCTGAGTCGGTCCCCAGAATGACTCGAGCATCTGCCGGGAGGCGGGTTAATGTGGCAGAACCACCTAATCTAATGCCTCCCAGGAGTACTCATCTTCCATTAGACACTAAGTACTCAAGGGAGGACACCAAATTGCGCGGTTTCGTCAAGCACACCCCTAGGGAGAACCCAAAAATCCACATTTTTCCATCAGGATCACAAATGAGAGAATAAAGCTTACAACATTCTTAAATCATTTCTTACATTACTTTTTATGCAACATCAGAGTATAACATTTACAATTGATAATAGCAGAATATGATCATGTTATCAGAGCTATGAACAATTTAATTTAACAGCAGAATATAAACATGTGATCAGAGTTACAGCGGAAATAAATATCTATTCATGACATGATGAAGCATTGATGTATAAACTATGACAACAGATTATAAAACTTTCATTTATAAAAACATTTAGTAAGAGTTATAAATAAAGACTATGATCGCAGCGTAAATGAATCCTCTCTGAGCCCACCAGGAGGAATCCACACACAATGGTCAGCTCTAGCATCCGCCTGTCACCAGCAACAGGGAGAAATAAAACCCTGAATACTCAATTGTACTCAGCAAGACTTACCCGATAGGAGAAAACAAAAGACTCTAGGTTATGTAAGGCTATCTAGCTTGTGGGATTATTGCATCTACAAGAAGCATTACTAAGCGTGCGACCTTATATTCAATTTTATTAGCAGTCAGCATTAGTTCATTAACTAACCATTCTATGTAAGCGTCTATGCTACTTTCAAGCAGGAGTTGAGCAAACAGTTCCATTTCACCACCTTTCATCTTTCAGTTCTAACTACGGTGCTAGAGTGTAGACAAGTCATACCGGATCACTAACGATTCGCGAATCAATGTGCCCAGCTGGGTACCCAAAACATACGCCCAACTTGTACCCCAGGCACAAGCAGGACCAATCCACTACCCTCATGTCACGGGGTCCAGGTCCCCGTCCAAACTTGGACTCCAATCCCCCGCCCCTGAGTCCCGGACTCAGTGCGGTGCTTGGACCTCCACCCAAAAACCACCCTGAAAGTCGGTCCGAAAAAAGTCGAAACCCATGACAAGAGAGTAACAAGTCTTCCCTGCGCCCATACACAAGTATGTGCTCAAGATAACATGTCTGTGACTTGCCTAGAGTCCAATGCAACGGCCGGTCCTTAACCGACACAGACAGGGAAAACAGTGTAACCAAGCTATACCCCATTGGCCGTAGGACACAACCTCTTACACCCACCAATACCCAAACCATATCCCTGCTTGGTCTCCATTTATCATTCATATATATATATTCCAAGTGATAAAAATATAGTAACAACAATAATATATTTCCTATCTCTCGTGAGTGACAAGAAATCACTCGGCTTCTATCGGAGTCTTGTAGCACAACAATCTACATGATCCTGTCATACTAGTAAGACTCATAGGATAAAGATATATATATGCAAGTGGGTTTCATTTAACTCCTTAAAACTTCATGCACAAACATAATATAAAGTGCAGAAAAGTAGGAGTTATGCACCGGGGCTTGCCTAGGTAAGATATATACCAAAAAGTTAGTATCTGCATCTTCAGATCATCCACCATCATCTAAATAGAAAGCCCATTGCATCATCTTTAGATTCCCACTCATCCTTCAATTGATCTGTTGATCCATCATCGTACCTATATGATATGCATTGATGCAAATGATGCAACAGATAATTAACAAGACAACAACAACTCTTAAATAGAGTACATACTATGAACTAACAAGCTAGCTCTAATGACTAACGTACTAATCTACGCGTCAATATCATCGAGAAAGGAGTCATTTCCCGACAAGTGCTTTAGTTATAAAATTCCAAGGTGTTTCCTTATTTTATTTACTATATATTCAAACTAGTGCTCATTTGCTATCTTAGTAATTTAATTTCTCTGCAGCTACAAAAATTATAGTGGACACCTAACCATATGATGAAGCTACCATAAAAATTTCATAGCATTCAAAGCAAGGAAACTAATTTAATTAATTACAACAACAATAGATTAATTTTGAAGGCAAATTATTTTGCACTAAAGCATATGATTTTATGTGTTCACTGTGTAGTACAATCAGTGTAGAGTCCCACAAAATTGAATTTGTCATTTTACACTTTTTATTTTATTTATTATGAATTTTTATAAGTTTCAGCCATTTTAAACAAAAACTAGAAAAAAGGGCACTTGGGGCCGGCTTCGGCCAGCTTGGCCCACGCTGGGCGGCCAAGAGGCCCAGGCACATGCGGCGTAGCCAGCCAGGCTGGCGGCCCACCGGCGCGCATACGACAGCGGCCCATGGCCGGCTGCCGCCCACGCGGCCAAGGCCCAGAGGAGACGCGCTAGTTCTACAGAAAGGACCCTGCAGTTGATGTAGACTAGGCCCGATCTTCCGAAAGGTATGATAGCGTCGATTGGTGGAGACTCGACGTTCACGATCTAGGCTTCGAACCAAGACTGATTCAGACCCCCGCAACCATTACACCACTGCTCCGTTGGTTATCAACCACGCGAACGCGATTGACCTCGTCGAGAAGGCTTTCCTGCAAGCGAATCGAGAACACAAGCAAGAACGAGATGAACGCAATCTAAAATTGCAAATAAATATGAGGCTTACGATAACGAGAAGGAGTTTAAGTCTTTATTCAAAAGGACTAATCGCCACAGGCGAACAAGATCAAGAACTGGGCCCCTAGTTCACAGCAAGCGGCCTTGGCGGCGACAGTTGCAGCAAAACGATGTCTGTTTCACGAGGAAATCAAGAACTAAATAAAACCCAAACCCTAAGGCGAGTGACGGCTGGTATTTATAGAGTCTTGGGCGTCACCCCCCTAGACGCGCCATCTAATGGGCCAAAACACGATACATGGTCCAACAGACTAAAATACGGTGTCGCAGCACTCTGATAGATTCTGGACGTTGACTTGTTTCGACGATTCCCATTGATTCCGAAGAGATTTTGACATGAAACCACTTGTATTGGATTCCTTATCCAATTAGCTTTCCATTCATATATGGATCATCGAAAATGGAGTCTGGATGCGTCCTGGGTGACCAGTTTAAGGCAAACTAGTCCTGGAACCCGAGATGGACTCGAACTTGATTTGGGCCTCCTTCTCACTTAGGACAACCTCGCTGATCTTCTTGGTCTCCACATGGTTCTTCAAGCATGGTCATATGTATGGAGGTCATATCCTCATCATCCTCCCTTTCTTAACAAAAAGCCGTCCTCGGCGTCGATTTTGTTTGAAGTCGATCCTACACAACATGAGGACAAACGAGGTTTCCAAAATAATAGGAATGGACAATGTTGTGAGAAAGAATATGACCACATATCCAGATTTGTAGCTTGTTTTGTCCTACAAATATGTAGTCTGCTCGATTGAAATACACACGATCTTTGCCAATATTATCCTGCAAAAGATTAGTACTAACAAGAAACATATGCTCCCTTTCTTTGGATCCCACTTGTGTTCGAAAAGCAAAACTAGAGGAATATGGCATAACAACAATGTTGATTTTACCGTCCTCTAGTTGATCATTACTTTGCACAACAAAAGGAGAATTCGGATTTGTACAAATGTAAACTCGTTGTATCAAATATTGTCGTTGGTTGTTATATTTGCCAAAAACATGATATGTATATCTAGAGAACCATGGCAAATCAGCATATGCATAAAGTTTCTCCTCTAAAGAACTAAGATTACACGGAACATCAAATTTAATGTAACCCAAAGTATTTCAAGAAGACAACAATTTTAGCTCATCAACTTCACTAGCATTATGAATAACAAGTCTATTATCAGCACAAGTGTTCGATTTCAGATCACATATAGCATGATCATTCTTCAATGATCGTATGGGTATAACATAAATATCATCATGCAAGTCATCTTCGTCACAAGGAACATCAAGCAAATCATCTTGTGACAAAGTTAAATCAAGCGAAGGCTCCACTAAAATTTGCTCTATCATAGCATGATTGGTGGAAAATTTTAGCACATCAAGAGAACTCTCACCTTCTGTGAATTTAGCATTGTCGGCATTACCTTTGCTCTCATGTTTAGCAGGAGTAATAGTTGATGGTTCTGAATTTTCATATGAGACTGTGAGCATCTCCTTTTCTGTCACGTCATCCTCGCTCTTTTGTACATTGTTCTACAAAAGGTTAGTCATAGTAGGAGGAATAACAAGAAATTGATCTAGTTTATGCACTTCATCATTTGAATTAATTACAAGAGATGGATTAACAAAATTTTCTCATAAGATGTTTCATATCATTCCAAGTTTGAGGTTTATCAGAAGGATCTAAAGACTCCCACCAAGATAAAGAAGAATGTCGCAAAACACTAGCTGCACTTTTTACCTTCCTCCCTGGACACATAAAGCGAGTAGCAAATATGTTATCGATGGCAATTTGCCACTCCATGTACTCATCAGCACCTATACCATCATAGGTCGGTGGATACGAACAACCTGTCATTGTTAGAAGACAGCAAAAGACAACATAAAAGCATTATCCCTACCAACTACTTAGGTTGTGGACAAGGAAAAACAAGGCACTCAACTCTCAAACGTCTTACCACGGTCTTACAAGTGTTCTAACCAAAACAACAGGTGGTGCAATCGGTCGGTAACTATGATACCGTTGTAGCATGAGTGTAACAGTTGCAAGGCGAACCTGTACTTGATTAGAAGAAAGTGGAGCTTGGACAGGCAAAATATAGTAGCAAGGAATAGCAATAATTTAATTCAGAAATTGCAAGATTGAAAAGTAGTCCCAAGCTAGTCTATGTCGCTGGCCTAAACTCGTTCTGGACCTAGTTCAAGCAAGCAATACAATACAACTCAGCAAAAGGACTCAAAAGGATGCAAGCATTTCTGAACTTTTTTTCACTTTCTTTTTCTCTCCTTTATTTTTTTCTCTCTTTTTTTAGGTGCGGCTTTTTTTCCTTCTTTTGGTTTTTGCACCTCTTTGCCTTTTTCTTTGTTTTATGTTTTTTTATCTCACAAAAGTGCCGCACATAAGAGATTAGACTTTAGATATTTCCACCGTGGAAGAAAAATACTTAACCGAGAAAGCCGTAGAAGGAATTGCTAGACAAAACAAACTCAATCACGCAACCCACTCCATGACTATTTCAGATCCAAAGAAAAACTAGAGATCAATCTGATGCAAGCCACACTAGAAAACAAGACTTGACACTAGACCAAGAACAAGATCAGAACACAACGAACACTAAGACGCGGCGAGGGATGACAGTTCAATAAAGCAAACTAAAATTAAAAAAAATTGCAAAGGCACAGCAGGGCTATAGGACTAGAGATATGTGGTGGTATATATTTTTTGGCTTTTTGTGGACTATAGGTAATGCAAAAACAATAACAATCTAAAGGGGAAAACAAAGTTATACCTAACGGACAACAAGGTCTCTGATACCAATTGATATAGACTAGGCCCGATCTTCCGAAATGTATGATAGCGTCAATTGGTGGAGCCTCGACGTTCATAATCTAGGCTTCGAACCAAGACTGATTCGGACCCCCGCAACCGTTACACCACTGCTCTGTTGGTTATCAACCATGCGAACGCGATTGACCTCGCCGAGAAGGCTTTCCTGCAAGCGAATCGAGAACACAAGCAAGAACGAGATGAACGCAATCTGAAATTGCAAATAAATATGAGGCTTATGATAAAAAGAAGGAGTTCAAGTCTTTATTCGAAAGGACTAATCGCCATAGGCGAACAAGATCAAGAACTGGGGCCCTGGTTCACAGCAAGCGGCCTTGGCCACGACAGTTGCAGCAAAACGATGTCTGTTTCACGAGCAAATCAAGAACTAAACAAAACTCAAACCCTAAAGAGAGCAATGGCTAGTATTTATAGAGTCTTGGGCGTCACCCCCCTAGACGCACCCCCTAAAGGGCCCAAACACGATACATGGTCCAACAGACCAAAATACGGTATCGCAGCACCGTGACAGATTCTGGACGTTGACTTGTTTCAACGATTCCTATTGATTCCGAAGAGCTTTTGACGTGAAACAACTTGGATTAGATTTCTTATCTAATTAGCTTTCCATCCATATGTGGATCATCAAAAACGGAGTCCGGATGCGTCCTGAGTGACCAGTTTAAGGCAGACTGGTCCTGAAACCCGAGATGGACTCGAACTTGATTTTGTCCTCCACCTTGGTGACTCGAACCGGATGAGCTTCGGGCCTCCTTCTCGCTTAGGACAACCTTGCTGATTTCCTTAGTCTCCACATGGTTCTTCAAGCATGGTCATATGTATGGAGGTCATGTCCTCTTCAGCAGTTTCACCAAACCGATCCGTGGTCCAGCCTACACTATTCATGTGAGTAACGTTAATACACCTAGAACCCTATATTAGTTTTTATCTACATCTTCTCACCTACTCCCTCCTTTGGTGAAGCAGAGGAGCACCGGTCGACGATCAATCCCGGTCGGAGAGGGCACGACGATGGTGGAAAGCCTGCCGATGAGTTGCACGGGAACCCGCGCTACCCCGGGCTAGCCACGGCAAGACCTGAGCCAGCCCACAGCAGCTTGCCCGCACGAGCCATGGTGGTGGGCACACTGGCTGCGGCGGCGCCGGCCAGGCGAGCGGTGGCAACGGCGCTCCTAGCGCGAGTTGCTGCGCAGCGGCGGCGCGTGTTCGCGAGGAGGAGGGCGCGGGGCGGGGCGGTGGCGGCCATGGCTTGGCGATGGACAAGGTGGCCAGGCGGCGTGCGCCGGTGGCAGCAACAGCGGCTGCTGCGGGGTGGGGCGTAGCGGGGCCAGGGAAGGAGCGTGGAAGGGGTGGCATGCGTTTGTGATGCGGCATGGCGATCGAGCACCCCCAGGTCCGACCGCAGCCGCCCGGCGACGATGGCGTGGTATGGCGGGGGCGCTGCAGCAGAGATGGAGTGGCATGGGGAGGTCGCCATGGGAGGAGCAGCAGGGAGCGACATGGGACAACGCGGGCTCAGCGCGCACGCGAGGGAGGGACCGGTGACATCGGCGCGCCAGCAAGGCAGCGGCGTCGGCAGTTGTCAACGGAGAGAGGGAGAGTGGACGAAGGCAAGGAAGAACAGGCGCGTGAGGGAGAGCGAGGATTCATGCGCGGCTCACGAACAACTTCTTAAGCGCCACGTGGAGCAGGACAGCACAGCACAGCGTGGCCGACAAAGGCACGTCGGTTAGTGCTCAAACACGTGCTCGCGGCAGGAGGTGACACGAGCAAGGGCGAGGTAGGTGGATCGCATGGCAGGACGGGCGCCATGTCTGTCCCATGACGCAGCCGACGCCATGGCTCGGCTCTACACACGGCACAACGGTAGAGCGGTAGTAGCGCAACGAGCTAGCAGCCAGCAGCCGGACAGCCCATGTGCGCGCATGCGTTCCACGCAGACACGCGCACGACGTCGCGACTCTAGGTGCGGTGACCACGGCCAAAAAGGGCCCTAACTGCGACTAAACGCAACTTAGCTAACTAAGACATTTTAATTAGTGCCTAAGATCAACACTAAGCAAATCGACCATTAAACCATTGCAAAGTACTCTCCATGGTGCAATCAACAGTGCCACAACATGAAGCTAGTGTTTAAGAAATTTAGCTAGAATTTAAATGCTAACACGTCATTGTCTATCGTCATCTTAGAAATTTGAAGGTTTAGGTTATAACTAACGGTCATTAGCACTTTTGTCTTAATTTAAAGAAGGTCTAAACCTTGTTAATCTCAACTTAACAAATATCCCATGCAATAATCCATACTTAATACTAACTCATAGGGGCTAAACGTTTAAGCAATATTTGATTATTTTGCTCTATATAATTCACCAAAAATGGCATCCAAACTATTACTCAGCTTCTAGTCGATTCAAGAAAATTCTAGTTTAAATTTTCGGATTCGATTCCTGAGCTATCAAATATACTATTCAACAACCTTTACTCACCAAAACAAAAATTGCATTCTCAACTACTAACTTGCACTTCAAATTTTATTTAAATTCTAAATACAAGTTATATTTTATTTTGTTTATAAAAATTGTTTTCATGCTCAATCCAACAGAACAAGCCATTCGCCATTTATTTGCTAGAATCGTTATCGGACATTTTAAATAATTTTACACACTAAGTGAATTAACTCAGATATTTAGTTAAGTCCATCAAAGTGAACCACCTAAGACTCACTCGTCGTTCCATCTGTGTTTTAAACTTTTAAACCCGAAAACTTGTTTTGCTAATTTCTTAGGCACTAACCTAGGTGCTAAGCAAGCTCGTAACACCAAAGGTGTTATAGTTAAGGAGCAGTGGAATGCCACATGAGGGCTATGCCGACCCCATCATGAACGAAAAACCCGGATTCCACTCGGACATGCCCGTTAGCGAGCTCACTGAGCGCGTCACTCGATCCATCGAGGCAAGTGATGTTAGCTCAACCCCTCTAGTTGCGGAAACCGTGAACAGGGTGACGATCACAAAGACGAGCCGACCCTCGATCGGACCCCCGCAACGCGCGGGGCTCGAGAAAAGTTGGACTCGCAAGGAGACCAAATGCGCGGTTGCAGAACAATAGGCTCAGATCTTAGGGAGGGGGTACTTGTGAAAAGTAAGAATAACGTTTCTAAAACAAGAGACGCTTTCTCCTACTAGTTTCGCTATCCTCTCCTCGATCATTAGTGACACCCGACCCCAGCAACGGCAAGGGGTCGGGCCTCACTCAGGGGCTGATAAGGGAATATATATAACCTTTCTGAAACAATCGCCATGCCCGACCCCTTCCTCACGTTAAAAAACCTAGTGGCAAGGTTTGCGGAAATGAACGACTGAGTAAGGCTGGCCGGACTGCAAAAACCTATGCTCTAGCGGCTACGGCGTTCTTGCTTACCAGCGTGATCAAAGTTTCCCGCCTACACCTCGAACTCTACGGTCTTAACAAACGGAAGGGTCGGAATGTGTTGACACCGTTTTTTGCACGTGCCAAAATGATCAGAGTGGGCTAATCGACAGGAGGAAAGTTACTGTATACGCTGATAGCCGATGAAAATCAGCTTGTAAAGATGGTTGCCGATGAATGGTGGTGATCGATGGAAAGGTTGATTTAGACTCGGGCGTTGCCGATAAGGTTGGAGATGTTAGTGTCGATGCCAATGAAGGAAGGCTTGAAACCTACTGCGATGAAACAGGAAGTATGCCGATGGAAAGGAGGTCGGTGAGAATTCCATCGTAATTGAGGCAGACAGGGAAATAGATAGGAGTTGATTTCCTTTTCTATATTTGTTAGAGTATGATTCATGTAAGAGTCACGTGTTTCCTTAGATATGGACTTGGTGTCCTAGTCGTATTTGGTTATGTCTCTTTAGATCAGGGTATAAATATAGATTGAGGGGCAATGTAATAAAGATCAATCAATATCAAAACCAATTTTTACTCCTATTTGCATCTACTTACTTTTCGGTGACTTCGTCAATTTGCATATTTTTTCCCTTTTTACGAGTTCTCATTGATTCGGCGAGTTGCATCGTTTCAGTGCGACCTTCGGTGATTCTCGAGTTCCGCGTGAGTACCTCTTGGCCGTGACTTCCGGGCGTATCGCTGTTGTCAGGACCAAAGTGCTCGTATCTTCATCCTTGTCGATTAACAGGTCAAATCGACTGACACGCTTTGGATATCGATTCGGGTATTAGCCCTTTGTGTTTGCAGATCCACTTTTGCATCAACACATCTTTTGGCACGCTCGGTGGGACCAATCAATCCGATCAATATGATTAATCCCAAGATCGATTCAGGGAACATTATCACGGTATCAGAAGAAGATCTTAAGGAAGAGCAGAGGCAGGCCATGGAAAAGGCTATAGAAGAATACAGGCAGCTTTATCTGAGATCGTTTAGCCTGAACAAGAGTGGACAAGTCATCTAGAAGCAAGATTTGCCGTTGCCTCGGTAGGTTACCTTTGATTCCAATCCTGGTAAACTTCAAAAGATGGTTAATTCTGCAGTAAATCATGCTTTGATTAATCATTCCAATGTGCTGTCCAATACTATTCATAATGCTGTGGTTCGAACTCTCAAAGAAGGACAAGCGTCACCGTATTACGTTGGGCTGCCTATCACCAACCGAGAGCCAACATCTCATCAATACTCCATCGGCTCCCTCGGCCGTTGTGGGTACAAAGTTACTTCTCCTCCAAAGATCGGCGGGCTTACCTAATATTCAATCTACACCGATACGATCGGATCCGGTACTACCGGGATGAGTTCACTTAATCTGAGATCTATTGGCATCGGCTATGTCGAGGCCTCGTGTCTCGTAATAGCCGATTCACGCTAATTGGTGGGGATATGGTATGCCTCCGAGTCATCTGCTTTCAATCTGGGGTTACCTCAAGTGTTTGATGCGATGAAAAAGCTCCTATACCATCGGGTTGTTTCACCGATGGCTCAAGTGCCTCAATATGCCACAAAGAACTCTTCAGTGCAACCAACTCCGGAGGTTTCCGGATGCCTTTGGTTCAAACACCCAATTCAAGTCCATCGGCAAGCTTCTCGCCGATGCAAAGAAAAAGCCCTCGCTATGAGTCAAACCGGGGTTCGATTCATGCCTCAAGTCGCTGGTTATAATTATCCAACAATGTCAACAAATTACCACCCATCGGTAAGTTTTGTACCGATGAGTTCTAATAATGGTTGGTCGGGATTTACACTGTTCAACATACGATTCAAAGAAAATCAAGAAGTTTGCGAGGATTCAACAAGGTCATATGCAAGCTGGTTTCGAGAATCAAGCATCGGCATCTCAAATTGATGAATCCTTTCTAGCGAGTTAATGGACCACAAGTAACGGCAAATATGCCGATTGTCGGAGATCGTGAGCCACAAAGATATGTGGAGGGATATCGGCCAGTACCTCCTGTAGAAATTCAGCCGGTTAAATCGGCAGGGAGGTCGATGCTTTTTTAGGCCGATAAGATAGCGAAATTATGAAGGATTAGTTTGGGATAAAGCCCAAGGTCAATACTTATTCTTATCGGACTCCATACCCTCCTGCATATGATTTAATTCCTCTCCCAAACCGGTACAAGGTACCAGATTTCACTAAATTCTCTTGGCAAGATGATACATCAACAATGGAACACGTCAATCGCTTCATTATTCAATGTGGAGAGACAATAGCAGAGATGAATTAAGAGTTCGATTATTTTCATCATCTTTATGCGGATCGGCATTTACATGGTTCATTTCATTACCACCAAATTCTATTATTACTTGGGCTGATCTAGAAAAACAATTTCATAAGTATTTCTTTCTTTGGAATCCATGAAAAAAGCTTACCGATTTAGTAAAATTGAGACAGCGTAATGATGAATCGGTAGAAAGCTTTGTGCAAAGGCTACGAGATGTAAAAAATAAGTGCTACAGCCTGGTGCTGAATGATCGGCAGCTTGCCGATCTGGCTTTCCAAGGGTTATTGCCACATCTTAAAGACAGATATGCTTCTCAGGAGTTTGAAAGCCTCAGTCATCTTGTGCAAAGGATCTCTGATCAAGATACTAGGGTTTTTGAACCTAAAAAGAATTGGAGTAAAAAAGTATCATTTGTTGAAGAAGTAGGAGATTCTGATTCTGATGAAGAACCAGTTATCGGCTTAGCTGAGTGGGTTAAGAATAAAAAGTCGATATCTTGTCCCTTTGGTCAGAAAGAGCCAGAAAAGTTTACCTTTGATATCACCAAGGCCGACAAGATATTTGATCTTCTGCTTCAAGAGGGCCAAATTAAGCTGTCACCTAATCATGTGATCCCATCGGCAGAAGAATTGAAGAAGATCTTGTACTACAAATGGCACAATGCAACTTCACACAGTACAAATGAGTGCAAGGTGTTCAGACAACAGTTACAATCGGCTATTGAATCTGGGAGAATTAAGTTTGGTACTTCCAAGGCCCAGAAGCCGATGAAAATTGATCAACACCCTTTTCCAGCAAATATGTTGGAGGCCAAAGGGAAGACCAAGGTATTGACGTCAGAGGCTGCTGAGAAAAAGGTATCAGTGGATCCCCAACATCGGATAACTACCGATGATGCAAAAAGTAAGGGTTTGCTGGGAGAAAGCAGTAGTTCCAAAAATCCTCCTCGACCTGGCATTATGATTACCCATCGAAGGCAGCAGGAGGGTTGGCGTCAGCGTAAGGACCAATATCGACAACAAAGAAGAAGAGAGACGTCGGGAAGAATGGTATCGGCATAAAGATCATTGGAGGTGCCCGTTTTCATCCATTCTTTGGGAAGAAGGTATTAAATTGCCAATCGCTGAAAATTGCCACGAGTGCAATGGTTATTATGGGGTCAATCGGTCGAAAAGGAGGTTTCAACTTGGCAATCGGGGTTTATTTATCAATGAGCCGATCAGAGGTAGAGCATCAGTGCATGATCGACTGGGGGGCAGACTTAGTGTACATGAGAGGCTTGGTAAACGCGCTGGATATTTTCCAAGGGATCAAGAGGAGCTTGAGGAGATGGCAAACGCAAGAGTTCCCGATGAAGAAATATTCTCTGGGGACCCTAATATACGCCGTGTAGAATCAATCGGGACCTGTTATCGGCGGTTTGGAAAACCAAGTTTCCTCGATGGTGCCCGAGGGTCCGACAAAGACACGAAAAAGGAGGATGCAACGTGAGCATCAGGAGGATTTATACCGAGAAGAAAATTCCTCCAATGAGAGGTCTGGTCATCAGCAGTGGTAGGTAAAACACAAAAATAAGGGTCCATCGGCGGATGTTAATATGGTATTCATGTTGCCGATGGAGTTTTTGGCACTATCTCGATAATGAGGAAGAAGTTGTTCTCTCGATCAAGTAGCTCGATTGACACTAGATCCAATGATGGTTGTTTTGAGAAACCTACCGATGACGAGACACGATCTTAAGGCTTTGTTTGTGAAAGGCGAGTTGATGGGCGACTTTGTATCTAAGATACTTATCGACGGAGGGGCTGTGATTAATATTATGCCTTATGTGATGTATCGGAAACTTGGTATGGGAGATCAAGACTAGACCAAAACCGATATGATGCTGAAGGATTTTGAAGGCAATGTATCACCGGCTAAAGGGGCAGTATGCGTTGAATTGACCATCGGCAGCAAAACCTTGCCGACGATGTTCTTCGTTATTAATGGCAAGGGTGCATATAATTTGCTTCTAGGGAGGGATTGGATTCATGCTAATTGTTGTGTTCCTTCTACAATGCATCAATGCCTCGTACAGTGGATTGGGGATAAGATTGAGGTTGTCCCTGATGATTCTTCTTATATTATCGCATCGGCAGAATTAGATACTTATGAGCAAACTAAATGCATATCAGGAGAAGTTTAGGAAAAAAAGTTCCTTAGAGTTGCTGATTATGAAATTCCACCGATCCAAGCAGTCGATTCTGAAGAAGAGTTTTAATGGATAGGTTTGCCGATGATGGAAAATTAGGTCAAGGGTTCACATCGGCAGATGATTTAGTAGAAGTAGATATTGGTGATGGCGATGGGCCAAGACCTACTTTTATTAGTGCTAAGTTAGATTCCAAGTGTAAGCAACAAATAACCGATTTGTTAAAAGAGTATAAAGATTGTTTTGCTTGGGATTATCTTGAGATGCTGGATTAGACCGATCGATAGTTGAACATCGGTTACCTATCAAATCTGGATTTCGCCACATCATCAGACCCGGTAGCAACGATGCAACCCTAATATACTTCTACGACATTAAGGCCAAAATAACTAAATTAATTGAGGCAAAGTTTATTCGGCGATTGTCGATATGCGAGTGGATCTCTAATGTGGTTTCGCTTTATAAGAAAAATGGAAAACTTCGTGTTTGTATTGATTTCAGAATCTCAACAAAGCCACACCGATGGATGGCTATCCAATGCCGATTGCTGATTTGTTGATTGATCTTTGCAATAGGACATCAAATTATCGACTTCATGGATGGTAATGCAGGTTACAATCAAATATTCATGGTGAAGAAGATATTCCCAAGACCGCTTTTAGATGTCCGAGTCATGTAGGGTTGTTTGAGTGGATAGTCATGACGTTTGGTTTGAAAAATGCCGGCGCTACTTATCAAAGAGCTATGAACTTTATTTTTCATGAATACATCGGCACATTAGTGGAGATCTACATTGATGATGTAGTGATTAAGTCTGGAGATATCACAAAACATCTAGCCGATCTCGAAAGATCTTGGAGTGCACAAGGAAGCATGGATTGAAGATGAATCCTAATAAATGTGCATTTGGTGTATCGGCAGTCAATTCTTGGGTTTTATGGTGCATCGGCGGGGCATCGAAATCAATGAGGAAGTCTATTGATGCAATTAACAAGGTGGTTGCTCCTCGCCAATAAAACTGAATTGCAATATTTGATCGGTAAGATTAATTTCATTAGAAGATTCATATCTAATCTGGCTTCGGGTAAGATCAAGGCTTTTAGTCCATTACTTAAATTGAAAGCCGATCGAGAATTTGTATGGGGAGCCGAGCGGCGATTAGCCCTAGATGAAATTAAGAAATATTTAACAAATCCTCCAATTACTAGTTCCACCTCAACACGGAAACCTTTCGAGTTGTATTTGTCAACCGATGATACCGTTATCGGTTCAGCTCTTATTCAAGAATTTGAAGGAAAGAATGTGTTATTTATTATTTGAGCGTAAAGATTAGTGGATCTTTGAGACAAGGTATTCGCCATCGAAAAATTATGTCGTGTTTATACTTTTCTTGTGTCAAATTAAGACATTATTTGTTATCTGTCAAATGTACGGTCATATGCAAAGACGACGTAGTCAAGTATATCTTTGTCGATGCCGATATTAAGTGGTAGAATCGGCAAGTGGATTTTAGCATTATCGAATTTGAACTACGTTACGAATCGACTAAAGGCGCTTAAGGGGCAAGTTATGGCTGATTTTGTCACTCGGCATTGTAATCTGATGGACTCTCTGGAGGTTGCTCCTTGGACATTTTTCTTCGATGGGTCCACATGTGGTGAAGGAGCGATATCGGCATTGTGTTGATTTCACCTCAAGGAAGGAAGTATGAGTTTTCATTGCCGATTGTTGCTACATCGACAAACAATCGGTTTGAATACCAAGCCTTGATAAAATGGTTAGAATTGCTTGAAGGAGATACGTCTTGATGTCTTTGTTGAAATCTTTAGTGATTCTATGCTAGTTATAAATCAATTGGCTGGGATTTATGAATGCCAAGTGAAGTTTTAATTTTGTATTATGAAAGATGTTTGCAATTGTTGAAAGGGTTTAGAGATTTTCGTCTTGAACATATTTCTCGACTGCATAATGAGGAGGCTAATCGACTAGCTCAGCATGCTTCAGGGTATCAGCCTATTCAGGAAGTGCTAACATCGGCAGTCGATACCGATGACTGGAGAAAGGAGATTGTCGATTATTTAAAGGATCCATATAAAAAGGTTGAAAGACGTATAAGGTTCCAAGCTACCAAGTATGTGCTCCTCGATGATGAATTATATTATCGAACTATAGATGGAGTTTTACTCAGATGTGTTAGCAGTGATGAATCGAAAAGTTTGATGGGTGAAATTCATGAAGGAGTATGTGGAGCGCATCAATCGGCTTTTAAGATGAAGTGGATGATCAGAAGGAATCAATACTATTGGCCGACTATTCTTGAAGATTGTTTTAAATATTTTAAAGGATGACAGGGGTGTCAAAAGTTTGGTAATATTCAAAGAGCGCTTGCATCGGCTATGAACCCTATAATTAAACCTTGGCCGTTCCGGGGATGGGCTATCGATCTCATCGGTCAGATTTATCCGCCATCGAGCAAAGGACATAAATTTATTCTGGTTGCTACCGATTATTTCACAAAATGGGTTGAGGCAATTCCTTTAAAAAAGGTGACATCGGCTAATATGATCGATTTTGTGAAAGAGCATATTGTTTACCGATTTGGTATTCCTCAAACTATCACTACCGATCAGGGTACTATGTTTACATCGGGAGAATTTGATGAGTTTGCTGTAGGTATGGGAATTAAAGTTTTAAATTCTTCTCCATATTATGCTTAAGCTAATGGTCAGGCTGAGGCTTCTAACAAATGGATCATCAAACTCATTAAGCGCAAAATTAAAGAAAATCCTAAGAGGTGGCACACAGTATTAAATGAAGCCTTGTGGTCATATCGGATGTCATGTCATGGTACAACCAAAGTAACGCCTTATCGGTTAGTATATGGACACGACGCAAAGATTGCCTTGGGAAATTAAAAGCGGCTCTAGGCGAATACGTTCTCAAAATCAGCTGACAGCCAATGATTATGATACTCTTATGAAGGATGAGTTGCAAGATGTGGCGGGTCATCGGTTAAGGGCTTTAGTTAGCATCGAAGAAAATAAGAAAAGAGTAGCCAGATGGTATGACAAGAAGGTGAAGGTAAAGGAGTTTGCCGATGGAGATCTGGTCTGGAAATTGATTTTACCGATTGGGACTAAAAGTTCAAAGTTTGGAAAGTGGTCTCCTAATTGGGAAGGTCCATATCGGATAAATCGATGCATTCACAACGCATATATTCTAGAAACCCTCGAAGGGGTTGTGTTTCCTAGAGCATTAAATGGAAAATATTTAAAGAAATATTACCCTAGTATCTGGATGGATGCATAAAAGTAGAAGTGCCGATAACAGTCCTATCGGCTAAAATTATACAAGGATGTCAATGTCTCATAAAGTGCCAATGCAATAGACAAGATTTACAAGTTTAACAAGGATTGGATAGCCAATATCGCACGCAGGCGAATCTGGTTGGCTTCCTTCATTTCTTTGATGTCTTCATCGGCAGCACCCTCCACAGGCTTGAGTTTTTTCTTCATGGCCAAGGCTTTGCGAGCCTGGATGTCTCTTTCTTGCTGAAGGGCCTTGATGGCATCGGGTAGCTGGCTTTCTTCTTGTTGGGCATGAGTTAAGGCTGCCTCGACTTCTTTCAATTCAGCCAATAGAGCCATCCTCTTTGCCGATAAATCTAAGATTTTCTGCTTAAGTTCAGCGCCCGAAGTCTGCAAGTTGCCGATGCCCTTGTGCTTCTCATCGGCAATCTGTTTCAGGTGTAGCATCTCTTCTTTGAGTTGAGCCTGAGCTGCTCTATCGGCAATGCGTTGAGCAGCCCGTTGATATTGCAGTTGGTGGCTTTCTAAATGGGCTGCTGGGAAGAGTGCTTCTTCAACATCGGCAGGGACCTGGCCACGGATTGTTTTGAAAATTGCCTTTGCGGGGTCCGAGTCATCTACCAGTTGGGCGGTATCCTGCTGTAACAAGTCTAGGAGAGCTTCCAACTTGGACTTAATTTCTACCGATATTGTTCCCAGTGCAAGGAAAGAACTTGTTTCCTCTCCATCATCGTCAGAAACGTCAATGGCAAAGGAAAATAGGCTGTTTGGGGAGTCTTGTTCCTGAGAAAAAGAAAAAGAGGTCAGTTAGGATAAGTATGAATATTATAAATCGACTAGGTCAATCGGCTTACCTGTTTCAAGGCAATTTCCTGTACTTGGCTGGAGGAATCAGCCTGGAGTATGCCGTGTGGAGGATCGGCTGAGCTTGTCGATGGGATATCCTCTGTGGCCTCATTGGTGGTTGGCCCTTGGGGTATGATGACCGATGGTATGTCTTGTACAGGAGGATTAACTGCTTGCTCAGTTGCATCGACTGATTCTGGCCGGCTTGCAGACGTTGGGGCAGATGTGGGGATCGGCATGGACTTCTGTCGTTTTGGTTGTGCCTCGACATCTGTTAAGGCTTTGCGCTTTGCTTGGGCCTCAGCAACGGTTGGCTGGGGGCCATCGGCACTTGTTGGTTGTGGAACTTGAACATCTAGTACGCTTGCCAATGTACCAATTTGTTGCTGCAAAACAAGTGTAAGGTATGATATTTAACAGATAAAATGTAAAATCAAAGGAATACCTCTAAAGGTTTGTCAGAGGTAGTGGTGCTTGATGTCGGAGGAATTGCCGATGACAATCCAGCAGCGGCTCTTACACCCTGATGATTAATGTTAATACAGTTTGTGATCGGCATGAGTAGAAATAAACAGGGTTGTTACCTTGAATGCCTTGATCAGGGTTGTAGCAGCAGCCAATGGAGTGGCCCTAGCTGTAGCCAATTTGGACTTGGAGGTGATGGTCTTGGCACGGGTCTTCTGGTGAGTCAAAGCAGCTAAGGTGGGGGCGTTGTAGCCGATCGGTGATATCGAGGAAACAGGCCGAAGATCGAAGGGTTTCCCACTTTTGCTCATAGATGGTGCTGGGTTGTTAACCTGTCACGAGAAAGTTAGTTACCGATATATGAAAGGAAAAAGCAGAAGGGAGTTAAAAGAAACTTACTGCATCATCGGGAATGGCGTATTCAGGGTCGATCATGTGCTGATATGTGTGAGCAGATGTTGCAAACAGTTGTTCCCTCCACTCTCGCCACCATTGCTTATATGATTCGGTGATGAAAGATGCTGGTGTCCAGATGGATAGATCGACATCTGTAGTATCGGCATCGGGGGAGAGTCGTACTACCCTGCTCCAATTTGTTCCGCAGGTGATTGTTTCTCTAGGTTTGATCACATCGGCAAAACAAAGTTTGATTGGCAGTTGCCCAAAAGCCAATTGACGGGATACTGCCGATGGATTGTAAAATTCATACGTGATATTGGTGTTTTTCCCGCTACCGAATGTGTTCACTGGGATTGCCCTGGGAGTAATGATGGCCATCATGAGTTCATTATCCTGATTCAGAGTGTCATCGGCAAAGTTGAAAAGAAGGGGGAATCTGTTTTCTTCGTCAAAATAAGGTACCCAGGCCCTATGATCACGAGAAAGACCATTGTAGAAGCTTTGGAAGAATCTGCCGATCTGGTCTTCAATGGCCTCTGTTCCAGGGAGGACAATTATGGCTTCACCAAAATGGAGGGGTGAGCGTGTTGCTGATTCCTCATCCCCAAGCACGTGGTCTTCAGCATTTTCTCGTGGGAATTGTTGGGCAAAGAAGTCCCATTGCAAACATTTGTGCATATGGGCATTCAGCCACATGTTGATAAACCACCATGGGCCTCCTAAGTTGCCGATGGGTTCGCCAAGCAAAAGTTTCTAAGACACTTGATGAAGAAGATGATAAGTGGAGCTCAGAAGGTATCGGCCAAGAGGGAACCTTACACCATTGGCCAAGAGTTCAGCCGCAGGGAGGAAGGCGTTGGTTGGTCCTACTGATCGACCACAGAAGATAAATTTTTCTAACCACATATTCAAGAATGTGGCATGTTCCCTCTGGTTAACTGTCCCGGTCCTCTGGCATTCTTGAATATATCCCGTCCAACCGCCGATATTGCGGGTATTCACCCTATATTCGGATTTTCTGCCATAGATGGAGCCTTCATCGGCAGTTGAAATGTCCAAGCCAGTGAGCATGTTGACATCGGCAAGTGTGGGAGTAGCTGGGCCATGTCCAAACATAAAAGTGTTTGTTGTGTCTGACCAGAAGTAAGCAGCTGCAATCATCATTGACTCATTCTTTTGCATATCGACAATGGATAGCCTAATGCATTGGTCTAGCTTCCGTTCTACCCAGTGTACTTGCATCGACTTGTTGACCCTCATGTACCAATCTTTCCACCCTTTGGTGGTTTTGGGCCAAGATCGGAATGTATCTTTCCATAAATTCAGAGAGAAATTTTGGACTCTAAAAGGGATTCTGTTAACCTCTGCATTAATCAGATCAGTTGGATCTGGGTTGCCCATTGGTCCTAGGCATTGGAAATGCGGCTGATCGGTTGGAATAACTAATTTGTTGCGAAGTTCCTAAGTTTAGAGGATCCGAAAACAAAGAAAAAAGAAAAATTACCAATCGTATGAACTGGCAAAGACCGGAGGAATCGAGGTAAAAATAACGAAGTGGAATGAACCGCAGGGACGTCGAAGTTGATTGCCATTATCTTGAGGTAGATGGGGGCACGAAATGGAGATTTGAGGTTGACGCCGGAGAAAAGTTCTTGTTGGTTGAGGTCGCATGAGATTGTTCATCCAGAGTCGCCGCCAGAAAGAGAGAATGCCAAAGATTGGAGTCCGAGGGTAGAAGACGAGCGTTAGGAGAAATCTATTTATAAGCCGCTTGGAGTAGGGGTATTCGGACTTATCTCTATGCCACGCATGTGTGGGTCGAGGTGGTTCGGATGGATATGGTAACTGTTCGCATACGATAATCAAGGGATTGTACGAGATGATTTGATGGCAAGTAATCATGACTTGGAAGAGATCTTGATGCAGGATATTTTAATTCGAAAATGGTGGCATTATTATGTTAGGATCTTGCCGATGGATTATTGTTTTGGTATCTTAACCATAATCAGGGCAAAAGTGGTTGGAAATTGTGCGATATTTACTGAGGTGCGTGAATCAGGACTATATTTGATTAGATTTGATAACAGATCAAGTTTTGGCTTGGAGGATGAGTTACGGTAATTGGGCGAAGGCAAACGTTATCTGGAGTAAATTTCGGAGCATTAATGGTTTTATACTCTGAAATTGGGGGGCATGTGTTGACACCGTTTTTTGCACGTGTCAAAATGATCAGAGTGGGCTAATCGGCGGGAGAAAGTTTCAGATATCTGCCGACGGTAGATGAAAATCACTTTGTAAAGATGGTTGCCGATGAATGGTGGTGATCGATGGAAAGGTTGATTTAGACTCGGGCGTTGCCGATAAGGTTGGAGATGTTAGTGTTGATGCCGATGAAGGAAGGCTTGAAAACTACTGCCAATGAAACAGGAAGTATGCCGATGGAAAGGAGGCCGGTGAGAATTCCATCGTAATTGAGGCGGACAGAAAATAGATAGAAGTTGATTTCTTTTTCTATATTTGTTAGAGTATGATTCATGTAAGAGTCACGTGTTTCCTTAGATATTGACTTGGTGTCCTAGTCATATTTGGTTGTCTCTTTAGATCAGGGTATAAATATAGATTGAGGGGCAATGTAATAGAGATCAATCAATATCAAAACCAATTTTTACTCCTATTTGCATCTACTTACTTTTCGGTGACTTCGTCAATTTGCATATTTTTTTCCTTTTTATGAGTTCTCATTGATTCGGTGAGTTGCATCGTTTCAGTGCGACCTTCGGCGATTCTCGAGTTCCACGTGAGTACCTCTTGGTCGTGACTTCCGGGCGTATCACTGTTGTCAGGACCAAAGTGCTCGTATCTTCATCCTTGTCGATTAACAGGTCAAATCGACTGGCACGCTTTGGATATCGATTCGGGTATTAGCCCTTTGTTTTTGCAGATCCACTTTTGCATCAACAGAATGCATTAACCTCTTTTCACATATAAAAGGGAGAAAAAACAAATTTGTTCACACCGAAATAAGAGAACAGACTTGTTCGAACAAAACACAAAGGGTCAGAACTTGTCCGATTATTACAAAAATGATCGCCCGACCTATTTCACAAACTAGCCCTTCCAGGGGAGAACTATGCCTTCTATCCTATCCGCCAGATCATGCGAAAGGGGAGCCACCGCCGTTTCCATCTCCTCTAGCTCGTGGACTTCATAACCGGGTGCGTAGCCATGGCTCATCGCCTCCAGAGCGATGCTGTCCCCATAATGAGAACGACCAATCACGAAGGACTGATTGATCCCAACATGAAGCGCATTCCTCTCGAGCTGGCGCACCCGAGCTGTGATCTCAACGGCACAGGCCACGAGCAAGCTGGTCCCCTTCGACTGTACCACCTCAAGGTCATCGCAGACCACACCGAGGGTGGTGCTCCGGATACCGAGCTCATCAATCTCTGCCTCAAGATTCCTCCTCATCTCAGCAAGATATACAGCCAGCTCAGCAGAAACGCTCTCGGCCTCCAGCCTCCGGGTCATCGTGCTTTCGAGCTCATCCTAGAGGGAGCCGACCCTCTGCTACACATCGTTGCTCTCTTGGTAGACCTGGTCACGCTCTCAGAAAGCCTGGTCACGCTCCTCACAAGCCGCGCCGTGTTTCGAGAGGAGCCTCTCAGCGGTTTGGATCAGTTCATCCCACTCCTTGCGCAACTGAGCGGCCACCGTGGCATCCAGGCTTGCCCTCTTCTCCAGGGCCACGAGTTTCTCCTTGGCCCCCAGCTTCAGATCCCTTTCCTTCTCAACCTTGCCCAGAAGGTCAAGGATCCGCTGGTGGGTCTCGGCGTCCTTCTGGAGCAACTCATCCCGCTCCTTCCTGACCCTGGCGGCTTCTTCGTCATCCTTTCATGACCTCGTCGATAGGGACTCGAACGCCTTCTCAGCCTCATCAGCATCCCGACGGGCCTCGGTCACCCACGACTAAAGATTGCTCGCCTCCTTAGCGAGGGGGGTCAGCTTAGCCACCCTCTGTTGGGCGGCAACAAGCTGAGCTGTCACCTCCCCATGTAGCCATGCCTCCTCGATGAGGTGGTCCTAGGCTTCCTTCTATTGACAAAGGAACTGAGATTTCCCCAGCTACGATCTATAAGGGACTGTAGAAAGATGATGGTCAGGATACAAAAAGTATATAAAGGAAGATAAGGGCAAGAAGTAGGACCAAGCAATACCCGACCAGAGGGAACAACGACGTCATGCAATGCGCCCATGGTGTGGTCCAGGGCCTCGAGCACGGACATGATCCCTATGTCGAGGCTCTCCCGCTCCATGTTCTCTGCGGTGGCGTCCAGGGTAAAAAGCGCCGACGTCGGATCCTATGGATCCACCCACTGGCGTAGGGACTCGCCCCGCATGGCGAGTCGCTACCCACTGACGTCAGGGCCAGGGATGACTCCCCGCCAGCTCCAAGTGCCACCAACCCCTGTCGTCGTGACATCCCCACTAGGATGACCCCTCCGGCGATGGAAGGGGTCAGCGGTGCGAACGCCAACCTTCTCTCCCAGCACCACGACTCTCGGGGACCACTTGGCCGCGCCTCCCTCCATTCAGCCCATGCCAGGCGCCATCGCTTGGACCACCAATGGCACGGGTCGCGTCGGTGCCTTAGGCGCCGCGGTGGTTGCGTCCGGCTGTGACCCATATGCCACGGCTGCCGACACCTCAACCAACGTTGGCGGGGTCATGACCGGCTATGCCACGGCCACCACGGTCGGCACCACAAGCGTGTTTGGTAGACCCATTCGTCCCGCCGCCGGCAGCGCTATCACGGCCATCACAGGGGGCTCCGCGACCTCCGAAGGCGCCCCTTAAATGCCCAAGTTCGCCTATCCCACCAAGGGCATACGTGCCACCGTGGGTAGTGCCTGACCAGCCGGCGATGCATTCACACTGGCACCGCTCCCGCCCGAAACGGGCGCGACACCAGCCGATGGTTGCCGCCTCGATTGGAGGGCGATGCTCTTCTTCGGTGCTAGGGCCAAAGGATTCCACTGCCTGCCGACGTTGTAAGGGACAAAAAACATAAGTCGTGATGCAATCCGACTAAAACAGGAAAAAATAGAGGAATTGATAACTCACCTCAGCGCCATCGGGCGACAGATGCGTTTTGGGGGCGAACCCCCCGACCTTTGCTCTGCCTTGTCAGAACGAGGCCATTTCAAGCTTACACGTAGCTCCTGGGTAGAGGGGCTCGCCCCTGGTAGCTCCTGGGAAACACTGGTGAAACGCCTCGCTCCCCTTGGCTCTTCGGGCGCAACGGCAGAGCCGCCTGCCTCTGTTGGCTCCTAGGGCAGGCCGACGGTATGTCCCGCCCCCACTGGCTCCCCTGACGTGCCCTACCCTTCATGGAACAGGAAGGGTCCCAACGCCTACAAGGATGAACCGACAACTATCAGCACATCCCCGTTCTCCAGGTTGTCCCACTCGATATCGTCGGCTACCGATTTTATTTCCTCCATCACCTCGTCGTCGTCACCATCGTCGTCGTCGTCATCATCGTCGATGTCCTACCCTCGTTCTCGTGCCTACAACTTCCACTGCTTCTTCCTCTTCTTGTCCTCCTTTGCCTTCCTCAGTCGCTCGCCCTCGGCGCGATTTACCGTCCTCACGGCCGAATCCCTCAGCAACGGCACCGGGTGATCCATGAGGATGAGGTCCCTCGGCTGGTCCCGCCCCTCTCAAAGTTAGTATCATGCGGTCAGGAAATCAATTGAAGAGAAGGCAAGAGCTAGGAAAACTTACAAAGATGATGTAGTCTGGCTCCGGTCGCATCGGAGGATGCCCCGACACCGGGTAGACGAAGTCGAGGGCGGCACCCACGTCGTCCCACAAAGGGTCCATCGCCTCCTTGATGCGTTGTGCGATCTCAGAGTTGGGGAGAATTCCCTCAGCAAGCGCCGTTCCATCGAACGATGCGTCGGGCGCCATCGTGTATAGCGGGAGTGCGCATCATCAACGGCACCACCCTCCTCACGTGGTAAGCCCCGATGACGCCTGACCCCTTTAGGCCATTCTCCTTTAAGATGTGGATAGCAGCGATGTTGTCTCGGATCTTCTTCTTGTCCTTCTCCGGGATGCCCCACTTCCTCCACTGTGATCAGGCGCCCGATGAACTCCGATAGAGGGGCAGCGGTGTCATTCTTGAGGTAGAACCACTATAAGTGCCATCCCTTATTGGACGTCAAGAGCCGCATGGACGGGTACTCGCCAACCCGATTGTTCCAAAGTTGGATGCCGGCGCACCCCATCGGCATGTGCAGCTCCTGCCTGCCGCTTTTCTCCCTCTTCCTCTAGTGGTTGAGGGTGAAGAAATGCCTCCACAAGTCGAAGTGGGGCTGATCCCCAGCAATCCCTCGCACAGCGCGATAAACGCCGCCATGTGCTGGATCCCGTTGGGATTGAGATGCTGCAGCTCAATCTTGTAGTAGTCCAGGAGACCCAAAGAAATTTGTGGGTGGGGGTCGTGAGCCCACGCTCGTGGAAGTGGGCGAACGACACCACGTAGCCGTCGGGCGGCGATGGCAAATCCTCATCGCCGGGCAGCAACCACTCTTCTTCTGAGGTCTGCGTGCGGAGAAGACCGTGATGGACGAGGCCCTCCATGCGTTGGAAGGTGATGTCGGAATGGCACCATGGATCCATTGGAGGTGGGGCAGGATGGATGCGGGCTCAACGGCGGCGAAGATGCGAAGGCAGGAAACCTAAGCGTTGGTGGCGGCGGCGTGGCTGCGGAGGTAGGGATGCAGGCGTGCGTATGAAACACGGAGGGCTAGCCCTTTTGTTTTATAGGGGCGATGGGTGTGAGGAAACCAACCGTCTGCCTAGATCTCCGCGCCTACCATGACCTGTCACCATGACTCATTGCGGGGCGTGCGCACGCAGCCTATAGCCGTCCCCTCTGAAAACTCGCTGGACGTTTTGCCTCCCCGAACGGGCCACGACCCGTCACAGGTGAAAGCTCTAGTTTGGTTTTGGTGAATTGATGAAACCCTAAGTGCTAACCTAGTTTATCAAAGTGGTCATGAGATAGGTAGCACATTCAAAGTGGTGAAGCAAATGAAGATCATGACAAGATGATGGTGATGGCATAGTGATGATAAGTGCTTGGACTTGAAAAAAAGAAAGAGAAAAATAAAAGATTCAAGGCAAAGGTATAAGTGGTAGGAGCCATTTTGTTTCGGTGATCAAGACACTTAGCGAGTGTGATCACATTTAGGTTTGATAGTTGTACTATTAAGAGGGGTGAAACTCGTATCGAAATACGGTTATCAAAGTGCCACTAGATGCTCTAACTCATTGCATATGCATTTAGGATCTAGTGGAGTGCTAACACCCTTGAAAATGTTTGTGAAAATATGCTAACATACATGCACAAAGGTGATACACATTGTGTTTAGCACTTTGGGAGCAAGGGTTCAAAACTTCACCGGCGAACAGTCCGACGGTGCCATCGATGCCCTGTATAGAAAAGACAGGGTTTCACAGAGTGCACCGGACGCTGGTCACACAGTGACCGAACTCTGACCCTACGTCCGGTCAGTAGCAGCAGTGAGTGCGCGTTCTCGGTCTCGTGACCGGATGCTAGCGCAAAGAGTGACCATACACTCAGGGCCTACGTCCGGTCAGTGTTGACGTACGCTGATGTGGTAGCGTGAGGAACAGCAGTGATGCGTGGCAGTTGGAGAATGATCGAACTCTGGTGCTACGTTCGGTCGTACAGGAGCGGATGCGTCCGGTCACAAAATAGAGGTTCGGGGAGCTCTCTAGAAATGACTGGACTCTGGATGGTCTACGTCCGGTCGCTTATAATTGGACACGTCCGGTCACAAATGGAACCTTACTAGAAACGACCGGACTCCAGTGTTGGAGCGTTCGGTCATAACTTAAGTGCACTGATGACCATTGAGATCGGGCGATCAACATTTGAAGCAGGGGATACGTGGCGAAAATCTGAGGACCGGACGCTGGGGTCCTACATCCGGTCAATTCGACCGGCACGTCCAGTCGCCCTGATTTCTCAGTGAACAGAGAGACAACAGCTCTATACGAGGGGGCTCTCTATTTAAGCCCCATGGCCGGCTCTAGCTCACTCTCTTGGCCATTTGCATTGACATAGCAACCTTGTAAGCTTAGCCAAAGCCCTCCCACTCATCTCCATCATTGATTCATCATCTTTGTGAGATTGGGAGTGAATCCAAGTGCATTGCTTGAGTATTTGCATCTAGAGGCACTTGGTGTTCGTGTTTCACTGTGGGATTCGCTTATTACTCTTGATGGTTGCCGCCACCTAGACGGCTTGGAGTAGCGAGGATCATCGAGCGGAGGTTGGTGATTGTCTCTGGCTCCGATCGTGGTGATTGTGAGGGGTTCTTGACCTTTCCCCGGCGGAGAGCAAAAAGGTACTCTAGTAAATTTCTCGTGGCTTGTGTGATCCTCATCTTGTGTTGGTTGTGCGGCACCCTATTGAGGGTTTGGCGTGTGATGCCAATTAGCGCGTGAACCTCCAAGTGAGTGTATCGCCACAACGAGGACTAGCTTGCCGGCAAGCAAGTGAACCTCAGTAAAAAATCATTGTGTCATCATTTGATTCCGAGGTGATTGGCATTCATTGGTCTTCATTGGTATTCATTCTTGTGATTGATTGGTCCATTCCTCGACTTGGTGGTATAACCATCTTGCTCTCTCTCTCTTTACATTACCGCAAACTAGTTATCAAGCTCTTTAGTGTAGCTAGTCGTGAGAGCTTGTTAGTTTGGTTAGTGTGGCTCTTTAGTTAGCCTTTGAGAGCATACTAACTTAGTATAGTGACATAGCCATTGTGTGGATAGAGACTATAGAAACTAGAATTGTGATAGGTGGCTTGCAATTTTAGTAGGCTAGCGCAACACTTGCTTCGCCTCATAATTGTCTAACCGGTTTGCTAAGTGTTGTTGTAGAAATTTTTAATAGGCTATTCACCCCCCTCTAGCCATTAGGACCTTTCAAGAGGTAAAAGGGATACAGAGCTAAAAAGGCTCCTACGGCCCGTCTAGGCCCAGGAGTTCGAAGGTTGGCCCACCAACAGGTTCGACAACCGCTCCGGACAACTTAAGAGTGCGGGGTGGAAAGGGATGGGCCCGCTAGCATCTAGAACCCGGGCGCATGAGCGCTGCGGGCATCTCGGCCCACGTTCGAGTCTCGGCCAGATATGATCTATGGTTTTTCCTCGAAGAAAGGCAGAGAGCCCTCGGGACCGGTCGAACGGACCCAAGAACTATATGGATTGACCGCTGAGAATCTAGAGTCGGTCACCAGTTGACCCAAGCCAGACCCCAACGAACGGGATGCCGGGGCCCCATTCGGACTAGCCCACTAACAGCTCACCGAGCGCCATGATTCGTCCATAAAGGAAAATCATGGCACGGCTCAGCCCCTCTGTTTTTTTGAAAAAATGCTTGAGGGAAAATGATCACAAAGATGAGTCGACCCTCGACCGGACCCCTGCTACGGGTGGGGGCTCGAGGAAAGTTGGACTCGCAAGGAGACCGAATGCGCGGTCGTAGAATAACAGACTCCCATAGGGGTCGGAATTAGGAAAGATCTTTTCCGACCCACCAAATCTCACAGCTATACCCCCGAGGGGTCCGATCTCGATGAAAGGGAATCATCGTCCCCAGGTCACGCCGTGGGCGACAAAAGAAGACCCTCAGAGTCCTCCCATTCGAAAAAGCCTCCGAAGGAGTATTCTACTCCTCCGTAGGCTCGGGGGCTACTTTTGGGGACCAATACTAGGGTACCCGAAGAGGAGGAGCTAATGACCATCAACATCGATTCATCCGAGCAGTCAAGAGCAAGACTACATCTCCAACCGACCCCCAGGTACACGGGCTCCGCCTCACCCAACCTCTGGTTCCGGGCTCCGTCTCGCCCGACCCTGAGGCCGCGGAGGGCGGGCTCCGCCTCGCGCGAGCCCAAGGCGCGTGCTCCGCCTCGCCCGGCCTCTAGGGGAGGGCTCTGCCTCGCCCGACCCCGAGGCCGCGGGCTCCGCCTTGCCCGATGGGGTCCTATACCGTCGCCAACCACTCCAGGTCCAGGCGTATAGGCCTGGGTCAAAACTCTGACACCAAGGAAGAGACCAGCACGCCCTGATGCAACCCATGGCCGTGATGGGCCATACCTGAGGGTTCACATCAAGAACAGCGATGGGCGTGCTGATGCTGTTCTGCCTAACCATCGTACGAACGCTGACAGGCGCGTCAGTTCATCACGACGTCCGCCGGGACAGAATGGAACGCCATGACCGGCAGACGACGCCTGCGCGTGGCGCCAGTGATGGATAGGACCACGACGTGGAGCTGCCCCTGTTGACAACTATAGGGTCGGCAGGACCCACATGAAGGAGAAGGACCCGGCGATCCTGAAGGACTTCTTCTCCCTCTGATTCTTCTATTTTCCTCCGCTGTAACCCGTGCTTTCCCTTGGCCTATAAAAGGGAAAGCAGGGCATCCCATGGAGGGGATGGACCCATCGAGGACCGATCGAATCACCCTGAATCGATCAGAACACGAGATAAACACACAAGAACATGACACAAACACACGGCTGAGCAGCGATCGAGCTCTCAGCACCCGTTCACTCTTTCCACCAGAGACTTGGGATCCTTTCCCTTCCCTCTCTCACCCGTTTGTACCCCTACTACTAACTTGCAGTGCTAGTAACACGAGCAGCAGCAACGAATTGGATATAGGGACTTTCTGCCCGAACCAGTATAAACCTCGTGTCCTCTAAGCACACCATCCAAGCCAGACGTGCAATATTAGAAATTTACTCGTTGGTGGTAACTCGAAACACCGACACCATTTATGATGTGGGTTTCAAGCAGGTTGCAACTCTTGTGAAGTTGAAACGGATAAATGGCATCCATGAAGATTGGAAGCTCAAGTGATTTAAAATCGATTTTTCTTAAGTGTATCGGTATGGCGTACTATCAATAGGGATGTAATATGATGATATTTAACTAGTCTAGAGTGCTTAAGTCAACCCATGTGAGATGTGAGTGAGAGCTTTTCATGGGAACTAACTTTGAGTGTAATGTGACAGGTCATGCCAGACCAGTCTGATCATGGATCATAGGTGTTGTAGTTTGGTTTCTCAGATTTTGCGCACTTCGAAAGTTGGCTTTGTCGTCCAAAGTTCCCATGATTAGGAATTCCGAAGTACATTGAAAGTATTGACGTTTGCGCACGGGTTTTGAACTAACAATTAGCTTGACTTTACTTGTCAGATCATATCAGACTAGTCTGGTATATACTGACGCAACCCAACGCCTAGTTTTTGAGTTAGGTTATTTATACACTCGGCCCTCCCTTTGAGGGATGTTGATTCTGATGCCTGCTAGAGCCATTCTAAGCCTTGTGACACATTCCCCACATGATCTCTTTGTGAGATTAATACTTAGTGCAAAATCCAAGTGGTGGGTTGAGTGAGATTCAAAATTATGTGCAAAAGAGAGCAAGCCAAAACTTGAACACTTGTCGCAATCAAAGATCTCATGAAAGCATTTATTACTATTGAAGATCAAGTCTCCTAGACAGTTAGGAATCACCGGCGACCACACAAGGCTGTGGAGTACCACAGCAAGTTTGTGAAGGCCCCGGTCTCGCCTCCACATGGAAAGAGATCAAGCTAGTGGATTAAGAAAAGTGATTGAAAAAACATGGCCACCGCTTTCTTAACGGAGACGTAGGGCCCAAGTGGGAGCCCAAACTTTAGTGGACAGGTCTTTGTCTCCTTTGTGATTTGAATTGTAATATGTGTGTTTGTCTTTATCTATTTGTTTTGTGCTCATTTGTGTGTGGGGGGACTTCATAGGACAGCTTCCAGAAACCCACTACAGCAAAGGAGATGATCATTTTTGTAGAGCACTGTCCATCGTGCATACCAAAACTAGTATGCCCCCGTCCACACCCCTACCCAAAAAAAACTAAATTTTATATATTATTTGTTTTGTATGTGCTTAGCTTTTAGATCTCCGTGATAACTACTCTCTTTAACCAGAAATTCCAGCCTGTTCGCTTGCTCGTAAACGAACGTAAATTTTTAGCTGGAAATAGTGTTTTTCTCTCACACCAAACCAGCCAGCAGTAAATAATCCACGATACGATACGGCCTCCCGAACAGGCCAGCTCCTCAACGCTTCTGCCACTGTTGGCACTGTTCACGTGCCCATTCATTTAATGCAGCCTGTTAGTCTCCACCGGTTGCCCATTTGCTGCATCCGTTTCCTGCGCGCGCCACCGTGTGCGTGTTACAAAAAAGTCTTATACTCTATGTATTTACTCGAGGGGTTTACTCGAAAAACCACGTTCATAACCGGACGCTGCCCGTGCCCTGCCTGGCAGCTCCTTGTGTGCAAGAATTAAAATACGTATAGACTAAGTTCTGGATCTTGACTTGGGCGGCCTCGATCGGCAGGATCCGCAGACTTTAGCCGCACGGGGGAAGGAGCAGAAGAACCGGTCATGCGGGCGAGGAAATTCAGCGAAGTCGCGCGGGCGTGCGCTGTGCCACCGATGCTACCTTCCGTCTGCGTGGGCAGAGCCACGTCCTTGTGCGGCGACCTGGGAAGATCCTTCGTATTTTTAAGTTATAAATTTCTAGATTCACCTATTCAGCCCTCTATCTAGATGACATTCTTGGTCCTTTTAGAAAGTCACAAAATCTTCACCGGATCATAAGGCTCGGCATAGAGACTTGATCAACTTGTCACAAAGTCAACCTTAGCGCACCGAATGATACGTCTGGGAGCCACGAAATTCCCACCGGATCATATGTTCACTCCGGTAACTTGGTCAACTTGTCACACAGCCAAGTTGGAACTCATGGGACCATACATCGAGGTATCATAAATCAAAATTGAGTTGTATGGCCTGATCAATTGGTTGGCCATTTGACAAAATTCAAGGACTGGGCCTCACCCAATGATCTATCAGGTGTCATGAATCACCACGGATCATACGGTAACCACTCAGTTCTGGAGCTAAGTCTTAACTGCTTTGTGCATAGTGACATCGAACGATCTGCCAGGTATCACCCTGAAGCAACCCCGGTTATTTAGGAACTCAAATGTGATACAAATACTAAGTCCCAGGAGGCTAGTAACACATTTATTATATCAAATAAGTCTCAGTGCAGTAGTCTCGATAAGCGTGGACAATGAAGACATGCCACGATTAGAAGTAACCAGAACATAATATAGGTCCAACAGACCCAAAAACAAAAGGAATCACAGTCAAACATATGACGGGTCCCAATGCCACGAGCTTAGTTGGGTGCAGACACGACCTTACTCGAACGCGGCGTCGGGATTGAAGTCCGGATCTTCCTCTGTTCAACAAAGCAAGGATGAGTACAAAGTACTCAACAGTCCAACCTTACCCTACGGAAGAGGATAACAGTACATGCATATAGATATATCAAGGATAAGGCTTGTTTTATTTACAGAAAGCTATCTTTAAACACATGCAGAGTTTCATTTTATAAATACCTTTGAAAAAGACATATATTCTCTATAAGAGTAATTCTGAAGAGGAGATTGCCATAATTTTAAGTGTTGTTGAACACTTTGTTCCCACGACACATGGCCGTTACCCATTCATTTCTAAAATCACACACACGCTCATGTTTCCATTCATCCCATCCCAACCCAAACCAAACCATAACCTGTCCGAGACCGCGGACACGACTATCCGGATAAATTTTATACTCTGCAGAGGTTGTACACTTTCACCACAAATAGGATACCGTAACTTAACACCGTCATGCAAGCACAGATCCATTAGAGCCATTACCCTCCATAGCTGAATACTGGCGCTCACCACAGGCACACTAAGACAACAATATCATAATACAAAAATTACAGAGCTCATTACATTTCATACAATTCCTCAGTTTCCATATAATCTCTTAGTGTCCCGTTGCACACCTGTCTCCAAGTGATTATCGCACCAACTAGAGGGATTTAGACTAAGACTTGCCACATACAATGTCGAGTGGGTGTACGATAAAATGAGTTAGGTGAGATAAATTATCAACTCGGTCTTTAATCAAGACAGGGCGGATATCTTCATGCTTAACCACAAAAAGATAAGCCACAACACCACGGCATCCGCATCCTACAAAAAGCATCCTACAAAAAGGATCCAATCCGTCCCATCTCTAAGATAATCATCATCTATAACTTGTTCATTAACCCTTTCATAAAACCCACGACTTATCATCACCACTCAAATAGTTTCGTTTAAAATCATTGCATTTGAGAAATCATAGTGATGAGTATCCATAATGGGTACCGAATCTTAAGCATTGCTAAACAATAGCTAAGCAGCGAAAATACCTCATACATATAATCATAAATACAATATTTAAAACAGCTTCTATAAGTTGTGTTTAAAAATATGATCAACGTACATCAAAGGAGATTAGATTAGACTAGCCTCCGTCGGCGTCCTCGGCAAACTCCTACAGACAGTTCGGGACCTCGGCGTCGAACTCACGATACTCACCTCCAAACTCGTCCAGGCCCACAATTAAATATTCACATAAATTCAAATGAGCTCTATAAATCATGAAACTTTTATGGGAGACAGAGTTTGATTTTAGATAAATTTAGAAAGAACTATCGGAATCGGATTTGGCATTTGGCTCTGCGAGATGGCCGCAATTTAATCACGCGCAAAAAGACTAATGCGTGATTAGGAATGTCCTTGGCCTTTCACGTGGTGTGCATGGCATGGTGCTCTTGCATGTGTTGCTCAGGGCCCACGCGTCATACACACATGCATGGGAAGGGAGAGAGAAGCTAGCACAGGGCGTTCGTGCTCGTGAACTCATCCGCCATGGACGAGCCACTGTAGCTTCACGGGACGGCGATTCAAGCCACAGTTTCCGAAACCAAGGACATGGGGGAGGGAGAGGAGGATGAGGGGAAGCTCATAGGCTACTCACCTCGTCCCACGACGACAGCCGAGCCCGGCTCGTACGCACGGCCGTATACGGGTGGCGAAGCGAAGCGAGAGCAGACGATCGAGTGAGCTGAAACGGAGGGTGCGAGCTTGCTGCTGGGTGGTGCGATGGAGGAGAGGCGAGAGGCTAGGCGTGCGTTTTATACATGGCCGGGTAGGAGCTGTGGCAACGCTCACCGGTTCGGCTTCAATGGCGTCGCTGTGGTGTAGGGGCAGCGCGGCGTGCAGCAGCGTAGCTCGTACGCGGAGCACGGCAACGTGCGGCGTCAGCTTTAGCGGGGCGAAGGACGACCGACGTGCGGTGTGGCGTGTGGCAGCTGCTGGTCGGTACGCGCGGTGCTAGCTCAGTTGACCGCTCTGCTGCATGCGTACGTGCTTTGCTTTGCTTTTCTCTACCTGTGCTGCGTACTGCATGATACGAGAAGGGAGAGGGATGGGAGGTGGGCCCCACGATGTGCACGATATGACGGAAAGGTAGGGCCACATGGCGTGGTGTCGCACGAACAGCCGAGGTCGGCGAGGGGGGTCCGGGCGCGGATGGGCCGCAGTCGGCGCACGTGGGCGTTGTCGGCCGAGGGCGAACGGAGCGCGCGCGAGGCCTGTATGGTGACGATAATTATTATTTAATTATGACTGATTCGATAATTTATAATTAAATTGTATAATATTATTATTAAAAATTTGATGTCGATGCGAGGAATATTTTTGGACGGGCAACGATGGGATATATCCGAGATGGAATAAGGGTGTTTGTTTTTTTAGTCGCTTCTAAAATTTATGTCACATTAAATATTTAGAGACTAATAAGAAATATTAAATATAAATTAATTATAAAATCAATTATATAGATGGAGGCTAATTTTCAAAATGAATTTTTTAAGCCTAATTAATCTATCATTAGCACGTGTTTACTGTAGCACTACGTTGTCAAATCATGGACTAATTAGGCTTAAAAGATTCGTCTCGCAAATTAGTCGTAAGTTGTGCAATTAGTTTCGTAATTAGTCTATATTTAATACTCTATACATGTGTTCAAACATTCGATGTGATAGAAATTTTAGGAGGAGGAGAATGAACCAAACAGGCCCTAAGTATGGAAGGAATTTAAATATAGCTCAAATAACTTTAGTTTTTAAAATAGATTTTGAAAATATTTTTGAATAAATAATTTTAAGATTTGAATTTTCGAGACGTTACACACCACTGTCGCCCGGTGCTCATTCCAATGCATTTTCTAAGCGTGTTTTAAGTAGACCAATTCAACTTCAGGCCACTTTTGCTTCAATCTTGATAAGAGTAAGCCTCTCTTGCATACTAAATCTTTCTACTTAAACTGCCTATGCCTTGGACCTTCTTAATGGTACGGCTAAACAAAAACAAAATCGTAGTGCATTATAAGTGTCTTCGAGAACTAGGCTTATACTTGACGTATAGAGTTCTTGGTCTTTATGAAAATCCTTAGCGCACATGCTTCATCAAATGGTGTTTCTTATGACTTAACTATTATGATGAGCCGCTACAAAATAAAATGTTAGTCATAAACAATCGTGCCCATCTATCATCAAAATCCGGTAAAACCAACTTTAGGGCTTAGATGCATTCACTTACTACTCGAAGTTAGCCATCTAACAAGGGAGTTTCCACCAACTTGTTGTACAAAAGCATAGATGCACATGTACATTAATTTACTAGGATTTAGTTATAACCAATTAAAAACCAATCCTTTAAACCGATCAAGATATGATCTCTTTGTAATCCTTACGACCATTCCTTCTAGCTAAATCTTGGCATGCTAAATTTTGTCTTAGCTAAAAGAATCGATGGGTCTTAGGCCATGCCTAACGCGACACCGTGGCATGCTGCCGATGTTGGCACTGGTTACATCTGTCATACGAGACACTGTAGCCCCGTAGAGTCTCTCGCAGAGGCATCTGTTGCCTTGCCTGACGAAAAGCTAGAGCTGGAAGAACGAGGACTCCAAGAACGAGGACTCCAAGATGGCATCTCTTTTTTGAGCTTTGTTCCTCTACACATCTACCAGCTTTGGACCATTGGGTAACAGAGACGAATAAGAGGGTGTTTGTTGCTTCTCATAAATTTTAGTTGCTGTGTTTATTAGATGTTTGGATATATGTATAGAGTATTAAATATAGATTAATTACAAAACTAATTATATAGTTTGCGACTAATTTACGAGACAAATCTTTTGAGCCTAATTAGACCATGATTTGACAATGTTTTGCTACAGTAAACATATGCTAATGACGGATTAATTAGGCTTAAAAATTCATCTCGTAGAGCACTGACGGATTATGTAATTTATTTTTTATTAGTATCCGAAAACTCCGTGCAATATTTTTCCAATACATATCTCCTAAATTTTAGTAGCCGATTCAAAACACGCCTTAAGCCTACTGAGAGAATCAAGCTCTTGTCCCATCAATATCTACATGGCCTATAACTTTAGGATGCGGCTAACGTCCGTCTACGTGGCTTATAAGTTAGCTGATACTGTTTTATTAGGAAAGAAAAGCACCCTATCACGACTAATAAGCTATATTGTCTGTGTTAGGTTTGCTCTCATCTTCTCTCTCCTATCTCTGACTTCATTCATTCACTAGTTCCACGAAATCTAAAATTTGGATTATAAACCGAAAGATTTTTTCTCTCACACCAAACCATGAAGATAAAATTCACGATCGTATGATAGTATGTATGGAGTTTTCATATCTCGCAATGAATGTTTGCTTTTTGCAATCAATCTTCATAAACCAATTGCATGAGCTTTGTAATAACTTCATCGCTGAGGTTCGAACGTTTTTTTAATTAGTCAACGATTGAACAATTATTACCAAATTTGTGTGAAAAAAAATACTATTCCGACTGAAAATTTATGATCGTTTACGACAAGCCACATCCAAACGAACAGGCTCTATCTCTACTAAGTTGGCACAAATGTCAGGTCGATAGGGATGGAGGTATCTTCTCTACTAAGGCCCTCCTAAGAGCATGTTTGGTTTACCCCTCCTAAATTTTAATTACTTTTAATCACTAAAATACCAAACACCCTCACTAAAGTTTAGGGGTCACTAAAGTTCTGTGGCTTTTAGTCATCAAGGGTAGCTAAAAATGACTAAAGTGTATATGGAACAACTGCTTTAGTGGATAGAACCAAACATGAGTCACTAAATTTTAGGATTAAGTCCACTTTTGCCCCTCAACTATTAGGTTCGTCTAATTTTGACCTCTCAACTACAAAACCGTCTAATGTTAGTACCTCACCCATAAAACTGTTCACTTTTAGCACTTGTGCGCGGGTAAGGCTGTTTTATCCAACAGGAAGCGGTTTTGACCATCTCAATGACATGTGGGGCCCACGCGTCATCGACTCAACCATCCTCATGGCCACTCCCCGACGCCTCCTCTCTCTACGCGCGGCGACATTGTCGGACTGAGCATCACCTCGATCGACCTCCAGGGTCCGCTCCCGGCCAACCTGCAGCTGCTTGCAGCGTCGCTCAAGACGCTAGAGCTCTCTGGCACGAACCTCACCGGCGCGATACCAAAGGAGATGGGCGGGTATGGCGAGCTGACCACCCTCGACCTTAGCAAGAACCACTCACCGGCGCGATCCCTACCGAAATTTGTCTTGACTCATTAAGCTCGAGTCACTCGCGCTTAACTCCAACTCCTGCGCGGAGCCATCCCGGACAACATCGGCAAACATCACAAGCTCAGGCGTGTCGATGCTCTATGACAACGAGCTCAATGGGCCGATCTCGGCCAAAGATCGGCAACCTTTGAAGAAGCTGCAGTGCTCAAGCGCGCAGCGGGAACCAGGGGATGAAGGGTCCGTTGCACCGGAGATCGGCGGATGCAAGAATTCCTCACCATGCTCGGGCTCACGGAGATCTGGCGTCTCGAGGAGCCTCTTGGAGACGATCGGCAGCTCAAGAAGATCCGCACCATTGCCATCTACACCACTCTACTCTCTCGTCGGATCCCGAGTCCATCGGCAATCGCATCGAGCTCACCACCTTTCATACCTATACGAAATTCTCTCTTGAGCCGATATCTGTCCAACTTCGGCCAGCTCAAGAAGCTCTAGACGCCGCTTCTATGGAGATCGAAGATCGACTTCTCGAGATTGCACAACCTCACCCCGTTTCTGGCGTGGAAGAACCGGCTCACTTTGGTGGCGTCTTTGGCGAGCCTCGCCGAGGCCCCGAACTCGCAGGCGCTTGACCTGTCGTCCAACAACCTCACCGCCCCCATCGCCAAAGGCGTTGTTCGTGCTCCGAGAACTGACCAAGCTGCTGCCAGTAGCCGGCACGGCGGGGCGGGATTGGCTCCGCCTCGGTCCATCTCGATTCCATGCCGTCCGGCTTCAAGGTGGCGTGGTCCGCCGTCCGGCCGCTTTGCTATATAAGGCGCGCCGCCACGAATTCGCCCGCACGCGAGCATGAGGTGGAAGAAGGGAGCGGGCGCGAGCACGAGGTGGGTCGTCGGAGACGACGTGGGGAGGGTCGCCGGGGAGGGCCGTCGGAGACAGCGCTCGTCCCCGGCCCATGTCGACGGGAGCTCAATGACGAGCCGGGCGCAACAGAGGTGCTTCGCTTTGCGTGTATACGCATCTGGCGCGCGCCATCTCGGACAAGCCTGCGTCGGGGATGTCGGGCTGCGATGTCGGCGCCCTAGAGGCACACCTCAGCACGCGCGGGTGGTCTCACGCAGAACTCCGCCATTGCGCCACCACCTTGCAGCTTCGCCGGCGAGAAACCGCCGTCGCTCTCACAAGACGCCACAGACAGCCAGCTCCGCCAGACGCCAAGAAGCGCCATGGCGAGGCTCGCTCACCTTCCGTCCACCTTTACACAAATTACTCATGCACGTGGCTATCGGCGACCAGTATTTGGAGCACACCCTTCCACATGGCGCTTCCTCCTCCCAATCTGCAGTGAGCTCAAGCGCCGGGCGAAATTTGGGCAGGCGTGGCCCGGCGGGAAGAGCTCCCTCTGCTGCCGTGCTTCGCCACGCAGCCGCCACACCCACCGCGCGAGGGACTAGTGCCACCACCGCCACCAGAGAGAGAGAGGAGGCGTCGGGGGAGTGGCCATGAGGATGGTTGAGTCGATGACACGTGGGCCCCACATGTCATTGAGATGGTCAAAACCGCTTCCTGTTGGACAAAACATCCTCACCCGTACACAGGTGCTAAAAGTGAACGGTTTTGACAGTTGGAGTACTAGTATTAGACGGTTTTGTAGTTGATGGTTAAAATTAGACGAACTCAATAGTTGATGAGCCAAAAATAGATTTAATCCTAAATTCTAAAGCGGTCACTAAACTTTAGTGGAGTGGATGGAACGACCCTAGGTGAGCGCTTATGTCAGGAGGACAGGGACGAAGACACACGCCACGTTGAGCCCATGTTTAGTTCGCGAAATTTGAATTTTAGGATTACTGTAGCATCTTCGTTTTTATTTGGCAAATAATGTCTAAACATTGACTAATTAGGCTTAAAACGTTCGTCTCGCAATTTTCCACCAAACTGTGCAATTAGTTTTTCTTTTCGTCTACATTTAATGCTCCATCCATAAGTCATCCTTTTCATTCGATGTGCGACGATATCTTTAATGAAACTTTTTAGATTTTGGGGTCAACTAAACCAGGGCTGAACGTTAGAGCAGAAATGCCACGTCACCGAAATTTCCTACACCAAACTTTCGGTCCCTGGAAGAAGAATTCTCTCTACGGCGTCATTTCTCATATTTCTCCTTTTTATACGTCGCTGTCCCACTGTATCGTGACCAGAGTCAAAAAGGCAGGACGGGGTAATTTTCCCAAAAAGGTGCACGAGAAGAGTGCAGAGATGCGGCTGAAACACGCTGGATCCGGCGGACAAAGCAGCGGCGCGCATACACAATCCAGCACCGCAGCGGCAGGCGCTGGCGTGCCGCGTGCAGGCAGGCGCTGTGCGAGCGCTGCCTGCCTCTGCTTCCCACCGATCCCACGCACTCGCCCTTATCATCGATCCTCCCCCCGCTCCCATCCGCAATCCCCACCCCCGCCGGGCCACCGCCCACGCCCCACAGCCATCCCTTCTCACCCGTTTCCCCACTCTCGCTTGCTTGCCTGCTGGTTGCTGCGAACAGACATCACAGCATAGAGTACTCCACAGCATACCACCGCTGCACACACAAACCACCGGGAATAAACAACTCCCACTCCCAGTAAATTTCGCGGCTCCCCAACCTCCGATTCGAGGAAGCTGTAGGAGGGGACTTCGAGCCGCGGCGATCGGGACAAGAGTGGCCCTCGACCCGTCCGCGGCTTGAATTGCCGAGAAGCCGAGAGGGATTGGATTGGAGTGGAGTGGAGTTGCGGGAGGTGGGAGAGAAGGCAGCGATGGGGCGGCTGTTCCTGATGCGCCTGGACGGCAATGTCTACAGCTGCAAGCACTGCAAGACCCACCTCGGCGTTGCCGGCGACATCATCTCCAAGGTTCCTCTCGACCTCTCCGCGTCTCCCCGCTTCCAAAAAAAAGAAATTTTCTTGTTGATTTTCGCCGTCCCCGCGGCGGATGCGTGCGGTGAGGCTGACAGCGGTTGCTTTCCTTGGTGTTTCGATTTCTTCCAGGCCTTCCACTGCAAGCACGGGAAGGCGTACCTCTTCCATAAGGTGTAAGTGGCCTCTTGCCTTTCTCTTTGCTTTGTTCGTCGATTTCAGCAAAGCTTAGGTTGCGTGCGCTGTGCACTATTAGATGAGTGTAATTTGGGGAAATGCAGCGCCGTCCTTTTTCATTTCTCAGCAGAATGTGTGTGGCTTCGGCCAGAGTGAATCTGTCAGCTGGTTATTTATGCTCATAGTGGCGCTAATCTGATGTTTCATAAGCCAAGATAGATACTACACCGATTTGCGGTGGCGTGTGGCAGTTTTCAGCCAGTGAGAGTCTTGTCTATTCCTTTCTAAAACCAGGAGAAACTTGGGGTACTTTGGAGTGCCTATTGACTTTTGAGGACTGAGACTCCAAAGCCACTATTTTTGGATAAGGAAAATATGTGAAGCAAGATTACAGAAGGAACTCATTTTAAATTATAAACTCTACTAAATTATCAGTAGATGGTTTGCATTGCATGGGTATACAACTATATGCTACAGCACCCACCCAATAGACAAATATCAATGTCTTAATCCTCTGTATGGAATAAATGGAGAAGAATCCACGAGACAAGGTGCGGTGGTTTCAACCCCCCACACCCACATTTCTTTCATCTACTATTCTCCTTTCTAGGGTGCGCTGGATATGCTGGAGGCACAATCTTCAGACTTACCTTTTTTCCTTAGAAATCTTTATAGTGATCTAGTAGTAGTTGGCAAAGGTTCTTATTATTAGCGTTTATCTAGATTTATTTTCAGCACTTTATGTCTTAACAACTGGTCCCTAGTTCAACATTGGTCCATATTGTTCTGCCTTTCCTCGACAAGTAATTTAAAGTGTGGTTGAATGGACCTCGATACATATGCTTGCAGGTCATGTCGGATACCAATTCTAGACAAGTAGTTTACTTCCAGACAATAACACTGTCACCTAAGTGGTCAATAAACCTGTTGGATTTTGATCCTAATTCTGTTCCTAACCAAAAGTTAAGTCTAATGTTCTCTCCTGGTTGCTTCATATCTCATGCCATATCTATGTATCAGTACTTACCGTTCTTTGTCGAGAAAGGAAATGTCGATGTGTGCATAAAAATGTTTTTTTCTGTTACTGGACTCAGCACACGTGTTCCTAATACAAAGCTTCATTTGGAAGTAAATAACCATTATCTTCCATCACAAACCGGTTATGTACTTAGCTTTTCCTAGATAGTATCTGTAACTCATTTCTCATAGAAGCCCACTCTAAACTAGGAGACAGTTAAGCTAGCTAGGCACATAAGCCTGATCTCAGGCAAATCTCTCCATTACCAAATTCGCTAGTACTCAATTATTGTCAGACCAGAGCTTCTGGTGCGGCAGAAAACAGATGTACTAGAACTGCTCAATAATGCGTCCTGGACAATTTGATGATGTCTTACCAACGAGGTCTAAATTTGGTAGTTGGTGATTCAATATCAAAACAGTTCATTAGCTCCAATATTATGCATTTCACTGTTTGGTAGGATTTACGGTGCAGCTTTTTCTGGAGATGAGTTGTATTTCTTACAGTATTCTGTCAGCCAGCAGATGTATCATTAACTCATGTCTGTTATGCCCAGTGTCAATGTGACTTCTGGAGTAAAAGAAGATCGCATGATGATCACAGGAATGCATACTGTTTCTGATATCTTCTGTGTTGGCTGTGGATCCATCGTTGGATGGAAATATGTAAGATTTGCAAAGGTTATTTCATAGTGTCCTTTGTATATTGCCTTGCATCTAAGTTTTTATGATGCTCTTCTCTAGGAGGCTGCACATGAGAAGAGCCAGAGATACAAGGAAGGAAAGTTTATTCTGGAGAGGTGATGGCCGCAACATTCTATCATGGTTTTGTTGCCTTAGATTTGTCCTTTCAAAAAAAGAAAGAAATAAATTGTCCTCTGTTCAAACAGATCTGTGACTCAGTTTGCAAAATGCCGCATTGATTATTATATTGCTAATCTTGAATTGACTCACTGCAACAAAATTTTATTCTAAGCAGGTACAAGGTGTCGGGCCCTGATGGAAGCCAATACTGGATTGCACCAGATGTTAACTTGGACGGAAGCGACGCCGATGATGTATGAAGTGCAATTCAACAAGCTCAAGCCTGTTGTTCATCCCCTGTAAATAACCTGGGTGTTGTTGCTCTTTAGTCAGCCGGGGATTGCCCCATTGAAAGAATCCCCGGCGTAAATTGTTGTTGTTCTAGGTGACATGATCATATCCCTTCCATTGTCCCTGGAAGTCGTTGGATGTTTCTGTTGTATATGCGTGTAACCTGTAACCTGTGTTGCTTATAAGCCCATGTATGCCAAGCGCCAATGGCCAAATAATTGAAGTAAGTTTCTCATCTCAAGTGTCTGATCGATCTGGATGCCATGCTAGGACTGAAGGTATGTACAGATCTGCGTTATATTGTGTGTTCGGTTCCAAGGTCACTCTAAATAATCGAATAACCAATATAATTGCACGCCTGTTTCTAAGATGCACAGTGCTACTATCATGTCTACTGTGGGCCTGTGTGGTGGAGCCCTGCTTCCAAATTCTTCGTTTTAGCTCTTGATATATATTTTTTGAGTGATTCTAGTGGGGAAGCAAGCGAGGATTAATTTTGGAGTGATTTTTTAGCAATGGTGAGCGGATTTTTTTACTCTCAACTCCTAGTGTAAATGCTCTTCACTAGAATCTATGCGGAGTTTCGCTGTTTACGTGATGAGGAGTGATTCTCGATTTCTCGTGGAGAACCGCTCTAAGAAGACCTGCCAAACGACCCCATATATAACAAATAAAGTCCGGGCATGATCCAGTTTTACTCATCTACAGAAATAACTTCATCATCAAACAGAAGGGTCGACCATGATCTAGTTTTACTAATCTACAGAAACAACTTCTTCATCATCAAACAGAAGGGAGGGGGATGGCGGTGAGAATGAAGTGGCGTGTGTCCGCTGGTCAGCAATTTGGGACCAATCGATTGGTTTTCAGTTCACTGCACTGGACCAAGTACGATACGATCATACGACATGTAGTTGATCACCATAAGCGGGGAGAAATATCATTTGTGTCCTTGCCGAGCTCACCGGCCATGGCGATGGCGACACCATCTCGGTCGAAGCTACGCTTCAAGTCAACCGTTTGGGACTGTGTGTGTGGGGATACATTCGGTATTCCTCTGTGATGATCCACCGATGCCTTGCCTCTGACGTCTGAACTCTCGACCCCACGACTCGACGTCATTGTCGACTTGTCGTTGGACACCAGCTTAAGCAAACCAGGTTGTCTTCGCTTGGGTTTGGCTGTTGTCAAGCACTCCGTCCGTCCTACTGCACGAGTCTTCCGATCGCTCCGTCAGGGCACACACCGATCCCCGCGTCACCGGAGTGGTTAGCGCCGGAGAAGGGATGGAAGCACAAGCACCGGAGGAAAACGCGGCCGCTGCTGCCGTGGACGCCGTCACCCAGATGACCAACCGCTTCAGCGCCATCAACACGAACGACGCCGACGCCGGTCCCCTCAAGCTCGACGACGTGGACGGCAACGTCTACAGCTGCAAGCACTGCCGCACGCACCTCGCCGTCGCCGACGACATCATCTCCAAGGTCCGTCGTCGTGTCCTCTCGCTTTCTTTGGCCGCGACTTCCTAGCTAATTTTCGGCGTCGCGGCGAATGCGATGACTGATGAGAATATGTCTTCATTTCCAGAGCTTCCATTGCAAGAACGGCAAGGCTTACCTCTTCGATAAGGTGTAAGTGCTTTTTTTCAATTGGCATCCTAGAATAAAATCTGTGTCGCCAAACTTTCTAATAAAGACTAAACTTATATATTTGAAGTTGAAGCTAGCATATAGATTCTAAGTTTTCTCTAGGTGAGTTATACTGTTCGTAGTATTGTGTCTCCCTCAATGCCTCATAAACCAGGATATGTGCCAGTGCCTGAACTTGCTTATGTTACATGTATATGCCCAGTATCAATGTGACCGTTGGAGAAAAAGAAGATCGCATGATGATCACAGGGATGCATTCCATTTCTGATATTTTTTGTGTTGGCTGCGGAGAGATTGTTGGATGGAAATATGTAAGATTCCTAATGATTATTTTGTGATATAATATCCTTTGTGTATCGCCTGACACCTCTAAGTTCTATGACGCCTCTACTCAGGGGGCTGCATATGAGAGGAGCCAGAAATACAAGGAAGGAAAATTTGCTCTCGATAGGTGATCATATCTGATATCCTGTGTTTCATGGTTTATAGTACTAGTAAATATGCCTTCGCCATATATTGATTTCCATTTTTTTTCTATTGTCCTTTCTTTAGAGAAAGAGCGTACTGTATTCATCAATCAGAAATTTACAATCGTTTTCAAGTAACTCCATAGCATAAACTGGTGCCTGTGCGTGTGACCATTTGGCTAATTCATTAGCTACTTGATTTCAGTCTCTTTTCATCATTACAACTTAAAATTGTAGAATAAGATGCATGATGAAGACCCTTGCCTTCTTGAATGAAAAATAATATACCTCAGTTATATGATCATGTTTGGATCCAACTGGCTCTAATAGCTAATTGTTAGTTGGGTGGCAGCTAAGACATTAATTTGGACTTATTAACTGATGATCCAAATAGGTTCTCGGAAATTTTGGCAGCTAACTATTAGTTGTAGGATCAAAACAGGATATACATCTACAACTTGTTTAGCCTAGCTAGGATTCACTTTATTAGTGAATAAAACTTCAATCTTAAGCAGGTATCAGTTGCTTGGACCTGAATGAAGACATGACCAGGTGGCAGTGGCACACGGTGTTCAGTGTGGCATTGTGGCTGGAAGGGACACTGGTGATGCATACTGTATATAACTTTCTTATCGTGTGCATACGATTCGACAAGCTCAAACTTGTTTGTGGACCCTGTAATAACCGATCCCTGCTGTGTGTTCTTGAGGGTGCTGTGACTTCGTATACATAGACAGATGTTTGTTGTATGTGTATGTGTAGACTGTACTGTAGTTGTGTGATTGTGCCAAAGTTCAATGGCGGTGCTGTGCATGCGTGTATCTCTCTATAGATTTGTTTCGGCGCTAGATTTCTGTTGTAATAATATATTGTTTCAAGCGCTATGGCGCCATGTTTCTTTCTCTCTTTTTTTTTTGAACCGAATGGCGCCATGTTTTTACTGTAGGCTCTCGCATAGGGATTCTCTTCACCAATGCGTTGTCCCAAAAAAAAACACAACCAACTGTTCCTTTGAGATCTCTTTGTGAAATGAATTTATCGGCAAGGAAGAAGTGGGCAAACCTGGAATTTGGTTTCATCAACAAAGCGGCCCAGCCCAATGCGCCGGGTCAGGACTAGGAACATCAGACAACAGACATGACGTTGAGTGAGATCGCCATCAGATGGCACCATCACGTTCACGTCCTTGCCGAACTCACCGAGTCACCGGGCATGTCGACACCGTCTAGGCGAGGCTGCGCCGCCGTACCTGTACTACAACCAACCACATGGAATTCTGCAGTCGGTATACACAGTAGGCCGGACGGCAGCTTAATAAGCAAATAATAAAGGGTATATTCACTCTTGTTGCCTCGATTGGCAAGGACTTGCTGGGCTGAGCTCTACCTCTACAGCGTTCATGAATACAGCGACTGGAGAAAATATGATAGCTAGGGCACCAACACGGTGGGCCGGCCTTGCTGCTGTGTCAGTGCCACTGCTCGTCTGCTCCTATCGGACACGCAGTAATACAAGTCATCCGAGTGATGTACTACCAGCCAGGGCTGGGCTTATACGACCGTAGATTATAAACTGGAACAGTATTTTTCTCTCACAGCAAATCAGCCAGCAGTAAATAATCCACGATTCAGCCTGGCCAGCCGAACAGGCTGGACATGTGTGTTTGTCGGTATTGCGTACCAAATGTCTCGAGCCATTGTCGCTGTCATATTCGACGAAGCATTCTTTTGTTAACACCGACGAGGCTGCCTGTTGGGCTCCTGTTGGCAGTTTGGCACATCGCATAATTGAAGCGGAACGGACTGAGCACCACCGTCTAAAACATGGCCGGGACCTGATGACTTTACGCGGCGCACTAGCCGGAATGACCGATCCTGCCATACACGGCAGTTCCTCCACTGGGAATCCAGTCATCCAGTCCCTGTCCCTCGTGCTCTCGTGCCTGAACCGGACTGTAATAAGGGCCAGTTTGTTTGCCAAAATTTTTGACAAAACGATAATGTAGCGTTTTCGTTGTTATTTGACAATTAGTGTCCAATCATAGTCTAATTAAACTTAAAAGATTCGTCTCATAGATTTCGTCTAAACTGTGTAATTAGTTTTATTTTTTATTTATATTTAATGCTTCGTGCATGCGTTTTCGTATTCGATGTGACGGAGAATCTTGAAAAATTTAACATTTTGAGAGAGAACTAAACAGCCCCTAAGTCCTCACTCACTCAAAGTCGCCAAAATCAGGCAGGTAGCAGCAGGTCCTGAATTCGTGGAGTAGCAGGCAGCCAGACGTCTCCGACGGCGACGTTGGCCAATGCTTCTCAGCACGGGAAGGAGCCAGCCCTATTCATGGCAAGCCTCCTTGGGCCGTGGCTCTATCGGCACGGCCGCGGGGTTTATTTCCCCGGGAAGCCATCGTTTTCTCTGGGTTCTTCCGTGGCGCGAGCGAGCGAGATCACCACGGAACCACAGGAGTTCGCGCACGGGGCGTGCCGGCCCTGCGGTGGGACCACGCGCCGCGGCGCGCCGTGCCTGTCATCATGCGGCGGGCGGCCTGCCGTCGTCCTCCCGTGGGTCGCGGCGCACGGGCGCGGATCCCACCTAACCCCGCGCCCCCCCCCCGTGAAAACCGCGCGCGGCCCCGCACGAACGCAAGCACGGGCCACGGGGGCAGGAACGCCCGGTCGCTTCGCTGGCCGCCCCCGTGCCGCGGTGCCGGCCCCAGCCCGCCAGCCCAACCGATTCGCGATTCCGGGCTCCGGTGGCAGGGGCGGATCGGTAAAAATCCGCGGGGCGAGCGAGGACAAGCGGACGCGGACGTGAGCGTCGGAAATTTCGAGAAGCGCGGAAAGGGACGCGCACTCGGGCGGGTTCCTGTCGTACTAGGTACTCAACTACTCATACTACTGTGCTACTCCGTAGACTCGACGTGGGTGGCGGGAGGGCGGCCGGGTTGGTGATTGCTGCCGTCATCGCGGCGCAGGAGACCTCGCCTCATCCAGAAGACCAGAATGAGCATGTGCAGGCGGGCGGGACGTGTCCCGGGTCTGCCGCCCTCGTGCGGTCGTGGGCTCGTGGCGTGGGCATGGCTGTGGAATGGAAATGTTCGGGGCGGCAGGCGGCCGGTTCGGTTGCTACCGTTTCACGGTGATGCGGACAATACATGACGTAGTCGTTTATAAATACGCATGTATGCTTATATTTATGAACGGTACTTACATAAATCCTATAAGTACAAACAAAACATTGTGATATCTCGTTATCGATATAAATCACCAATAACGCAAAGAAAACACCACGATATCCTAAAATAAAATTTAAAAGTACGAGCACTCGTAACAAGTAAAAGGTTTAAAACCAAATAGACATGTTCCATCGTAAAAACTAGTATTCAGTTAAGATACGCTCAATTCATGCCCCACAAAATAACCAAGTCACTAATTTAACAATGAAACAATAGTAGTAGTTGTGATCCTATTTCACACACACACACACAAAAAAAACTCGACGATGCCGCATCTATTTAGATGAGGGGAAATGATCTTTGTTTGCGGTATGAACAGGAGGAGGTAGTCTTAAAGCTTGGTGTGTTGTGCTTTGCACTATAAAATACACGCTTGTGTGGTTGGTTCATCTGACTCTGTACTAGCGTCCTTCAAATTCTCTAGATGTTGATTTAGTTTTGTAACTCATGGTACGTAAGCTAATTAATAATTTACTGACAGGGGTTTGGCTCCCGAGAAAGGATTTGGTGAGATAGTCATTTAATTTGGACCATAGATATGGCTAGGTCTCTTTTTGCAGTAAATGGTTTTCTTTAATAATAATCTTACAAGAGTTTGGATGAATCTATTCATCACTTATAGGATTTGGTAAAAGAGACTCACAAAAATAAAATAATTTGGTGAAAAGAAAGGATTTCCAAAGGGACAAGGGATGTAACGGTAAACCTAGTGCCTCATAGTAGTCATGAACCATATCATCATTTAACTGAAATGAGCCCTGATAAACAAAAACTTCTATTCTCGCTTCCATTCAGACCAAGAACTCTCAAACACATACACCGCTCTGTCTCTCTCTTCCGTTCTCTACCAACTTCTCATTTTTAACTCACATCAACATTTTCAAAAATAACACGTGATTTTTTTTGAACAAACTTTATAAAACCAAAGGAATTTAAATCTATGCACTACACCACCTGTTTAACTATATTTCACGTGTCTGGTTTCAATTCACATTATAGATTTAGATAAACAAAATCCAAATACCATCCAAACGGTAGATTCTAGGACAAACTCTAACCGTAAGCTCTAAACTTAAAAACCCTAAATCAAGACTACTGCAATCTCATAATCTATCTCAACCTGGCTAAAAGAAAACAAATGGGTGGACAAATGATGACTTCGCCCTTAGCCTTATGTGCGTATTTTTCTGTCGTCGTCACTCTCCCGCCTCCATCTAGCACACCTCCTATGAGCTGCATAGCCATCTCCGCGTCACCTATGCGAACAGCGCCACCGCCACTACGTCTGCCCGAGCCGTGCTACTGCCCATCTATGCCACCCCATGCGAGTCGCGCAAGCACTACCTCCTCTTGCCAACAAGGGTGCGCAACCGCCCCTCCATCTCTATCACTATCACCTTTGCCCGTCCACTCTAATGACAAAAGCTCTTATAGGTAGATACACCATCAGTTGTCACTGCCAATGCCCAGTGGATCTCAACGTTATCAGCAACACTTGTGCGCCCACGTGCTTGTGCATTGATTTGTTTGTGTGTTCCGTAACATGGTCACGAGAGAGACAAAGATAGATAAGGGGAGAATAAGAAGAGATTAGGGAAAACTCTGTGCGAGAGAATGGAGAGATGAAAGCAAAGGTATCTTTTTCTTTTGTCATTTTTTGTGTCATCCAACCCTTTTCCGCCCTAAGTTTTTTTGTATTTATTTAAACATCACGCACATAGGTTGGAAGATTAGGGCAATGTATCTATGATTTGTTTTGTTTAGCCGTGAGTTGTGAAAAAACTATCGTAACCTATTAGTCGTGGAAAAGTTATAGGTTGTTTAATTGGTAAACCTACTCCCTCTCTCTCTATATATCCCTGGATAAATTATCTCAGCCTAATTGAACTAATATTTCGAACACGAGATTTTTTTATGTTCCTGTGTTTTTCTATAAAATTGAACTAATATTTAAAAAAATCATATATAAATCCTGTAAAATTTATGAGTTCCAAAAAAAATAATTTCCCTATTTTATGTCCCGCTGAATTACCTCGGCTTAATTGTCCACCCGGAGAGACAAGTAAAGAGGCTGCTTCCATTGCGAGAGAACCCGAAAGCCACACCTCCCTCTCTAGAGTCGAGTCCCACTTCCCCGCTTCTAGAGTCGAGTCCTCTCTTTTCATCTTCTCTCTCTCCACTTTCCCCATTTTTACCGCACATCTCTCTTTCTCTCTCCTCCCTCGGCGTCTCGCACACCCCTCCCCAGCAGCTTCGTCTCCCCTCCCCTCCCCTCCCCTCCCCAACAATCGGAACCGGATAGATAGATCGGCCCTATCTTTGCCTCCTCCCGGACGACTCGGCGCAAGGCCGCAGCTTTTCTCTCGATCTTTTGCGCTTCCCCGTTTTGACGCTTGCTCCCCATGGGGATTCTGGAGATCTTCGGGGCGGTTCGCTGCTGAGATGGTTCGCCGCATCACGCGCTTCTGTGACTCTCAACAGGTAGGCTTCCCTAGACTTTCCTCTTTCTTACTCCGATCTGCTGCACGGAGCAGCTGGGGAGTACTATTCACTTGCCTTCTCTGGCCGGCTGAGAGCGTGAGCTCGGTGGAGGAGTCCCTGATCTAGCCGAAGATTGGATTTTTGTGGGGTTGATTTGAGGTGTTTTTTTGTTGCGCGATTTGGTGGTGTGGGCTTTCTTCCTTCCATTTTTGTAGCATCTGTCTTGTGTGCTGCTTCCGATTTTGTGGGATTTCTAGTCCATATCTCGCACTAGTGATGACTTGCTTGACTAGTTTCTTGACTGGTTTCCTGTTCTGTTTCTCATCGTTGCTTCAGTTCTTCCGATCCGAGGAGCCCCGGTGATGAACAGCATGCCGATCTCTGCGTCCTCTGCGGCAGGCGTCGACGGCGGTGCGGTGGCGACCGGCACGCCCATGAAGAATGCGACGGCGGCGGTCGCTGTCGCAGAGATGGCGAGGCATCTCACCATCGACACGGACGACGCCTTCGCGGGTCTGCTGGAGCTCGCCGCTGACGACGACGCGGAGGGGCTGCGCCGCGCGCTGGAGCGCGCGCCGCCTGCCGCCGCGGACGAGGCCGGCCTCTGGTACGGCCGGCGGAAGGTCCTGGAGCACCGCACCCCGCTGATGGTCGCCGCCACCTATGGGAGCCTTGCTGCGCTCCGCCTGCTGGTGTCCCTCTCGTCTGTCGATGTCAACCGCCGGTCGGGCACGGACGGCACCACTGCCCTCCACTGCGCCGCCTCTGGTGGCTCACGGACGGCGGTTGAGGCCGTCAAGCTGCTGCTGGGAGCGGGGGCAGACGCTGACACCACGGATGATTCTGGGCGCCGCCCGGCTGATGTGATCTCTGTGCCACCGAAGATGTTTGATGCCAAGTTCGCCCTTCAAGATCTTCTTGGATTCCCCAAGTCTGAGCATGGCATGCTCCGGGTGGTGACAAGGTCCACCAACTCGATCTCATCGCCTGTTTCATCCCCCACTGCAGAGGATGCACGGTCACCGTCTGCTTCTGTGATGATGATGACAAAGTTTGCTGACTTGCCTAGGGTTGCGACATCGGAGAAGAAGGAATACCCAGTGGATCCGTCCCTTCCAGACATCAAGAACAGCATCTATGCTTCTGATGAGTTCCGCATGTACTCGTTCAAGATCCGCCCTTGCTCACGGGCATACTCGCATGACTGGACTGAGTGCCCCTTTGTCCACCCAGGAGAGAATGCTCGGCGCCGAGACCCCCGCAAGTACCACTACAGTTGTGTGCCATGCCCAGATTTCAGGAAGGGCGTGTGCCGGCGCGGAGACATGTGTGAGTATGCTCATGGAGTGTTTGAGTGCTGGCTCCATCCAGCACAGTACCGGACGCGCCTATGCAAGGATGGCACAAGCTGTAACCGCCGCGTCTGTTTCTTTGCCCACACAACTGATGAACTCCGCCCATTGTATGTCTCCACTGGATCAGCGGTGCCATCCCCAAGGGCTTCAGCAACAGCTGCTATGGAGATGGCTGCAGCAATGGGCTTAATGCCTGGTTCCCCATCATCAGTTTCAGCGGTAATGTCCCCATTTACCCCACCAATGTCGCCTTCGGGCAATGGGATGCCCCCTTCGTTGGGCTGGCAGCAGCCAAATGTTCCAACATTACACCTTCCAGGCAGCAGCCTTCAGTCAAGCAGGCTCCGAACATCACTTAGTGCAAGGGATATGCCTGCTGATGACTACTCCCTGATGCTGGATCTTGATTCCCAACTTATGAATGATCTATGCTATTCCCGTCTCAGTTCATCCACAGGGAACCACTCTGCTCGGACCAAGTCCCTGAATCCATCAAACCTGGATGATCTCTTCTCTGCCGAAATGGTATCATCCCCGAGGTATAGTAATGCTGATCAGGGTGCTATGTTTTCACCTTCTCACAAGGCTGCTATCCTGAATCAGTTCCAGCAGCAGCAGCAAGCACTCCTTTCTCCAATCAACACTGGAGTTTACTCTCCAAAGGCTGTGGACAACCAGCAGTTACCTTCACACTCATCTCTGCTGCAAGCATCACTTGGGATGTCCTCCCCTGGTCGGATGTCTCCACGATGTGTCGAATCAGGCTCCCCAATGAACTCCCACCTAGCTGCTGCTCTTGTCCAGCGTGAGAAACAACAGCAGACAATGAGAAGTCTCAGTTCTCGTGACCTTGGGCCTAGTGCAGCACGAGCTTCAGCTCTCGGCTCCCCTCTAAGCTCATCATGGTCTAAGTGGGGATCTCCTTCAGGGACACCAGATTGGGGCGTAAATGGTGAAGAATTGGGTAAGCTCCGCCGCTCGTCGTCCTTTGAGCTGAGGTCTGGTGGTGATGATCCTGATCTCTCTTGGGTGCATACACTGGTTAAGGAATCTCCACCAGAGAAGCAAGTTACTACGGCTGAATCAATTAATTCTGTTGGACCCTCACCACTAATGCCTCCTGGCATGAACAACGGCGAAGGTTCTGGTCTGAACACCCAGCTGAATGCACATGACCAAGCCGCAGTTATAGGAGCATTGCTTGAACAGATGCAGCTTGATCAGCAGATTGGTAGTCTAGCAACATAGGCGCACAATGAGCCTGGAAGGTGTGAGGATACTATATTCTTATCTAATGAATTCCAGGTTCTTTTTCCCTGTCAATTGAGGTATTCAACAAAGATGGATAGCTGAAGGTGGTGATTCAGAGATTGGTTTTCTTTAATTTTGGAGGTAAATCATATACATTATTGAGGTTCCAGTAGGTTGAAGAGTGAAGTTCCTTGGTTGGGTTGTTCCAAGGCCAACCCAGGTAGAATCGCACCCCGGCAGCATCAGTTCATCGATTGAAGTTCTCTATTTTGCTAATTAACCCTGTTAAGAAAAGAAGGCTTGTTCGCCGTGTCAGAATTCTTTCCTTTTCCCTAGAGGTGTTTATTTTGTTCATTATGATATCGATACTTGATGTACTGATTGTGTAAGTGGTTACTTGGGATCCTATAGTAGTTCTGTCAAGTTGAAAGGTATTTTTTTTCACCCTTTACCATTTGTCGTGGATTATCTTGCGGCCTTGTTTTGGTTAGACCTTGAGGCCTGCATAATCCTCCTGGATGATATTTGCAATAATGTAATATTGTTTTTGAACTTATTGCTATTGTTTCGATCTCGCTGTTCATATTCATCTGGACTATATCCACCTGTATCTGGTGAAATTCTGAGGTGTTGCACAAATGGTTGGTGGAGTTTGGTGGATGCTGAGCTCGATAGGACGATCACCTTTTTTCAGCTGTGCATAAGTTTGACTGGTGGATGGCTTGGTTAGTGGGCGTTGGGGGTGCTCAGTGTTCTTGCCCGTTTTTTTTTTTTTTTTTCAGCCTTTTTTTTGAAAAAAAATATTCACAAATAGACCCATGGTGGTTTGATTTTCGTTTATGGACCTAACCTCGGCGCCATGGCTTTTGGCGCCGGCGAAACATGTCTCGGCGCCATGGCTAATGGCGTCAAGGTCTTGGCGAGGCGTCGGACATGGCGGTGACCTGACGCCGACGTGGATAAGGCCTCGGCGCCATAGATCTTGGCGCCCAATTCGGCGCCGTAGATCTTGGCGCCGAGCTGTTACCCTATAGATCTTGGCGTTTGAAATGAAATAAATATAATCGTTTCGATGAACATGCAACAACATCATTGCGGTTTAGCTGGTTAGAGCGCGCGCGACTTAGCTCAAAGGCCTGGCTTCGAACCCAAGCGTTGAATTTTTTTGCTATATTTTTATAAGCCATAGAACAAGAAAAATTATTTCGAGGAACATGCAATGATCCCATTGTAGTCTAGTTGGTTTGGACACATGAGTCAGCCCACAGACCTAGGCTCGAACCCAAGCAACAAATATTTTTTGTTAAATTTTTATTTTTATAAGCAATTACAACAAGAAATATTATTCCTTTATTATTAGGGTCCTGGGTTTCACCGCACACTGTATATTATTGTTTCACCGTACACTGTATATTTAACTTATTTTTTATTTGATTTTGAAACATTAGGTACCTTGATCAAGTTGAGTTGTGACGTGTTTATATATACCTTGTTGCTTGCCCTTCCTTTTACTTACATGCAGCTGGCTTTTGTCATCATATATAAGTTGAAGGTTTTCAAGACAAGGAGCAAATAAATAAAAGAATTTATTTTACATTAAGTAAGTGTAATTTTCTTTGCCTCCCTATTTTAGTGTTGAGCTCTTTAATTTGCATACCTCCCTATTTTACATGAAATAGAATTATCAAGAAGAATGGGCTTAATGTATTAACTAAGAGCTCCATATTATTATTATTTGGACTGTTTAACTAAGTTTGATGAGAGGAACGGAGGAGGATCTCCCCCTCATAAAAAAAAAACACTACTACCGAGGTATATAAACTAATAAATAAATAAATACATCCACGATTATGATAATATAAGGAGGATTTGGATTTAGATAATATATAAATAAATGCACCTTGAGATGTATCCTTCATTCAAATTAGTGAATAGTGTTCTCTCAAGTTAATAATAAAAAGTTTGGTGGAACCCAGGACGTTAGTAATAACTAAGTAAGCAAAAAAATGATTAATAAATGCAGCAAACAAAATTTACCTGCTGGATTTGAGCCTAGGTCTCATGTTAGAGCCAAGCATCCTAACCAACTAGACTACAACTGAGATATAACATGTTTCTCGAAATAATTTCTCTTATTCTATTGCTTATAAAAATGTAGCAATTTTTTTTTCAGCGCTGGGGTTTGAATCCAGGCCTTTGAGCTAAGTCGCGCACATCCTAACCAACTAAACCACAATGACGTTGTTGCATGTTCCTCGGAACAATTATACTTATTTCATTTCAAATGTCAAGATCTATAGGGTAACAGCTTGGCGCCAAGATCTATGGCGCCGATGCCTTGTCCACGTTGCGGCGCCAGGTCACCGCCACGTCCGACACCTCGCTAAGACCCATGTTTTCTTGGCGCCAAAAGCCATGGCGCCGAGGTCAGGGTACATAAACGAAAATCAAACCATCAGGGGTCTATTAGTGAATAGTTTTGAAAAAAAATGGCTGAAAAATAAAAAATTCGGTGTTCTTGCGTGTGTTTTTTATCTGGCGCATTTCTATTTGTCAAATGTGAGCGAGCGAGGTCGTGCGTGGAATATTAATCTGCTGCTGCTGCGAGATTGGAATCTTATCCTCGTCTATCCCCACCCAGATCGTGATTCGAATTCCTACAGGTGTTTCGTGGACACGTACCAGTGGCAGGATTCTTGTGTTTTCTTAATGCATGTGTGCATAACAGAAAGTCAGGAACACATGGTTAATCTTCTAGAAAAGTCATGTGAGTTTTTTCCACACGAATTCTTTTGTATTACTATAGGAACTAGTATAGTGCTCGTATTAACGTCACGGTTTCATTTTAGAAATACACATAAAAACATCCAAACGACTGTATTTTTTCTATAGTTCAACTTTCACACAATTGTATATGACCATGTATATAATCCAGAAAATACTTATGCATAACAAGACATAATAATAAAGTTCTCAACACTGCACAGTGCAGTGTGGCTCAACACTATATATAACTTATGCAGTGTTGTATTTCTCACTCAGTAAAATACAAATGTAGCGTTAGCACATGCACACTACTATATTTCTCAAACACTGTACATAATTACATACTAAGGCTCGGCTTGTATCATGGTTCTCTAGGCATTTTCGAGCACTCTAATATTCCTTTCAGTGTCATTGTCACTTCCTATTATGTCCAATGTCCTTGTTTTTATAGGCAGCACCTTCAACCTGAAACACAAATATGAACGTGATTTAGATAATTTTATATAGAAAATTATAATAACATTATGAGCAAAAACTGAAATTTAAATGAAGACATTCTAAACAAAAGTAAAATTTCCATGGAGAATATTTGATGGCTAAGACTGCAGATATCACAATCCCCTTAGTGCATCTAAGATTCTACCAGGAAAAATGCGTATCCAGTCCAATTTTTGTAAAACGACAATTTGTATACCTCCAAAAAAATCAATTATTCTAAGCTAACCTGCAAACTCCAAACTCATGAAAACTGGAACATGGTTAATTACCCAATAGCAATTATATATGGTTTGACATCCGATGACACATAAACACCAATACAACATGCCTCAACGCTAAACTGGTCACCTTCCTACTCACTATCAAGAACCTCATTAAACTGATCAACCGACTGCTCACCTAGCAGATATAAGTTAAACCATAACTTCTTTACACTGCAAAAATTGAATTCTCCGGAGCTTGACGTGGAAACCATGAGCATTTCACAGAGCCTATAATGCACAGATAGCAATCAAATCAATCTTGGTCGATTCCTTTCAAAAAAAAAAAAATCACGGATCAACAACAACAAAGCTCTAAGATGATATACATGTACTTAAATAGTGTATCTGAATTCCATAGAGAAAGGGTAGCATAAATAGAGTTACTTATATTGTTTATGCATAGCCAAGCGTTCTAAGAAAGTGAACAAGAAGAATTTCAGAACAAACCTATATACCACTGATCATTGCTCTTTCCTGATGAATGAAATGAGAAAAGAATCAGTGCCTTTACTAAGCTGACCTATGTCTGGACTATGGGGGTGTCGGTGTTTCGGACCGGGGGTCCTCAACCAACTAGTAAATGGGAATTGCGTGCTCCTAATCCCGGACGGTGATGCAAAGAGACACAAGGTTTATACTGGTTCAGGCAATTGGTGCCCTACGTCCAGTCTGAGAGATCAATCTTATATTCCTCGCACCGAAGTGCTTGTAGTAGGGGGTTACAAACTGGGTGAGAGAGGGAGCTAGTCCCAGGCTCGGCGTGGAACGGTGTGGGCTGCTTGAGACGTTGCTCTCAGGCAGCTTGGGAGAGCGTATGTCTACGTGAGCCTATCTCCGTGAGCTCGTGAGTGCCTCCCTTAAGAACGGCCCCGGTCTCCCCTTTTATAGTTGAAGGAGGGACAGGGGTGATACATGTGTTCGCCATGCGGCGAGCGGAGGTGGCGTGCCAGAGTCCTGTAGCTTACTATTGTAGCGGCATGGTCAACAGAGTGGTCTTGTCCTTGATGTACTGGAGCAACGCGCCGGTCACACCCGATTTCGTATGACGTGGGCGCTCCAGTGACAGCTTGACGCAGGGTATGGCCGACGGTGTGCTGGTCGCTATGGGTTGACGGTGAAAAGAGCCGAGGCTCAATTGGTGCCGAGGCCGAGCCATCGTGGGGGGGCTCGGTGGGCGCGAATCCCGAGGCTACCGAGACCTGGAAGTGGATTGCCGAGGCCTTGGAGGGAGACGTTGGTCTCATGCACTGATTCCGAGGCTACAGTGACCCGTGCCTGCTTCCCCACGCCGTGCTGCTCCTAGAGCAGGAATTAGGTAGCACAGTGCAGTACGGGCGCCAGGCATGGGTGCAGTGCTGAGCACAATGGCCAGTAACCCCTGTTTCACCCTGTCTCACGTCCCGTCGGCCACCTTGCTGTACTGCGCCCACGTGCGGCTGACGTCGCGGGAGTGGTTGGACGCGTGACGTTTTGTCAGAGAAGTCGGTCGAGGCGGAGGCGACGAGGTTGTTACCGAGCCGGCCTCGAGCAAGTCGAAGAATCGGTACTTCGTCCGAGGCTTCACTCGCGGGGCCTCGGACGAATCGGAGAATCGGTAACCCGTCCGAGGCCTTGCGGAGCGGGGCCTCGGCACGAGAGGGCCTCGGCGAGGCGGAGAGTCGTTGCGACGCGTGCTTCTGGCGAGTCAGAGAATCGGCCGAGACCCTGTGATTGTCCTTTGGCTTTGATATTTGCGAGGTTTTAAGCAATCTTTTCGGTTCTTGCTTAGGGTACCCCTTTTTATAGTATCCGACAGTAGCCCCCGAGCCTCGGAGGGAGTGCGAGCACTTTCCCTGAGGGTTTGTCGAGACTTGGCTTGCGGCTGCTCCCGTCGGTATTGTGTTTTGTTTTTTGAGGTTCCGGTGGGTGCGCGCGAGCGCACCCGCCGATTGTAGCCCCCGAGGTCCTGGAGGAGTGGATTTACCCCTCCAGGGGCTTTGTCCATATTGAGCGAGGAATTTTATCACATTTGCCGGTCCCATGAGGGCGAGTTCGAGTCGCTAGGACTTGGCCTAGTTGTAGGAAGAGCCCCCGAGCCTCTGCACGGAGCGGGAGGGCGATCAGTGGTTTCCCTGTCTTTTTTGGCGGCCCTCGCGCATCCTTTTCGTTCGGAAGGATGGGTGGAACATGTCAGGCTACCCTTGGTGGGCACGAGCAGTGACATCTCCGGTGAGCTGTTATCGGGTAGTCCAAGTGGAGGCCCATGCCCCTATTCGATAGGGGTCGGCTTGCGGTCCAGAGACGCACTCCAAAAGTTCCAGAGGGCTTCTCTAGTGGGTCCCAGGGCCGTTCGATTGGCCCTGGGGGCTCGGTGCCTCCCTACGGTGGGATCCCATTTGGAGACTTCCCTGCTGGTCTCAGACATGACTTAGGGCTTCCCAAGCATTTGCTTGCTTGGGCTTTTGGCCATGTTCGGGCTTGCCCACAATCATCCCTGACTCTGTTGTCCTGGGGCGGCTGTCGAAACCTTTGGAGGGGGCCCATCCTTCGAACCCTTGGACCATAACGGGCTCGATGCCCTTTTTGTCGTGTTTTTCTGAATCTCCGAGTGCGAGCTTGGGTGGCTTGCTTTCATTTTGGGCGCAGGAAGAGCCCCCGAGCCTCCGCACGGAGCGAGAGGGCGATCAGGAGTTCCCCTGGCTTTTTAGGCGACCCTCGCGCATCCTTTTCGTTTGGAAGGAGGGGTTGTTTGCCGAGCCCATCGAGTGCGAGCCTGGGTCGCTGGGTCTCAACAAGTTTGCAGGGGGAGCCCCCGAGCCTCCACACGGAGCGAGAGGGCGATCAGGAGTTCCCCAGGCTTGTTATGCGACCCTCGCACATCCTTTTCATTCGGAAGGAGGGGTTGTTCACCGAGCCCATCGAGTGCGAGCCTAGGTCGCTGGGTCTCAGCAAGTTTGTAGGAAGAGAAACCGAGCCTCCGCGCAGAGCGAGAGGGAGATCAGGAGTTCCCCTGGCTTTTTATGTGACCCTCGCGCATCCTTTTTGTTCGAAGGAGGGGTTGTTTGCCGAGCCCATCGAGTGCGAGCCTAGGTCGCTGGGTCTCAGCAAGTTTGCAGGAAGAGCCCCCGAGCCTCCACATGGAGCGAGAGGGCGATCAGGAGTTCCCCTGGCTTTTTATGCGACCCTCGCGCATCCTTTTTGTTTGGAAGGAGGGGTTGTTTGCCGAGCCCATCGAGTGCGAGCCTGGGTCGCTGGGTCTCAACAAGTTTGCAGGAAGAGCCCCCGAGCCTTCGCACGGAGCGAGAGGGCGATCAGGAGTTCCCCTAGCTTTTTATGCGACCCTCGCGCATCCTTTTCGTTCGGAAGGAGGGGTGGAATATGTCAGGCTACCCTCGGTGGGCGCGAGCGGTGACACTTTCGGTGAGCTGTTATCGGGTAAGTCTGAGTGGAGGCCCGTGCCCCATTCGATAGGGGTCGGCTTGCGGTCCAGAGACGCACTCCAAAAGTACCAGAGGGCTTCTCTAGTGGGTCCCGGGGCCATTCGATTGGTCCCGAGGGCTCGGCGCCTCCCTACGGTGGGATCCCATTCGGAGACTTCCCTGCCGATCTCGGACACGATTTAGGGCATCCCGAGCGATCGCTTGCTCGGGCCTCGGCCATGTACGGGATCGCCCATAGTTGTCCCTGACTCTGTTTGTCCTAGGGCGGCTGTCGAGACCTTTGGGGGGCCCAGCCTTCGAACCCCTGGACCGTAATAGGCTCGGCGCCCAGTTCCTTAGTCTGGAAGGAATCGGCTGGGGGAATATTCCCCTCCCATCGACTGACAATGGCAGGCGCGCCTTTTGAGGCGGTTTCTCGGGGCTTGCTGTTGCTGTGGTTGGATGCGACACGGTGTCAGCGGATAGGACATAACTGTGTGCACGATTAATGAGGAAAAGGTGGGCGCGTGGGCGGTGAAATTGGATCTGGATTAACTATGCCTGAACTCGAGGGAAACTTCCCCGATTTCATCGCCTTACCGTTTCATTCTTTCCCTGCATAAATACGAAATGAGTCTCGCCCCTCCCCTCCTTACCTTGCCCGTATTTGCCTTTTCTGCCTTCGAGCCGTTGCAAAGAACAGAGTGCGCCGGGGAGAAGAAGGGAGAAGAGAGAGAGAGAGAGAGAGACTTACCACCATAGCCCTCATTCTCCATCACGCAATGGCCGGCGGCCCTCCTATCATCCTCCCAATGGATCCTTGGGATCCATCCGATGTGTCCATGGAGACGCTGCAGTCTCTTATCGACGATGGCCTTCTCCGCCCGATCATCCGACCCTGATAGGCCAGAGTGGATTGCTCTGTTGGGCGAGCCAGAGCCGAGGCCACCCGCGGGGTATGTCGTGAGCTTCGTGTCCTTCCACGAGCATGGTCTCGGCTTACCGGCGGACCGATTCATGCGAGCGCTCCCGCATTATTACGGCGTGGAGCTACATAACTTCAACGCCAACTCCATCGCGTAGGCGGCCATCTTTGTCGCCGTCTGCGAGGGGTACTTGGGCATTGCCCCCCATTGGGAGCTGTGGCTCCATCTCTTCTGGGCGGGGCATACCACCAAGCCGACAGGCATGGCGGGTACGAGGAAGACGACGAGGGCCAGCAGCTACACTCTCCAGGTGCGCCAAGGCCGGTAGCACCTTTACATCTCGGCCCAGCTCGCGTCATCCAATCGCCGCTGGTACACCAGCTGGTTCTACCTCTGCAACGACGACAACGGACTTCCCCCCTACACTTGGCGGATCGTGGAGGACTATCCGGAGAAGTGGGGGTATGGCGTCCTGAGGGAGGATCAGCCCAAGCTGCAGCCGCTCCTAGAGGGGCTAGAGAGGTTGCGGGGCCGCTGCCTTACGGCGGTTGTGGTCGTGGCGGCCTTCCATCATCGGAGGGTGCTACCACTGATGGCTCGGTGGCGGCGCCTGTTCGACATGAGACCAAATGAGCCGATCGAGGGCATCCGGATGTCTGCCGTCGCCCTCTCCGATGAGGAAATTCTACGTCGGGTGAGGGAGATGGTGGAGGGGAAGCTAAAGAGCGGTGGTCTGACTCCCATCGTGATGTGCCCATCGTAGGGGTATCTCTCCCTGGTAAGTCACGCACCGCTGCAGCCCCCGAGGCCTCCTCGTTCCTCACCGTTTTCCCATTCGCTTACTTGCGCTCGCCGTTCCCGCAGGGGATGAGAGACGTGCGAGCCTCCCTACCGCTTGTTCCCAAGGACGCGAGGCAACGGGCGGCGAACCGGGCGCACGCCGAGGCGTAGAAGAAGAAGAAGGACGTCGAGGCGGCAAAGCGCACAAGGAAGATCCTTGAGCGTGAATAGTTGGATAAGCGCCGCCGGCAGCAGAGGCAGGACGGTCTCCCGGTGGAGCCATCTCTGTCGTCGTCGCTGTCGGCGGACTCTTCGAGCGAGGATGACGATCTCCCCGACGTTAGGGGAACGCCCCCCGGGGTGTCGGCGAGCGGCGTGGCGCCTCTAGGAGGAGGAGGAGAGGACGCCTCGGGGCCGGCGATCGCTCGCCCTGGGTCCGAGGCCGACACGCCTGAGACGCGGGCTTTAGAAGCGTCTGCGTCGGCCACGGGGCTCGACGACGCTGGTGGAGCAGCAGCAGCGATGGGGGGGCGACGCATCGCCCCGCGCAGAGGATCGAGGGGGCGCCAAGTCCGACGAGGGTCGGCCGGCACCGATGGATACCGGGGCGTGTGCCTCCACCACCACCACCACCGCCAAGCGAGAGAGAGTCGCGGTGCGAAGCGGTGGCAACCTCGCCGAGGTGAGTGTCTTTTTCAGCGATGTTCGATTGCGTCTCCCGCTTCGCTTCATGGTCATATGTCACCCAAGTGGGAGTTTTGCCTTCGATTGGAAGCGTCGGTGGACGTGCATGGCCTTGGCGCCATGCAAGGCACTCAAGGTGGCGCCAGCCCACTGCTCAACGCGGTGGGCAAAAGCCATCTGGCGCGGGCGGCGCGGCGCCGACCTGGAGGGCCGGTCGCGGCAAGAGGCCCGGGGCCACCAAACAGAGAGGCTCCACGTTGCCGAGACCCACGAGTCCGAGAAGGCGCCGAGAGGCCACCAGAGCAAAGGCCGGAGGAGGAAGGGGCCAAGGTGGTGGACGCCAGCGCGTGGTGGCGAGACCCACGCCTGGAGTCCGATGGGGCCCCGGGGCGCCCCACTTCCGGGAAAAGGGGTCTGCAGAAGGCCACCGGGATCGGCCGAGGCCCCGGGGGCTTCGAGGCCTTCCGAGGGTGGTGGAGGCGGGCGGGGCCCACGATGGCCCAAGATACGAAGATGGAGGTGGGGCAACCTTTGGTGCTGCCGATCGCCCCAAGGCCTCCGCCATCCCGGGAGAGCGCTCGGGAAGTGGAGGTTCAGCAACCCCTTCCGACGGCACTTCCCGGAAAGGGCTTCGGCAGATGCCGAGGTGGCCAAAGACCGTGGAGCAGGAGGCGGAGCGCCGCCACTGATTAGAGTGCTAGGCTGGAGGCAGCTGCGCATGCGACAAGGCAAAGGGCGCCTGGATGAGGCCCTCAAAGGCGGCACGCCCCTCCTCCTGGTCGATGCCTTGGCCTCGAAGGAGAAGTACGAGGGTGAGTTCTGTTCCCTTTATTTTACTTGTTTTTCTTGCGTTCGCCCCTAACTCCCCAAAGGTGGTATAGAGCTGGAGAAAGAGGCTTCCCGGGCACCGAGGCCTCTCTGGGTCGAGGTCCAAAGATCGGAAGGAGAGGGCTGAGGCCTCTCAGGTCGAAGTCCAGCGCTGGAAAGAGAAAACCAAGGGTGAGTCTCGTAGGGCTTTGCCCCTGTCTGCTCTTTTTTTTTTTTTCGCTTAACCGTCCCCGTGTTCTTCGCGCAGCGTTGTTGGAGAAGGAGGCTTCTCGGGCGGTGAGGCCTCACCCCTTGAGTCTTGCGATGCTCGAGGCCAAGATCGGGGAGCATGACGCTTGCTGCAGCCGCCGCCTGCCGTGCTGCGTCTGCGAGGCCCTGGCTATTGAGGGGGCTCAACCGGGTAGCTCCCTCAGGAGCCGCCTGACTGCGTTGAGTGGCCAAGTGCGCGAGCGACTCCGAGGATCGCTGCACACGGGCGTCAAGCATGCCCTGGCTGTCGTTGCCTCGCACTACTCTGGCATCGACCTTGAGGCCGTTAGCGATGGTTACGTCTTGCCTGAGGATGACGAGGAGGCTGATGAGGAGGTCACCATGCTGATGGAGGCGGCTGAGGTCCCTGGTACGGCGCTAGCCAGTCTGTTTGAAGAAGAGGTGGTTCCCCCCGCGCCAGCCACCGATGCAGGAGATCCTGAGCCTTGACCTAGGCCAAAGGGGCCATGTAAACAGATTAGGATTATTGTCGTAGCGTGACGTTCGTGGTCGTCGAGGCCTTTATAAAGTACTCGTGTGTACGCCTTTTTAATCGTTTTTTATCATATTTCCGAGCCTCTGCCCTCTATCACGTTTCTATACAAGTCTTTTGCAAAAAACTTCCTCGGAGCCTAAGCTGCCCCTCTGGTGGAAGGTGGTGAGGGAGTTGTCGCAACCCAGAGGCGTAGGCAGTCTCGCGGCTCGGCCAACCTTCTACCCTTGAGGCGTAGAAATTTATTTAAAAAAACAATTAAAAAATAGTGCCTGGGATTTAGGGGGGTTCCCCCCTTTTAGCCCCCGAGGGAGGCTCGGTTCTGCAGAGGCAGAGCCGAGTCTCCCTTATAACGTTATCTCAACGTCGATCCCCCGTCGAGGGAGGGAGTTTTCTCGAAAAATTAGAACAACTAAAGAGCGCTTCTTTAATATATTTCGAGAAACAATGTATACAATGCTTGGAAGTTTAAGGGTAGAAACGACGTAGCTGTTCTATGTTCCAAGCGTTGGTGAAGATTTCGCCCTTCTCATTGGCCAGCTTGTAGGTCCCGAGTTTTAGCACTTGGGCGACGATGTACGGCCCTTCCCATGGCGGGGTCAGCTTGTGGCGGCCCTTGTTGCTCTGCCTCAGTCTTAGCACCAGGTCGCCCACCTTCAGGTCTCGGCTTTGAATGCGCCGGGCTTGATAGCGTCGTAGGACTTGCTGGTACTTGGCTGAGTGTAGCAGGGCAACATCTCGGGCTTCCTCCAGTTGGTCGAGGGCGTCCTCGCGGGTAGTGCGGTTGCTTTGCTCGTTGTAGGCCTGTAGCCTTGGGGAACCGTACTCCAAGTCAGTGGGGAGGATGGCCTCGGCTCCATAGACCAGGAAGAATGGCGTGAATCCCGTGGCTCGGCTCGGGGTGTTCCTCAGGCTCCAGATGACCGACGGGAGTTCGGCCAGCCATTTCTTGCCGAATTTCTTCAGCCGGGTGTATATCCTTGGCTTGAGGCCTCAGAGAATCATGCCGCTTGCACGCGTTCTACTTGGCCGTTTGTTCTAGGGTGTCCTATACCGACCGCACCCATACCGATGTGGTGGTCGTCGCAGAACGTCAGGAATCTATGATCGGTGAATTGTGTCCCATTGTCGGTGATGATGGTGTTTAGAACCCCGAACCAGTGGATGATATCAGTGAAGAACAATACCGCTTGCTCGGATTTGATTTGAGTGATCGGTTGAGCCTCGATCCACTTGGAGAACATGTCAATAGCTACCAACAAGTGGGTGTAGCCCCCGGGGGCTTTCTGTAGAGGCCCAACCATGTCCAGTCCCCACACGGCGAACGGCCATGTGATGGGGATGGTTTGGAGGGCTTGGGCCGGGAGGTGCGTCTGCCGCGCATAGTACTGACATCCCTCGCATGAGCGTACCAGCTTGGTGGCGTCGACAACCGCAGTTGGCCAATAGAACCCTTGGCGGAAGGCGTTTCCGACGAGCGTCCGAGGCGCAGCATGGTGCCCACAGGCTCCCGCGTGCAAGTCCCAAAGTAGGGCTTTGCCTTCCTCGGTGGCGATGCATAGTTGGAGGACGCCAGATGGGCTTCGTCTGTACAACTCGCCGTTGCTGATGACATAAGTTTTGGCTCGTCGCGCAAGCCGATGGGCCTCGGTCCTGTCCGCAGGAAGCACTCCTCAAATGAGGCGATCGAGGAGGGGGACCCGCCAGTCCGCCCCCCGGTCGGCCTCGAGAGGCCCTGCATGGATTTCCATGGCCTTGGGCTCGGCCGCCGGGGTCTCGGTAACAGAGGGGGCCTCGGGCCCTATGGTGGGCTCGACCGGTGGGCCCTCTTGTGCCGCCGAGGCGTAGTCCACCGAGGGCTTGTGCAGGTCTCTGGCGAATATGTTCAGGGGGACCGGGGCCCGTGCCGATGCCATCTTCGCCAGTTCGTCCGCAGCCTCGTTGAACTTCCACGCAATGTGGTTGAGTTCGAGACCGTCGAACTTATCTTCAAGGCGACATACCAGTTTGCAGTACGTCTCCATTTTGGGGTCGTGACAATTCGACTCCTTCATGACTTGGTCGATGACGAGTTGCGAATAGCCCCGTACGTTGAGACGCCGCACTCCAAGCTCGATGGCGATCTACAAGCCATTAACGAGAGCTTCATACTCGGCTGCGTTGTTGGAGGCGGCAAAGTGGAGCTGAATCATGTAGCGCACATGCACTCCGAGGGGAGAGATGAAGAGCAGGCCCGCGCCTACCCCGGTCTTCATCAGAGATCCGTCAAAGTACATGGTCTAGCATTCCGCTTGGATTTGAGCAGGTGGCAGCTGGGTGTCGGTCCACTCAACCACAAAATCGACTACGACCTGGGATTTAATTGCTTTCTGAGGCGCAAAAGACAGGGCCTCCCCCATGAGTTCAACGGCCCACTTGGCTATTCTACCCGAGGCCTCCCGGTTCTGGATTATCTCCCCCAGAGGGAAAGATGACACCACGGTCACCGGGTGGGATTCAAAGTAGTGAGGCAGCTTGCGCCGAGCCATGACTATGGTGTAGACTAGCTTCTGGATATGGGGGTAGCGTGTCTTAGTTTCGGAGAGTACTTCGCTAATGAAGTAAACAGGTCGTTGGATAGATAGAGCATGCCCCTCTTCCTGCCTCTCGACTACTACGGCCGCGTTGACCACTTGGGTCGTTGCGGCGACGTAGAGTAAGAGGTCCTTGCCCTTGGTTGGCGGTACTAGGATAGGAGGGTTGGTGAGTAGTGTCTTGAGCTTGGTGAGGGCTTCTTCGGCCTCGGGGGTCCAGGAAAAGCGTTCGGATTTTCTCAAGAGACGGTACAGAGGTAAACCTTTTTTGCCAAGGCGCGAGATGAAGCGGCTCGGGGCCGCAAGACATCCCATAACTCTCTATACTCCCTTGAGGTCTCGGATTGGCCCCATGTTGGTCACGGCTGAGACCTTCTCCGGGTTGGCCTCGATGCCGCGTTTTGAGACTATGAACCCTAGGAGCATGACTCGGGGGACCCCGAAGACACACTTCTCGGGGTTAAGCTTGATGCCCTTCTCCCTGAGGCATTTGAAGGCAATCTCCAGATCATCGATGAGATCACTGGCCTTTCTGGACATGACCACGATGTCGTCCACGTAGGCCTCGATAGTTTGCCCGATGTGCTCGCCGAAGACCTAGGTCATGCACCGCTGGTATGTGGCCCCTGTGTTTCTAAGACCAAATGGCATGGTTACATAGCAGTACATGCCGAATGGGGTGATGAAAGAAGTCGCGAGCTAGTCGGACTCTTTCATCTTGATTTGATTGTAACCGGAATACGCATCAAGGAATGATATGGTCTCGCATCCTGCAGTGGAGTCAACGATTTGATCGATCCGAGGCAATGGGAATGGAACCTTTGGACATGTTTTATTTAAACCGGTGTAGTCCACACACATCCTCCATTTTTCATTTTTCTTCTTAACTAATACAGGATTAGCTAACCACTCTGGATGGGACACTTCCTTGATGAATCCGGCCGCCAAAAGCTTCTACACCTCCTCACCGATGGCTCTGCGCTTCTCCTCGTCAAATCGGCGCAGGCGCTGCTTCACTGGTCTAGAGCCAGGCCGGATGTCCAAGGCGTGCTCGGCGACCTCCCTCGGTATGCCCGGCATGTCCGAGGGACTCCACACGAACATATCGACATTCGTGCAGAGAAAGTCGACGAGCACGGCTTCCTATTTGCCATCGAGGGTGGCGCTGACCTTCAACATTCGGCCATTGGAGCAGTTGGGGTCGACTGGGATGAGCTTGACGGTCTCTGCGGGCTCGAAAGTCCCAGCACGGTGCTTGGAGTCGGGCACTTCACTACCGAGTTGGTCGAGGTTGACGATGAGGGCCTTGGCCTCCTTGATAGCCTCGGCGTACTCGATGCATTCGACGTCGCAGTCGTATGCATGCTCGCACGTGGACTCGACGGTGATGACGCCGTTGGGGCCCGGCATTTTGAGCTTGAGGTGGTGTAGTTCGGGACCGCCATGAACTTGGCGTAGCACGGGCGCCCCAGGATAGCGTGGTAGGTCCCCTTGAATCCAACCACCTCGAAGGTGAGGATCTCCTTGCGGTAGTTGGAGGGAGTGCCAAAATAGACCGGCAAGTCGATGCGCCCGAGGGGTCGTCGTGCGCTTCCCCGGCACGACGCCGTGGAAGGGTGCGGCACCACCTCGGAGCCGTGACTGATCGAGCTCTAGGAGCTCCATGGTGTTGGCATAGAGGATGTTGAGGCCGCTACCTCCATCCATCAGTACCTTGGTGAGCCGGGTGTTGCCGATGATCGGATTGACGATGAGCGGGTACTGTCTGGGGTTTGGGACATAGTTGGGGTGGTCCTCCCGATCGAAGGTGATCGCCTCTTGAGACCAGTTAAGGTACTGGGGAGTAGCTACCTCAACCGAGAAGACCTCTAGGCGTTCCCTCTTTCATTGATGCGCCGTGAGGCACGCTGAAGGCCCGCCGAAGATCATGAAGGCATTGTGCACCTCGGGGAACCCGTCGTCCTTGTCATTGTCTCCGTCGCCGGTGCCCTTCTTCCTAGCGTCGTCGTTGGGAAGCCTGAGCTTGGTGTAGTAACATCGAAGCATGGTGCATTCTTCGAGGGTGTGCTTTACCGGGCCCTGGTGGTAAGGGCAGGGCTTTTTGAGCATGTCGTTGAATATTCCGGGGCCCCTGACGGGGCCTCGTGGGTTCTTGCGATCAGCAGCTGCGACGAAATTGACCTCGAGGGCCTCTGTCTTCCCTGGGCGCCCCTTTTTCTTTTTCTTCGAGAAACAGGAGGCCGAGGCCCCGAGGGTCTCGTCCCTCCGCTTCCCCATTGCGTCGCTGTCGGGGAAGATGGCCCCGATAGCCTCTTCACCCGAGGTGAAGTTGGTGGCGATGTTGAGGAGTGCGGTCGCTGAGGTTGGTACGTTCCGGCCTAACTCTCGGACCAGGTCATGGTAGGAGGTGCCGGAGAGAAAAGCCTGGACAACTTCCGAGTCACCGACGCTGGACAACTCGGTGCACTGCTTGGAGAATCACCGGATGAAGTCTCGGAGAGACTCGTTCGGCTTCTTGCGACAACTCTTGAGGTCCCAGGAGTTCCCGGGGCGCACGTACGTGCCCTGGAAATTCCCGACGAAGATCTTTACCAAGTCGCGCCAGTTGTGGATCTGCATGGGCGGGAGGTGTTCGAGCCAAGCTCGCGCTGAGTCTGACAGGAACAAGGGGAGGTTGCGGATGATAAGCAGGTCATCGTTCGCGCCGCCTAGCTGACAAGCCAGGCGGTAATCGACCAGCCACAATTCGGGGTTGGTCTCGCCGCTGTATTTCGCGAGGTTGGCCGGTTGTCAAAACCGGGCGGGGAATGGGGCGCCGCGGATGGCCTTACTAAAGACTCGAGGGCTAGGTAGCCCAGGAAAAGGACTGCGGTCCTCGCCACTGTCGTAGCGGCCGCCTCGATGCGGGTGGTAGCCTCGGGCGGGCCCATCGTCATCGTGGCGTCGTCGCCTGCTGACCACATCGTGGTCGTCTGGCGCCTCGCGTCGATCGCTGAGGCGGTCGTGAACTGAGGGGGCCTTGAGGCGATCGTGCACCGAGGGCCGTTTTGAGGTGTCCTCACGCCGTCGAGACGTGGAGCTTTCGACCTGCTGTACTGCGGCGGTCTCGAGAAGGTCTCGGAGCTCGCCGCGAACCCGTCGCCCCTCCATGGTAGAGGGCTCGAGCATCGCTCGGACTAGCATCACCGCTGCCGCGATGTTCTGGCTAGCGCGATTGAAGATTGGGGGTTGCTCACTTCCTTTGTTGTTGTTGATGCGGCGGTGCACGTCGTGGGCCCTTCGCCGGGCCCTTCCGCCATCACCGCGACCTCGCTACTCCCGCTCAAGAGTGTCTCGAAGCTGCTATAGCAGGAGTCGGTCTTGGTCGACTTTTGCCTAGAGCTCACGGAGCTGCTCTAGGTCTAGGCGTCGGAGTTCCTCGGGGGCGGCGTTCACGTTCCGTGCCGCCCGAAGCTCGATGAGCGGGGGTGTGGCGTCGCCCGCCCCTTGGCGGAGCGGGGAGCGGTTGCCTGCCCCTTCACTCTTACTACTTGCCCCTGGCATTCCGAGCCCGATGTGGAAACACTCTCGAGTGGGATCGTAAGTGCCTTCGTCATCGGAGTCGGAGTGGCCGGGCGAGAGTCGCTATGCCAAGAAGCGACGCATAGCCTCGTGGTCGCTGGGCCCGGAGAAGTCTCGCTCGCCCACGCCTGCTCCTCCTCCTCCTCAGAGTCGGTGTGGGTGTGGGTCGAGGTTGTGGTGGAGAAGTCAAGGCGAATCGTTGGTGGCGTCCCGAGGGCTCCGCGTCTTGTTGAGGCGTAGGCGAAAGCGTGGTGGCGCGATGTTGTTCAGCCGAAGGATACAGGATGTTGCCACCACTGGGTCCACTCCGCTGAGTCGATTCCTCGGATGTGGCGGGCGAGCTTGACGACGGACGCGTCGCTGCGCTTCTGGGTGTCTTTCCCCCTGCCAGCTTTAAGCTAGACAGGTCCCTAGCCAGGGACTCTGTACCAACGTCCGGGCATGGGATGCCGGTGAAGTGTGGCGCGCCGCCCTGAGCTCGTGCGGTGTCGGGGCAGTCCCGCTCGCGTCGTGCCTGGCGAGCGCGACGAGAGCGGCGGCCCAGGCGCCACCTGCGCCCGGGCTGCGGATGCGTGACGTCGTCGTTGGCTGGTGGGGCTCTGGGTGCGAGGAGTACCATATCGTACCCACATCCTAGAGACATGAACTCTAGGCTCCCAAACCAGACCACCGTGCCGAGACATAGTGGGCGTATGGGGTCAGTCATTCGGAACTTGTTGGGACGATCAAGCTAACACGCAGATTCCTCTACCTGGCGCGCCAGCTGTCGGTGTTTCGGACCGGGGGGTCCTCAACCAACTAGTAAATGTGAACTGCGTGCCCCTAATCCCCGGATGGTGATGCAAAGAGACACAAGGTTTATACTGGTTTAGGCAATTGGTGCCCTACGTCCAGTCTGAGAGATCGATCTTGTATTCCTTGCACCGAAGTGCTTGTAGTATGGGGTTACAAACTGGGTGAGAGAGGGAGCTAGTCCTAGGTCTCGGCGTGGAACGGTGTGGGCTGCTTGAGACGTTGCTCTCAGGCAGCTTGGGAGAGTGTATGTCTATGTGAGCCTATCTCCGTGAGCTCATGAGTGCCTCCCTTAAGAACGACCCCGGTCTCCCCTTTTATAGTTGAAGGAGCGATAGGGGTGATACATGTGTTCGCCATGCGGCGAGCGGAGGTGGCGTGCTGGAGTCCTGTAGCTTACTACCAGTGGCGACATGGTCAGCAGAGTGGTCTTGTCCTTGATGTCTTTTGCAACAACGCCGGTCACACCCGATTTCGTATGACGTGGGCGCTCCAGTGATAGCTTGACGCAGGGTATGGCCGATGGTGTGCTTTGGTCGCTATGGGTTGACGGTGAAAAGAGCCGAGGCTCGATTGGTGCCGAGGCCGAGCCATCGTGGGGGGCTTCGGTGGTAGCGAATCCCGAGGCCGCGAGAGACACGGAAGTGGATTGTCGAGGCCTTGGAGGGAGCGATTGGTCTCATGCACCGATTCCGAGGCTACTGATGACCCATGCACTCGCTTCCCCACGCCGTCTTCGCTCCTAGAGCAGAAATTAGGTAGCATACAGTCAAGACGGGCGCCGAGCATGGGTGCGATCTTGAGCACAATGGCCGAGAACCCTGTTTGCCCTGTCTCATGTCCCGTCGGTCACCATGTTGTCTCTAGCGCCCGTCTGGTGGCGTCGCCGCAGGAGTGGTTGGACGCGTGACATTTTGTCAAAGAAGTCGGTCGAGGTAGAGGCGACGAGGTTGTTGCGAAGAGCCGGGCCTCGGCGAAGTCGAAGAATCGGTATTTCGTCCGAGGCTTCACTCATGGGACCCTCGACGAATCGGAGAATCGGTAACCCGTCCGAGGCCTTGCGGAGCGGGGCCTCGGCACGAGAGGGCCTCGGCGAGGCGGAGAGTCGTTGCGACGCGTGCTTCTGGTGAGTCGGAGAATTGGCCGAGACCCTGTGATTGTCCTTTGGCTTTGATATTTGCGAGGTTTTAAGTAATCTTTTCGGTTCTTGCTTAGGTATCTCTTTTTATGTTATCCGACGGAGGGATTAACAAGTACAAAGTACAAACATAGATTATAATAATGAGCAAAAGTGATACTTGCCACTTCTTTTGCCCTTCTTTGACTGTTGCGCCCTTCTCCCTTTTTAAGTTGCCTGTTGCTTCTGTTTGGTCAGGGACAATGCATTGCTAAGATAAGATGTCAATCTATGAAATTCCAGAGAAGACAAGAATGACTCTTTGTTTTTTTAGAACAGGGAAGCATGGAACTTAGTAATTTGTACAAAGAAAAGCATGATGGATACAAGCATGATATGATAAAGTAACTGCATCTCTGACGGACTGCTTCACCTATGCACATGACGAACCTGAGGTAGCCGAGCAGGGCTCTGCGTGCTCCACCTCTTCCAAGGAGACGAGGTGGTGGTGGTGGATGAATCGTTAGGCGCCTCAAGCACGGACACCGGGCTCGAGTTGTGCTGCGCGTCGCACTCCGCAGCCGGCATCCTGACGCGGCCCGCCTACTCTGCTTCATTCTCGGCGAACCGTAGCCTGCGGCCGCGCCCGTTCCTCCTCTGCTTAATCCTAGCCACGGCCAACCTCACCCTTTCGTCGCGCCTCGTGGCCTCCGCGGCGGCGAGCAGGAAGTCGAGCTCCCGGTCCGGGTCCGGGTCCTCGGGGCTGAAGCTGAGGAGCAGGAGTCGCTCTCGTGCCCTCAGGTACGCCGGCCTCTCCCGCAGCGACGCGATGGCGGCTTGCACGAGATCGGAGACCGTGTGCGTCTAGGAGAGAGACGTTGATGTAGCCGTGAGGGGGTTCGAGAAAGATGAAAGTCGCGTTGATTGCGGATGTTGTGCCTGCGTCGGGGGAGGGGCGCTGATTCGGCGGGGATGGGAAAGGTGTGGGGGATGCGGGGACCGACCAACCTGCGGGAAGAGACGGCGATGAAGATGAGCGCAAGGCCTGCGGCGCCCGTGACCCCGATGGCAACGGCGGTGTTCCAGCGACCGCCACCGGTGAGGGGGCCGCCGAGGAGACCCGCGGCCACGCGCTCGACGCAGCCCTATGCCCACATAGGCTGTAGATGTCCGCCGCATCGCTACATTTTTTCGGTGAAAAAAAAGAATCACAGGTGCCGGAGGTCGAACCCGTCCTCGAACAGCAGCGTGCAGCGGTGCGACGGCAGTTTGACGGAGCGTCAGGGCGAGCGGCCACCGCGAAGATGGAAATATTTTTCCAAAGGAAGCTTTTTTCCGTTTATTTGGGGATTCGATCTTGGTTCGTTAATTGCGGACGCCGTGTAGGGGGTGTGGGGTGAGAAGCCTGACGCAGGGGGTGAGAAGCCTGGCATGCCACGTCAAAGATCGGTCGTTGGATGGATTTTGGTGTTTTATTGGTCCTTGATTTTAGCGAAGATGAATTTTTGTGTATATTTTTTCTAGGTACATAATGGTTGAAGATTTTCAGTGGGGATATTTTCCTGTAGGGACCTAGTATAATTTTGATTGATATGCAGAAACAGTTTCAAGTCTGCCAGGGGCCACTGAAGAAGCACTTGACACAAAAACATGCTGATGACCCTTTTCCCTTTATTTATTTACAAAAGCAACAATAACCTTTTCTTTCATTCTTTTTTAATCCGGGAACCTACACTGAAGTCTGAAGTGCTTCTGCTTGAAAATTGCGGCCACAACATCTTCAGTTTTACATAGTTTTTACTGACAGACGTCTGCTGGTAGTTGCAGCAAGTACCCCCAAATTTCAGAGTAAAGAGTAACAGCACCAAGGTTTGGTTTGATCCCGGAAGGTTCGATGCTCCCAGCAACTGAACGACTGCGAAGCTGATAGGGTCCCCGCCCGGAAAACGCAGGGATTCAGGTACGTCGGCATCGCTTGCAATTGCAAGTTTCCCGGCCATGGTCCACTTTGGATCCCCGTCCGGAGTAATGCAGCAGCAACCAGGAGTCCAGGACGACGCAAGGCCCATGCCTTGCCAACGTGCAGGAAGCATGGGTTGGTACCAGCATTTCCTTTTCTGGGACATGGCCTACAGCTAGTTGTTGGACGGGAAGCGTTACGGACAAAGCAGGAGATGACGAGATCTGGCGATCTGCATCTGCTGCCACTAGCGGTAGTGAATCCCAGCTGCCGGCACGACCCCGTCTACCAGACAGCCTGCCGTCTAAAGACCGCTGGGAATGCCGAGACGAGGCCGTCCGCAATCATCAAGGACCCCCATCTGATGAGCACATGCTCGCACCTTCCCTCCGTACCAATACCAATTGGTTCATCAGAAATAAGAAGCCACAACTAGAGCCACTGCCTGCGAATCAATGGGACTCCTTGTGGTAACTTGCTCATCCAACATCCAGGTTTTCTGGCTAATTATTACTTAGTGGCAAACGACACTGCTAGATAGCTATAGTGACTGTCAATCAATCAAAGATCTTAAAGACAGTTTATAGCAGTACAGTGCTTGCATTCGTTCATAAAAGTGCAAATGCTAATAATGATGGTAAGCTTCAGTACGTCTTTTAGAAGTTCCAAACAAAGACAGTCATCCAAACATGTAAAAATGGAATGAACCCTCCAAAGAGCGCAGATGTTTCCATTTTCCACCAGTAGCATACCATGCAAAAAAAATGGGAGCACATAATAACGCAACAGCTTGCTATCCAGATAAACAGCCTACACCACCCGCCCACAGACCTACTAATTACTATCCTGATAAACAGACTAGGACACCCGCAGGGATGCTTTCTCCGACGCAGTGCATACAAAAATAACCATCAGAACAAGAACAGCTCAACTCCAGAGAGTTGTCTATTGGCAGCATCACAAGTCAATGAATTAAGGGTCATCATATGGATCATGGATGGATGTATCTCCGTGCGGAGTGGTGACTAGTACAACTGGACTCCATTCAACGACAAACAAATAAATCAATAACTTAGTCCTATTAGCACCAAAAGGCAATTTCAAAGAAACCAAAAGAAAGATGGACAAAACTAGGACACCAACACTACAACTAATCTCTATTCGATGATTAAGTATGGTACAAAACAGGTGTCAGTAAAAAGTTACCAAAAATCTATTGTCACATCAGAACATTTATAGTCCGTAATCATTTGGATGCCCATATACAAAAATGCCACAACTTGTCTGCGCACATTGGGGGCTTTAGCTTACTAGTGGCGGACTGAATAGCATCAGTGTTCAACAGAGATAGAAATCATTCCCTCTTTTCTGGTTTCTGGACCTTGACATAAGGCAAGAATCCAAGAAGATGTGTTATCCGCGGCTCCCACCCACGTTGCTGAGCCCGACAAAACATTAGGAACGTGTTTGCATAGTATGAGTTGAGGCCCATAAGCACATGCCACCATGCGTGCCCCTGCGGGTTGACGTACCAATGCGAAAGCTTCTTACAGAAGATGCGATCAACTAGCCAGCAGAGAGTCCCAAGGGTTAATGTAAGAACCCACAGCTTTGCAAGCCGCTTCGCAGTCACGTCTTTCGTCTGTATGTAGTACTTGTACATCCGGGGGATGCAGAGGAAGCAGAGGCCAATGTAATGCAACTTGAATACAACTTGGAACCGGGCAAAGAAATGAACTACAGCAAAGGCAGCACCATATAGGAAAAGGAAAGTTGGCATCGTGCTCCTGTAATGCCAGTCCGGTGAATAAAGGACATACATATAAAGGAGGATCTCCCAAACCATCGGAGTCTCATCACTCTGTTGTAGACTGGAAAACAGAACGTCGACAAAGCAGCATGTTACCAAAAAAGAATATGTTGCACAAAATAGAGTAAACATTATGGAAATTAACTACTAGATGACTAAACAGGTCACAGAGGTAGGAAGTTTATGAAAACATCCAACAGTGAGCAGTATACTAAAAGTACAGTGCCCCCCCCCCCAAACACACACGCACCCACAAAAGGTGATGAGCCGGCAAATTACAACCCTGCACACTCCTAAAAGGCAGAGAAACCCTTGAGTTTTGAGTATGGATTCTAGTCCTCGTTTCAGGCAGGCAATATAAAGTTAAACAGATGCACCCCAATTTCAAATGAGTTCTCCATGCTGAGTTTAGTATATGGCAAAGGTCAAAATTAACCATTGTTACTTGTTAGTGGTTTTTTGTCATTCGATACACTCAATGATTGGTCAGGCTGAAGCTGCCAGTTCATCCATCATAAGAGATGACTAGATTACAACTTAGTTTTTTTCATGAAACTGTTGATGAAGATTGATTAGAAGCAGATACAACAAAATAGAACAAAAGCTTTCAACAAATTCGGTAGACAAATGCTGAGATTTATCAATAGACATCAGAACAGAGAGAATTTTGGGCATCACAATCACAACATATGCAAATCGGTGTGTTGGTCAGCAAGTGCATCAATATATTGCCAAAAATGGAAACATATGTGCCAAAATGGAACACAAAATTTATGCATTTGAGGTAGTTTCTGCAGGCATGTGCATGCAAAGTGTATTTGGTGCGTCCAGGGAGCCATTAACATAAGAGGTAGATCAGGAACCATTTTTTGCACAAAATGAACCCAAGAATCCGAAACGGAAAAAATAAACAACATAACACAAGAAAGAATACTGAACATCTAAGCAATATACCAAAGTTTTACAGACAATTTCAACCATCTTTGTTTGTGAGCTAGAATTTTTGTACAGGAGAGCTATGATTTCAGGGTTTAGAGTGGAAATAAATTCTTGTGCATGCTACTGCTGAAAGACCTGTGCCAGAAGTTGACACACTACTCTAGCGCATGGACTCATGTCAATCAAGACATTATGAAGAAAAACACTCCTGAGAAAGCTTGTGCAGCAACAGAATTGTTGTAAGCTGTGACTTTTTTTGCACAAAAATAGAAGGCCAGTGCAAACGCTACATCCTGAGCCCACTGTGCAGCGCCCAATGCACGTGAAGACTGTGCAATGAAATTTTTTTATATATAAAAAACTATGAACCATTGGAGCAGTTCCATATCTATAATTCTACAGAGAAAAGCAAAAAGATGAATACTCAAGAAAGATAAATAATGCAGATGTTCTTGATGAAGCATCAAATCTAGAAGCAATAAATTAGAAATCTCCTTACAGTTAATGGCTAACACACTTTTATTTTATAACAGATGAACAGCTCATCTTCTGTGCACTTTTATACGCAAAACGGCTAGATGGAGAAATAATTTCCAGTCTTATGCCAATGGCCCTTTCCCAAAATGGTATCGACAGTTCTAACTTTAATACGTACATACCCCCTCCAGTCAAAAAATACTTGTCACATTTGACTAATGGTCTTTGATGCATATCTTTGACTTCTAGAGTATATTCGTAAAATCCTTCAAAATTATGAGAATTTGCAAGTATTTTTTTAATATGAATTACATGTTTCCAAACTCAATAATTCAAAAATTATTCATGTTTGTAATTTTTACTAAGGTTTGACCAAATCTTGACTTAACCGACATGTTTTTGTGGCCGGAGGGAGTAGAGAAAAACATATAGGTAATTAATTAATAACGTATAACACCAAGAGAAGGTATACCATGGCAAACAAACAACACAAGAATACAATGCACAAGGCCATTCCATAATGTCCTGAACTCGATCAAGTGCATTGGAGAAAAGAATAAGCTCTAGTTATAACAGTTTCTCAAGTAGGTACCAGTAATCACAATGTTAAAAGTGACATTTCACATAAACATAAAGAAGTTTCAATTTAAGAGAAAACTTACAGAAGTTGCAAGGTGGCATGGAAAATCATACTCCCAATAGCAAGTATCATATTGGATATGTGAAGGACACTGAACCGTTTCTCAAAACCTTGGCGGAAAGCATTCACTAATCCAATAAGCGCCAAAAGAACGCATGGGACATTAGAGATGGTATTGTAGAATTCTGCGATATATGATGAGTGTGCATAATTCTCCTCGCACAACTCAGTCGTTGATGTAACAGGCCCCCAGAAGCTCGCTACCATTGAATCCGCCATCCTTAGCTCTTGATTTGCTAACCTAGCAACAGCCTATGTCACCAGAGTTGGAGGTCAATGTGGCTGGTGCTAAATCATAAGTGCACCAAAGAAATAATCTGCAAGGATGATATACAAATCAGGGTTCCAAAAAGCGGCACTAAGCGACGGGTAGCGCTTCGCTATGGAGTACAAGCACTCCGAAAGCGGCGCGACCGCCTTGGTGGAGCAGCGGCTGCTGGCTCCCGCTGCCCGCCGGCCGTGCGCGGCGCGCAGGGCAGCCGCAGGGGTCGGGCGCCGTCGACGGTCCAGCGGGAGGCGGAAGGGGAGAGGGAGGTGCGTACGCAGGGTCGCCGGCCGGTGTGCGGAGGACGGAGGCGGAGCCACTGACGCCGCCGCCGAGCCTGGGACTGCCCCGCCGTCGCTGAGAGCCCGAGCCTGAGCGCCGCCTCCGTCGCCGGCGCTGCGAGAAGATGAAGAAACGGCGGCGGATGTCCTTAGCTGGAGCAGTGTGTTAGGGTAAAGAAACGTATGGGTGTGGCGAGATGTGGGTTTGGGCTGAATTAATGGGCTTTTGGATGGGCCACTAAATAAAAGCCCAAATCATCATTTTCCCTTTCCTTTTTCATTTCTTTTTTTTCTTTTAACATCTTTTGACAAATCAACACACAATCTGTATCCATATTTATCTGCAATTTTATGAAGCCACATCAACCTCCAGTACCTTCTATTGATCCCCATGTATTTGTAATTAAATTCCATACTCCACCAGAAGACATCTGATTTTAAACCTGGATTGATGTTCATTGGGCTTCCTAGCCTCCTGTCACGGTTCCGCTAGGAATCGGACAAATAGCTTCATAATTGGAGATTTAGGGAGAGAACCAGGATTGGGGATGAAGAACAGAGACAAATTTCATTGAGGTTTTAGAGTTTCAGTTCTTCGCTACAAGACACAACGACCTCAAGCGTTATATGCCAACATGATTCCTACCATAGCGGCACTTAACTCACCGCAACTCACACCACTACGGCTTAGCTGTCACCGTTAACCCACCTTGACCGACGATGTTTGCTCTGTTGCCAAATGCGCAATAGCACTCCTGATCCTTCTTGCCTTCTCCTTGGTGGCCTTGATATTGCCCCTCCCTCGAAAAGCTGCTTGTCCCCAAGCACACTGGATGGAAGTCGTCGCTGGAGATCATGAGCTTCCTCCCACGTTGTCAAGGTTGGTGAGTGATCAGACCACTGCACCTGAAGCCAGAAAATGGATGGACTGGACAACCGTGGAAGGATCATCTGGAACCAAAGTGATATCATCTTCCCCCTACATTGAAGGAGGGATATGCTGCTTCAACTGGGACGCATGGACTACATGATGAATGTGACTTACATCAGGTAACTGTAGATGGTATGCCACAGCGTCACCTTGGATTGGGAGATTGTTTTGTGAACTCTTGGAGATGCTCTAAGGTGATTCTACTATGCAGCTAATGCTTACCTTGTAATGTCTTCCTTTCTTATCCTGAGAAGGGTTTCATATAAGGCTCAATTATGGGGTCCTAACCTTGATACCTAAGATCAATGAGGCCAACACTATTAAACAATATAAACCAATCTACTTACTAAATGTGAAATACAAATGTTTCACCAAGGTCATGACTAATATGTTAGTCCCTGTTGCCAAGAAAATCATTGGAAATAACCAAACTAGGTTTATTAAAGGCAGAAACATTCTTGGAGGTGTTGTGGTCTTGCATGATGTCCTACATGAATTGCATAGATCAAACGCAGGGGCCTGATCCTAAAAATTGATTTTGAAAAAACCTATAATAGAGTGAGATGGGATTTTTTGGAACAAGTGATGGTGGGCAAAGGGTTCCCCCAGACTTGGATTTCATGGGTCATGAAAACTATCAAGGAAGGAAGGGTGTGTATTAATGTGAATGGAGAAAAAAACTCATATTTTAGGACCTATAGGGGTTTGAGGCAAGGGGATCCTCTCCCCTTCCTCTCTTTAATCTTGTTGTTGATGTATTAGGGGTTATGCTGCAAACAGCAATCAATAAAGGGCATATCAAAGGCGTTTTGACTGAGCTGATTCCTAGGGGTATTTCACATATCCAATATGCTAATGATATAGTGATCATGATAGAAGCCTCAAACCTTTCCATTAGAAACCTCAAACGTATTTTGTATTGTTTTGAGTGTCTCACTGGACTCAAGATTAATTTCCATAAGAGTGAGGTGTATGTGTTTGGAGTGTCTCAAGTAGAACAGGAGAGATTGGGTAACATGCTTAACAGTGCTTTGGGAAGCTTTCCAATGAAATATCTAGGGATCCCTATTAGCTATAAGCATTTAAGCATGGGTGCTTTCCTTCCTGTGACTCAGAAGATGAAGAAGAGACTGGATCCCTAGAGAGGGAATTTTTTTACTTCTAGAGGTAGACAGATCATGACTAATTCCTGTCTCACCAGCATAACCCTATGCTGCATGGGCTTTTACCTGCTCAAAGATGGGGTCCATAAGACAATGGATAACATTAGCGCCAAATTTCTTTGGCAAGGGGCTGAAGAAAAGTTCAGTTACCATATGGCCAAGTGGGAGATGGTTAGTAGACCCAAAGACCAAGGAGGTTTGGGGATTATCAACACCAAAATAATGAATGAAAGTTTGATAGTCAAATGGATTTGGAAATTTTTCTAAGAGCCTAATGAGCTTTGGTTCCACGTTCTTAAGGCTAAAATATGAGGGATAATGGCTTCTTTGATTCAAGAGTGACCGGGGGTCACAATTCTAGAAAGGCCTTCATAAGGTGAAGCACTTGTTCAAATGGGAGGCTAAATCTCGAGCTTCGACACCTTAACTGCAATGGCATCCTCTAACTTGTGATGTTTATTACGCTCTGTGATGTGTATTTGGGGATTGAGCCCCACTTGGAAGCATTTCTTCCATGTCAATATTATGGTGGATCAGTACAGGATTGTCTCCGTTGTCTCTGGGGTCGTTATTCAGCCATGCGTGGGAAAGGGAAGGACTACATCAAGATGCCCTTGGTCACCCCGAAAAACGGATGGCATAAGAGGTGGTTCTACCTTAAAGAACAAGGATATCCTACCTGTCTTCTTGGGCCACATCCCTGAGAGGATTATTGGGAGTGGGGGACAGATAAGGAGGATACAATAAGATGGGCGTTCTCCTAAGGAGGTCCATAAGCTGCAGGCCAAGAGCGTCACGGGGTTGGCCTCGTCATGACGACATTCTACTCCCTTCGGATCCAGCCGCTTAAAGATCACCAAAACTAGGACACCAACACTCCAACTAATCTCTGTTCGATGATTAAGTATGGTACAAAACAGGTGTCAGTCAAAAGTTACCAAAATCTACTGTGACATCAGAACATTTATAGTCTGTAATCATTTGGATGCCCATATACAAAAATGCCACAACTTGTCTGCGCACATTGGGGGCATTAGTTTACTGGTGGCGGACTGAATAGCATCAATGTTCAACGGAGACAAATCATTCCCTCTTTTCTGGTTTCTGGACCTTGACATAAGGCAAAAATCCAAGAAGGTGTGTGATCCGTGGCACCCACGTTGTTGAGCCTGACAGAACATTAGGAATGTGTTTGTATAGTATGAGTTAAGGCCCATAAGCACATGCCACCATGAGTGCCCCCTGCGGGTTGACACACCAATGTGAAAACTTCTTACAGAAGATGCGATCAACTAGCTAGCAGAGAGTCCCAAGGGTTAATGTAAGAACCCACAGCTTTGCAAGCCGCTTTGCCGCCATGTCTTTCGTCTATATGTAGTACTTGACCAAATCTATACTTATACCTATAATGTATAATAATAACTAGCAAACATGCTCGTATGTTGCAACGAAAATCAATATGCTTACAATGAAACTGCAGGTTGTTCGAAATCATACGAATACAAGTAGGGTTCATGAGCATATGTCACATACGGTACATACGGTGCAACAACAGCTTGAGAAGAAAAAAATAGGATGGAAGAATTCCTTAACTCTTTAATATGAGGTATATATTAGAACGCAATAAACAAATTCATGTGGAAAAAAACTTTGAAATATACAAAATCAGACCCAAAGGCAAATGGTGATTGGAATATTTGGGTGGAAGAAACTAAAAAAAATACAAAATTAGACCCAAGCGACCGACCGGTAACAGGGAAATGGAAAAAGAAAAATCAGAGCGGGTTAAAAAAATGGAACAAAAATCGGATTAGATGTGCTGCAAAAAGAATTAAAGAAAGGAAAAGCTAACTCGAGTGAAAAAAGAATAGGAAAAGGGAACAGCCGCATAGAAAAAAGAATAAATACGGACTCAGTCACGGACTCCTTGGTTCCACTCGTGCGCCGCGTAGGAAAGAGAAGAGTCTCCCACAACTAAAAAGACTAAAGAGGAGACACCGTTTTGGTGCGACAAAAACTTTGCCTCACCTTTGCTTTACTCGTGCGAAAAAAATCCCACCCCGATGATCTGCCCGCCCGTGCGATCTCTTATCCTCTCCTGTCGGTCTGCTGCTGCGTGCGATTTCTTTCCAAAACAAACCACATCACGCGCTCCACTCCGTCCTCTCCCACCGCCGCCACCCCAGCCCCCGCAGCGCCTCCCCTCCCCTCCCACGACGCCTCAAACGACAGCGGCGACGATCCCCGCCGCCACACACCACTTGCACCGCCTCGCCGGCGACCTCTGGGGTGGCCTGGCTGGGGACACGCCTCCCCTGACCACGAGCGCAATTGCCACGGTGACACTAGCCGGCTGCTCGTGAGGGTGCGATTCAAGTCCGACGCCGGCGACCAGCACCCACCAGGTATCGCGCCGCATCCTGCACTCCCTGATGTGCGAAACTGAGCACCTGAACCCTAACTTAATCAATCTGGGTATGTATTCAGATCTCATCTAATTACAATTTATTGTATGTAGTATGTCTAAGAAATGCGTTTTTTGCTAAAGTTGATGTGCTTTACTGGGTCCACCGCTGCTCGTGCATTCAGCAATTACCATATTCTCTTTTTCATATAGTATGAGTTTATAATTCAGGCGTCCTGTCATGTGGTAATATTATTGATGTAATCAACATCCTATGTAGAACAGAGAATCTTTTTGCAGCTTTCATGTTAAGATTCCCCATAATTATGGGACCAAATGTTTTAATTTATGCATCTTATTACAAAGCATATATGAATGTTGATTTGCAGCAGTTTAGTAGAAGTGTGGAACCACTTCTGATGCTGTCTTTGTAAATATTGATGGAGCTAGCTGTGTAGAAATGGACTGCAGTCAGGATTCTAAAAAGCAAGGCTTATGATAATTTGCTTGGCTGCATTGCTGCAGCACAAGTCAAGGTAATTGTTTCTTGTTGTACTATTTATACAGGAATAGGATTGGAATAATGGAAACAATATTCTTTATGTTAATGAAATATTTTTTAGAGCACTGAATATTAGCATTTTCATGTAAATAAACAATAAGGAATAATCATGTGGCTAAGAATTTTAGTTCTAAATCTATTTTTTTTCCAAATAACTGAATATCTGGATCTGAATCTTTCTTTGTTGTCTGTCCATTGAGAGAACAATGATTTTTCAGGTCAATAAACATCTATGTCTTAAACTTGTGTAACATTTTGAACTAATTATAAGAATGAATCAGTAATGCAAGCATTTAGATATTTCCCAGGATGGTCCTTTTCAGTTATGATAACTGGTATCAGTTTTTGTATTTGTATTACTATAATATTTATCTCCGGTATATATGCAGTCATGGTTTGGATAATTTATAGGATGTTACTATGGACAACGTAGTCATCCTCTTCCAGTAGAGGGAAAAGAGCTCTTACTGCATATGCAATTTTATTACCACGATCATGTTAGCCAATCATCAAGTGAAGGTGAGATCATAATCGTCATTGTGTCTCTTAAACCACCGCATGAAAGGCTATTCTGCAATCTTACTTGCTTGACCTGTTCATTATCTTGCAAAAGAGATTCAGAAGATGCATAGACAAATACCAGCAACAAGTCAATGTAATCTAAGTGGGCCATAGATTTGTATATCCTAATAAAAATTTCTAGAACACACTAAATTGTTCCCAGTCCATACATGTATCAAATGCGCTTCACTGATCTTCCATTCATACAAGTGAAAATCAGACATCAATACATCTCTGATAACTAACCCCACACATAATCTTATCAAAGCTCCCAGTCATATTCAGCTGTTGCAAGAAAACTCCCAACCTACAAAAGAACATTCACACTCTCATTCTTTCATTGTTTCATTCAAGCTGTTGCAATCAACATTCTCAGTCTTGCAGTCCACCTCTCCATGTAAAGGATATTTTGCATTCCTGTGTTGAACCGTTACATATCTGGTAATAGCCTCAATTCCATGTGTGATATTAACCATGTATATGCTCATGATCCTATGTATTGTCAGATATAAAAGTTGAGTTATGTAAAAGGGGGTCGTCATTGGTTCACAGGGCAAGCAAGTTAACTCTCCATCTACTTGCAAATAAAATCGTACATGAAGGAGTATAAAACAGGAAAGGTAATGATTCTTTTACACGCTTATATGTTTGTTCATTGCTTTTTTTATTAGCAAATATAATTTTTATTTTTAAATTTTTTGCTGTTGTGTGCTTCTCTTGCTGCAATGCAAGAGACAACTGGTGTCACATCCTCACTTTCAAAAACTTACGGTGTAACTGGTGATCTATTGGGCTTGAGTTTATCTGTTAGAAGGGAGATGACTATAAATATTTAAATAAAATATTGCCTCTGATCAGATGTAATATATAAGACATGGCCTATTCATTGATGCTCATGTAACTCTAATCACAACTAAAATGACTAAAGAGTGGACACCATTTTGGGCGACAAAATTTCGCCTCACCTTCCTGTCGGCCCGTGCGATCCCATATCCGCGAAGAAAAGCTGTCAGTCGCGTGCGATCCGACGTCCGGAGGAAAGCATGCGAAGTCAAGCACGCCTATGCGATCACGCCAATCACGCTCCCACGTTCGACCCTCAACCAATCCCATGCTCACCCCTCCACCTGAACCATCGCGCCCTCTCCCTCGCTCCGCCTGCCGTCTCCCTAACAGCTACATTGCCGCCGCCACACGGCCAACGATCCGGTTGCAGCAAGGGGAGAGAACCCGCCGATTGGGGAGCTTTTGCTGCTCCGATTCGAGCTTGCCCCTGGTCTGCTCACGAGGGTGCCAACGATGGGTACGTGGGGACGGCGCAAGACGCTGTGAAGATCCGGTGGCTATAGAAGCAGCGCAAGGCCGAGCGCCGCAAGATCGAGGAGGGTATATAAAAAACAATAGAATTCCATGTGGCAACACTACAATTGGCATGATCTACATCATATCCACACACTCTTCTTTGCACGTCAAGCACTCAAGTATGCAAGTACGCTCGCTTGAACTTATCAGCCCGGCTTATCAGCCATGGTAGAGTGTTTTTCTCTCATAATAAAACATGGAATCTTGGGAATACATTTGGGGAAGCAAGAATTACTCCTCGAAGTGCTACAACTTTCCCTACAAGAACATACAACCTCCAGCTCCTTTTCTCTGGATTTGGAACTCCAAATGCTACAACAAACTCTGTGTCTTCTCGTGGCTTCTCCTGGTGGATAGACTAAATACAAGAAACATTCTGAGAAGGAAAAATCAAAGGCTTCAAGGAAATAACTATAATTGTGTCCTCTGCAGCAGCAACATTGAGGAATCTACGTTTCATTTGTTCTTCAGCTGCCCCTTTAGCCAAGCTTGTTGGCAATCTCTTGGAACAAGTTGGGACTTCACAAAGGAATTCTTCCAAATGATGCAGCACACCAAGCTTCAATATCAGAACCCCTTCTTTATGGAGAGACTTTCATCATTGCCGCTTGGCAAATTTAGAAGCAAAGAAATAATTTTATTTTTGATAGAGGTCGCCCATCCTTTGGTTCTTGAAAAAGCTCCTTCTGTGAAGAAGCTAGACTGCAGGCCTATAGATTCAGTGATGAAAAGTGCCCTGTCTTTCTTTCTTGTATAGCTGCCCTAGATTAGTCCTACAGCCCACCTCGGGCTAGCTTCTCTGTTGTTCTTTTGCTGTTCATTTGACCTTTGCTACGTGTTGTTCTTGTTTCCTTTTGTTTAATAAAACTTACAGTGAGGATCTCCCCTACTATATTTTCCGTTTAAAAAAAAGCATCAGCCGACTTATTAGCTGCAGAAATCATCAGCCAAATAGCCTGAAAGTGGTGGTTACAGAAGTTCACGTACCACAGGCATCTGCACCTTGGTTTACTGGTCTGGTGGACAACCACATTTTGCGACAAAAACCTCGGGTCGTCGGTCTGCCGACCCTGCGATCCTGCCCCAACGCTCCCCCACCCTTTCCTTCTAAATGCCACTCCTCATAGACCAACACCAACGGTTTTTGATAAAATGCCACCCTGCGAAATGAACGGTGCCGGTAGGTGGGACCTCCTCCCCGCTATCGCCCACAGTAGGAAACAACACCCCACGTTGATCGTGGCTCCTCTTCCTTATCCGCCGCCTCCCTGCCATGACGCCGCGCTCTCTGTGACTGTGTTAATTTCATGAACTTTGCTTTTTGGATTAAATATCACTTTAACGTCGTTATTTAATTTCACAGTATTATTATCTTATCGTGCGATCCTTGTGTTTTTTATACAAAAATTTAGCTGTCTCGTAGTAACGCACAGGTACGAACCTAGTAGAAATAGAAAAGAAATAACAATGGACTCCACCTTGACTCTTACTATTCAAGACTTTGAAAAAAAATGACGCACTTAAAGAGGAGTACATATTAAATAGGAGAAATCTATTTAGGTCGGGATTACTATTGAGTTTACCTATCAATAAGCCCTGTCTATTTCATATTAAATAGGAGAGGTGTGGACACAGATTAGGATGGTTTTATTCACAAAGTATTAAGGGCAAGACCAAAAGTTAAACCTATTTTTTATCTTTAATTAGGATAGATATGAAGAGGTAAAATTTAATTAGGATGGTTTTTTTGTCCATCTCCCTTTAGCTACCGGACAATGGATAGTTAGAGGGCAAAACATATTAGGTCTTATTTGTGTGGCTGGTCCATGTACTGGGTCATATGATGCTCATATGATCGTCCATATAGACATATTGGACATATAGGTTCTTAAAGTAACATAGATAGGATCCTAATCCAATTAGATCTCTCCGATTCTGACTAAATTGAATAGAAATCTTAACCCCAAATAGAAAAAGATACACTTAGAAATAGACAAAATTTTTATCTTTCTCTCTACCTAATATTAAAGAGCGAAGAAAGCAAGCTGGTAACAGAGACTCGGCTGGCGTCAAACGGGAGATCCGAACTCGGTTTCCATTGCCGATTAGGAAAGACTGTTTAATATATTTGGATAGGAGAGATATTAAGTCTATGTGCTCCTCACTTGGAGAGAAGAGGCAAGAGAAGATACTAGAAGATTAAAGGGAAGTGCACACGTCTTGACCAGAGATAATTGGAGTACATGTTCGACTCTCTTGCATGGCCGGCTAACATATTCAGCCATGTACAAATAGATTAGTCACGCATAGTAAATTACTTCCTCCGTCCTATAATATAGTACATTCTAGTATTCAAAATTTATTTTTAAATATAAGGCATTCTATAAGACAGAAACGGTTTGATTTAAAAACTTTTTATTTATCAACCAATTACCACTAATCTTGTTGATGATAACGTCTTATTGGAAAATAAAGTGATGGCACATACGTCCTTTGTGTTTTCTCTTAATCTGTCTTAAAAATTCTAGTACGGGGTAAGTTTCCTAATAACAAGAGAGTTGTAGAAACTTGTCTGTTAATAAAGAGTTGGAGACGGAAACAGGTCCACAACGCTCGCGCACATGGCCAACACGCTCCTGGATGGCCACACATGTCTCCCCGTGGTCTCGCCCTCGCCGAGTATATTGGTGCCGGGGTCCATGATCCCTCGAGTCCGACCTCCGACATCCTCGCCCACATTGCCAAGGTCGTGACAATGTCGAGGCTGACGACGAGGTGTGGACCGTTGGGTGTTGACTACTGTCGGTTGGCCGTGCCAGTTTCCTCCATCGTCCACTTGGTCGAGGGCCTCGCTCTGTAGTCTTCACAGTTTTTTCTCGGATTGCATGCCTATGTGACATGTACAAAATCTTTTGTGCGTTTGTTGAGGCAGGGCAGGGTACTACACTGCATGGAGAAGCGAGATAGTAGAGGTGTGGATGCCGGATTGCCGGTGGTGAAGAAGAGGGCGACGATCGGGCTCTCGATGACGACGGTGATGGGGGTGGGGTGCTACTCTGTGGTCGTGATGTAGTTTGAGGATGAAATTGAAATAGGAGAGTGAAGGGTCCACGTGCACACGTTGGGAAAGAATCACGGCGATTGAGGGAACTCATTTTTTTATTGATTGATTGAGTTCCGGTGATTATGGGTTCTGGTTTTTCTTGATTGATTACGTGCACGATTTGCTTGATCGGACGAGGCACGATAGGGCGGGGAAGACTTGTAAGTGGAGTTGCATGTTTCTGGAAGATTTTTCGGAATTCATCGGGTCCGGCCGGACCCGATTCTCCCGCCGAACAGTCTGTGCCGGGAACCAATCGCGCGGGAAACCGCGAGTCCGCGACGCGCGGGAGTCAGCGCAGGGATAGAAGCGACGTACGGTTACGTACGCTTAGCCAGGTACGTTAGTTTCCCTTTTATCTTTCCTTTTTCCTTATTTCTTCTCTTTTCTTTTCTTTTTTCCCTTTTTTCCTGTGATTTTCTTTTCTCTTTTTCTTTTTATATTTTTTATTCCATGTTTCTTTTCTTTATGTTTTTATTTGATTAATGTTGTCTATTTTTTTATCTTCCTTTACTTTTTTCTTTTTTCTTTTTTTCTTTTTGTGCTTCATTTATTTTCCATTTTTATTTTATTTTTTGTTTTATTTTTTTATTATTCTTTTCATTTTTATATTTTTTTATCTTTCTTGTATTTCCTTTCCTTTTCTTATTATTTTTTCTTTCCATATTTTTCTTTTTGTTTTCTCATTTCATGTTTTTTTCATTATTCTTTTCATTTTATGTTTTCATTAATTTATTTATTTTTTGTTTTTTACTATAATTAATTATTTTGTTTGTTTTATTTTATTTAAATTTTAAATTTTATTATTTTTCTTTTTTTTTTCTTTTCTATATTTTTAGTATAGTGTGATGTTCTGTGATGTATTTTACGATGTTTACGTAATATACATGTGATGTTCTGTGATGTATTTTATAATATTCATATAATATACATGTGATGTTCACATAATATACTTGTAATGTTCTGTGATATATTTTTATGATGTTCTATAATTTATATGGTGATGTTCGCATAATACATATGTGATGTTTTTGTTATATTTTGTATGTTCATATAGTATATATGTGATGTTATATGATATTTTTTATGTTCACTTAGTATAGATGTGATGTTTTATGGTGTATTTAGTGATGTTCATGTAATATATATGCGATGTTCTCTAATGAATTTAGTGATGTTCTATGACGTATTTTATGATGTTCACTCAGTATATATGTGATGTTCTATAGTATATATTTTTAGAATGTTTAAAAGTTATCCATGTGACGTTCTTTAAATTTTTTCCCTATTACGTGTTTTCATTTTTTTCCCTTATGATTTGCTCTAGCTTTTATTATTATTTATTTATGTTATGTATTTATTATTTATTTTTATTTTTATTATAATACTAATTTTATGAATCTAAAACTTGACTATTGTTCTTCTAAATCAAAAATATTTTTTTATAAAGACGGAACATTATTCTCTGAACCTAGAACATCGTGTCTCCTCAATAAAAGAAAATGTTCCGTCTTCATAAGATAAATGTTCGTTAATAAAATTTTATCTAAATATATCAATGTGGGGTCTTATTTGAAGGATTTATTGCAAGAAATTTGATGGTGTAATCGAAATTTAATTTGAATTTTTGTTTAGGAGTTATGACTTTTTTAATTCGTTAAAAGTCATTTGCATGCGTGTCAAAGTTGGGCCTGTGCGACTGTGCAGCATCCGTCCCGCTCACGCTACAACATCACCAGTCACACACGCACACTGACGCGCGCTACAACATCGGTCTCTGCGAAATTTTGGCACGGGAAATTTTGGCGCGCGCTGTCGGCCGGCGCGGGCTACCGTCCGATTATTCGGACCCTAGCAGCTCCGAGAATTTTTACTACACTGACAGATGAACTTAAGAGACCTTGTGGAAACCGTGACGGACGTGATGGACGAAGACAGGGCCAGTGGCACGCGCCCCGTGCAATGGAGAACCACCCGTGGCCCGTGCATGACTATTTGGGTGAAGATGAACGACTAACCAGTGTATCAATACATGTTATCGTCGAGGGTGTCAATACATGTTGTTGTCGATGGATTCAAAGATGACATGAAGGTGTTAACAACTTAAGAGCGAAAATAACGACTCATTGCATCGCACAGACATATTTGCTAGTGTATATATATAATATTAATATTTATAATATATAATTAATATAATGAGATAGATCGTGGAATATATTTTTATAATAAAATTATTTAGAGATATAAATACTGCACATATTTTCTATTAACCTAGTTAAAGTTAAGAAAGTTTGACCTGCACATATCTCATCCCGTAACGACTTTTATTTTAGAATGGGACGGAGGAGCACTAGACGAGACCGCTGGGAGTGCCGAGACGAGGCCATCCGCAATCATCAAGGACCACATCTGCTGAGCACATGCTTGCACCTTCCCTCCGTACCAGTACCAATTGGTTCATCAGAAATGAGAAGCCACAACTAGAGCCACTGACTGCGAATCAATGGGACTCCTTGTGGTAACTTGCTCATACAACATCCTGGTTTTCTGTCTAATTATTACTTAGCGGCAAACGACACTGCTAGACAGCTATAGTGACTGCCAATCAAAGATCTTAAAGACAGTTTATAGGAGTACAGTGCCTGCATACGTTCACCAAAAGTGCACATGGTAATAATGATGCTAAGCTTCAGTACGTCTTTTATAAGTTCCAAACAAAGACAGTACTGTGTAGTCATCCAATCATGCAAAAATGGCACGAACCCTCCTAAGAGTGCAGATGTTTCCACAAGTTGGATACCATGCAAACAATGGGAGTGCATAATAACCATTTCCAGATAAACAGCCTACGCCAACCGCAGGCGCGCTTTTACTATCCAGATATAAACAGCCTACGCCACCCAGACACACTTTTACTAATTATTCCTATCCAGATAAACAGACTAGGACACCCGCAGGCATGCTTCCTCCGACGCAGTGCATACAGAAATAACAATCAGAGCAAGAACAGCTAAGCTCAGGAGAGTTGTCTATTGGCAGCAACACAAGTCCATGAATCAACGGTCATCATATGGATGGATGTATCTCCATGCGGAGTGGTAACTAGTACAACTGGACTCCATTCAACGACAAACGAATAAATAAATAACTCGGTCCTATTAGCACCAAAAGGCAATTGCAAAGAAACCAAAAGAAAGATGGCCAAAACTAGGACACCAACTAATCTCAGTTCGATGATTAAGTATGGTACAAAACAGGTGCCAGTCAAAAGTTACCAAAATCTATTGTGACATCAGAACATTTATAGTCCGTAATCATTTGGATGCCCATATACAAAAATGCCACAACTTGTCTGAGCACATTGGGGGCATTAGCTTACCGGTGGCAGACTGAATAGCATCAGTGTTCAACAGAGACAAATCATTCCCTCTTTTCTGGTTTCTGGACCTTGACATAAGGCAAAAATCCAAGAAGGTGTGTGATCCGCGGCTCCCACCCACGTTGCTGAGCCCGACAAAACATTAGGAATGTGTTTGCATAGTATGAGTTGAGGCCCATAAGCACATGCCACCATGCGTGCCCCTGCGGGTTGACATACCAATGTGAAAGCTTTTTACAGAAGATGCGATCAACTAGCCAGCAGAGAGTCCCAAGGGTTAATGTAAGAACCCACAGCTTTGCAAGCCGCTTCGCAGCCACATCTTTTGTCTGTATGTAGTACTTGTACATCCGGGGGATGCAGAGCAAGCAGAGGCCAATGTAATGCAACTTGAATACAAGTTGGAACCGGGCAAAGAAATGAACTACAGCAAAGGCAGCACCATATAGGAAAAGGAAAGTTGGCATCGTGCTCCTGTAATGCCAGTCCGGTGAATAAAGGACATACATATAAAGGAGGATCTCCCAAACCATCGGAGTCTCATCACTCTGTTGTAGACTGGAAAACAGAACGTCGACAAAGCAGCATGTTACCAAAAAAGAATATGTTGCACAAAATAGAGTAAACATTATGGAAATTAACTACTAGATGACTAAACAGGTCACAGAGGTAGGAAGTTTATGAAAACATCCAACAGTGAGCAGTATACTAAAAGTTCAGTGCCCCCCCCCCAAACACACACGCACCCACAAAAGGTGATGAGCCGGCAAATTACAACCCTTCACACTCCTAAAAGGCAGAGAAACCCTTGAGCTTTGAGTATGGATTCTAGTCCTCGTTTCAGGCAGGCAATATAAAGTTAAACAGATCCGTCCCAATTTCGTTCTCTATGCTGAGTGAAGTATATAGCAAAGGTCAAAATTAACCATTGTTACTTGTTAGTTTTTTTCTGTCATTCGATACACTCAATGATTGGTCAGGCTGAAGCTGCCAGTTGATCAATCATAAGAGATGACTAGATTACCTTAGTTTTTTTTTCATGAAACTGTTGATGAAGATTGATTAGAAGCAGATACAACAAAATAGAACAAAAGCAGATCTTTCAACAAATGCGGTAGACAAATGCTGAGATTTATCAATGGACATCAGAACAGAGAGAATTTTGGGCATCACAATCACAACATATGCCAATCGGTGTGTTGGTCAGCAAGTGCATCAATATATTTCAAAAAATGGAACCATATGTGCCAAAATGGAACACAAAATTTATGCACTTAGAGGTACTTTCTGCAGGCATGTGCATGCAAAGTGTATTTGGTGCGTCCAGGGAGCCGTTAACTTAAGAGGTAGATCAGGAACCATTTTTTGCACAAAATAAACCCAAGAATCCGAAACGGAAAAAATAAACAGCATAACACAAGAAAGAATACTGAACATCTAAGCAATATACCAATGTTTTACAGACAATTTCACCTATCTTTGTTTGCGAGCTAGAATTTTTGTTCAGGAGAGCTATGCTTTCAGGGTCTAGAGTGGAAATAACTTCTTGTGCATGCTACTGCTGAAAGACCTGTGCCAGAAGTTGACACACTACTCTAGCACATGGACTGATGTCAATCAAGACATTATGAAGAAAAACACTCCTGAGAAAGCTTGTGCAGTAACAGAATTGTTGTAATCTGTGACTTTTTTTGCACAAAAATAGAAGACCAGTGCAAACGCTACATTCTGAGCCCACTGTGCAGCGCCAAATGCATGTGAAGACTGCAATGCGCGTGACAAAAAGGGAAAGATTGCACAAAAAGAGCCCAACAATGCTATGTTCCATGTCACCCAACGGCCTTCAGCTCAACACAACAAATTGCGCTAAAATATGTAGCCTTGCAGCAACAAATCTTAAATCAGCAATTCCTTGGTGGTTTTGACAGAATGCACGCAAAGTTCACCCAAGTGTAGGTGCACCCACCATATGCATGTGTATTCACCATATAAGTCACTCAAAAATTCAAGTTTAGCCCCCTAGTAACTTAATATTGCTATGCCCCCACCCCCAAATGTTTTTTTCCTGGCTTCGCCGCTTAATGGGTATCTCAATATTCTGAAACTTCATCTACTGAGTCTGCACATAATCCAAGAGATAGATATCTTCCGGTTTTGAGTCAAAATATATAATATTAGAAAAGGTTGCACAAAATAAAAGGAGAGAGCCAACTGTGCAATGAATTTTTTTTATATATAAAAAACTATGAAACATTGGATCAGTTCCATATCTATAATTCTACAGAGAAAAGCAAACAGATGAATACTCAGGAAAGATAAATAATGCAGATGTTCTTGATGAAGCATCAAATCTAGAAGCAATAAATGAGAAATCTCCTTACAGTTAATGGCTAACACACTTTTATTTATAACAGATGAACAGCTCATCTTCTGTGCACTTTTATACGCAAAACGGCTAGATGGAGAAATAATTTCCAGTCTTATGCCAATGGCCCTTTCCCAAAATGGTATCGACAGTTCTAACTTTAATACATACATACCCCCTCCAGTAAAAAAATACTTGTCACATTTGACTAATGGTCTTTGATGCATATCTTTGACTTCTAGAGTATATTCGTAAAATCCTTCAAAATTATGAGAATTTGCAAGTATTTTTTTAATATGAATTACATGTTTCCAAACTCAATAATTCAAAAATTATTCATGTTTGTAATTTTTATTAAGGTTTGACCAAATCTTGACTTAACCGACATGTTTTTGTGGCCGGAGGGAGTAGAGAAAAACATATAGGTAATTAATTAATAACGTATAACACCAAGAGAAGGTATACCATGGCAAACAAACAACACAAGAATACAATGCACAAGGCCATTCCATAATGTCCTGAACTCGATCAAGTGCATTGGAGAAAAGAATAAGCTCTAGTTATAACAGTTTCTCAAGTAGGTACCAGTAATCACAAGGTTAAAAGTGTCATTTCACATAAACATAAAGAAGTTTCGATTTAAGAGAGAACTTACAGAAGTTGCAAGGTGGCATGGAAAATCATACTCCCAATAGCAAGTATCATATTGGATATGTGAAGGACACTGAACCGTTTCTCAAAACCTTGGCGGAAAGCATTCACTAATCCAATAAGCGCCAAAAGAACGCATGGGACATTAGAGATGGTATTGTAGAATTCTGCGATATACGATGAGTGTGCATAATTCTCCTCGCACAACTCAATCGTTGATGTAACAGGCCCCCAGAAGCTCGCTACCATTGAATCCGCCATTCTTAGCTCTTGATTTGCTACCCTAGCAACAGCCTATGTCACCAGAGTTGGAGGTCAATGCGGCTGGTGCTAAATCATGAGTGCACCAAAGAAATAATCTGCAACGATGATATACAAATCAGGGTTCCACATATGAAATTATTCAGACAGCTTAATATGGGAGCAGCAGTTTCGCACAGTAGGGCGTCATACCTTGTGGTCAGGGAGGATGGAAGGCGGCGAGCGCGGAGAATGGACGTCGGCGTCGGCGTCGGGGAGGCCACGAGGACGCGACGGTGGGGCGCCCGAGATGCGTCGGCAGCGGCTGTGCAGGGGACGGGGGCGAGCGGCTGGCGGAGTGTTGGCCGACGTTGAACAGGGCGTCGGGGAGCCTCCCGGCCGGCGATGGACAGGGCGGCGGGCGGGATTCGCCGGGGGAGGACGGAGCGGCGGGATCTGGATCCGGCGGAGGAAAGCGCAGGCCGCGGCGGAGGAAGCCCAGCACCGGCGGAGGACCTCCCGATCCGACAGATGGGAGGTCCGGCGACGGGCCTGGGGCGGCGGTGGTGGTGGGGACGGAGGCCGGCGACCCGGGATGGGGGCGGACGGGAGGAAGCCGCGCGCCTGCGGGAGAAAAACGAAGAGAACGAGCAGACTTTTGGATAGTCTGTTTTGGCCCAACACGACTAGCCAACGGAGGCCTAATAAATACTAAATTCGTTTTAAATTATAGTTTGTTTGATTTTTTAATTTTAAATTTGATCACTTGTTTTATTCAAAAATTTATAAAAATATTATTTTTTTATTGTAACTTGCTTTATTAATAAAAGTTCTTCAACAATGACTTAAATTTGACTATATTTACATAAATTTTTTTAATAAGACGAGCAGTTAAACATGAGGTCTAAAAAAGTTAAACGAATTATAATTTGGAACGGAGGGAGTAGTCTGCAGTAGATTTTTATTTGTCTTTCACTACCTAAATTGCGGATAGGTAGTGGGATAGTTAGCAGGGTTCCTACTTAAGTCTCTATAGCTAAATATGAGGGCTCAGACCGAAAAACATACTCCAGCAAGACTACTACTCAGGTCTCGAAAATTGAGTGTGCAAATAAATCCATCCTTCAGTCCTCATTACTGGAGGCTCACCCCTCGGACCCTATCCTGCTATCTGGTTGTTTACTCTCGCGACGTATGGAATCGCGGTTCCTCCCCTCCTCGAGGTGTACCCCCCCCCCTGAAGCGCGGCCCCTCCCATCCGGCGAGCGCCTCCCTCTCCACCTCAAGCGTGAGCTCAAGGTAGCGACCTTTCTCCTTCCTCGTGCTGCCACCAAAGGAGCGGATCCGGTCGCCTTTCTCCGGCGAGCGTGGCCGGCCGCCCTGACCGTCCATCGCCCGCGCGGCCACCGGAGGAGCGGATCCATCCACATCCTCGGTGCCTCTAACTCGTTGCTCGTGGCCTCCACCCCGGCGCCCGCGGTGATGGCTTTCCCATCGGCTGCCTCTCTCTCTCTCTCTCTCTCTCCTTCGGCAATCGCAGCCTCGACGCCTCGGCCATGCGCTCCTCCCCGCGCCCGGCCATACCCTCCTCCCCACGCGTGCCTATGTGCCGAGGTAAGGAGAAGAGAGGTTTGACCCAATGACGAGTGGGTCCCCCATGTCATTGTCAGCTGATACGTATTTGGGGTGAGTGCCCAACTGTGATGAAGTGAGTGGCCAAGTGCCTGAATGGCTCATTACTTATGTGGCAGAGTGATTGGATTGAATGACCGAGCGGTCAAGTGATTAAATGGTCCACTGCTTAAGTGGCCGAGTGATTGGAGTGACCGAGTGGTTAAGTGATTGAGTGATTCACTACTTAAGTGGTGTCGATGAAATATGGTCGGCAGTCTATCGATGGGTATGTCCACGGTAGTAGATGAATTGGTGGAGGTGCGCGAGATACGAACTAGATGGTGACACAGAACATAGAGACAACGATTTAGACAGGTTCAGGCCGTCAGCTTGACGTAATACCCTACGTTGTGTGTCTTTGGTGGATTGTATTATGAGATGAGATAAAAATAAGAGGGGTCCCTACTCGCCTTATATAGCTCGGGGTAGGGTTACAGGTCGGTTGAATCTATTCTGATCGGTTTACATGATAGGAATTACAGAGATTGCGGTATCTTAGCATATTCGAACAGATTTTTCTTGATCGCCATGGATCTTCATGTAGCCTTACGAGGCACGTTATTGACATTTCTTAGCATCACCTTAATACTAAGTTGACATCCCTAGTCGTTTAAATTTTTATGCCTCCACGGTAAATATTTATTACGGGTTTTTACTCTGTAAAAATTATTTACATGGGGCTTGAAATTTATAATGCCATGATGAGAATTTTAATTTTCTAATGTAGATGTTGAAAAGTAAATATGCTAAGATAAAATGATTAATGCAATATAAAAATAAATATAGAGAACTACCGATTTACCTCCCGGCGAGGTTTCAGGATTTTAAGTCCGCCGAATCGGACTTCTCTAGTCGTGTTTTATTCCTCGGGTACATCGGTTGGTCTCGGAGATGAAGACCCTGATGGTTGTACTGGCTTCTCATGCCACTCCAAATTGTTTCGGACTTGGCTTGAAAGCAATTCGCTCTTCCTTGCCATTGATATAAAATTTAATTTCTCCGGCTCCGACATCAATGTGTGCATTAGTAGTACTCAGGAAAGGTCTCCCAAAGATGAGGAGTGTCTTCATATCTTCCTACATATCAAGTACTACAAAATTCACTAGAACAAAGAAATTTCTTAGTTTTATCAGAATATTCTCGGCGATTTCTATAGAGTAGCGAACCGATTGGTCAGTTAGTTGCAGACACATCAACGTTGGTGTGAGTGTTGAATAGTTGAGATTGTCGAAAACCTTCTTGGGCATGACAGTGACGCTTGCTCCAAGATCGCATAGGGCATTCTCAAAATTTTGGTTTTACGATCGAACAATCGATAGTGGGACATCCTGGATCCTTCTTCTTGATAGGTGATGTGTTCAGGATGGCCGCACTACACTCCTCCGTTAATTTGATTACCTCAGCGGTGGGCAGTGGTCTCTTATTGTTCAGGATATCTCTGAGGTACTTCGCATAGGTGGGTACCTGTATGGCATCTAGCAGAGGAATATTGATATATAACTTTTGAATTGCCTCTATAAACTTACCAAACTGCTCATCTATTTTGGCTTTTCGATTTCTGCATGGAAATAGTAGGAAGGTAGTATCGTGAAAACCTTGCATCATATCTTATGCTTGTGGCTCAACTTCTTCAACTTCATCGTCCTTCTTCTCCTCTTGTGCTTCCGTCGGTGTCTTACCTGTCCTTGTCGGATATGGTGGATCACGAGTAGACTTGCACCTCTTGTGGTTATGGTGTTTACCTTTTCAAGGTTAGTGGCAACAGGCAGAGCAGCGGCCAACTGAGCTAATTATGATTCTATCTTTTTATTATAGCTAAGTTGGTATTTTATGGTAGAAGAAAAACTATCCATTTTAGTATTTATGTTTTTAACACTTCATCATTAAAAACAAGCTTCTTAGAAATATTCTCATTAATCCTGGCTTGTTCTAAGATCAAATCTCTCAACGATGGTTGTTTAATATTAGAAGAGTAATTTCCTAGGTACTTACCTTGGTAAGTTAACCGTTGTTGTTGTTGTTGATTCCATCCTTGTTTCTGTTGTTGAGGAGCAGAGTTGTTGATGACAATGTTTGCCTCTTTTTGATATTCGGGGAAATCAACCCCCAAATATTCTCCACATACATTTTGAGAATTAAAAGCATCTTGAATGGCCTAACGATCTTTCTTGTAATTGGCTCGCTGTTCAAGCCAATTCAACAAGATGTCCATCTTGGTTGATAGTGCACACACCTCTTCTGGCACTTCTTCGCTCTTATTGCATGCTTGAATATTGCATTGAGACCGACCTTGATTAGAGGCTATCTTTTCCATAAGAGTTTCAACTTTTCCAAGAGTGAGTGACATAAATGATCCTCCAGCAGTAGCATCAAGTTGTTCATGAGCTTTCAGAGTTAATCCATGGTAAAAGTTTTACATCAACAATCAATCTTCCATCCCATGATAAGAACAATCTGAAATGTATTCTTGGAAACGTTTTCATGCTTCTAGAATGGTTTTTCCTTTTTGCTGTTGGAAGTTGGAAATCTTTCCTCTTAAGACATTGGTCTTGCCTATAGGGAAAAACTTTGCTAGAAAGGCCTTCAAACATCTTGCCCACGTATTGATGTTATCTTTGTTGGTGTAGAACCACTGCTTCGCCCTTCCCACTAGCGAGAATGGAAACATGCGGAGTAGCGACGTCCTTGATGACAATTGTGTTGTTAATCTTCAAAAAATTCTGAAGATGAGCACTAACATCTTCATTTGCCTTTCCGCTGAATGGAGTAGTTTGTACCATGTTGATGAGGCTTGACTTGAGTTCAAACTCATGGTTATTGGTTTTGAGTGTTGCTCCAGTGCGGATGTTCTAAGTGGTTGGAGTAGAGAACTCACGCAGAGCCTTGTCAGCCGAAGCTTCAGAAACTAGTGTTGAGCTTCCTCTTGATAGAATTTGTTGATGAATGAAGAACACTTGTAAATTTATATATATGTATTAATATCCATAAGCACACAGATAATATATCATTGTAGCATTTCACCCAGGTGTATGCCAGGTACCGTTATTTATATTTTATCCATAGGGAGGAGCGATGGGATTGGCATAGAGATATTGTTAAATATGTATACTTATGACAAGATCATTAACTCTCATGCTATAGCAGGGGTAAGTCAGATAATAAATAAATGATACATGTAAGACATTGATAGTAATCCAGATATAGAAATAGATACTCATAAATATAGTATGGCTAGACAGGAGATTATTTAAGAGCAAAAGATTTCTAAGTCATTTCTTATTTACTAAGTCTTTTGTACACCCAAGTATATACACTCTCATCTATAGCATAATTAACAATAGATCTATACATAAGGAACATTAGTAAGGAAGATTAAGAACAGAGCTTGACTCCCTTCGCAACCAGGTTCTACTTGCTCTTCAAACGGGGAGTAGACTACAAAGGACTCAACGGGAGTGTCACATCCGGGATCTACCACATGACCCAGAGTGTAGAATGCATCCGCAGGTAAACAATATTTAAGCACCACGCTTACATAATGTCGACCACTTAACTCACTTGAGTATTGAGCTAAGCGCTTTACGAACATATGCATAAATTCATAATCAATCATGACTATATCAAACATATAACTAGAGCAAACTAGGAACATAATAAATAGCAACATATTATTGAAGTAGCATAAAGTCATAAATAAAGAGGGATACAATGGATATACCGGCCTCCAGACGGTGAATCCGGAATCCTAAGCAATAGCCCAAACTCTACTTAAACCTTGCTAGCTAGCATATACTAGAATTTTAAAGAATTGGAGCTCTATTCTCTTCTCTCTGGAAACCCTAATTTCTGGTCTAATCTTGACTTATGGCAGATTTAGGTTCTGAGGGAGGGGGCAGGGGCTGGTATATATAGGTCGGAGCGTCAATTCTGGTCCCTCGGATCAAGCCGACTTGAATAAACGACAGAGATGCAATCCTTAAGGCGGTGGAGAACCGATTTTCAAAGCGGAGCATGACAAGTGGGCCTAGGGGGCCGGCCGGCCTGTAGGTGGGCGCCTCGTCCTCCGCTTTGGTGTGGTGTCTTCCTGAGTCTTCTAGAACCTTCTGGGGTAGTTTTCGTTGCGGATAAGTGCGATTTAATTTGATGATTTGATCCTCCTTGACGGTTTTCTTGGATAAACCCTGTTGAAAACACAGATTCACCAAAATTCGTGGAAATTATCAGTTTAAACCACTAATCCTATGTTGGTGATCATTTACATGCGTGATTTCAAGTTATATTGATGTTTTGTGGTGGATGGTTAGTACCGTCAATAAACTCTCCCAAGCTTAACCTTTGCTCGTCCCTGAGCAGTACCAAACTTAGCAATGGATCATGAGTTTTATGATTTTTGAAAACATTGAAGCAACTCCTCAAAAGTACACATGTGTTCAAAAGAAGAATTCTCCTCCAGATTAGAACAAACTGATCTAACTTTCAAACTTACCCATTTCACCTTCAACCATGGGGCTTGTAGCCTTCACTTAGGTCTTGAGTAATTGAAAGACAGAATGATCAAGTCAAGCACTATATCTCAAGTTTTTTATTCAACCATTATTCCAGAGTTTTTATAAATTTTTAAAATAAAACTCAGAGTTTCCATTGTATGACACTCTCAAGTCTCTAAAAATATATGGTATTTGTGGATCCTCAGCAAGGCAATAGTGATGTGATGCCTTTCTCTTCCTGCAACTAAGGCTTATGTGGAGCTCATAGGAATGGTGATAACATGAAAGAGCATACTTGCAATACATATATTGTAAAGTCAAACAACGGATCCAAAGAGAGTTGAATCATATAATCAAATCAAGATGTGCATGTGTGTGGATTATATGGTGGCTAACCTAATTCTACTATGCTCCTTAAAAACTTATCTCTCTTTTTAAACTTGAAAACATTTGTGAGAAAACATGGGCTATCTTATTCATTTTCTTTTTTTTCAAGCGGGCATCTAAGTACCCATTATTTTAAATATCTTGGACACTTGTCTATTTTTTCAATACTTTCTTTTTCTTCTCTTTTTTATGAATAACTCTTGCATTGCCCATGCTTCTTCTCTGCAATAAAACTTTTGAGAGATATTAACAAAAACTTGGAGCATTTTATTTGGTAGAAAACCCTAACGAACATATTTTTCATGTTTACTCTCAGCGTAGGAGTAAAATATTTTTTGGTGGATCTAAATGGAAATTATATTTGTGCGCCTACCTCTAGTATAGGAGTAGTGCATATGTGGGTGGCGTGTACGTGATCTTAATTTTAAGAGTATGACAAACCTCTCATAAGGATCAACAAAGCTTGACCGAACTCAATGCAAAACAAGTAGCATATATGAGTGAAAGTTTTCCTAGCCTAAATATCATGTCTGGCTCTGGTAGGAATTCAAGCTTTGTCATACAGGAACTCATCATGTTGCATTTTTATGTTTTTTCAAAAGAAATCTCTAGAACTTTAGTATCACTTGAAACAAGATAAATAGCGGCTCAGACCTTCTCATATCATATCCGTCAATTATCTAGACTTATATCAAGCATTGCTGCCCACGAGTTTTAAGTTCAGAGCAAATTCTTATGTCAAAACAATTTTATCCAAACTCACGAGAATTCAAAGCTAAAAACTAGGTACTTGAAAGAAATTATAACAGAGCAAATGTTCATCATTTTCATCATGAATCACCATCTTCAAGTTCTTTTTATTTATTAGCTCTTAAAACGGAAATTTAAAGCAAACTTTATACACACTCTTTTTATTTGGTTTTCATTTTTTTAGATCACACCTTACTAATATAAAAGACAAAGACAATTTTTTTTTGTTTTTGAGTTATGCATTTTTTAATAAATAAAGACAAACTTGGAATTAAAGGAAACAAAATACTAGAAAAGAAAACTTACCTTAGATAGCGGGGATCCTCTCCCCCAAGCTGGGTGTTGCTATGGTCAATCGATCAGAATGGCGGGCCAATGTTGAGACCCTGGAATAGGTAGTGCCAATTCTTGTTCTCCTGCTACTGGTGTTGCTGGATGTTGGTGAGGCCAATTCTTGTATCCACTGAGCAACACCGTCTTGAGCTTGTCTGAGCTATCCAACTTGCTGCTGATCACCAAAAGTAGGCTTCCGACCAGTTTAACTGGGATCTGACCTATTAAAAGAAGCGTCCGAGCAGTTGAACTTGCGTCCGAGTAGTTGAAACCGGTGTCCAAGCAGTTCAACTAGGAGCTAAACCGGGAGTTGCTCGAAGTTGAGGTTTGTTAGAAGGATGTAAGGAGTTTAAGTGAAAAAAATTTGAAACCTTCACCTCAGGTGAAGTGCGCCCACTTAGATTCTGGGAGACGAAGTTGGACGCTTAGCGTCCCTGACTTAGTCAGTGCGGAGGAACTTAGTCTCTAAGAGCAGCGTTAGATTTCTAGCATCCATGCCTTAGGCAAAATGGAGGGCTCTTGGAGCCAAGCGTAGATCTTAGGACTTAGTTGTTCACGAAAAGCAGTGGGTCCTAGAAATAAGCACATTCACCGTAAGGTGAAGTGGGTCCAAAATAATAGACACAGATGCCAAACCAGTCCCCAGCTTAGCTGAGAAAAAATCAACGTAGAGAAAAATAGTACAATCATCGCTAGATGATGTATACACATTAGTCCCCGAGCCTGCTACAAGATTAATGAGAAAATATTATAGCAGGATCAAAAGAAAAAAAGGCCTAGAAAGCATATCAACATCATCTGTCATGTACTTATTAAGACCCCGGACGTGCTGCCTAAGATTAGCACCCTGAACCGAACAACATGGAGCAACTTAATAGCACACTGATGAGATGTAGCAAAATTCGACCACTAAAAAAGTCCCTAGCTTAGCTAGCAACTCTTGCACCTAGAATCCAAACGCCGAGAAGTCCCTAGCTTAGCTACTAAGCCCCCAGCATAGCTGACGATGAAGCAACGAACAATCTGACTAGCTGGTCTGCGAAGAAACGAGCACCGAGTAGCCCAGCCAACTGGTCAGTGGTGAAGTGAGCGTTGAGTAGAAGTGAGCGCTGAACAGTCCGACCAACTAGTTGGCGATGAAGTCCATAAAAGTAGCGGTCCGACCAGTTAATCGGCGAAGAAGTTAGGTGGTGGGACCATCCGGATGATGATCCTTTTGTCCTTCTCGGGTGATCCAGTCCCCGAGTGTAAAAAATAGCTCGTTGACCAAACCAGGACCCTACAAAACAAATATGTAGAACGGGTAGCACATAATGTATTTTACTGAGCAGTTGTAGATAAATATTATGTTTGTTTGAAGTGTTCATATTTTAAATATAAGTAATTTCCTATCAATTGGTTTTGTATCGCATCACCAGCCCCGACTAGCCCATACCCCATAGCATAGAGTGCTTAGCACCCATTTACGCGCAAGAGCACATGCGTCGCTGAGGCAGAACCGCATAATCTAATGCCTCCAAGGAGTATTTATCTTCTATTAGACACTAAGTACTCAAGAGAGGATACTAAACTTCACAGTTCCGTCGAGCACACCCTAAGGGAGAACTAAAAATCCACATTTTTCCATTAGGATCATAAATGAGAGAATAAAGCTTACAACATTCTTAAGTCATTTCTAACATCACTTTATTACGGTAACAGAATATTACCTCAATTGATTATAACAGCGGAATATAACAATGTTATCAGAATTATAGAGGGAACGAAGATTAATTTAATGACATGGTGGAGCATTAACATAGCGAACAATTTTATACAAGAGATGCGAGCAGATTTTACATCTTTTCTTATAAAATCTTTAGTGAGGGTTATAAATAAACACTACGGTCGTAGCGTGAAAGAAATCCCCTCTGAGCCCATCAGGAGGTTTCCACACACAAGAGTCAGCTCTAAGTATCCTTCGATCACCTGCAACAGGGGGCATAAAACCCTAAGTACTCGATTATACTCAGCAAGACTTACCCGATAGGAGGAAATAAAAGACTCTAAGGATATACAAGGCTTATTTGGCTTGTGGGTTATTGCATCTGTGGAAGCATTACTAAACGTGCGTCCTTATATTCAATTTTATTAGCAGTCATCATTAGTTCATTAACTAACCATTCTATGTAAGCACCTATGCTACTTTCAAGCAGGTGGTAAGCAATCAGAACCATTTTATCACCTTTCAAGTTTCAGTTCTTACTACGGTGCTAGACCATAGCCAAGTCGTACTGTCTCACAGAAACGGCGATTCGTGAATCAATGTATCCCAGCTGGGTACCCCAAAACACATGCCCCGTTTGTACCCTAGGCATAAACAAGACTAACTCATTCCACTCCTGTCACAAGGTCCAGGTTGATGAGTACAGGCCCGATCTTTTGAGAGGTAGCCGGTAAGTTCGATTTGTGGAGATCTCGACGTTGGCGATCCGGCTTCAAATCAGACGTGATTCGAACCCTGCAACCGTTACACCACTGCTCCGTTGGTTATCAACCAAGCACAACTTGATTGACCTCGCTAAGAAGGCTTTTCCTGCAAGCGAATCGAAGAGCACAAGCAAGAAGGTAAAACACGCAATCTGATATTACAAATATGAATGACGCGAATATCAATAGAGGGTTCTAGAACTCGGTTCCAAAGAACTAATCGACACAGTGGAGGAGATCAAGAATGGGGGCCCTGGTTCACTGTAAAAGGATTTGTCACCACAGTTACAATGAACGATTCAGTTTCTTGATGAAAAACTAAACTCTAAACAAAACCCAATTGTGTAGCAGCGGTGACAGCTATGTTTATAGTCTAAGACTCGACCTAGGGTTGGGGACGGCCAGGGGTTGGGCGCCCACAACTTGGGCTTAAGGCCCGACATGATACATGGCCAAGTTGGCCCAAATAGGTGACGCAGCACCTTGCCGTGGTCACACAGAATGATCCACTAACCTTCTGGAGATGGGACCAGATCCAAAACGACGGTGTTGTCGTCCCCTTTCCAACGCATCCAAGAACGGCCCATTTCGATGTCGTATGAGAAAGTTATGACCGAAACAGTGACGATGTGTCTGCTGAATCCGAGGGCGACGTGGCAGCTAAGTTGAGAACGAATTGCAACTTGGGGAAGACCATGGTGTCGGTGTGTCCAGCATGGCGATGTCCTCATCATCCTCCCCTTCTCGAATTGGAGTCGTCCTCGACTCCATCTTAGCGATGTGGCAGCTGAGTTGGGAACGAATTGCAACTTGGGGAAGACCATGGCGTCGGTGTGTCCAGCATGGCGATGTCCTCATCATCCTCCCCTTCTCGAATTGGAGTCATCCTCGACTCCATCCTGGCGATGTCCTCATCATCCCTTCCTTCTAGAATTGGAGTCGTCCTTGACTTCATCCCATCATCAGTGAACTCCTTCAAAAGGTTAGTGACAGCAGGCAATGCACCAGACATAAACGGTTGACAAAACATAGTATAACATGGTGCATCAGGATTATCACATAACTCAGCAGTAGCAGAAGTTATAGCAAGAAAAGCACCTCCTTTTAACTTAATCCCATTATTTTTAGCAATGTCTGTTGGAGGTTTATTTTTAATCTCAGTAGCATGTTTAATAATATCCGTAGGAGACAAAGGCAGCAATGTAATTTTCTTGTCCTTATGTAGGATAGTATATGTATTAGTTCTACCATGGTGTGAAGCATCATTATCAAATTCCCATGGGCGACCTAACAAAATGGAACAAGACCACATCAAAATCAGCAGTATCATGATCAGAGCCTGTGAAAAAGCTAATGCGTGCTGATTTAGTTACCTTAGTCTTACCACTATTATTGAACCATTGAAGTTTATATGGATACGAATGTTGTCGTGTGGTCAAGCCAAGCTTGTCAACCAAATCTGAACTCACCAAGTTGTTGCAACTCCCGCTATCAATGATAGTGAGAACACGACAACCCTGCACAATGAGATACATGTGGAACAAATTGTGGCATTGGATCTTCATATCTTCTTCATGTCCCACACGTGTACTCAACACACGTTGCACAAGAAGACTAGGGTAGTCCGCGGCAGCAGCCACAGAGTCAATGGTGATGGCCTCCTTGTCTTGATCGCCCTCGGTGGGATCTGCATCATCAATGTTAGCGAAAAGGGCTAAATCATCTTCAACATCACTAGCACTTACATATCCATCCTCGGTAGCAATGAAAGCGCGACGACTGGGGCACTCCTTCATGACATGTCCCATGCCTTTGCATCGGTGGCAAATGATTTTAGAGCCAAACGAGGAGGAGCTAGTAGAAGCACCTGGAGTGGCACCTTTCTTCAGCTGTGGAAACTGCACATTAGACAATTTACTTACCCTGGAAGAAAATGGAGGTGTAGATGGCTGTGGTGCAATAGGAAGCTTGGGCGTCTCCGGCTCGAAACGCTGCTGAAAATTCCTCCCATTGTTAGACCTGAAAGGCTGGTGTTGTTTGCATCCCTGTACTTCTCGCTTACGCCTTAATAGCAAGATGATACAATTGGGAAAAATTAAGCCATTCTTTGTAATCAAGTATGTTCTGTATATCATGGTTTAAACCACCAAAAAATCTAGCACTAGCATCATTATCATCTTCATTTATACCACAACGTGCTAAACCAATAAGCAATTCTTGATAGTATGCTTCTACTCCTTTATCACCTTGTTTTAAAGTTTGTAGTTTCAAACGTAAATCACGTTGGTAATAAGGAGGAACAAAACAAGATTTCATACGTTGCTTTAAAATATTCCAAGTTTGAGGCACATCAGCAGCATTATTGGCATAGCAAAGATCACTCCACCAGAACAAAGCAAAATTAGCAAACTCACTAGTAGCAAGTCTAACTCTATGCTCAAAGAGAACATTATGAGAATCAATTTTTTGTTGAACAGTAAGCTTCCAATCTAAATATGCCTCTGGATCAACATTACCAGCAAAAGGAGGTAGACTAAATTTAATTTTAGCAAAAAGATCATTATTACCATGATTATTACCTTCTATACCGCGACGATTGAAGTTGAGACGATGATGGGCACCACCGTCGAAGATATGCATCTTCATCACCAAAAGCATCCGCATCTTCATCATCAAGACGATAAGGTGGAGGCGTTGCTCAAAATTTGTTCAATGCGGGTGACCAGATTGTTCACATTATTGTCATTTCGGTCATAAGATTGCGTTGTTTAGTCATGAACGTTGTAAGCTCGCCCCTTGACACACACTCATTGAAGTCCGTCGGAGTTCCCGCCATGGTTAGAAGATAGAAAAGACAACACCAAAGTATTATCCCTATCAACTAAAAGGAAACAAGTGGTGGTGGTGGTGGTGGTGGTGAGTGGAATGCAAAATCACAAGCGGTTTACCACCGTCTTGCTGTTGCTTCTTTCTTACCAACGCCAAACAGAGCAAAACCAAAGTGGCGAAGCAATCTATTGTTGAGCGTGGGTAATAGATTGCAAGATGAACTGTGTTTGATGAAGAATATGTGGAGCTATGGGTAGGCACACAATATGACAAAGAAGGATTAGCAATTAACGAGTCTGCAGATTAACGATTGTTCAATCCGGATCCAAAGGACAAATCATAGGTGCTGGCTAAGACGTGTCGAGACGTAGCACAACAAGGTGAAAACAAAGGACGATCGAAAGAACTCACAGAACAAGCAAATAGCCCGGATTTCTCCTTTTTTCTAAATTTTTTCCTGGATTTTTCCAAATGGCACTAGTAGGAAACAAACTTTTTTTATTTTTTTACTATTTTTTATATACTTTTCTCTGAACAAGGATCACAAAAGATGCAACCACAAAAATTGGCACCTACAACTGAGGTGGGATGTGGTCTCTGAAAATTCAAAGAGTTCTCTAAAAAGCATGCAAAAACTTTGACAATTTTTTTCTATATTTTCTCGAATTTTTTTGGCAATTCTGATGAAACCAAACAGGGATGAGCCGAGTTTGGTCGGCTCCAAATGGTGTCAAGGAGCTGCTGAAAAGATTTCAGATTTTTCGGATAAACGAGCGAAAAGTTATGCCTGCTTTTACCGAAGGTATCTCAAGGTATGTTTTCCGGAGGCACAACACGGCGGCAAAGCTTGGGGCAAAGCGTCCTGAAACTCTAACACCGATCATAGGATCATCATCACGTGACTAACGGCAGAGGTATTCGCCGATGATGTAAGGAGGGGGCTGCGATGCGAGCAAAATAAAAGCGGTAGCAACCTGTTGTCTAGGGTTTGCTTGGCAAGGCAAGAGAGAAGTTACACAAGGCGGCTAGCGGGGCAAGTCGAGTAATGTGGTGGCTTCGACTTGTTGTTTGGGAAAACAAAAATCACAGCAATGGGCGATTGAACTACGACCACGAACACAATCCTAAACCAGCAACAAGACTCGACCACGGACACAAACTCAACAACACGAATCTAAAACGAAATTGCAAAGACACAAAGGGCGATAGGACAACAGAAATTGAAATATTTTTGGGCTTTTGTAGACTCTAGGTAATGAACAAATATGAATCTAAGGCAAACGAGATTATACCTCGCGGTAAACCTAAAAGCTCTGATACCAATTGATGAGTACAAGCCCGATCTTCCGAGAGGTAGCCGGTAAGTTCGATTTGTGGAGATCTCGACATTGGCGATCCAGCTTCAAATCAGACGCGATTCGAACCCTACAACCGTTACACCACTGCTCCGTTGGTTATCAACCAAGCACAACTTGATTGACCTCGCCAAGAAGGCTTTTCCTGTAAGCGAATCGAAGAGCACAAGCAAGAAGGTAAAACACGCAATTTGATATTGCAAATATGAATGACGTGAATATCAATAGAGGGTTCTAGAACTCGGTTCCAAAGGACTAATCGACATAGTGGAGGAGATCAAGAACGGGGGCCCTGGTTCACTGTAAAAGAATTTGTCACCACAGTTACAATGAACGATTCAGTTTCTCAATGGAAAACTAAACTCTAAACAAAACCCAATTGTGTAGCAGCGGCGACGACTGTGTTTATAGTCTAAGACTCGACCTAGGGTTGGGGATGGCCAGGGGTTCAGCGCCCACAACTTGGGCTTAATGCCCGACACGATACATGGCCAAGTTGGCCCAAATAGGTGACGCAGCACCTTGCCGTGGTCACACAGAATGATCCATGGACCTTCTGGAGCTGGGACTAGATCCAAAACAATGGTGTTGTCGTCCCCTTTCCAACGCATCCAAGAACGGCCCGTTTCGATGTCGTATGAGAAAGTTATGACCGAAACAGTGACGACGTGTCTGCTGAATCCGAGGGCGACGTGGCAGCTGAGTTGGGAACGAATTGCAACTTGGAGAAGACCATGGCGTCGGTGTGTCCAGCATGGCGATGTCCTCATCACAGGTCCCCCGTCTAAACTTGGACTCCAAGCCCCCACACTTGAGACCTGTTCTCAGTATGGTGCTTAGATCTCAGTATAGTACTATAGTAACAACAATAATGTATTTACTATCTCTCGCGAGTGATAGATAATCACTCGACTTCTATCGGGCCCTATAGCATAGCAATCTAAACGATCCTGACATACTAATAGGACTCATAGGATAAGGATATATATATATATAAGTGGGTTTTCATTCAACTCCTTAAAACTTAATGCACAAGCATAAATTAAAGGTTATGCACCGGGGTTTGCCTGGGCAAGATATAACCAAAGATTAGCATTCCATTGGTGACACGATCATCAAAGCACCATCTTTTCTACTACTTCAGTCGACTCCATGATCCATCGTTGTTTCTATTATGATATACGTGGATGCAACGCAGAGACGTAATTAATCAACGGTAACCGCAACTCTTAAATATACGATTATGCCTCGCAAGCTAACGAGATAGCTCTAACGTGCTAGGCTATGTATCCATGTGTTCAAGTAAGCCTTTATCTCCCAAAAAAATGTTTTAGTCCTATAATCCCAAAGGTGTTTCGACATTTTATTGATTAAACATATATTTTCGAACTATGGCTCATTTAACTACCTTATCAAACTAATTATTATGGAGCTATAAAAAATACAGTGAACGCCTAATAATGTGAGGATTTTACTGTGAAAGTTTCAGAGCCAACACTATCACCAATTTATCACAAAAATTCCTTCAAATTTATATCTTAATAATATTAAGCATCTCAAATTAATTAGATCACTTCTGAAAATATTATCAAACTATGTGAACAAAATATACTAGCAGATAGATCATGATTTTAGGAACCTAACAAAATTGGTTTCACAATTTTCGGTTAACTACACAATTTTATATTGAATTTACAAGTTCACCTTAGAAACTAAATTAGAAAATGCTTTAGAAAACAAAAAGGACCGGTGGCAAGCATTCGGCCTAGTAGCCCGGCTTGGCCCAATGCGGAACACGGGCGCACACAGCAGGCCGGCCCAGCAACAGCCCCAAGCGGGGAGTCCGCGCACGCGTGACTCTTTTGCAAAAGAGACCCTGATCCTTTCTAAAACTACGTCACCGTTTTTTTACTATTTCCGTCTCTCTCTGACTAATTCATTTCACCCCCTGGCTTCTTCCTAATTTCCCCACGCACGTCCCCGAAGCAGGATGCGTGGCGGCGTGGCGAGCATTGGCCCCAAGCGGTCACGCCGGCCATCTAGGGTTCGTGTGGACTTATCTAGAGGGTCGATCGCAATCACCGACCTAAGAGGCTACACTAGGTGGTGGTGGAGAGCTAGGAGGCGCTCTAGCGCATGCTGCAGTGGCAAGAAGTGGAGTACGGCGGTGGCACAGCCGTTTCGGTGAATGAGGAGGGCAGATTGAGAAAAGAAGTGGTGCGCAAGCACCAGTGTCATACCACTAGAGCAGCCGATGCATTGATGAGGATGGAGAGGCCATGTGTGGTGCTAGACACGTGCGAGCGACGGAGGCGGCAGCATACCGAGATGGGCATGGTCGCGTTAGCTCACCTCCGGTCGGACCTTCAGCGAAGCTAGGGCGAGCACCGACACTAGGGGGTTAAGATGAGTCTACAACTGACTTGAATTGAACTTAGACCAAGCTTATAGACTTACCCCCAAAACGTGCCATACTACGGCGGCGAGATGACCGGTGACAGCAAAACACCGAACTGATCGACAACAAGGCTCGTTCGTGCCTTGGTGCGGGTCGGCTGCTAGCGAGCCTCCAATCCTAGCTGCTGGAGCACTAAACCGAGGTGGGGTATCACGAACCACGCATATAAGCTTGCAAAGCAGCGTGGCTCTGTTGGCAGCAAGGCAGATGGGGCAGCGGCTTCCAGGCTCAGACAACCTTGACCAAGGCTACGTTAAATGAGCGGGAGCATCCGCACGGTGAGGCTCAGAGGGAGCGTGCCGTGGGGTGCCGAGATGGGACCGCTCGGTCTTGGCAGGGCACGGACGGTGGCAGTGGAACAGCGGTCGCGCGGGAAAGGCATTGACACCACGACAAAGGGTAGCAACGCGACGCAAAAGCGGATGCAGACAGCGACTCGGTAGGTAGGTGAATTGAGTGGCGAGACGAGTGCCACGACGGCCAGATGGTGACTGCCGCGGCATCAGCTTGGCCCCGCGCACGGCCATGCTGGCAGCACGCACACGGTAGCCACGCAGTAGCACTACAGCTCAGCTCGGCCCTTCGAAAGGCGACTGTGGCCGGCACAGCCTGGCGTACGGTCGGCGGTCAGCGGCTAGGAGCGGGCAGGCAGCAGCAGCGTACTCGCGTGGTGACTGCGAACCCAGGCCGAACAACTACAAATGGTGACATGCACGCGTTTTAAAGCAAAACAAAGGATGCCGATCATCTCAACTAAAGTTCAACCAATCTTACTAACCTAAAGTCGACACTACCAGCTAGCTAGAGGAGCAATCGTCATGACCCAAGAGCAACCAGAGAGGAAGATAAAAGGATGCCAACTTGGGTTCATCGCTGGAGTACTAGTTCACGAACAGAGCGCCAACAACGTGGTTTACAGCGTGTTCCAACGAAGTTTAGGCAATTTTTACGAGAGCAACGTGACATCCCACACAACTTCGACCTATGTCATGCTCCAGCACTCACTTTGATACAATCATCAATACCAAAATATGCAGCTAGTGTTTAAATATTTTTGTTAGAAATTAAATGCCAAAATAGCATTGTCTTACTACTTTTCCATACTTAGAAAAGTTAATGATTTCAGTTGGGACTAACTAACTATTAACTCTTTTGTCGCAATTTTTAATAGGTCTAAACCTTGTTAACTTCAACCAACAAATACTTCATGCAATGCGCCATTTAACTATTTTGCTCAATATAATTCGTCAAAAATGGTATTTTAACAATAGTGCAAGCGTTTGCCAACTTAACGAAAAGAGCTTTATCTTAACGTCAAATTTGATTTTTGAGCTCCCAAGAGCACTAGTTAACACTATTTATTTTGATATTTCTCAATCACAAAAGTGAGTCACATAGGATTTGCTTACCATTTCACGTACGTTATAAATTTTTAAAACCCGAAAACTTGTTTGGCTAATTCCTCTCGGACTTAAATCTCGGTGCTAAGCAAGCTCGTAACACCAGGGGTGTTACAGTCGCCAAGGAGCCGCCGATCACCCATAACGCAGAGGGCTGGCGCTTGTGCATGTGTAGGTGTAAGATCAAGAACAGGGCCACTTCTGGATAACGTAAAAGAGAACGTGGCCGGTCGGTGAGTCAATAAAGAATATCTTAAAGATATTACGCATGGAGATTAACGGGAGAAAAAAATCAATTGGAGATGAGTTTATATTTAATATAAAACCGCTCTAAGCCGTTAGTTTGTGGCTGCCAGCCCCGGCTAGTTATTAAACCATAACGCGGAGCGCTGGAGCTCATGTACGTGTAGGAAGACAAGCGTCATCGAGGAGCCACTGCCGACCACCCATAATGCAAAGGGCTGGCGCTCGTGCACGTATAGAGAGAAACTGGAGACAGGGCTACCTCTGGAAAGCACAAGTATAAATGTGGGTGTTCGAGGAGCGGTGGAGGTGAAAACGTATGTCATCTTTAAGATGGTACGCATGGAAAAAAAATCGCTTGAAGAATAATTATGGAGAAAATATCATGGAGGTATACGAATGTTGAAGAATATTTAGAAAAATATTAAAACATGATTTAGCTTGATTGACGACCGAGTAAAGTAGTCGCCGTGTCGCAATGTCTGAGTAGGTGGATACGGCTCGGACGGCTCGCATCTGGCTCGCTCGACGGCTGGAACGTAGTTGATCTCGTCTTGTCGACTCGCTTGACCTAGTCGGACGGGATGCTTTGGTCTCGTGTTGGAGTCGTAGAACGAACAGACACACGCATGTATGTTCCCGTACTCGAGCAAGTCATGCATGTAGATACGTGTACATGCAACAAGCCAAGATCTATTTGGCTTGCATGTTGCGAGTCAGAGCAGGACTCCCGTACATGTTGAGTTAGAATAGGATTCCCGTAGGCCGTAGTCCCATGCGGATACAGCTCGGAGTGTTTGGCGAAGCCTGGGAGTTGGCACCGGCCTCGGCGTGGTGCAGGTAAATTATGTAGTTGTCTGAAAATAGTGAGACCAATTTTGTTAGGTTCGCAAAAATGTCATCTCCGCCTGCAGCCGGCTCCACAAAACGGCTATACGCGAACGGGTTGGGCAGCGTGGCCTCGTCCAGATTCCTCTGCCGATCCGAACTTGCCATCTATTGCGCCGCGGGAGCTGATCGGTTGATGCATATGTTGTATGTGTGCATACGCCCATACATGCAAATTAGCCTTGCATGTTACTGTAGATCGCAGGCCTGACATGTCGTGTTACAGCTGAATCTTGGGAGGGCATCGAGATGGTTCCTCTACAACCTGCCACCGAGTCGATCAGGCTGCGAGTATCGAGCCACCGCTTGATCCCGCGTTCCTTACGCGCCGCCGCCGGAAACCGAGGGCCGTAGCGAGCTATTGATGATGGCTACGGCTGCAAGCAACGAGCGCTGCCACAAGACGACGCAAAAGATTGTGACGTGCTACGAGATTATTTTCAATAATATTCACAAGGCGACTCTAAGATAAAGAAACCAAAGGATATCGAAAACAAAGAATATGACTTAGCTTTCTAAAGCCGTCGTGACGATAGCTTGCACGGCCATGTAGATACCACGTAGATGCTTCCATCTTTTTGTTTGGCATAGAGTATCAATGCCGCCTGACGCCGATACAGCAGCGCTCGACCCAGAACTCAAAGCAAGAACGCATCTACGTTGTTGAAGAATCTACGCCGCCGCCGGAAGCCAGGTCGCCACGGATGATGTTGGTAGAGAAATTCCCATCTGGTTTACCAGGGATCAGCACATACACCTTCTATTTGGCATGCTAGTGTCGACGAAATATGGTCAGCAGTCTACCGAGGGGTATGCCTACGGTAGCAGATGAATTGGTGGAGGTGTGCCGTTGTTGCCCTCCAAACAAGAGGCCCTTCAGGCGCTCTTCGCTCCGGACTTCGATCCGGTTGCCATGGAGCTAAACCTCACTGGCTTCGAGCATGACGCTCTTTAGCCGCTGAGCTCAGGGCCTGCTGGGTTTTGTCCCTATGCTTGATCCTTCTCCTGGTTGCTAAGTATTTACTTTTGTAAATCACAACTGTGTGATCTCTGTCAGTGTTTGGCTCGGTAATCACAAATTACCGTCCCGGCTTTAATTTCTAAAACTCTTCTTCTGCTTAATGAATACTATGCCAATGGCACGTTCGAGAAAAAATTGGTGGAGGTGCGCAAGATACGAACTAGATGGTGACACAGAATGGAGAGACAACAATTTAGACAGGTTCAGATCGTCAGCTTGACTTAATACCCTACGTCTTGTGTCTTTGGTGGATTGTATTATGCGATGAAATGAAAACGAGGGGGTCCCTACCTACCTTATATAGCTCAAAGGTAGGGTTACAGGTTGGTTGAATCTATCCTGATCGGTTTATATGATAGGAATTACAGAGATTGTGGTATCTTAGCATATTTGAACAGATTTTTCTTGATCATCAAAGATCTTCATGTAGCCTTATGAGGCACGCCAACCTGTGTCGTACTCCACATGGCGTAGTCTTGTGGGCTAGGCCTCCCCTAGCGGCTCGGCCCATGTACCGCCCTATGGGTATTGGGGGTCATACCTCACATCAAGTGATTGTAATTATTGCCTAAGTGACCGAGTGATTAGATCGAGTTACCGAGTGAACGAGTGGCCAATTAGATGTGTGGCTGAGTTACTAAATGTTTAAGTGATTGGATTACCGAAAGAGCTCAAGTAGGTACTGGATTGCTAAGTTACTAATGGGTGTTTGGTTTGAGGAATGGTCTAATTCATCATCTCCTTATTTCTTATTCCTCACCTGGTGTCCGGTTCGAAGAATAGTCTAGTCTATCATCTACTCATTCCTCACTTTTTTGTTTGGTTTGTGGAATAAAATGGGTTGATGCATCATCGCTTCATTTCCTCCTAAGCTCATAATCATTACTAGTACGAGGAATTAACTCATGATTGCACCACCTCATCTAAAATGGAGTGAATTATCAAACCAAATACCATATGTTTAAGTGATTAGAACACCCCATGTTTAAGTGATTCCTCATCTAGAATGAAGTGAGACCTCAAACAAAATACCCCGAAGTGATTCCTCATCTAGAATGGAGTGAGTCCTCAAGTTTAAGTAATTAGCTTGACGAAGGAGGCCCCATGCTCAAGTGATTAGATTACCCCATGGACAAAGGAGCTTCAAGCAAGTACTGGATTGTTGAAGGAGCTTAAGTACCAAGTGCTTGTTGGATATAACACGGGCTTGAACCGTATAATATTTAATAAATCAAATAAAACTCTATGGTCCGTAACGTTAAGCGTTGTATGGTTTAATACCGTACGGGATTTTGACTGAACGTTGACTCAGCTTATTTGGTTGGAAATTATCCACCTTAATTGAGAAGCTGAGAAAAGGACACAGGAGTGCCACACGCATGCGCGCGCCGTCGCCGCTACCGCCAACCGGGCTGGGCCGTGCTGTGGGCGTGCCAAGCAGGCAGGCAGGCAGGCGGCGAGCGAGTGGATGGGCGGGTGTGGCCAAATTTTGCCACTTAATCCACATAATTATGGGAGTTTCTCTCTTTTATGGTGGAGGCGAGTTGATTGCGCCAGTTACTGTCTCGTCGTGTCTCCGTCTCCTGAGTTCCTCCCCTGGCTTTCTCCCTCCTTGCCGCAGGCATAAAAGGAAAAGTCCTCCGTCAATCCAATCTTCCCTTCGCTTCCGAGAGACCACATCTCAGCCGCTCTTTGGTTTTCCCCGTCCCGTACCTCTGCGCGCATGGAGCAGGTGCCTCCGGAACCCTCGTCCGCCTACGAACCTTGCACGGGGTGTGTGGCGATTAGGTTTTTGGGGAGTGATTCCACGACTACTCGTCCATGTCGCAGACGTCTTCTTCTTGGAGATCGCTCGCGAAACAGTAATGTGTCTTCTTCCTGGTGACCGTTCGTGGGACCACACTGCGAACTCCTTCCTGCATCGACTGTGGTCCACGACTTCGAGCAACGCACTATGTCTGGTGTGAATGGAGCCTCCGATGCCCTTGGCATGGGACCCTCCGCAGGGTACACTCTTAACTCTGTGATTACCATACTTTGCGTACTTACTATATCGATCAGTATGTCATACTTATATGTTGTAGCATTTGTTAGTGATATACACATACACATACACATATATGTCGTCACGAACCTGCTGATGTTTGTTTTATTTCTGGATTAAATTGACCATGAAAATGTCTAATTATCTAACAATACAAAAACCTAATGTTAGGCAATTTTCTATCAATGGTTTTACTGCTGCTTTGAAGCCGAACAACTTTGATGGCAAGAATTTCATGATATGGTGTGCCAAGATGGTGTTGTGGTTGACTGTTATGAACTGCTATCATGCCGCACAAGGGAAGCCTGAACAATTTACCCCTGAGGAGGAGCAAAAGTTCTTGGCTGCCGATAACCTGTCTCGAGGCGTCGTGATTAGTGCACTTCATAGTAAGTATGAGAAAAACTACATATCTTGCACATCAGACAAAGAATTATGGGATGCTCTTGAGGTAAAGTTTGGAGTTTCTGATGGTGGTAGTGAGTTGTACCTTATGGAGCAGCTGTATGACTACAAAATGGTTGAAAATCTTTCTGTAGTGGAACGGGCTCATGAGATACAGCCGCTAGCAAAGGACCTAGAACATTTTCCATGTTTGTTGTCCGACAAGTTTGTGGCCGGCGGTATAATCGCTAAACTGCCACCTTCTTGGAGGGATTTTACAACTTCTCTAAAACACAAGAGACAAGAGTTTAGCGTGGCTGAGCTTATTGGATCTCTTGATGTTGAGGAGAGGGCGAGAGCAAAAGACAACCGTGGAAAAGGAGTTGAGTCTTCCGCTGCTAATATGGTGCAGAAGAAAAACTCATTTGCATCCCGTAATAAAAAGAAGAAGAACATGCAAAAGAACAACAATACAAAGCCTAAGCAAACTGCTGGGTTTAAGAAGAAAAACAATAAGAAAGGTGGAGGTTGCTTTGTTTGCGGGAGTGATGAGCATTTGGCAAGTGCATGCCCAGACCGCAAATATAAGCAAGAAAAGAAATCAGCAAACGTGTTGATTAGCGAGACTGGAGGAGGAACATCTGGGTATGGTAATTCTTTACCTTTTGTTCTTTTAGTTTGTCTTTCACCTGAGTGGTGAATGGATAGCGGTGCTAATATTCATGTGTGTGCTGATGTTTCTTTGTTTACTTTCTATCAGGCCGGCGGGACTAGAGCCTTGCTGATGGGAAACGGTTCGCATGTGCATGTTCTTGGTGTTGGTACAGTCGTTCTGAAGTTTACTTCGGGAAAGACGGTGCTATTAAAGAACGTGCAATATGTACCCTCCATCAAGAAGAATCTTGTTAGCGGTTCTCAAATGTGTCGTGATGGCTTTAAAATTGTGCTTGAGTCCAATAAGTGTGTTGTGTCGAGACATAGAACATTTGTTGGAAAAGGTTATGATTGCGGAGCCTTGTTCCGCTTATCTATGCTTGATGGTGTGTGTAATAAAGTAGTGAACAATATTAATGTTTCGGATGAGTCGAATATATGGCATTCACGACTTTGTCACATTAATTTTGGTTGTCTCACGCGGCTTGCAAATCTGAATTTAATCCCGAAATTTAACTTAGTCAAAGATTCTAAGTGCTAGGTGTGTGTGCAATCGAAGCAACCATGTAAGCCTCACAAGGCTACTGAGGCGAGGAACTTGGCACCATTAGAACTCATTCAATTTGATTTATGCGAAATGAATGGCGAATTGACTAAATGCGGTAAACGATACTTCATGACATTTATAGATGATTGTACTAGATTTTGCTATGTGTATTTATTGAAAACTAAAGATAAAGCGTTGTATTATTTTAAAGTCTATAAAGCTGAGGTAGAAAATCAACTTGATAAGAAAATCAAACGTTTGCGGTCCGATCGCGGGGGAGAATATTTCTCAAATAAATTTTCTGAGTTTTGCGTGGTGCATGAAATTATACATGAGAGGATACCACCATACTCACCACAGTTCAATAGGATTGTAGAGAGAAAGAACCGCACTATAACTGATTTGGTTAATGCCATGATAGAGACTGCGGGACTATCTAAGGAATAGTGGGGTGAGGCTATATTGACAGTGTGTAATGTCCTGAATAGGGTGCCCACAAAGAACAAAGAAATTACACCATTCGAGGAATGGGAGAAGAAGAGATTAAATCTCTCTTCCCTGTGAAGTTGGGGTTGTTTGGCAAAGGTGAATGTGCCAATAAATAAAAAGCGAAAGCTTGGACCAAAGACTGTTGATTGTGTTTTTCTTGGTTATGCTATTCACATCATGGATTATATATTTTTAATTATAAATTCTAGTGTTCCTGAGATGACTGTTGATACAATCATGGAATCTAGAGACGCTACATTTTAAAATGAATTTCCTATAAAAATGCACCTAGCACGACTGGTCATGAATTTATAATTCCCCATGAGCATGAAAATTTTACTCCGATAGAACAAATTGAGGAACCCTTTATGTAAAATCCTGAGGAGGATGACACTATAGTCACTAGAAAAAGTAAGAGACAGATGACTGTAAAGTCTTTTGGTGAAGACTATATTATGTATCTTATGGATGACACACCAACGACCATTGAAGAGGCATATTCCTCTCCTAATGCTGACATATGGAAGAAAGCAGTACGGAGTGAGATGGATTCTATTATATCTAATAGAACTTGGGAAATAGTTGATCGTCCTTATGGGTGCAAGCCTATAGGGTGCAAATAGGTGTTCAGGAAAAAGCTTAGGCCTGATGGTACTATCGAGAGGTACAAGGCAAGACTTGTGGCCAAGGGTTATACTCAAAAGGAAGGTGAGGTTTTCTTTGATACTTATTCACCGGTTGTCCGATTGACTACAATTCGAGTTTTGCTTTCCCTGGCAGCCTCTTATGGTCTTATCGTTCATCAAATGGACGTTAAGATAGCTTTCCTAAACAGAGAGTTAGAGGAGGAGATCTATATGGATCAGCTGGATGGGTTTGTAGCAAATGGTTAAGAAGGCAAGGTGTGTAAATTATTAAAGTCATTATATGGCCTAAAACAAGCTCCTAAGCAGTGGAATGAGAAGTTCGACAGAACTCTAACATCTGCTAGTTTTGTTGTGAATGAAGCTGACAAATGTGTGTACTATCGGTATGGTGGGGGTGAAAGAGTTATTTTGTGCTTATATATTGATGACATATTGATCTTTGGATCCAGCCTCAAAGTGATTGAGGAGGTGAAGGAATTTTATCTAATAATTTTGAAATAAAAGATTTAGGAGAGGCTGATGTTATTCTTAATATCAAGCTTCTAAGAGAAGGTGATGATGGGGTAACTCTGTTACAATCCCACTATGTGGAAAAGGTACTGAGTCACTTTGGGTTTAGTGACTTTGAACCTGCTCCTACACCTTATGATCCTAGTGTGCTATTGAGGAAAAATCGAAGAATAGTAAGGGATCAATTGAGGTATTCACAGATCATTGGTTCACTCATGTATCTTGCTAGTGCAACAAGGCCTGACATCTCATTTGTTGTGTGCAAGCTGAGCCGGTTTGTGTCAAACCCGGGAGATGATCACCGGCATGCTCTTGAGATAGTGATGCGCTATCTAAAAGGCACTATGAGCTATAGTATTTGTTATACCGGACACCCAAAGGTGCTGGAAGGCTATTGTGATGCCAATTGGATCTCTGATGCTGATGAGCTTTATGCCACAAGTGGATATGTGTTTTTGCTTGGAGGTGGTGCTGTTTCCTAGAAGTTTTGCAAGTAGACTATCTTATCGAAGTCTACAATGGAAGTAGAACTCACAGCATTAGACACCGCTGGCTCTGAGGCCGAGTGGCTTCGTGATCTCCTTATGGATTTACCGGTTGTTGAAAAACCCATACCGGCTATTTCTATGAACTACGATAACCAGTGTAACACCCTCGGTGTTACATTGTATAGTTTTTGCCAAAACACCATAGGAGCATCATACTTGTGTGTAATATAGGGTATAAATCAATATACGACACTTGAAACGTTCATCTGATACAAGAAACAAATGCTACATTTCATGTCGCTTTATGTCGTTTAGGGTTTTAAGTGAATTTTTATCGAACAAAATGCTATAGAACGCTTATGCGAAACTTTGATAAAGTTCATAGTACGAACTTCGTAGGCGACGATGAAATACATGCGGTCGAGGACGGGATTCTCTAGCTAGTGTATCGAATGGCTCGAGAATGGAATTCGACGCGAAACCGTTTCAAGTTTAGTCATTTTGCGTAAGTCCGAAAAGGGGTCGACGAAGCCATGTTCGACAATTTTCGTAGAACGATCGGGTGAAGAAGTGGCTAGATGTTTTGGCTTAGTTTGATATCCCTATGTACCCTCTTGACGATAGAAGAGCTAGTTTAGCTACGGGATCATCGGATAGGATTTTTCAACAGCTTTAAAAAGCGTGCAAGTCACATATTTTGAACGGAGCCAGCGCTGGCCGCGGTCACCGCCTCTGCTCGTCCTGGTACCGTTGCTAGCCTGCTCAGCGCATGCTACCGCACCGGCCGCGTCCTCACTGCCGTGCCTATGCGAGCACGCCCGCGCGCGTGGCCCTTGCGCTGCTGGCCATGGCCGCCTGCCACTACGCGCTGGCGTGCAGCTCGCACCGTCGCTGCTGCCGTGCCACGTCCTGGACGCCTACCCATGTTCGACACGCCACCCACCCACATGCATGCACGTGCACTGTGCCGGTGGACCTGGCTACTCTGCCTCGTCGTCGCGTCGCACGGCACCCCGATCGCGCTACGTGTCGTCCATCGCTACCACGCGGCACTGCTCCCGTTGACCCACCATGGCTGCACGCACATGGGACGGCTGCCTACTTCGCCAGCGCGTCCGTGTCCACTGCCACACTACGCCACTGTCTCCCCTGACCTGCCAGCCTCTACGGCGACAACGTCGAGCCGACGTGCCTACTTTCCTCTGTTCCTCTGTCGCCGGGCCACGCCGAGACAGCACGCAGCGTCAGCCAAAGCAGTGAGATTGCGTGCGCCGAGGGATGGAGTGAGTACTTAGCCACACGCCGAAAGCATCCACTGCTGCTGCCGGCCGTTGCCAAGCCTAAATTGGACGGTTCTGTCGTCGTCAGTCATTTTAAGACCCGCAGCAGCACCGTGCAATTCCTCTAACCCACGTCCACCGCTGTCCAATTCCTTGGCACTAAACCTTCGCCCTGCTCCACTCTACCATGTGCGCGCCCCAGTTCACCCTACTGCAGCTTGCCCAGCGCTGCCGCCGCAGTCACGCCATCGCCGCCATCGCAAGGCCTGCCGTGTGCACGTGGCCAGGTTCACTAGAGCAGTCTCCGGTCAAGCCACCGTGACCGATAGGCTCGGGTGAGTCTATGTTGCCTATCCATGAGCTGGTTCACGCTGTCTGTGTTTTGGCTCATGGGAACGCGTCCGCCATCGCATGGAGAGGTCCACCGCCGGGGAGGGAGCTCGAGACAGCGTCCCCGTTCGCCGTATCACCTCCTACCGCTTCGTGTTGACATCAAGGTGAGCATCGGCTCCTTAGATAGGAATTGGAGGGTCGGGTGTGGCCGGCGTAGCCGCTCGATGCCCGCGCCATCGCGCCGGTGCACGCACGGGTGCCGGGGGACGTCGTCGTGGCGAAGAAGGGAAAGGGGAGGGTGGTAAATGAAAAACCTATGACTTGGTGTAATAGTGTTTGGGTTAGTTTCGTGAATAGGGTAGAGAACGGGGGCTCTTTCGTAAAAGAGCTAGCAGCACACGGGTTTCGCTGTGGGCCGCGTGATGTGGGCCGAGTCGCGCGCCGCTGAATGGGTCTCGCGGGTTGCTGCGCATGCGCACGGGCGGGACGCCGGGGTGGGCCGAGCCGTCGCTCGCGGGCCGCGCGGTGAATTCGTTTTTCAATTCTCCAGTGAATTACCAACGTTTATTCAATATAATTTCTAGCTGAACTTTGATAAATTGTAGTAAATTATGTAGTTGCCTGAAAATAGTGAGACCAATTTTGTTAGGTTCGCAAAAATGTCATCTATCTGTTAGTGTAGTTAGATTACAGTTAGCTGTGGCAATGGTAGGTTCATAAATTCAAACTAGATAGCTTAGTGTGATGTAGCTTAATATTTATAGGAATTTTTGTGGTAAATTGGTGTTAGCTATAGCTATAAAAATTTTACAGTAGGCTCACTAGATTATTATGTACTTGCTGTAAATTTTGTAGCCCTAGAGTAGGTTGCTAAATAAAGTAGCTATTATCCTTGCTTTATCGTATATATAGAGTAAATCAGCAATAGGAGTGAGAATGCCTGTAGTTGCTATAATAATCTATGCCATGCTTTATATTTGTTAGTGGTAACAGTAGGTAGCTTAGCACTTTAGTGGGTAGAACTCACTTGGTAGTTTGATAGATGTATTCTTATTTTAAGAGTTGTTGTTGCCGTAATATTAAGTGTTGCATTATCATTTCATGCATATAGATCATGAGTTGGTAGAGTTCGTGCCAGTGGATGAACAGGAGTACGAGGAGGTCATCGAGGAGTACGAGGAGGAGATTCTCGTGCAGGAGGGAGCCCCAGAGCCTTTTGGTGCTAACCTCACTGACCCTTCGCCTGCCCAAGGCAAGCCCCGGTGCATAACCCTTATTTTAAATGATCACTGAATATATATATATATATATCATGTGCATTTACGTTACAAGCATTTTATGGAAACTACATACATAAATATATCTACCCATGAGTCCTACTAGTATAGGTCGAGTAGCTGCTTTGCTCAGAATATCAGTAGCGTGAGTAACCTGTCGTTACTCGCAAATAGGTGATAAATATGATCACTCATGAGAAAATGGTGGAAAAGGAAAAATGGTGACCGGGCAGGGATATGGTTTGGGTACTAGTGGGTGTAAGGGGTTGTGTCCTGCGGCCAACAGGGCATAGCTCGATTACACTTTTTTGTCTGTCTCACAATTAAGGACCGGTCGTTGCATAAGTCTCGAGGCAAGTCACATATCTATTATCCCGAGCGTATACTTGTGTATGGGCGCAGGAAAGACTCGTTGCTCTCTTATCATGGATCTGGCTCTTTCTGGACCGACTGATTGGAGCCAGGGTGGTGGAGGTCCTTGCACCGCACTGAGTCCGGGGCTTAGGAGTGGAGGCTTGAGTCCAAGTTTGCACGGGGACCTAGACACCCAGGATAGGAGGGTGATGGGTTAGTCCTGCTTGTGCCAAGGGTACAAGCGGGTCGTGTGTTTTTAGGGTACCCAGCTGGAGGCATTGATTCGTGAATCGCCGACGATCCGGTACGGCTTGTTTTTGGGTCTAGCACCGTAGTAAGAACTAAAAGAAGAAAGATGATAAAATAGAACTGATTGCTTAACTCTTGCTTGAAAGTAGAACTGGTGCTTATATAGACTGGCTAGATAATAACTTAACACGACTGATAACAATAACATAAATAAGGACTCACAATTAGCATTGCTTTCTGCAAAAAGGAAACCAGCAAACCGTGAAGCTTTGCATATCCCTTGGAGTCAAGAAATTATTCTCACTAGACGGATAACTCTTGCAAGTACATTGTGTACTCATGGTTTATTTACCCCTATTGCAGGTCACACTTGAGGAGTACCTTTGTGTGGAGGATTCTTCTGGTGGGCATAAACCGATCCTCGTTCTTTATCGCTAGTTGTTTATCTTAATTCCGCTGTTTATTATTATTCCACACTTTGACATTTGGTAATTTAATAATGTACTTTTTAAGAACTTCTGATGTATGAAATGGACAAGTATTGTAACTCGTTCTCATTATTGGATCCTTGGGAAAAATGTGGATCTTTTGGGTTCTCCCTTAGGGTGTGCCCGATGGATACCGACCATTGTAGTTCTCCCTTAGTGTCTGGTGGAAGACGAGCACCTCCAGAAGTATGCTATTCTAGACGGTTCTGCCATAACCAGACTATGATTACGATGGTTAACAGTTCTAAGGATAACATGAAGTCCATAAGGCATGTTAAGAGACGGCTAAAATCTGTCAGAAAATTGAGAAACTCCGGAGTAATAGCGTTGGACTATGTTCACACGTCTAACAATCTGGTAGATCAATTCACTAAGGGTTTGTCACGCATTGTGATAGAAAGTGCATCGAGAGAGATGAGTTTGAGACCCACATGAAATTTACTATAGTAGTAACATGTTCTATGTGATCGAAGATCCTGTGAAGTAGGATGGTGAAACATGCTAGTAGTAAATTATGAGGAAAGATCCTTAGTAAGACTCATTTCTGATGCACATCTTTCCTTTTTTGTAAGGTAGGTTGATTTTTACTTTAATGTGTTCCAAGTGGCTTGCTAAAGCAAAGATGTTGTCCTACAGAACATGTTTTGATGAACACACCTATATGAGTTAGACTGCTGGTCACAGTCTATGAGATTTGGGTGATCTATAAATACTCATGAAAGGCACTAGAGTATGACTTATATGCTTTAAATAGTGGGGATGTTGTTTACAGCCTAGTATCAACTAAGGACTTTAGTGACATTCACCTCACACAAAACTATCAATTCAAGGCTTAGTCCATTGTTCAGTTGTGACTGAGTGAAACTATTGCTCTAGATGGATGTTCAACTTAACAGTCTTCATCGAAACACTAGTATATAAAAGAAATGTGGTTCCGAGACTACTTTGTTACAAACCCTAGAGTTTGGTGGGGATTGTTGATATATTATGGGCTTGGCCCGTATAGTATTTAATAAATCAAATAAAACTCTATGGTCCGTAACATTAAGCGTTGTATGGTTTAATACCGTACGGGATTTTAACTGAATGTTGACTCAACTTATTTGGTTGAAAATTATCCATCTTAATTGAGAAGCTAAGAAAAGGACACAGGAGTGCCACACGCGCGCGCGCCGCCACCGCTGCCGCCGGCAGGGCCATGGGCGTGGGCGTGGGCGTGGGCCCAGCCGGGCCGAGGTCGTGGCCATGGGCGTGGCAGGTAGGCAGAGAGCGAGCGGACGGGCGGGAGTGGCCAGATTTTGCCACTTAATCCACATAATTACAGGAGTTTCTCTCTTTTATGGTGGAGGCGAGTTGATTGCGTCAGTTACCGTCTCTTCGTGTCTTCGTCTCCTGAGTTCCTCTCGCTGGCTTTCTCCCTCCCTGCCGCATGCATAAAAGGAAAAGTCCTCCATCAGTCCAATCTTCCCTTTGCTTCCGAGAGACCACATCTCAGAATCTCTTTGGTTTTCCCCGTCCCGTACCTCTGCGCGCACGGAGCAACGGAAGAGCATGTGCCTCTGGAACCCTCGTCCGCCTGTGAACCTTGCACGGGGTGTGCGGCGATTAGGTTTTTGGGGAGCGATTCCGTGACTGCTCGTCCACGTCGCAGATGTCTTCTTCCTGGAGATCGCTCGCGGAATAGCAAGGTGTCTTCTTCCTGGTGACCGTTCGTGGGACTGCACTGCGAACACCTTCCTGAATCGACTGTGGTCCACGACTTCGAGCAACGCACTGTCTGGTGCGAATGGAGACTCCGATGCCCTCGGCATGGGACCCTCCGCTGGGTACACTCTTAACTCTGTGATTACCGTACTTTGCGTACTTACTGTATCGATCAGTATGTCATACTTGCATGCTGTAGCGTTTGTTATGTCGTCACGAACCTGCTGATGTTTTATTTCTAGATTAAATTGACCATGAAAATGTCTAATTATCTAACAGTGCTCAAGTGACTTAACCGTGTTAGAGGATGTTTGGCACGGCTCCTCCGAAGAGCCGAGAGACTTCTTCGAAAGAGCCAGAGCTGTTTTGGAGGAGCCACAATTTATGGCTTCTCTAAAATGGCTCCGGCTCATCTGCTTTTTACTGAAAACAAAAACGACTCCTCTAGAAAAACGTTTAGTAGAGCTTCTCTGTAGGAGCCAGAGCCAAAGCTGAAGAAGAGCCCTACCAAACAGGCGGAGAAGCCATAACCGGAGCCGGAGAGGAGCCTACCAAATAGAGCCAGAACCGAAAGGGTCCGGAGCCGGAGAGAAGCCCTACCAAACAGGCCCTTAGTAGGTGCCTACCAAATAGAGCCCGAACCGAAGGGGCCCAAAGCCGGAGAGAATCTCTACCAAACAACCCTTAGTGGGTGTGCTCAAATAGATACTAAAATACTCTTTGTGCCCGAATGACTAAAAACGGCCGAGAGTGCTGAGTACCTAGGTGCGTTCAAGTAGAAGTTTCAAAAAAAAAGTTCCAAAAAAAGGTGTGTTCAAGTATATATCTAAATTAATGGCTAGGTGTGTTTCCAAGTACATACAAAGTATTCAAATGACTGGGGTGACGGTGTCCGAATGATTAAAAGGCGAGTGCTGAGTGCCTGCCGAGTGATATCTTAAGGGGAAAAAACTCATTATCTCATTAATAAAATAATACAAAATAATTCAGAAACTACGACATGCGTGGCTACTAGTATATTATAAATGTAAATCTGGCCAGCTGAGCGCGTTAACCTATCCACTACTTGGAAATTAGTAGAGTGCATCTGTAAAACAAATCGATGTGACAAAATTATTCAGCAAAGAGACAATACATTCACCAATGGTTTCCACAACAGACGACGAGCATACCGTTGATGCACAACACATCCAGTGCCCAGCCACACTAACAAAGCTCACACTTTCCCTTCCAGACAGACGATCACTTATTCCCCTAGCTACTTTTTCACATCTCCGAACAGGAGCGGCGATGAACAGAACAGACACCGGTACACAGCCGACCCCAGCCTAGCTAGCGCGGCACACACACGTACGGCGAACACCAGGATATGTAACACGCACTCGGGGAGAAGACGACCAAAACACGGTCACCCACGTACAGAAAACAGCTAGCGTTCCACGACGACCCTGCTGATACTGACACGCACGCACGCATCCATGGATGGCTTGCTTACGAGGAAGCCCTGCCGCCGCCGCCAGTGCCAGCACCGGTGCCTCCCCCACCGCCGCCCGAAGCGGCCTCCTGCGCCCTGCTCTGGATGGCGTGCCCTGCCTGCGCGGTCTTCTGTCCCGCGTGCGCCGCGGCCTCCGCCATCCTGCGGCGCGCTTCCTCCACGTAGTCCGGGGTGCGCTGGAACGCCTGCCGCGCCGTGTTGGCGAGGCACGTGAGCGAGGACAGGCCGCCGAGCCCGAGCGCGCCCGACGTGAGGAACCCGGTCACGGCCGTCCCGATGAGCAGCGCGGCCGGGACGAGCACGGGGCTGAAGAGCAGGAACAGGGGCGTGGCCAGCGCCAGCCCCACCACGGAGGCCGCCAGCGCCAGACCCGACAGCACCAGCAGCAGCCCGCCCAGCGGGAACAGCGTCGCCACCGTCAGCGCCTGCGACGCCGTGGGCCCCTTGTCGTGGATCATGCCCTTTACCTGCTCACCCATCGGGCGGCCGCCCCCCTGATGCTGCCCATAGATGCCGCTGCGGTCGCGATCCGCCATTGCTGCTACCGAGTCGTTTGCACGCCGCGGCCGCCGGCCGGTGGTGGAGTGTGATCGATGGATCAAGGAGCTTTGCAGGCAAAGTATAAGTGGCGAGGAGAGGAGTAGTGAAGTGGGAAGGCCTGGCCAGGCCGCCGTATATAGGTGGCGAGAGCGGTGACACGTAGGGGAGGGGAGGGGGTACGTGGCCGAGGTGGAGGCTTGCATGGAGTACACCGCTCGAGGGAGGCTGACACGGCACGCGCGGCCGGAGGCGGGAGTCCCGGGCTGTCAGATTCATGGGAGGTGTGCCGTGGGTGCGTGCCAGCGCCAAGAGTGTACATGTGTGCACATTGTGCATGGACAGCGCCAGACAGCAGGCGGTGGTCGAGTCGGCTAGCGTGGTTGGTACTTTGTCCAGTATGGGGATCCCATTCGTGTGAGTCAATTCAAATTGACTGGAGTTTGGTAGAATTCAAATAGGGAAAATTGGTTGCGTGGCATCAAAAGACTACGATATTCATAAAATACCACTGAAAGTTTATGCCATTCCGTTAAAATAAAGTCACGGAGCTATTAACTTGGACACAGATAGCCCCAATGAGAACCAAATAAACAACAGTATGTGCCCCAACATTTAAACATAAATGAACACATATATTTCAATAGCAATATAAGCATATTTACGCACATACATTTTGACACATATGAACACATTTAATATAGGGATCCCTTTAATATAAGCACACATGAACACGTACATTCACAACAGTCACTTCTCAACAACCATTTCTCAACAGAGTACTAGTTAAGACAGCAAAGGGGACAGGTCTGCTAACGCATACAGTAGTTCAACACATGCATCCATAGTCTAACTAGATCATAACAGTAGTACAACACATAGCATTTGCACTAACAAAGCCGTTGCTTAGCCTACAATAAGCCTTCTTGCAATTCCTCCTAGGGATATGTCTGTTGCTGCCCTGCTCCTTGTTGTAGGTCCTGGACTGAGAGGACTAGTGGAAGCTGACATCCTTTTTGTTGTTGGCCCTGGACTAACAGGTGGTTGTGTGACTAAGGAAGTAGAAGGTGCAGATACTTTCTTGGATTTTTTGGGAGCTTTTTTGCAACTAGATGTACTGCCCTTTTCTTTCCTTTTCCTACACATCAGGAAGATATCAACCATATTTAATAAAAGATCATGTTACAGCAAAAGTACAGGGGGCAATTTACCTTGAATTAGTAGGAACTGCCGATGGCAATTCAACAGCGAGTTCAGTAGGCGGCTCACTACAACCCTTCTCAATATACCCAAACTGAAAGCATTTTTTGCATTGGTAAGGACCCCTTTTTCCTGGCTCACTCTTACGTTTGATCCTCTTCACTCTTGACCTACCTATAGACCTTTCAAGCTTCAGAGGCACCATTACAAATTCGGGATCAACAATAGGCCACTGTGACTTGTCAACCATTGGGTTGACCCCAAACTAATAAGTAGCCTTGAAACGCTGAACTGAGTAGTAATCATGAATAAAGTCCTCAAGTTTAATTTGTCTAAGGGAACCTATAAATGCTATAACATGAGTGTAAGGTTTCTTAGAAATATTCCACTGACCACATAAACATGTCTTGCTTTCAAGGTCCACAACATGCCTCCAAGGATAGTTGTTTTTCTCATTACTTCCTACTTCATGTACCTTATTGAAATACCTCCACTCTTCATCAGCTCCAACTGGATCATCTCCCTCATGCTCAACACCAAGCTCCATATAATGGTCACCCTCCTCCTCCTCCTCTACTCTGGAAGGACCAATAGTTGTAACACTAAGTTGCGGTTGCAAGGCCCATTCTAGACTATCCAATTATACACTCACATGCATCCCCTGAAACATTTCTGTGACCTGAAGCTGTAGGTCATTCTCTTCATTTGGCACTTGGCTTTCATTCTCCATTTCAGTCACAGTATAAGCCATATCAACATGCTCACATCTATCAACAGTCATGATAAACTCCACCAATTTTGAAGCTCGCAGCAAAGTTAGAAGCTCTTGGTTAGTACCAAGGCGAACTGTTAGATTATTCTGACCCACAAACTAGAAGTTTGCTTCCTGATAACTAGCCTAACTAAAGTGCTTGAAAACATCTTTCTCCATGTCAATGATGGAGTACTCTTCTGCATCCACCCACCAATCCAAGCGTCTGCTCTTTTATACACGGATTGATCATCCTCAACAGTTGAGTAGGACGAAACATCAATCACTACTCTACATGCATTGGTCAGATCGATCCTGAAAATAGTAGCAGTGCAAACAAATTAGCACTGCTTCCAAAAGTCCTTTCTCATCACTGACCATCCTCATACCAGATCGCACACACAAATGAACCGGATATCACAAACAATCGCATGCCGCAACTAATTTCAGTTGTGCGTAGATAGCTAAGGTTTCGTTCTTACCAATCGGGAATCTCAGATTCATGCATTGCGTAGTCAAGTGTGGAGGGGAATCTGGTGGCCGGCAGAGGTGGTGAGCAGGGATGCCGGCGGCCTGGCGGAGGCGCCGCGCCGCGCAAGGGATGCCGATGACTTGGAGGAGGCACCGCGCAGGGGCGCCCGGCGGCCTGGCTGAGGTGTCGTGCACGCAGCGCGGTGGCCGACGGTGCCCAGACCCGTGCGGTGGCCAACAGAGGCAATGCCCTGACCCGTGTGCTGGAACCCTCGGCGGCGGCGGCGGAAGAAGCGAGCAAGCGTGCCAAGCTGAGAACCGAGCAAATATGTAATTTCATGTCTAGGTTTTAGCTTAGGTCAACGTTTCTGTATGCAAAATTTGGCGGAATGGTACTTCCAGTTCACGGTGGATCCTTTCGGTGCTATTTCACGGGGACGTAAACTTTCGGTGGTATTTTACGGAGATCGTGATCTTTCGATGCTACACAACTAATTTTCCCATTCAAATATGATAAAGTACTAGGTACCATACCGTGCGTTGTTACGGAGCAGCTAAACTTTTATTCTAAAAACATAAGGATCACACGATAAGATAACAATACTGTAAAATTAAATACCAACTTTAAAGTGACGTTTAAGCAAAAAACAAAGTTCGTAAAATTAACACAATCACAAAGAGTACGGCATCGTAGGCTCACAAACTCTACTGTATAGACCTTTCCGTGATGCGGCGAAGATAATGTTTTATATTAGCAAGAAAAAATCTCCGATATGATATCAATTTCTTTCGTGTGCCAATAAATCCACGAATAAGTTCCGCCACATCTCCATACCATCATGTACACAGGTTCGGGTATATATGCAAATATTAGTGCCTGTCACATGGGTAATATTGTGTGTCTTGAAAAATCTCAAACAAAACCTTAAAACAAAGTATGTTATACTCACGGTATAATATGTGTGGCTTGAGGACTATTATCTAAGTAGATCTTCATGGTACCCAAGTTATTATAATACTCTCATGGATATAATTCAAATACAATCAGAAAGTTCATTTAACTTTAATTATTAGAACATCCATTCAATAATACATGCACAAGCAATTTGGGGAGTAAAATAGAATTGAAAGAAAATTAATTGTAAAAGACATCATCAATCAGTATGCGGGTCAACGGCTTGGTGGGAAGACACGAGCACCTCAGCTTGGTGGGGAGACACGATACACTAAAGAAGCCTTGCTCCTTGCTTTAACTGTTAGCTCTACACAAGAACTTGTTGAAGCCTCGCCTTGCTGCTTGATTTAATGGTTAGCTTTGCACAAGAATTCCTTGCTTTAACCGTTATCTCTGCTTGCTCTTTGCTTTCATGGTTAGCTCTGCACAAGAATTTGTTGCTTTAATTGTTAGCTCTTATCAAGAATTTGTAAATCATTGAACCAAGCATGTAGTCCTGAATAACCTTAGCTATGCATCTGCTGAACGAACAAAAAAAATCAGAAGATCAAAGAAACTATCATTTTAGTCCTCGCTGTCTAATTACATGAGTAATCAATAATTGCGGTTATAAATAGCATCAGCCTGTCTGGTAGCAGCCTGATTTGAAACGCGGCATAGAAATTTCGTTCACTTGAATTGTTTTGCAAGCTTACTAAAATGAGTTTACCATTTGCACAACACTTCCAATAGCAACCAGAGTTTATCAATAAACCTATTCCAATCATTGATTCTTCGGCTCTCTAATATGCATGAAAATTTGAGACGTTTATTATGGACTGTTTGCAAGGCCCTTTTATTCTTGAAACCATGACACATGGTGGAAGCAGGTAGAGATGCCAATGAGTTTACCATTTGCACAACACTTCCAATAGCAACCAGAGTTTATCAGTAAACCTATTCCAATCATTGATTCTTCGGCTCTCTAATATGCATGAAAATTTGAGACGTTTATGGACTGTTTGACTGTTTGCAAGGCCCTTTTATTCTTGAAACCATGACACATGGTGGAAGCAGGTAGAGATGCCTAGTACCATAAACAGACTTAACAGCAGCACTGAAATAACCTCCGTCAGTCTGATGCCTTACCCATGTTAGCCCAATGAAACCAGGCCTGAGTCTTGACATCAATCTAACCATAACCCCCACAGAAAATTAGATTAGGCATCAATTCAACATGGATCAAAATGTGCTCTTTACCCATAACATAATGTACAAAATGATAATATGGACTTGCTGCACGACATTAATTGGCCAAGCAAATAGACATTGTTTTTTTATGAACGTCTGGCTAAGTCCCATGCCACGTATTACCTTTTTTACCCAGAAAATTAATTGCACAACTTATTTCAACGCAAATGCTATCCTTTGCCAACTGAAGACAATCGCACCTCACACATTGGCATTTTGTCGAATACCTCGTGAGCGTGGAGATTTCCACAAATGCAAGCAACTTACCTTAATGTAGACCTCACCCATATGGTCCTACATGCGTACTTTGTATCTCAAGATGAGGAGAGGTGATGCTGGTAAGGAAACAAACGTAGGCACATTGGATCAAATTTTGTGTGTCTCCGACAGCATCAGGATGGCCTCGTCACCATGCTCCAGGTCCAGCAGCGTCATGATGTCCACCATGGCCACCGAAGCAGCCGCATCGTACGCATTGGAACATGGTCGGCGTGTGAGAACTGGTAGGGCCCATGTCCACGCTGAAGTCGCCCCTCGCCGGATCCGCTTGGCCTGCCTCTATGCCATTGCCAGCGAGATCCAGCAGCAGTAGGTGCAATCCCAGTCATAGGGAAGATGGGGGCGTGGTCAGTTGAGGTTAGATCGGGGGAGGGGTGACGGAGGCAAGGTCGGGTTCGGGCATCAGGGATTGAGGGGGGCGAGCACGGATGCTTCTTCTTCACAAAAAGACATTAGACAAAGGAAGGGAGAGAAGAGATGGAAGGTACCTTGAACGCCCCGTCGGCGGCAGCAGCGGAAGCGTCCAGCGGCGGCGTCCGAGTTCGTGGAGGCGGCAGAGCGTCCGGCGGCATCAGCGTGGGCGGCAGCCAGTCCGACGGCGGCGGCGCGTCCGGGTTGACGCAGGCAGTTTTTTCCCGGTAAAGGACGTGTATGCTGCGGTTTTTTTATGCCTCAACACAGCATGTACATGTTGTACTATCTGAACTCGTGAACTCACGCACTAATTCACAATGTCACGCACACGCACACACGTCTAATGCGCAAGCGCAAGACCTACGCGGCTACGCCTATACTACGAGACTGAGGGTGAGGAGATTTAGGAAGGTGGAAGAGGTGCTGTGATTTCGGGATAGCCGGGCGGGATTTTTATCTCGGGCGAGGTTTGACCGCGACCGGATGGAAACGTATCTGCGAGAGGCTTCACCATGGTCGGACATGGGAGCGTGATCGGCGTGATCGCACAGGCGTGCTTTCCTTGGACGTCGATCGCACGGCACCGGTAGCTTTCCCGTGGGATCGCACGGGCTGACAAAGAAGGTGAAGCGAAATTTTATCGCACCAAAACAGTATCTCCTTTACTTAGGAGAGAAATGAGCAGTACATACACAATGCATTAGCATCGCCACCCTTTCAGACTTGCTTGCTATTTTTCTAAATACAGCAAGACTACATGTCTAGATTGGCTCTCTGTTTTTCAGCACACTCCAATAACTTCTTTATTTAGCTTGATATTTCGATAATTTCAGATGTTCGTTCCGTCCGGACGGACCCATCCACGGAACGACCCAGAACGACTCGTCTTCGTCCACTCCCGCTTCGCTTCCCTCATCCTCATTCTCACTCTGCGCCTCCGCCTCTGCGCGTCCACTCTGCAGCTCACTCCCTCATCCCCAGGGGCGGATCTGCCACCGGGGGCTCAAGCCCCCCTACCGTGGCTGAGCTTGTGGAGCCCCCCCTAAATTTTTCTGTCAGTGGAGAATGGAAAGGAGGAGCTTGAGCGTTGAGCTGAGGTTGAAGACGATGCTAGAGCGTTGAGCTGGGCTTGATGCCTTCGTCCCCGTGTGAACTTAAGCCTCTCCTAGATTTCCGTCATAGATCCGCCACTACTCATCCCCACCCCGGCTCACTGCCGCCCCGTCCGCCCGCGCTCTCACCCTCCGTGACCTCCATTGCTACCCCATGCTCCCCTACGACCCGGCTCCCGCTATCCCCATCGGAGACGAGTACGACGACAGTGGCTCCGACGAGGTAGGTCGGTCCTTCTCTAGATCCAAGCCCTCTTTCTCATCTAGATCTTAGCCCTCCTCCTCCTCTGGATGTGAGGGACGCGGCGGTGGCTAGGCGAAAGTTCTAGTTTGGTTTTGGTGAATTGATGATATCCTAAGTGCACATTCCAAGTGGTGAAGCAAATGAAGATCATGACATGATGATGGTGATGCCATGGTGATGATCAAGTGCTTGGACCCAAGCAAGTTTTGGTACATAAAAAGAATTGATCTTCTTTTGTAGATCAATTACAAAGCCGAAGGAAGGCATTGGGTTCTTGATAGTGGCAATGATGGTTCAACTCATGACCGGTGATACAAGAATGTTCAACTCAATCAACACCAATAGTAATGATGGTTATGATAGTATCACATTTGGTGACAATGCCAAAGGCAAGGTCAAAGGGCTTGGTAAGATTGCGATATCCAATGACATGAGCATATCCAATGTATTGCTAGTAGAGAGCTTGAACTTTAATTTGCTATCCATGGTTCAATTGTGTGATCTTAGATTCAAATGCATATTTGGGATAGATGATGTAGAGATCATAAGTGTAGATGGCTCTAACTTGATCTTCAAAGGCTTTAGATATGAGAATCTATACTTGGTTGATTTCAATACTAGTGAAGCTAAATTATCTGCATGTTTGTTCACTAAGTCTAGCATGGGTTGGTTATGGATAGAAGGCTTGGTCATGTTGGAATGAAATAATTGAATAGATTGGTTAAGCATGATTTGGTTAGAGGCTTGAAAGATGTGTTTGAAAAGGATAAGTTTTGTAGCTCTTGTTAAGCCAGAAAACAAGTTAGAAACACCCATCCTAAGAAAAACATGATGAGCACTAGTAAAGCATTTGAGTTATTGCACATGGACTTGTTTGGGTCAACACAATACACTAGCATTGGTGGTAATAAATATGGCTTTGTGATAGTGGATGATTATACTAGATACACATGGGTATTCTTTCAAGTGGACAAAAGTGATGTGTTTACAACATTCAAATCATTTGTCAAGGGCATTCACAATGAGTTTGAAACAACCATAAAGAGAATTAGAAGTGACAATGGTAGTGAGTTCAAGAACACTAGAATTGATGAGTTGTGTGATAAATTTGGAATTAAACATCAATTCTCAGCCAAGTACACTCCACAATCAAATGGCCTTGTTGAGAGGAAGAATAGAACACTTATTGATATGGCAAGGTCTATACTTAGTGAGTACAATGTGAGTCAATCTTTTTGGGCCGAAGCTATCAACACGGCTTGCTATTGTAGCAACCGTCTCTATTGTCACCCATTGAAAGAGAAGACACCATATGAACTCTTGAATGGTAGAAAGCCTAACATTGCATATTTTTGGGTCTTTGGTTGTAAATGTTATATCTTAAAGAAAGGCACTAGATTGGGCAAGTTTGACAAGAAATATGATGAATGATTCATACTTGGTTATTCCACTACAAGCAAAGCATATAGAGTTTGGAATTTAGATAGTAGTACTCTTGAGGAAGTTCATGATGTTGAATTTGATGAAACCAAGGGTTCACAAGTAGAGAATGAGAACTTGGAATATGTTAGCGGCATTCAACTTTTAAATGCCATGAAGAACATGGATGTTGGTGAATTGAGGCCTATGCAAGTGAATGATGATGAAGATGATCAAGTGCAGGTGCTATCTAACTCAAATATGTAAGATGATACAACTCAAGCTAGTATAAGTGGATCTCATGATAATGAACAAAATTAAGTGGCTAGTACATCATTTCAACCCAATAATCAAGCAAGTACAAGCAATCAAGTTCCAATCCTCCAACCAACCAATATTGCAAGGGATCATTCATTGGACACTATCATTGGTGATATTTCTAGAGGTGTACAAACAAGATCAAGATTGGCATCATTTTGTGAGCATTTCTCATTTGTGTCATCCATTGAACCAAAGAAGATAGATGAAGCATTGAATGATGTTGATTGGGTGAATGCTATGCATGAAGAATTGAATAACTTCACAAGAAATCAAGTATGGGAATTAGTAGAGAGACCAAAGAGACACAATGTGATTGAAACTAAATGGGTCTTTAGAAACAAGCAAGATCAAATTGGGATATAAGTAAGGAACAAAGCAAGATTGGTAGCACAAGGCTATACACAAGTTGAAGATCTTGACTTTGGAGAAACATATGCCCTGGTTGCTAGATTGGAAGCAATTAAAATCTTGCTAGCCTATGCTTGTGTCCACAACATCAAACTCTATCAAATGGATGTTAAGAGTGCATTTCTCAATCGTTATATCAATGAAGAAGTATATGTTGAGCAACCTCCCGGTTTTAAAGATGACAAGAAGCCCGACCATGTGTATAAATTGAAGAAGGCATTGTATGGCTTGAAGCAAGCACCTAAAGTATGGTATGAGAGATTGAGGAACTTCCTACTCTCTAAAAGGTTTATGATGGGCAAGGTTGACACCACTCTTTTTATCAAAAAGATTGGAAAAGATTTATTTGTATTGCAAATCTATGTCGATGACATCATATTTGGATCAACCAATCAAGACTTTTGTGATAAGTTTGGAAAGATGATGGCTAATGAGTTTGAGATGTCCATGATTGGAGAGTTAAGTTACTTCCTTAGTCTTCAAATCAAGCAATTGAAGAATGGTACATTTATGAGTCAAGACAAGTATATCAAGAACATGATAAAGAAGTTTAGCATGAGTGATAGCAAAGCTACTAGCACACCAATGAAAACAAATGACAACTTGGATAGTGATGCAAGTGGAAATATGGTGGATCAAAAATTGTATCGGTCTATGATTGGAAGCTTACTCTATGTGACCGTATCAAGGCCAGATGTCATGTTTAGTGTATGCATGTGTGCAAGATTTCAATCCTCACCAAGATAAAGTTATTTGAAGGCTACAAAGAGAATATTGAGGTACTTGAAGCATACACAAAATGTTGGTTGTGGTATCCCAAATGAGCAAAGTTTGAGCTAGTTGGTTACTCCAACTCGGATTATGCGGGATACAAGGTTGAAAGGAAGAGCACCTCGGGCACATGTCAATTGTTGGGAATATCACTTGTTTCATGGTCATCAAAGAAGCAAAATAGTGTTGCATTATCAACCGCCGAACCTGAATACATATCTGTCGGTAGTTGTTGTGCACAAATACTTTGGATGAAGGCCACTTTGAGTGACTTTGGAATCAAGTTCAAGAAAGTGCCATTGCTATGTGACAATAAGAGTGCAATCAAGTTAACCAACAATCTGGTTCAACATGCAAGAACAAAGCACATTGATGTCCGCCACCATTTCATAAGAGATCACCAACAAAAAGGGGACATTTGCATTGAGAGTGTAGGCACCGAAGATCAACTTGCTGATATATTCACCAAGCCATTGGATGAGAATTGGTTTTCTCAAATATGTGTTGAACATATTAGATTTCTCAAATATGTGTTGATGAACCCTCCACTTATATGACATGCTTCTCCTTCGAGCAATCCAAGGTAAAAGTTGATTGGCATGGCATACATCCTTACTAAGAACTTGTTTAGTGCATCTAGACATCTCTCACATTATATAGGCTCATTCATGAAAATCAAATGATTTTGATGATTGTATGGTACCACTATTGCTTCTATACTTATTTTGATCTAGTGGTAGCACATGACATGTTGTGGGCTTGTAAACCTAGTGTTTAATCTAGAAAATGAGCTCTAAGTGTTTAACTCAACATGGTACAAGATAACCCTTATTTGGAGGTGTGAAGAAGCTTGTCCTTGGATCAAACCGAGTTAAATATCTTTGGCAAATGATCTAGATTGGACCAAATTTGGGAAAATGATCCTCACCCCATTGATTAACATTGATAATACTAACCTATCTATAATTTAAGTCTTTGTGGTCATTAATGACAAAGGGGGAGAGAAACAAAGGTATAAGTGATAGGGGGAGAAATGGCAAAGATATTAATACATGGGGAGAAAGACAAAAGATATATTAGTGTACTAAGATGGTAAAAAGACAACAAAGAAGGATAATTTGACATAGGGGGAGAGATATGACAAAGGAAATGAATCAATTAAAATTTTGAGCACACAAGTAGGGGGAGCAAGTTCATGAACTTGTATGGTGCATTTGAATGTGCATTTCATATGTTTGCTTGCATGACACAAGTTTTAAATTTCAATATCCATGCTTGTGTGGTGTATGCTAGTGGTAGGTTTGAATGATGAAATAAAAAACTAGCATGCATAGTTTATCTAGTGATTTCATTTTCAAGTGTTGTTTCCAAGTGGTACAAGCTAACCATGATGCTAAGGATGGTATATTGGTGCACTCCGATTGGTATCACGCTTTAAAGGTCCATCTTTTATACCTTAGCATCATTTGGTAGACATTGTCTCCTATATTTCCTATCTAAGCATATGTGCAAGCTACAATCCAAACTCTTAGCACATATGTAGGGGGGAGCAATTGCTACCATTTGGGGTTCATGAAACTTGTTCATATCCTTTTACAAATGGTAAAAATGCTTCGACAAGCAATATGGATGCAATAAAATTTCAATTCATATCTTTGTGAAAGGGTTATCATCAATTACGAAAAAGGGAGAGATTGAAAGCTCTAGTTTAGTTTTGGTGAATTGATGAAACCCTAAGTGCTAGTCTAGTTTATCAAGTGATCATGAAATAGGTAGCACATTTCAAGTGATGAAGCAAATGAAGATCATGACATAATGATGGTGATGTCATGGTGATGATCAAGTGCTTGGACTTGAAAAGAAGAAAGAGAAAAACAAAAGGCTCAAGGCAAAGGTATAAATGGTAGGAACTATTTTGTTTTGGTGATCAAGACACTTAGAGAGTATGATCACATTTAGGTTTGATAGCCGTACTATTAAGAGGAGTGAAACTCGTATCGGAATGCGGTTATCAAAGTGCCATTAGATGCTCTAACTCATTGCACATGCATTTAGGATCTAGTGGAGTGCTAACACCCTTGAAAATATTTGTGAAAATATGCTAACACATGCGCATAAGGTGATACACTTGGTGGTTGGCACATTTGAGCAAGGGTGAAGAAGATAGAAGTAAAGATGAGTTGGTCTCACTGGTCACAAAGTGACCGAACGCTGGTCTCAGAGGAACCAGCGGTCCGATCAGTTGTAACAGCGAAGACGTTTGCGTCGATCAAACGACCGGATGCTGGGTCGCTCAGCGACCGGACACTAGAAGGCTGTGTCCGGTCATGTTGACGTGGCAGCACAGAGAAAGACACCGTGTGACCGGACGTTGGCTGTGTCCGGTCAAGCATGACCGGACGCATCCGGTCGGAAAAAATCATTTCTGGAAGCTTACTGGAAACCACCAGGCGTTGGGGGTTCATCGTCCGATCACTGTTAGCTGCTGCGTCCGGTCGTCTTATGACCGTTGAGATCGGGCGCGCAGCATTTGAAGAGAGGGACACGTGGCGTGCATCACGTGACCGGACGCTGAGGTCCAGCGTCCGGTTAATATGACCGGAGCGTCCGGTCACCCCGCGTTGAACCCAGTGAAGGGGTACAACGGCTCTATTTCGTGGGGGCTTCTATTTAAGCCCCATGACCGGTTCAAGCTCACTCTCTTGGCCATTTACATTGGCATAGCAACTTTGTGAGCTTAGCCAAAGCCCTTCCACTCATCTCCATCATTGATTCATCATCTTTGTGAGATTGGGAGATAATCCAAGTGCATTGCTTGAGTGTCTGCATTTAGAGGCACTTGGTGTTCGTGTTTCGCTGCGGGATTCGCTTGTTACTCTTGGTGGTTGTCGCCACCTACACGGCTTGGAGCAGCAAGGATCGTCGAGCGGAGATTGGTGATTGTCTCCGGCTCCGATCGTGGTGATTGTGAGGGGTTCTTGACCTTTCCCCGACGGAGAGCCAAAAGGTAATCTAGTGGATTGCCCGTGCCTTGTGTGATCCTCATCTTGTGTTGGTTGTGCGGCACCCTATTGAGGGTTTGACGTGTGAAGCCAATTAGCGCGTGAACCTCCAAGTGAGTGAATCGCCACAACGAGGACTAGCTTGCCAGCAGGCAAGTGAACCTCGGTAAAAAAATCATTGTGTTCATCATTTATTCCGAGGTGATTGATCTTCATTGTTTTTCATTCTTGTGATTGATTGGCTTCTTCGTTGACACGGTGGTATAACCTTCTTGATCATTCTCTTTACATTGCCACAAACTAGTTGTCAAGCTCTTTTGTCTAGCTAGTTATCAGAGATTGTTAGTTTGGTTGGTGTGGCTCTTTAGTTAGCTTTTGAGAGCACACTAACTTAGTGTAGTGACATAACTATTGTGTGGATACATACTATATAAATTAGAATTGTGGTAGGTGGCTTGTATTTTTTATAGGCTAGCGTAACACTTGTTTTGCCTCATAATTGTCTAACCAGTTTGCTAAGTGTTGTTGTAGAAATTTTTATTAGGCTATTCACCCCCCCTCTATAGCCATTAGGACCTTTCCCTAGGGTTTCGGCGAGCTCTGGGGTCCTATTCCCTCCTCACTTCGGTGAGCTCGAAGATGGTGGGCCAGGACTGGAGCAGCATGCACCTCGAACCCATCCCCTTGTTGTTTGTACATCATTGTTGTTTCTCCGTGTTGCAATGGGTTTTTTTATGTTGCAACAGATAATTTTCGAATGTTTTTATTTCCATGTTTCATGGTTGATTTTTGCGATGTTACGTTACTATTGTTTGAAATGTAGCAGTACATAATTTTCGATGTTGCAGCACATAATTTTTGATGTCGTAGTATATATTTTTTGACGTTGCAGTATATGTTTTTCGATGTTGCGCTACATAATTTTGCGATGCCGCAGTACATAAATTTTGATATTGCAGTACATATTTTCCGATATTACAGTACATATTTTCCGATGTTACAATACATGTTTTTCGATGTTGCACTACATAATTTTGCGATGCTGTAGTTTTTATATTTCGATGTTGCCCTATATAGTTTTTCATATGTTTACGACGCTGCACTTGAAATGTTTCGTGCTCTTGGAACAGGGGGCTTGGTGAGGGAACAGGGTTGCGTTGGGAAATGGAGACAGGGACGGGGTGGAGAACGAAAGACAGGGGCGCGGTTGACGCAATTCCATTTCATTTTATTCCGATCCGATTTATATTCGCGTTGCGGGGGCGGTCGGGTTTGGGAAGGGGAGTGGCGTCTGTATGCATCTCGCGCGCCGGACGTCCGGACGCTAGGACCGCCGTTGATATTTCCATTGAAATGGTTACTTTTTAAATGGCGTTGGTTTAATTTGTACGAATATATTTCCACGGCTAGTTTTGCAATGACAATCACCATGTTCGCTTGTTGCTTTCAGCCAGACTTATTCAACCAGCCAACAGTGTTTTTCTCTCACAACAAATCAGCACCAGCCAGCCCAAATCAGCCTAGAAACCAACCAGCGAACACACCGAATGTTTACTACAGCTATACTTTTAATGAATAAATTCCCAACGGACACTTTTGCGATAACTATTAAAATATTTAATGGCCAAAGAGGGGGTTCAATTAGATAAAAAAATTAAACAATCTTAGCCTATGCCAACACTACTTCACCACCCATTGCATTTTCATAGGACCAAGGCGCTAAGCCACTTCCTTAGCTTGATCACACAAGCAAATTGCCCTTAAGTGCAGAACTGACATCTTGCTAGTATATATCACACTAAGGAGTAAGGACCCATTTAGAACGCACGATTTTTCATGTTCTTGCATTTTCCAGTGAAAAATGAACTGATTCCTATAAAATTTGTATACATACAATTCCTGTGAAATTCCGATGTTCCAGAGAGCCATTAAAGCAAAAGCAACTCAATTTGCCAAGCCTTCAAGCACGCAAATATTGATAAGAATGTAAATGCATGGCATATGCCCTCATGCAGATCGAGTTCAAAGCACAGTGCGCTGTGCTTTCAGGTCTCGAGGTTACCTACCTCACCAGGAAATTTTACGGCTACATGCAAACTTAACTGAAGATGCCCTTTGAATTTATAGAGATTGATTGAAATATTCTTCAAATTCTGTCAGACCGAGGAGCCCAATTGAAAAGAAAATACAAAGAGAAGCATCAGGGTGATTCTGTAATACTAATAAATTATGTACAACCGCATTTCCAAAGGATCAATAATGAGCTTTACCACAACTAGACCTACAGAAGAATTTCCCAAAAATTGCAGCTGTTTCACCATAAGTTAAAGAGAGCCCTAGTCCTCATGGGTCAGGGCCACGAGAATTCTGGGGATCAGCTATTTGTCAGGATTCAAGATGCAGCACTGGCAAAGTAGTCCCGAATCGTTCTCCGTTTGAATGACGGCGGTGGGCTCAGAACAGAAGAGGGACTGCTCATCTGAGCTTCCGGACTCTTCTTTGCATCAAGGGCCTCCTCCTGGAACAATGTGAAGGCCCTCTTCTTTGTCGATTCAGGAGTGCCGAAGTCCAGTGCTCTGGGTTGAAGGGGAGAGTGGCAACCGCTTTGCAATTCACCATCACCACTAGTGCAGGCTACTGCATCTCTTGATGTAGTAGCATGCTCGTGGGTACTGGACCTTCGGTACTCAGTGTTTGGTGCAGTTATCCGCTTACGAATCACTGTTGGTGAGCTTACATTTGTGCAGTCCATTTTCTTGGTACTCCACACACGTACCTGATACACAGAATACAGAATTGTCACATGTTCTGAATTCTGATTCATTTCATACTCTGCTATGTATTGCTTTGCTCACAAATTGTAGATGCTTGTCTACAACAGACTGTCGCAAACACATATTATATATTGAACAAATGGAGCCATCTTTAGTATGTGTCAAGAAAAAAATTCAGGCATAACCAAGTAGACTTACCGTAGAATCATCAGAAGATGTTGCTATCTTTCCAACCTCTGATGCACACCTGAAATATAAATTCATATTGAAGCATGAGGATTGGGTTATCAGTAAGGGTTCCACAGAAATATGTATGTTTGTAGATCGTACCAGTCAACCGAAGTTGCTTCGCCTTCATGGCCATTCAAAACTATAGGACCACTTTCAGGTTGATCCACCTATGTCAATGGACAAGCGTGGATGTAAATATTATAATGATGTATAGTGTAAGAAAGCAGGCAATGGATCTGCGACAAATACCTGCCACAGGTATACATTTCCATCACTTGATCCACCAAGGATGTGAGTTCCATCAGGACTGATCGCAGACTGCATGGCACAAAGTTTAGGTGTTTCAGAACGTATATTGATCAAACTAAACATAAGCATCTCTTTTGGACATTTAAAGGAAGTCAACCCCAGATGGCCACTCACTGACCTTGACAAAGAAAGACTCAATTTTGCTGCCAGTGTAAACCTTTATGGGACCCTTGTTCACATGGAGAACACTGTACAAATATATTCTGAAATGCATACAGTCAAAATCAGTATTTACCAATGGCATGAAAACTATTTAGTGTCTGATGGCAAGGTCTGAATTTACCTGTTATCCATACATGACGCAGCAATGTATGCACCATACGAATCTTGAGACAGGCAAGAGATGCCATGTTTCACCCCCTCCTTGAGAAACAAAGGACAAGTTTGTTCAGATTGAGCTAGGAAAACACAGCACACTGTAATTATCGATTCAAACTGGCATACATGTTTATACTCTGAAATACACGATTCTATTGCTTACTACTAGTTTTAACATTCTTTAGTGGATAGAGATGTTTACCAAAGGCTGGGTCCCTGCTTGAGAGTTTTTGTTGGAGACCGGCACTTTCAGGTTCCGTGTATCCCATATCTTCACAACACTGGCATACATTTAAATTAGTAAAATATTAGTATTTCAAGATATATGAAAAATACTCTACAAAACTGGATTTTTTTTAGAAACAGAATGAGTAGATGACATGAGGCTAACTCGTCATCAGGTAAGTGCATTGTGTTCACAATAATATCACAGTTAATAAAACTATCCAAACCATACAAAAACTGTGAAGGTTGGTAAAAAATAAAAAGCAGAATAAAAATGAAAGAGCAGCTTACTTGTCTGCGGCTCCAGAAGTAGCAATGGAGACATCATCTTTCAGATAAAGAACTGATGTGATACTTGTTGAAGCCGCCTAAATTCACCAATTTCAGCAAACCAACATAAGCATAAGAGGACTAAGATCATCACAAGCAAAAGCTATATCATGCAGATTTAATACCTTTGCTCGAGACCGGGTCCGATTCCTCTGTATGGGACTGTGGGCTTCTCTGACAACAGCAGAAGACCTAACATGTAGCACAACTTTGTTCAATGAATTTGTATTGTTGTTACAAACATTTATGATCACTTAAAAATTTGTAGTTGAAAGAGAACATTTACTAGCAATAGGACAACATACGTGAGGCACGTTTCACCATGGCTGTTTGGAGATTTAGGGTCACATCTTAAATCCCAAAGAGCAAATGAACCATCCCTTGAACCGGAAACAATGAGCTCTGCAAAGAAAATAAACTACTTAAACAGGAGTTTGTGGCCAACCTTTGAGGATTAAATGTGCATAAAAATAAACTGGAAGGTTGTTTCAAAAAAAAAAACTGGAAGGTTGTTTCAAAAAAATAAACTGAAAGGCTTCAGCTATTCAGGATATACATTACTAACCAGGATTTGAAGAATGGCAAGACAGCGACTTCACGCTCCCAGTATGTCCTGACAAGACACCGATGCATTTCCTGTTTCCCACACTCCATATTTTGACCTGATGCAGAACGATGATAATGAGATTTTGTGGAAGACAAGGAATTCACAGTTCAATAAACTGACGCGATCCTGTTGCGACTTACAGTTTGATCGCCCGATGCAGTCAGTATTTGGGACCCATCCTGCATTAGTAACACATAAGATTGAAACTCCGTCAGAAAAGTACACGCATCGCTGAAATTTTAAGTTTTTAACCTGAGGATCAGCTCTTTCGTTGGACTGTTCCAATCAGTGCAATGGAATTTACCTTGATCCAGCACACGTCAAAGATTGCATTGTTGTGAGCAACCCAGTCGGACACCCTCGTTTCAGCTGAAAAGGACGACGTCAGATTGGAACAGAACGGATCGCACGAGGTACCCACTGTAAGGTCGAGAACACCCAAATCTTGGATCAAATCGGAGGAACAGGGAAGGTTTCCAACCCACCTGACTTCTCTAGTGACGAGGATGCGGAAGGGAGGCGCCGGCGGGTGTCGTAGAGGCCAACGTACCCGTCTTCGTCGGCGACCGCCAGGAGGTTACAGGTCTGTGCAGTCTGGACGGATGAGGAAAATCAGCAAAAGATTGGCACTCGCAAATCGCGGCTAGAAAGAAGATTTGACTTTGCAAAAGCACACGGGACGAATGAGAGATCCCTTGTTTCAGAGGGAAAAAAAACAGATCCCAGGCTCCGAACCTTGCCGAAGGAGATGGCGAAGGGGATGGCGGCGTCGCCTGAGTGGTCGACGGCTATGACCCCACCGCCGCGGATGCCGGGGTCGGAGGAGAGGTCAGCGAGGTACGGGAGCCCCGCCATGGCGCGGGAGCAGCCACTGGCGCCACCGAGCTCCCGGGCACGGAGCCCGCCGAAGAAAGTCGGAGAGAGGCGCCGCCGCGTCGCCATGGGAGTCAGAGAGAGAGAGATGGGCAGAGGCGCAGACGGAGAGAGGGAAAGGAAATGGCGGGCGGGCATTGAGCGCGAGGGGTTTAATGGAGGAGGATTCTGCCCCGCCCCGCGCGACGCGCGAGGGACGCGCCGGCGGGAAGAGCTTTTTCGTAATCGCGCCCCGCGAAAAAAGAAGCCGCGGGAGCTGCTGCCGCGCTGGTTCTTTCGCTGCTGGATTTCGTGGGCGATGCCTCACTGGCAGGTAGGCCCAGGGCGCACCAGGTTCTTGAGCTGGGGGCACCGCGGGTTTCGTTCCGTTCGGGACAAGATTCTGAAAACATGTTTGCAAAAGACGCGGTCTTTGCGGGCTTGGCGTGGATCTGGCCATTGGGCGTTGTCAATGATGGGCCGCTACGATCAAAATTTGCAAGGTTTCTCAAGAAAATAACCTCCCACTATAGAGAGAACTATAGAAAGTTTATATGAGGGGGTTAAAAATATCTTCGATAATACTTTGACATGGGCGCCCACACATCCACCTCACTGTTGTTTTTCCCCGCACCTCGCTCCTGCCCGCGATGTCGCTCGTCCCATTCCGCTCCGCGTTACGCTTCAGTCCTTCACGGCTCCTCCAAAAAAAACAGCGCTGCTCGTCTTCTCCATCACAGGGGCTGCTCGCCGCGAACAGTGCTCCCGCCCGCCACGGCCTTCTCCAGCACGACGGTGCCGCACCCGGACCCATCCCCGTGCTGCTCCGTGTCCAGCGCCACGCCCTCATCCACCTTACCCGTCGCGGAAGGGGAGGCCTGCGCCTGCACCCCATCCACCTCACACCGTTGGTAGGAAGGGGAGGCGACGATGTGTTTCAAGTGTTTTAGGCGTTTTTAGACATGTTGCAAGCATATGTTTCACGTGTTTCAATTATTTCAGACGTATGTTTCAAGTTTTTCGTTTTGATGTTGCATATGTTGCTATGTCTACAAGCATGTTTCAAGTGTTTCATCTGTTTCAGAACGTCTATTGCAAGTGTTTTTATCTGAATGTTGCAAGTGTATGTTCCGAATGTTTCATCCATGTCGGTGTTTCGAGTTGCCACCAACAAGTAAATTTCTAATATTGCGCGTCTGGCTCGGATGGTGTGCTAAGAGGACACGAGGTTTATACTGGCTCGGGCAGAATGTCCCTACGTCCAGTTCGTTGCTGCTGCTCGTGTTACTAGCACTAAAAGTTCGTAATAGGGGTTACAAACGGTCGAGAGAGGGACAGGTCCCAAGTCTCTAGTGAGAGGAACGAATGGGTGCCGAGAGCTCGGTCGCTTCTCGGCTGTGTGCTTGTGTGTTCTAATCGGTTCAGGGTTCGAGTCCGAATCGGTGTGATGTATTTCGATGCGATCGATTCGAGTCGAGTCCGATGCCCATTGTGGGATGCCCTGCTTTTCCTTTTATAGGCCAAGGGAAAGCACGGGTTACAGTGGAGAAAAAGAAGAGAACGAGAGGAAGAAGTCCTTTAGGATCGCTGGGTCCATCTCCTCTATGCGGGTCCCGTCGACCACAGAGAGCGCTAATAGGGACAACTTCTCGTCAATCGCCCGTCTGGCACACCGGTGCCATGTGCGCATCGCCTTCTTCGGTCATGGCACTCCACTTCGCCCCGACGGACATCGTGGTGGAATCCCACGCCGCGCCGTCGGTGTTCGTCTGAGGGGTTAAGCGAAGCAAGACTTTGCACGCCTGACACCGCTCCTCGACGTGAACCCCTGTGTATGGCCCGTCGTGGGTCGCAGGCTATATCGAGGCGTGCCAGTCTCTTCCCTAATGTCAGAGCTTTGACCCAGGCCCATACGCTTGGACCTAGAGTGGTTGGTGGCGGTATGGGTCTCCGTCGGCCGAGACAGAGTCCCCGGCCTCGGGGTCGGGCGAGGCGGAGTTCCTCCCCAGAGGCCGGGCGAGGCGGAGCGCAAACCCAAGGCTCAGCGCGAGGCGGAGCCCAAACCCAAGGGTTGGGCGAGGCTGAGCCAGCCCTTAGAGGTCGGGCGAGGCGGAGCCCGCGGCATCGGTGTCGGGCGAGACGGAGCCCGTCCCCAGAGGTCGAGCGAGGTGGAGTCCGCCCTCAGGGGTCAGACGAGGCGGAGCCCGTAGCCTCGATGTCGGACAAGGCGGAGCCACCCTCAGGGGTCAGGCGGCGGCCACTTGCTCAAAGGTCGAGCGAGGTGGAGCCCATGCGGCCTCGGTGTCAGGCGAGGCGGAGCCACCCGTGGGGTCGAGCGCGGAGCCCGCGGCCTCGGTGTCGGGCGAGCGGTGGAGCCACCCTCGGGGGGTCGAGGCGGGGGGCCCGCGGCCTCGGTGTCAGGCGAGGCGGAGCCACACTCGGGGGTCGAGCGAGGCGGGGCCCATGGCTTTGCTCGGTGTCAGGCGGCGGAGCCACCCTCGGGGTCAGGCGCGAGGCGGGCCCCATGGGCCTCGGTGTCAAGCGAGGCGGAGCCACCCTCGGGGTCAGGCGAGGCGGGGCCCGTGGCCTCGGTGTCGAGGCGGAGCCAACCCTCGGGGTTGGGCGAGGCGGGCCCCGCGGCCTCGGTGTCAGGCGGCGAGCCACCCTCGTGGGTCGGGCGGGGGGGGGCCTGCGGCCTCGGTGTCAGGCGAGGCGAAGCCACCCTCAGCGGTCGGGTGAGGCGGGGCCCGTGGCCTCGGTGTCGGGCGAGGCGAAGCCACCCTCAGCGGTCGGGTGAGGCGGGGCCCGTGGCCTCGGTGTCGGGCGAGGCGGAGCCAACCCTCAAGGGTGGGGCGAGGCAGAGCCCGCGGCCTCGGTGTCGGGCGAGGCGGAGCCCGCGGCCTCGGTGTCGGGCGAGGAGGAGCCAACCCTCAGGGGTCGGGCGAGGCGGAGTTTGCGCACTTGGGGGTCGGTTGGAGCTGTAGTTGTGCTCTTGACTGCTCGGACGAATCAATGTTGATAGTTATTAGCTCCTCTTCGGGTACCCTAGTATTGGTCCCCGACAATCCGTATGTTGCAATTGTTTCATATGAGTGTTGCAAAAGTAGATCTAGATGACGTGTGGAGGAAGCCTAAGCCCTCGGTGGCGAAGGTGAAGGCCGCGAACACATGAGCGGCGGGGACGGGAGGCCGTGGTGGATCGATCGGGATGCGCATCGGGATGGGCGTGGAATCACACCATGGAGGGAGTTGCGTCGGTCGGGGCGCAGACGCGGGAGCTCCGGGATGGGCGGATGCTGCCTCCGGAGTGGGATGTGCCCTAGTAAAGGGAGTTGTGTTCATCGAACATGCACGGGACCTACGTTCGGACGGACGCTACATCCGAACGTCCGGGCGCTAGTAATACCCAAATATCTTTTGTGAAAACATGTGTGTGCAAACCTTTTCTTATGGTGTATGCACGTCCAACCTATCTCTAGTACATCATACAAAAAGTCTTAGATAGTATATCACAAAATTTGAAAAGTCACAAGAGATATCATTTGTATGCAAATGCTAAGAAACAACTAGAAAGCCCCATGTAATTTACAGCATGTTTTGTTGTGAGAAAAAAATACTACCAATAGGGCCAATAGGGCCTGTTCGGCTGGTATTAAAGTCGGCTCTGTTTTGTTGTGAGAGAAAAATATTGTAGATTCTCGCTGATAAGCCGGCTGATAAGTTCAAACGAACAGGCCTAGAATGAGGCAATCCACGATCCAGAATGATTCGATCCTAGAAACGAAACTAACAATATTGTTTGGTTTGCAGCGTGGAATCACACCATTCATCGCTGAGTGCTTTCACGGAGAGTTAATTCTAAGCGATTATGAGGAACCAACGGCCACGTCATTCCACAAAAAGTGCCAGACGACTCGTTCTGTTTTTTACAAGTTCCCGTAATGCTGGATGAATTCTGTCGGGGACCTAATACCAGGGTACCCCAGAAGGTGGAACCGATGACCACCGAACGTGAAAAACTTCTAGATGCATAAGGGCTCCATGTCATCCCTTGTTCGAGTGACAGGAGTTCGGTTCCGCCTCGCCCGACGCCTTGAGGGCGGGCTCGGTCTCGCCCGAGGGTTGAGGGATGAATTCCATCTCGCCCGACCCCGGAGGGGCGGGGTCAGCCTTACTCGACGCCTTTGTAGGATAACCCTGCCTCGCCCCAAAAGCTCAAGGCTAATCTTCGTCTCGCCCGACGCCTATAGGGCGGGCTCGGTCTCGCCCGAGGGCCGAGGGATAAACTCCGCCTCGCCCGATGCCTTGAGGGCGGGCTCGGTCTCGCCCGAGGGATGAATTCCGTCTCGCCCGACCCCGGAGGGGCGGGGTCAGCCTCACCCGATGGCCCAGAACGAGCCTCGCCCTGATCGATATCTATCCCTCATAATGATGGGTACAGGACGAGACAAGACGTTCGGGTCAACCATGGCTCCAACGACCATACCCTGCGCCCTGGCAGGAAAAGGACTGCCAGAGAACGACAGGACTGAAGCTTTAGACCCTTTCGGGCGCCGCAGAGCCCAAAAGGTATTACAGGTGCGTGCACCTCACCCTGTAGAGTTGTAGGCGCCGCCTTCAGCTCTGGGACACGGAACCCGACGAAGATATACGACAACCGCTACGCTCCAGGAAAGGAATTGCTATCTCCACGAACGATGGGTATTCCGTCACCACACGGTGGACCGAGGAGCGGCGCCCGCTTCCCGACCCTCGGGTCCTCCCGGTCGGAAGGCCTTGACCACGGCGTTACACCGACCCCGACCCGCATTCTCCCAACAAGGACTCATGAGAACCGTATATGTGGAGCAAGGTGGGGAGGCTCATAAGTCAAAACCAGCATCTTTGCGGCCCATACCTGCGGGGCAAGATTCTCGTGACTAACCTCGACATCCTACTGAGACAAATACAACATTGTAAACACTTATCTTCCTTCGCACTCATCGAGTGGAGGACCTGACCAGTGAGCGTGAGCCACAAGATTAAGTAGAGTACGCGTCCCGGAGCCCTTACCCTTGTAAAGTCGGCCCTTCATCTATAAAGGGGATGCGCTTCTTCCATCATGGGGAATGGAAGAAAAGGAGGACAAAAACAATAGAACGCACTCACACACATTCAAGCAACTCTGAAGCTCTTGACCACCTTTCAATCCTTCGATCGTAGACTTGGGACCAGTCCCTCTCTCGCGGTTGTATCCCTTACTACGATCGTTACGGTGCTAATAACACAAGCAAAAACAAAGCCGGACGTAGGGGCGTTTCGCCCAACCAAAGATAAATCCTGTGTCCTTTAGCGCACCATCCGAGCCTAACGCGCATTACTATAAATTCACTTGCCGGTGCTTGTACGAAACACCGACAGTTGGCGCGCCAGGTAGGGGCTTTTGCGCGTTCTAAACCAGTCTCGGATGACCACCCACGCAATCACACAGGCCGGGCGCTGCACGCGTTTGGCGACCGGATTTCATCATCACACTAGAAGGAGAGCGGCACCGACTCACTCACCACCGCCCCATCTCCCCTTCCATCAACCTCACCGTCTCGAGCTTGAGGGTCCACCGAGCAACTCCCCGGGAGTCCTGTCACCCAAAGAAGCCTCTCACAACGCCACCATGTGTCCGGAAGGGGTCCAGTATGGAGCGCGCCCGACAGCGTTCCGTTCGGTCTCCGCAACGTTGCGGCAACCGCTGGCCGTCTTCTCGGCGCTACGTGTGGTTCAACCACCACCACGGACATCGAGTTCGTGGGGCGATTGAGCGGGATCGGAGACCCTCTACGAGCTCCTCAACGAGGAGCTCAGACGCTCTCCACTCGGATTCCAGCGGGGGAGCCACCACCCTTCCCGAGAATGCTACATGACGCAGACCACGAGGGTCACGCCGAAAGCGCCTCGAAAAGAGACCACCCCTACGAACAATCCCGACAAAAGGATCCGGGAAGAAAGGACAGCCCCATCTCGCTTGAGGATGGAGCGACTAAGGGCTCGTCGGCAAAAGAGATCGATGAGAGGCTGGGCAAGGGCTCATGCGGGAATACGCGGACATCAATCGCGAGATTGAACGCCGCAAAGATGGGGCGCGCGCGCACGCCACAGCCCCGCACCGTACATCAAAGGATCCTCACCGACGATGGGGCCTTTCCTCACTTTGCTCGAGCGGCCCGAACATCGCTGCGGCGACCGCCTTTGTCGCATGGTCTCCCGGAGGCCACGACATCCGAGGATCGACGCGCTTATCGGGAGATTCGCCGCGTTGCTCGGCCTTGCAGCTGCAGCGAAGAAAGCGGAAAGTTCGTTGTCTCGACGACGCGAACCCGACACCAGCCAGTAGCGCACCTTCGGTGCATCCACCAAGGACGCATCCAGACACCAAACACCGCCGGCCGACGGCAGCCCTCCGTCGTCCTCATCAGACGCTAACGCCTTGGCCGTGGCCGCGACGTCACGTAGCATCATCGACGCCGGAGACGTGCCCACGCGACGAGGGAGAAGCAACGCCCCACGGCTATCATCCCCGACGTGGCGGGCGCTTACGACAAAGAACGAGGACCGAAGCCCAAGCCCGTCTGCGCCAGCCTTTGGCCGCACATCATCTCAACGCCGTGTTCCTCTAAGGTATCGACCGCCACTGAACATTCCTAAATATTCTAGGGAAACAAACCCGGGCTTTGGCTCAAGACTATCGGCTTGCATGTCGGGCCGGTGGTGCTAGTGATGATAATTTCATTATTCGCAATCTCCCGCCGTTTCTCTGGCCGACTCAAAGACGAAGCGTGGTTGGAGCACCTACCGTCCAATGCTATTCGAGTTGGGCGGATCATCGACCGAGATCTTCGTGGGTAATTTCCGGCACGATAAAAGCATGGAAAACCCATGGGACCTCAAGAATCGCCGTCGAAAAGCCGGTGAAACCCTCCACGGGTACATCCGCGCTTTTCCGACAAAGGCAATGAGCTCCCGAACGTCGCCGACGCCGACGTAATAGGAGCCTTTACGTCCGGAACGACCTCACGAATCCTCGGTCCACAAGCTAGGACGAGGGGGGGCCGCGAACTACCAAGGAACTCCCGGACATCGCCACTAGTCACGCCTCGAGAGAAGAGGCGGTCGGGGGCCATCTTTGATCGTATCGACGCGAAAAAACAAGGCGGGACGAGGACGCCAAATAAGGCGCCTCAACCGTCCCGCCAAAGGGAAAAATAAGAAGCAACGGCGCGACAACTTACTCGCGGCCGCTGCCGATCGCAAAGGTGGCCGGAAGCCCGCGGAGGGCACTCCGAACCACTTAGAGAAAATGCTCGAGGGGCCATGCCCAAACCACGCCTTCCCGGCCAAGCACCTATACAAGGAATGCGGCCTTATGCGCAAATACTTGGCTGGGGGCCTTAACAAGGAGGAGCAGGGGAAGGAGCTGTTTCCCACCACTAACGACACGGAGGAGAAGGACGACACCTTCCCAACTCCGACCGGTGCCCTCATGATCTTCGGAGGATCAACGGCCTACGACTCCAGGCGCCGCCAGAAGGTCGCGCGTCGAGAGGTCTATACCGCTGGACCGGCTATGCCAGCCTATCTCTGGTGGTCGGAATCCGCCATAACCTTCGACCGGACCGACCATCCGGATGCCATCCCACACCCGGGAAGGTATCCGCTTGTCGTCGACCCGATCGTCGGTCCAAAGCGGCTCACCAAAGTATCGATGGATGGGGCGTGCCTCAACATCATGTACGCCAAGACGCTCGATGAGATGGGCGTCGACCAAACGCGCCTCCGCCCCATCCGAGCACCTTTCCATGGCGTCGTACTAGGAAGGCAAGCCGTGCCACTAGGGCAGATTGACCTGCCCGTCACTTTTGGGGATCGATCCAATTACTGGGACGAGACCCTCACCTTCGATGTAGTGGGGTTCCTAGGGACTTTCCACGCCATTCGGGCGACCATGTTACGCCGAGTTCATGGCCATACCCAATTACACATATCTGAAAGTCAAGATGCCGGGCCCCGTGGGATCATCACCATCGGCACCTCCTTCCAAATAAGGCTTACGAGTGCGCGAGGTCGAATCTCATGCGGACACGCATCCGCGATCATCGCATCCGAAGAGCTCGCCGCCCTCGGGGAGGAGGTCGGTGAGGGACACCGACGCAAAGAAGTCGTCCGGATCGTTCAAATCGGCAGAGGGTTCCAGGACGTCCTCTTGGACCCCAAGAGCTCGAGGGCAAAAAAGTCCGAATCGGGACCGCGCTCTCCTCCGCGATAGGAAAGCGCTCGTCGACTTCCTCCGCCGCCAACAAGGACATCTTTGCGTGGAAACCCTCGGATATGTCGGGCATCCCGAGGGAGGTCGCCGAGCATACTCTCCAAATCCTTCCCGGCTCCAAGCCGGTGAAACAACGCTCACGCCGCTTCGACGAGGAGAAACGCAGGCCCATCGGCGAGAGATAGCGGACACTCATCGCCGCAGGATTCATTAAGGAAGTGTACCACCCAGTGGTGGTTAGCGAATCCTGTTCTTGTTCGAAAAAAGCGGAAATGGAGAATGTGTGTTGATTATACTCGGCCTCAACAAAGCGTGTCCAAAGGATCCATTTCCTTTGCCACGAATAGACCAAATAGTCGATTCCACCTCGGTCGCGAAACCCTCTGCTTCTGGACGCATACTCGAGGCTACCATCGGATCGCGATGAAAGAGTCCGACCAGCTCGCGACATCTTTTATCACGCCCTTCGGATCATTTTGCTACGTTTCAATGCCGTTTGGTTTGAAGAACGCTGGGCAACGTATCAAATATTGTATGCTTAGTTGCTTCGGAGATCTCATCGGGCGAACCGTTGAGGCCTATGTCGACGACATCGTAGTCAAATCCAAGCGGGTGACCACCTTGTCGCCGACCTTGAACGTACCTTTTTGCGAAACTCCGGGCGAAACGGCATCAAGCTCAATCTCGAAAAATGTGTTTTTGGGGTCCCGAGGGGCATGTTTGCTCGGCTTTATCGCTCTCTGAACGTGGCATCGAAGCCAACCCAGGAGAAGATATCGGCCATCACGAGGATGGGCCCGATCCAAAACATAAAGGGGTTCAGCGGATCACCGGGTGCCTTGCCGCTCTCGGTCGATTCATTTCACGCCTCGTGAACGAGGACTTCCCTTTATCGACTCTCAAGAAAAGCGACCGCTTTCGAGTGGACAAACGAGGCTCGTGAAGCACTTGACATGGTTAAACGATTTTTAACTAAGCCGCCGGTCCTAGTTCCTCCATGCGATGGAGAATCTCTCCTACTATATATATCGGCCACCACCCAAGTGGTTAGCTCCGCCTAATAGTAGAGCGAGAAGAAGAGGGCACGCCTTCAAGGTGCAAATATACCGTATATTTCATCGGCGAGGTGTTATCCGACTCCAAAACCCGCTACTCCCGGATCCGAAACTCCTCTACACCGTCCTCATCACCAAAAGGAAGCTACACCACTACTTTGAGTCACACCCGTGCGATTTCAGTGACGTCGTTCCCCCTCGGCGAGGTCGTTAGTAGCCATGACGCTCTGGGAAGAACCGCAAAGTGGGCACTCGAGTGATGGATCGGGGCACTTCTTATGTCCCCCGAACGGCGATCAAATCTCGAGCACCGGTGACTTCATCGCGAGTGGACCGAGGTCCAGATGCCACCAAAGTGCCGTCGATCAAGAGTCTTCGGATAATGTACTTGACGGATCGCCGATGAAGAAGAAGGGCGCCGGAGGAGGACTAGTCTTTGTATCCCCCTCGGGGTCCACATGAGATACATGGTTCGGCTTCATTTTCCCTCATCAAACAATCTTTGCGAATCTGAAAGCGCTCATCAACGGCCTCACGAATCGCCATCGAAGCCGGGCATCCGACGCCTTGACGTCGGGGCGACTCTCACCGGTCGTCAACCAGTCATGAAAGAGTCGGGCGCCACGATACCAAGATGGAGGCATCTTGTCAAGAGGTCCGACGTCTGGAGGATAAATTCGACGACCTCGAACTCAATCATATCCCCAGCGCCTCAACGGCGGCCGATACACTCGCAAAGCAACATCCGGTAGAGAGCCGGTTCAACAGCGTCTTCGCCAATGACCAACACAAACCCTCGATGCGCTCACGCTGGGTGGAACAAGGCAACGATGGCCCTTCTAGTTCGACCCCCAAAGGCCGATCCGCCAACTGCTCCTCCCCACCCGAGGTCATGGAGCTTGAAGAAGACCCAAAGAATGGAGTCCGATCCTCCCAATGACGAGCGCTTTACATCGACTATCTCCTCCACGACGTACTACCAACCAACAAGACAGAAGCCCGACGGCTCGCGCGACGTGCCAAATCCTTCGTTCTTGTAGAGGGCGAACTCTACAAACGAAGTCACATCGGAATTCTGCAACTTTGTATCCCTGGCGAGCAGGGAAAACTCCTACTGAGCGACATCCACGGAGGGGCATGCGGACACCATGCCGCACCAAGAACCTTGGTTGGGAAGGCATTCCGACGTGGTTTCTATTGGCCCACCGCAGTGTCGATGCCGAGCAAATTGTACGCACTGCGAAGGGTGCCAATACTACGCTTCGGCAACGCACCTCCCGCCCGAGCTCTCCAGATGATCCCCATCACGTGGCCCTTCGCGGTGCAGGGCTTGACCTGGTTGGGCCACTTAAAAAGCGCCCGAGGCTTTACCCACCGCTTGTCGCCATAGACAAGTTCACAAAATGGATTGAAGCTCGGCCAATATCCACAATCAAATCCGAGCAAGTTGTTTTGTTCTTTCTCGACATCATCCATCGCTTTGGAGTACCGAACTCCATCATCACGCATAACGACACGCGCAGTTCACCGGTAGGAAATTCGTTCGTTTCGTGATGAACAACATCCGAATTGATTGGGCAGCCGTCGCACCCCCGGGACGAATCGGACAGGTCGGCAGCGCAAAACGGCATGCTCCTTCAAGGCCTCAAACCCGAAATTTTCAACCGGTTGAACAAGTTCGGCGCTGCTTGGCTCATTGAGCTCCTTACCGTGCTCTGGAGCCTAAGGGCGACTCTAAGCCAGACCACCGCTACACACCCTTTTTCATGATCTCACGGCTCGAGGCCGTTCTCCCGACGGACCTCGACTATGCGGCGCCAAGAATCGAGCATATGACGAACAGGAGCCGAGGCATCTCACCAAGACGCCATGGACCACCGGATGAGGCCCGTGACATCGCCTCCTCCGTTCAAATGGTACCAAAGTGTTACGGTGGTACCACAACCGACGGGTGCGGGTCGAGCCTTCAACGTCGGAGACCTCGTCCTCCGCCTTGTGCGAGAAAGCAACAAGGATCGCCACAAACTCTCCCATACAGGAAGGGCCCTACATCGTCATGGAAATACTTCGCCCAGCGCCTACCGGTTGAAAACCATCAAAGGCGAAGTCTTCACCAACGCTGGAACATTGAGCAGCCTACGTCGTTTCTATCCTTAAAATAAGCTTACACTTTTCCTTATCGCTTTTGTCTTAATGAACCCCGATCCTTAGTGACTACCGACCCACACGCAAATCGCGAGGGGTCGACCTCACTGGGGTGGCATATGATCGTAATATATGTCATGTGTAATACAAGTATTACTTATTACGCTTGTAAAAATCCTCCGTTATACTTGCAAACATTTTCTAAGTTTTCCATTCGCCTCAGAAACGAGTTTTCGAGGGCTAAGATCTTGGGAACCAATTACGAATACAACCGGTAGGACCAATAAGGCACCCATGCCCCAAATGGGTCGCAACCTCTTTGCTCACCAGTTCAATTAGAATTAGTTCGCCCGTTCCTAGTTTCCTATGACTTAGACCATGAGAAGGGTTGGAAAGCGTTAAAATGACTTGCCATAAGCCAAGGATGCAATTTTGTTCATTTTTTTGCACAAATTCACCACTTACAAAGCGATGTCATTACAAAAAAGGAACAATATACTCCGAGGACTGTTTACCCGGGGGCTTCCCCACAACGTTATTTCATTACAGTCTCGGCTCAGCTCTACCACAAGTGTTCTGCGGTCGCCGCGCCACGCCCTCCATCGGCGACGTCCGGGGCGTGTACACGGGCGTCGCTCATCGCGGTCACCGTACCACGCTCTCCATCGGCGACGTCCGGGCGTGTACACGCGGGCCACTCGTCTACTACGGTCGCCGTGCCACGCTCTCCGTCGGCGACATCTTCGCTGGATCCTCGGCGGGCGCCACCATCTCACGGCGACTCACGGGAACGTCCGGGGACCACGCCATCGTCGTCGGCCGCGACCCCGGCAACGACGCCTCCGCCGGAACGTCCGGGGACTACGCCATCGTCGTCAGCCGCGACCCCGGCAGCGACGCCACCGCCATGACGTCTGAAGACTACGCCATCATCCCCAGCCATAACCCTGATAACGGCATATAAGGTGAAACGCCTCCCGCCAAGGGAGGGGCGCAGCGAACGACGGCGCAGTCAACGACGTACGATGCCCACCGACGCCTCCTTTCCTTCGCCAGCAGCGACTCCTCAGCAAGGGCCGCACGCACCATCTCATCTACGTTGGATAACCTCCGGCTTGACATCACGCACCAGAATCACGAGCAAGTTTGTAAGTTCTCTATCTCTCTCTGGCATTACTCTGCCTCACTCAGGAACCACCACGACGCACGGACGCGTTTGGCGGAAAGGAAGAAGAAGGAGAGATAGCGGCTCGAGGCGAAGGGAGGTGGGTCGAGAACTCCTCTCCCTCCCTATTTAAAGAGGAGGCGCAGAACTAAGGAAAGGCGAAAGGTCGGACGAAAAAACCTCTCCCTTCCCTTTTTAAATACGCAATCAATGCTTGATTGATATCTCGAGGATGCACCGAAGTAACGGGACGAACCCCGTCTCTGAAGCGTCCCTCTTTGGTCAAATCAACACTTGCTGGGTATGGCCCGCCATCGACCCGCTCCGGACGCCAAAGCGATTAAGGCACCACCATAGGCGGAACAAATTTTTGCCTTCCCATGCGGGACCACAGACGACCCGATGACGGGACCTTTCAGCTCTCCCGGGTCGACTGCTCAGCCCGAAAGACACGATTTAACGAACGACCAAAGAAAGATAAGCCTCTCATCTTTCACTTTTATATGCGTTAGAATTTGTTCGCAAGATTCCGACCCGTCGAAAAGCGTGGACGCGAACATCACTCGAGGGTCATGAGAGGATGACTACCAATCCGGACATCCTCTTCACCCGACCCCTCCGTGACGCTTGAAACTAAGGGCGCGACATACGCACAAAGCTTTGAGTAAAAGCCGACGAACTAGCAAACCCTACGCCCGATAGCTACAATGTTTCTATTCACCGGAAAAATCATGCTCAAACGCCTCTCGCGTCTCTCGGTTTCGACGTCCGCCTTTCTCAAAGAAGGGATCAAGGGTCCGCCTCAAAAGAACCAAAGGTTGCCCGGTGTTAATTGAACAGCTCGGATCTTCACCGAGACACAAAACAAAGAATGGCAATTCTTATGCGTTTTTCCAACCTCGTCACAAACGTCGGGACCCGAACCCATTTGGTAGGAGCTTTTCCGCCACTCATACCACCAAGGTAACGTCACCACCTTTATTTTCAATTAAATCTCGCATTCAAAACATTTCATATGCAAAAATTGCATCCCAATGATTCGTGTCGCACCACGAAACGACCGTCATCATTATCCGATATAGGCAACCACAGTTTGAGGTTCAAGGTCGGCCGTGAAGGGCTCGAGGCCGCCTCACGCCGAAACGAGCTGGGAGAGACAACCGAGACGAGCCCCAGCCGCCCCGCCTCGACCCCGCTCGAAGCGAACCGGGGCGTCTCGACCTTCTCTCGTTCGATTCTAACCTCGAGCCAAACCCACGAAATCTCCATCGAGGAGAGGCCATCGGGCCCCCGAGCTTATCGAACGACTCGAGCATCTGCCGGGGCGGGTTAAGAAGTTGTGGAGTGCCACCAGAGGGCTCTGCCGACCCCATCGAAGAAATGATGGACCCGGATTCCGCATTTAACGTACCAGTTAGCGAGCTCGTTGAGCGCGCGGTACTCAAGCCGTCGAGGCAAGTGTCGTTCACTCACCCCTCCGATTATGAAAAACCGAGGACGGGTAACACGCAAATAACGGCCAACCCCTATCGACCCGACAAGGCTCGGGGCTCGGGCCAAACAATGCAGGGGACAAAGGCCCCACCTTGCCGAGCCCATAGAGTTCCCGGTTGGGATTTCTGTTGGAAGACAGTATGGGATTATTGCGATGGCATCCATTATCACCGTAACCACGATTCCGGTCTCCAAGAACACCCGACCCAGCAAAAGGTGGGTCGGACCTTACTCGGGTCATTAAGGTACGGCTACCTCCTCTCCTTCTTTCGAACAATCTCCTCGCATTATAATCAATGCATAATTGGGGGAACATATTGGTAAGACCGTAAAAATGAAATTGCAAAAATCAAACAAAACGAAATTAAGACGCTTAAAAGCACGAAAGGCGTCCGGACTCGAAAAGTACCGACACTTGTTCACATATTACATATAAGTTATTCTCAAAATTGTTCGACTAATTACTTCCGCATGAGGAGAACCATCTCTTTCAGATTATCCGCCAGTTCTTCGCAAGGGAGCGACCATCTGCTCCATTTCCTCCAAATTCTTCATCCTCGTAGGTGGACGGAAAGCCTTCGCTCATCACTTTCAGGTTTATTTCCTTCTCATAGTGGGCGTGGGCGACGGTGAAGGCCTAGGTAATCCCGCGTGAAAGGCACTCTCCTCAAGCCGGCCCACCCGAGCCGTGATACCTCCGACACGAGCCATGAGCGGGCTGGTCTCCACCGGCTCCGTCACATTCAGTATGTTAAGAACAACCCCGACCATGGCTTGTAGAAGATCGTGCTCATCACTCTCACTTAAAGGGCTCTGCAGAGTATAAGCAGCCTCTTTCTCCACTTGGTGGCGGCGTTCTCAAGACTCGACTTTCCTTTCACCACGTCGTCAAGCTCCGCTTGGGAGAGAGCGGACCACCTCGGCGTCCTCGTCCACCTTCCACGGAGGGTCAGGCCCTACTCTCGGCCTTCCGCCGGAGGTCCCGCTCCATCTCCAGCTCCTTGAGACTTCACTGGCCTTCTCATTGGCATGCATTCCTCTCGCAGCAGCTCGTCTCGCTCTTTTTTTGAGTCCGGCAATCTCCTCTCCATCCAAATTAGACCTCGCCGACAGGTCCTTGAACATTCTCAAGCGCCTCCTCGCATCCCCGACGCCTTTGGGCCTCCCGCTCTCCTGACGACAGTGAAAAGTGGTCAAGGCCAAGTCTGCTTCATGCAGCCTCCTCCTCGGAAGCGATCCCTCCGCCTCTCATATACATTCATGGAGGAATTGGGATTTATCCTGCTCTGAGCAACAAGAATCTGAGGAGGAAGAAGGCCGATATCGAGAATACGAGAACACAAAAACACGTGAAGAAAGAAGAAAGTCCGAGAAAATACCGAGTGGTAGGGATAACGATCTCACGGAGGGCTCCTCCGCTTTGGTCCAGGCGTTCAAAGAGGTCGAGATCCCGATGTCAAGACCCTCCCGCTCCATGCTCTCGGAATGATCATCGAGCGAGAAAAGAGCCGACGTCCGGGTCCTGAGCATCCACCCACTGGAGCGGCGGCTCTCCCCCGCTAGCAGGGGCGGTTTCCTCCCGACAAAGGGCGGTGGCGGCTCCCTCTCGACCTGTCTTGCGGCACCACCGCCGCACTCGAGACCTCCGTCTGGACCCTCCTCCGTCTGGGCCGCTTGAAAGCGCCACGGTGGATCCACATGGGCGCTGGCGACGCGGATTGCACCACGCCCTCGGGTGCCACCACAACCGCGTCCGGCCGATCTCTTCGCTTAAGCGCGCCACGACCACCGTCACCGGCGGTATCGCGTCCTCGACCGGGCTGTTTCCACGCCCGCCATGGAAGAGACCGCTCGCTCAGTAACCTCCGCGGGTGTGGGAGCCACCTTGGACGCCGTCGGTTTGGCCAACACGGCCCCGACATCGGCACCACTCCTGCCCAAACAGGGTGGCTCCAGCGACGCCGTCTCATCCCACTTGAAGGGCGAGACTCTTCTTGGGCGCCAAATTGGGGGGAGACCCGTCCGCAAGAACTCGCACAAAGGCAATAACCATTAAGTCAAAATAAAAAGGGAAGAAGGATGAAAACAGAGGAATCAACGACTTACGTTGGCGTCCTCGGCCGGCGTGAAGCGTTTTGGGGATGGATCCCCGCACCCTACCTCGCTCATCCGGGTGGGACCGTTTCATGCCTACCCCCGCCCGGGGCGGGGGGTCCATCTCGTCGGGCGCGGCCCCGAGTCGCCTCTCCATCGTCTCGTCGCTGGCACGGCACGGGCCGCCCCTCCATCGTCTCACGGGTGCAAGCACCGGGCTGCTCCCCTTCATCGTCGCCTCGGGGATGGCGGCGATAGGTTCGCCTTCCCCATCCACCGGTCCTCGACCGCAAGCAGCCGTCTTGAAGAGGCGACTCACCGCCCTCCACCGACCTCATCGATTCACTTCCCTCCGCGTGAAAGGCGAAGGCCCCCGCGACGGTGGGTGGCCACTTGTCGGCCTCTCCTCATCCTCCAGACGCCCCAATCCACGCCGACGGCTACCTCGTCGCCGCCGCGTCATCATCATCATCATCGCCATCCTCACTGCTCACGCCCTCTCCCCGATCCCGTGCCTCCTGCTTGATCGTTTCGCCTTCTTCATCTCCTCCTCCTTGCCTCCTTGTCCCGCTTCGGCATGAAGTCGATTCGCCGCCGCCACAACCTTGTCCTTCGCCGGCGAGGGTTGGCTATCCTTGAAGACTAGCCCCCTCGGCTAGCCCCAACATTACGAAGCAAGTGTTAAAGAGGAGATTCAGGAGAAAGAAAAGAATGCGGGAGAAGAGGGCTTATGAATTGAAGAACCCAGTGCTCGGCCGCATTGGAGGATGCCCGGCACCGGATACACGATGTCGAGGACCTGTTGGCGGAATCCTTCGTCGGCTCCGTCGCCTCCTTGATACGCCGCGCCACTTCCGAATAAGGGAGCGCCTCGTCACGCAAGCACCGCCCCTCGAACGATATCCGGGCATCATCCGATGCAGGGGAAGCACACGCGCCATCAGTGGTGCCACCCTCCTCGCGTGGTAGGCGCCGATAATTCCCGACCCCTTTACACCCCGACCCTTCAGGGCATGGAGGGCGGAGAGAAGGTCGGAGATATGTTTCTTGTCTTTAGTCGACGCCCAACCCCGACGACTCGGAGCATCCACAATAAGACGTCCGGTGTACTTGGTAGGTGGCACTCACATCATCCTTAACATAAAACCACTGCGAATGCCATCCCTTGTTGGATGTAGCCGGGCGCATGTACGGGTAACCCTGCGATCGGGTATGGCGCGGTGAATCTTCGCACACCCCATCGGCGCATTCACTTCTTTCCCCAATCTTCCTCTTCGACGGACTAATGCTAAAGAAATACCGCCACAGATCAAAATGGGGATCGATCCCGGAGAAACCTCGCACAGAACAACGAACGCCGCCATATGTTTGAATCCCATTGGGAGTGAGATGTCAGTAGCTCTACCTCATAGTAATCTAATAGCCCCGAAGAAATCTATGCGCGGGTACCCGAATCCCGCTCATGGAAGATGGCAAAGGAGACGACATACCCTTCAGCGGCACCAGCTCACCCTCGCCGGGGAGTAACCACTCGGACGGCGGATAGTAGTGGCGGCGAGAAGGCCACGGCGGACGAGGCCCTCCAGACGCCGGAAGTGATGCTTGATCTCGCCCCACAACTCCATTGAAGCGGGGGGGGAAGGGCGGCGGCGAGCTTAACGGCGGCCCGAAACACAAACGTAGGCCGGTCGACGGCGGTGGCAATGCGGCGCAAGAGGTCAAGATTGGCGGCGGATGTTTCGAGCATAAAAAGGGGAGTGAAACACGGGACCACGGGGCGAACCCCATGGTTTTATAGGGGCGACGGACGCGAGAAGGGCAACCGTCCGCCTCGATCTCCGGGTTCGCCACGCACGCCACCACGTCACGTCATGGGACACGCTGCAAATCCCTATCCTCTCATCCCAAAAAATCTCGGCGGACGGTCCGCTTCCCCAAGCGAATCCGGACTCTCCACCCACCGGGAAGCACAAGCCACAAAGGCCCGCTTTTTTCTCTTTGGCCCACCTAGGGCCCGAGAACTCGCCGGCCGGCCCAACTAAGAAGGAATCCATGAACAATCCGCCACCAAGGGCGTAAGCACCAAGTGAGGACGGCCCCGAATCGGTCCCCCAAGCGGGACGCCACGACCCACTCGGAAAAACACCCATTGATGAAAAATTAAGTCCTTGACCTTACCCGCGAAGGGGTTGATACAACCCCAAGCGACTCTACTCGAGTCACCCGGGGCTCAAAAAGTTCACCCCATCTGGTCTGCCGCGCACCCTCCGCAAATTAGCTTCAACGAAATCAAAAACACCCTCCAGGCGGTTCTACCCGAATCACACGGAGTCTCTTGGGGCTACTCTTGTCGGGGACCTAATACCGTGGTACCCCGGAAAGGTGGAACCGATGACCACCGAACGTGAAAAACTTCTAGATGCATAAGGGCTCCATGTCATCCCTTGTTCGAGTGGTGACAGAGTTCGGTTCTCGCCGCCTGACGCCTTGAGGGCGGGCTCGGTCTCGCCCGAGGGCCGAGGGATGAATTCCATCTCGCCTGACCCCGGAGGCGCGGGTCACCTTACCCGACGCCTTTGTAGGATAACCCTACCTCGCCCCAAAAGCTCAAGGCTAATCTCCGTCTCGCCTGACGCCTATAGGGGCGGGCTCTCGGTCTCGCCCGAGGGCCGAGGATAAACTCCGCCTCGACGCCTTGAGGGCGGGCTCGGTCTCGCCTTAGGGCCGAGGGATGAATTCCGTCTCGCGCCTGACGACCCCGGGAGGCAGGGGTCACCTCACCCGACGGCCCGAGCGAGCCTCGCCTCGATCGATATCTATCCCTCATAATGATGGGTACAGACGAGACAAGACGTTCGGGTCAACCATGGCTCCAACGACCATACCCTCGCCTGGCAGAAAAAGGACCGCCAGGAACGCAGGATCGAGCTTTAGACCCTTCCGGCGCCAGCAGAGCCCAAAAGGTATTACAGTGCGTGCACCTCACCTCTCAGAGTTGTAGGCGCCGCCTTGACTCTGGGACACGGAACCCGACGAAGATATCGACAACCGCTACGCTCTAGGAAAGGATTTGCTATCTCCACGAACGATGGGTATTCCGTCACCACATGGTGGACCCGAGGCGCGCGCCCGCTTCCCGACCCCTCGTGTCCTCCCAATGGAAGGCCTTGACCACGGCGTTACACCGGACCCCGACCCCGCATTCTCCCAACAAGGACTCATGAGAACCCGTAGGCGCGTGCGGGCAAGGTGGGGAGGCTCATAAGTCAAAACCATCAGACAGGCCCCATACCTGCCAAGAGGCAAAGATTCAGCGTGATTAACCCGACATCCTGAGAGACAAATGACAACATTGTAAACACTTATCTTCCTTCGCACTCATCGAGTGGAGGACCTGACAAGGTAGACGTGAGCCACAAGATTAAGTAGAGTACGCGTCCTGGAGCCCTTACCCTTGTAAAGTCGGCCCCTTCATCTATAAAAGGGGATGCGCTTCTTCCATCATGGGGAATGGAAGAAAAAGGAGGACAAAAACAATAGAACGCACTCACACACATTCAAGCAGCTACGAAGCTCTTGACCACCTTTCAATCCTTCGATCGAGACTTGGGACCAGTCCCTCTCTCGCGCTTTGTATCCTTTACTACAGATCGTTACTAATAACACAAACACAAGCAAAGAATAAATCGGGCGTAGGGACGTTTTCGCCAACCAAAGATAAATCTCGTGTCCTTTAGCGCACCATCCGAGCCTAACGCGCATTACTATAAATTCACTTACCGGTGCTTGTACGAAACACCGACAAATTCATTCCCCAAGCAAACAGACTATAACAGTTTCACATTTCCTTGTGAATAAATCAAATATGTTATTTATGTAACAAATATGGCATCGGCCTTATGGGAGATTCAAACACCCAATGATAATGGCGTGGAAATAAAAGAAAACCAAAAACCGTTAAGGACCCAAAACGTTTCCATTTTCTCATTTTTCATATTTCTGGCTACCATTTTTATTTATTTTTACCATAAGACACGGAAGCATTGGAAAAATCTCATGAACTGGATTTTCATTTTTTTTTCACTTCCATCACTGTCGCGCATTGACTATGCTGCCTACAAATAGAAAATGAGCCAAAACTGGAGTTTGACCATTAACAGGAGGAGTGCAACAACCTTTGGTAGCCACTTGGTTCTTGAATTTAAAAGAGTTTTTGAACTTGCTTGGCTGTGTCACCTTAGCCTTTGAACTCACAAATTCCTCGTTTATACCCTTAAGCATGTTCGTAGTGTCATCTCTCGTCCCTAAATTCATAAATCGTTTGTTTAAATCCACAAACATAAGCAATTTCGTCACCTCGGTCCCTAAACTCACAAATCGCAGTTTAATAAGTGCGTTATGGCACCGCTTGCCCATAGGGGCTCGCTTTCAGCACGCAGTGGTGGTATAGACCCGTTTAGGATCAAGTTATGAGACCCAAACAAAGATCGGATATTTCAATGGGCAACTTGCAAGTTTAGGGATCGACATGACATGACGGAACAAAGTTTGAGGATCTAAACGGCACGGGAGCTCCAAGATGGACGGATGCTGCCTCTGGAGTGAGATGGGCCCTAGTAAAGGGAGTTGTGTTCGTCGGACACGCGCGGGACCTGTGTTTTGACAGACGCCACGTTCGAACGTCCGGGCGCTAGTAATACCCAAATATCTTTTTGTGAAACACATGTGTGCAAACCTTTTCTTATGGTGTATGCACGTCCAACCTATCTCTAGTACATCATACAAAAGTCTTAGATAGTATATCATAAAATTTAAAAAGTCACAAGAGATATCATTTGTATGCAAATGATAAGAAACTAGAAAGCCCCATGTAATTTACAGCATATTTGGTTTATAGAATGAGGCAATCCACAATCCAGAATGATTCGAACCTAGAACCGAAACTAACAATATTGTTTGGTTTGCAGCGTGGAATCACACCATTCATCGCTGAGTGCTTTCACGGAGAGTTAACTCTAAGCGATTGTGAGGAACCAACGGCCACGTCATTCCACAAAAAGCGCCAGACGACTCGTTCTGTTTTTGACAAGTTCCCGTAATGCTGGATGAATTCATTCCCCAAGCAAACAGACTATAACAGTTTCACATTTCCTTGTGAATAAATCAAATATGTTATTTATGTAACAAATATGACATCGGCCTTATGGGAGATTCAAACACCCAATGATAATGGCGTGGAAATAAAAGAAAACCAAAAACCGTTAAGGACCCAAAACGTTTCCATTTTCTCATTTTTTCATATTTCTGGCTACCATTTTTATTTATTTTTACCCTAAGACACGGAAGCATTGGAAAAATCTCATGAACTGGATTTTCATTTTTTTTCACTTCCATCACTGTCGCGCATTGACTATGCTGCCTACAAATAGAAAATGAGTCAAAACTGGAGTTTGACCATTAACGGGCGGAGTGCAACAACCTTTGGTAACCACTTGGTTCTTGAATTTAAAAGAATTTTTAAACTTGCTTGGCTCTGTCACCTTAGCCTTTGAACTCACAAATTCCTCGTTTATACCCTTAAGCATGTTCGGCCGTGTCATCTCGGTCCCTAAACTGGCAAATCGTTTGTTTAAATCCACAAACATAAGCAATTTCGTCACCTCGGTCCCTAAAATCACAAATCGCAGTCGGAATAAGTGCGGCCATGGCACCGCTCGCCCATAGGGGCTCGCTCAGGCACGGTGGTGGTATAGACCCGTTTAGACTGGTTATGAGACCCGAAACAAAGATCGGAGATTTTAATGGGCAACTTGCAAGTTTAGGGATCGACATGACATGACGGAACAAAGTTTGAGCATCCAAACGGCACGGGAGCTCCGGGATGGACGGATGCTGCCTCCGGAGTGGGATGGGCCCTAGTAAAGGGAGTTGTGTTCGTCGGACACGCGCGGCACCTGTGTTTTGACAGACGCCGCGTTCGAACGTCCGGGCGCTAGTAATACCCAAATATATTTTTGTGAAACACATGTGTGCAAACCTTTTCTTATGGTGTATGCACGTCCAACCTATCTCTAGTACATCATACAAAAGTCTTAGATAGTATATCATAAAATTTAAAAAGTCACAAGAGATATCATTTGTATGCAAATGATAAGAAACTAGAAAGCCCCATGTAATTTACAGCATATTTGGTTTATAGAATGAGGCAATCCACAATCCAGAATGATTCGAACCTAGAACCGAAACTAACAATATTGTTTGGTTTGCAGCGTGGAATCACACCATTCATCGCTGAGTGCTTTCACGGAAGCGATTGTGAGGAACCAACGGCCACGTCATTCCACAAAAAGTGCCACACGACTCGTTCTGTTTTTTACAAGTTCCCGTAATGCTGGATGAATTCATTCGCCCAACCAAACAGACTATAACAGTTTCACATTTCCTTGTGAATAAATCAAATATGTTATTTATGAAACAAATATGGCATCGTCCTTATGGGAGATTCAAACACACAATGATAATGGTGTGGAAATAAAAGAAAACCAAAAACCGTTAAGGACCCAAAACGTTTCCATTTTCTCATTTTTTTCATATTCCTGGCTACCATTTTTATTTATTTTTACCCTAAGACACGGAAACATTGGAAAAATCTCATGAACTGGATTTTCATTTTTTTTTCACTTCCATCACTGTCGCGCACCTACAAATAGAAAATGAGTCAAAACTGGAGTTTGACCATTAACGGGTGGAGTGCAACAACCTTTGGTAACCACTTGGTTCTTGAATTCAAAAGAGTTTTTAAACTTGCTTGGCTGTGTCACCTTAGCCTTTGAACTCACAAATTCCTCGTTTATACCCTTAAGCATGTTCGGCCGTGTCATCTCGGCCCCTAAACTCGCAAATCATTTGTTTAAATCCTCAAACATAAGCAACTTCGTCACCCCGGTCCCTAAACTCACAAATCGCAGTCGGAATAAGTGCGGCCATGGCACCGCTCGCCCATAGGGGCTCGCTCAGGCACGGTGGTGGTATAGACCCGTTTAGACTAGTTATGAGACCCGAAACAAAGATCGGAGATTTCAATGGGCAACTTGCAAGTTTAGGGATCAACATGACATGACGGAACAAAATTTGAGGATCTAAGCGGCGCGGGAGCTCCTGGATGGACGGATGCTGCCTCCGGAGTGGGATGGCCCTAGTAAAGGGAGTTGTGTTCGTCGGACACGCGCGGGACTTGTGTTCGGACGGACGCCGCATCTGGACGTCCGGGCGCTAGTAATACCCAGATATCTTTTGTGAAACACGTGTGTGCAAACCTTTTCTTATGGTGTATGCACGTCCAAGCTATCTCTAGTACATCATACAAAAGTCTTAGATAGTATATCGTAATATTTAAAAAGTCACAAGAGATATCATTTGTATGCAAATGATAAGAAACAACTAGAAAGCCCCATGTAATTTACAACATATTTGGTTTATAGAATGAGGCAATCCACAATCCAGAATGATTCAAACCTAGAACCGAAACTAACAATATTGTTTGGTTTGCAGCGTGGAATCACACCATTCATCGCTGAGTACTTTCACGGAGAGTTAATTCTAAACGATTGTGAGGAACCAACGGCCACGTCATTCCACAAAAAGTGCCACACGACTCGTTCTGTTTTTTACAAGTTCCCGTAATGCTGGATGAATTCATTCGCCCAACCAAACAGACTATAACAGTTTCACATTTCCTTGTGAATAAATCAAATATGTTATTTATGTAACAAATATGGCATCGTCCTTATGGGAGATTCAAACACACAATGATAATGGTGTGGAAATAAAAGAAAACCAAAAACCGTTAAGGACCCAAGACGTTTCCATTTTCTCATTTTTTCACATTTCTGGCTACCATTTTTATTTATTTTTACCCTAAGACACAGAAACATTGGAAAAATCTCATGAACTGGATTTTCATTTTTTTTCACTTCCATCACTGTCGCGCATTGACTATGCTGCCTACAAATAGAAAATGAGTCAAAACTGGAGTTTGACCATTAACGGGCGGAGTGCAACAACCTTTGGTAACCACTTGGTTCTTGAATTTAAAAGAGTTTTTAAACTTGCTTGGCTGTGTCACTTTAGCCATTGAACTCACAAATTCCTCGTTTATACCCTTAAACATGTTCGCCATGTTATCTCGGTCCCTAAATTCACAAATCGTTTGTTTAAATCCTCAAACATAAGCAATTTCGTCACCCCGGTCCCTAAACTCACAAATCGCAGTCGAAATAAGTGCGGCCATGGCACCGCTCGCCCATAGGGGCTCGCTCAGGCACGGTGGTGGTATAGACCCGTTTAGACTGGTTATGAGACCCGAAACAAAGATCGGAGATTTCAATGGGCAACTTGCAAGTTTAGACTGTCTACAATAGAGACACTCAAACGCAAAATCGGTGTCGCACAGTACTTTGCATATCCAAAATCACGCTCCAACAGAAGACCCATACAAAGAATCCATTTTGGGTCCGAGGCCGGCAAGAACACAAAAAGCATCGTCGAGGGGAGACGACGCAAAATCTGCGCGAGAGAGGTAGACGACGCAAAAGGGGCACTCGCCAGCCGTAAAATCTTGCTTGCCCGCCGGTGGTGGCCGAGGAAGGCCCTCCGCCTCAAGTTGAGGGGCACTGCTGAGGCCCGCGTGGCCATGACACCGCCAGGAGGCCCGGCCGCACCGGCTAATCGCCATGGGCGAGCACTGCAGGGGCTGGTGGATATATATATATATATATAGAGAGAGAGAGAGACGACATTTGAGGAGGAGGGGCACCGAGGCCCGGGCCTCGCCTGGAGGCCAGCCAAGGCCGAGAGAGGAGAGAGGCACAGCGCCTGTGGGTGCACCGCCACCGGCATGGAGAGAGGGAGAGATTTTGGAGAGTTGGTGGGAGAGGAATGGGGAGCAGCGGTAGATATTTTGTTCTGGAGAGAAAATTTTGGGTTCATTGTTGAGAGAAATTTTGGGTGGGTGACCCAAAGATAGATATATATATATATTTGGGTTTGATATATATATCGACATGACATATATGGAGAGAGAGACTCGATGACACACACAAGTTTGAAATCCAAATGAGAGGAGGAGAGAGAGAGAGAGAGAGAGCGCATGTACTGGAGGCTCAGGGGAGAGCCGCCGAGGCCACACGCCCGCCTCGCCACACTGAGGGCCGCCGGTCAGGCTTACCACATCAGAGAGAGGAGAGAGAGTCACGCACGCTGCATGTGGTGCACCGCCGCCGGTCATGGAGAGAGGGAGAGATTTTTGGAGAGTTGGTGGGAGAGGAATGGGGGAGCAGGCGGTAGATATTTTGTTCCTGGAGAGAAAATTTTGGGTTCGCTGTTGGAGAAAGAAAATTTTGGGTGGGTGACCCAGTGACTGTTCGTGACCCAATTCTTAGAATGGGTCTTGTATTTGGGTTTGAGCTGTTGGAGATAGTATTTAGGATCGACATGACATGACGGAACAAAGTTTGTGGATCTAAACGGACAATTTACAAGTTTAGGTATCGAGATGACACAACATAACAAGTTTGAAATCCAAATGAGTGATTTGTGAGTTTAGAAACGTAGATGTTACAACCGAACAAGTTCGGGTTCCACTGGTGGGCTTTGCTCAATTTAAAAGGTACATGTCAAGGTTGATGGATTATCTCATGAAAATGGCAAGAACATAGTTCATGCATGTTTTCAATAAAAAAGGCATATATAACCTCAAAATTAATTAAGCTCCACAATAAACCAAAGACCATCGTAAACATCAAAAAAGAATAGGGCCGTTCGGCTTACCCAGAAACCGACTTTGTTCGGCTTGTTTTTTTTTTTAGCCGGAACAATGTTTTTCTCTCACAACAATTCAGTGAGAACAATGTTTTCAGCCAAGTTTCAGCAAGCCGAACGGGGCCCTTGTTATTGATTATCCGATATGCAGTGATGTATAAAGAAAAAATTGTTAATACAGTTGATACATATTCATAACCATTAATTAACCAAACATATATGCTTGTTAAGACCAAAGTTGATACTTTCTCATAATCATATGGCACAGTATACGGATTTGCAAACCTATAAACTTTAAATTAAACTCATAAACAAATAAGTATAATCTAACAAATAAAAAGTTTAAATATTCCCCCTCCGACATGTATTTATTCGACGTAAATAATTTCTTCTGGCTTAATTTTGCACGCACGATTTGCCACTTTCATCTGATTATTTGGTCAAGACAAAATATATTATATTTCCAAAAAAGGGGAAAACTTTGCAAGTTGACGCCTCTGGGCAGGCCGACATCTTCACTTCTTCAGCCCAAGTGCCAAAGCCTCCGCCCGCCGGCATATAAACCAAAACCCTAAAACCCATCTCCGCCTCTCTTTTCCCCTCCCTTTCCCGGCACGGGGAGCGACCTTCGCCGCCGCCGCCATGCCGAAGCACTACCGTCCTGCGGTAATCGTCTCATCGCCCTGGTCCTCCCTGTCTCTCAAAGGACATTCTCTTTGTGATGTGCCGTGGTCCCTGACGTGTTGTTCTTGCCATGTCTTAGGGTAAGAAGAAGGAGGGGAATGCCGCAAAGTACATCACGAGGACCAAGGCGGTCAACTACCTGCAAGTTAGCCTCGCAATCTTCAGGTTCGTTACTATCTCCCGATTACCGCTGTTTATTGCCGGCGAGCCGTCATCTAGACGGCTTACTATTTTGAATAAGCTCGTGGGATGCTGATGCCAACCATGTATGCTGTAACTGGGAAATTTAGTCATTTTTTGCAGTTATTTTGTCCATTGAGCTTAATTACTACTATTTGTTACTGGCTTTCTACATGGCTCGTGTTAGTTCGAATCCTTGAACTCCATTTTTTTGACACTTTCCTATTTATTGCAGGAAGCTATGCATTCTAAAGGGTGTCTTTCCGCGGCAGCCAAAGAAGAAGGTGGAAGGGAACCACAAGACCTACTACCACACGAAGGATATTGCATTCCTTGCTCATGACCCTTTGATCGAGAAGTTCAGGTAGCTTTTCATACCAAATATTTGTGCCACAATCCTCAGTTCAGGGAGGCTACAGAGGGAGTCACTCTAATTCCTTGTTGCTCTATGTAGTGCCTGGGGAATATTATAATATTCCATGAATACCTTTGTATATGTATGTTCAGCTTGAAAAGTGATTTTATGTGTGTTAAGTAATGGAACGGTATTAGGGATTGTTTGGATTTTTGTTGTTTTAACAATATAGGCTGAACTAAATCAACTTCGACTAAACCATTATCCGTTTTTTCTTTCGAAAAAAATTAGAAAAAGGATAAACAATATTCACTTTCAACTAAAGAAAGATGAGTCAAGATTTAATGGACATTTTTTCTAGAATGGTTAAGAACATTTCTAACGAACTGATCTTTTAAATGGCTGAATAGCTTGATCTGAACAGACACTTATTCATGCTAGTTAACCAGAGCATTAATTTATTTGGTTTTATGAATCAAGAACATCTTTTTTTGTGCATTAGTCTATTTCCCCTTTTCTGCCATGTGGGGTGAAAATTTGTATTTTCAATTGAAAGAATGAAACAAACTTAGTGTGGGCAACAAAGGCTATTAGCTGTGCATCGTGGACTCTTGTACATAATGCTACAATTTTGGTATATTTGTAAGGGCCTGTAATTTTAAAAAAGCTATTCTGGATTTTGACTTTGGAAAAGCTGATTTTGGATTAAAATTCTGTATGATGTAGTGTATAACATATGGAATATCACTAGCGCTAACCATTACATCATATCAGAATCCACAAAAGAAGCTCCAGAAGCATGCTGTTTGTTTCAGCTTCTGCTTCTTACTGGCCCTAAGAGTGGTAGCCTCTTGGCTCCTTGTTCGTTGGTGATGAATATCTTACTGGATTATCGTGAAACGAACTAGTGGTGTCTTAGTTAGTTGGCTGTATTTGTTTTCTCTAGGAGTGAATAGAGTATATGAACAAGATCATGTTAAGGGCCTGTTTGTTTCAGCTTTTTGCTGGCTTAGCCCAGCCAAAAGCCAGAAGCTGAGACAAACAGCCTAGCTCTTGAGCTGGCTTTTGAAAAGATGGAAAGCTGGTTTCCGAGGAAATGAATTGAAAGCTGAAAAGCACGTTTTGAGGAGCTTTTCTGGCTTTTGGTGTGCTGAGAAGCTAAAAATTTATTACAAAAGCTAATAGCAAAAAGCCAACAGCTAGAAACCAAAAGTCAGAAAACCAGCTTTTGAGCCAAAAGCCCAAAAGCTGCAGCTCAAACAAACAAGCCCTAAGAATGCTACATTTTTCCTGAGGAATAATTCCTATTACATTGTTTAATGTGCTTAATTCCTTAATGGTATTCCTATTTCATTTAATTCAGGGAGATTAAGGTCCATCGAAGGAAGGTTAAAAAGGCTGTTGCTAAGAAAAACAGGGATCTCGCAGACAGGCTGTTGAATCGGCCACCAACTTACAAGCTTGATAGGCTTGTCCTTGAAAGGTATAACTAAACATGATTATCCATGAGTTCATCGAGTACTCTCTATGAAGCATTAACTGTTCTTTTCTTTATCGAACAGGTATCCAACATTTGTTGATGCTCTTCGTGACTTGGATGACTGCCTTACAATGGTGCATCTGTTTGCGGCATTACCTGCTGTTGATGGTGAACGTGTTGAAGTCAAACGAATCCATAACTGCCGCAGGTATGCTTTGTTTAAAATTACCATGTCTTTTTCTTGGCCTGAGACTCGTGTTCTTTCCAAGTGCACTAGGTAATTGTGCTCTGAATACCTATTTTTGTTGTCACTACGTGTACAGCTATATCTTGCCTGGAATTTTGGCTTATCACAAAAATTCTATAGGTTTCTCTAATATCCTACATGGTAACCTTCAAACTTGCATGTAATCTGTGGATTGCACTTTGTGGTCCTCACCAAGTCACATCCAAAGTAAAATCACAATTTTATAAATGTAAAAGCGTGTGCTTTCATCATTTCTTTTTATGTAGAGGATATTTATTATTTTCTTCTCCTATGATGAAGTCATTTCAAATCTTATGTGCTTTCAAATGTTTTGTTTGTATAGGTTAAGCCATGAATGGCAAGCATTCATATCCCGAACTCATTCCCTGAGAAAGACATTTATTTCCGTGAAGGGCATATGTTACCAGGTAATTATGTATCCCATGATTCTTTTATCTGTCTTTGCATACGTGATGGTCAAAATTCATGATTATGCCATGTAATGCAGGCCGAAGTTCAAGGACAAAAGATCACCTGGCTAACTCCTCATGCTCTTCAGCAATTATTAACCGATGATGTTGATTTCAATGTGATGCTCTCTTTTCTAGAATTCTACGAGGTAAACAAATATGGACCGCTCCTTAGTTCTTGTGTGTTTCATGTTTTGTGCAACTGTCAGTAAATTTCAGGCCAAGACTAATGATATGGTAGTATATTTTATCTGATTTCCGATTATTAGTTATTTGTCTTGTTTTTCATCAAAGATGGGCTTGTTATAGACAAAACGGTGCTGTGGTTTTCCTTGGTGCATAAGCCGCCTTTGATTCTTTTAACCCGTAATCATGGAATGCTAATTTGCAAAGGGCTGAGAATCCTGTAGGTTCTTGATCAAGACACAGTGATGATATTGTAGTGCTTGCATTTCGATTGTAGGGTCGCTGAGCAATTCATTGTCAATCAAGATATCATATTATGACGTCCAATAACTAATGTGGTGTTTTAGAAGCTATATACCAGTATTACATGGTTTTTTGTTGTTATCTACAACTCCCTTTTCCATGAGCATAGTTTCAATAGTTGGCTATTGACACCATACATTTTGACATTTTCATGAATGCTCCCTTAGAAAGTTCAACAGTGCTATTTCTGGTGTTTGTTTCAACCTTTTGACTGAGCCTGTTGTGCCTGCAGACTCTTCTAGGATTTGTGAACTTCAAGCTCTATCATTCAATAAATGTAAATTATCCTCCTATTCTGGATCCACGTCTGGAAGCTTTAGCTGCTGGTATGTTCTGGTGCTTACTATTATTATTCACCTCTGTCCATTTTCTTGGATGTATACACTGCCATATTATTTTTCTCTGTTCTCTAGTTTTATGCGGACTCCTTTTCTGATATCATGTTGCGTGGTGCCAGAGCTATATGCATTGTGCAGATACATGTCTGCTGGTTCCAGAAGAATGATTGGGAATTCACAATCTGACGAAGTTATGGAGGATAAGGACGAGAAGACTAAAGCTGATGGAGTAATTGAGGAAGAGAAGGATGTGAAGAATAAAGCAAGCTCAAAAGCAGATGAATCTGAGCTCAGATTAGCACAGCTTCAACATCAGCTCCCAACTAATGAACCTGGTGCACTGATGAATCTTGTAGAAGAATCGACTGCTGATGATGCAGATGACGACGATACTAAAGAATGTAAAGGTTTATTTAAGAACTTAAAGTTCTACTTGAGTCGGGAGGTAGGTTATTGGAATTTGTCATTTCTGCAAAGCCAAATTTGGGGTTGCAGATCAATTGATTTTTCTGATTTGAATATCTTTCAAATTTTTTAATCCTTTAAATGCACTTTCAGGTGCCTAGGGAGTCCCTATTATTTATTATCGCAGCATTTGGAGGGACTGTTTCATGGGAAGGAGAAGGAGCTCCGTTTAAAGAAGAAGATGATGATATCACTCACCAGGTTGATTGCATTCTCAATAATATATTACACCAAAGTTTAACTATATAGACGGTGACGTTGATGTACCATCTCTAAAGTAAGATGCCACTCTAAGTACCACGACAGAAATGTCATAGTAGGGGCAATAATTACTACAATACAATTTTTGTATGTGACTAACTGTTCAGATTACACCCGGTGCCATCATATCTCGTAATTCATAAACATAAAAGGTGATCAATGAAAAGTGCGCAAGTGAAGTAAAATCAAATGGTCCATGGAAGTTTTTTTTATGCTTGCTAGTATCCATATTGTAATAAAAAATAGGAGTATGATATCACATCCTCACACTGTATAGCCTTTTATTTTGAAGAGTCCATGATACGCCTTTGAACAGATACATGATTCACAGTGACAATACTGCACTCATTGCCTGTGCTGAGACCAACTCACTGACATGTGGGGCGGGGATCATCAGTGATGGTGTTACCCCTTCTAAGCCAATACACTATCACGTGTTTGCCCTAGTATAATATCTGTTGTCTGTTACAACCGTTTCGTACGTCTACGTTGATTTGTTTTTTTCCACACTATTCTTTTATTAATTTATGATAGAAGGTTGTTTTATGTTTGTTTGTTTGTTTGGTTTCTTTGAGTTGCATTTGCATCTCAATTTACTTAACCTACAACTTCTGTTATAATGCAGATTGTTGATAGGCCGACACAAAGCCATGTTTTCCTCTCCAGGGAGTATGTTCAACCACAGTGGGTCTTTGATTGTGTAAACGCTCGTATCATATTGCCGACAGAAGGTTATCTTGTTGGAAGGTATGTCACATGGGGATTGTGATAACTGCGACTTTACCATTGCACCATATGTCAGATATGCTAAATTGTAACTGCTTATGCTGTAGAATCTGTTTAGTGACAATGAATATTTAATATCAAATTGTAACTGCTTATGAGACATGATTATAAATTTGCCAAGTCCTGCACTCTTTTGGTGCCAGATGCCTAGATTGCCAGTTGCTCTCCATTTGCTACTGATATAACTTTTTAGCTGTACGCCTAGACTATTACTTACTAGTTGCTAGCGCTGCTACTAATTTCTTGGTACTGCTACAACTATACCACATGTTGCTGCTACAATATTGAGTTAATTTTCACCGCTGACGAGAAGACCATGAATTATATTGTGCAATAATAAAGAAAAGTAATAATTCGTAGGCTAGTATATGACAATTTTTTTCCATGTTGCAGAGTACCTCCACCACATTTGTCTCCTTTTGTGGACAATGATGCTGAGGGCTACATTCCTGAGTATGCAGAGACAATAAAGAGGCTGCAAGCTGCTGTTCGCAATGAGGTCTTGCCTCTTCCAGGTATTGGTGATGAAGATCTAGACAATTCATTGGTAGCAGCAATGATGGATCGAACAGAATCTAACGAAGCTGCTGAAAAGAAGAGGAAGGTGGGTGGTGTTTCTTTCAGTTTAAGTGGTTTTCAATGCTTCTGTTTTTTCTTGTATTGAATGCATTTCGTGTAATGATCTCGGCATGTCTTTTCTTTTTCCCTAGTTGGAGATGCTAGAGAAGCAATACCATGATGAACTGAAGATGGAAATTGATGGTGTTGCTTTCTCTAGTCTGTCAAATAAGGAAGGAGATAAATCACCAGATGCCAAAGATGATACTCAGTCAGATCGCGAGGAGGATGCCAGTAAACAAGAGGAGAAGGATGATGATGACATTGGTACTGCTCTCATGTCTCGCAGGCAGAGAGGCCTTTATAAAGCTATGAAGGTATGTGTACTCTATCTTTCGCTGTACGCCTGTATGCACTACTGGTTTTTAATGTGAATATGGTTACAAGTCCTTATAATGCTCTCTATAGAAATAACTTCCATTCCTGTTAAAAAAGGTTCTAGTATAGTGCATGACTGTTAGATTGATACTAGTAAAAGCTTTTCTTGTTGACTTGATAGTCCCCTCTTTGATAATATCTACCTTCACATGCATTTTTGCAATAATTAGTTGACAGTTCTATCATAGATTTGTAGTCTTTGATTTGTCTTGCTTCTGATTGCCTTTCTCTACTATCTCAAATTATTATTAACATCTCTTTTGGATGGCTTTTACGACTATCCTGTTTCTTTGTGAACACAGATGGGCAAAGAAAAGAAAAAAGAGAAAATTGAGCTACTTAAGAAGAGAAAAAAGACCGTGGATTCTAGTGCTTCTTCGAAGAAGCGTCACTGATGCTCAGAGTTTGCCAGCGCCACATAAATCTTCATCGCATTGGTGTGGCATCTCTAGTAGAAATGTTGCCATGATCAGCTCATCTGCGTGCCAAGTCCCCGGGATGAGTGGTTGTCTTTTGATATCTCCTATATGTATGCTGAAGATGATCTCATGGAATATGAACCAGGAAACTTGAATAGAAAGTTTTGGTCTTTATTATTGTGTACCAGGAAACTTAAATAGAAAAGTTTTGATCTCCTATGTACTAAGCATTTAGAGTCGTTATTATTGTTTAGCCTGGATGTGTTGCTTGTCTTTTTTTATAGAAAAGGTACAAGAATTAATTTGTCGGTTTCTGTGTACAAAGTTTTTTCTCGTTGGCAGGGTCTACCTTTTTTTTTGTGGGGGAAAGGTAAAATTTCATTCAAGCTTAAATACAAAGTATAGAGATGGGGCAAAAATTGTCCCATTCAAAGTTTTCTTCTAGAATGCGTCTTAGATTCACAAGAGAACAAGCAAGAGCTAGGAATGGAAATTGGCAGGGTCTACTTGTTTTACGCTCGCACTGGACTGACTGGCACTTGGCAGGCCATTCCGCATATGTTTACATGAGTTTGTAGGCGTAGGATGAATTACTGAGCGCCACCAAAGTTCAGAGAACGTATGACCACTGACGAGCCATGATTGCTCAAAGAAAATGACGAGCCATGACATTTAGGCGTAGGATGAATTATTGGGCGCCACCAAAGTTCAGAGAACATATGACGAGCCGTCTTTGGTCTAGGAAAAATACCTTACAATTGTTGGTGTCCTACGTTTTTTTTTCTGGTCCAGATACGGGTCTTTTTTCTGACGCAAACTTCGTTACAGCCTTACAGGAATCGGAAGATGCAAACTTCGTTACAGGAATCGGAAGAGGAACCGAACAAATCCGGTACTCGCCCCATCGGATTGCATTACCGTGACTTTCTGCTACCAAGCCTACCATTACAGAGAGAACCAAACACTGCCTATTAACTTAATGTTCGCGATCTAAAAAATTTAAAATGGGGGCTTCCAGCATCAGATTCCCCTGATGATGTCATTTTAGAATCTTGCAAATTTGCTGCGATCATATCCGCCCATCCTTCCATAGGGGTTTGAAGGGCCAATTCCATGCCTCTGCCCACTGTACCCTTTCCTCATCTTTCGATGTTTTGATGCACTGCTCTCCAGGTTCAGATTCACTTTAGGAGGCTCCTTAAAACAGAATGATGCCGCTACTTTCTGAAATAAAACAATGAATTAGACATATTCAAACATAGTTAGTGAAATGTCAACAATTGGTATTTTTCATCGGTCTTCAGCTACCTTGAAACTTTCAAGGGATAAGCTAGGCTACCACTAAATTTAAGGAAATAACAAATGTGCTTCTATTTGACAACTTAAGATTATGTAAACTTGCAATGAATCAAAATGCTGAGCCAATAAAAATGAACAGAAACCAATAACAGAACATTGAGAAACACAAACATTTACCTTGAGATCAAGCTGATGGATATAAAAAATATCTTTCATAGAGTGTGAGTTGTATGCCAAAAGGTAGGACCTGTAGGCTTCCTTCGCAGACTTGTTTAGAAAGTAATTCCCAGTAACAATATTCTCCTGCTCCAAAACTCACGTTATAATAAAATAGATTGAAACGACGGGATTGAGTTGAGAAAGAAACACTCACAAGTTGTGATAGCGATTTTGGGACATGCTTTTCACTGAACACATATTCAGTCCAGAGAAATTTTGGCTGCCTGCAAGCAAACACTAAATGCGTCACTCCCTCTGTCCAACTATGTAGGGCACTAGAGCTTCCATGTTACTCGTACTGGACTAGTCAAATTGTAAAAAATGCGTAGCATATAAGATTATACAAAATTCATATTTCAAAGTACTTTCACACTACTGACTTTGTATTTAGACATAATGTCAGAAAACAGTGATCACTTTGAGTTAAGAAAATAGTGCTGCATAAACTGATATACATCAGGTTTCCTCTTAATAAAGGGAGACAGACATATATCACCGTAACATTAATTACCTGCAGGTGAATGGGCGGCTTTAATTCTTCCGGTAGTAAGAACAGTAATGCACTTCCTTTGCCTTTATCACCTCGGGCAGTACGACCAACTCTGTGAATGTAATCCTACAATTTAAATTCAAATGTCAAACTTAGCAAAATTGACAAATGCATAATTTCTTTAGCATGGTTTGGAAGCACTAACCTTTGGGTCATCTGGAGGATCATATTGCAGAATATAGTCCTAAGCAAGGCACCAGATCCTTACATTAGTAAGGGGATATACCATATACGTAGAAAGGAGTGGTATGAATGGTTTAAACTTACCACATCAGGAATATCAAGCCCACGTGCTGACACGTTAGTGCATAATAAGATGCCCTTTTCTTCCTTCAGGAATCGGAAAAATGTACTAGTTCGTTTCTGCTGCTTCAGTTGCCCATGGATCTCGTAACACTCTATCCCGAGAAAATTAAGAAGTTCTGCATGGAATTTGACTGAGCTACATGATGAAAAGAACACCATGATCTTCACCTTCTGCTCCTCACCCACTTCCCCTCTTAGGACCTTCACCATCTGCTCCTTGTGAACTTTCAATCTTAGGAAAGTGTACAAAACAAGAAACCTTTTCTCTCTTGGAACGACACAGTAGCCCTGCTGCAAGCCCTCAACTGTAGGCTGCCAGAGCATCAAAGTTATATTTCTCATACCAAATAATCCAGAAAATGTTTTAAAGAGATATGAACAGCTTGTGAAACAGTTGCATACCTTTAATTCAGAATCATCAACTCCAACATAAACAAGTTTCCATTGTCTTTCTTCATTTTTCCCAAATGTAAAATTCGCAAAATCTTGAACCTGTGGGATTACAATTTACAACACATAAGCATTTACACCAACAGGGGAAATTAAGGAAAAGTTTGGATAGGATGAATAACTGACCTTTTGAGTCTGTGTAGCAGAAAAAAGAACAGTTTGTCTATCCTGCATATGATCCATAATAATTCCAGGACAAAACATAGTAATCTCAGACTCTCAGTAGAAATTTTAATGGCTGCACTATGCACATGAAACGAAATTGCCAGATGGTCACATACCCGAGGGAGGCGTTTAAATATTTGTTTCATATCCTCCTCGAAATTTTTCTCAAGTATCCGATCAGCTTCATCAATTATAAGGCACTGCAACATATGATGGGTTATGCCAGAGAAAAATAGAGGGGGGGGTGGTCAGTCATGATATTCACTGCCTTAACAGCAAATTTTCATGTTTTTTTTCCCAAAAAATTCAATGCCATTTTCCTGCCAAATAGGGACCCATATTACATGAGACAGTAAACAAGGCTTGGCCTTCTCCATGGGCAGCCCAGCACAAAATTAATTGGTTTTAGTATTCTCTGGGCCGACGTATGAGTGGGCAACAAGATTGATTCCATCCCCGCTCGACAAGATATTTACAATGCAATTATATGTTAATTTAATTGGAGAACAGAATCAGTTTGATTTTAAGGATGGTTACGAAGAACAACTTTTAGCTACAAATCCAATACTTGTACCCATTACTGTATCGGTTTTGTTTACAGAATTAACAAATAACATTATATGCAATTCCACTTGACTTTTGTCAAGCACAAATTTGCTGCAACTAATAGCAAACAAAGACGAAACACATAACCGAGCTAATATAACAATACGACTTTATACAAATATAAGCTATTGCCTTTTACAATTTTGCATATACTTGGCATAATGTATGCTGCAATTTGATATATACTCTAATTCAGCATTAATAGGTAGACGGAGTCATGGACAAGCATAAGGTAGATGTACACAAAGATTTCATATATAAAACAATCAGGTAACTGATCATGCAAATAGATAAGCATGAAATTTCTGGTTGTATTTTTTTTATCTAAATGTGACAATTTAAGTATATGCACTATCTCAACAGAAATAAGGAATTTGGAAAAAAATGATAGTAACCAGAATATCTTTACCTTTAGCTCTTTGTATTTGAAACTAGGGGGAATTCCTTGTGTGCCATTAAAAAAAGATCACAATGCCCTGTGTGCCCCTAGAAAAGTTCAGCGGTCTTCAGCGCCACTGCTCCAACTTTTTTGTGCCCTCCATGCCACTGCCGTCAGTTTGGGCTCTAACGCCGTCAAACTGCAGATGTGAAAAGACGAAAATACCCTTAAGTCTAAATATGTCATTAATTTTTTTGAGCATCTTAACGACTTCAAATGAAAAAACTCAAAACTAGAAAGTTGTAGATCTCGTCAAGATCTATAATTTTCATATAAAAATTATCTTCATTTAATTCCACAAAAAAATTATATGATTTTCTAAGATATATTAATCATATCAAATCATATTTTTTTGCTGTAAGTGGCTTGCCGAAATTTGGTTGTAAGTGGCTGAAAAACACTGTTCTGGCTGAAACGTTGTGAGAGAAAAACACTGTTCCGGCTGAAAAAAGAAGCCGAACAAGCCGGATATAAGGTAAGCCGAAAGGGGCCTTGCCAGCGTTATTTTGCCCTAGGGGCAATCTCGTCTTTTTGAGTACTAGACTAGATGTTTGGAGAAAAATAAGGAAAAAGGAGGAAAAAAAGAGAAATGGTGTATAAATCAAGGTGCTTACTTGTTTGATCGAAAGGGCCCGCGCCTGGACGTTCGGACGCACCTCCCGCGCGTTATCTCGCACCGCATCCCATCCAGCTTTAGTTCCCCCGCATTCGCATGTCGCACCCGCGCCCATCTCGCACTCCAACAACCCATCCTGCACCCGTGCCCATCCCCAGGCCTCACGTGGGTCTCATTCACCTACCCTGCTTGTGGATGCGTGTTGTGAAGGCGTCTGTCAGCCTCAGATGCTCACACGGTGACCCACCTAAAAGCTCTAGTCTGGTTTTGGTAAATTGATGAAACCCTAAGTGCTAACCTAGTTTATCAAAATGATTATGAGATAGGTGGTACATTCCAAGTGGTGAAGCAAATGAAGATCATGACACGATGATGATGGTGATGGCATGGTGATGATCATATGCTTGGACTTGGAAAAGAGAAAAGAAAAACAAAAAGCTCAAGGCAAAGGTGAAATTGATAGAAGCTTTTCGGTTTAGTGATCGAGACACTTAGAGAGTGTGATCACATTTAGGATCGATAGCCGTACTATTAAGTTGGGTGAAACTCGTCTCGAAATACGATTATCAAAGTGCCACTAGATGCTCTAACTCATTGCATATGCATTTAGGATCTAGTGGAGTGCTAATACCCTTGAAAATATTTGTGAAAATATGCTAACACACATGCACAAAGGTGATACACATTGTGTTTAGCACTTGGGAGCAAGGGTAAGAAACTTCATCGGTGGAGTGTTCGCCTGTAGAGTGCGGACAGTCCGATAGTGTCACCGGTGCCCTGTATAGAAAAGACATGTTTTCATAGAGTGCACCGAACGCTGGCCTCAATTGGACTGGAGCGTCCGGTCAGTGGAAGCAGTGAAGACGCTGGCGTCGGTCTTTGACCGGACGCTGGGTCACTTCGTGACCGGACGTTGACGGGGTGCGTCCGGTCCTGCTGACGTGGCAACGCACAGAGAAGAGGGTGAATGACCGGACGCTGGGTGAGTTCGGTCAGGGGTAACCGACGCGTCCGATCATAAAAAATTGTCTCTGGATACTTACTGGAAGTGACCGGACGTTGGGGTCCTACGTCCGATCACTTTGAGCAGCGCGTCCATTCAAAACTTAAATGTACCGACAATCGTTGAGATTAGGCGATCAACGTTTGAAGCAGGGGACACGTGGCGTGCATCGCGCGACCGAACGCTGGGGTCCTGCGTCCGGTCGATCTGACCGGTGCATCCTGTCGCCCTGACTTTTTAGAGAACAGAGAGCCAACGACTCTTTTCGTGGGGGCTTCTATTTAAGCCCTATGGCCGACTCAAGCTCACTCTCTTGGCTATTTGCATGGACATAGCAACCTTGTGAGCTTAGCCAAAGCCCTCCCACTCATCTCCATCATTGATTCATCATCTTTGTGAGATTGAGAGAGAATCCAAGTATATTGATTGAGTGATTGCACCTAGAGGCACTTGATATTCGTGTTTAGCTGACAGGATTCGCTTGTTGCTCTTGGTGATTGCCACCACCTAGACGACTTGGAGCAGCAGAGGAGGGTTGGCACGAGTTGTTGATTGTTCGTGGCCATCTCCGGTGATTGTGAGGGGACTTGTGCCTTCCCCGATGGAGCGCCGAAAGGTAACCCTAGCGGATTGCTCGTGTCATTGAGTTACCTCGCTTATGGGTAGATTCTTGCGGTGTTCAATTGTATGGATGAGGTTTGTGCAACACCTTTTAGCCGCCGAACCACCAAGTGTTGGTCGACACAACGGGAAGATAGCGTGTTGGCAAGCACGTGAACCTCGAGAGAAAATTTGTTGTCTCTTGCCCTTTGGTATTCTTCTGATGATTGAATAAATATTCATCTTGTGATTGATTCACTCCTCTACGCAGCGGTATAATCACCTTACTTATTTACATTTCCGCAAACTAGTTGTAGCAAGCTCTTTAGTGTAGCTCGAATTGAGAGCTTGCTTTATAGATTAAGTCCATCTAGTGGAGCTCTTTAGTGTAACAATTGTGAGAGCTCTTAGTGAGTAGTGACTTAGTAAATTGTGCGTCTAGTGATCATAGTAATTAGAATAGTTGGATAGGTGGCTTGCAACCCTTGTAGAGCTAGAGTAAGTTTGCTTTTCGTTATTTATCATACTAATCAAATTGTTCTAGTTGGTTTATATATTTTTAAATAGGCTATTCACCCCCTCTAGCCATATTAGGACCTTTCACCACCACGGCGCCCCCAGCAGCAGCAGTAGGGCCGTTGTGGCAGATGAAACATGTGCTCTCCCAGATCTACTTTTGAAACATCCAGATGAAATATTTGCACATATAGCTGAAATAGATGAAACACTTAAAACATGTTTGTATAGTCATAGCAACATATACAACATCAAAGATCTACGTTTGCAATATTCAGATGAAACACTTACAACATAAGTCTGAAATATATGAAACACTTGAAACATACGCTTGAAACTTACGTATAGAGCCATAGTAACATATGCAACATCGAGATGAAACACTTGAAACATACATATGAAACACCTGAAACACTTGAAACATAGGCTTGCAACATGTGCAACATCCAAGATCTATTTACAACATTCAAATGAAACACTTGAAACATAAGTCTAAAAACGCCTGAAATACTTGAAATACAATGTCGCAGGTGCCCACAACCTAGCTACATGGTGGGGAACTCTGATAGCCAGCAAACTCAGGTCCGGGGGACGTTGAGAGCAACGGTCCAACGTATACCCCAGACGCAGCATGAAGGCCTCCCCTTCCTACCTACGGGTGCGCTAGATGGGGGCAGCAGCGCAGGCCACCCTTGCCTCTCCTTCTACGATAAGAAGTGGATGGGGGCATGGTGCGAGGCCCGAAACAACACGGGATGTGGTTGGGCGCTGCGGGAGACATGGTGGAGCGCGGTCATAGAGCAGTCGTGGCGCTGCGGCGATTTTTAAGAAATTGCGATGCCTGAAGGGGAGCGGATATAGGAGCGGATAAGAGAGCCTTGTGGGTATCACGACCCACCAACGAGGTGTTCGGACAGACAGACGTCTTAGACAGAGCATTACTTGTTGCATGATAGTTTTCCAAAGCCCATGAATAGAACGCAATTTTGTGGAATTAATTTTCCTTCCGGCAAAGCACAAGGAGCGACAAAGTGCTTCAACGGCTAGGTCGAGCGGCTGTAGGTTCTCACATACATGCTGGCTAGAGGTAAGTGCAGCCTTGCCTTTGCTAGATTGTTATGGGGTGTTTGGCAGGGCTCCTCCTGAGGGGCTCATCCGGAGGAGAATAGCCTTTTGGAGAAACCACAAATTGTGGCTCCTCCAAAACGGCTCTGGCTCCTCTATTTTCACTGGAAAACGGCTCCGCCACCAAAACATTTGATAGGGCTCCTCCTCCGAGGAGCCTTGTCTGTCGCCCTGAGCCAGCGAATGCCCCTAAGCTTAATGTTTAGAATCACATCAACCACTCTCAAATCTTTCATGTCAAAAGATTTGGACAGAAAATCCATGACCTCTTCAATCACAATGAAGTTGGTCTCAAAGACCGGTATGCCATCGACATACAAGCACATGATCACTTGTCCTTCACCATAGAGATAGTACTTGTTTTGGGCTAGAACACTTTCTTGCCACGAGTGCTTCTGTACCAGGTTTGTGCTAGAACTCCATCATCAAACACTTTGTTGCCACGAGAGATAGTACTTGTTCTTGGCTAGAACACTTCCTTGCCACGACCGAGGAGCCTTATCCACCGCCATGAGCCGGCGGCTGCACCTAAGTATGTCATCGACATACAAGCACATGATCACTTCTCCACCATAGAGATAGTACTTGTTCTGGGCTAGAACACTTTCTTACCACGAGTGCTTCTGTACCAGGTTTGTGCTAGAACCTCCATCATCAAACACTTTGTTGCCACGAGAGATAGTACTTGTTCTAGGCTAGAACACTTCCTTGCCACAAGTACTTCTATACCAAGTTTGTGCTAGAACCTCTATCATCAAACACTTTGTTGCCATGAGTGCCCTTTGTCCTCGCGTTCTCCTCCAACACCAAAAATGAGTGCCCTTTGTCCTTGCGCTCTCCTCAACACAAAAAAAGAATAGCACAAAGCTAGCAATTGAAGAAAACCTATCAAGATAAGAGACAGTGCCTTCAAGTAGCCTTTGTCCTAGCACATCATGTCCGCCCAGGGCACGGCATGGCGGGACGCGCGCGTGGCCTCCAACTTTCCTCAATTTCTCTGCAGGAGCGCACAACAACTTCCTATTTAAGTTGAGCACCTTTCTATTGGGTTTTACATGTGGTACTAATCTCGCTCCTCTTTATCACTAATTGTGGGCCTTCAGAATTATTTGATTAATTGCTATACTAGTTATAGGCCAAGCCCGAGTAATCCAAGGTTTATTAGTGCGTTCGAATACAGGCACACATGTTTGAAACGCCAAGTCGTCCCACGTTGTAAGTTTTTCTATGTGGTTGTTGCTCCAAGACAGGTTGTGCTCGGCTACAACAACATAATGAGGCTGGCCAAACTCATATACTTTTAATTTGCCAATTATGTTGCAAGAATATAGAAACAACAGAACACTTGTTTTTGTGAATGCCCAATTGCTCGGAAGGTCTGGGAGGGATCAGCAATATGGGCAAAACAAGCATGTCTCCAACCTTCTAACAGGCCGGGACTAAGAGCAACTGCAACCACAATGTATATAGGCTGAGTAGTTTATATAGGCAGTTTTTATGTCAGTAGACTATAGCTATGGTTGTTGCCACAATGTTGAAGTCTAAATAAACCAAAATATAGGGCCAATAACACATTAAAAAAAGGAAACCAACTGTCCACGTCTCTTCTCCCCATCTCGCGAGCGTCGATGCCGCCGCTTCTGCTTGTTTCCTCCGACACCATGCCGCCGCCTCCGACGCAAATCGCTCCAGACAAATCGCCTCAGCGAATCGCCACCTCTGCTCGTTGCCTCCGCTGGGGCGTGGACACTTGGACGGCCGGGACGGCAACTTTGCCGGCGGCGGCCGCACTAGGCACGCGGACGCCAGGACGGTGGCCTCGTTGGGCGCACGGACGAACCTCCCAACTCCCATGGCATCTGGATCCGAGAGAAGCGAGAGAGACCGAGAGTGTATAATATTTCAGCTAATCTGTAGTGAATATTTTAATTATTATAGACTAGCTTATGACAACATTGTGGTAGCAGTCCCATGGATTGCTTTAAAGGGCACCCACGTAGAAAAACTACTGCTAGCACTGGAACTCCGGTGCTCGCTATGTTGATATAGTAGTGGACAATTTGGAAGGAGATGAATCGGTGTATATTTTTTTATAATAAAATCGGTGTAAGACAACTTTACATTTGAAGAAAAAAATCTATTTATGTGGATAGGATTCTATGGTCCGGTTCATTTGATCTCGTTCGGATCACCAAATAAATTCTTCCTTCTTCAAGTTATCGTTCACCAAACCAACCAAATGAATAAAGATGTTTTTCTCTCACATCAAATCAAAGGTAAACAATATTTTCAAGGAGTTTTTAATAAAATAACGAGACCTATTGTTTTGCCCGTAATAAAGCACGGACGCAATCCTATAGTCCAATAAAAAGGAATGCAAGGATTATGGGCATTTATATGTGATCAATCTGCGCGATTGTCAATTATCGAGCGAATCAAACTTTAGATTACCGTCTTGGTAACAATGGTTTTTTTGATACTAGTAACAAATGATTTGGTATTGGTAACAAAAAATGATTTTGAAAGAGCAATGCATCGTAACGCAGGCCGTACATGAGGCCCACCCACCAGCCACTCATCAGCCGTCGCCTCCTTTTCCTAGTTCCTTACCCCTTCTCCCTCCACCCGCGCCGCGCCAACGCCACGCCATGCCGCTAGCCCCTCTGTCGCTGGACCCCGCCCCCTTCTCTCTCATCCGCCCCGGCGCCGGCTGCGGCGGACGCGTCCTGGTCCCGGGGCCTGCACCGCGCCTATGCCGGCCGGTGAGGGCGGCTCCCGTGGCACCCGCCACCACGGATGAGCCATCTGCGGCCGCGCGGGGCCGGCTGGAGTCGCTGAGCCAGGTGGCCGGAGTGCTGGGCGCGCAGTGGGGCGACGAGGGGAAGGGAAAGCTCGTCGACATCCTCGCCCAGCGCTTCGACGTCGTCGCTCGGTGCCAGGTCTCTCTCTCGCACGCGCCTCTCGCGAAGGCGCAATGCTCGCCGCGCTGTTGCTGTTCGTTGGCGCGCTGGTGTTCGATGAATTGCGCTGCGCTGGGTTATAAGTTAGTTTCAGGGTTCATGTACGCGTCAGAGGAGTTTGCAATTCCTTGATATAAACTTGTTTGCTGTAGAATTTCTTTCATAATTTTTTTACTTTCTTGATCCGCTGTGCTTCCATCTTTGCGTTTGGCGCGGTCCCTAGCTTGTCGTCTTAGAACAATGCCATCATCGTGATCGCTGTAGTACTTCCATGGAGGTGGCTAGAGATTAGCTACTCTAGGAACTTTGTTAAGTCTTCACGAAAGCTTTTTTAGAGGCTCTTCCTCTGCGCAAACCCGTTCGGTACTGAGTAGTTACTACTTAAATACTGTCATGCAATTATCTGTAAACCATCCAAAGCACGTGTCAAGGTAGTTTGATCACAAGTTGTTGAGTCGTGCTACTTAAGGATAAATTATACCCCTCAAGCTTGGGTGTTTATCATCGGTCCCCAGTTCTCTTGAATTGTGTGAAAGATTGTCCCGTCATGGTAATTTTAGCAATATTCAGTAATGTGCTCAGTTCAGGTAAAACATGTGAGGTGCCTGTTCATAAACATCTGACTATTTGTGTCTGCTCAGTGAATCAAATGTTTCATCAACCTCTTAGTTCACTGCTAGAACTTAGGCAATGCTAGATCACTACCTTTAGGGTTATGGATGTGATAATAATCTAATATTGGCAAACATGCAGTATTAGTATATTCATGAGGTTGTATAGAACAAACAGCAGGCTGCCACAGTTTTTAGTAGAAGACTAACAGTTGATTTAAATTCACTACTTCTGTTTCTAACCGGTTCTTATGTATGATTTGCATTGCACTACGTCACTTTTAACTTTTCTTTATGTAACTTTCCTATTTCTCAGTCATGCTATTGACTTCTAAACCACAATGATTATGGACTTGAAAACGCTGCATTTTCTCAACATAGCCTTTGTGTTCCCCTGTTCTTCAACAAGCAGAAGAACAGTTATGGGTAGTGAAACATCAATAATTACGGTGTACATATCTTTTTATGGCATGTCCTATTAATAAAAATGGGATCGTATGACTTAACTTTTGCAATAACAACATTTCATCCTCTATAGCAATTCACTACCAAGCAACCACTATTAAGAGCGCCGGCTACTAACATGTGTAGCTCCTTGTGGTTTGACATATGATCGTGTATTCGTGTTTCCTTGTGAATAACATTGCCTGTGCAGAGTCCACTCAACTTACTATTTCTTCTGCTGTTCTATGCGGTTATTTGAGGCTCTGTTAGTTTAAGTTGATCCTTCCTCTGAAATAGTTGGTGACAGTAGTACCAGGCCTACTGTTTGCAATAAGATTTGATGCACGAGAAAAAAAAAAGATTTGATACACCCCTGTTTTCCCCTTTTAACTTGTAGGGTTGTTTATGTTCTTAGGGTGGAGCTAATGCTGGACATACCATATACAATTCTGAAGGGAAGAAGTTTGCACTTCATCTTGTTCCGTCAGGCATCCTTAATGAAAACACTCAGTGTGTGATTGGTAATGGAGCAGTTGTTCATCTTCCTGGATTCTTTAAGGAAATTGATGGGCTAGAGTCTAATGGAATTTCTTGCGAGGGAAGGCTTTTGGTATCAGACCGTGCCCATCTTTTGTTTGATCTTCATCAAGTTGTTGATGGTCTTAGAGAGGTAGAGCTTGGGAATGCCCTTATAGGGACAATGAAGAGAGGAATTGGACCATGCTATTCGAACAAGGTTACAAGGAATGGACTCAGAGTAAGTGATCTGCGACATATGGATACCTTTGGTGCAAAACTCAACAACCTACTAAGAGATGCAGCTCTACGCTTCAAAGATTTTGAATACGATAGCAAGATTCTCAAAGAGGAAGTTGAGAAGTATAAAAGGTTTGCTGAACGATTGGAACCTTTTATCACTGATACTGTGCATTTCATGAATCAGTCCATTTTGCAGAAGAAGAAAATATTGGTTGAAGGTGGTCAAGCTACCATGTTAGACATAGACTTTGGGACCTACCCCTTTGTTACTTCCTCAAGTCCCTCAGCTGGTGGAATCTGTACTGGGCTTGGTATTGCTCCCAGAAGTCTCGGTGATATCATTGGAGTGGTACGCTTAATTACTTAAACTGCTTAAAATTTCTTATGTCCCATTCTTCCTGAACGTAATGTTTTTATGTCCAGGTAAAAGCCTACACAACTAGGGTTGGATCCGGTCCTTTCCCAACAGAACTATTGGGTAAGACTGGCGATTTGCTTCGTGCTTCTGGAATGGAATTTGGTACTACAACAGGTCGTCCTAGGCGTTGTGGCTGGCTTGATATAGTTGCACTTAAATACTGTTGCCAAATCAATTGTTTCTCATCTTTGAATCTCACAAAACTCGATGTCTTAACTGGACTCAAGGAAATTAAGCTGGGTACCTCATACTACACCGATGACGGTAACACTGTCCAATCATTCCCAGCAGATCTTGATCTTCTAGAGCAAATAAAGGTAAGGATCGAAACAGTCTATCCTGCTTTACTGAGTTGTGTTTCATTGGTATAACTTTATATACAACACAATCAAAGCAGTCTCCAGCATGGCACTTAATTTGGGTCTTGTTTCTCTTGACAACAATTCCTGTGGTCTCTGGTTGTGTAGGTCAAATATGAGGCCCTACCTGGATGGGAGGAAGACATTTCCTCAATACGAGACTACAGTGATCTCCCAGATACTGCTCGTCGCTATGTGGAGAGGATAGAGGAACTGGTCGGCATTCCAGTCCACTACATTGGTGTCGGGCCTGGACGTGACGCCCTCATATACAAATAATTACTCGTCTTGTTTCAGAGATCCCTCACTTAGTTCAATAATGTAATTGCTTTGGTTACTAATAAAACAGGCTGATCGTGGAGGGTGTAGAATTTATCATCCTTTGCTAAATGAGTTCAAGTCAGCTTCAGGAAGCATCTGTCCAAATTGCCCTTTGCATTTGTTATTTTTACTGGCCACCTAATTTAAGCATATCTTTCCAAAAACTTGAGTGGCCAAATTTGGGCAAGAATTTTGAAGCAAAAGAAGCACCGAATGCTCTGATTATTTTTTTTAAAATTTGTTTGAAACTCCAATGTCCAAATAAGTTGAAGCATTGTTGAATGAACCCTTTAATGTCGAGTCTGCATATCTAGCCTCGTCGATCCTACATCCTGAGACCTGGAACTTCCATTAACTGTTTTGTGCTAGCATCGGCAGTCTTTCCCGCACCTGCGAACGAACTTCCAATAACTGTTTTGTGCTAGCATCGGCAGTCTTTCCTGCACCTGCGAACCAACATATCACGCACATGATCTCTCGCGCAATGTATTGCTGCTTGCATCAAAAGCAGCATCAGTGTTGATCACCGCGCTTTTCTCTGGAGGTTTCCACTTCCTGTCTGGTCTCCTCTTCCTCGACCATTACTTTACAACCATTGTCCAGAGTAATGTTTTTGCAATGAGGTGACTTGCTTAAACATGGTCGCGCCAACAGCATAAGTGAAAGGGTAAAGAATGATATCATTTGATTGACAAGCTCACGTGCCATTCAGTATCTCAGGCACTGAATTGCTACTAATTGTGATGACAGGTTAAACTCTACCTATCACCGCTTAACATGGGTCAAATGTAACTTGTACTGTGTAAGCTGTATAAAAACACACTACACTACACAGCAAATAGCATCACAGGATAAAAATGGGTGCGACCTCAGAACAAAGAAATTCGATTCCATGCCAAGACATAGTTCTTGCTATTCTCAAATATAAAAACTGCAGCATTCACCTCGAAAACCTCTGTCCCCTAACAGGTACGAAAAGAACAATACACTGACAACTAATGACACTACCAGATATTCAAAGCCTATCAAATTCCACACCAGAGCTTTCAACGTAAGCACCAGGTAGTAAAGTTTTAACATCAATCATATTCAAGTTCATCAGGCGTAATTGGCCTCTTGAGTGGTATGATGGACTTCTTCTCAACATCTTGTGATAATGCTTTTCTCATATCTGGAGCAAAAACATATACAGGCATAAGTGCACCATAATAAGCAACAAATTTGGAATATGTATGCCTTGAGATTTGGCACTGCAAATGCTTACCAAGGCCATCTTCTTCCCCTGAGTAGTACCGGAGCACCCTTCGGTAAACCACATAACCAAGCTATGGAAACAAGGAACATAATTAGGCAAGTTCACTCACTAAACTACTTAATCAAAAACTTGGTTTCACTGGTTGACATTAATAAATATTAAAAAGTTCTGTTTGGAGCAGCAGAATTTGGCACATCAAGTGGGCATTGATCCTGAAATTTATAGACACTGTTACCTTTTCGTACATCCTTATCGCTGGCATGTTAGATGCCCTTACAAAGAGATCCACAAAGTAGGCCTTATCCCTGAATAGGAAAACTGGGTTATAATAGTATGTGAAGTAATGCTAATGATCTAATATGTATGACTTCAAGGACATCACATCTATCCAACATGATAACACTAATGTGGGTTGAACATAGCAGATATTCAGTGCCTATTATCAGGGTGACAAGTAACCAGACTAGTTTGTGGGGGAAAATGTAACCAGACTAGGGCACAGGGGGGATGATATGTCATGAATTCAGTTATCCCCTTCAATGTAAACGTGAGAATGGGAGGGTATTGTGCTCTTATACCACTCTAAATGCTCTACCAGGATGAAACCCTGTTCCTAACTACTCCCTCCGTTCCAAATTATAAGACGTTTCGGCTTTTCTAAATTCATAGCTACTGCTATGCACCTAGATATAGTGTATGTCTAAATACGTAGCAAAAACAATGTATCTAGAAAAGCCAAAACGTCTTATAATTTGGAATGGAGGGAGTAGTAACTGCCGATCAGCCCCTCACACATGCAGAACTTGAAATAAGCTGGATAGGGGGAGAAATGTTCCTTGATCTAGTTAGCAAAAGCTGGAATCAAGAAGTAGAAGCATGAACCATAATTATTTTTTCTGATACATAAAGTGTGAATCCAAGACAAAGGGAATTTTTCTTAAGATTATCAGAGCATTAAGATAGGAAAAGAATATGAAATATCTGGAGAGAAGAACAGATTATATGAACTATTAGCATGTCATGAACTATAAACTCAACAAACAACAATTAAGATTACAACAATCATACATTGTGAAGATCCAATAATAGCACAAGAACTCCGTATCCATAATAAAGGGGAAAAAAGATATCATAGGGACTAAACAAGAAGGAGAAAGAGAAACGAAAACATGTTACTTACATCTTATCACTGATTTCCTCCAGTAAGTTCATAAGCTTCTTGGCTAACTTCTGCCTCCGAAATTCAGAGGCAACTGACACCGCTGTGACGTGTCCATGCCAAGATTCACCTTGCCCTTCAACTTTACCCATGACTGCAAAAGATTTCTAGCTTACTTCCCTAAACTAAATGAAGGTGAAAGAAAGAAATGGAACATGCAGAATAATATTGCATTATATGCTTCAGAAGGGGATAAACCTCTAATTTTGATGCTCACCACTCAAGATTAAAAACAAAAGAGGCCATAGTGAGTTAACCAGTATCCTATTGCTACCTTCACCAGCCATTTCAGATTTCACACACTCCTTTTACGAACCAACATCGCAAATCCCAGTATCTTACAAGTGCACTTTGCACTCCTAAAACAATGCCATCTTGAAGAACACAAACCATGGATTGCACCAGGCAGCATCTACATATGACTAATTGCGTAATGCATAAAAAACAGTGCAGAAGAAGATAATCCAGTGCCTTTTACACCACTCATGTCTGAACACTCAAACTAGCATCCAGGGTTTGCACTCTACATGTTCAGCTAATTTTAATTTGCCAAGCATAGATGCAGACGCACTAGCAGCGCACAACTAGCCGCGAATTTATGAGAGGCCGATACGCCCACACAACCAAGATGCAAAGGTATGAGAGACATACTGTAACCCATGACGCGGCCGCCAAGGTTGACGGCGGCGTGGAAGTAGTCGGGCCAGCGCGCCAGGTACGTCATGTAGAAGGACATGTTGAACTGCGGCGACCGAATCGTGAGATCAGAGAGGGGATGCGCTCGAACAAAGGAACGAGAGGGGAAACGCGTCGGTGGCGCACCGTCTCGGTGAGGTGGTCCAGGTTGACGGAGGCGAAGCGGAGGAGGTCGTCGCAGCAGAACCGGCGGATTGTCGTCATGCTTCCTTCTCTCCTCGCCTTTCTTTCCCTCTCTCTGCTCGGGGCGGCGGCGAGTGGGGCCGGCGCGGCGGGGTGGGGGCGGCGCTCTATCCGGATTCGTGACTGACTCTCTCTCTCTCGTCGGATTGCGGCCGGCCGGTCGGGTTTCTAGAAGCCCCGGTGGTGAAGGGTGAAGATGGCCAGGCCCATGTGGAATAAAATGCCCTCTAGGCCCACTTAAAATTTGGATGGAGCAAATGAGCCCAAACCCAACCGCGAGGAGGAAGAGGAGCCGATACACCACACGGTCCAGACGGCCCGACCGCTCGAGTCCGCCTCCGCCGCGCCGCTTCCGACCTCCCATTTCGTCACCCGACTCCATCCACGCGGCCCTAACGCCAGCCACAGCACGAGTCTCTCAAGGCCATGGACTCGCGCGTCGTAGACGACGGCGCAGGCGGGGGTCCCGACGCCTCCTCTCCGGCCGATCCGCCGAGCCCCAAACCCGATCCGGCCGCGGGCGCGATGGACGCGCGCCTCCCGGCGGACCTGCTTCGCGCCGTGCTGCAGAGGTTGCCGCCGATCGACCTCGCGCGGTCCGCCTGCGTCTGCCGCGCGTGGCGCGCTGTTGCCTCCGACCGCGCCGTGGCCGAGGCCGCCTTCTGTGCGCCCTGGGGCGTGCGGCGCGTCGTCGGCGAGCCGGCGACGGGGGCCTTCTGGCGGGCCGCCTCCCTCGGGAGATTCGCGCTGTCGCATGCCGTCCGCCGCGGTGCGTGTTCTGTATCGTGCGCGCTCTATGTTCCAACGATGTGGCGATCGACCTATTGTTTGCTGAGGTGATATCCAACTTGTCGAAGCGCCTATAATCCTCACATGAATCTGGTTTTGATCGCCCCTAAACATTCTGTGGCAGCAGATCATATGCATTAAGATTTGATCGCTTGTATGTACTCCGTCGCAGGATTAATTCGGACTGAACCTTAGAGAGAGTATATGGAAATGGAAGTAGATAATCTGGGGTACTTCCACATCAGGGATGTGAGGCTCGTTCTTGTCATCATAGGAAGACGGAGCTAGTCAAAAACTCAAAATTAATAAAAAAAGTTGGTCATCAGTGGTGGTTGAACAAGTATCCTAGAAGGAAATGAACAAACTGTTAATAATGCGTAGGTACGCGCAAAGTGTGTAAGAACATCCGCCAACTTATGATCAATCAAGAGATCTCATCAATCAAATACTTACTCCCTTTGTTTCAAATTATAGTTCATTTTAGCCCTGTCTTGAGTCAAAATTAGTTAACAACTTAACATCCACAAGTTCAAATAAATGCACCATGAAGAGTTCAAGACATATTTCATTGATAATTTAATGAAACTAATTCGATACTATATAGATGTTGATGTATTTTTCTATCAACTTGGTCAAAGTTTAGAAGTTTGACTTAGGACAAGGCTGAGGCTGAAGCTAACAGTTTTGAACGAATGTAGTGCATCTGTGTAGTTTGAGATCTGTCATTTTGATGCCTTCTTCACACTAGTGTAGCTTAGTACTTGTGTAGAGTACATTGTTTTTCATGCTGCTGATAACTTTTGTCCTTTGAATTTAATGAAGAGGTGCTCCAATTGGGATTTGATGATATGGCAGTAGTGGTCAGGAGTTTTATGTGGCAGATAAACATAGCCATGATTCATTGGAAGGAATGAAGCAATGGGGTTGGAGCACGGGAAGTTCGCTATGTCATTGTTAGTGGTTTTGTTGAGCAGGGATGGGAAGAGAGAGGGATCTATATCATATTCAGCATCGAGTATGGTCACTGTGTCTGTAAGGAGTCTTGTGCTCACCGCTGGGTTTCTGGGTGCTTGCAATTACTCTTAGTGTTGAAAGTGGTGGCTTTTTAGTCTCTCAAGTCTCAATGTAATGTCATTACTCTGGAATAATAACTATAGGATTTTATTAGATTAAGAAAGTTTTCTGCCTGTGGGTTGGACATCACTACTGTAACTACTACTGTGTCACGGTGTGTTTGAAGCTAGTGTCATGAGTTTCTGGTAGTCACTTAGGTGGTTGTTTGGACACATTGATTATGTGTATGTTTGATTGTTTTCACAAAACAGGTTTTTTAGAATTTTTAGGAAAATTGGTTTTAGGTTGTTAGTTAGGTAGGTCCAGGTTTATGGATTACTTTGTTTGGGTTTCGTAAACTAAAACAAGTATTCTCTGACGCCATTACATAGCACCAGATCACTTTTCTTCTAATTTAACAATTGATTAGACATTAGGGAAGTAGTATGGATTATGGTGCTTACTTTGTTAAGCACATGACATAAGATGAAAGAAAAACGAAGCACATGGCGCAGAACATGAACTACATGAGTTGGTTTCTAAAAAAACAGGTAGGAATCATTTTTATTTTTTTAACTGGATTTTTGGTTATCCCAGTTGTTTTTTTTTTAATATCTATCCAAATGGAGTTTTAGGTGGTTAGGCTCACATCAGGTAGGAATCTACTTAGCTTGCTGCATCTGACCTTGCTGTTGAGGGATCAGACTTCATACAGATGTTAAGTTTTGGATAAAATTTCTTATTATCAAAAGTTTTTTGTGTTCATACAGATCAGACTTCATATAGACTAAGAACAGGATGCCAGGTCAGATCCTAACACCTGGCATCCTGTTGTTAGGATCTGTTTTGTGTTGGATGAGGCTAGAGTTTCCTAATATAATGCTTCAATAAGTTTTTATCAGCTTTATGTATTATTATACATATCAAGTTCGAAAAGCAGATGAGTCTTGAAATATCTCTTTTTGCTCAACCACTACTGGTGTTTAAATTATCATGGTCTCACTGCTTACAACATGCTTATGCCCAGGATTGTGTTTGTTTGATAGCCTTCTAAAAATAAAATGTTTTATTGGATGCATTGCACTATTGAAGGGATGGACATTTTATTTAGTGACTACTGCAGGATTACTCAGCATAATCATATATGCTTAATGAAACTGCAATAAAAAACCATTTACCCTACCAAAGGTTGTCCAACGGGTCATCTACTATAAAGGACCCTCCGCAAAGGGGCTTGGCAAATGCTAGCTGTCTTTTCTATTCTTCATGAGACTGCAATTTCATGCTTGTTGAATAGCAATAGCATGCAGGTGACAGATATCAAACGATTCAACAACATGATGAGTGACCATGGCATCTATTCGAGGGAGAGGCTTCTGATTTCGATCAGCAACCCAGAAATCCTTATGGGCAGCACCTGCTACATCCAGATGGACCATAACGCCAAGAGAGAGGTTGCAATCTTTTACCCTGAGGGACGCCCAGGTGAAAACTGAATCCATGGCAAGCATTGTTGCTGCAGAGAGGTGAAGCAAAAGGATTCTCGAGTCGGTGAGGCGGAGCCTGCAGGTCGACGATGGGACTGCTGCGTACTACTTATCTGTTACTGAAGGTGATCCAAGGGCTGCCATGATGGAGTACTCCGAGGGCCTGAGGTGAGAGCAGCAACGCGCAGGGCGGTAGATTCAGACCAATGGCATATGTTAAGACATTGGTGCTTGATGATGGTCATTGTTGATGTGTATATTGTACAATCCAGATTGTTGTAAGTACAAGTACAAACTTTGGTCTAATGAATATAGATGTATGTATGTAGATAATAATTGCCAAATGGCATCGATGATGAGAACAAAAGTCGTACAGGATGAAAATTGGCTGGTCTGAAATATTACGTCATTTGTGAACCTGCTTGTTTGTAAGTAAGATAGTTTGTTATTGCTAAAATCCTCGGGGAATCCTCGATGAAGCTGCCTTTCACTCTTGTTAGTTTTCAAATCATCAACCTGTCCAAGCTACTTAGGCTGCGTTTGATTTAGTTTCTGAAAAGTGTTTTTGTTAAAAAGCAGAACTTCAATCAAACATATAGAATCATAAGTTGCTTTTTCAGAAGAAACTGTTTTCGCACAGTACAATTTTAACAGCACCTTTGGCTTTATTTTTTACTTTTTCCAAATAGGTGGAAATAAATATATGTGTTTACGGCTGTTTGAAGGGAGATGAAGAGAGTATGTTTTATAGTAGTTTTAACCATACAACTACATTTTCACAGCTCACAACTGAATCAAACATGCCCTTTTTATAGCGATTATTGCATTTGCGTAGTGAGACTGGTGTGCTCGAGCTCGAGGACGTAAAACGGAATTGATGGAACGATGCATGTACCATGTGTCCATGTGCAAAAGGACGTGTCATCTGTGATCTGTCATGATTCATAGAGTACGAATTTATTTTGTTTGGTAGTAGTCCTAGCTCCCTAACTTTCAAGCTTGTGAACAATTTCTGCGAGGCCAACCAACAAAAGGGTCCACAAGTTAATTAAGCAGGTTTGCCAAGCTTATTTTTCTCTAGATGACAGATAAAATGTTTTGAGTACGTAAGAACCTATAGGGTACTGTTGGAAGCACATGAACGGCCAAATTTATGACCTGTCGCCAATCAAGCACACTACCTAGAGGACGAGGATGGAGGTAAAGGCTAGAGAAAGATAGGATCTGATACCCATGATAAAATGTTAAGAGCTAGACTCATTGAAGAATATGTCTCATATATGTTATCTCTTAATGACATAGCAACACATAAGCTAGCAGGTTATTAATATTTAATTTTTGCGAATCACGGTAGACACTCATACATATGCGCACACTCACCCTATATATGTACGCACGCAAACACTCTACCTCTATGAGCATAATCGAGAGTCTAATCTCAATATTAACGAAGTCACAATAAACGCCTTGATGTTGATGGACACATCACTTGCTACTAAAAGAACAACACTTTTAATCCTTGAAATAAATAAAAATTTACGAGCAACCATCTGAATGCTTAGGTTCACTATAAAAGAAACTCAACCAGACAGTTTGCAGCAGTTCTCAGCTATAGCAAGTTAACTTATGCCACGCATGCATCATCATGCATCATGCAAGTTAGCTTAGCTAGGGCGTGGGATGCATGCATCATGCATGTGTGGAACTATGAAATATCTGCCAGACTGCCATCACCACCGTGATACATGTATTGATGTGCATATACGTGATCGATGCAGAGGGCGGCCGGGCGGGACCATAATAGAGAGGTGGGCAGGACACCAATGAAAAGATTGAGAGCTAACCAAGGGCCCCTTGTCGAGTCGGAGGAGTCGTGCACGATCGTGCGCTGCTTATAATAAAATCGCTACACAAACTCAAGCATGCGCCATAAAGAAATGCAAATCCACAACGAAAGGGGACCGATATGTACTGTTTGGCTAGAACTAACAGTGTGTGTCTACCCCACCGTACGTCTTGTGTATCTAGCTATCTGTTTGACTGAAACTAACACAGTGCATCTCTGTTGTGGTTATGGAAATATAGAATTCACTATTTCACAAGCGCTCTTTCGTCTTATAACCACTCAGTTTAACCATTTCGAACTACTCGTGCGTTGTTGCAGCTGTCTTTTTAAATGTATCCTTGCACTTAATCTTTGTTTTCTTGAGTTTTCAGGTAGTCAGCAATTCACTGCTATTAACTCAACAAGAAAAATAGTTTCTTTTCTTCTCGATATCCATATTTGTTGCACTAGTTGTATTATTCATGTTGAACATGTAGATATCATATATGTAGAATATATGTAATGATAGATCTACCTTATCCCATTCCGACATCAAGTGTGGATTCAATTTAGAAATCCATTAATTGTTATATGCTTGAGATGACATCTGAATCTAGCCTTAATTATGATGTGTTAAATGAATTGAAGTATTTTACAACAAATGAATTATCCGAAACTATTTTGTGTTTGCACATCTAGCGGTTGTCAATCTGACTAGTGAAAATAAGTATGCCCCTCAAACCAATTACTTTATTGAGTTGAGAAGATTCAGATCAGTCTTCCTTATTCTTCGGTGGTAGAAAGGAAGAAGAAGGAAGACACAAGAAAAAAGAAATTTCTCAACTCCGCCTGCAGGAATGGTTGTCATTCATTGGGCATTTGTTCTAAGACCTTTTGCCGAGATTCAATTGTGCGGTCATCCATACGAATCGTCATACATGTTTAGGACCGAGATTTGGAACTATACAAAGCGTGAGTACAATGTAGATGAAGAGAATAGTTTTTAGGTATACTTCTTATAACCTAGAGTGTTTGTAATATAATGATGTATGTATACTCAACTATATTTTAATATAATTTTTCTTTCGTCTCAATAAAAATCTCTACTGGTATGTTTTAATTTTCCGATGAGTCAATAGATTGTCTGACGGTACATGGAAAGACAGAAATAAAGCACCCTTTTTCACGATACTGTACCAAGCAACGATGGGGGCAATTGATTTCTTTATGGTACTGTACTCACAGGGTAATAATGGGTTCTTTTTACGGTAGAAGCATAATCGTGCGACAGGAGTAAAAACCTAAATCTAATTAACACCATTTTTCTGTCGGCAAGTACCATGGAACTTTTTTACGGTGGACCGACAGCAGTTTGGTCGGTTGGTTATTTCCTGTTAGGCACTACTATTTGGTTCTCGGAAATTGAGAGGAATTGAGAAGTAATCTAATAATGAAATGGAAAGCACTTTCTAAATATTGATTTCAATTTATGGGATTCAATTCTTTTTTCAATTTTCATGACAGTAGTTTGTATTTCTCCATCGGTTTTGTACTGAAATTAGTTTCGTTTCCATGTAATGCTAAGAGATCGTCCACTTGTGTTTTAGTGCTAATCTACAATACATAGTGGGGCATGCTATTGCACAAGTCAATCATCATTCAAAAATCATGCAAGATGGTTGGTCAAATTAATTGTCCAACTTGGCAGAAGCTGACATGAGACAGTTTTTATAATTGGGATTATAGAGCGGATTTCACAATTGGGATTCCTTGTCCTAGAAAGAATATAATAACGATGGCTGCTAAGACGAGAAAATAATAATGGCTAGTGATCCGATAAGGCTAGTACGTAGTACAGTACTACATCACCGTGTGACCGTGGGCGGGCTGGATCCCGGAAAAGTTGTTTCCTTTCCTGATGGGCCCGTCACGTTTCCTCAACCAACGACTACGACCGTTGCCCTGTTCAGGACCGATAAGATTGTAAAAAAAAAATTTATATGGGCATCTAAATCTAAAATGAGTAGTAAGAGATCTAAAATCAGCCTTTAATAGAGTATCTATACGGGAGAGCTATTTTTGGTTGTCTGAGTGGTACAACCCAAATATGGACATCCTCTCTCCTAAAAACCATTTGCGAAAATTCATTTTGGATCTGATTCACTTTTGCCGAATATGTATTGAACCTGTTGGAGAAGATGCCGAATGTGTCTTGAATTTTGGGTGTTATTGTTGGAGATAGCCTAAGGGCCTGTTCGGAAGGACGAAAATGTCTTGTTATTTTGAGATGTTATTATTGAGATAATTTCGTGATGGCCATAACAAGCCAGCCGAACACGCCCTAAGCCATAGCTGAACTGTTGACTGATTTGTTGTGAGAGAAAAATACTATTCGTTGGCTGAAAAAATACGACTTATAAACGAGCGAACAGGGCGCATGTTTTCTGAGTTGATCTGACACGTGCTGCTGCGTAGTATGGCCATCGCTCTCGCTACGAGTGAAAAACATGTGCCAGTCCCGTTTCGTACATTTGCCTTCCTTCAGTTTTTTTTCCTTCCTATGGTCTCGCTACGGAAAGAGTACATCTGCTGGTCCTGGAGCAATGGGTTCTAAACTTGATCTCATCTTCACACTGATAGCTGAATTCAAACGGCTAACGAAGAGACATATCCTGAAAGCTTGGAGAATGAAATGCTTTACTTAGAATACTAAGACAACCAGGCACTTTTCTTTAGGCTTTGGTCTGCCACTTACACAAGACGTCCACAACACGTACACACATTCACCCCTATGAACATACGTATACAATGAATTCTAAACTTGATCTTATTTTAAAATTACACAGGACAATATAGACGCCCTCAACTTACTTGGGACTAAAAGACTATATTGTTGTTGTTGTTATTGAACGTAGACGTCCACAACACGCATGCACATTCACCCCCTATAAACACACGTACGCAAACCCTACCCCTACGAACACCTCCGAAAGACTGAGCCGGTGGATCTTGAAATTCAAGAAAATGCGAGCACCCATGCCAAATCGAGAACTTAAACCCGGGTGGACATGTTCCACCACAAGAAACCCAACCAACTAATCAATGATCAGTTCGCGGGTTCTAAACTTGATCTTGATCTTGATCTTGCGCTCTTAACAAGAGGCAACGCTCGTGCCAATTTGTGTCAAAACGTAACTAAAGATGCCTTTGTCTATCTAAACTAATCAAATTATTTGGAGTTTGATCAACTGTACATAAAAGAGCATCAATATTTATAAGACAAAATTAGTATCACAGTATCACTATGGCCCGTTCGGCTTACCTTATAATCCGCACTATTCAGCTTATTTTTCAGCCGAAACAGTGTTTTTTTCTCTCACAACAATTCAGCCAGAAAAAGTTGTTTTTCAGCCAAGTTTCAACGAGCTGAACGGGGTCTATACATCATGAAATACATCATTAAAATGCTTAGATTTTGTATATGAATTTATTTTGGAACCGAGGAGTAACTAGCAGCACAAATGTACAATTTGGGCGATATAGTCCCTCCATGTTTTTTTACAAGACACACACGCGTATCTCTAAGATTTAAATTTTAAATTTTTTATCAACAATTTTTAATTATTATAATGTAAACTTGATACTGTGAGATTTGAAATCAAATGTAATATCCATTTACCATAAATTTATAAGCATAAACAATACAATATAGAATAAATAAATAATTAAAGTATAATTTAGAAGACCGTGTCTTGTTAAGTTACACCTAATTACAGAGGTAGTATGACATAAGAGGGGCATCGGAACTGAAAGAAAAGCTATACAATCTATATAGGCTGCACTGAAAAACTTCAATTTATAGCACAATCATCGATGGATGAAATGCAATGGGACCTGGACTTACTAAGAAACAACAAAAGCTTGTAAGATCAAAGCTAGGCATGCCATATGATGTATATGACACAAAACGTTTATCAATGTAAGTACAACTATGTTCAAATACGATAGAATAACAAGTAATAAATTCATTTCGGTAGGTGCTTTCAAGATTAACAGGGGCCTTAAAATTAGTTAAGATAGATGAAGTGGCATCTAAGGCAGGGTATCATCCTCCTATACTTAAGATAGATGATTATTTTGATGGTTGCTACATAGGATCAGTCCATTTGATGCACACAGAGAATGGAAGCAATTATGATACTCCACATGCTATTGCGGGCAAAAATTCAAATGATATGAGGCTTCGAGTAGTGCGATGCATCATGCAATTGAATTCCTATAGGATTCACAATGTATTGGAACAACTCACGTCCAACGACGATACGAGTCTGATTCTAACACATATTGGGTTTTGTGTAACGTACAAATACATTTGCAGTAATTAAAAAGTATAGGAGTAGATTGCTTTTCCGATCCTAACATATATTATAGCCATTCATGGGAAATTCTAAAACTGAAGGAAAATGTGCAACGACGGGTGATCACTCTCATGTACATTTGGTGGTCAGAACGATGCAGGATTCGAGAAGGGGATGCACTAAGAGGGCTGGGACAGATTGCACAGCTGGTAAATTGCTATGCTGAAGAATGGGCTTCTCTGAAGAATGTACAAGCTGAACCTGTCCAGAGCCGAAGGAAACAGGCATGGTCTAAGCCACCGGCCGATTTTGTTAAGATCAAATGTGATGGGGCTTTTAGCCAGGAGGATCTATCAGGTGGGTGGGGATATATCATGAGCGGAGGCGATGGTACTGTTATTTGTTCAGGATATGGCAAGCTGGGAAAAGTTCTGGAAGCTTGCTCATACCAAGATCATTGCTTGTTTACAAGCTCTTCAGCGGGCAACGATCTTGGGGATTCAGAAGGTGGTCCTGGAGACCGACTCACTGATGGTGGCCCAAGCGGCCAATGCGCCCATTCTTGACAGAAGCTCGGCTAGCGGATTACTATGGGAGCTGAAGGAGTGCCTACAACCGAATTTTTTACTTTTTAATTCTTTTTTTTTTAAAGTTTTTTACAAATAGACTCTCGGACAGAAAAAATTCAAAAATAGATCATAGCTCGGCGCCAGCGTCCCTTGCGCCGAGCCCCTGGGCTGGGGCGAACTTACATGGAAGGAAGCTCGGCGCCAGCGCCGAGCATGCAGTTTCAGGCCTGAGCGCATCTTGCCCTTTTCGTAGCTCCGAAGCTTGTTTTGTTAGAGGCTTCGTCAGAGCCACAAGTACGGTTCGTTCGGCCGGAGCGCCGCGCCGCACGCTTGCCGCCGGTGGCTGCTTGCAAGCAACTGGGCCCAGTTCCGCTCGAGAGGCGTATTTTTCCCATGCGAGGAGCCGAGGACCTCTGTACGGCAGAGTGTCATACGAAACTCCATAAAGCTCCTCGAATCCGCACGCTGACAGCGATCTGATTACTGTTCACCAATCGTATGCAGCCATGTAGCTCGTGCGTGTCCATCCATCGCTTTGGCCTCTCCCCATTAACCGGCCTAAAAAAACAAAAAACGAAAACCGTCCAGCAACGCACCTCGCCTTCTCCGCCTCGCTTCCTCGCCCTTTTCGCCCTCCTCTCTCTCGACCGCGGCGCGCGCAGATGTGGCGTCTGGCCTTGCCGCCGGCTACGCGCGGGGATTCTTTACCTCTTCCTCTCCTCCAGCTGCGCCGCACACGGATACCGCGACCATCCCCGGCGGTGGCTGCGCGAGCCGATCTGCGACGGAGAGCCGGCGATAACGACGACGCTTGGGGCGCGGGAAGCCCCGGGGCAGAGGCGCCGTCTACCGTCCGCCCATATCTTCATCTCTGCCGCTATCAGGTTCGAACTGTGGACGACACCCAGGTGCCACGAGGGGAGCAAGAATAGCGGACAGCGGTCTCGCCCAGGTGCTCCAGTTTCCTCTGTTTATTTTCTAATTTTGCTCTGCCTCTTTGATTCCCTCAAATTGACTTGGTTTCCTATTGTAGGGTTTGGACTTTGATGGCTGATATTCAGCTGTTCGTCTACTCAGTATACATCCCCACGCCAATTGGTGATTCCTTCCTCACAGATATGATGCGCTTATCTCAGGCCCCAACACCCGTGCTTGGTTTACTATCCTACTCTTGCTTTTTTTTCCATTATATGCTTCGATTTACGGTTGTTCACTGCAACTGGCCTGCTATGATGGAAATATGAGTGTGCTTCTTTTTATGTGTAGTCTCCATGTTTTGTTTTTCTAAAATGAAAAGATCATGGATTACTCAGATGGTAATATATACTTCTGTTGTAGAATTGCTTGCTTATGTTTACTATAAGATGAGGTCACAAAAGCCAAAAAAAAAAGGTGTTGCTCCCTAAGGGCAAAATTAGCTCACACTTGCTTCCAAGTTCCAGTTTCCTTATGAAACACAGATTGCTACAGTTTTTGCGTTTGATTGTGTATATTGTAGGCTTAAAAATTCCCTCTGCGCCCCATCCCATATTTTTTTGGTTCAGGTCAAAACGTTTGATACAACAAGGCCATTAAAACATGGACATAGATATTTAGTTTCTCATTGAGCTAGATTTTAGAGAAGCTAATGTTAACAAGTGCCTACAAAGTTACCTCTTGAGTCCGATCAATTGCAATTTATGATCGTTAATCTGCATAGGCGTGTTGGCAATGTCAAAGTTAAGGTTCAGTTGTACCTGCACAAAATATAGCTCTGCTAAATTTCTTTGCTCTCCCTCTTTCATAAAATTTCAGAGCTTAGTATTTTTTATTGGCTAACAAACATGACCTTTGTGAATTTTTAGGTACAACTTCACTTCCTCATTTGGTTTTTAAAGGGTAAATTTAGTTTGCCGTGGTTATTTTTCTATTGTCTGAACTGTTCATGTCTGGTGTGTGCCCATCTTTGTTATATGCACTGCCTCTATTTTTAGATTTTTAATGTTAGTTAGTTCAGTGTTGGGCTATCCAATGTGAAATATTAAATGGTACGTACTACACCTAATATTCTTGATGACCAATTGTTCAAAATGCAGTCCACATTATTTTCATATAAGTCACATGTGTTCCCAGATCTTAGAGTCTCTGATCGTGATGTGTGCAGGTCATACGCAATGTGCCATATCACTGGTGCAGGGACCTTTCTTGCTCAGATGAATTTGCTGGCTGATGATCTGATGCTTCGAAGGCATTATTTCTGATACACATGAGGGGTATGCAGTATGCACTATCACCGACTTTCCTTCTAATAGCACACAAAGTTCAATTGTTTCGCTCCATGTGAATTTAGGAAAAGGCAATGCATATGTCATTTAACTGGTTGAATATACTGATTAAATGATATTCGCGTATGTATCATTACAAGGACCATTGCTTTATATATAAGGTTAGGTGCCCTCTCTTTGGTCTCTAGATGAAGATATGAAGTGTTGTTCCATGTACGTTTTCTTCCTTGTCCCTAAATGTGCTATTTGATAAAAATGTTACTCGGTTTCATTCTGACAAATGCGTCCTAATTTACTGTAGCAGTGACATGTGTAATAGACTAAGCATTTTGCAATGTCTTTGCTTCAAGTTTATCTGGGTAATTTGTTGTGTCAAATATACACATGCCAACTTAAAACTTTATGAAAAGGTTTAAGCAAGCAAGTTAGCTCTACTGTTTAGCTTTAGGGTTTTTAGTGGCATGCTTTTGTTTGATTATACCTACACTACGCAATGTCTGATAATGGACGTCATCTAGCCACAATGATAGTTATTTTAGGCCATTTTCTTTTTTACCTGATGATGTACAGTGTCGTGATAACTGTTTTATTCCATTTTTCTTTGAGTTGATGATGATGTCCAGTGCCTAGCCTCTGTAACCATGATACCTGTTTTGTTCCATTTTTTCTTTTAGCTGATGATTTTCAGCACTTAACCCCAATAACAATGATAGTCATTTTTTTGCATTCTGCTTTGAGCTGATGATGTCCAGTCTTCAAGAAAAATGTGTTGCTGATTCCGATAGATAGCATGATTGAAAAACAGACTCCGATACCCGCTACCTTTATGTCTTCAAATGTGTAGCGCCAATTTCCCCCCCCTTTCATTCTGTACACTGACTAATGAGAAAGCTGGCTTCCCCAACACCTGCTACCTGTAATATCAATTCTACACTGTGCTTGATATGTGGTTCTCCAGTTATTGGATGGACTTATGGTGCCACCACTTGGTACAGGTAACCTAAGATTTGTTCGTTATTATTCGCTAGAAGAGCATGTGATTTTAATACCTGAGCTACTTTCCTTCATTTCTTTAATGACCTGTGATCATGCAGTTCTACTTCAAAAGTGTAATTTCCCTGCTGAAAAATTATGTGAAAATGTGATTACGTGAACTTGGAACAGTGAGCTGCACCGGCTGCCTTTCCCCTTCTCCTCCTCCTTGACCCCTTAGCGCGAGCGATGATAGCCTCCTTTGTACCGATTTGGCACCTGCTCCACCACAGGCAGAGCCGCTCCTAGCCGAATCGACGTGTCCCTCGCTCTGATCTTAGCGGTTCGCGAACTCCACAGCTGGTGGCGCTCTCCGATACAGTGTCGTGCCGCCAAACGTGGGTAGCTTTACTTAGCCACAAAGATTTCACCAGCTTCATTAACCTCTCAGCTACTCTAACCTCCTCTCTTTTATTTTCTAATTTCATTCTTATTTCTCTGTTTTGATTTAAATCTAGGAGTAATAAGAGTTACCATATTTCTCTGTTTTGATTTGATTTTCCTCCAAAATCCACATTGATTTGGTTCGAATACTAGGGTTTTCATCTTCATGACTGCTGCTGCACTCCATTGATCCGTGGCACCAATTGATGGTTCCCTCACAGGTAAGTATGTTCTCTTCGATGTCTCGCTGTTGATACCAATACATATCCATGATTTGTATTGCTTGGTGATGATGGCATAATAAAATTTTATCTCTGTAGAGGAAAACCCATTTAAATATGTTCTTATCTGTCAAGTGCATCCTGCTCTTCCCTGATTCATGTACGTTGACAATTATAGGAATTCAAGTAGTAAAGGGGAAGACTCCCGCATGTGTATCCTGCTCACTCCATTCTTCTATTCTTTACCTATTCAGCTTCGTATCTAATTTAGTTGTTGGCTTCAGTGAAATTAGTATTCTTGACCCTAGAAAGATCAACTGATTAATATCATAAACTATAATTTGGAGAAGTCTGACCACTTTGTATTACCATAGGGATAGTGGTTTCTAATCAGATGCGATTCATATATGCAAATAATTGTCTGAAACCTTTGTAATTGTAGGACTCCGAATATATATTCTGCCTACAAATTGTGTGTCTTCTAATATTAATCGCAGCTATTATCGTCCCTTTTTGTAAAATTAGTCCCCTTACATTTTTCTCGCAGTTTCCTTATTACTTTGTTCGGTACATCTTTGATTTTTCAGGCTATCACATTAGTTTGGGAGCTGCTGCTGCTGCTAATTTGTTCTTTAATATATAGATGAAAAATATGTTCTGCTGTATCAATACAGAAGCCTAATAAGGCATTATGGAATGTTAAGGATTGCTGATGTTCTAATGAATGTAGTATTGCTTATTTGCGCCTGCTTTCGGCTTGAGCTGTTCTATTTACTTATCACGCTACAATGCTACATAATGTTCATGCCTCCTTTTTTGTCCGTATAATTTGAAGCTACAAGCTGTTAATTTTGCCTTCATTCGCTTAATAGATTCCATGTTAATGTTGACAAGGAAACTTTGTTCAAGAAAATCTTAAAAGAAAACGATGTAGCCTTACTGAAAATTTCCTGCAGCAAAATTCTGCAGTTAATTTATTTAGCCTCTAGCGATATTATATTACTTAGACCTTAATTGCTTTTGTTGCGAATGATCCTTTTCCATTATAGAATGTTCTGGGTCAGCTTATCTGCATGCATGCACAGTTGCTTACAAAATACTGAAAACAGAATTAACATGATCCATGCACCTTTACAGGTCCAAATGCCAAAGTATATATGCCAAGGCATGCATACAGTGTGTTAAAAAGTTTTTTTTTACCTTTGCAATATATGGTACTAAATGATAACCTGGTCTGAAATTAATTTTTTTTGTACTCTGTACAGCCCAAATCTTTGAGAACAGCCTTAAATATGAACACAATGTCAGATTCCTCAATGTTGCCTCCATTTCAGAGTCTAAGCTTCAGATTCTTTTCAATGCAATGATCACCAGCTCAGGGCTACCTAAGCCTCTGGTATGCCACTGAACCCATGCCCCCTGTTGCTAAAGTGTTATTCCCAAATTTGTCATCTGTAGAGCTAACATAACAGGCATACACTAAGCATATTGCGCAACGAAGAAGATGATTATACTTCACTATATATGTCTCATTTCCACCGGACTGTTCAAGTAGCTCAGCCATAAAGAGAATTGCCCTCCACTATCGCCTTCTACTTTGCATGACAACTTTACATTTAAAACTTAAAAAAATTGTGCTATAATTACCCACTTTGCTTTATACTCAGACATTGTCATCTGTTTTTATTTTTTGCGACTTTACATACGTGTTTTTCATGCAACCTATCTCTAAACAAACCAGACCATCCTACTTTCCAATATATTGATTCTCACTTTTCTTGCTATAATTGTTTCTTTGGGGATCCATACTGATCACTACTACTTGCACCGTATGTGCTCATTTTATAGCCTCTATCGTTTCTCATAGCTTCCTATAGGCATTACATACTCTTGAATTAAACTAATTGTGGCTATCAAATATTCTCATAGCCCCCTTCTATTGGCATTACATATTCTAGAATTAAACTGATAGTGGCTACATTCAAAATGTCATCCTTTTTAATCACGGATTCACATTTGCATGCCAATCCTTGCAGGGATTGCATGGCCATGGTGAATCTCACCTGGAAAAAGCCCATTTATACAGTTTCTCCCAAACATAACTAGGCATGACAAAAGTCTACTTAATTTTTTTCTTGAATATTTCTGCTCATTTGCCATCAAACAAATTACCATGGCCAGTCCTGATCAGCTTTAGCTACGTCGGCTTTAATGATGCTACTGTCCACTCCTGATCAGCTTTACCATTGACTTGGACCACCCGTTTCTCGCATCCAGTTGATGCGGAACACTTACTGTATATGTCCATTAATGGAGTATTCATACAGATATAACATGCAGATAGCGCCTAGCGATTCTATGGAGTATTCAGAACACTTACTGTATATGTACATTAATGGAGTATTCATACAGATATAGCTTTCAGGAGTCCTATCAAGGCCAATGATGCTGACGTCCACTTCCAATCAGCTTTACCAAAGACTTAGACCATCTGCTTCTTAGCATCCAGTTGGTTTAGACTACTTACTGTATATTCATTGATGGAGCATTCTGTCCCTCAGTGTGCTACCTGGCTAAACTTGCCACTAATTGTATATGTTGTCATGCATCCGAATTTCTCAGTTAGTATGCCTGCTGCTTCTTATACGCGAAATGGATTAACATAACTATGTTTTGTTCCTTGCACCATGTGCCTGGCAATTTCTGTTTGTTAGGAGTACCTCCATCTTAATGTTTTAGATGACAATAAAAAAACTACGGCATGCCCACACGTCACTGTAGCCCTACACAAGATGCTCAAGCAAATAGAAGCATACAGGCGCAGGGAAGCGCGCCTACCTACCTAGTTTCTTCTACTAACCCAGTAACCCTTATTAGTTCCTTTATTTTATTTTTGAGAACAAAAAGGAAGAAATCTGAGATCACAGCACTAGAAAAGCGGAACAGAACTTTTCTCCGCCATTATTACAATCGACCCACCCATAACCCCTTTATTTATTAACACAAGAGAAAGAAACTTTTGTTCCTCACATGATCTAATCATCCAATCAATTGGAGCTAATAAATAAACACAACCGGGCAGGAAGAAGGATCAGATACACCGGAAAAAGCCGCAGTGGTTGCCTTTGGCGGCAGCTTCGCTTCGCTTTTAACCATCCATGCAGGATACCCATCTGAATTTCTGATGGATGATCGCCACTGCGCTGGTGGCCTCTGTTGCGCCAGGCTCACGCATCGCAGTAAAAAAAAAAACGCGCCACCTTTCTGATGAGAGGCAGACATGTTGCTTCAATGTTGCACCCACAACCTGCGGAAAAGCTGAGGCCTTCTTTGATCACGGTTTCCGGTGCTAATGACGATGAAACCATCAGAAAACCGCACTATTTTTATGCGTGGCGTAGTAGGTCTAGTGTTCGCGCGCGCATCAGGGCGGTGATGGACCCTGGGATACTAAGAAGATATCGCGACACGCCGCTGCACGCCCTGACACCCGGATTTGACTGCCGTTTGACCGGCGGCTCCCGACACCGTTAGCCCTGCTGTTACTTCATTGCATGCCTAGTAGAGCGACAAAACATGCAACGGCCACCGAGAGTGTCGTCGTATACCGACCAGTTACCAATGATTCCATCTACCCGTAGACAACAAGTTTACACTGGCTGTGCGCTTGCGCCAGTGCCACTGCCGACGTGCTCGCGTCGCATCGCAGCGCGCATGCCACAAGGCGCCAAATGCAGGTAGCTTGGACTCTGCGTGTTCGTCTGAGAAAAAAAAACTGCTCTGTACTAGTAGTATGGTATAGTATGAATCATGCATGCAATTTTAAGCTTCTGATGACCGGAGAGAGTAGTGAGACAGCCATCTGCGGAAAGGGCGCTGGTGAGAGGTGAGAAGTGAGAACATGAGATGGAGCCACTCATCTGTGTTGCCACTTGCCAAGCCACGCTCGCCCATAGCTCCAGCACTGCCGCTCACCCCATGTCGCCGTTTGTTGAGCCGTCGCGCCGGCCGAGGACGCACGCGAGCAGCAAAACGAGGAGCACAAAGTGTTGGACGCTGACGCCGCGGTGTCCACCCCAGGAGCGGCAGCGAGCAGCAGAGCAGGAAGAGGATGGAGCGGTAGAGGGTGAGACCAAGCAGGCGCCATGGACGACTCTGTACTTGAGTTGCCGGCCGCCATGGACGCCCGCGTCGCCTTCCGCATCGCCTTGACTCCGACCAGCGCCACAGGATCCAACCACAGCGGCACCGCTCAACCCTGTCCGAGGAGCGCACCAGCTGCTACCTGCGTAGGCCGTGCTCGCCAGGCTGCGCCCGCATACCAGCGGCGCGCAGCGCGCCCTGCCGACTAGAACTCCATCGCCGGGATATGAACGCCGAACCGGACTTGGATGTTTTGCTGAACGGCACAGAGCTGTGGCCGCAGCGGACGACGAGCAGCAACGGCGGCCTCGTCCTTGGCCTCGGCGGCTGCGACGGCGCAGCGCAGGCAGAGCGACGTCGTCCAAGGCCCGCGCCCAGGCTCCTCCCGCGGCGCGCCTGAGCCTCGCCCTCGCCGCTCGTCGTCGTCCCCGGCGCTCGCCCCGGCCCCAGCCCCGCGCGCTCCTTCAGCTGCGCGCCACGGGGTACGCGGCCGTGCTGCTCGTCGCCAAGGGCAGGCTCGGGATGCTCGCCGAGGCGCGGCACGCGACCGGACGCTCGCTGTCCAGGCCGAAGCGCCGCCGCGAGGGGTGGCATGCTCGGCGCCAGCGTGAACAGCGCCGAGCTTCCTTCCATGTAAGTTCGCCCCAGCCCAGGGCTCGGCGCCAGGGACGCCGGCGCCGAGTTAGGGTTCATTTTTTGAATTCTTTCTGCTAGGGTTTATTTATGAGAAACTTTCGAACAAAGGGCTACAAAGTAAAAAAATAAAATTCGGTGCCTACAAAGTAATTTCTCTAGTTTTGTCGTAGCACATAATCCCCATTCTTGTGATCTTGTTGCTCACAGTCTAGCTGCCCTTGGGGCCAAGTTATGTCCGGGTACTAATCCGATTATGGATAATATTCCACCTTGTATTAATGTTCTGGTGTCCTATGATTTGGCATCAGGTTCTGAGTAATTGAGTATTCTTCAGGTTCAAAAAAAAAAAAAAACAATCGGGAATTAGGTTTTTGCATGCGTGCACCTCATTTTTTAGATAATGGAACAAAGGTCCCCGACTCTATAATGTGTGCATCTCATACCAAGCAGAAACCACTCTACTTAATCTACACTGGAATATGTTTTTCATCACCATTCATTTGGTATTTTATAGTTTTTGTCTAGTTCGTATCTAAACTATGACATCTTACAACTTAAACAAAAGAAGACGTGTGTACTGTAGATTATTGATGATTGCACAATGGATGAGTTTTTTAGCACAACGATAATGCATTTAAATTAATTATTGAAGTGCGTTACATGAGCACTATCACTAAGGGCATGTACAACCCACAAACATGTTGCATATTATTTTACTTAATCCTCCAAAAATAGAGAGATGAACTTGTTCAGGAGTTAGGACCTACTCGTAAGTATATACATGAAACATAAATGAATTAGGAGAATAACTCACAACTACTACCTGTTTAACCCGGCAGTGGTCTTTATTTTCTAATTTTTTGTTGATACATTTTATTATTACATTTAAATAAAGGTTACACTCTAATATTTTACATTTGATATTATTAATGCATTGCATATATCTCACTACCATCAAGATTATACTATAATTGCAGCGAGTTCTAATCCACATCACATGATTCGATATTTTATATATTGCAATAAAATAACTTCGAAGATGCATTGATAAAGTATAAGCTAAAGTCCATTCAAACATAATTAGTTGCATGACATAGTCCGTGCAGTAAACATATCCAATTGTGCAATTGAGCACATCATTTAAGTAAATCAATGCTCAACGGGGTGTATAATTGCAGTAATGCCAATGTGTAGGAATCCAAGGCAAGTAACTAGCCTACCATGAAGAAACCCTCGGCTTGTGAAAAATCTCTATACATGCATCTACTTAAAAGGGGCGTACCCAGTACAGAAAGCTCCCGCTCTGTGCCTTATCCTCGCCTGTGCAATGCGAGGAGACCGCGACTCGAATCCGGGAACTGCCGGTCACAGGCGGTAAGACTCTACCGCTTGCACCAGGCCTGCCCTTCTATACATGCATCTACTTAGGTTCCTTGAAAAGCAGTAGGTGCTCGTTGTAGGTACCAAGAGAATGTACATGAAAAGGAAGTTATGTTGAGCCTAGAACCCAGATCTAGGAGCCCTCATGTGAGCTGGTTTGCTAGTCTGGGATGACAAACGGCTTAGGTTTTCCACAAAGTCTCACCATTTTCAACACCCACACCGACACGGCTATGGAGAGGCTACCATCTAGGATCGATGCAACATGAACCGGTTGGCCAGTCTGGGATGACAAACGGCTTATGTTTGCCACAAAGTCTCTCCATTTCCAACACCCACACCAGCAGTGTTGTGGACAGGCTACCATCTAGGATTGATGCCACATGGCAAATATATATCCAAAGCAACACACAAAATACCTTTACTCTAGAACATTCCTTATGATTATGTAAACTCTAGATATTTTGAACCAGACAAAATTTATAACTTTGTAACCTTGTACACTATTAATATCCCCACGAGGCAGAGGATGGTATGATCCATTCATCTACAATTCTCTACTTGTTACCGTGCCTCTATACACTTCTCTATTCAATAAACCTATTATAAGAAAATGTGGTTGTTTTACTGCACCATTATTGTTGTTGGTAACAAAAAAAGTACGAAGTATAAGTATATATTTTATTTCTGTTGCAATGTAACCATGGCTTAGACTAATAATCCAAATAATAATAGGTACTATAACAACAACAACAAAGCATTTAAGTTCCATACAAGTTGGGGTAGGCTAGAGTTGAAACCCAGCAGAAGCAATCAAGGTTCAGGCACATGAATAGCTCTTTTCCAAGCACTCCTATCTAAGGCTAAGTCTTTGGGTATATTCCATCCTTTCAAGTCTCCTTTTATTGTCTCTACCCAAGTCAACTTTGGTCTTCCTCTGCCTCTCTTCACGTTACTATCCTGGCTTAGGATTACACTACGCACCAGTGCCTCTGGAGGTCTCCGTTGGATATGTCCAAACCATCTCAACCGGTGTTGGACAAGCTTTTCTTCAATTGGTGCTACCCCTAATCTATCACGTATATCATCGTTTCGAACTCAATCCCTTCTTGTATGACCGCAAATCCAACGCAACATACGCATTTCCGCTACACTTATCTATTGAACATGTCGTCTTTTCGTAGGCCAACATTCTGCACCATACAACATAGCAGGTCTAATCGTCATCCTATAAAACTTGCCTTTTAGCTTCTGTGGTACCCTTTTGTCACAAAGGACACCAGATGCTTAGCGCCACTTCATCCACCCTGCTTTGATTCTATGGCTAACATCTTCATCAATATCCCCGTCTCTCTGTAGCATTGATCCTAAATATTGAAAGGTATCTGTCGGGTTCATAAACCCGGGGTCCCTCAGGGACCCGCTTCCATGCCAGGGCTCGGCCCGAGAAAACAGCATGTAAGTCATGGGCTGGCCCAAGAGTCTAAAAAACAACGGGCCGTAAGGACAGTCTGGTCGCCGACCGGAAGGTCTACCCAAAAGGACGAGCGCCCGCTCGACAACTTCTTTGGCCCCACCTCTCCGACCGGAGCGCTCGCTTCGGGCACCAGCCGCCTCCGGGCGGTCTCTCCGATCGGAAGGCCTGGCCCAAAACGCTGCTTCCTACTCCGACCCCGCGACTCCAACCAGGGACCCGTAGGAAGCCTGCTTACCGCTCTTCTTCGACTGGCGCGGCCAGGGCCGACTGGGGCCATCCGACCGGGGACATCCGCTCGGAAGGGACCAGGGGCGAACGGAGAAGGCAGTGCACAAGTCAAACCATGATACCGGGACCATACCCTATACGCCTGCGGGAGCAGGGCTTCACAACCGCCCTGACACAAACAGTATTGTAGACACCGACATTTGTATCTACAGTATTGTAGGCACCGTTGGGCTCGGCAATAAGCCCCCCACATGCCTCTAGGCATCGGTAGTACTGTGGGCGCTAGGATTCACCATACCTGGTACACATGGTAGGGCTCCTCACATACCAACAGTATTTTTGCAGGTACCAACATCCACCCTTCCTGAAGAAGCCAACGCAACCTCCCATGTGCACCTAACATTCTACAGTGACATCAACAGTATTGTGGGCACCTACCATCATCGCTACCCTCGTCGGCGTGGGCAACAAGGCTTAGAAACATCCGTACTCCCTCTCTCACCTATAAAGCCATCCCCTTTATCTATAAAAAGGGATGCGCTCCCTCCAACAAAGAAGGTCGACTTCTTCAAGCACCAGATTCACTAGATCGATAGCTCACAACCTCTCAAGCACACGCTTGAACACCTAGCTCATAGCGGAGTTTCGGTCGCCCTCGGCCCTTCCGGTCGGACCCGACCAGGCCTCTCGGACACCCCACCTTTCTCCTTCTCGTTTGTAACCCCACTACAGACTTCGAGCACCTGGACTCAGGAATAAAGTCACCGAACGACCCAAACTGGACATAGGGCACGTTGCCTGAACCAGTATAAATCCTGTGTCATTGAGTGCTAGGCCACCTCCGATCACAACGTACAGTAAAACTATAAATATTCACTAGTTGGTCACTTTCTGTACCGACAGTTGGTGTCGTCCGTGGGGAAGACGTTGTACGTTCAACACTTTTTGGTCATCGGATGGCCCATCTTTCCGCCACCCCCACCATGGCGGGCTCGGGCGATACGATTCGCTTTGGCTCGCTGGAATATCCCGCACTCTCGCCTGCTGGGATGTGGGTTCCACCCGTCTTCGAACCATCCCAGGCCTTCCTCTTCGGAAGCCTGGACTTCATCGCCCACCGGCTCGGCGTACTCCACCTCCGTGAGGAGACTCGCGACCCGGCACCCGTCGGGGAGACATCCTCCATCGACTCTGGGACGCGCGACCTCTTCGGCGCGGCACCTGCGCTTTATTCTGAGCAAACTCTCTGCTCAAACCTCGATGTGAGTAATATACATGCCGTTCTTTACTTACTATATTCTATCTTCCACCAAATACCCGGAGGGCTGCCGTTGTCCCCGTCACGGCCACCGTACGACCGGTTCCCCTACGGCCTCATGTCTCCCATGGACGCGTACGCCTAGGGGCTCTGAAAGATTATGGCGCCACCTCCTCTCACGTCTGAGTTCATGGAGACGGCGAGCTACGCTCCCACCTGTTTCCTTGACATCATGGACGACGACGTCGGGAGTGACGGCTCCAGCATCGGCGACGTGGCACCCAGCCACCGTCCATCCTGGGAGTGCGCTATGACGGACGCTTCAGAACAGCCACCAGGGGCAACGGAGTCCTCATGGACTCACGCCCCTCCGGGCCCTCATACAAAGTCCCCCGAGCTCACATGTGAGCACGTGGAGGAACTACGACGACAGTGGCCGCATCAGCCACCGACTGCGCCAGCGCGCTCGGTGCGCCACACTGTGCCCCGTGCGCGTGGACCGACGAACAGCGCTCGGGGTCACGCCCGTCAGGTCTAGAGCAACACCCCGGATAGGGGGACCGATCCCCCGCAGTTCGCTCGGGCCAGTCAGAACATTGTCGCTGCGGCAATACTCCTGCGCGGCCTGTCCGAGCCAAACGACCCTCGCGAACGGGCGATCCACCGAAACCTCCGGGCACTGGTGGAGACCGCCGCCGTCCAGTAAGCGGAGTGCTCTGTATCACGACGCCGACTCGCGACCTCGCTCCCTGTCCGGGGAACAGGGACGCAGCAGATGGGGCACTACACCCTGTCACCGCAACAACCGCTGAGCGCGGCACGTGAGGCCGCAATGGCACCTCATCTTGACCTAACAACCGCTTCGCACCAACCACCTATCTACGCGCGGCTCGGACCAAACCGAGGCACATGCAGTGGTGACCGGAGTCCCAGCACTAACGGCCCGGGACCACCGACCTTTGCCCAACTCCCCCAGCAAGCGTTGTTCTCACTGCGCTTCAACGGAGGCCACGACAAAGGTAAGGCCAAGCGCCAGGATCAAGACGAGGGCCCCTCCACGCATAGGGAAAAAAGAATAGAAAGGATCGCCGCCAACCGGCCAACTCCGCGTCAGTCGCCGCGGCCAATCACCTAGGCACGTAGCCCCAGCAGGACCGATCGGGACACTTCCACGAGCTCATGGAGAGCCCATGCACCAACCACAACTATCCCGTCAACAATCTCTACAAGGACTGCCAGCTCCTCAAGTGTCTGCTGAGGTAGACCAGCAGGCCAAGGGAAGATAAAGGCGAAGAAGCAGCAACAGAAGAAGGGGGCACAACGGGCGAGGATCCAGACGACTGAAGGCTGAAGTGATCCGACCGGACGCCTACCAACTGAAAGACAACGACGACGACATTCTCTCCAAATGCTTGGAACAACTATGTCGTTTTTTCCTTTCCCTAAGTTTTAGTTTTACCATTGTTTACTTAACGAACGCTCCTATAAAAGCACCTCGACCCGAACACTTTTCGGCTCAGGGCGCTCGGGGGCTCCACTAGGGGGCACTATTACCCCTCTATTTTCATATTTTACTTTCATATGGAGAAACTCCTTCCTACCCAAACGAATGGGCGGATCGCTTCTTTAAATTTCCTTACGTAGCTTTGCTTTAAAACATTTCGACTGATCGCACCCCGCCTTTTCCTACGGTTACGAGCGGCCGAGCCTTGCAGGCCACGCCCTGGGCTCACAAGGTTGTGGCCTACAGAACAAATGGGCAGGTACGAAAAAGAAAGGAATAAAAACAAAATTATGCTAAGGGAAAACCAAGGAACGAAAGGGAATAAGCTTCCCCGAACGGAGCAACTCCATCACAAAAACAAAAAACCGATTGCAGTCATTAAAACACACACACGAACATTTCACATGGGGGCTCCCCCACAAACTCAAACTCTTACTAAACTACTTACATTCTGCAAGATATTAAACCGACCCGGCGGCATCTGCTGGTGGCACGACCAACGAAGGCTCAGGCTGCTCACTCCCCAGCGGCACGACGTTCGGCTCGATCAGAGCCAAGGCAACGTTCCCCCCCGAACCAGGCTCCCCACGCGCGCTTTGGGCCATGTCCTCACGGCGCACATCCATCACCCACTCGGCGGAGACCTACTCTGACACCGACCGCGCGTACGGCAGCAAGCTCTCCCCGATCGTTTGGATGTCCCCCATGCTCAAGCTTTCAGCATACCCGCCGTAGATAGTGGCGAAGTCCAGATTCGGGTGGTACATCGCCACCGAGGTCAGCACCCCCGACGCTCCATAAAATAGCCCGCTCCTGACAAGGTCCTTGACCGCGTCCGGGACCTCCGCCAGCTGGACCGTGGGCGCGCTGGTACTTGGCGTCGATCCGAAGACTTCTGAGACAACGAGCTAGGCGGCGTTGCGGATCTGGCCAAGCTCCCCTTCGAGAGCACGTTGCTCTTCATGGGACTTGGCCAGCTCCTCGGCATTCTAGCTGAAGTTCACCTTGGTCACCTCTAGGTCTCGCTCCAGCGCCTTCACCTTCTCACCCAGTTCTGGAAGACGGGTGACAAGCTCAGAAACAGGCTGAGAGAAAAATCTACACCACGAGAAAACAAAAAAGGTAGCCGGGCCACTTGCTCGCGTAGCCGGGCACTCGCGTCCTCCATCCCCATCACCTGGCCCCGAAGCACGAGCACCTCCTGATCCGCCTCCGACCTATCCCTCTGCTCCACCCCCAGGGCATTCTGTGCCGACTCTAGGGTGGCCCACTCTGGCTCAAAGGGCTGCCAAGGCCTCTTGAAGCGCCGCCTCGATGTTCGCCAGGGACGTCTGTAGCCCTACCTCAGTCTCCTCCTGGCGGACCTTTGCCGCCTTGAGCCCTTGCTCGGCAGCAGTCGCCCGCTCCGCCGCACGCTGCCCCTCCACCCGCGCCGCGACCGCCTCGGCCGCCCAGACCTAGGACTCGTGGCAAGCGGACTCCATCCGACGCTCAAGCTCAGCCATCCGGGCATGTTCCGCTCAGAGGAAGTAAGACTTGCGGGACGACACCTTCCTTATTTCCTATGAAAACAGGCATGCTAAAAACAACCGACGAAAGATGCAAAGGGCAAGGATAAGTACCAGAAACTCACCTCCGCGGCAAGCTGCAGGTCGACCTCAACCAGCTGCCGAGCAAACTGAGCCTGCTTCCGGTTACTCTCAAGCTTCACGGACAGCTTGGTGAGTTCGAACACCGCGACATGCCCTTGCCCCCCAAAAATGTCCCAGAGCTGGCGCTCCTAGGAATCCCGGAGGACGAACCTCACCTTCGACGGGTCCTTAGGGAAGGGCCACTCCAGGTCACCCTCCGATGAACCGCTGGAGGGCCCAGCCTCCGACTGGACCACCGCTAGCTCCCACGGTGCCACCGCCAGCTCCCGCGGCGACACCGGCGGTTCCGCCATGGTATCCGCCTCATCGTCAGACGGGATCTCCACCACCTCATTCGCTTGGGACGCCGCCGAGCGTCCCAACTCCGTCTCGGCCACGCTTCCCTCCGGCGCCTTTGGCTCCGACGGCAAGGATAGGTCGTGCAGCCCTCCACCCGGCAAGGTAGGGAGCTCGCCCACGCAACCTCCGCCATTGGCACCGGGATCGCCGCTAGCAACGTCGCCGCCACTGTCACATTATCAGCAGCCGCCCCGGGGGGCACCACCCCCGGGAGGGAAGGCTTCGCCGCCGCCGCCCTGCTGCCCCCTTCGCTCGCCGCAACACGCTACAGAGTGGGCCTCCAAACCTCCTGCACGGGGCTCGGGGCGATGCTCAACCCCGACATCCCCCGGCCACTGACAAAAATCGCGGGTAAGCCACACTCCAAAAAAGACTCGACCAGCAAAAATCAAAGAAGCAACAAAAGGAAACATACCGGGTGGCGAGCGGCACGGCTCTGAAGGCAGGCTCCGACGACGACAGGCCCACAGGATGAGGACCGCTCCCAGGCTGTGACCCATGCCCCCTCACTTCAGACGGGGTCAGAGCCGTCCCGACCGGCTCCTGCCCGGACTGTAGGTCGCTATGACCTCTGGCTCGGGACTCCCTGACCAGAGCAGCGGGCGGGGCGTACTCCGACTGCGAGTCGCGCATCGACCAGGCGCCAGTCTGCCCCTCAGACCGCCCGGACGGCTTGACCGCACCCACGATAGGTGGGGCCTCCTCTGGCTACAAGACCGGCATTGGCACCGGCCCCATCACTGCACGAGCGCCGGTCCGCTCCTCGGACCGCCTGACTCCCTCAGCCGCGTCCGCCACGGGCGATAACGGGACCGGCGACACTGTCGAGAGGCGCGATGACCGCGTCTGCTTCGCCACTCACTCGCCAACGGCGTCCGCGCTCACCGCACGCTTCCTCGACGTAGGAACCTCCGCACGCCACGTGGCCTCCTGCTCCTCACCAGCGGACGTCGCCGTAGGGACGCGACGCACCACCGTGGTCACAACGACCTCTCGACTCTCATCCTCATCGTTGAAGACCATGTCGTCCAAATCCGTAGGATCATCCGACGTGAGGTCCGACTCGATGTCGCTCCTACGTTCCCTGACCCTCACGCGCCGAGCGACCTCCTTCTTCTCTTCCTTCCGCTGAACCTCCTTGGTTCTTTTCTTCTTCCGGGCGTCTGCCGCCTCCTTCTGGGTGGCCTGCTGGGCCCGGCCCTTCGGTCCCTTAGGGAGGTGCTGCTGGGACTTGTACCTCCCGAGCCCCTACGGAACGATTGAACCAAAATCAAAGAAAAGGGAAAGAAGCAGAGAAAGAGCACGAATAAAATAAGGAGCATACCAGTGTGGGTACGATCGAGGCATTGAACGGTATGGGCTTTCCCACAACCGTCTCTCCGGGCCTTAGCTGCAGCACTCGACCGATGTGGCTCTAGATCTCGTCGTCCGGTAGCTCCTCTGGCGACGTGCGGTCCAGGTTCGACCGGCTGCCGTACGTCCACATCGGGTGCGTCCTCTCCGCCAACGGCGCAACCCGGCAGCGGTAAAGGGTGTGGAACACCCGCACCTCATTGAGGCCACCCCTTACGAGCTTCCGGAGCTCCTCCTCGATGGCCTCCACCATGTGCCTCTCCGTGTGGGTGCAGCCCCATGACCAACTCTTCTGCTTCACCGACCTCCCGCCGGTAAACGCTGGAAATGGCGCCCCCGCTGGACTTTTGATATAGAACCACTCCCCATGCCATCCCCGGTTGGAGTCACATGGGATGTATGCGGGATACGAGCCTCCCGCATGCGGCTTCCTGTACAGGGCGAAGCCTCCGACCGGTGCGATCTCGGTTGAACTCCAGTCCGCCATAGCTCTCCCGGAGAAGAAAAGCCAGAAGAGATCCACGTGCGGCTCCATCCCAAGGAAAGCCTCACAGATGGTGACGAAACCAGCAATGTGCCGCACCCCCATCGGATTGAGATGCTGCAGCTCTAGACCCCATTCGTTGAGGAGCCCGCGCAGGAACTAGTGCACGGGGTATCCTAATCCGCGCTCATGGAAGGTAAGGAAAGAAACCACCTCATTGGGACGAGGTTGCGGGAACTCCTCCCCTCTAGGGACCCTCTAGTGCGCCACCTCCTGCGGCGATAGAAACGCCTTCGCGATGAAAGCCTCCAGCACCGACTTCCTCACGTTGGACGTCCGCCAGTCCGACATTTCGCTCCGGATCGAAAAAAGGTCAGTGAGTTCCTCTCTTCTCGCTCGCTCTGTCCCCCTTCTTTCCTAGAAACCTCCGTGGCTCTCAGGAACGCTCACAACAAAAAGGAAGAGAGAAGGCGGCGGCAGATGAAGAACAGGCAAAAGAACAAAACAAAAACCCTCTCCCTGCTCCTACTTAAAGGAAAGGGAAACAACGGTTAAGGAAGGACGCGCCGATCAGGGAAGGCTGAACGGCGGAGCGAGAATTTCTCTCTCTTTTCCATTTAATGCAGATGAGACGTGCCCTAAACCGATGAGACGCGCCCTGCTCGATGGAATGGCTCCTCATCGGACGGGACGTGGCCTGGCCGTGGCCCACCACTACCACACGATCAACCACTACCACACGATGGGCACATGAACCGAAGCGCCACCACACGCGGGCGGCTCCCCGTTTCCCCAGGCCAGGCCTGGGGAGACCGAAAAACGAAGTCTCCGCCGGGAGACCAACCGATCCCCCGAGCCGATCGAATCGCTCAGGATAAACACAGAGACACAGGTAGGAAGCGAAGGAATGCCCCATGTAGGCCATGCCGACTCCATCACGAACGACGAGCATGGGTCCCGGTCGGACGTTTCCGACTGAAGCTCTCTGAGCCCTGTCACTCCAGTCGTCAAGGTAAACATTACCAAAACCCCCTCTATTTCTTTATAAATCAATCATACATCCATATGCGCATTCATTTCATACGCCCGTGCCTCCTGGACGATTCGGGCCCTGAACCGCCCGGGGGCTCGGGAACTAAGCATCGCACGTGCAGCGAAATGCACCAGAATGCTCCGTGTTGCGTCATGAAGCGGTGGTTGCCTCATTCGACATGGGCAACCAACAGAGCTAGGGGAGAAAACTGTAGATGAGCACCATGCGGCCCTCGCCCAGTCCAGAAGACCGGGTCATCTCAACCTTCTCGTTTGATCCTAAACCTCTCGCCAGGCCCACATAATCTCCATCGAGGGGAGGCCGTTAGGCCACCCAGGTCGGTCTTCAAAATGACCTAGGCATCTGCCGGGTTGCAGGTAAAGGAGTAGTGGAATGTCACAAGAGGGCTATGCCAACCCCGTCACGAACGACGGACCTAGATTCCACTCGATCACACCCGTTAGCGAACTCACCGAGCTAGTCTTCGAGCCCGAGCGATCGGGACAAGCGACAAAATTCAGCCCCTCCGGTTGTGAGGAACCGAGGATGGGGTAACGCACAATACTCACATCGACCCCCATGAAGGCCCGATAGGGATCGGGGGCTCAAGACAAACGCCAAGGACAGCGACCTCGAACTCGCCAGATCCACGACTCCGACTCGCCCGGTCCCGCGGCGCGCACCGACGCCAGGATCTGCGAGCATCGCCTCGTCCGATCTTTAACCAACTAACTACGCTTTGGCTTCAAACGGCTTCACTTCCGACTGCGCTCCAATAAACCTGGGACCGCGACTCCTAAACTCGCGTAACGGCTTCACTTCCGACTGCGCTCCAATAAATCTAGGACCGCGACTCCTAAACTCGCGTAACGGCTTCACTTTCGACTGCGCTCCAAATAAACCTGGGACCGCGACCTAAACTCGCGTAACGGCTTCACTTCTGACTGCGCTCCAATAAACCTGGGACCGCGACTCCTAAACACGCGTAATGGCTTCACTTTCGACTGCGCTCCAAATAAACCTAGGACCGCGACTCCTAAACTCGCGTAACGGCTTCACTTCCGATTGCGCTCTAATAAACCTGGGACCGCGACTCCTAAACTCGCGTAACGGCTTCACTTCTGACTGCGCTCCAATAAACCTAGGACCACGACTCCTAAACTCCTAGGATCCACGAGCTCCGGCTCGTCCGATTCCTAAACTAACTAAACTAACTCTCTCGATCCACGGCGCGCACTGACACCTGGGTCCGTTCGTGGCTCCACCTTGCTCGATCCCACGGTGCGCATCGCCGCCAAAGATCAGTAAGCTCTGACATGTCCGAACCGAACTATCTCCATCCGTGGCACGCACCGACGCCAGGGTTTGTCCCGAACTAACCTTCTCACCCGACCCACGGTGCGTACCGACGTCGGGATCAGTAGGTTCTGTCTCATCCCCATGCCTAAAAAATCCCCTCGGCTGCACAACGGCGCCGTGGTTAAACCAAATTCCATCTCAAACTAAAAACACACATGCCCGCCAAAACAACACCCCCAAACGGTTCTGTCCGAACCACCCGGGGGCTCGGGGGCTACACCTGCGGGTGCGCTCGCACGCACCCATCGACACAACGCAAAAAACCTCTCCCGCTAACAACGCAGAAAATCCCCCAGCCGGTTCTGCCCGAACCGCCCGAGGGCTCGGGAGCTATACCCGCGGGTGCGCTCGCGCGCACCCACCGGCAAGATAAAAAATCCCCCGGACGATTCTACTCAAAATCGCCCGGGGGCTCAGGGGCTCCTGTCGGGTTCATAAACCCGGGGTCCCTCGGGGACCCGCTTCCACGCCAGGGCTCGGCCCGAGAAAACAACATGTAAGTCATGGGCTGGCCCAAGAGTCTAAAAAACAACAGGCCAGAAGGATAGTCTGGTCGCCGACCGGAAGGTCTACCCAAAAGGACGAGCGCCTGCTCGACAACTTCTTCGGCCCACCTCTCCGACCGGAGCGCTCGCTTCGGGCACCAGCCGCCTCCGGGCGGTCTCTCCGATCGGAAGGCCTGGCCCAAAACGCTGCTTCCTACTCCGACGCCGTGACTCCGACCGGGGACCCATAGTAAGCCTGCTTACCGCTCTTCTCCGACTGGCGCGGCCAAGGCCAACTGGGGCCATCCGACCGGGGACGTCCGCTCGGAAGGGACCAAGGGCGAATGGAGAAAGCAGCGCACAAGTCAAACCACGATACCGGGACCATACCATGTACGCCTGCAGGAGCAGTGCTTCACAACCGCCCTAACACAAACAGTATTTTAGGCACCGACATTTGTATCTACAGTATTGTAGATGCCGTTGAGCTCCCGTACGGCAATAAGCCCCCCACATGCCTCTGGGCATCGGTAGTATTGTGGGTGCCAGGATTCACCATACCTGGTACATATGGTAGGGCTCCTTACATACCAACAATATTTTTGCAGGTACCAACATCCACCCTTCCTGAAGAAGCCAACGCAACCTCCCATATGCACTTGACATTCTACAGTGACATCAACAGTATTGTGGGCACCTACCATCATCGCTACCCTCGTCGGTGTGGGCAACAAGGCTTAGAAACAACCGTACTCTCTCCCTCTCACCTGTAAAGCCATCCCCTTTATCTATAAAAGGGGATGCGCTCCCTCCAACAAAGAAGGTCGACTTCTTCAAGCACCAGATTCACTAGATCGATAGCTCACAACCCCTCGAGCACACGCTTGAACACCAGCTCATAGCGGAGTTCCGGTCGCCCTTGGCCCTTCCGGTCGGACCCTACCGGGCCTCTCGGACACCCCACCTTTCTCCTTCTCGTTTGTAACCCCACTACAGACTTCGTGCACCTGGGCTCAGGAATAAAATCACCGAACGACCCAAACTGGACGTAGGGCATGTTGCCTGAACCAGTATAAATCCTGTGTCATTGAGTGCTAGGCCACCTCCGATCACAACGTACAGCAAAACTATAAATATTCACTAGTTGGTCACTTTCTGTACCGACAGTATCCTTCCTAGGCATTGATCCTAAATAATAATAGGTAGATCTAGTAAATAAAATATGTACGGTAAGATTTAGATTTTTAGTATTTGCAAAGTTTAAAATGTAATAGATGATTGATTGAGTTTGGAAAGGTGAAGACATGGGCAACATTCTCTTAGTCTGGATAATATATGACACCCATTGATGAAGTGGTGCCGCGAGTCATCATCGATGTAATGCTCCTCGAAGACGAGCCTACACTCATGCAGATGGTGTCGTGATAGTAGAAAAATTCACTTTACATGAGCATAAGAAACTGCAAGGAAGGATGTCGAGAGAGCAATTGGAGTTCTCCAATATAGGTTTGTGAAAGCTCTAGTTTGGTTTTGGTGAATTGATGAAACCCTAAGTGCTAACCTAGTTTATCAAAGTGATCATGAGATAGGTAGCACATTTCAAGTGGTAAAGCAAATGAAGATCATGACATGATGATGGTGACGCCATGGTAATGATCAAGTGCTTGGACTTGAAAAGAAGAAAGAGAAAAACAAAAGGCTCAAGACAAAGGTATAAGTGGTAGGAGCCATTTTGTTTTAGTGATCGAGACACTTAGAGAGTGTGATCATATTTAGGATCGATAGTCGTACTATTAAGAGGGGTAAAACTCGTATCGAAATGCAGTTATCAAAGTGCTACTAGATGCTCTAACTCATTGCATATGCATTTATGATCTAGTGGAGTGCTAACACCCTTAAAAATGTTTGTGAAAATATGCTAACACACAAGCACAAAGGTGATACACATTGTGTTTAGCACTTGGGAGCAAGGGTAAGAAACTTCACCGGCGGAGTGTATAGAAAAGACTGTGAAGATGCTGGCATCGGTCTTCGATCGAATGCTGGGTCACTTCATAACCGAACGCTGGTTCACTTCATAACCGGACGCTGACGTGGCATCGCACATAGGAGACAGTGAGTGACCGGATGCTAGGTGAGTCCGATCGGGCATGAGTGGAACCTTACTGGAAATGACCGGACGCTAGGGTCCTACGTCTGGTCACTTTGAGCAGCGCGTCCGATCACTACTTAAATGTACTGATGACCGTTGAGATCGGGCGATCAGCGTTTGAAGCCAATGACATGTGGCAAGCATCAGGCTACGGGGCGCTGGGGTCCTGCGTCCGGTCGATATGACCGGAGCGTCCGGTCACCCCGAGCAGTGCCCAATGAAGGGGTACAACGGCTCTATTTCATGGGGGCTTCTATTTAAGCCCCATGACCGGCTCAAGCTCACTCTCTTGGCCATTTGCATTGACTTAGCAACCTTATGAGCTTAGCCAAAGCCCTCCCACTTATCTCCATCATTGATTCAACATCTTTGTGAGACTGGGAGTGAATCCAAGTGCATTGCTTGAGTGTTTGCATCTAGAGGCACTTGGTGTTCTTGTGTCGCTACGGAATTCGCTTGTTACTCTTGATGGTTGCCACCACCTAGATGGCTTGGAGCAGTGAGGATCGTCGAGCGGAGGTTGGTGATTGTCTCTGGCTCCGATCGTGGTGATTATGAGGGGTTCTTGACCTTTTTCCCAGTGGAGAGCCAAAAGGTACTCTAGTGAATTGCTCGTGGCTTATGTGATCCTCATCTTATGTTGGTTGTGTGGCACCCTATTAAGGGTTTGGCGTGTGATGCCAATTAGCGCATGAATCTCTAAGTGAGTGAATCGCCACAACGAGGACTAGCTTGCCGGCAAGCAAGTAACCTCGGTAAAAAATCATTGTGTCATCATTTGATTCCGAGGTGACTGGTCTTCATTAGTATTCATCCTTGTGATTGATAGGTTCACTCTTTGACACGGCGATATGACTATCTTGCTCTCTCTCTTTATAATACCGCAAACTAGTTGTCAAGCTCTTTAGTGTAGCTAGTTGTGAGAGCTTGTTAGTTTGGTTAATGTGGCTCTTTAGTTAGCATTTGAGAGCGCACTGACTTAGTATAGTGACATAGCTATTGTGTGGATAGAAACCATATAAATTAGAATTGTGGTAGGTGGCTTGCAATTTTAGTAGGCTAGTGCAACACTTGCTTCGCCTTATAATTGTCTAACCGATTTGTTAAGTGTTATTATATAATTTTTTTATAGGCTATTCACCCCCTCTAGCCATTAGGACCTTTCAATTTGCCATGATAAGAGGACCTTGTATGACTTGAGACAAGGACACTATTTGATATACCATATAATAACTGTTGTTGTAATCTTGCACAAAATGTTTATAGAAAATGAGTCGGGGCGAGGAAAGGACTTTGACTATGATCAAGATGGTGGAGGAGTATCAACGACGTGATCCACTTTTGTGGGGTGAGTTCTTGCGTATTCATAATGAGATTGAAAACCGAACTATGCTTGAGAAGCTTCGTGATGATTTGGTGGAGCATTTTTGGACATGTCATGGTGTGTCGTAACGTGGTTGCATTTGACATGCACATTATTTTAGTTTCTCTTATTGATGTGGACAATTTGACATTTGAATTTTGATTTTCAAAACTTAAATTTATATTATGTTAACTCTATGTTGGATTAAATTATGCAAATACTATAGTGTTGGTTAAATTGTACTCCCTCCATCCCAAAATCTCATTTCCCGATAAGTCAAACACTTTTAACTTTAACTAAATATATATACAAAATATTAATATTTATAATACATACTTAGTATCATTAGATAGACCGTTGAATATACTTTCATAATAAACTTATTTAGAGATATAAATGTTGCACGTATTTTTTACGAACCTAGTCAAAGTTGAGAAAGTTTGACCTGCACGCATCCCATAGCTACTTCTATTTTGAAACAGAGGGAGTAGAGGCTAAGTAAATCAGAGAGGGGTAACATGCATTTGCCAAAAAATAAAGGGTGAAGTATAATAAAGGAGGCCCAATTTAAATAAAGACATAGTCAAAGTGTATTAAAAAAACTTCACGGTTGCTAAGACCAAGAAATAGGCAACTAATGTGAAGAGAAAAGTATGCTTGCAATCCTTGCAGGCATGGTGACATGTAGATTCATTAGTAAATAGCAAGCATACATGAGTTAACCACTTACAAACTTCACACGACAAGGGGAAGAAACCCAGTTTGGCTGGCACTAGGCGTCGCCCCTGATAGGAGAGCAGTTTTAGGTACTTGTGCCGGAGACAATATCTGAAGACAGGTTTTCTGAGATTACCGTTTTTTGGAACCAGTAACTGATATGTCCCCCGCGTTGCTCCTCACGGGGCGACTCGGGCGGAACCCCAGCGCTGCTCGTCCTCGCCGCCACCTAAGCGCGCCGCCAGTTCGCGCGGCCGCAAGGAAGGTGGCGGCGGGACGCTCCTATGCTTGCTCCACCACTTCCCCTCTTCTTGGTCTGCACAGGTCCGGCGCATCTCCGGCTAGGGTGTAGTGGATCCGAGGTTCTGTGGCTTGGATTCATGGGTCCGAACGGGCGTCTACTGCCAGGTGGTGGTGGGCGGCTTCGGCCGGTGCGCGATAGCACCTCTCTTTGGCAACGACTATGGCTCCCTTCTGCGGGATGCGACAGCGGCGGCCTGATTTGGCTTCCGTGATCAGAGCAGGCGCTCCCTCTGCTGGATCTGGCGTCCTCTTGCCCGGATCCGGTGCCTTTGCTGTGGTCTGGCTTAGATCTTCAGAGGGGCGAGGAGCCGGCGTGTAGACGGCGACATTTCGGCGCGGGGGCTACTGGAGGCCCTGCGCGGTGTGGGTTGATGTAGGGTCTGTTCGGCGGGTGTCGGAACGTTTTTGGGCTGGACGACTAGGGCTTCTTCTGTTTTCGGGCCTCTTCTCTTTGCCATCTGCCTTCCTCCTTACTTGGGCTGATTTACGTGGTGGAGCGGACCGGATTTGCTTGTTGTTGGCTGGCTTTGCCAGCTCCGGCGGGGCGGGGGAAGGTGCAGTTGCTCCGACGGGATTCTCCCGGCACCTCTCCTAGCCGACGTACGTAGGGGCGGTGATCGGGCGGGGCTGCTGCTGACCCTCGTCGCATCCTGCCTTCTTGGTAGGGTTGAGGGCACCTTCCTGTGCCTGTGCGTGCGGTGGGGACACCCGCAGGGTGTGTAGTGGCGTTAGGGGTTTGGTGGGGATGCCCCGTGTCTTTTCGACGTTTTTCCTCCTGACAGGCTACCTCTGGGTCTCTAGCGGCGGCGGTGTAGAGGTTGCTTGAGGTCAGGGCGAAGGCTTGGACGACAACGACTGCGGACGCCGTTCCCTTTTTGGAGGCGTCCTTTTTTGCATCCTCCTCTATCGTGCTGGATTTTGCAGGTGAAAACCTTCTCTCGTTGGGCTAGCTTGTCGATGCTCCTTCTTGGAGGCTTTGCTAGTCTATTCAGTTTCCGTTGTTGTTCTCTTGTCGTCTACCATGGCGCTTCTCCAAAGGCAGGTGATGATATTCGGTGCTCAAGTTGTTTTTGCCGGTTGGCTTCTCAGTTGGAGTTGTTCATAGTTGCTTAGTGGTTAGCTAGTCATTAGCTTTGTTGAGTTGCTAGTTGGGTTGTTTTCGACAAGTTGGCTCAAGTTTAAGCATGTTGAGTTGGTCAGAGGTGAGTGGTGCACTATTTCAGTTGGTGGTTTTTGGCCCGATTTCTACTTTAAAAAAAACTAGAATGGAACTTGTATTTTTTATTTTCTTCATTAAAAGATATAATAATCCACGGAAAAGCTTTTGCCGTCGCTTTGAAAAACAGGCTTTCTGAAAGGACGAATCGAGCCCCGCGGCTCGCTCTGTCCCTGCATCGTCGAACCGACCCCTCACAAAGTCACAACTTCACGCGCCCAAGGTCGAATTACCAGTGGCCGCGCCTTTTGCCGATCTCGCAGCCCGCGCGGCACGCACACGGTCTGCCGCTGCCGGCCGGCGCGACCGCGCGCGAGCCGGTCTCGCGAACACCGACCGTAGTTCGTAATTTTGTACTATGATGACACGCGCAACACGAGTCGGTGCTGGCACGTCGCCGTCGGGGCCGGTGGCCCGATACGTACGGCCAGCCAATTAAGAGCCGCGGCGGCCGGCGTTGCTACATGCTACGCGGCGGGACGAAGCGACTCTGCGGAAGAGGCCGACGGGCACAGGTACACGCAGGCGCATCCTGCACCATTCACCATTCACGTCCGTCTGGCCCAATAATCAAACCGCATTAATTACGCTCTAACACACACGGTAGCAGACTGCTACCCACTAGTAGTCCTTGCAGCGCCAGACGCACACGGGCACGTCACGCAACCGTAGTCGATCGACAATCGGTGCACGGTGCTCGCGTCGCGCCCCGTTCCAACTCTCGCCTCTCGCGTTCTCGCTCGCTATAAATCCCCCGGCTCGGCCTCGGCCTCCCACAGCCGCACAGTCACCAACACCACTGCAAAAGCACAAGGCGGCAGCCGGCAGCAGGGAGCAGCTAGTTGGAGCGGGTGGTGAAGATGCTGAGCGGGATCATCGACGGGCTGACGGGGGCGAACAAGCAGGCGCGGCTCAAGGGCACGGTGGTGCTCATGCGCAAGAACGTGCTCGACCTCAACGACTTCGGCGCCACTGTCATCGACAGCATCAGCGAGTTCCTCGGCAAGGGGGTTACCTGTCAGCTCATCAGCTCCACCCTCGTCGACGCCAGTGAGTATTGAGTACCGCCGGCGCCGGAACCCTCTCTGATCTCTCCTTCCCTTGATCGTTCTCTCTAGGCTCTAGATCGGAGTCTCGGTTACTTTTACCTTTTGTGCATGCATTTTCCCCCCGCATACAAAGCAAGCAAGCACCAAGCATACTGTTTGGGCGGCTATATGCTGCTTCGGCTACCTTGCCTCGGCCCTCGGTCATCTTTTTTTTTGGAGGGAACATGGAAAGAAAGAAAGAAAAAAGAATCCAGAGAGAGACACCGAGAAAAAGACAGCCAAGGTGCAGAGCACCAGATGCTGGCTAGCAAAGCAGAAAAGAACACAGTAGTAACAAGAGATCAGAGACGATGATTCCTACTTTGAACAGAGTAGATTCTTTTATCAATGATTGAGTCTGTCTCCGATGGATGACTCGTACGGAGATCTATATATGTATCAGTATCCAATAGAATACCTGTATGGGAGATCTATTTTGGGTTACAACATAGGCACAATCTAAATATGAGTATTCTCTCTTCTAGAGACTCATTTGTAGGAGGGTTCTTTTTTGGGTCATATTGTTGAAAAAAACAAAAATAGATATGGAACCTTTTATCTGTAGCGCTACCTAAATATATAATGAGTCTTGTAGCGCTACCTAAATATATAATGAGTCTTGTATTTTGGTGACGTCGTTGGAGATAGTCTTACTACTGTAGTACTATGCACCATGTATCTCGGCGCGCGCGCGTGCATGCATGCCCGACGCGTATACGAACTATATCGATCGACTCATTATCGCCCACATGTACATGGGCCGCCACCGCGCGTGCTTTTGCTCTGTGCAGACAGCGGCAACCGCGGGCGGGTCGGGGCGGAGGCGAACCTGGAGCAGTGGCTGACGAGCCTGCCGTCGCTGACGACCGGCGAGTCCAAGTTCGGCGTGACGTTCGACTGGGAGGTGGAGAAGCTGGGCGTGCCGGGGGCGGTCATCGTCAAGAACAACCACACCGCCGAGTTCTTCCTCAAGACCATCACGCTCGACGACGTCCCCGGCCGCGGCACCGTCACCTTCGTCGCCAACTCATGGGTCTACCCCGTGGGCAAGTACCGCTACAACCGCGTCTTCTTCTCCAACGATGTAAGTCGATCGCCGCGACGCCATTGACATTCCTGGCGGCCGCATCTGCTGTTCAAGTCTTTCTCAATCGGTTCATATATGTTTATATGATTATATCAAGTGTATACATTTCTTTTTTCTACTAGTAGTTGTTTTAAGAAAATGTAGCCGCCATGTCGTCGATTGGCGTACAGTACAGTAGGTCGGAGAAGGACATGGGTATGGTGAAGAGAATTCATTGAAGTGGTACTAGTGCAACTGCCACTGTAGGTGAAGAATCTATAGAGCTAGAATGATCTTCTGAAATCTTCTGACCGTCGCTGAGCGCGAGGCATTAGAGTTCACGTGACTAGCAGCAAACTAGTAGCCTGCGTCCTGAAGCCGTACTTTTTTTTTCGACGAATAGTATTTTCGACGAATAGTATTTTTGTGTCGCAGCAAATTAACTAATAATATTTTCAAATGAGCCAAAATAATTAACTTTAAAGAAAAGGTTAAAGTAAAGATTGATGCCAATCCACTCATGTTTACTTTCGAGATGACAAAAAAGTCACCACGATGGTCAGTCAAGCAAATCAGCGGTTAACATGTGTCCTTAACTATTTAATTAATAAGAGAGGAGTAGAGTCTTGATCAATCAACTTGGGTTGTTTTCTAAACGTTCGTCAGTCGGTCGGTCGGTCAACATGTTGATCTTTTTGTCTTTTGTGTGCCGGAAAAAAAAACGCCGTCGCAGACGTACCTGCCGAGCCAGATGCCGGCGGCGCTGAAGCCCTACAGCGACGACGAGCTACGCAACCTCCGGGGCGACGACCAGCAGGGCCCCTACCAGGAGCACGACCGCGTGTACCGCTACGACGTCTACAACGACCTCGGCAAGCCTGACGGCGGCAACCCGCGCCCCGTCCTCGGCGGCTCCGCCGACCACCCCTACCCGCGCCGCTGCCGCACGGGCCGCAAGCCCACCAACACCGGTGCGTGCGCCGTGCGCCTCCATCTCGGACGAAACATTTGCATTTGCTGCAGGAGAGTTGACTGACTGGCTGACGTGCGTTGACTTGACCCGCAGACCCCAACTCGGAGAGCCGGCTGTCGCTGGTGGAGCAGATCTACGTGCCGCGGGACGAGCGGTTCGGCCACCTCAAGATGTCCGACTTCCTGGGCTACTCCATCAAGGCGATCACGCAGGGGATCATCCCGGCGGTGCGCACGTACGTGGACACCAGCCCCGGCGAGTTCGACTCCTTCCAGGACATCATCAACCTGTACGAGGGCGGGATCAAGCTGCCCAAGATCCAGGCGCTCGAGGACATGCGCAAGCTCTTCCCGCTCCAGCTCGTCAAGGACCTCCTCCCCGCCGGCGGCGACTACCTGCTCAAGCTCCCCATCCCGGAGATCATCAAAGGCACGGCTGTCTGCATGCATGTGCTCACAAAGTGATTGATACTCCTAATAAGGACTGACTGACTGTTTGCGTACGTTGCACGGAACAGAGGACAAGAATGCGTGGAGGACCGACGAGGAGTTCGCGCGGGAGGTGCTCGCCGGCGTCAACCCGATGGTGATCACGCGCCTCATGGTGAGTCACTCACTCTGTGCCAAATGCGTAACTGTTAATTAATGGTGGCTTCACAAGACACAAGTGGGTCGAAAACGACACGAAATGCATGGAATGTGTGCCTGACGAACACGATTACAGGAGTTCCCGCCGAAGAGCACGCTCGATCCCAGCAAGTACGGCGACCACACCAGCACGATCACGGCGGAGCACATCGAGAAGAACCTGGAGGGCCTCACGGTCCAGCAGGCGCTGGACGGCAACAGGCTCTACATCCTGGACCACCACGACCGGTTCATGCCGTTCCTGATCGACGTCAACAACCTGGAGGGCAACTTCATCTACGCCACCAGGACGCTCTTCTTCCTGCGCGGCGACGGCAGGCTCGCGCCGCTCGCCATCGAGCTCAGCGAGCCGTACATCGACGGAGGCCTCACCAAGGCCAAGAGCAAGGTCTACACGCCGGCGTCCACAGGCGTCGAGGCCTGGGTGTGGCAGCTCGCCAAGGCCTATGTCGCCGTTAACGACTCCGGCTGGCACCAGCTGATCAGCCACTGGTATGAACTACTACTCCTATAAAATGGCATTCATTGTCTAATCACCATTGAGTCGTTGCCGCGAAATGCATGCGTTTCCTGATCAACCACCGGTGATCTCGTGCAGGCTGAACACGCACGCGGTGATGGAGCCGTTCGTGATCGCGACGAACCGGCAGCTGAGCGTGACGCACCCGGTGCACAAGCTCCTGCACCCGCACTTCCGCGACACCATGACCATCAACGCGCTGGCGCGGCAGACGCTCATCAACGGCGGCGGCATCTTCGAGATGACCGTGTTCCCGGGCAAGTACGCGCTGGCCATGTCCTCCGCGGTGTACAAGAGCTGGAACTTCACGGAGCAGGGCCTACCCGCCGACCTCGTCAAGCGGGGCGTGGCGGTGGCAGACCCGTCGAGCCCCTACAAGGTGCGGCTGCTGATCCAGGACTACCCGTACGCGAGCGACGGGCTGGCGATCTGGCACGCCATCGAGCAGTGGTGGGCGAGTACCTGGCCATCTACTACCCCGACGACGCCGCGCTGCGGGGCGACGAGGAGCTGCAGGCGTGGTGGAAGGAGGTACGCGAGGTCGGGCACGGCGACCTCAAGGACGCGCCGTGGTGGCCCGAGATGCAGGCCGTGTCGGAGCTCGCCAGCGCCTGCACCACCATCATCTGGATCGCGTCGGCGCTGCACGCCGCCGTGAACTTCGGCCAGTACCCGTACGCGGGGTACCTCCCGAACCGGCCCACGGTGAGCCGGCGCCGGATGCCGGCGCCGGGCAGCAAGGAGTACGAGGAGCTGGAGCGCGACCCGGAGCGCGGCTTCATCCACACCATCACGAGCCAGATCCAGACCATCATCGGCATCTCGCTCATCGAGATCCTCTCCAAGCACTCCTCCGACGAGGTGTACCTCGGGCAGCGCGACACCCCCGAGTGGACCTCCGACGCCAGAGCGCAGGCGGCGTTCAAGCGGTTCAGCGACGCGCTGGTGGAGATCGAGGGCAAGGTGGTAGTCGAGAACCGCGACACGCAGCTGAAGAACAGGAACGGGCCCGCCGAGTTCCCCTACATGCTGCTCTACCCCAACACCTCTGACCACAGTGCCGCCGCCGCCGGGCTCACCGCCAAGGGCGTTCCCAACAGCATCTCCATCTGAGCGATTGGTACCACCAGGCTACTAGGAGTGCTACGTACGAGCTGGTACATGAATAAGCAGTCGTGTATACGAGCGGAGCGGCACGAGACCATGTGTGTAGAGACTACTACTATTGTGTTTGTGTAATCGTGTGGGCCGGTGAATCGAATTACTGCCACGCAATAAGTAAAGTGATTGTTGCTATCACTGCAACCAAGTTCCCGGAAGATTGGGCGTCGTGGTACGTTGTACGTTGTTTCTTCCATTTATTGAATTTTGATTTTCATCATCAACTTGTGACTATCCATCGGAACAAAAAGGCTAAAACACACCCATGCAAAATCCAGGCCAATCGTCATTCCACGCCTCCACGATGCGGCAACGGCCATCTGTAGCAAGCGTCCCAAGCGGTTAGTCATTCCCATGGTGTGGATCACGCTCCACCAGTGTTCGGAACGATGTTCCGTCATGTTCTCATTCTACGAATCAGAACGATGTTCCCGGAACGTGTCCACTCTCATGTTTCCAGGCTGCTAAGCATTGGCCTCCCTATTTGAAGATTCTTAGAGTACTATTCCTTGTTTTGCAGTATTGCTCGGTCACAATTTTGATTTCACATGGTATTCAATACGTAAATCTTCCTAAAATCTTTAGAATAAATCAACGCATATAACTTATACGCTCCCAAATTAAATAGTGTGCGAAAACAAGGCTAGGTGGGTAGAAGCAATGGGGCCAGAGTGATGCCAATGATAGTACCAGAAGGAGGTGGCGGCCCCCCATCGTGAACATCGACATAGGTGATAGAACGGTACAGTAAGTAGCAAGCTCATCATTAATAGTTTTTCACGTGTTGGAAGGAGGAGCAGAATGGGAATCCGATAAGATAGAATCATTTTGCAGTAACCAATCCTGCCACGGAGCATGGACGCCATAGAAGAGCTTATCGACAAATTTCAAGATGAGGCACTGGTTTTGGAGTTCAAGATTTTTGAGGGTTTCATGAGGTAATTATTTATAGATGACGAAATATGACTAGGTCATTAGACTATGGTGTCGTTCGCTGGTCTGAGGCGACCAGCCAGCCGGTTGGCTCCCCCTCACAATTTATTGTTCACCAAATCAGCCGAACAGTGTTTTCTTTCACAACAAATCAGCCAGAACAGTATTTTTCAGCCAAGTTTCAGACCAGCGAACGGGCCTATATAGTCATACTACGAAAAGGTGTTAATGTTCATTTATTTGATGGTTCTCTAGTGCCAATTTGCAAGTGATACATTGCAGGTGTAGGGATGAGTGACACTTGAAAAGGGGCAACTGATTGTTAACTTAGGACTGTCCACCTCTGATATGGCGGATAGTCCTGACTTCACCGTTTTAAGGAGGATCTTTGATTGGTTTGATCGTGTAGCAAGGACGGTCCAGTGCTATGGCGTGGACGGTCCACAACCACAAGTCTTCTCCGAGCAGAGTCAAGCAACTGGTTGTTTTGTGATGTGCGTGAGAAAGTCGGTACCATATATTGTTTGATAGCCTGCATGGACGGTTCGCTGGTCATTCTTTGAAGGACTTACAACAAGTATTTTCTGTGGTGCGCGTGAGAAATAAGCGTTAGACGGTCCGGCCACATGGATAAAGTTTTGTCTAGTGATTATTGGTTATCTCTTATGCTCAAATTTCTTTCATGCAATTTAATCTGATCACTTTATCTTATTATACATTAAATTGTTGATTATCATCCTAGGTTACAAAATCTTCACCTAGCTCAGCAAGAGTAGCATTTTTGGGTTCGATGATATACTAATTAAAGTTTATGCAGTGTTTATGATTTTAGTTAAAACCGTCTATTCGTCCCTCAGTAGTTGGTACTTTAATTCCTCTTTTTTCCCCGAAACTGCTACTTTTCCCCCGATATTTATGGCCCGAGGCCCCGAGCCTAGCTCGGCCCAGTTCGCTCATGTCTTGAAGAAGGGGGGCATGTTTCGCCCGAAAGAGAAACGATCGTGCCACGCTCCGTTTGTGTAACAGAGGGAAAAATAGTTAACTTTTATGTCTCCTAATTACGCAGAATAGACAGGCACTGCGAAAGAGGGCAGCATCAGAGTTTGTCACTGGACAACGGAAACCACCAAGGAACGAACGAAATAGCTGGCATTCCAAAGCAGTGGACTCGAGCAAAAAATAATCAGAGCACTCAGGGCAGTGGAAACTGTTGACCTCAAGGCGGTACGTACTACTGGTAGATGCAATCTTTTGAAAAAAGAAGTGCTGGATGCAATCGTGCAAATCTTCACCTAATGGCGACCGCTTACTGAATACGGATTGATTGGCGCATGTGCTGATCTGCATGCATCACGCAGGAGACTTATCTGAAAAATAAGGCCAGCTTCAGCTTGACTTCAGCTCCTAAATGGCGGCTGCTGGCTGGTGGCTGCACAGCCTGCAGGACTGCAGGTAGTGTGATTGAAAAAACAGTGTGATTTGCATCGGAAAACCACGGAATTGGATGCAGTATAATCGGCGAACTTTTTGGTACAGACGTACTAGTATACAGTAAAGTCTGAGGCCCCGTTTGTCACGGCCACCGGTGAATCTGTTTTTTTTTAGTTTTCAGCTCAACGAGCAGGTGAAGCTGAGCTGTTTTTCTCCTCCTATTTGGCAAAACAGCCTCATAGGATGGACAAAAGGATCAAATTATCAGATACCCTTATCTTTCTTTTATCTTTCTATTTTTTCTCAACTGCTCACGGGCATCTCTTCGTCGCTGTCTTCCTCGGCTCGGCCGCCTACTCACGTGCCCCCATGGAGGTGATCGCGTCGCTCATCCGGCGGCTCTCGCGAGCTTCGACGGCCGCACCCCGGTGGCCGCGCGCGGGAGGCCGCGAGCCCCGGCGGCCGCCCGCACCGGCAGCCGCGAGCTCCGATGGCCGAGCCCCGGCGGCGCGTCTCGGCCTCAAGCCAGTGCCTGCCGGTGGCGGCATGGCTCTGTGTCGCCGCGCGCCCGCGTCCGCGTCCGCGTCGGTGCCTACCGGTGGCGGTGTGGTGACGACTGACGACGCGTCCGTGCTCGCGCGTCCGGCGGTATGGCGCCGCCCACGTCCGGCGATCCAGCAGTCTGCCGGCGCCCGCGCTCGCGTCCGGCGGTGGTCCGCAGTCCAGCAGTCGGCGGTCCGGCAGTCAAGCAGTCCAGCAGTCCGGCAGGTGTCAAGCAGTCCGGCAATCCAGCGGTCTGGTGGCAGTCAAGCAGTCCGGCGACCGGCGATGCTTGCGCGCAGCGCCTGGGCAAATCCGGACGTTACCAACAGTGGGGCGCACCTGTGTAGAAAGAAGCTGGGATAATCTTTTTTTTTTCAGACTCATTTTTCTATGAGAGGAGGAGAACATGAAACTATTTTAAAAATAAATGTTTGGTAAAAATAAAAATAACTCACGCCAGCCTATGAAGCTGTTGTCACCTACGCGGTGCTAAGGTAAACACGTACACTACTGTGGCCTCTGGGCGGATTTGGATGGGACTCGTGAGCATCTGCCGAGACGGCGAGACGGAGACCCACCCATTTGGAGGTCGCTCGCGTGACCTCGTCAGCCGAAAGGGATGCCCTCAGTAGTCAGGCCTCAGCCCAGGAGTCGTCGTCAGCTTTTGAGTTATCTGGTGCAGACGTGGGGCCTGTTCGCTGGGCCGGACGAATTTGGATGGTTCGGAGGAACGTTGGAGGAATTTGTAAGAGAAAAATACTGAAAAATGAAACGGATCAAGCCGTGTTTAAGGACACGTGAACGGGGCCGTGGCCTTGAGCCCAATTGCTCTGTTCGCTTAACTTATAAATCGTACTTTTTCAGTCAACGAATAGTATTTTTTTTTCACAATAAATCAGTCAACATTACTTTTAGCTATGTCTTATCAGCCAAGCGAACAGTGCAAATATTAATGGCACTTTACCAGTAGCTAGTGGCCGGCAGCCCGGCTAGGAGCATTTTCACCAAATTAAAAGAGATCCTGGAGCTGGTTTTGTTTACCAAATCAGAATTGAGTATTCTCAATCTGATGGATATGCTCTAACCTTGCTTGGCTGCAGGCAGTAGCGAGAGACGAACTGCTGGCTGTCTGATTCAGTTTTGATCACAGCTAGGCGCATCACGGAAGATCGTTTTGTATATATGTATATATATACATATAAAAAGAAGGAACTCTTACCGATGATCACGGGAGATCCTAACGAAGAATGTCAAAAACTCTAAACTACAGTATATACTTTGATAACACGAGATACAGTGGTACACACTCTACGTTCTCAGAAGCGGCTCCTACTGTGGCGGCAGGCCAGATCGCCATCGACCCTCGTGCTCGTGGCGTGGTAGGTGAAGCTGATACAGAGCGAATATAAATAAATAATGCTAATGGAATGGAACAGCCATGATTAGATGCTGTGGTATATCCACTTGTTCATTTTATTCCACACGTGTTTAGGTCTGGTTTAAATTCAAGAGGTAAAGTTTTGAAGTGTCATATCAGATGTTATATGGGGTGTTCGGATACTAATAAAAAATAAATTATAAAATTGGTTAGTAATCCGCGAGACGAATTTATTAAGCCTAATTAATCCATCATTAGCACATGTATTACTTTAGCACCACATTATCAAATCATGAACTAATTAGGCTTAAAAGATTCGTCTCGTAAATTAGTCGCAAAATGTATAATTAGTTATTTTTTAGTCTATATTACTTCATACATATGCCAAATATTCGACGGGATAGAGAGTAAACTTTAGGTGAGGAAGGAAGGCCTTAGTGAAGCTGTGCCTAGTATACTCCGATCCGTTGGTGCAGTACTAAATTCCCTTTTCAGATTTTCAGTGGTTGGCCTTTCCATTCTGATCAGCCCGAAGCAGCGCTTAGCAGTTGACTAATCCGTCAACTTTGGGCACCTTGCGTTTCGTATGGTTGTGTTTCTTATGGTTGCAAATTCCATCCAACGCATCAAAATCACTAAAAGACAGGTTATATATTTAGTTAATCTCACGAAAGAGTTGTCTCTAGCTGCTGGTGCGTGCGTTTGGTGATGTGTCCATTAGTTTTTTACTCCCTGCTATTTCCGTATAAAAAATGTCTGTTCTTTTACATACATTTTTAAACATCATATCATCCTTTTACACTCCTTTAAGGCTCTAATTCTTCATAAAAGTCTTATCCCCTTTTCACGTTGCTTTCCCTTTAGTCCCCACTGTCCCTGGAAGACAGAAACACAAAAAAGAAAAAAGAAAAAAAAACACCCCTTAAAGTGTGCCGACTCATTAAAGTGAAATCACCTTTTCTGATCTTTTGTTTCCTAGAAGAAGGTTCAATCCAATTATATCATCGCTTTTCCGTTATCTAAAAAAAATATCATCGCTCAGCTCTCCGGTTATGTGACCAGGAATAAGTTATCCTGACCCCATGAATTGCATTTATTGATAATCAGTTATTAGCCATACGGATCACGATGATGAAAAGATCCATTTGGTCCAGAACTGAAATAAAATTGAAACAAAAGGACAATGGAACAGAATATGATTACGGGTCTTGTGCATGCCCCCACCATGCCGTGGACGTTTCGATGATCACTACGGTGGTGCGGACCCTTGATTGCAAATGTTTCACGTGTGGTAACGTGTGTTCACGTACCCATCACGTCCAGGAGGAATGCATATATATAAAACCATTGTAAAATTTTTCATAATTAATTAGAGCCCGTTTAGCATGCCTAGTTTGTTTGACGTGAGCGGTAAACTGTAATATGGGCATTATCTGCCGTTCTCTGCAGTATGGTATTCCTAGTGTACAGTACACTAGGCATCTTAAATTCGATCAAGATGCCAATCGTCCAAAATGTATGATCCAGTTGTGCATATCATATGATATGGTAAGTTGGATAGGAGAGCGTAGTAGTTGGATAGAGTTAAATATACCGGAGATCTATTAACTTATGAGAAGGTTTCAGTTAGATCCATCAACTTTGAAAGTGAGTTTTTGGATCCATAAACTTTTTATGTTGTATCACTTAGGTCCATACCCTCCACGTGGGCTTCTCATGCTGACGTGGCTCGCTGACTTATCCATCTAAAGCAACTCTTAGCCAATGCATTTTGTCAAACATGTATCATGTCCTTCGTCGGCGGCGGCCATGGCAGGTCATTGTCGACGTAGAGACCGCCGGGTAGCCGCTTGCTGCCGTACGGCGACCAGCAGGTGCTCGTCGGCGAGCACGTACTAGTAAAAGCCCATCAAGTAGCACCTCCACCTGTCAATGCGGTTGGTGGCACTAGTGCTAGACTCGGCGACGTTGTCTGCGTTCTTGAACTGATCGAGCCTAACCGGGAGCACGATGCTGCTTGCGGCCTCGGCGTCCGGCGCCTGGTCCTAAGGCGGCTTCTGCTCCGGGGCCGACAGATGATGGCGCGTCTACGGCGGTGGCGAGGTGGTGCGTAGAGAGCTTGGTGCGGCAAAGGCAGACGATGCAGTCGAACGGCCCGGCCGCCTTCACCTTGCCCTTTCAGCTGGCGGTGGCGGCGCCTCCGGTAGCTCGCCATACACGAACTCCAGGAGCACGTTGATGGTGGCCTGGCCGAGGCCGTCACCACTGGAGCCTGAGCCAGCGCCGTCCTCGTGCTGCAGCACCACGACCACCTCGCAAACACTGGCGTGGTGGCTCTTGAAGTGTTGCATTCGGAATGGGTGCAAGGCGAGTCGTGCAGCTGTTGCGACAATGTGCGTGAGCAGGTGCAAACGACGCGCAGTAGCGACGATGACGCCCATGGTGGTGGCACTACGAGCAGGGTGCGGTGATGGTGTCTCGAGCAGCGTTGTCGGTGTTTTGTAAACCGAACTAGTAAACTTATACGATTGCCGCGCTGCTCTAGGAAGACGATGGTAGCATCCAATAGATACGAGGATTTATACTAGTTCAGGCCAGAGCCCTACGCCAGTCTCAGAGATGATCGAGTGCGTGTTCCTCGCTTGAATGCTCTAAAGTTCTTAAAATGGGGGTGCAAGAAAGGTGGAAGATGTGGAAGGACCTATGCTAGACGAAGGGCTGCCCGAAGAGAAGCTCCAGGAGCCCTACTATAATGGTGAATGAATAGAATGTTAGGAGATGTAGAATCATCCAGATGGGTGCCCTGGCTGCCCTTACATAGAGTTCGGGGCCAGGGCTTGTACAAAAGAGGAGGTTCTCCCGACTGAAGGGTCGAGAGCCTGAGGGAGGGCCTAGCTAACTTGGCTTGCAAGCTACGCCATCTTCTGTTGCACGTCCGGTTGTGACTATCGTCATGGTCTTTTGGCCACGTTGTGGCAGGATGTGATGTGGCACTACTGTGCCGGTCATGGTGGCACTGTAGCCTTAATGGTGGTTCGTCAGTCGTCCTATGCAATGCAGTATCCATCGTGGCCTTCGTCACCGTCTCCTGGTTCCTAGGGGCGTCATACCCGAAGTGGGTAGTTACCTTAGGTCGTCGTTCGCTTGGTCGCTTCGCGGGGCCGAGGGGCACGATCCTGATCTCTGGGGTCGGGGCACTCTGTTGGTCTGGATGGCCCTTTCGTTGAGTCCCTTGTCATGGATCCCATCCCGTAGTGGGTGGGGTCGTACAAGTGTCTAGTCGGTCCGTATTTGGATGGCGGGTATCGTACCCATTGCCACCACGGTGTGGTGTTGTCTCATCGGTGCGGCATGGCACAAGGATGGTGTCTGACCGGGCTGAGGTGACTGTCGTCCACTCGATCCTTGTGGGGTCAGTGTGGTATGCTTGCTCTTGTTAGAGCAGGCACGCCTAGCTATGCTCGACCTTCCCCCATCCCTCTCGGGGGTCATGATGAGGAGAGGTCATGCGTCTTACGAGCGCTATGTGCTAAGGTAGATGGAAGGGGTCGGGAATTACCCCAGCCTTGGCGCCTTGCCTGCTCCACTCGGCTTTCACTGGGCCTCGGTCGTTTGGGCCTTCGTTAGCTATTGTGTTGCGGGCAGCACGACCTGCTAACTAATCGGTGCGTTGAGACACCCCGGGGTTACAAACCTGACAGTAGCCCCCGAGCGTTTTTGTGATCATGAAGTGGTCGTGAAAGCGCTGATGTGTGCATGTGTTGGAGCGTGAATTCATAGTCGCTGCCTTTCTAAGCTTTGTTGCTCGACCCCTTGCGGACTGGTGTATTCAATGCGGCAGGTGGATGTTGTACCTCGTCCTATCAGGGTGTCCTGACGATGTGATTCTTGATCGATGAGCCCTGCCATGTTAGTGTGCCGTGTTTCGAGGTTCGCGACCCTAGCGGAGCCGCGTGGTCTTGTCGACCCCTGTTATGGCTCCTGTTTTGGGAAGCCTAGACTTCTTTGCCCTTACACGGGCATCTGACCTTAGCTGTGGCCCTCCGTGGCGCGCCACGTGGCGCGGGGGCCCTGGCCATTTGAACCACCTTTGGACCTATAAATTGGGGCTTTTCTTTCGTTCGCATCATACATGGCTATAGTTGCAAATTTATCCCACCTTCCCATGGAGAGAGCATGGGGATGAGAGAGGGAGGTAGCTACCCTTTTTAACGGCTGGTGCCAGAAGGGATCTTGCAAGCAAAGAAGGAGAGGATGGCATGACTGTTGTGTATGGGGCAGTGCAGCCTTTGTGACATGGCTGCACTTTGGCCTCCCTTTTGCTCCATCTTGGCACCGGAGTGGTTGCCAAGGTGCCTGTTGGAGCTAGGCAGTCCTATCGCTCTCTTCTTCCCCGTGCTCTGATCCCTGGGGCTGTGACACTATGGGGCTTGCGAGTTTGTTTTTTGTTTCATCTCACCTCCCCTATAGTATCATCGCCTGAGGGCCTTTTAGGGTGTGGTGGTATCAGTTTTTGTGTTCCTTGTGTGTGAATCGTCCGCACATTGCTTCGTAATCATATTCGATATGAATAAAAAGCTCAAGGAATCCTCCCTCTAGAGTTGTCATGGCTCTCTTGTGAGGTCAGGGTGAGCCTCCCGGGCTGTCTGGCCGGATTTGGGCTCGTGGGTGTCGAACCAAGGTTCTCCGAGTGGATTATCGACCTTTCGATATGCTGGGAGGCGAGGTCACGGGGCAACTTTGGGCCCTTCCATGGGGGCGCCTTGGGAGGCTTGCGTTTGTATGTTACATGCAATTTGACTACATGTGCTTTGAGGTTGTATTGTTTGGGTTTGGCCTCATCGGTCTTCGACCCATTCAGTCAGGTCTAAATCCGTGAGTCCGGAAATGCGGACTTTAGGTGAGTTATTGATCTCTTGTTGCATAGGGCGATAAGGTCATCGAGCGACCTTGGACCTCTTTCTCCCAAGTGTCTATGAGTTGGATGGCGCAAACTTTGGGTAAGTCATTGGCCTCTCATCGCATAGGGCGATGAGGTCGTCGCGCGACCTTGGACCTCTCCTCTCGAGCATCTACGAGATGGAGGATGTAGGCTTCGGATGAGTCATTGGCCTCTTGTGGCATAGGGTGATGAGGTCGTTGGGCGACCTTGGACCTCTCCTCCTGAGTGTCTATGAGTAGGGGGACACAGACTTAGGGTGAGTCATTGGCCTCTCATGGCGCAGGGCAACGAGGTCATCGAGCGACCTTGGACCTCTCTTCCCGAGTGTCTGCGAGTAGGAGGACGGAAGCTTCAGGTGAGTAATTGGCCTCTCATCGCGCAGGGCAACGAGGTCATCGAGTGACCTTGGACATCTCCTCCTGAGCGTCTGTGAGTCGGAGAACGCAGACTTAGGGTGAGTCATTGGCCTCTTGTCACGTAGGGCGACGAGGTCATCGAGCGACCTTGGACCTCTCCTCCCGAGTGTCTACGAGTAGGAGGACGCAGGCTTCGGGTGAGTCATTAGCCTCTCATCACGTAGGGTGATGAGGTCGTCGAGCGACCTTGGACCTCTCCTCCCGAGCGTCTGCGAGTCAGAGGACGCAGACTTAGGGTGAGTCATTGGTGTCTCATCATGCAGGGCGATGAGGTCATCGAGCGACCTTGGACCTCTCCTCCCGAGTGTCTACAAGTAGGAGGATGCAGGCTTCGGGTGAGTCATTGTAACACTCCAGGTGTTAGCCACTTGCTAAGTAGTGGGTTTGAGCTTAAACATGACATGTTAAGTGGTAATAAGGAGCTTTAGTTCCTTATCTCAAAAGTGGTGATGAAGGTGTCAAGGTCAAATCTATGAAAATGAGCCCGACTTGAACTTTTGGGAATAAACACAACACCTTTGTGTTTAATGGTAAACCCTTTTTCAGATATATACCTGAGTAATGTTGAAGGTGCCCCTTTTCATGTGCCTCACATCAATTTCCACCCACATTGATGATTGGAAAAGTTTCGTGAAGTTTGGAATCAAGAAGTCACATGAAATGACAAGTTATGCCCCTGCTTGAATTGCTTTACTAAGTGAATGAGAACATATGTCATCAACCTAACCTTGCAACCTTACCCAAGTAACTCTAATTGAACTCTACAACAAAAGTTATGAAAGGTTCATGTTGAGTAGATATCAAGAAGATGTCTCAATTGGCCTAAAACCCTAGTTTAAGAGCTAATCATGTTGCTGCTTTGACCAAGATAAAGGAATGGTTTCTGTTCAAGATACAAGGTTTGACCCTTAATGAAAGTTATAGTTTAGTTTGGGTACAACAAACTTTGTTTTTGGAACATACCCTGAATCAGTTTAGAAACAAGTGAAACAGAGGCTCAAAGATTGAATTTGCGACTGCTTTCAGACTTAGAAATATTCTAAGTCCGGGATTAGTAACAATTCAATTGGTGTCTCGCGTTCTCGGATTTTTGTTAAGCAACATGATTTGATCCAAAAATAAAAGTTGAAGTTTAAGTGGAGTGCTACACACTTTATTTTTGGACCAAGTAATTGGATCTCAAACCTAGCAAAGTTTAATTCGGGCTAAGTCGTTGACAGTGCCATTTTTGGAGCAAATTATCTCCTAATCCACTGCCCTAATGGCCGTGCACCTTTAATAGAAGTTGGAGAGCATCAGGAGTACAACAAACTTCATTTAAGGCCCAAGGTCCAAATTAGCCTGTTGCTAGCCCAAATTCGGTGCCCACCACACCCACACCATCGCCTGCCACGTGTTCGATGGAATGCCCACGCGTCCTCCATGCGCAAGAGCGTGCCCCACCATTTTTGCCGCGTGCTCCTGTGCTGCTCTCTCTCCGTATCGCGCATGGGATGACATCAAGCACTCCTAGCTCCCTCACTCGCTCTCCCTCTACCGCTCTCGCTCACTCGCTCCTCCTCACTCGCCCTCTACGCTGCACGCAGGCGCCAATGCGTGCCCGCCATGGCCGACTCCCGAGCTGAGTTCGCTGCCGCCGCTGCGCACTACCTCTACACCAGCCAGCCTCACCATCCCCTTCCTTGTGTCACGCTACCTCCATCGTGCCACTTCGCAGGCCGTGCCATCGCCTACAGCCCCGACCACCGTAGTCGTTTCCGTCGCCGCCATCTGCTATCGTGGTCCCATCGCCACGGGCCGTCGCCGGCCGTGCTGAGACCTTCTGCGGGTGCACCCTGCCACCACACTACCACAACACCTCTTTTACCGGCCGCATTCATCATCATGGTCGCCACCACCGGAGCCGCCTCAGCTGTGTGCTCCTGTGCTCATGGCCAGGATGCCACGGCCCGCCTCACGGCCGTCCTTGGCCACCAGCCGATGCACGTGGGCCCCTTGAGGCTTCTCTGCCACTCCACCACCACCGACGAGCCTCCTCCGACTGGCATTGGCGAGCTCCCGCGCCTCCTATGCTCTGATTCACGGCAGGGACCTCGCGTAGCAATTCGGTGAAAGGGAAGGGCCTATCTACAAAGTCTGTTGCTCATGTGAATGGTGCCTAGAAGGACCGTTTTGCTGGAATCTGTTTTCATGAAAGTTCAGGATCCTCAGTGCAAATGTGTTTTTCTTTTATGTTTGAAACTTCGGAAAATCATAGTAAATCGTAGAAAAATCATAAAATAACAAATGAAGATGTTTTGGAATCCTTGTGAGTAGATCTATGCATTAGAGTCATAATATAATATATGTTAGTAGAAAGTTTCTGGTGTTTTTATTTATTCTTGTAAAGTGCTTTTAGAAATCCTTTTAAGATTGTCAGATGCATATCTCGAGGTAGGAATGTCCTAAAAATGTGATTCTAGTTTTGGGAGTCTTGTTTTGGCATGTTGTAAGGTCGAGATGGCGGACTAGAGAGGGGTGAATAGTCATTTCTAAAATTAATCACCTCAGCTAACCGAAACAAGTGCGGAATTAAAACTATCGGTCTAACCAAGACTACACCCCTTTATTTATGTTCTCTATCACCTTCTAAAGATACTAATTAAGTAGCAAAGGTGCCGGGCTAACTCTAACTAGAGCTCACCTATCCAATTCTAGGAGCAAGGTCACACAAACCTATGCCACTAGTATTTCAAGCAATGAGGGAGCTCCTACACATGCTAGTAAGCAAAAGCACAAAGCCAACTAAGCTCACTAGCAATGCTCAATAACAAGGCAACCAATGCCAAATTAGAGAGCGCAAATACTTAGCTACACAAATTAAGCAAAGTGACTAATAAGGTTACACAAACCAAATTAGCCACGCAAGGGAGCTACTTTTCTAATTTCAATGTTTTAGCTTTCTCATTTTCTAAAGACACGGTCATTCTAGCAAGTCTACTAACAAGCTCATCATATGAATCAACATGACCAACCACATTATTATTTGATACCTTGGTGTCACCTTGTGACATGAAGCAATGTGGTGAAGTAGGAGAGCTTGTAGTAGCAATGTCATCTGGGCATGATCCATCATCATAACCATCAAGTGTGCATGGGGTAGCATCATCATTTGCAGCACTTGTGGCATCATCAATCTTGCTAAGTGAACTTGTAGTGGATTGATTATCATCATCACTTGACCATGAGGTGGAGCAATCTTTCACAATCACAGAGTTGTGGTCATGCTCAACATCCTCATGCACCTCCTTCTTGGGCTCCTCCTTGAACTTGCTATCATCCCATGTGGAGGAATCACCGAAGGTGTGCTTGATGGACTCCCATATCTCACGTGTGGTTCTCGTGTAGTTTACTTGTTTCATCAAATCAAAACTCAATGCATCCATTAGAAAACAACAACCATGTGCATCAAGTTTATAGAGAACTCTTTGAGCATTGGTGAGATTTCTATGGTCCAATACATGAGTGAGACCACTAGTGACAATCCACCAAAACTTAGGTCCCTTTGCACGAAAATAATCAAGCATGTGATTTTTTCATTGTGCAAAGTTGGTGCCATAAAAAATGTGTGACTCACACTAAACATCTAGCCTACTAGACGCCATCCTCTCGGGTCGGTGAAGACCACAAATGAGAGACCTAGCTCCGATACCACTTGTAAGGTTGAGATGACGGACTAGAGGGGGGGTGAATAGTCCTTTCTAAATTAATCACCTCGACTAACCGAAACAAGTGCGGAATTAAAACTATCGGTCTAGCTAAGACTACACCCTTTTATTTATGTTCTCTATCACCTTCTAAAGATACTAATTAAGCAACAAAGGTGCCGGGCTAACTAGACCTCACCTATCCAATTCTAGGAGCAAGGTCACACAAACCTATGCCACTAGTATTTCAAGCAATGAGGGAGCTTCTACACATGCTAGTAAGCAAAAGCACAAAGCTAACTAAGCTCACTAGCAATGCTCAATAACAAGGCAACCAATGCCAAATTAGAGAGCGCAAATACTTAGCTACACAAACTAAGCAAAGTGACTAACAAGGTTACACAAACCAAATTAGCCACGCAAGGGAGCTACTTCTATGCTATACAAGCAAGAAGGTAACTAGTGAGCTACACAAGCTAACTAATCACAAGAGCAACTACACAAATACAATGTATATAAAAGTAATCACAAGCTTGTGAAGAACAAGGTTGACACGGTGATTTTCTCCCGAGGTTCACGTGCTTGCCAACATGCTATGTCCCCGTTGTGTCGACCACTCACTTGGTGGTTCGGCGGCTAATTGGCATCACCCGCCAAGCCTGCACGTCGGGCACCGCAAGAACCTACCTTGAAAGTGAGGGTAGCTCAATGACACACTCAACTAGAGTTGCTCCTCGCGGCTCCCATGGGGCGAGCACAATGCCCCTCACAAAGCTCTTCTCCGGAGCACCACACAAGCTTCTTGCGGGCTTCGACGGAGATCACCACCAAGCCATCTAGGAGGTGGCAACCTCCAAGAGTAACAAGCACTACCGGCTTGCAACTCGATCACCTAGTGCCACTCGATGCAACCTCACGATGCAATCGCACTAGAATCGCTTTCTCACACGATCGGATGATCACTATCAAGCATATGTGAGATGGAGGGCTCCTAAGCACTCACAAGCATGGACACAAAGTCCCCTGAGGTGCTCAGCACCAGCCGTGGCCGAGGCCACCTTCTATTTATAGCCCCACGGGCTAAACTAGCTGTTACCCCTTCACTGGGCAAAACTCAAGACGACCGGATGCAGGACCTCAGCGTCCTGTCAATGGATGCTCACCACGTGTCACCTCCATTCAACCTCAATCACTTGATCTCAATGGTCGTATGTGTGTTAGCATTTTCACAAACATTTTGCCAAAGGATTAGCCACTCAACTTGCCACGCCACTCGATCCTAGCGATGATGCAAAGTTAGATCACTCGAGTGGCACTAGATGACCGATATGCAAATAAGTTTGCCCCTCTTGATAGTACGGCCATCTATCCTAAACCCAGTCATCAACTTCTCTACACACCTATGACCAGTGAAATGAAATACCCTAGGTTATACCTTTGCCTTGCGCATTCCATTCCATCTCCTCTAATGTCGATGTAACATGCACCAACATGATCAACAATGATATGATCCACTTCATATCATCATGTGATCATATTGGTTCATCGATCTTGACTGCACTTGCTTTTCACCGTTGCCTTCGTCCATCGACGCCAAGTCTTGCTTAAGCTTCACCGCCACGCGGTCCATCGCTCCAAAGCCTCCAACTTGCCCTTCACGCTTGCAACCGGTCCATCAAGCCAAGTCATGTCTTGATCTTCTCCACCTTGATCATATGACTCAATGTCATGTCTTATGTGCAATAAGCTCCTTCATCATCACATGTGTGAGCTTTGCAACATCTCCAAGCCATTTTCACCTTCATGGCATATGTTGCTCACACACATGTACCTGTGGACTAATCACCTGTGTATCTCACATAAACACAATTAGTCCACCTAGGTTGTCACTCAATTACCAAAACCACACAAGGACCTTTCAATCTCCCCTTTTTTGGTAATTGATGACAACTCTACAAAGATATGGAAATTAAGCTCTTTTGGATTCATGTTGCTTGTCCAAGCAATTTTACCATGTGAAAATGATTTTGGACAAGTAACACAAACCTGAAATGGTAGTATTAGCTCCCACTACATATATGCTAGAGTGTTTGTTTTGAAATTCGCACATATGCATAGATTCGAAATGTGGGAGAGTAATTACTACCAAATGATGCTAAGGTGTATAGAGTAAACCTTTGAAGTGTGATACCAATCAAAGTTGCACCTTTAAGTTCATCCTTAGCACCATGGTTAGCTAGATAACACTTGGAAATAAAAAGCACTAGATACCTCATGAGATCAACATTAAAAGCAAGGTACTAGCATTACTTGAAAGGCATACCAAGTGTCTAGCTATCATCCTATGCATGCTAGTTTTCATTTCATCAATCAAATTCTACAACTAGCATACATCACACAAGCATGCATATTGAATTTAAGAACTTATGCAATGCAAGCAAGCATATGAATATATACATATCAAATGCAATTTATCAAAGTTCATGAGCTTGCTCCCCCTACTTATGTGCTTCTCTTGTCCAAGAATTTTGATCCATCTCTTTTCTTCAATGTTGCTCCCTCTTTGTCCATGTCCATGTCCAACCTCTACTTCTTTGTCTTAATCTCTCCCAAAGCTTTCATATCTTATCTTATCTCTCTTGTACAATCTTAATCTCAAGGCTTTCATATCTAGGGTTTCATATCTTTGTACAATCTCTTCCCCTTTGTCATCAATTTCCATAAAAGGTGTGCTTCTCATTGATGCAAAGGTATGCATTTGGGGTAGATGGTTGAGGCTTGAATCTTGCATTTTTATGGACATCACTTGATTGTTGGAATGACACCACTTGTAGATACCACTTATAACTTGTACCACTTGTATCTTGTGTAGGGCTTTCTTGAGATACCACACATAGGATCTTTGATCTTGATATTAATTTGTGGGACACCTCCCCCTATGTGATAGCATGGGTCATCTATTTGATACACTTGAGCTCTTGTAGGTGAGGCATGCATTCTTCATTTGATGATCACTTAAAGTTGAGGATCACTTGTGTAACCATCGTCTTGCATGATTGATACCATGTGTAGATGTGATACCACTTGAAAGAATCTTCTAGTATGGAACCACTTGTTGGATTTGTCAATAAAAATCATTTCTTGAACATTTGCTATCTTTATGAGTACCACTTATAGGATATCACTTGTGAGTTGATCTAAACATCACTTGTGAATTCTTGATGAAATACTTAAGTCTAGATACCACTTGAAACATACAAACTAGATATCCATTTGCATTGTTGTCTTGTGCTTGTACTCTTATCACTATCATGAGCTTCTATGATTGACTTGAACTAAATTGATTTGTCTAAGCTTCCAAGTACGGTTTGAACCAATGACAAGCTTCTTCACACCTTTTGCAAGGGTTATCTTACCAATGTTGTACTTGTCACTTGTTAGCAATCCAAATTAAGTCAAGTAATTGGGTTCACTAGCTCATGAACAAATTCATATACTAACCACTGGATCAATTAATCATTCAAGCAATAGTGATATGCTATGAAAATAAACGTTTCAGTTGTTATGCATGATCCTATGAAGCATGTACTATATGCACTAACCGCATACTAGCAAGGAATGAAATGATCATGCACATTACAATGATACCTTTGCTATGTTGGAGTAGAGGATAGTCACATAGATTCCAATTTATAACTCCAATAGCGATGTGAAGTCCAATTATAAGCTTGGTGAAGACCAATAGATACCATTTTAAATTCTATTCTTCACCCATATGAAATGAACACCACTTATGATCAAGTGCACTTTCTTGTTGTGGTTGGCTTGCTTCATCTTTTGATCAATACTTGCATGAAAGCATCAATGTGAGTGTACCACTTAAAATATCATGATTTGCTCTCTTTTTGGGCATTGCTTGGTTTTCTTGATCAATCCTTTTGATTGCTTCAACTAAGCATCTCAAATGTCCCTCGGATCACTACTTCCATATTAGCCTTCCAAGTACCACACTTGGTTTACCTACTCATAGGTGACAATTCCCTATACTAGGAAGAAGTGACCTCTCTCCAAGAACCATTCTTGACACTCACTTGAAATAACTTGATTGATTGATCCAAGTTATAGACTTAACTTTGATGAGTAACCTTGACTCCTTCTTTAAGTCATTTTCTTTCTACTATATGATCTCCAATCATATCTAGACCTTAAACTTCATCTTCAACTTGAGTTTGATCTTGATCTTCATCTTGAGTACCAAAAGTGTGCAAAATACACTCCACAATCAAATGGCCTTGTACACTTTGCTTGTCAGCTTCTAGATCATCTCAAAACCAAACTTAGGTACCTCAACCACTTGTAAACATGTTTCCAACTTGAGGACCTTTCAATCAAAGTGACTCTAGATCAATCCAACATTTGTCACTTTTCTGGCAAATTATGTACCCTTCAAAGAAATAAGCATATCTCCCAAAGTACAAATCCAAATATCACAAAATTTGGTGGAGATGTGCTTCACTATGTTATATAGCAGATGTAAAAATTTGAGATTCATTTGACTTCTAGATTGCTACCAGATTTCAATTCTTCCACCACTACTACATGCTGAAAACTGCTGCACTATAGCTGACAAGATCCACTCCAAAACCGAAGCATCTCTTATCCAATTCTCATGAAATTTGTATACCATCTTATACCGAAAGTCTAGAGAATGTACACTAATTTTTATGCCAGTCCAATAAGTTTTGATCACTCAAACATGGCTAAGATCACAGCTAGCTCAGATTTTGCAATATAGGACAGATTTCAACAATTGAGCTATATAAATCAAACTTGAAACTAACTTGTTTCAATACTTCCATAAGACATATATCCATTCAAACCACTTACTAAAAGTCATCTCATGAATTTATCCAACACAAATCAATCCAAACTTAATTACAAATCAAATTATCCATTCAAACATCTTATAGCAAGCAACATTGCATATTTATCTAATTTAATCAACTTATATACCTTGGTTAGCTCATGATCATTTAACTAGCAAGCTTCAACTCAAATATTTGCAAGCCATCAAATAATCCAATGAATCACCAACAACTTGAATATGACACTTGTATGTTGTAGCACATTTGGACTTCACTCAATTATCATGGCATTGGGTTTGGATGTGCACTAGGCTTCATAACTTGACTCAACATATGATGATCAATATGAAGTCAATTGAATCAAGTATCCAATGTCAATGGTACCTACAATCAATCATCCACTTTTTGATGGTACCCAAACAATTTTGGGTCCTCTCAAGTTAGGAGCGACATACTTAGGCAAAGCCTTAGTATGAGTAGCGGATGTTTTGCAATAGCAACCATAGAGGTACCATTAGCATCCTTCCTAAGCATAGAATCATCATCAATTGAAATAGGCTTAGGAGTGTTACATAGGGAACATGAATATGCCATGTGTCCCCCTTCCCGTCATGAGTAGAACTTTCTCTTTGATTGAGCCTTCTCTTCCTTGCTCATGTGGTGCTTCTCATTGCATTGCCTCTCATGGATTGCTTGAGCCTTTTTCTCAAGCTTGGTAGGACACTTAGAGGCAAAGTGTCCCATACTTCCACACTTGAAGCACTTGATATGAGCATAATCTTTCTTCTCATCTTCATTCTTGCTCATCATCTTGGCATCTTGAGTCTGCATTGGATGCCTTGCCTTTCCACCCCTTCTTGTTTTCTTCTTCTTTATCATCAAATCACCACCATCTTCATGGTTGATCTTGATTTGCTCTTGGGGTGTCTTCTCTTGCTCAACTTGTGGCTTTAGTTGAGGCTCTTCTAGTTGCTTTACCAATTGCTTGGTTGGGCATATTGAGGTAAGGTGACCCCAAGTGCGGCACTTGAAGCACTTCACATGCTTGAGCCTCTCTTCTTCTTTTATCTTTTTGAGCTTCTCAATGTTAGGGCAACAATTTGCAAGGTGTCCCGCTTCATGACACCGGTAGCACATGGTATGAGAGAGCTTTCTTTGTTGTAGCTTCTTCATCTTTCTTTCTCTTTTTCTTTCGCCCTTTGTCATCTTCTTCTTGAAGCCAAGGCCACACTTGTCACCATAGTTTCTTTGAGTCTTCAACATATGCTGAAAGGTGACTTTTGAGTTGTAGCACCTCTCTAACTTGTTGCTCAATTTCTTCACTTGTTCATTGAGCTCATTGTTCTCCTTCAAAAGGTTAGTTTCACAAGACATAGAAGTAGAACAAGCATCTATATGTGAAGAGCATGGCATATATAATAAATCATCACAAGAGGTGGATGTATGCTTCTTGCCTACATCACAAGGGTTAGCAACAATTTGTGATTTATCATTTGATCCATGTGATGAGCTCTCATTATTTTTAAGTTTCTTTGTAAATATTTTAATGAGAGAAGCATGTTGTTCTAATAATTCATCATGAGATGCAAGAAGTGTCTCATGATTCAATTTTAGCTCATCATGTGAAGATTTAAAAGCATTAAGTAATTTCTTATGTTCTTCACAAGAGTTCTTTAGAAATGAGTTTTCATTTTCTAATTTCAATGTTTTAGCTTTCTCATTTTCTAAAGACACGGTCATTCTAGCAAGTCTACTAACAAGCTCGTCATATGAATCAACATGATCAACCACATTATTATTTGATACCTTGGTGTCACCTTGTGACATGAAGCAATGTGGTGAAGTAGGAGAGCTTGTAGTAGCAATGTCATCTGGGCATGATCCATCATCATAACCATCAAGTGTGCATGGGGTAGCATCATCATTTGCAGCACTTGTGGCATCATCAATCTTGCCAAGTGAACTTGTAGTGGATTGATCATCATCATCACTTGACCATGAGGTGGAGCAATCTTCCACAATCACAGAGTTGTGGTCATGCTCAACATCCTCATGCACCTCCTTCTTGGGCTCCTCCTTGAACTTGCTATCATCCCATGTGGAGGAATCACCGAAGGTGTGCTTGATGAACTCCCATATCTCACGTGCGGTTCTCATGTAGTTTACTTGTTTCATCAAATCAAAACTCAATGCATCCTTTAGAAAACAACAAGCATGTGCATCAAGTTTATAGAGAACTCTTTGAGCATTGGTGAGATTTCTATGGTCCAATACATGAGTGAGACCACTAGTGACAATTCACCAAAACTTAGGTCCCTTTGCACAAAAATAATCAAGCATGTGATTTTTTCATTGTGCAAAGTTGGTGCCATAAAAAATGTGTGACTCACACTCAACATCTAGCCTACTAGACGCCATCCTCTCGGGTCGGTGAAGACCACAAATGAAAGACCTAGCTCCGATACCACTTGTAAGGTCGAGATGGTGGACTAGAGGGGGGGTGAATAGTCCTTTCTAAATTAATCACCTCGACTAACCGAAACAAGTGCGGAATTAAAACTATCGGTCTAGCCAAGACTATACCCTTTTATTTATGTTCTCTATCACCTTCCAAAGATACTAATTAAGCAATAAATGTGCCGGGCTAACTAGACCTCACCTATCCAATTCTAGGGGCAAGGTCACACAAACCTATGCCACTAGTATTTCAAGCAATGAGGGAGCTCCTACACATGCTAGTAAGCAAAAGCACAAAGCCAACTAAGCTCACTAGCAATGCTCAATAACAAGGCAACCAATGCCAAATTAGAGAGCGCAAATACTTAGCTACACAAACTAAGCAAAGTGACTAACAAGGTTACACAAACCAAATTAGCCACGCAAGGGAGCTACTTCTATGCTACACAAGCAAGAAGATAACTAGTGAGCTACACAAGCTAACTAATCACAAGAGCAACTACACAAGCACAATGTATATAAAAGTAATCACAAGCTTGTGTAAGGGGATTGCAAACCAACGGGAAGAACAAGGTTGACACGGTGATTTTCTCCCGAGGTTCACGTGCTTGCCAACACGCTACATCCCCGTTGTGTCGACCGCTCACTTGGTGGTTCGGCGGCTAATTGGCATCACCCGCCAAGCCCGCACGTCAGGCACCGCAAGAACCTACCCTGAAAGTGAGGGTAGCTCAATGAACGCTCAACTAGAGTTGCTCTTCGTGGCTCCCGCGGGGCGAGCACAATGCCCCTCACAAAGCTCTTCTCCGGAGCACCGCACAAGCTTCTTGCGGGCTTCGACGGAGACCACCACCAAGCTGTCTAGGAGGTGGCAACCTCCAAGAGTAACAAGCACCACTGGCTTATAACTCGATCACCTAGTGCCACTCGATGCAACCTCATGATGCAATCGCACTAGAATCGCTTTCTCACACGATCGGATGATCACTATCAAGCATATGTGAGATGGAGGGCTCCTAAGCACTCACAAGCATGGACACAAAGTCCCTTGAGGTGCTCAGCACTAGCCCTGGCCGAGGCCACCTTCTATTTATAGCCCCACGGGCTAAACTAGCCGTTACCCCTTCACCGCCACGCGGTCCATCGCTCCAAAGCCTCCAACTTGCCCTTCACGCTTGCAACCGGTCCATCAAGCCAAATCATGTCTTGATCTTCTCCACCTTGATCATATGACTCAATGTCATGTCTTATGTGCAATAAGCTCCTTCATCATCACATGTGTGAACTTTGCAACATCTCCAAGCCATTTTCACCTTCATGGCATATGTTGCTCGCACACATGTACCTGTGGACTAATCACCTGTGTATCTCACATAAACACAATTAGTCCACCTAGGTTGTCACTTAATTATCAAAACCACACAAGAACCTTTCACATGTGCCGGCTAAGAAAAATATTAAACATGTTGTTTGTACACTGTTTTATGATGTTATGATTTAATCATGATTAATGGTTAATTCTAGCTTGCTCTGCTTGCTACCCTCATATCTACTGTTATACTGCTCCAAATGACCTGAAAATTTTATGCTAGTATAATTATGGCATGTGTGAGCTCTGGTTAAAATTCCAGAAATTTTGGATGTAGTATGATTAGTTATTGATTTAACTTGTCTAAGCTTAAGAAATGGTTTTAAATGGTTTATAAATAATTTATATGTGCAAAAATGTGAAATGTGGTTCCTTTGCCTTTGCATGGTGATATTGTGGCCTAAGAAACCCTAATATGGCTATGTGTTTATAGAAAATGTTGATATTTAGATTTATCTTGCTCTCGCATGTTTTCTTGCAATGGCAATTTATCTTTTTTGTAGTAATTAAATTATAAAACCTAAGCATGTAAAATTTGTGCAGAAGCCATGTTTTGATAATATCTACCACTCATAAAAGTCTTAGCATCAAACTAGTTGTTCTCATATAGTACTAAAACTAATACACATGTTGCATTATAAGAGTAGAGGATGAATGATGTTAGCATATACATGTATTTGTTGTCATGTGATGCTTGTAGCTATTCCTACATGCTATGATCATTTGAATATGATTCCAAGATGTTTGGGGTATCATATATGTCAAGAATATGTTAGTTTATAGCAACTAAATGATAGATGAATGTAGTATGCCTCTGCTGTTTGGGCTGCATGTACAATTTTGGCTATGCAATCATTTTCATGATACAAATGATGTTTTCTGTGAATATGGTGAATACAAAAGTGGTAGATAATCTCCTTATCTTCCTTGTCCAAAGATTTCATGATTTTAGGCCTAATGGTTTTGGAGTTATAGATTTTAGAAGTTTGCTATCAGCTTTTGCATGTCCTCTGAACAAACCTGAATGATTGTATTATTTGACTTATTTAAATATGGAATCATGTATTGGTGATAATAGGAGAGTTGTGGGTGTTGTTGTTAAGCTTTCCAAAATGTCTAAGAGCACTACTTTTGCTGGTTTAGAACTCCAGTTATAGCTGTTCAAAGTGGAGTGCCATATTCTGTCCCAAGTCTGGACAGAGATGTCTTCTTTTTATTGTTTGATCTTGTTAGTTGTAGTATCATCTTAAGATGATAATAATAAAGTTATAGATAGCTTAATAATATTTCCATAAAGTTAAGAATCATGTTTTCTGAATGTCTAGAACTCCAGTTATGTATCTCTGAAGTTACTGTCAGTTTTCTATCCTTGTTTGTGTAGACCTAAAATATTGGCATATTTGATTATGTTAACCTGTGAATTAGCTTTTGGTGTGAATAACAAAGTTGTAGACAATTTCATTAGCTTTCCAGAAAGTCTAAGATCACTTTTATTGAATGCTTGTAACTCCAGTTATGGCCACAACGAGTGACTATTGTGCTGCTGTCCAGATTTCTGTACATGGGCTAGGTGATTGCTTTAGCCTACTCTTGTTTGGCTAAATTTGTTAGTTAGTTCTTGATTGATAAATGCTTGCAATAGCTGAACTTAAGTTAACAGGTATGTCATGCTTGATATGCTGGCTATATCCACCTGTTGTGCTTGGTTGATGTTTAGTTAAATAACTCCAGGTGCCTATGTCTTGCATAATCTTGTGCTTGTCTTGAATGCTCTTATGTGATGCATCACGTATTACCATTATTAGCGTTCATGCACTTGTATTTTTCATCTCATCTAGGTACGCTAGATGCACCACGTCAAGGATGTGATGTTGGAACCGAACCCGAAGATGGTGTTGGGTGGACCTATCCCAAAGATGGAAGGACTATGCAAGTGCTAAGACCAGAGATGTCACCAATGCAGTGCAAGCTAACTGAACTGACTTGTGTTGGATTCCAGGTAAGCCTTGGAGCATTATAAGCCTCCTATGTTTTATAAAATATCACTTGAGTCCTTTATGTTTGATGCATTAGGTTATAAGAGTTTATTGGAAACACTTGATGCATAGAACTACCTTGTCCAAAAATATACCTTGAATCCTATGTAGGTCTAGGATTGAAAAACTGCTTAGTAATGCTTAGCTCAGTAGAAGTTGGGTGATTTCCTATCACTTGCGAGATATAGGTGGACACTGAACCACGGTTGACTATATTTGCTATCGTGTAAAAGAACCATGGGATGTTATAAATCGAGGCCGGACGAAGTCTATGTTGTAGGTTGACTCATGTGATTCTGTCTGCGCCGATTAAGGACCGCAACGTTGTTGGTCCTCGGTCATTTTGAACGCATGCCTCTTACTTAGCTATCTGTATAACTCGTTTCGACCGTGAAGCCGAGTAGTTCAAGTTAGGTCGGGCCTCATTCTGTTAGAATGCGCACACTAGAGGTAGTAAGGATGTGCGGAGAGCCGGTGTGAGGCCAAGGGTAGGTTAGAGTCCTAATCGACCTGGCATCTAGTAGTGTCCCTGAGGGTGCGGCGCTGATTGAACCCACAAAATGTGTACCTGAGTTGTATCAAAGGTGACCTAAGGCTACCGTGGCTGGTAGACCTAGGTTTGTGTTACGAATACTGCCCAACTGGTTGCAATCGATTTGAATCGCTGTCTCTTTCGGATATTGAGAAACTTGACTGAGCTTCCTTCTGTCGTAGTGATAATGGAAAGTGGAATGGTTCTGAGATTGATATAATAAATTGCTATGGTTACTATTGTTCTATCACTATTGATATACCACATGTGTGGCATAGGTTAGTTGCTAATCTATAGATGAATAGCTATAATTAACTAACTTGATGACCGAATTATAAAATGTATGTTGAATCATGTACGATCTTGGTTGTAAGTTGGCGACGAATTGAGACCCTTCGTGGTACTCGACGGACTACCGGGTTTATATAGGCTCAAGTATGAAAGTATGACCGCTCCGCGGCTGCCATTATACTTATGCTCTTATAAATTGGATGGTTATGTTACCGTCATTAGCCTCTTGTCATGCAGGGCAACGAGGTCGTTGAGTGACCTTGGACCTCTCCTCCCGAGCATCTGTGAGTCGGAGGACATAGACTTAGGGTGTGTCATTAGCCTCTTGTCACGTAGGGCGATGAGGTCACCGAGCGACCTTGGACCTCTCCTCTCGAGTGTCTGCGAGTAGGAGGACGCAGGCTTCGGGTGAGTCATTGGCCTCTCGTCGCACAAGGCGATGAGGTCATCAAGCGACCTTGGACCTCTCCTCCAGAGCGTCTGTGATTCAAAGGATGCATACTTAGGGTGAGTCATTGGCCTCTTATCACACAGGGCGATGAGTTCATTGAGTGACCTTGGACCTCTCCTCCTGAGTGTCTATGAGTAGGAGGACGCAGACTTAGGGTGAGTCATTGGCCTCTCATCGCATAGGGCGATGAGGTCATCGAGCGACCTTGGACCTCCCCTCCCAAGTGTCTGTGAGTTCCAACGTTATGTCATGAGGAAAACGCTGTTGCGCGATTTTTAGCCGCCCACGGCGACGACCCCTTCTGAAAGGGTCGCTGGTTCTCGGGGGTGCGCGTGGCTTTGTGACCTTACTTCGGGTCGTGGTCTTGGGTTGTTGGTAGGAGCCGACCGTGGTCCTGCCTCGACTATCTGGATCGCTCATGCCTAGTTCTGTCTTCATCGCGTTGCCCTTTCCTGACTCCAAAGGCTCGTTCTACCTTGTTGCAGGCATGTTTCAATCTTTGCCCCACGTGGGAACAGGCTTGTCCACTGTAACCACGTGGTCAGAGCAGTGCGCCTCATCGGGGTCGATGGGTAATTCTAGCAGGACCCAATATCCTCCACAATCGATGTGGATTTTGGTTGTGCCTCACGTGAGTCATCCCATTAATCATCAGTCGTCAATCCAGTTGGTCCCCAATTGCCTCCGCAGTGGCCAAAGGGCAAGATGCCTCCCCCCAGAGGGGGTCAATCCAGGAGACTTCGAAGTGGATGACTTGAACATAGAGAGAGATAGTTGTGTGGCTCCGCACCACCGATTAGAGCCACGGCGGCCCATCTCCTCCCTGCCCCTATCCCTTTTGTGGCCTTGAGCCCTTCTCAGGGCCAGTCCAAGAGAGGTTTTCCTAAGCACGATGTGGGGTCGTGTTCGTGATGGGTTGCTTTCGCGTACAGGTTTTAGGGGTGCGCGACCCCTTTGATCTTGTAGCATCGCGAACATCCGCCCATGGGTAACAAGATGCCTTTTAAATGAGGGCACATAAATCGAAGCGACGTGAAATGTGAAAGCGAGGAAGACCTACCTAGCCTGGCTTATCTCGTGGGAGGCCGTCGCTCTGTCTTCCGTCCAGTTGCCTCCCCTATGTTGCAGAATGATCAAAGTGGTTAGTAATGGTCGTGGGTCTGGTTCAATTGCTGAGGTCATCCTTGCGGCTATAAGTTCGCTAGGGCAGTGCATTGCACATGCATTGCTCTCCCGTCTCTTGCGTTGCCTTCTTCTCCTTTCTGCTCGTGCACCGGCAGCTGTTTCTCTGAGTGATGGATCATGGGAAGCGCCTTTGTGGAGAGTCTCCTAAGGTTGACGGACCGCCATCACTCCTCTTGTCTTGTCTGTGAGAACAAGACTAAGTGATTTTGCTTCGTTACTTTAGCTTGATTGCATTGGTGTTAGTCGCAAGTGCATTTAGAGTTGTTCCTCTGGCAATGGCATCGGAGACCGGAGGCCCTATCGGCATCATCCGTCCTTGACTTGCTCTAGCATCAAGGCCGATGAGTCCTCGTCCCCCTATCACTTGCCATCGAGCGGCAAGGGATATGGAGCTTCATGCTCGAAAGGGACGAGGCTCGCCGGTTGCACTCAAGCTCTGTCCAAGAGGTGGCTCAACTGAAGGCCCACGTGGATTATCTCTAGGTGGCCCTCCAGGTGGTGGAGGAAGAGGTCGCCAAGGCACGGTCGGTAGTGACCGCCGCGAGGGTGCGAGCATATGGTGAGCTTCTTACTATAGCTAATTCTTAGTCGCTAGGTTTTTGTTCTTGGGTTTTGACAAGGCTCTATGTATCGCAGTACTGGAGGAGCAACTTTCAACGTCGCACTATGAGGTGTTACGTCCTAAACAGATTATTAAACCATGTCATGAGCATCATGTTTACATGATAATGTATGTGATGGAATGAATAGATGAAGTGTTGCAACCTAAAATGACCAATAAAAATGCTAAACGAGAAGCTAATCCATAACTCATATGTATCAAGTAGGGTTTAAAACCAATTTTTATTGAACAAAAATACTATAGAACATATATGTGGCATTTAAATAAAGTTTGGAATATGAACTTTATAGATGACAATGAAATACTTGCCGTGGAAAAATAACATTGCTAGCCAATATTTCTAATAGCATAGAAATGCAACTTGGAATCAAGTTCAGCTCAAAGACGGAATATTTTCAAGTTTATAAACAGCAATACAATGCAATGTTTAGCAATATATTTGGTGAAATCGAGTTAAGAAGTGGTGTCATGTTTTAGCTTGAGTTTGTAGCCTGATAAGCCCTCTTGAGCATGGTGAAGGTGATTTGATTCCTAGAACAACCATTTAGTTTTTATAGACGCTTTAAAATTTGTGCACGACACGTTCTTGGGCTGGTTCGCCGGGTGTGCGCGATCACCACGCCCGGCCGCACAGCGTCATGTGCTGGTCGCGCGCGTGCTACCACACGTGGCTGGCCGCGGTTGCTTTAGCCTGGCTATGGCCTGGCCACCACTGGCCTCTAGCACGTGGAGCCACTGCTGCTACTTGCGCAGCTAAGCGGTACTGCCGTCGGCCCCGTCGCGCTACCGCACTGTCGACCCGCCCCGCGCCATGAGGCAGCCGCTACCGGTGCCGTCGCCTCACCGTCACGTCGCGCTTCTCTCTACACCTCTGCGCCACTACTGGCCCAATTCGAGGCCGCCACTGCCACGCGCACGTGGCCGAGCTCGCTGTCACCTTGCCATTCATGGCACTACGGCCGTGCGGTCCATGCCCGGTCGTGGATGCGCGTGCTTGTCCATAGCACCTACGCATGGGCCTCCACGATCATGCCGACCGCATCCCGCCAAGGCGAGCCTGAGCGAAGCCTACCTGTCATGCCCCGTCTCTCTCTCTCTGATGTCACCGTCGAGCCGCGCCATCAAATTAAGCATCGAGCGATCAACTCCATTCAATTCAGCGCATCATGGCTTCATCATCAAGTCCCCTCACGGCCTGACCCCACCTAGCCTTGAACCATGCATGGCTAAGCTCCAATTTGGAACTTTCCTCACTGTTGTGCTGATAAGGCCGCGCTCGGCCATGGCCAAGGGCAGCCCTCCATCACTTCACCCTGAGCCAATTCTTGTGCACCACTAGATTCGCCTTCATCCCCTCTTTGCCCTGCGCGCCATAGCTGAACCTCTACCGCCTCCCCGTCATTGCTGATGCGACCGTGCCACCACAGTGCACCGCCACATGGCTCGGTCGCACGTGGCTAGTCCTCCTCCATCACCCTCTTCTCCAACCGTCACCTCGGCTAGGTCCACGGTAGTCTACTAATGCTCATTTGCTAGCCAATTAGGTCTATAGCTACCCCAGCTCGTCGAAACAGTGGCACCACCGTCACGGATGGCCGCGCGCCGCTGTAGCCTCCCCCAGCAAGTCATGTCACCCCACACCGTCGCTTAGCGTAGCCGCTCGGGTCGGAGATGGTGAACGACCTGTTAGGAGGGTCGGCGCAGGTCCTAGGGGGGCGGCGTGGCCGCGCTGTGTCACCATCACCGCGTCGTTGTGTGCTGAGTCACCGAGGGTGCGCGCGGGGGAATTCCAGGAAAGCCAGGGGGTTAAGTGAGAAGGTTTGAGAGAGGGGGAAATAGTGTTAGGAGTTAGTTATAATTCAGGAGAAGTGCGAGGACTATTTTGCAAAAGCGCCAGTGCGTGCGGAATTTCCCCGCTGTGGGCTGTCTCGCGCGCGGGCCAGCGTCGCATGGGCCACGGAAGCGGGCCGCAACGCGCGCTTGTGGTATTGGTGGGTGTAACAGGTTGTGTCCCGCGGCCAACGGGGCTTAGCTTGGCTACACTATTTTCTCTGTTCGTGTTGATTAAGGAATGTCCGTTGCTGTGGATGGTAGTCAGATCACAAACTTATTATCCTAAGCACATACTTGCTTATGGGAGTGGGAAGGCTCGTTACGCTCTTGTCGTTGGTTCTGGCTCTTTTCAGACCGATTGATTGGAGGTGGAGAAAGGTGGAGGTCTAACCATCATGTTGAGGCTGGGTCTCAAGTGTGGGGGCTTGGAGTCCAAGTTTGGACAGGGACCTGGACCCCTCGACATGAGTGGAATGGGTTGGTCTCGTTTGTGCCTAGGGTACAAGCGAGGCGTGTGTTTTAGGGTACCCAGCTAGGATACATTGGTTCACGAATCACTGCTTCCATGAGATAGTACGACTTTGCTATGGTCTTGCACCATAGTAAGAACTAGAAGATGAAAGATAGTGAAATGGTTCTGATTGCTCAACCGTTGCTTGAAAGTAGAACAGGTGCTTACCTAGAATGGTTAGGTAATTAAGTAATCATGATTGCTAATAAAACTTAACTGTAAGGATGAACTATTAGTAATGTTTTCCGCAAACAAAAAGAAAACAGCAAAACCCATATTGACTATCATATCCTTGAGAGTCGGGAAACTATTCCCACTAGTCGGGTAAGTCTTACGAGTATATTGTGTACTCAGGGTTTATTTTACCCCTAATGCAGGTGCAACTCTTGTATGGAGGATTCTTCTGGTGGGCACAGACGCATCCTTGTATCATTTCTACTAGATGTTTATTTTTATTCCGCTGTTTAATTATCGCACTCTAAACTCTGGTATTGTAATAAATAATTTTCAAGAACTCTAGTTGTATGAAATAGACTAAGTATTGCAAGCTCGTACTCATTATTGGATTCTAGGTGTAAAATGTGGATTGTTTCGAGTTCTCCCTTGGGGTGTGCTCGACGGAACGGTCCGAGGTAGCTCACTTTCGAGGTGCTTAGTGTCTAGTGGAAGACGAGCGCCTCTGAAAGTGTGTTATTCCGGGTGGTTCTGCCACACCCACCTCTAGGAAGGTCCTTCGGGTAGGAGCCACCACCGTGGCGCGGCCCCTGGAACCCGGTGGGGGTCTGGCTTCGACGGGTGATTCGGCCACTGCTGCGGCGACCGTGAAGACGAGGGTAGTCTTCGTAGACGTAGCTAGGGTTCCTAAGCGGCATTGGGTGTTCCTGGTCCACCGGCCCGTGTGTCTCACCGGTAGGCGTGGTTGTAACATTTTCAATTATCTTACGTCGTTTTTACATGACTTTTGTCTTTGCCCAGCATTAGCCGGCTTGTGTTCTTGATCAGTAGATTAGTTATTTGCGGCGCACGGGCGTGAGTTTAGGGCTACGTGTGGAGCTATATCCCTATAGCGTTGTGGGTGACGAGAGTGAGTGTCGATAGGGAGACTTTCACAAACAACCCCCGTGGGTCATGCTGCTTTGACCACTCATGAGGAGAAGGTCAGGATGCCTGGGAAGTGAAGTGTCTCTGAGATGAAACGTGTGGGTTTTACGCCCTTGCCCCATTATGTGCTATGTTTAAGCCAATCAGGCCCGTGGTTACGTCTATGCGTGTATGCGAATGCGGTTGAATAACAAAGAGGGGTAGGATTGACATCACTAATGTTTGTTTGGGGGGCAAACATCTACCCCGTTGTTGTTGCTCACGTTGAGGTGAGCCCCCGAATGCTCGCTTGTGGTGGACTTGTCGTTGCTCCCACGCTTTGGGCTAGCATGGGCGCTTCTTGGTTACTTGGGGTGGTCATAGTCGGCGCAGGTCATCCTCTTGAGCTGTCTCGAGCTCGGTCTTATGGGCTCAACGTCCTTAGTAGGCTTGCAAGCCCTGGGGACGATTCCTTCATGTCTATCCTATTGTGGTTCTCGGTTGGGAAGGCTCGTGCGCTTTGATGCTTGGTTCTTCCCGGTGTGATGGCACCGTGGTTGTTACATTCCCTCCTCCGATTGTGGTTGTCGCCCTTGATGGAGCGCTGGCGTGATTTGCCATGGTGAAAGCTGTTTCCGAGCGCAACACGGTTTGATTCGCTCACCATGATGCATGGTGCGCTCGGAGGATCCGCTTCTTTGAGTGTGCGTGCCTCCAGATAACAGCTGATAGTTTGCGAAGACTTATCGTACGCTCGACCTGTCACGCGGGGTTGGGTCCTTGTTCTAGGCTTGACCCCGCACATCGTGGCTCCGGCCAGCCACCAGGTCACTAGCGTCGACGTCGCGCAACGGCGGGTAGTTCCGTCGCTTGGCGCGTGGCATGGCGGGTTGCGTTCTGATGACAACGAAGACGCTATCTGGGGCATGATTCTACCGTGGGATCTAGCTTTCCCACGCAATGAGTCTGGTCTAGGTAGGGGCCGGTGATGGGCATTGACCCATTAGTTCGGGCGATCTCATGGTCCCCTAGAAGGAAGTGGCCACCGCATGTCGTTCCTTGGGTGAGGTCACCGTGAGCCGTGGCCGTCTAGCTTCCTAGGCAAAAGTTTTGGCCCTAGCTAGTGATGAGAGAGGGCACTGGATCCCTTACGTAGGTGCACCTCAGGATGCAGCCCCCGAGGGTAGTTCTAAGAATGTGTCCGCCGTGGCCTGCGGGATTCAGACCTCTGAGATGGAGGCCCAGGTCATAACTGAGGGCGGACGCTAGCGTCGGCCCTTTGGTGCGATTTACCGCGTGGTTCCCCAAAAGGATGTGGCCGGTTTAGGCCATTCCCTAGGCAAGTTCATTACGAGCCGTGGACCTTTGGCTTCTCGAACGGGAGGCCTGGCGCGGCCGGCGGTGAGCGAGGGTAGTGGCCCCTCTGGGTAAGTGAACTCTAGGATGCTACCACTGGAGGCAGTTCAGAGAGTGTATCCGTTGTGGGCAACATGTCTTAGATCTCTATGGCAGAGGTTTGGGTCATAGCCGTGGGCGATCGTGGGTGGTGGCCCTTTGATGCTAGTGAACTCATAGTTTTTGTGGCAGATGTGGCCACCGAGGGTCATTCCACCAGCGAGTCCACCGGCAGTGCGAGGAGCCATCGCTTCCTTCTCAACAAATGAGAGTGCGCGACTATCCCCTACCTGGCGCGCCAACTGTCGGTGTTTTGTAAACCAGACTAGTAAACTTATTTGATTGTCACACTGCTCTGGGATGACGATGGTAGCATCCAATAGACATGATGATTTATACTAGTTTAGGTCGGAGCCCTACGTCCAGTCTCAGAGATAATCGAGTGTGTGTTTCTCGCTTGAATGCTTTGAAGTTCTTACAACGGGGGTTGCCCAAAGAGAAGCTCTAGGAGACTTACTACAATGGTGAATGAATGAAATGGTAGGATATGTAGAATCATCCAGATGGGTGTTCTGGCTGCCCTTATATAGAGTTTGGGGCGGGGCTTGTACAAAGAGGATGTTCTCCCGATCAAAGGGTCAAAAGCCTAAGGGAGGGCCTAGCTAATTTGGCTTGCAAGCTACGCCATCTTCTGGTGCATGTCCGGACATGGGGCTATTATGCCGACCATGGTGGCACTATAGCCTTGATGGTGGTTCATCAGCCGTCCTGTGCAATGTGGTGTCCGTCGTGGCCTTCGTCATCGTCTCTTGTTTCTAGGGACGTCATACCCGAAGTGGGTAGCTGCCCTAGGTCATTGCTTGGTCGCTTCGTGGGGCAGTAGAGGGCCACGACCCCAATCTTCGTGGTCAAGGCACTCTGCCGGTCTAGACGGCCCTTTCATTGAGTCCCTTGTTGTGGATCCCATCCCATAGTGGGTGACACTGTACAAGTATCTAGTCGGTCTATATTTGGATGGCGGGTATCATACCTATTGCCACCGCGGTGCGGTGCTGTCTCATTGGTGCGGCATGGCATAGGGATGGTGTCTGACCAGGCCGAGGTGATCGCTGCCCCCTCAGTCCTTGCGGGGTCAGTGCGGCATGCTTGCTCTTGTTAGAGCAGTCGCGCCTATGCTACACTCGACCTCCCCCATCCCTCCTAGGGGTCATGACGGGGAGAGGTCGTGTGTCTTACGAGCGTTGTGTACTAAGGCGGATGGAAGGAGTCGGGAATGACCCCAGCCTTGGCGCCTTGCCGCTCCGCTCGGCTTTTGTTGGGCCTCGGTCGTTCGGGCCTTCGTTAGCCATTGTATTGCGGGCTACACGGCCTGCTAACTAATTAATGCCTTGAGACACCCCGGGGTTACAACCCCGACAAGCGTGGAGAGCGGATCGCACGACGATGACAAAGGCATGTGCTTACGAGCGCACCACGGGTTCTACCTCGGTTGTGAATGGGCTTGACCTAGCACCGTTGGCGAGCGAACGCCATGGTGAACCCAACGTAGGTAGCAAGCCATGCCCAGGACCACCGCGCCTTCGCGCCCAACGCCGTCACGCTCCAGACGACGTCGGCGTGGTCGGCCGAGCTCGACCGGGAGGTCGTCAGCCTGTCGAGGTGATTCACTAGGACGGCACATCTCACACCTCTACTGTAGGGTGGCGACCAGTAGAGGCTACGCCGGCTCGGCGCCAACACGTTTGCACCGCCTGTTTCATCTGCACCTCTACATCCTGCACCGTTGGCGTGATCCTCGACACCATGGCAGAGGTGGAGGAAGCTAGGGGCGGCTACCTCCTGGTCCTCGTGGGGGCGTCCATCGCGTTGAAGTTGGCCCTGCTTGGCGGGGGGGAGGCGATGGCATCACGGTGCGAGATAGGTGTGTGGTGGACACAGCGGCGCGCACGACGACTAGACTAGCGTACAGTGGGCACGACAATAGTGCTCGTGAGGCCCACACTGTTTGATGAAACACAAGTCAGAGATCCTAGTCAGCCACATCAGCATGACTAGTCTACGTGGACGGTATGGACCTAAGTGATACAACATAAAAAGTTTATGATCTAAGAATGCACTTTCAAAGTTGATGGACTTAACTGAAACCCCCTCACACGTTTATGGACTTACGGCTCATTTAACTCAGTTGGATATATATGGGGGTATTTTATCCGTCCCGAAAAAAGAGTCGTTCTAGGTGGGAGGCCCACCTACCTCACTACCACATCCCTTCGGCCTCCATCCATCATCCGCAGAGGCACACCCAAGCAAGGCCCCTAGCCCCCGTGAGGTCGAGCGCAGGGCCCCCGGCGTCGAGGCGCACATGGCTGGCACCGAGGCAAGGCACCTCTCCCACCTCACTTTTTCTTCTTCTTCGCTTGCCCACCCTCCTCTTCTCCTCCGATGGAGCCGCGCCCATCCCCCACCCCTCAGCGACCGGGTTCCAGAGTTGGAGTTGCTGGATCCGGCGTCGAGGCCGAGTTGGGGACGCGACCCGGCGCGATGGTGGAGACAGCCGACATGTGGCGGAGCGACTGGCCCCGGCATGGATCTCCTCCTCAACTGGCGCCTCCCTCGTCTTCTTCTTCGACGAGATCCGCCGCCCTCCCTCCTGTTCTACACCGGTGGCCGCCCTCCCCTCCTCTGTCCGCAAATCTGCCATTAGAGGCCGCGTGAGGGCTGGTGTGCCCCGTGTGCTAGAGAGGAGCGCGGCTCGAGATCTGGATCGAGAATGGGGGAGGAGAGCGAGTGTCGTGCGGGACCGAGGAAAGACAGGGGCAGCAGGGTCTTTTTCCCTTGTCCTTGGTATATGTGCCCGCTGCCTAGTCCTCAAATGACATTCATTTTGCTGATAAGCCAAAAAAAAAATACTTCATCACCGATTTATTGTGAGAAAAAAATCTCTGTCTGTGACCGATAAAGTATATCTCCGTTCAAACCAAATAAGGCCATTATTTTTGGCACGGAAGGAGTATACTCCATAAATTATAGTGTGACCAGGCGAAGAATCTTCTGCCAAAACCGCGGCTGCCTGTGGAATCGCACGCTCGTACGGTCCACCCTCGATTAGCACGCGAAGCACCTGCCATTTTGTTAATATAGATTCTTCTCGGACCGCTGCCTCAGATCCGACGAGGATTGAGGAAGCTGCTGCAGATGACGACGACATCACATATTCACGGGTTAACAGTTCAGTATTTTTTTCAACTATTATAAATGATTATTAGAAAGTGAGTCTAACCCAGTTGGTTAAGTAGAAAGTGTAGTTATACAACCAACTACGCAGGTTCAAATCCTTTCTTAGAAAAAAAAAATCTAGTCTTTTCTCTTAGATTGGCCACATTTTTTTTCAACCGTTAAACGGCTATGGCAGTCGTTTCAGGCTGTGTTTAGTTTGCGAATTTTTGGAATTTAGCTACTGTAGTACTTTCGTTCAATCATGGACTAATTATGCTCAAAACGTTTGTCTCGTAATTTTCAACCAAACTGTGCAATTAGTTTTTTTTGTCTACATTTAATGCTCCATACACATATCGCAAGATTCGATGTGATGGCTACTGCAGCACTTTTTGGAAAAAAAATTGGGAACTAAACAAAGGCCTCAACCGCTAAACGGCCATGCCAATCGGTGTTTGGCGAAATGTGTATCAAAGCCTCGTTTAGATTCCAAGTTTTTTCACTCTTTTTCTATCACATTAAATATTTGGACATATATATATAGAGTATTAAATACAGATAAAAAAAATAACTAATTACATAGTTTGATTGTAAATTACGAGACGAATCTTTTAAGCCTAGTTATGCCATAATTGAACAATAATTATCAAATACAAACGAAAATGCTACAATACCTGTACTGATTCCCAACCATCGTCTAAGGCCAAGGTAAAACCGCGGCTCGAGTGGGGCCTGGCTTCTTGTCGAGTCACACGGTGTCTATTCCGTGGTCGCGCCGGATGCAAATGCACTGTCAGTCTGTCATCATTCCCGTGACGATGAACGCGTAATAAATGTCCAGTCCCTGTTCCCCTGTTCTGTTTCCAGGACCACACCAGTGACATCGCTGCCAAATAACTGCTCTATTCGTTTCGTCTAGGCTGATTTAACTTATAAACCATATTTAAAAGTACTATTAATTGATTTAACATAAAAAAAATACTATTAGTTAGCTGCTAAGTCATAACTTATAAGCCACTTAGTCAGAACATTCAGGCCGGCACGCGACCGCCGCGTACGGTCGTCGATGGTCACCACGCGCGGCCCTCACGGCCACATGATCGCCGACGACAGCTCCGTAGTCCGTACACCGCTGAAGCCTGAAGAGTCTGCACTCGCAACGACGTGTCTCGTCTGTCTCTGTCATCGCCCTCGGAGGCGACCTGGCGGCGTGCGCTAGCCGCCGCTGCTGGGCCAATAGCATGTTCGCTCGTATCTGGCGGCCAATCGCCTCAAATCAAATCGGAATAATATTTTTAGTATAACTTAACATAAAATTCAAACCAGCCGCGCAAGTCCGGTCCGGCCTGGCCCGGGGCGGAAGCGCATGTCACATTGGCACCCGCACGAGACACGACCCGGTTGACCGGCGAAGCAGCCCGCGGGTTTCCGCGGTTTCGTTCGGTCCCTCCCGGCGCTTTGGACAGTCAGCTCGGTCTCTCGTCTCGTCTCGCTTGCACAGTTGCACCTGCGCGTTGCTGGCTGGGCGTGGACCTGGCGCCGGAGACCCGTTAGAAACCGCGCATGTGCCCGGGCCAGCCGCCTGCCCCAGCCTGATGGTTTTGTAATCTCGTTTACCTGCCGGATCACCATTACCATAAGCCGCACGATCCTCAAATCCTGTGATGCTGACGTATACCATACTGTACCACAATAAGAATCCCCTCATTTTTTCTCATCATCAATCATCTTGTTTTTCGCTTTTCCTTTTCGTTACATGTCGCTGTCGCCTCCATCGCTGGTTGGCGGGCAGGAGCAGTAACCAGCAGGAGCAGCAGCCGAGGCGAGCAGCAGCGGCCGCCTATTTATCGCGGCGCAGGGCAGCGGCTGTTCCATAACCTGCCCTGCCTTCCCCTGCCTTGCTTGCCGGCACATCACATTGGCAGGCGAGGGAGCGAGAGCAGGCAAGCCATCCATCCACCAACCACCGCGTTCCGCCCCGCCCGCCGCCCGCCGCCCGCCGCCCTCTCTACCTGTGCCTGAGGAGCGAGAAGCGAGAGAGCGGCCATGTTCTGGCACGGGGTTGCGGACCGGCTGACGGGGAAGAACAAGGAGGCGTGGAACGAGGGCAAGATCCGCGGCACGGTGAAGTTGGTCAAGAAGGAGGTGCTGGACGTCGGCGACTTCAACGCCTCGCTCCTCGACGGCGTCCACAAGATCCTCGGCTGGGACGAAGGCGTCGCCTTCCAGCTCGTCAGCGCCACCGCGGCCGACCCCAGTAAGCGCGCCCCTGCCTCATGCCCCTTCCCCTTGCGTATCTCAATACTGAACGCGCGCCCCGCCGGCCCCGCTCCCGGTGGCCGCGGGCCGTGACGCCGGCCACGCGCTCGCTGGCCGTACGTCATGCGTCCGCCGTGTGTTTCGCCGTGCATTTCGGTTTCCCCTTTCCTCTTTTTCTATAATTAATAAATATAGGATAGGCAACATTTCATCAATAAATTCAATCAACTGTGATGAAATCTGTAGAATTTGTGCTCGTCCAGCGACAAACTGCGAGTCTGTGACAATCAACTGTGATGAGCCAATCCTGCTCGTCCTGGTCGGCAACCACACCAAACCGATCAGCGATACTTTTAGCCATAGCTAAGCCAATCCAGTCGGAAAAGCTCCCCAGACGTAATAATGGCGAGCCGTGAGTTGGTCGCTGGTATGTGGGACCCGCAGCGAGGAACTGCTTGCCTGCCTGGCTGCTTCCATGTCCATGAACAGGGATGGGGTTTTTTGGCGTTTTGCCGTGGCAGGCCTTGCGGTTTCAAGTTTGAACTGCGACATGGAAGAGTTGTTGGAGCCATTCAATTCAATGCGATGGCGCGCGGCACTGCACAACACGACACATGGAACCTCACATTCGTCATCGCTTCCACGGCAATACTCCGACGTCTCTCAGCTTCGCGCGACCGTCGCAAGTCGATGGGTCTACTATTCCACTTCCACCATGGATCGAGACCTGCAGGCGTTTAGGACCAGTCGAAATTTTACTGGAATTTTCACTGCAATGTCCTTAGGAATTTATAATTTTACTGGAATTTTCACTGCAAGCGACAATGTGATTGATCGGTTAAACGAAATTTCAGGCAATGGGGGCCGTGGAAAGGTGGGGAAGGCGGCGCACCTGGAGGAGGCGGTGGTGTCGCTCAAGTCCAAGACGGACGGGGAGACGGTGTTCCGGGTGAACTTCGAGTGGGACGAGTCGCAGGGGATACCGGGCGCCGTGCTCGTCAGGAACCTGCAGCACGCCGAGTTCTTCTTCAAGACGCTCACCCTGGAGGGCGTCCCCGGCAGGGGCACCGTCGTCTTCGTCGCCAACTCATGGATCTACCCGCACAAGCTCTACTCCCAGGAACGCATCTTCTTCGCCAACGACGTGAGTATTCTGACATCTGCGTCGTCCTTCGTTTTGCATTGGGTTCGCTGGACCAGTGGTCCCGTTGCGTCCTTCGTTTTGGGTTCGCTGGTCCAGTGGTCGGTCCCGTTGCTGATGCATCACGATCGTGCCTAAAGAAAAAACTGCGATGGCCTGTGTAGCGAAAATCACCATCTAATCTAAGTGGGAACATGCGAAATATTGTGTTTTGATCAAATGCGCACACCAATCTCTGTCCTTGGAAAAAACTGAAGCAGTGCAATATGTGTTATAATTTCACATATAGACTATGGTGCGATTTGTGCTCACGCAGTCATGCTAGTTACGATTACGAGAAACTTGCATATACATATGCCATTGAAACTCGAGGGTTACATTTTTGCTGCTAAGAATAAAAATGCTTTATTGATCAAATTCCAAAAAGAAAAAAACACTTGCTTCTGGTAAACGCATTCAAAGCTGATTTGCAACGAAACGTGGTTAGGGACCACGGATTGGATGCTGATCAACTATTCATTTTAAAAGCGAAAGCCTTTTTATGAATTATGTACCATGTTAGCTGTATCTAGATCCTAATGTTACGCATTATCTACTGAAAAGTGCATAGAGCCGTGATTAGAATAAGTACTCTGCTATTAGCTCTTTTTTTTTAAATGTTCACCTGGATTGGATAGATCCGGTTTACTAGCTGCCAAATTGGCCAGCTTGGTCTTCGGGTCAAGTCCACAGATGAGTACTGTATCGACAATCATTGCTATATCTGTACACAACATGTACTATCGAACACCCGCACCCATACACTCATCACTCATGTTACGGCTAGCCAGCAGCAATCAAAGTGTTCGGCTGTGCTTGCTGCCACTGCAACTACAAGGTACGGTTACAGTAATTTGTTGTGTGATTTCTGTATAGGGCTTCACTAGATGCATGTGCATCGTTAGCACTATCTAACGTTTTCTTATCACTGACACAGACATTAGAAAAATAGGCACTGATTGTTTCCACGTGGAAGTCGTAGTCCTTGTAGTTGGAGATGATAAAACATTTGGCTTGCCTCATGTTTTCAACAAGGCTAAACGATTTTTTACTGATTGCCTTGGATTAAAACAGCAAGTTGCTCATGATCAGCAGCTCTTAGTACCTTTAGTAGCACATGACTAAAGTATCTCCAAGTTGTGCTGCTTAGTTAAGCTTTTGAAAAGGATCCATCGTGGCATATTCATTATGCTCATTTGTTGATCCAGAACTGGTTGATGGATATCAGAAGCAAGATAACGAGTCTTGTATAATGCTCTCCTATGTGTTCATTCTGGTACCATCACATTATCACAGATTGAATCCTGAAATCTAAATTATCTCATGTTGCACTATTTTTTTTTTTTCATAAACACGAAGGAGAGCTGCATATCATTATATTGAGAGGAAGGATGTTCTTCTTTTTTAACACGCAGGGGAACTATTTGGTTCATGTTGCACCATAACAAATACACATAGATAGATTAACCCAGTTGTGGAAACAGTTTGATGGTTGGTATGGCTTGATAATTTGCTGAGTGGAATTAAAAATTATCACTTACTCACCGTGATTTTCATGGTTGTAGTTTTTCTCTTTGGGTATTATCGGTACTAGATCCACGCAACAGAAAACACTAGAACACTAGTCAATATAGCCTTTTCTCTCCTCTCATAAGATATTGGGGGAAATAAGCAGACCTATCAGCTAATCATCATACGCTTTACTTCTGCCAGCACTATATTTCTCCAAGGCTATAAAAAAACAGGCCAGTCACTCTATTCCTGTGTTGCAGACCTATCTGCCAAGCAAAATGCCTGCGACATTGGTGCCTTATCGGCAAGATGAACTCAAGATACTCCGTGGTGATGAGAATCCTGGACCATACAAGGAGCATGATCGCGTCTACCGTTATGACTACTACAATGACCTTGGTGAGCCAGACAAGGGTGAAGACCATGCTCGGCCGATCCTTGGTGGCAACCAAGAACACCCATATCCCCGTCGCTGCAGAACTGGCCGGCACCCAACAGAAAAAGGTAAATTGAAGTCAGCTACATTTTGGTCCATATAAGATGTCAGAAATTTGGCTGAAATCCTTGTTGGTTAACCTTTTACGCAGACCCAAATTCAGAGAGCAGACTTTTTCTGCTGAACCTGAATATTTACGTCCCGCGTGATGAACGGTTTGGGCATCTCAAGATGTCAGACTTCCTTGGGTACTCACTGAAGGCAATCATTGAGGCTGTTCTTCCGACACTAGGGATCATCGATGATACGCCAAAGGAGTTTGATTCATTCGAAGATATCCTCGGGCTCTATGAACTGGGTCCAGAAGCACCCAACAATCCACTAATAGCAGAGGTCAGGAAGAGAATCCCCAGTGAGTTCCTTAGAAGTATTCTGCCAAATGGTAGTCATGACCACCCCCTAAAGATGCCCCTTCCAAATATCATCAAATCAGGTAACTGAACTTCTTGGTAATTTTCTACTATGTTAATCCGGTGTTTGAACTAAAAATAGTTATCATGACTAAGGTTCAATCTTGGTATACACCAGATGTATTGAAAAAGGCTCCAGAGTTTAAGTTTGGCTGGAGGACTGATGAGGAGTTTGCGAGAGAGACACTTGCAGGCGTGAACCCAGTAATCATCAAACGCCTGACGGTTAGCATCTTGTATCATATGACCAGGCAATACACTTGGCCCATAATCGAGTAAAGAGCCTTAATTTTTTTTTCTTCTTCATGATCGCAGGAGTTCCCTGCTAAAAGTACCCTGGACCCAAGTCAATATGGAGACCATACCAGCAAGATCACTGAAGCTCATATTCAGCATAACCTGGAAGGCCTGCCAGTGCAGAATGTATGCTGGACTGAACACATGCACATATAACTCAAAAGATTCAATACAGATAATTGCTTAAAACCATCGATTGATTGCCATAACAAACACTGTGCAGGCACTGAAGAACAACAGGCTCTTCATCCTAGACCACCATGATAGTTTCATGCCTTACCTCAACAAGATCAACAAGTTGGAGGGAAACTTCATCTATGCAAGCAGGACCCTACTGTTCTTGAAGGACGATGGCACCCTGAAGCCCCTGGCCATTGAGCTGAGCCTGCCCCACCCTGACGGTGAGCAGCACGGCGCAGTCAGCAAGGTGTACACCGCAGCTCATACTGGCGTGGAGGGTCATATCTGGCAACTTGCCAAGGCTTACGCCTCGTAAACGACTCTGCCTGGCATCAGCTGATCAGCCACTGGTACAGAGTTCTTCCTTTAATTGTTCTGTTGCTACCAAAACACTAAATGTTTCTGGTGCCTTTTGAGAGCTGTCTCACTGAGTCACCAGGTCGTGGGTTCGAAACAGCATCTCCGTAGATTTTGCGGAGGAAAAGGCTTGTCTCGGTTTTTCCCTTCCCCAGATCCCACTCATGTGGGAGCCTCCTGCACTGGCTCTGCCCTTTTTTTCTTTTGAGATACCGAGACACTAATCTTGTGTGTCTTCATGTGTTTGTAGGCTGAACACGCACGCGGTGATCGAGCCGTTCGCAATCGCAACAAACCGGCAGCTCAGCGTGGTGCATCCCGTGCATAAGCTGCTGAGCCCACACTACCGTGACACATTGAACATCAACGCCCTGGCACGCCAGACACTCATCAACGCCGGTGGCATCTTCGAGCGCACTGTGTTCCCTGGAAAATACGCGCTGGGGATGTCCTCCGACGCGTACAAGAGCTGGAATTTCAACGAGCAGGCTCTCCCCGCAGATCTCGTCAAGAGGTACGTGCATACTACATTGACCGTAAAAGCTTTATAGAAGCGACGAGATGGTAATGCAGAAGAGCTTCCAAAATCAGTTTGATTTTGACGGGTTTACTCTTCTGGTTGTGCTTTCAGAGGTTTGGCTGTACCGGACCAGTCAAGCCCATATGGTGTCCGACTGCTGATCAAGGACTACCCATATGCCGTTGATGGGCTCGTGATCTGGTGGGCGATTGAGCAGTGGGTCAAAGAGTACTTGGACGTCTACTACTCTAACGACGGTGAGCTCCAGCGTGATGTGGAGCTGCAGGCATGGTGGAAGGAGGTGCGTGAGGAGGCGCACGGCGACCTTAAGGATCGAGACTGGTGGCCCAGGATGAACACCGTCCAGCAGCTGGCTAGGACGTGCACGACCATCATCTGGGTGGCATCTGCGCTGCACGCAGCTGTCAACTTTGGGCAGTATCCATACGCCGGGTACCTCCCGAACCGGCCGACGGTGAGCCGGCGGCCGATGCCGGAGCCGGGCAGCGATGACTACAAGAAGTTGGAAGCGGGGCAGAAGGAAGCGGACATGGTGTTCATCCGCACCATCACCAGCCAGTTCCAGACCATCCTGGGCATCTCGCTCATTGAGATCCTCTCCAAGCACTCCTCCGACGAGGTGTACCTCGGCCAGCGTGATGAGCCTGAGCGCTGGACGTCAGACGCCAAGGCGTTGGATGCGTTCAAAAGATTCGGAAGCCGGCTGGTGGAGATTGAGAAACGGATCAAGACGATGAACGACAACCCGACCTTGAAGAACCGAAAGGGGCCAGTGGAAATGCCATACATGCTGCTGTACCCCAACACGTCGGACGTTACCGGCGAGAAGGGCGAGGGGCTTACTGCCATGGGCATTCCCAACAGCATCTCCATATGAGCCTGGTCAGATTGTATCTTTAGTAGGATGGTATATTGGTATGTAAATGTTGTGCTGCGCCGTACAATGTGTTTCTTCGTTGGTTTTGTCAGTTTCAGGGTAGGGGGTGGAGATGAAGATTGTTATCTGTTACCATGATCTGTAGGGTTGAGAGAGGAGCCACGCCTGAATAATGTTCTCATGTATGTTTTTTCTTGGTTAAGAATAAAGGTTTGTCAGCTCATTTCTTAGCCTATCAGACTACTGTAACTCTTCAGATAGGGATTTGATTCCAATATAGAGACAGTAAGACACACCAATGTTCACCAAAACGCACGCAAACAGTAAACAATTGGACACATATCGTATAGCGTTTATTTGGTCTATATGACCACTTAAAGGGACTACACAATTAATTAACTTAATTAAATGAGATAAATAGTTGATTAAACGGAAACAGCTGATCAGGCCTGTCTTAGTGGGGACGTCATGAGTTTTATGGATATTAAATAGGGTGACACGTTAAAAACAAAATATTTGCATGTATCATGAAGGAGAGAGACGGTAACGTTTCGTGGGGTGAAACGATTAAGCGCAGTTTCCAAGTTTTTGAAACCGCAGAACACCTGCGTTGAGGGAAAAAAAAAATCATCTCCGTCGATCCCGTGCGCCATCAGCTTTCTCGCCAGTGCCGTGCTGCTCCGGCCCGATGGCTCCTGCTCGCGCGCCTGTCCCTTGAGGAGCCCGCGGACGAGGGGCGCCGCGTCTGCCGCCGTACCACGCGTACGCGCCGGACGGGGCCGTCGCGGAGGCGGTGTTCGTCAACCTCGGCCGGGTGGAGGACTACATCGAGCTCGAGAGGCATGGAGTGGCGTGCGCGGCCACGTCACGGTGGCGTGCCGAGGGAGCTGTCGCCGTGCTCATCGCCGGCAACGCGGACGGCGTCGTCGAGAGGGGAGTCGTTCTTCTTGGCAGCCCCTGCGATCCGCTCACCCCCGGGTGGGCCGCCACCGGCGGTGTGGAGCGTTTGGGGAGGGCACTCAAGCGGCGGTTGCCGGTTATCTCATGCTGACCTCTACGGGTCTACTGGATGTCTGGATCCATTTGATAATCTTTAAGCATGCAGCACTTCGATCACCAAATGGCTACACAGATCATATGACACATTTGATCACAACAATACACAGATCATATGACACATTTGATTACAACAACTTACAGGAATTAAATGCTACTGGTAGCATATGGAATAGTGAAATAAAACTGTGCATTGAGAGAGCCAGTTTCATTCTTTATTTCAAATCTATAAAATTGAAGTGGCAGTTTGAAACCAAACCGTGAAACCTTGCATTGAGCTGAGACTGGCCTCACTTAACATTTAAATGACGGGAAAACGGACTACACCACCGTTTACGACAATAGAAAATCCATTCATATAACAGCTTCCATGGATCCTGAGAAACCATGGATACAAAAAAATCGCATACTGGAGAAAATTCAAATAAAAAGACTATTTTAGTATCAAACAATGTATTCTCTGCTTGGCACCTATAAAATTTGTTGATTGATTTTACTCCCAAAACTAGTTAAGCTAAGTTATTTTATCTCCAAATGTTATGAATTGAGAAACTTTGATTTGAATTGAGAGATTTTGATTTACCACTCTACAAAAGTGTTAGTTCTACATTTGTGTTATCATCTCAACCATCAAAACTAAAAAGATATGATCATGGCCACATAATTCTTGGCCACGCCCACGCCCCTGATGTCCACGTGCTCCTGGGCCGTGGTAGCGTCCATGCCTCTCAAGTCTCGACCATGCGCCCACGCTCCCAACAACCATGTGCCCCAACACCTGAGCCTGCAACACCCGTGTATCGTCGTCCCTTCAGGCGTGGGGCAAATCCGTCCTCCACACATGCTTGGGGCCATAGGTGTGAGATAAAGCTAGGAAAAGCTACTATTTTTAGCTTCAAGAAATGTGAGAACAAATTTCAAAGAGCTTTATCTTCAAAGGTATTTGCAAAAGACTCATTTAGCGCAAAACAAATTTGAACCGCTTGTGAAGCTAGTGGAGGAGCTGTGCCAAATAGAACTTAAGAAATGTTACAAAAAATTACAAAATGAAAAACAACGTAAAAATTTATCACCCAAGTGACTAAAATAAAATGTTACAAGTCACCTGGTTTTCTAGGTGCATGCATTGTCAAGGATTCAAGCCCCATGACTTTAAGGCTCGTGCACTATTTCTTTACCACCACACCACATCATCACTTATGAGTTATAGCTAGATATCAGATATGCTATCGTTTGTATTAACTGTTTTTAAAAAAATATTTGTGTCCTAAATGTTCTTAAATTAAAATGTTATCAACTATAAAATTGTCGGTCTGCGTAGAGTAGATTAGCAAATCTCTTGTTTTTACTTGCCATCAGGGGCACTGAAACGTGATCGGCATGGTAGGCTGGCGTCGTTCTATAAACTGAACCGTGTAATAGTGTACAATGTAATCTTGGTAGCCGCTCTTAAGCTTAGGAGCCGAAAACGTAAAATGTGCATGATCATGTTTCTCGTTCTGGGATATTGTTTCAGGAACATTCACGTTCTCGATTCGAAAATACAAGCTCATCTTGGACCGTGGTGCTGGTGAAGAAGGCCGCGCTCATCTTGGACCACTTCCAGGCGTCGCTCCTCGACGGCATCCACCAGATCCTCGGCCAGGACACCGGCACTACGGGATACTGATTAATTACCGAGTGTGATAAACACTCGGCAAATATGGAGAAACACTCGGTAAATTTTTTACCGAGTGCCACACTCGGTAAACATGACTCGGTAAACAACGACTCGGTAAAGTTAGTTTACCGAGTGTCAACTAACGGGGCACTCGGAGAATAAATATTACCGAGTGCTACGCCGGCACTCGGTAAACAACTACGACGTGACGGTCGTCAGTCCCCAAGCTCGCCGTTAACGGCGTCGTTTACCGAGTGTTAGACATAGCACTCGGTAAACAGATAACCATTTTCATGATTAAAACGATTCCGCAAATATTTTTCCCTAATATAGTTTACCGAGTGTACCAAAGTAACACTTTCGGTAAACATGTAACTCGTTAACCGAGTGTTCCACTTTCGGTAAAAATGGCACATATATCCGAGTGGGGTCGTGGCACTTTCGGTAAAAATGGCACCACTCGGCAAAATTAATGTAATCGAAACAATTTGGTTACGTTCTCCTGCTTTTACCGAGGGTAACACTCGATAAACATGACCATTACCGAGTGTAACACTTTCAAAATTTGTCCACGATTTTTTTTTGTTTGTTTCAATTGCATATCCAGCCACAATTAACAACAATTATATCGAATATATCACAGTTATCAACAGATAGACATTATATATCACATATATGTCCACAAATGTCACATCCACTCATTATAACCAACATATAGCTACAACAAATGTCACAAGCACAATGCAAAGTCCACAAACACCATCAACATGTCCAAAGTCCACAAAGTTCAACCCACTTCTAAGTTCAACATACAAACAAGTGAAACATGGTCCTGTCACATGGTCGGAGCCCCTACCGAGAAAGCGGAGACAAGTCCAAGTCTTGATCGTTGTTCGATCCAAATTGTAGAAGGTCCACGAATGAGGGAGCAAAAGAAAATAAACATATTTGTCAATTAATCATAAGGTAGTATGCCAAATTCAAATATTCCTTCGAAAGACCAGATTAACAAAGTGACATCAATATATAGGCATATAATAGATAACACATATCAAGTTAGTTCTTTGTTTAGGTCTCCTCTATGTGCAAGATATCGTCACACATGGTCGAGTAGATCGAACATGAATTGGGCAAACACCTATGTACTCATGTAGAACCTAACATGATGCCTTTCAAGGTCTGAACAATATTACTAATAATCTAACTTATACATGTATGTATCCTACTCTCTTCTAGGTTCTAACATGATAGTGTTGATCAGTAGCACAATCTGAATCAAAAAGCCTTTCAAGATGAAGAGTGACTCACAGGAGTGCCGTCATCACATGGAGGTGGAGGCACCAACAGTATCATCGGCGGCGGCGGAGGCGGTGGAGGCCGCCCATGCTCGAGAAAAGCTGGCCATGTACTCGTGCCATTTCCCTTCATGATCGCCGAAGGCCTCAAGCTGGGCTCGCACTCGCGCCTCTCCTCAGTGCCAACTCGGCTGGTGCGATAGCCGGAGGGCTCAAACTGGCTCTGTGGAGGCTCACTGTGACTCTGCAGGGCTTCAATCTGGGCCTACAATTATTTATCATATAGTTAGAATGCAAATAAAGAACGGGTAGAAAATGAATGGACAACGAATGCAATGAGAACTAACTCAGAGTGCTACCACCGGGGCTGTGGCGTGGGCGTATGGCGGGCTCGAACTCGTGCTCTCGGGCTCTAATGGGCGAAAGTGTCCGAGTGTTGGCCGTGTCTATGGTGCTTGTGCCCATATAGTACCTCCCGTGTGGCTTACCTGGTCCCAACCTCATGACGATGTCACCCTCGAGGTCAGCGGTGCTCGGATCAAATTCTCGCCCATGGATCTCTCGCCATCGCCGCGTGTACTCGCCGAGGCGATCGTGCACGCCAGTTCTCTGTATGCCTCAAGCGGGTCCTCCGGGTTGTAGAAGCGAGGTCGGGTCCTTTGCCTTGCCCTTGTGTGCCAAGGCATATGCCTTGAATGAGGCGCACTCTGGCCGGGTGGAACCGCGTCTGCAGGAAGAAGCATAACAATAAGATATTATGCATTCGAAGTTAGCGTAGCAACAACGAAATGAAATCCAGCGTACATATCCGGGTGCATATTCCTTGAGGGTAGTGGGCCCTTGTTTGTGCGAGGAACCTGCATCATCGCACGCAACAACGTGAGCGTCGGGCGTGATATTGCTCGTACTCCTCACTCAACCACGTGTCCACAATGGCCTCCCAGCCAGCTTGTCCATCCCCGCACACCAAGCGGGAGGCACCTGCACGCATACGAGCACATGACAAATCATAAATCAATTTCAAAGGTATTAATCACGACGATGATGTAATCTCATGTTTACCGTCAAGTATTGCTCCTTAGTTAGGGGCAGGTGCACTGCCTGCGCTCTGGTGACTCTGTTTCCTCTGCGGGCATGGTAAATTCTTCTGCACAGGAGCTTTGTCTCGTAGAAGAGGTCCTGCACTCGGTGAACACAGACTGCTCACCACGCCATCATCGCGTCCTCCCTACGTACTCCCTCCGCCAAGGTGTAGTAATCCTACAAGCAAATACAATCGAGAATATACAATTAATGTGATGTTATTATCAAGGCATAGTGCGATGAACACGCATCCCATAGCTCTTTCATCACCCGGTCGGCCTTTTTGCTTATAACACACCGCCACTCGATCGGTCGATCACCGGGCGGCGTGCTGATGGGACCACTTCATGGCGGGCTGCACAACACCATCGATCCTCACCATCCGGGGTAGTTTGCATCGGATTGAAGAAGCCGGGGAAAGATCTTCTCCAACTTGCAGAGCAACACCGGGCCATTCTTTCCATTTCTTCAATCTCGGTCCGAGATATCTCCTTAGCACATAGCTTGCGTAAGAACATGCTCAACTCGCCATCACTGCGCCAGATGTGATCGGGAAATAGCCATGAACCATCACCGGAAGAAGGCGCTCAATCCATATGTGGTAATCATGACTCTTGACCACATGATTCGCATGGTACTTAAGTTCACACCCTCCTCCAATTCACGCCAGACATACCGCTGTGGAACATCAACGATTGGAACCATTGAAGAACTTCTTTCTTTTGGGCCCTCGTTAGGGACGAAGTCGGCCTTAGGCTTCTTCCATGACTTCCCGCGTAAAGGGAGGCAACATGTTTAGCTTTGGTCTATCGCATGCATGCAGCGTTGCTTGATCCAATCTAGCCTTGACATTGTCCTTTGACTTTTCCTACCCATGATTGTGTGAAGGACCGCCTCGGCGAAATTCTTTTCGATTGTGCATTACATCAATGTTATGTGGAAGAAGGAGGTCCTTAAAGTAAGGAAGCTTCCACAAGCACGACTTGTGTGTCCAGCATGCTCTTTTCCATATCCCACGAAGCCCTTTTCATTGTCGACCACAAGACCATCTAACATCTCAAGAACACAGGCACTGTCATCATTTCCGGTGCGAGTCTTCCACTGTGACACCTTTTCGAAAGTTCATCTTGTCTCTCCCGAATGGGTGGTCAAGAGGAGGAATTGTCGATGTTTGTCAAACGAAGAAAACTTGCCCCCTTCTCCAACCGAAAGAACTCCACAAATGACTTGCATATCGGGCATGGCATCTTCGTGTGAACACACCAGCCACAAAATAACCCATAAGCCGTGAAGTCATGCATGGAATAATGGTACCAAATATGCATTCTCAAGTTTGTCTTTGTGAATCGGTCAGTATGTCACTACCCCTTCGTCCCATGCACGGACCAAATCGTCTATCAAAGGCTCCATGTACACACTCATATTAGCCCCGGTGTCCCGGAATTATAAGTGACAAGAAAATATTTTGCCGTTGAAAGGCGGCGCCAGTGGGGGAGGTTGAGAGGGATGACGAATCACGGGCCAACATGTGTATGGTGAAGAACCCATTCCATAAGGATTGAACCCATCGCTTGCCGATTACAATGCGTACATTACGAGCCTCATCGGCTTTGTCGGTATGCTTCCGATCGAAGCTTTTCCATGATTCACCATCGGACGGATGTATCATCTTGTCGGTGTATCGGCGGCGTCGATTTTGTGCCACGTCATCATTTTTTTTTGGATTCTCGCTCATGAAAAAGCCGTTGGATCCTCGGTATGAAAGGAAGGTACCTCGTGATCTTTGCGCCGACTTTTGTTTGCGTCTTCCGACCATCACCATTCTAACTCAATGTACCTAGATGCCTTACACTTCGGACAAGATTTATCGTCGTCGACATGTTCTCCCCTCAATAAGATGCATCCGTTCGGACAAGCATGTATCTGCTTTCGTCACGACATCTTGAGTGCACGAAGGATTTTATTTGACTCATATGTGTTCTTTGGCGTAACGTGATCATCCGGAAGTAGGGTGCCAACTCATCGCAACAGCTTGATCGAAGGATTCTCTACTCAGCTAAATCGGGACTTCACGGCCATTAGACGTGCAATGGCATCCAGTTTAGAAACATTGGTGCGCCCGTGAAGGGGTTGTTGTGCCGCATCCAACATGGCGTAAAAACGCCTTTGCGCTTTGCTCGGCTCTGCTCTGCACTTCCTTCATCGAAAGCCATGTCATGGTCATTTAACATTTCGCCACCCGGCTTCAGAATCAAACTCCTCGATCCGTTGTCTCACGACCTCTTCTCTTTGCACGATGGCGTTCACCATGCATGGTCCACCGGGTATAGTTCTCTACAAATCCATTGTTGACAAGATCTTTACTCATCTCCTCATATGTTTTCATTGCCTTGTTCTTACACTTCCCTCTGAGGACACCGGGCATGTCGCCGTCCGTTTGCAAATGCCTTCGTCATGAAATCATTGGCCTTCTCAATCCATTCATTTGTGTATTGACCCCTCTTCCGATAGCCCATGTACATCCACCGACGGTCATCCATCCTAACATATAGACGATATTGCGGTTTAGAGCAATAAAAGCGGAAATAAGATCAATTCCTCCAAAGAAAAATAAGAATACAACATCAACAGAGGATGTGGATTCCTGCAATATTGTGCAGATGTCAACTTTGCGAGGAAAACAAAAGCCAGTCCAAATTCCTTTTGCAAATTGAAGTACTTACAATTTGTAGATCTATCGTGAAATCTACCGCAAGGTCCATTTCCTAATTGTTTGGGACAATTCGAAGAAGGGGACACATCTACCAAATGGGTCTTCAAGTTCCAACCCAAGCTTGCCGATGATTTCGAAATCTTTATGCTCAACTTATATGACAACAAATCTTTCGGGACCATTCCTCTTTTTTCTCCAAAAATGCCAGCGCTTAATATTTCTTGATCTTGCATTTAATCAGTTTTCGGGAGCTTACCGACATGGATAGGAGAGAAATTGTCGTCCTTAGCATTTCGAGGTTACGCTCAAATATGTTCACTTTGGTGACATCCCTTTCGAGCTTAGCAAGATGAAAGATCTTCAGTTTTTAGACCTAGCTTCTAACAATTTCTCGGGATGATCCCCACGTCACTTGTGAATTTGGAGGCCATGTCCCACATTCCTGCTGGCAATGGCTCACTTTCAGATGTCGTCTACTATGGATTGTCACTTTCAAATGTTGTCGTCCACTATGGATTGTCATTTTCGGAGGGATGAGATTTGGGCCTAATGAGTTCATTCACATGAGCACGTTGTACAATGATAGTTTATCAGTTGTCACTAAAGGGCAGCAACTTGAATTTACAACTGGAATCAGTTTATGGTAAATTTGGATCTGTCTTGCAACAGCTTAACAGGGCATATTCTGAAGAAATTAGTGCACTTACTGCACCGACAAGCTTAAACCTTTCTTGGAATGATCTAAGCGGGACAATCCCAATGAATATCGGTGCCTTACAATCGCTGGAATCTTTGGATCTATCACGTAATGGGCTTTCGGAGAAATCCCTAAGAGCGTATCATCTCTAAGCGCACTCTCACCACTTGAATTTGTCTTACAACAATTTGTCGGGACAAATACCGTCTGGAATCAGCTACAGGTGCTTGATAACCAGGCATCCATATACATTGAAACCCCGGTCTTTGTGGTCCACCTCTCCAAGAAATTTTCCTGTAGTTCCAATCCTCTAAAATTTCCCCACCTGTCCTTTGTTTTGATCAAATCAGGCCTTAGTGGTGAACATATATCAGTTGTGTCATGTAGTTGTAAACAAAGGTTCCTTACATTCAGGTTGAACAAATCATGACCTACTTAGAAAAAAGGACACTCAATCAAATGAAAAGCATCACAGCGCCATGATGTTTGCAGCCATCTACTAATACTAGTTGCATCACGGCGCCACCCGCACGGAGGGAGAGGTGGGCAGCAGGGCAGGTACACAGGCGTCGACGGGAGCAGGCAGGGGGTCCCTTGTCGCCACCGGTCAAGGGAGCACGACGGAAGGGGAGGCCAGTCGGGGAGGGAGAGAGTGCTCGCCGTCGCCCAGCTGCTGCTGGGCCCACCCCACCCCACCTCATGCAGAACAGGGAGCGAAGGAGGGAGCATGGGGCGGCGTCGGCGGAGGGGATCGTCGTCCGGTCTTGCGCCGATGCACTGCCTCTCTCTCTCCTCTCTCTCTCCGCCTCTCCAGTGGCGGCGGTGGGGACCGCCCGGTGGCGGCGGTGGTGGAGGGAGGAGGCGGCCACAAGGTGGGGGGCGTGTGCAGTGTGTGTGTGTGAAAGTAGAAAACGATTTGAGGAGAAACGGCTTGTTCAATGCTTACATTTGCAGAGTGCCTAGATGTACGGCACTCTCGGTAACTCAAGCACCAAGAGTTCTGGGTACATGTTTACCGAAAGTGCCCGATCTACGGCAGACTTCGTAAACATAAGCATGGCAGGTGTGTGGGTCATGGCTAACCTTTACCGAGTGTTTGAGGTCACACTTTCATTAAAAGTATCCATTATTTCATGCAAAACAAAAAAGAAAAAATGCCAATTTAATCCTAAAATTCACCAAACTTTCACATGAACTATTTCATGTCATCTATTTACTATCTAAAAATTCCAAGTTCAAATCATAATGTTGAATTTCACTCTTAATAGAAATCCTACTCGTCATTTTGAATGTTTAGTGTCCCTTTGGGAGATGTACCCGGCTTAAATGACGAATGTAAAAATACTTCCAAAACGTTATGAAATTTTTCTATAACATAGATGTATGCTTCAATGTTAATTCTTCCAATCTTGTGATTTATCGAGTTCGATTTTAATTATTACAATTAAATTCACACGATATGTTCCTAATTTTCATAAAGAATGAAAATTTTGTGAAATATAGTAAATAAATCAAATAAACACCATATTTTGGAATGGAGTACTAAATATCATATGTGGATAGAGGAAAAAAGAATGAAGGGAAAAACAAGAAATTTGGTTGAATTTTTACCGAAGTGTTGGGAAAATACACTCGGTAAAGATAGTGTTTACCGAGTGTATTGGCCCAACACTGGTAAAAATTTCATGTTTGCCGAGTGTATGATCATAACACTCGGTAAACATGTCATGCCTTGACGCCGTTTGGGCACGGTTGCTATCCTAGGTGACGTGGCACGTCAATACCGAGTGACTTTTTACCGAGTGCACCCCTTCGGTAAACTTGTGGTTTTACCGAGTGTCTGAGTATACCGAGTGTGCTGACTCGGTAAAGCGGTTGACTACCGGGTGTTTATGTTTTCCGAGTGTTGGCACTCGGTAATCACTTTTTTCCAAGTGCCCCGACTTTTGACACTCGGTAATTGTCGGGGCACTCGGTGACTACACAGTCTCCGGTAGTGCGGGCTCGCGTTCCAGCTCGTCAGCGCCACCAAGGCCGACCGCCGTAATACAAGCTCCTCCTCCTCCTCGTCCCACGCCGGCCTATCTATCGCGTATAGTATATGCCCTGCCCGCATTTATTTAACAAGCAGTTTTCGTTTCCGAAACGCACGCAGGCAATGGGGGCAAGGGGAGAGTCGGGAAGCCGGCGCACCTGGAGGAGGCGGTGGTGTCGCTCAAGTCCAAGACGGACGGGGAGACGTTGTTCCGGGTGAAGTTCGAGTGGGACGAGTCGCAGGGCATCCCCGGCGCCGTGCTCGTTAGGAACCACCAGACCGAGGAGGTGTTCCTCAAGACGCTCACCCTCGAGGGCGTCCCCGGCAAGGGCACCGTCGTCTTCGTCGCCAACTCCTGGGTCTACAACCACCAGCGCTACACCCAAGACCGCATCTTCTTTGCCAACGACGTCAGTAGCTAGCGGATCCCTATTCCCTTCTCCCATCTTTTCTCATTCCCATTTCTGCGTGCTGCTGTAGCATCATCCTGCTGCTTAACATATCTGATTATATATATTGCAGACATATGTGCCCAGCAAAATGCCTGCCCCGTTGGTGCCTTACCGGCAAGATGAACTCAAAGTACTCCGAGGCGACGATAACCCTGGGCCATACAAGGAGCACGACCGTGTCTATCGCTACGACTACTACAACGACCTTGGTGACCCAGACAAGGGCAAAGACCACGCACGTCCGGTCCTTGGTGGCACCGCAGACCACCCATATCCCCGGCGTGGCAGAACCGGCCGGGCCCCAACCAAAACCGGTGAGTTCAAGCCGGCCACCGCATTGTGTTCTTCACCCATCTAATCTAAAACTATTGACAACCATGCATCCAATCCAGCACTTGGCTAATTAAGATCCTCTGTCAATTCAGACCCCAAGTCAGAGAGCAGGCTTAATCTCCTGCAGATCCTGGCCCTGGACATCTACGTCCCTCGTGACGAACGCTTTGGGCATCTCAAGAAGGACGACTTCCGTGGGTACGCTCTGAAGGCGATAGTCGAGGCTGTTCTTCCGTTGATAAATACAAAAGTCGACATCGGCGGCGTACCGGAGGAGTTCGATTCGTTTGAAGACATCCTGAGGCTCTATGAACTTGGTCCGGAAGCGCCGAATCACCCGATACTGGCCGAGATCAGGAAGAAGATCCCCAGTGAGTTCCTTAGAAGCCTTCTGCCGGTTGGTGGCCACGACGACCCCTGAAGATGCCCCTTCCACATGTCATCGAATCAGGTTATTTGAATTTTTTTGGTCAATTTTGTGTCGATCTGGTAGCTAGTGTTTCCATGATTGTGACTAAATCTTGCATGGTTTCTTGGTACTACTAGACGCGCGAAACAAGGCTCCACAAGATAAGTTTGGCTGGAGGACTGATGAGGAGTTTGCGCGGGAAATGCTTGCAGGCGTGAACCCAGTGGTTATCAGACGCCTGGAGGTTCGACCCTTGTATCAGATTCAGACGCCTCTTCTTCTCCTATAGTAAATAGTAATTAATTTTTTTTTAACATTAAGAGTTGTCTTTCATGATGGCAGACGTTCCCTGCTACAAGTACCCTGGATCCAAGAGTGTATGGTGACCATACTAGCAAGATAACTGAGGCTCACATCCAGCACAACCTGGAAGGCCTGACAGTGCACAATGTATGCTACTGAACAACTGAACACCATTTGCATGCATATATATATATAACTGAAACATTCATTCTGTGGCAGGAACCGTGGATTTATTAACTCTGATGTGATCACAAACCCCATTATGTGCAGGCACTGAGCAAGAACAGGCTCTTCATCCTAGACCACCACGACCACTTCATGCCGTACCTGGACCGGATCAACAAGCTGGAGGGCAACTTCATCTACGCCACCAGGACGCTGCTGTTCCTGAAAGACGATGGCACGCTGAAGCCCCTCGCCATCGAGCTTAGCCTGCCCAACCCAAAAGGCCAGCGGCATGGCGCGGTGAGCAAGGTGTATACCCCTGCCCACACAGGCGTGGAGCGCCACATATGGAAGCTCGCCAAAGCCTACGTCTGCGTCAATGACTCGGGCTGGCATCAGCTCATCAGCCACTGGTACGCACAGTACAGAGACCATCTTCTCGCTGATGCCCTGCTACTGCTAGTGCTAGGGAAATTAACACTGATGTTCTGTATGTGTGTGTGCCTTCGTTCCGTTCGTAGGCTGAACACGCACGCGGTGATGGAGCCGTTCGTGATCGCCACGAACCGGCAGCTCAGCGTGGTGCACCCCGTGCACAAGCTGCTGAGCCCGCACTTCCGCGACACCATGACCATCAACGGCCTGGCGCGGCAGACGCTCATCAACGGCGGCGGCATCTTCGAGTTCACCGTGTTCCCGGGCAAGTACGCGCTCGAGATGTCCTCCGCCGTCTACAACAACTGGAACCTCACCGAGCAGGCCCTCCCCAACGATCTCATCAAGAGAGGCGTCGCCGTCGCGGACGCGAGGAACCCGTACGGGGTCCGCCTGCTGATCAAGGACTACCCGTACGCCAAGGACGGGCTGATGGTATGGTGGACGATCGAGCAGTGGGTGAAGGAGTACCTGGGCATCTACTACCCCTACGACATCGACGTCCGGCGCGACGCAGAGCTACAGGAGTGGTGGAAGGAGGTCCGCGAGGTCGGGCACGGCGACCTCATGGACCGGGACTGGTGGCCCAAGATGAACACCGTCAGGGAGCTGGCCAGGACGTGCACCACCATCATCTGGGTGGCGTCGGCGCTGCACGCGGCCGTCAACTTCGGGCAGTACCCGTACGCCGGCTACCTGCCGAACCGGCCCACCGTGAGCCGGCGGCCGATGCCGGAGCCTTTCAGCGACGACTACAGGAAGCTGGAGGCGGGGCAGAAGGAGGCAGACACCGTGTTCATCCGCACCATCACCAGCCAGCTCCAGACCATCGTGGGCGTCTCGCTCATCGAGATCCTGTCCAAGCACGCCTCCGACGAGGTGTACCTCGGCCAGCGCGACGAGCCGGAGCGCTGGACGTCGGACGCCAGGGCGCTGGACGCGTTCAAGAGGTTCGGCAGCCGGCTGGTGGAGATCGAGAAGCGGATCGAGAAGATGAACGGTGACCCGGCGCTCAAGAACCGGGCCGGGCCGGTGAAGGTTCCCTACATGCTGCTGTACCCCAACACCTCGGACGTCACCGGCGAGAAGGGCGAGGGGCTTACTGCCATGGGCATCCCCAACAGCATCTCCATCTGAGCAGAGATTTGTTTTGTCCCGCCGTAGATGATACTACGTGCTGCTGCTTGGTAGCTATGCGTTCGCTATTGTCAGCGTGTGATGCGTCAATGTGTTTCAACTTTTAATTCGTAAAAAAGAAATGTGTTTGTGTTTTGGCCTGTTCGATGTGGTTGTAGTTGACAGGGAGTCTTTGGTGGAGATCTGGACCACATTTCAAGTGTTTATGAGGGCAGCAGTAATGAATGATTTATCTGTTATCCTATGATTTACGTCAAAAATCATAGTGTTTGATTTGTAGTTTTGTAACACAAACAGATTACAGAGGGAAAGCGATTGCATTACATTTGTTTGCTTTAGCTTGGTCCGTAATTCATTACCATGTAATCGGATACATCTTTTCAGAAATTACACTATCCTTTCACTGTAATCCATTACCAAAGACTATTTTTTCATGTCCCTTTGCATTTGCGTTTGCAACGGTTAGCCAAACATCTACTAAGATGGTTTTTACGGTAACGCTGCTTATAGGTGGTCCGTCCGTCCGCACGAACCCCGTATAAGTCACCCGCTCGCTTGCGCCTCGCCCGCGCCGTCCCCACCCGCGTCGCCTGCTCGCTCAGCGCACTGCGCGCCTCTGCTCCGGGACAGACCCTGCCCTCCGCCACACCACACCCGCTCGCGCTGCGCCGCCCGCCCGCACCGCGTGCCCAAGCCCAGACTCGCGCCTCCCGTCGTGGTCGCGCTCCATCCGCCTGCCCCTGCCCCTGCTGAGGTCCGTGCCGCCGATGAGCTCCACACCAGCGACCTCTGTGCAGTGTTGTATATCTATGTTGCAAAAGTAGATCGGGATGTTGCACATGTTGTAATGGATATACACGTATGTTTCAAGTGCATGTTCCAAATATTTCATATGTTCCAGACGAAAGTTGCACTTGTTTTATTCGGATGTTGCAAAAGTAGATCTGGATGTTGCATATACATGCATGTTGCAAGCATGTGTTTCAAGTGTTTTCAGGTGTTTCATATGTATGTTTACGAGTGTTTCATCTGGATGTTGCATATATATGTTTGCAATGGTTTTTAAATATTTTTCAGATGTTTTCACAAGTGTTTTAGACGCTTGTTTTAAGTGTTTCATTTGTCATCTTTTATATGTTGCAACTGCTACATCTAGATGTTTTGACGCTTGTTTTAAGTGTTTCATTTGTCTTCTTTTGTATGTTGCAATTGTTACATCAGGATGTTCCTAAAGTAGATCGGGTGTTGCACATGAAATCAGCATGAGAAGCGGCCGGCGGCGTGGGCGATGTCCGGGGCGGCGTGGGCCCACCGCTGGTGCGCTCCCCCGCGAGCCCGACGCGTTATGCGCTCGTTTGCTCCCTCCGCACGTTAGCGTCTGGACGCTTGCGCCTAGACGGATATCCAGGTGCTAGCAAGTCCGATGGTTTTAGGGTTAGAATTGCTTTTTGGGGCGCTTGCCCGAAACGGATAAATCTGTCCAAATGCAGATTTGTGAGTGCTAGCAAGTTACATGAACAAGTTTTGAGGGGCTTAGAACCAGCTTTTAGATACCGAACAGCCCCTTTAGATACACATGTGCTCACTGATGCACGCAGGCATGTTTTATTATTATTCATATATAAACGTGTCTGATGGACCGAGCTAATAGATCATCATCTCGCTATCGACAGTTAAGTGACCTGTATAACATTAAAACAGTACTTAGTCTCCGTTCAGCATAGCTCCACTTTACAAATGAAGCAGGTTTTTTTTCAGTTTTACAAAATGGCTCCATCGGTGGAGCTAAAACTATTTTAATAAAGTGTTTGGCAAAACAACTACTCATAGTGGACGGAAAAAAACCAAAATATCCTTCTCATTTTTTTCCTTCATATTCTCCTATTTCTTCTTCTTATCCGCGCGGCCTTTTCTCTCATCTACTTTTTCTCTGGCGGCGACGTGCCTGTAACACCCCAGTGTTAAGCTTGCATTCTTGCACTTGTATTTCATGAGCATAAGCATCCTTCATGCATTTGCATTCATGAGCATGAAATGATACATTGTCTAGTTGTTATTATTTTGATAAAATGCTTAATTTGCCATGGGAATGCTTAGTGATCATGCTTGGTAAAGCAAGTGGGTGTTGTTTAGTCACCAAAACAACTTTGATACACTTAGAATGAAAAATGGAACCAAGTTTATATTCATGAGTTGGTCCAAAAATGTTTCTAAGTGATGGTATTACTAGAAATGCCCTTTATTAGGTTGATTGTTTGACCTATCTTGACTAATTACTTAGAGGGCTTGCATGACAATAGGACTTCAATAAAAGTTGTAACTTAGATCATGTAGAACAAACTTTGTTTAAGGGTCAAGAGCTGAATCAGTGCCTAGCTTAGTCAAACAAGGTTCACCAAAATCAACTCAATGTTGTTTTAGAACTCTAAAATTTTTCTAAGTCCTAAACTGCTTTACAGTTTCAATGTAGCCCACTTTGGGGATTTTTAGTTTGAAAACCATTTGGAATTTGGCCAAACTCCTTTTAGCAAACTTGGAGTACTCGTGTAGCTCTACCAAGTGGTGAAGTTGGTTTGCCAAAATTCATCACAGTTTAGGATTTCTAGTGGTTCAAAAATCGAGTTTTAGACGTTGTTTTCAAGCCTGAAACCGGCCTCGCCGCGCGCTGTGGTGGCCGACCGGGCGCAGGCTGCGCGCGCCGCGTGGCGGCCGTACGCCGGTGTCGGCCGCGCTGCTGAGCCAAAAAGGTGGAGACACGGCCATCCACTCTCCCACACGCTCACTCTCGCTCTCGCCCTCTCTCTCGCTCGCGCGCAGCTCCAGAACGTAGCCCAAGCAGCAGCCGTGCTGTCGCTGTGCCTTCGCCGGTAGCGCCCGCAACACACACCGCACCGCCGCTTGATTCGTCTCACCCATAGCTCCGCCGCTTCGCGCGCTACACCGTCGACCCACTAGGAACGCTCCCCGAGCATAGGTAAAGCCCCTTAGGACCATCGCCGCGGTCGCCATGGCCGCAGTGTGTCGCTGAGCTTGAGCTCGCTGTGGCCAGACCACCCCGCGCATGCATCACTCTCCCTCTCTACCGTTCCATAGTTGCTAGATATAGTAGATGCTATAGCCGATGGTCGTTGGCCAATGCCGGCCTCGCCAGAGGGGGGACGTGCACCGCACCGCCGTGAACCGGCCGCGCCGCCGCCATGTGCGCCATCGTGGCCGTGCTCACTTCGTCTTCTTCCTCTCTCGCTTTTAGGTGTTAGGGCATAGCCTTAGGACGGTGAGGCTCACAGGGAAGACGGATGCACAATGCCGTCACCTGGCTCACCAGAACACCGCAGCCGCGCTCACGTCGCCATGTCGCCATGCACGCGGCCGTGCTTCACCAGCGCCTCCTAGAGCCCAAATCCTAACCCTAGATCTCCGCTAGGTCACCCTGAATCTGTATCCATGCTCGTCCGAGCTCGTCGTGGTCGGAGATGGCCGGAGCGCCACCGCGCGCCGCCATCGAGCCACCATTAGCGCCGCCACCATGCCTAGCCACTGGTAGAGCTTCAACCATCTAGCTCATTGGGTACGGAATGAAGAGGGGAAGCTAGTGGTGAACACTGCATCGCCGGAGACCTCGCCGTTGGCGAGTTCTTCGCCGGTTAAACGTTGCCCCTGCGCTGTGCTTCTGACGGGTGGGGACGGGTTGACCGCGGGACCCGGTTGTCAATCATAGTGGGGTGTAAGCTGCCGGGTGTGCTTAGCAGTTTAACGGAGTTTTGATGTTTTTCCTTTAATTGTTTTTTCCAGATTTTGATGTTAACTTGTAAAATTCATAACTAATTCTAGGAGTGTCCAATTTGAGTGAACCAAATTTTGTTAACTTCATCTTGATGAGTACTATCTATTAAAAATATAAAACTTGGTATGTGCTATAGTTTTATACCTTGTTTAAATTATCTTGTCTATTACCTATTTATCGTGTAAAATGCATAACTTGAGTTTGGAAGATGCTAAAAATATGATTCAAATTTTGCTGGTCTTTTTTTGACTTGCTGGAGCTAAGAAAAATGTTAAACCTACAGTTGGCATGCTTGGAATATGATTTCTTATTTTGGCTTAATTAAATGCTAATTCTTGTGAAATTATTTGTGGTAGATTTATGTAACTTATGAGCATGAAACAATTTCTACAGTGTTTTAGTATTATGAGAAATATAAGAAAAATAGTAAATATGTTGTTTGACACTTTTAACTATGCTAATAATATTTAAGTGGTAATACACCATGTAAGTTGTCATATTTCTAGAGGTTGTTGTACTTATCCAAATGGCATGAAATTTTAATAATAGACTTTTGAGAGTATGTGTAGGCTGTTATAATTTTTCTAGAATTTATTGAGCATTGAAAGTAGCAGTTCTAATTTTCATCTAAATTAAATAAATTAATAAAGGCTTATATAAAATTGGTTTCGGTCCAACCATTATACTCTTTAACATGTTGGGAATATATAAACCTGATGGTGCAATTGGTTGTGCCTTGTTCAATTTGTAGTATGCACTTAGTTATTTCTTGCTCTATAATTCACTTGCATCTAGTTTTCTTGGCTTGATTGCTTTGTATAGACTTGATGCTTGTTGTTTAGATGCCTAGGCTAACTAAAATAAGTTGTTAGCTGCAGGTTTTAGGTCTCTTACTGACGATGAACAACTTTACCTTAGGTTGCTAGAAAGTGGTGAGTGTATGTTTCTTGTACTAGAGAAGAGATATGCACCTACTCAATAAAATTAAGTTAATCATAGTATTACCTCGTTATCATATTGGTTAAGAATATATATATATATATATATATATGCATTGCACCATATCATTAATATCATCCCTTGTGCATTCTCTGTATTTATCTATATCTTCATACATATAGGATCGCCGGAGAGGATAACACTTCTGGAGTTCGAGACCGTGGGAGAAGATGACCAGCAGGAGACACAGAAGCAGGAAGTTCTAGAAGGCAAAGAATAGGTCCAGAAAGAATTGCCTGAGTGCCTGCACCATAAGCCCTCAGCCTACTTGAAAGGCAAGACTCGGAGCATTCTAAGCCTCCTATGTTTTATAAAAACACACTTGAGTTCTTTATGTTTGATGCATTAAGTTGTAGGAGTTGTTTGAAAACACTTGATGCATACAATCTTCTTGTCCAGAGATATATACCTTAAACCATGTGTAGGTCTAGGATCAAATATATGCTTAGCCATGCATAGCTCGATAAAAGTCAATGATTTCCTGTCACCTGCGAGATATAGGTGGATACCGGATCATGGTTGGCTATATTTGCTATCGTGAAAAAGAACCATATGAGGATGCAAATGGAGGCCGGACGAAGTCTATGTGGTAGGTTGATTCATGTGATTCTGTTTATACCGATTAAGGATCGCATCGTTGGAGGCTCTCTTGCTATTTTGAACGCAGCCTCTCACTGGCGGATAACTCATTCCGATCGCAAAGCAGAGTAGCTCAACTTAGGCTGGGCCTCATTCTGTATGAGTGCGCACACTGGAGGTAGTAAGGATGTGTGGGGAGCCGGATGTGAGCCCAAGGGTAGGTCGGGCCTGATCGTCCTGGCAGCGGTGTCGATGGGGAACCCTACGGGCCCCCCATAGACCATACTAAAGTGAGGTAGGCCTTGGTAACAAGGCCTACAGCCCAATTGCCAAGAAGAACGCAGAGCAAAGCAACGTGCAAAATTGAAACTCCAACGCAAACTATACAAGGAAAGGCACCCGAAGCGTAGCTTAGGACTCTGACCTTGTATCCAAATAGGACACAAACAACACCTCTCAGCGCCTGGACTATAAAGGGCTGGTGAGGGTACCCATTATAAAGAAGAGCATACCGATACTCAAAGAAATACAACGCAAAACAGGATAACGCCAAAACTGGGCGTAAGGTTATTACTCGACCAAGTCGAGGGCTCGAACCAAAGATAAATTGTGAGTCTCTTTAAGTAATCATTGAATTCGCTATTCGTCAAGCTTTGAACAATCGTCCCGGGTACTCCGTGGCGAGCTATCGATGGTAAAACATCGATAGTCGGCGCGCGCTAGGTAGGGCTTTCGGAATTTTTTTCTCGAGTTCGGCGGACCTCAACCTCAAGATGACCTTTTCGGTGGAACAACCTTTGTCTTTGGATCCGGATCTACAAAGGGGCGACGGCGACGGCAAGCTTCGTACCCGCCTCCCGAGAAGAAAAAGAATTCGATGACGAAGTTCAATACAAACTCGCCGAGAAGATGACGAAACTCTCAACTTCGGATACAACTCGGAATAAGGAAGAAAGCGGATACGAAACCGACTCTGAAAAAGAAATACAACCCGATTCTAAGACAATCTTCACGACACAAGAGCCAAGCCTAATTGGACTCGGAGACACAACAACGATCATGAAGGGATACAACCCGTACAACTCAAAGAAGAACTTGGGAACTTACGGACTGCGCAACACGGCATCAGTCTATCAACACTTTACGCAAAACAAGATGAACTCAGCAAGAAGAATACTCCTAGAGGGAGCACAAGAAGGGATGATCATGATAGTTACCCCACAAGATTGTGTGGTGCATTGGCCAGGTTCTTTCACCTCAAGCAAAGTCCAGACTGGCATGCGCGTTGAAGAACTACCTTATCAAGAGGGAAAAGAACTCCGATCCAGTTCAGAAGCTACAGACAGCTCAACCAAACGAAGGATGGAATACCATACAAGAAGAGCTCGGAGCAGTTAGAACAACCTTTGGAGCCACCACAGATACCAGATATAAAATCTTCAGACGAATCAGAAGGCAACATCTCGCCAGATGAGAAAAGCGACAGCAACGAAAATGATGAGCAAAGACTAGCAAGGCTAAAGAAGAACAAATTGAAAGCTAGAAGGAGGAACCAGGCTAAACAAAGGAAGCAAGTCTGGAATAAATACAAAGCGGAGCTAACGGAATACAACAGAAAGAAGGCAAAAAAAGAAGCCACAAAAAATACAAAAAGGGAAAGAATTGAAGAATTAACAAAGGAGTTGTACACCCTCACGAATAACAGGAAAGCAAGGGAAGACCAGAAGAAAGAAGTCGGGGGATCAGAAAAACAACCCGGCGAAGAAATTCCACAGGAGCCACAAAGGGAGCCGCCACCCAAAAAATCGAATTTTCAAAGGATAGAACCAGTAGAAAGTGCTGAAATCAATGGAAGGAAGGAACACTACTCAAAGCAACAAGAAAGAGACAAACCAGAATTGAGCCAACGCTACCAAGAAATGTCAAGAAGATTTGACAAAGAAGATGACTACGGAGAGTCGAGAAAGTTAAAAGAAGACATGTCTTATTACGTAAGGGCAAGATCACCAGATTACGGAAGAACGGAACCACATGATGATTCTCTTGTTTCGCAGGAAGACTACAAACTTTAAAGCTACCGCACAAGTTTAAACCAGCAAATCATTCCAAGTATGATGGCAAAGTCAAACCAAGACAATGGCTAAGGGTTTACTCCCAATCTATTGAATTAGTTGGAGGAGACGATGACATCAAGGCTCTATTCTTCCCAATGGCCCTCGAAGCAATGCCGCTACAATGGTTTGACAAATTGAGGCCAAGATCAATCAGGTATTGGGAAGACTTGTAGGAAGCTTTCTGCAACAACTTCGCAGGCATTATTACCCATCCAATGACTGCAGCCGAATTGAAAGGAGTAAAGCAAAGGAGAGGAGAAAGTCTAAGGGAATACTATAGAAGATTTAGAGAATTCAGGGCTCAAGTCCATGACATTACTGACAGGGAGGTGATAGAGGCCTTTGCAGAAGGAATCTGGGCAAACTAGCAATACAAGGACTATTTCAATGAGAACCCAAGATCAAATGAAGACTTCAAGAGGGTTGTTGAGAAGCTAATTTCGTCAGAAGAAAGAACTCGGCACAGATTTGCTAGGGATAACCCAGAGAATAGAAGACCCGATTACAGACAGCAAGACAAAAGACCAAGGAAGGACAATATGGTGGCAACCACAGACAACAAAAGAAGATAAAATGGCAACGGCAATGATAGCAATGGTAGCAATCACAATGGCAACTACAACAATAACAACAACCGTAACAACAAAGATTACTATAATATGTAATAGCAACTATCAGAGTAACAACTATCGAGAAAGAGCGTCGGAAAACATAGAAAACATGCCGTGTCACATACACCCAGGGGCCAGACACAAGTTAGTTGAATGCAGCACTTTTCAGCGGCAATTCATGAAGAGAGAAAACAGGAATCAAAACAACCCGGAGCCAAAGCAAGAAGAATCCAAGAAGGAGGAAAAGAGAGCTGAAGGAGATTATCAAGAACCCCAACGCCAATTAGCGGTGATATTTTCAGGTGTTCCTAACACACGAAGCAAAAGACAAGAGAAACTAGCTCACAGAGCCATCATGGCAGCTGAACCAGCCATCCCAAGATATCTAGATTGGTCATAGTACCCCATCCACTTCACAAGAGAAGACCAATGGACTAGTGCAGCAAACGCAGGATGCTACCCGCTGGTACTAGGTCCGACTATCGTAGGAGTAGTAGTAACTAAAGTACTCATCGATGGAGGAGCCAGGCTTAACATAATTTTTGCAGATACTCTCAAAAGGATGAATCTGGATTGTCAAGGGCTAATGACACCCACAAGCACACCATTCTACAGAATAGTACCCGGTAGAGCAGCTATGCCCCTCGGACAGATAACCCTACCTGTCACCTTTGGCACACCAGACAAATATTAGACGGAATTCATCAAATTCGAAGTTGCAGACTTTGAATCATGCTAGCACGCAATACTTGGGAGACCAGCTTTAACAAAATACATGGCAGTACCACAATATCCATACCTACTACTCAAGATGCCAACAACAAAGGGCGTATTATCATTGAAAGGAGATCTAAAGAAAGCACATGATTGCGACGTACAAGCAGTACAAATATCCGAAAGATTACAAGATATAAAGGAAGGAAAGGAGATTGCAATGCTGGCCAATGAAATGAACCCAGATGAGATTAAGATACCGGCTAAGAAGCCAAGCAACTTCACACCACCAAAAGAAGCCGCTACCAAGACTATTGACCTACTGACTGGTGATCCAGAGAAGACAACAATCATCGGTGCAAATCTCGACCCCAAATAGGAACTCGCGCTCACCAACTTTCTTCGGGACAACAAAGATATTTTTGCTTGGAAGCCAACAGACATGCCAGGGGTCCCAAGGGAGTTGGTTGAGCACATAATTGATGTGAACAAAGGGTCTAAACCCGTTAAGCAGAAGTTACGAATATTCGCTCCAAACAGAAAAGCAGCAATCAAAAAAGAGATCACCAAGCTCATGGCAGTAGGATTCATCAGAGAAATAATCAACCCGGATTGGCTTGCCAACCCGGTCCTAGTAGAGAAGAAGAATTCAAAAGAATGGCGCATGTGCATCGACTACACAGACCTCAACAAACATTGCTCAAAAGATCCATATGTCCCACCAAGAATTGATCAAATCATCGACTCGACAGCAGGATCAACTCTGTTATCCTTTCTAGATTGCTATTCAGGCTATCATCAAATATCCTTAAGAGAAGAAGACCAAAGCAAGACATCGTTCATTACACCTTTTGGGGCATATTGCTATAAATCAATGCCTTTTGGGCTAAAAAATGCAGGGGCAACATATCAAAGCGCAATTCAAACTTGCTTGGGGAGTCAAGTCAGAAGAAATGCAGAAGCATACATTGATGATGTAGTAATCAAGACAAAAGAACCCAGATCATTGATAGAAGACCTCGAGGAGACTTTCAAGAATCTAAAAGCATGGCAGTGGAAGCTAAATCCCACAAAGTGTGTTTTTGGGGTACCATCAGGACAATTACTCGGGTTTCTAGTCAGCAACCGAGGAATTGAAGCAAGTACAAAGCAGGTTAAAGTCATCATGGATATGAAACCTCCAAAGAAAGTTAAAGACATACAGAAGCTTACATGATGCAAGGCAGCACTCAACAGATTCATCTCCCGACTAGGAGAAAAAGGGCTACCTTTCTTCAAATTATTGAAAAAGGCAGGAAATTTTGAATGGACAGAAGATGCAGAAGAAGCATTCCAAAAGTTAAAAGAATACTTGGCATCATCACCAGTAATGAGACCACCAAAAGACAAAGAGGACATGATGCTATACATTACAGCAACCAAGAACGTTGTCAGCACAACAATTGTGGTTGAAAGAGAAGAACCCGGACACGCATACAAAATGCAAAGACCAGTCTATTACATAAGCGAAGTACTAACAGAATCAAAAGTGAGATACCCACACGTGCAAAAACTACTTTATGCAGTGTTGATATCATCAAGAAAGCTGAGACATTATTTCCATGAACACAAGATTACAGTGGTAACCAATTTTCCACTTCAAGACATTCTACGCAACAAAGATGCAATAGGTCGGATATCAAAATGGACAATAGAACTCAGTGCTCTCAACCTAGACTTCAAACCAAGAATAGCAATCAAATCTCAAGCATTATCCGACTTCATTGCTGAATGGACAGAAATCAGTCAAAAAGAACCCGAACCAATACTTGATCATTAGAAAATGTATTTTGACGGTTCCCTAAAGTTAGGAGGAGCTAGAGCAGGAGTACTATTCATATCACCAAAAGGGAGACAGTTAAAATATGTGCTACAAATACTTTGGCATGCAACTAACAATGAGGCAGAATACGAAGCATTAATACACGGTCTAAGAGTTGCAAGCTCGCTTGGAATCAAAAGACTACTTGTCTACGAAGTCAGAAAATTGGAGAAAATTTTCCAAGGGCTCGAAATCCATCATGCACTAAGAGATTCAAACGTTGCAGCAGATGTGTTAGCCAAATTAGGATCAGATAGAGCAAAAGTACCACCCGGTATATTTATGGAAGAACTCACAGCCCCATCCATCAAACAACTCGGAAACACAGAAAAAGAGAAGGAGACAACAGATCCAATGGAAATAGATCAAGCAGAAGAACTAGACCAGTCAAGACAAATCATGGTCATACAAAGTGATTGGAGACAAACATACATTGATTTTATCAAAGAGAAGAAACTACCCGAAGACAAATCAGAAGCAATTCGGGTTGTACGACGAAGCAAAAACTACATTTTGATGGGAGATAAACTATACAAAAAAGCAGCATCATCAGGAGTACTGCTTAAATGTGTTCCAACAGATAAAGGAAAGGAAATCTTGGATGAAATCCACTCAGGATGCTGTGGAAATCATGCAGCCTCTAGGACACTAGTCGGCAAAGCATTTAGAACCGGTTTCTATTGGCCAACAACACTCAAAGATGCAGAAGAGCTCGTCAGAACATGCAAGAATTGCCAAATGTTTGCTAGGCAATCACATGTGCCGGCTCACAACTTAATATGCATACCGCCGGCTTGGCCGTTCTCATGCTGGGGGCTAGATCAAGTCGGACCACTCAAAAAAGCAAAAGGAGGCTTCGAATACATATTTGTGGCAATCGACAAATTTACAAATTGGATTGAATACAAACCTTTGGTCAAATATAGTGCAGAAAAGGCAGTGGAATTCATACAATACATCATGCATAAGTTTGGCATGCCCAACAGAATAATCACAAATCTTGGTTCACCATTTATAGCAAGAGAATTCCAATACTAGGCAAGAGATTGTGGGATAGAAATCGACTTTGCGTCAGTAGCACACCCGCAGACCAATGGACAAGTCGAAAGAGCAAATGGACTCATATTACATGGTTTAAAACCAAGATTATATGAAGATTTGAAAGATTATGGTGGAAAATGGATCGGCGAATTACCAAAAGTGGTATTGGGTCTAAGAACCCAAATCAATGAGAAAGCAACCGGATACTCACCGTTCTTTCTCGGTCTCTACGGATCGAGGCGGTACTACCAAATTAACTTAATATGGCTATCTCCAAGAATAGAACAATATGAAGAAGGCGAAGCGTAAGAAACAAGGCGGTTAGAAATTGATTCAATAGAAGAAATAAGAGACAAAGGTAATCATACAAAATGCAAGATATCGCAAGGGTTACGAAGACATTATGACAAAAAAGTACTCAACCCCAATCACTAAAGCCAGGGGACTCAGTACTACGACTAATCCAGAAGAAAGATGGACGACACAAACTACTCAGTCCATGGGAAGGACCCTTCATCGTGAAGATAGCAACAGGACCTGGCACATACGAGTTGATGAGTCCAGATAAAATACCTGTAAAGAACACTTGGCATATCAGCCAGCTTAAAAGATTCTACAATTAAGTACAACAGATTGTACTCAAGTTTCAAGAGAAATAAAACAGAGATTATTCAAGAACAACTTCAAATATGAGCCCTGTCCAACGGACAGAACTAACCCGTAATCAGGTTGGGGGAAAAAGGGGCTTCCCTGTTAACAGCCAACCCGAAAACGGTTGCACTACATGGGCAATCTTGTCACTCAACCATATGGAGATGGTCTGATTGACGGCCAATGGCCAAATAGCTTATTGGGTAAGGAGACCTGCTAGCATTTGTCACTCTACCATAAAGAGATGGTACGATTGATGCCAGTGTCTCCATGACAGAACCAACCCATAATCGAGTTGGGGAAAAAGGGCAGCCACATAAGCAGCTCAACTCGAAACGGTTGTTGCTATATCTGGCGTAATCGCTTACCCAAGAGCTGGTGTACGATTGCTTACTTACCACGCAAACAGCCAACCCGAAGCGGTTGTGCTATACAGTCCGGTCACCTACCCCAAGAGTGGTACGATCGAATACTTCGCCCAAGAAGCGGCACAAGCACTCCAACAACTCGGTCGCCTACCCCAAGAGTGGTACGATCGACTACTTCGCCCAAGAAGCGGCACAAGCACTCCAACAACTCGGTCGCCTACCCCAAGAGTGGTACGATCGACTACTTCGCCCAAGAAGCGGCACAAGCACTCCAACAGCTCGGTCGCCTATCCCAAGAGTGGTATGATCGACTACTTCTCCCAAGAAGCGGCACAAGCACTCCAACAGCTCGGTCACCCACCCCAAGAGTGGTACGATCAACTACTTCGCCCAGAGGGGGACACAATCACTCCAACAGCTCGGTCGCCTACCCCAGGAGCGGTACGATTGACTACTTCGACCAGAGAAGAGCACAAGCACTCCAACAACTTGGTCGCCCACCCCAAGAGTGGTACGATCGCATACTTCGCCCAAGAAGCAGCACAAACACTCCAACAACTTGGTCGCCTACAACAAGAGCGGTACGATCAACTACGTCGCCCAAGGAGGGGCACAAACACTCCAACAACTCGATCGCCTACCCCAAGAGCGGTACGATCGACTACTTCGCCCAAGGAGCGGCACAATCAGCAAAAACAACTTGGTCGTTTACTCCAAAAGTAGTATAATCAACCACTTCACCCCAAAAGCGGCACAAGTAACAATTACAACTCGGGAGCTTACCCTCAGAACTATCCTGCCTCAAGAATGACGCAGATCTAAAGTACAAATCAGTTGATTACCCCAAGAAAAAGTATAATCAACCCTTTCAGATCTACTAGATCCCAAGAAGAAACAAGCTGTGGCAGAGCACAAAAAAGTAACAAGGAAAGACAGGGCGAAACTTTTCCATATTATTCAAAGACATCTCAGAAGAAAAAGAAAGATAGGTCGAAGCCTGCTCATTTCAGTCAAAGACAAATTCAAAAGCAGGGCAAAGCCTGATCATATTTTTAGAGACAAGTATATATTACAAGAAACCATAAGTTCATTACACAAAACATCTAAGGAGCGGGAGGCACAGCAGGAAGCACATCCATCTGTTCCAAGATTTGGTCTGTAAGACCACCAAGCTCCACCTTCGCCTCATCCCATCGCTGCGCAAACTCTGCAGTCACGGAAGGATCTACAATCTGCTGAAGTGGAGCATCAGGAGTGGCAACTCGGATGAAGGATATAACATTGTTTACACAACGGTAAAAACCACCCTTGACAAACTCAAAAAATCGAGTTGACAACACCGGGATAATGCCTCTCAACCCTTGAGCAAAATCCTCCTGGCGACAAACAGCAGCAATAATAGGCTTCACAACTTCATAAAGAGCTCGGAATTGATCATGGGCAGCTGCTAACTTCTCCTGCAAATCCTGCACTGATTTCAAAGCCTGAACAAGGTCACCATCAGCTCCAGATCTAATCAGCTTGGCCTGAGCAAATAAATCTTGGGCCTCTTTCAATTTGATATCAGAAGAACTTACAGACTCGGCTTAATTTTGAGAAGTACGGAGGGTATTGATCATCTCCTCTCATCCTTTCTGCCAACTCTCCTTATCCTTAACAAGAGCTGAAAAGAAAGCAGACAATGAACTCAAAGAAAGAAAGAAAAAAACAAGGCAGAAAAAGCAAGTATGCAAAGAAAGGAGAACCCACCAGTTTTTTCTTTCTTCAACGTGGAGACCTCATTCTGAGCAGCAGTAATAGCCTGCAAAGATGAGTCGCGCACCTTCTCAGCCTCAAGCACCTTAGCATTGAGGGCGGATTCCATCAGAGCACGCTGTGCCTTCTCATAAGTCAGGACAACTTCAGTCCGAGCCAGCTCATCTTCCTTTCTTTTCAAATTGGCTTTAGCAATGGCAATAAATTGCGCCTCATGAGGACCGAACAAGACATCCTGATCTTAAAATAAAGACTGCAAAGCAAAAAAATGTGAGACAGCAGCAGAAAAAACCAATATCGAAAGTTAAAAAGAACTCGAATACCTTGAGTTTGGTGCCATACGCGCCCGAGAAATTCTCCCACAAATAAACCAACTAAGACAGCCGCTCAACACGACCGAGTTGGACCAACTCCTCCCCACCCTGAGTTAACAGGAGAGTACTTGGAGTAGAAGTCAAAGGCTGGCCGGCACTAGAAGTACCAGCAGCATCCACAGCAGCAATAGACAAAGGATTATTATCAGCCGGCTCCCCATTCACTGCATCCTCCCGAGCAGCTGCTTCGAGGTTGTCCAACAGGGGCAACCCGGTTGGCAGAATAGGAGCAGCAAAAGGGCTGCCTAAGTTCACTTCAACTTGGTGCTCCATTGGAGGAGACACCGGAGTTCCAATAGCCTCCTCCTCAACACGCGGAGCAGGAGGGGCAATACGTGGAAGAGAAGCTACAAAGAAAACAACCCATCAGACAGAAAAGAAAAAACCAAGAAAGCAAGCATAAACAGGAAAATAACTTACCAGCAGTAAAATCTTGTAGAGGTCCACCAGCATCAAGAGCCAGGGAAGAAGAAGTATCCTCCGAAGGCCTACATTCGAAAAAAGAGCTCGGGCCAGTCAGAGACAAAAGCAAAAATGGCGAATCAGAAGACAAGATAAATATACTTACTTGGTAACCTTCTTAAAGTTTTCAGCCACCCCTGAGAAGCCAAGATTCAGGAGACACATGTCGAACAAATCATCCTCAACCACCTCAAAGGAGGGGATTGGGAGGGCCTCCAGGACAGAAGCAGATACAACTGTCACAGAAGGGGCACAAGGTGCCGGTTTCCGACTATAATAAAAAAAGCAATTCAGTTATTTAGGAAAAGAGCAAAAGGACAAGCACAAGAAAATTTACAGCGGAAGACTTACGGTCGAGTGATCAAGGGGACCTCATCCTCAGTCTCCACCTCGCTCAAGACAATAGACCGGCCTTCTATCAAGACAACAAAAGATGGGATCAGTAAAACAAAGCAAACCAAAAGACAGAGGCAAAAACAACACAGGAGAAAGCACAAGCTCACCTACGAGAACATTACCTGTTGAGGCAATCTGACGAATTGAACGTTGCCTCTTGGGTAAAATATGCTTAGCAGCAACCTCTGACTTCCGCTTCCTAGATGACAAGATATATTGAGCAATTCGAGGATCAGGAACATACTCAACGTAGGAGTGGTGACCTTCAAACAAGCCAGTAATCAACCTAGCAGAAGAAGAACCCGGCCCGGTAGCAGCAACTACCACAGGACTGGCAACAACATCATCATCTTCATCTCCTTCTTCATCGGGCTCTTCAACAACAGCCCCGCCACCACCAGCAATAGCTATCTCAAGCTTAAAAGCCCAACCAAAACCCTGCAAGAGAAGAAGAAAAGTCAAAAACAGAATATGAATTACAAAAACTCAAAAGAACTCGGAGGAGATTACCACTTATCTCAGGAGGAGGATGAGCAGCATCATACTCTTCAACACGAGCAGGCATCACAGAGACCCCACCCGAAATACGCCCCAGGCGTTCAAGAATGACCTCCTCAGGCAACTCAACATCAGGAACAAGTCGGGAAGGATCTGAGGGCCCAGTATATTCAAAGTTGTAATGCACCCTCTGCATAAGAGGTTGCACCCGGCGACGCAAGAAACTGGCAACTATACAATTGCCACTTAAGCTTGCCTGTTTAAGCACTACTACTCGAGTGAGTACATGCTTCAGAGCAGCACGCTCAGCAGAAGAGATTTTATCTTTCCAAATAGAGAGGGGAACGGGAAGAACAGAAAGATCATGAGAAAAGTAAAGAGCAAGTTTTGAAATATAAAACCACTTCTCCGCCCAATTCTTGACATAATCAGAAAGGGTAAGAGAAGGGAAAGAAACTCCCTGACGGGATTGGATAAGGCAGCAGCCGAGAAAAGGAGTATTATTTTTGTCTGACAAACACACATGGAAAAAATGATGAAAAAGAAGAAGATTTGGAGGAATTCCAACGAAAACTTCGTAAAAATGCACGAATGTAGAAAGAAAAAGAACCCCGTTAGGGGTAAGATGATGGATTTGAATCCCATAGGATCCAAGAAACTCAAGTAAGAAATTGGACGGGGGATAACAGAGCCCCGCCCGCACAAAAGGAACAAAAAGAACATATTGATTCAAAGTGGGAGAAGGGACATCGTGCTCACCAGGACCAGAGAAATTAGAGAGGCATTTCTCCTGAAGAAGGCCATGAGCAACAAGCAGATCCAACTTCGCCTCCGAAGTTGACAGCTTGGGGAGTTGCCTCTGCATTTTCCACATCACAACAAATTCGGTGTTCTCGATCACCTTGAGCGATGCCTCCTCGTCGACAGATTTGCCCTTATTCTTGCTCTTGTTCTTCGCCACCATCTCAGAAAAACAAAGACAAGATTTGGACAGAAATAGCAGGAGATCGAAGGCACAACGGAGCTAGGGTTTTGGCTGAGATTGGGGAATTTTTTACTGCAAAGGCAAGTTAAGCCAACAGTAATAGAGCAATTATCTTTATACAAGAAAAATATGCGGCCCACGAGGCCCAAAATCACGCGGATTGCCCGAAGAGGCCCTTCAAAGTTACCGTTCCACAATTACCGTGCACACAAAACAAAAAAGTAATGGTCCGTTCAGACTATAATGGATACATGACGAATTAACACATTCACAAGGAGGCAACCAGGAAAGAAGGATGCAACAAGTCAGTCATGACAATACACCACAGTACAAACATACAAAAGAGCTCGGCCACATCAATAAACAACTCGGTCACAGAGCAGAAAGGAATATTTTTTCATTTCATCAAAGGTACATTGAGATTACAATAGAATACAAGATCTGATGAATTCGACGAAGAAAGCAAAGGAAATCATTCAGCACGAGGTTGCAACCCTCGAACCAAGATTCGACATTACCAGGCAGGATAAAACAACTCGAACGTACTTTTCTCCAAAGGAAGGGCGCACATCCAAGATTGCTATAGGTGACAGAGAAGGCACCCACAAGTCATCCAAGATTGACAACGACAACCATGTCAATATGGAAGAACCCGGCACCATCTCTCAACACGTGCTGATCTGTATTGGACTGAACCTAATTGGCACAGCAGAAGACCGAATAATGGCTGATCTACAATGGACTGTCGAAGAACAAGCTGCAACACGCGCCAATCATCACTGTAAGAAGAACAAAAAAGAAAGGGCAGGCACTAGAAGATGAGGCAATGCAACATGCATCACTCACATCACAAGTCCTACACCATTTGCCTCAATATCCCTTATAGCTAAATACCACCTCGAGACTAGCCTGCTACTAGTCTCTATCACAAGACCTACACCATTTACTAGCAGAAGAAAACAGAAGAAAGAGAACAGGCCCGGGGGCTCATCGAGCTCCCAAACTATAATATCCATGACTACAAAAAGAAGAAGAAGAAACTGCACAGCAGGGTATCAGCAACAGGCCATATTTATAGCACAACTCAGATGCACATATGCCAGACTCATGGAAGAAAAAAGAACTCCAAAAGGACAACCATGTGAACCATTTGAGAGCCGGGACTTCAAGAAAAAATCAGATGTGACTAGACCATCACGAAGGAACAAGTACATACCCGTAACAACCACAAGTACAAGATAAAGCATATCTAAGAGAATATTCCACAAAGAAAAATACAACCCGTGAAGACACATTGAATTCTTCAACAACGAAATAACAACAGACAATAAGCGGTAGAACAAACAAATCGGAGACGTGTGAAGGATCACATACAAAATTACAGATGTCAAAGGATTACGGTTGAAAAAAACTCGGACGGAGAAAATTATAAATCTCATTGATCGAAGACAAATACAAAGGTTACTGAGCGGTCAAACAGGACCGGATAAACTCGAGAACATAAGATAGAGACAAGATTCTTAAATATTGCAACAAGGAACCTAGTGGCGGCAGCAACGACAGCTCGGACGTAGAAGAACAGATAGAGCAGCATGATCATTACCAACCAAGCATAAGCCCGGGGGCTGCTCAACCTCACACACCAGCATATCTACGAATGAAGAAAGAATTGAAGATGAATTTTCCTACTCAAGGTAGAACCACAACCAACAAAGAAGGTATTTATAGCAATCCAGAGGTAAAACAAGCTAAAGATCACAAAAAAGAGAGAGGAAAAGAACAAAAGAGCAAAGCAACAAAGGCAAATAGTACCCAAAAGCAAGATTCGACAAAAAAGTAAAAAAGACGCTCACTCATGGCTATACAAGACCAATCCGTGAACCAAAGAAAAGACAAAGATCAAAGGAGTACAAATCAAGACCCTTCTTACGGCTTCTTTTCAATGAGAAAAAGAACCCGAAGAAGGCTCGAAAGGCTGCAAGTACCTACCACCAAAAAACATATTTTCAAATTTTTGACCTTCTAGCTTTTTGTACCAAAAAAACAGAAAGGCTCAAGGGCTACACTCAATGAGTGCAATTTTGCAAAATTGCACTCATTGCCTCAAAGGAAAAAAAACCCGAGAGGACATCAAGCAAAAGTGCACATCACCCAAAAGAAGAATCAAAGAAGACCATATCAAGATTTCACTTCAAGAAGGATCCGGATCAAGACTACAACAACTCGTCCCTTGAAGCTCAATCATGAAATGCTCAATCATGAAATGCTCGGGGACAAGGCCTAGGTAACAAGGCCTACAATCGCGCAAGAAGAACGCGAAGCAAAGCAACGTGCAAAACCGAAACTCCAACGCAAACTATACAAGGAAAGGCGCCTGAAGCGTAGCTTAGGACTCTGACCTTGTATCCGAATAGGACACAAACAACGCCTCTCATACCGGACTATAAAGGGGTCAGTGAGGGTACCCATTGTAAGAAGAGAACGTATACCCGATACTCAAAGCAATACAACGCAAATAGGCTAACGCCAAAAATGGATGTAAGGTTATTACTCGACCAAGTCGAGGGCCTGAACTAGTATAAATCGTGAGTCTCTTTGCGTAATCGCTGAATTCCGCTATTCGCCAAAGCCCGAACAACTGTCCCGGGTACCCCCGTGGCAGGCTATCGGTGGTAAAATATCGACAAGAGGTCGGTCCCTGAGTGTGAGGCGCTGATCGAACCCGTGACATACGACCTGAGTTATACTAAAGGTGACCTAAGACTACCTTGGTGCAGGTATGTCTGGTTTTGTGTTAGGATTTTTGCCCAGCTGGTTGCAATCGATTTGAATCATCGTCTCTCCTGGATAGTGAGAAACTTGATTGAGCCCCTTCGTCGTTGTAACTTGATGGATTGTGATGGTTATGATAAATAGGAAAATATTGCACCGGATATGGTTACTACTGTTTGCTTTAGCTTAAATCAAGTGATTGCTCTAGTACAGGTGCTAACCTAGACGTGCTTAAGTTTAATAAGTATAACTTGTTGTTCGAATAACTAAACAGATCAAGACATGTATTACTTCAGCTTTTATGCAAAATGTTATCAAGCCAGCTCTACCTTCTACAGCCTTGCATAATTCTTGGTGTCTTTTTATTTTTGGTTTATGACGGGTAAGTCTAGCTGAGTACCTTCTCGTACTCAGGGTTTATTTTCCACTTGTTGCAGATGGTACAGTGTATCATGGGTACTGTAAGAACTGCTTCTCTCCAGCCGTGGACGAGAAGCGAGGCCACAGGCACGGCCCTTCTGTGTTGTCTTACCTATGATGCTTTTGTCGGACTTGATCATGAACTGGCATGTATTTGAAACGTGTGCGTGATGATGTTTTCAAAATTATATTGCTTCCGCTACTGCAGTTGAACTTAGTGTTGTAATATTTATATTTGAACTCCAATGTACGATGAACTATTTGTGAATTTTATGTAACATATGACATGGATGTTAAATCATATACGATCTTGTTTTGTATGTTGGATGTTTCGAGGTCCTTCGTGATACTCGACGGACTACCGGGTTTATATGGACTCAAGTATGACAGCGCGACCGCTCCGGTGGTTGACATTGTACTTGTGCTCTTATAAATTGGTCGGTTCTGCGACAGTGCCCCGGCGGCCATGTACCCCAGTTGGTCATGTCGTGTGTGCATCTTCTTCTCAGTGCGGGGCAAAATGGCCCTCTGTCCTTGTTAGGCCCACTAGGGCGAGGTAGAGCTAGGTGAAGCTGCTATCTCCAATTTTACCCTCACTTATCCTTTGTCTCAGTGGGTTTTGGAAGTAGTTTGAGTGAAGTTGTTTGATTTTATCTTGTTTGACGCAAAACTGTTTTAAATGGCTACACGAGCAGGTGATGTTGATATACCAAATGGGACCTTAATAACCAAACGCAATATTTCTTATAAGGAAAAAGTCCACATTACCTCCCTCAACTTTTTGCGAAAGTTCATTTTTCCTCCCTGAACTTCAAAACCGAGCAAAACACCTCCCTCAACTTTTAAAACCGTTCATCTTACCTCCCTGGTCTCTGTTATAAGCAGTTTTTAAACAGTTTTGTTTTTTTATTTATTTCGGCTGAATCTTTGAAAAATCATAGTAAATCATAAAAAATTATAAAATTAAAAATCTAATTTTGTTGGACTCCACGTGAGTAGATCTATACAGTGAACATATAATATGGTATACTTTAGTATAAAGTTTTTGTTATAACTTTAGATCTATGTTTTTCTATAATTAAATGGAATAATTCATAACTGTAGTTTCTATGGTCCAATTGTGGTGAAATTTTTATAGTGGGCTAATTCTTGTATTCTTAAAATGTAGTAAAAATAAATAAAATCTATAACTAAGCTATACATGATCCAATGAGTATGAAATTTTTATTACAGTTTAATCATATAATAATTAGTCCACCATAAAAATTTCATCATAATTGGACCATAGAAACTACAACTATGAATTATTTTAATTAATTACAAAAAAGTATAGATCTAAAGCCATAGCAAAAAATTTGTATTAAAACATATCATATTATATATTTACTGTGTAGATCTACTCATGTGGAGTCAATAAAATTGAATTTTTTATTTTATGATTTTTATGTGATTTACTATGATTTTTCAAAGATTCAGCCGAAATAAATAAAAAAGAAAAAAACAAAACCGCTTTCAAAACTGCTTATAACAATGCCAGGGAGGTAAGATAAACGATTTTAAAAGTTGAAGGAGATGTTTTACCCGGTTTTGGAATTCATAAATAAAAAACGGTCTTTTCACGAAAATTGAAGGAGGTAACGTGAACTCTTTCCTTCCTGTGAAAAAAAACGAACGCAAAATTGGGCCACGCCCTCGTTCGCAGCGTTACACTCGAAAGAATGGCACTGCAAGTCCTAGTCATCCCATGTGCCTTCCCATTGGAAAAAAAAAATGGAGGAAGCTATCCCGACAGTGGTCCTACACTCCTACTATCTACTAATAACACCAAATATTTAATAACACCAATATCGAATGTTTGTGCGTAGATGAAAGGTTGGCTGAAATTGCTTGATTTTGATTATTAGTAGGAGCAACGTTCTGATAACAACCCTAAAATCCAAATTCACCAAAACAAGCCTTGCTTGCCTACGAGGTTGGCTGATTGCTTGATTATTATTAGCAGGAGCACCAAGGCACCAAAAGTGCTGCAGCAGCAGCACACTACCGCTGTGCCAAGCGAGCTGACACGAGCGAAGGGAGAAAAAAGGCACTGCAGTTCACGAGTGCAACAATCTGCCGGAAACAATTCTTCTAACTTGCTGGCTGCCGTTGGCGCCACGGCACGGGATCGGCGTGCCTCGTCTGGTCGCGGCGCCCGCGCGAACTCCTCTTTCTCTGAAGAGGAACAGAGCGCTCTCCCTCCGCCGGTGCACGCACGGCAGGCGGCAGCATCAGTCGCGACTCGCGAGGCAGCATGATCTTTGGATCCATCTGAGGCGCAGCATGGACACGGATGGATCAATTCGTCTCGTAGCTTCCAGTTTGAAAGTTCAGCGATCAGGTCTGCCTGCCACGGTGCCACCTGCGACCGTGAGAGGCAGTGGCCCTTGTATGTCGCTGGGTGCCCGTACCAACAAACGGACAAGCAAAACAAGAAGTCGGCAACAGTGTATACATACGGTGTAGGAGTAGCCTCTAGGCTGAAGCGCTGGAGAGAGAGATGAGGAGAAAACATTCAGAAGGCACAAGGCAGACAGGAGCAACAAGCGAACAAATACCGCTCTGCCCATCTCGGTATGCCTCCTGCTCGCTTATAATACTGTCACATTAGTATTAGCAATGGTGATGAGGTAGTATAGTTTTTTTTAAAAGAAACTGAGTAAAAAGAGGAGATGAGCAGCCTGTTCGCTTGCTCGAGCCATGGCTTATCAGCCAACAAACAGTATTTTTCTCTCACACCAAACCAGCTAACAATATTTTCAGCTATGGCTTATAAGCCAAACCAGCCCAAATGAACAGGGCGAAGATTCATGGTCGTGCCCGTTGGTATTATTTGCTAGTGATGAATTGTATCATCGCTGTACACCATTGCCTTCGTGCGATTTACATCCTCGTTGTGCGTCGTGGCTTACATATTTACCATGCGCTATATGTAAGCGACAATGTAGTTTCATCTCCAGTATTTTGAGTTTTGACCAATCACGCGTGGCTTGCACCCTCGTTGTGCACCATGCCTTTCATGTTTGTTACACGCTGTAAGCGTCTTAGTGCTGACAATACGTTATTTATCACTAAAAGATTAACAACATTTATTTTTAGAACAAATCTAGAAAAATACAACCACTCAAACGTTATGTAACTATTTAATGATATGACTAACATATAAAACTATACTAAAGACTTTTATTTATTAATCAGGGCTCTGTTCGCTTGTGCTATTCAACTGGCTTTAATCCGTACAAATCAATCGTGGAACAGTATTTTTCTCTCACAACAAATCAACCGTACATATCAGCAGAAGTTGATTTAATAACAGGGCCCAGGGCCCTTTAACACTGACGTGACAATATTGAAAACAGGAAAAAAAATCCATCACTACTTCAAAACAGGCAATGCGGCATATCACTCTGAGAGTCTCAGTGCCAAGGTGGACCGAGTTAGCCACCAGCCGGTGCCCGGTGGTTTTCACTTTTTAGTAATCTGCCGCTTAGAGCAAGCGCAGCGTAGGCGAATACCAGCGTTAGCCTCAGGCTGTGTTTTAGTTTAGGAAAGTTTGTAATTTGGGTATCGTAGCATTTTTATTTTTATTTGGTAAATAGTGTTTAATTATGGACTAATTAGGTTCAAAACGTTCATCTAGTGATTTTCAACAAAACTGTGTAATTAGTTTTTTTCGTCTACATTTACTACTTCATGTACGTATCGTAAGATTTGATGTGACGAATACTGTAGCACTTTTTTTAGAAGTATTTTTTGAACTGAACACGCGCTCAGCAAAAATCTTACCTACAGGTAGGAGTAGAGCGCCTGATGAAGCCACCACCTCCCAGTCCCACTCTATCGCAGCCCATACTGACACAACACTCTCTCTCTCTCTCTTCAGAAGCTTTTCAGCTTTACCTGACAAAAAGCAAATGTTGGGAGCACTTCCTTCCTCCCATCACGTGCTTTTGTTTGTAGCTTCAATGACAAAAAATTTTACACAAATGTTGGGAGCAAATTAGATCCTCCCATCACGTGCTTTTTAGTTTTAGACACTAATTACTAAATACAAACGAAAATGCTACAGTAGCCAAAATCCAAAAAATTTTGGATCTAAACGGGGCCTATATTTTACCAGAAGAGGCATATCTGTCCTATGCAGGATACTAGCAGGCTTGCGAGGCCACTGTCAGCCCGTTGTTTGGTCGTGGTTTGTCGTAAACGATCGTAAATTTTTAGTTGAAATAGCATTTTTCTCTCACACAAATCAGCTAATAGTATTGTTTCACGAACCAGCAACGATATGAACCAACCAACCAAACAAGCTCTATCTTCTTATCTTTTCTCGTCCGATTCTAAGTGGCCTGACAAAGCCAACAACCACAGCGTTGGGGGTGGTCTTAGGGCCTGTTTGTTTCAAATAAGTCACATATTTATAAGTTAAAAAGTAAAAAAAAACTCATTTTATCAAATACCACCGACTTATAAGTCACCCCTGCTTATAAGTTTTAAGTTGGTTCACCCCTGCTTAAGGGCCTGTTTGGTTTCCATAAGTCAGGTGACTTATTAAATCAGGTGATTAAAAATCAGTGATTTATAAGTCATGTCTGTTTGGTTGTAGATGACTTATAAGCTCATTAAAGGTGTGGGCCCCACGCGAAAATGGTGACTTATAAGTTTTAAGCAGGGGTGAACCAACTTAAAACTTATAAGCATGGGTGACTTATAAGTTGGTGGTGTTTGACAAAATAAATCATTTTTCACTTTTTAACTTATAAGTATGTGACTTATTTAAAACCAAACAGGCCCTAAAACTTATAAGTCACCCTTTTTCGCGTGAGACCCACACCTTTAATGAGTTTATAAGTCATCTACAACTAAATAAGCATGATTTATAAGTCACTAGTTTTTAGTCATCTGACTTAATAAATCACCTAAAAAGATAAGTACGTATTAGATATTCACATCTATCAACAAACTTTTAGTTTGATGTGTAATTTTATCAAGAAAATAATCCTCTGTTATATACATTTTCTTTGTATTTTCAGCATATTCTTCTGATTTTCTTAACCTCTTACCTGTGATACTTTTACGTGAATGGTAGATTTGCCACCAGGAGTACAGTCAGACGATAAATGTTGTTCTTGGTCTTCAGGCAGGACTGTCTTTGATTATTGGAGAACTAACCTTGGTATGTCTGCACACTTTGGACAAATTCATCTTCTGTCCGCACTTCATTATGGAACGTCCATATGTTCATGTTATGGATTAGACTACTTTTAGTCACTTCCAGCACATGTAACCGGTTCCCATCTTTTAAGCATTTAACATTTGGTGCTGTCAGATTTCAGGCATAGCAGTTGGTTCAACCTTAGTTTTTGAATATGGTGATCCTATCACTGGCGTATGTTTTTCAAGTGTTGTGGTTAATCTGCTGCCATATGTTATCACCTAACTGGTAATTTATTAACCCAAAGATCTGCCCAAAAAGATGATGACATTTAATATCTTATATATTTCTGATTTTAGGCCTTGTTTAGATACCCTCAAAATTCCAAGTTTTTTCACTCTCTCTCCATCACATCAATTTTTAGCCGTTTACATGGAGCATTAAATATGCCCAAAAAAATCACGATGATCTTTTGACATTTAATATCTTATATATTTCTGATTTTATGATTGTGCTCATTCTAGGGCAGGAGGATGGCGGGAACATTCAATGCCTGCATAGCAGGCTTTACGCTTCTTTGTTTTGTGCTTGGTTTATTAGTCAGTCAACCAAATGTCCCAGTCAATGTGAATGTGATGTTCCCCAAGTTGAGTGGTGAGAGTGCTTATTCGCTGATGGCACTTCTTGGCAGAAATGTAATAACACACAATTTTTATGTTCATTCATCGAATCTAGCTGTCTTTTTTAGGAGAATAGAATTGGTGGAATTGGATATATATTGCATTGGGTCCTCATGGGATGATTATATAGGGTACATAGGACTAACATCCCACGTTGGTAGGCAGTGCGCCTCGGTGCGGCTCGTCCCTGCCGACGGCACGAGCTGCCGGGGAGTCGGATGGCGCGGGGCGCACGGGGTCACGTGAGGATGGCGCAGATTGGCCGGCCGCCATCATGGCGGCTCGGTGTCGAGATCGACCTGGCCCGGGCCACCACCACGGCAGCGCGAGATGGGGGCGACGCCCAGCGTCCTCCATAGCGGCGAGCGCGGTGAGGGCGACGAGATAGCGCGACATCGCGAGAAGGCCCGAATTGATGCTTGACGGCAACGAAGATGGCAGCGGGATCAATAGGATCCGGCGCCTAAAGGGGTGGCGCTTGTAACACCCCTAGTGTTACGAGCTTGCTTAGCACCGAGATTTAGGTCCGAGAATGATTAGCCTAACAAGTTTTCGGATTTTAAAAATTTATAACGCGCGTGAAATGATAAGCGAATCCTATGTGACTCAATTTTATGAACTCAAATAAATATCCAAGTTAACTTACTTGGTGCGTAAAAGTGCTAATGAAAATCCTAACGAGAAAAATGGGATAAGTCATTTTAATTGTTTGGCACAAAAAATAATTCCTATAAACAAAAATAAAATATAACTTGTATTTAGTACTTAAATAAAAATCGAAGTACAAGTTTAGTAGATGGAAATGCAACTTTAACTTTTGAAAAATAAATATTGATAACTAGTATTTTGGGAGCTCAAAAATCGAATCCGGAAATCTAAACTAGAACTTTTCGTTAAATCGATAAGAAATTAAACTTATGTTCAAAATGCCATTTTTGGTGAATTATATTGAGCAGAATAGTTAAAAGGTGCTTAAATGTTTTAATTCTATGGGGTTAGTATGAAGTATGGACTATTGTGTGAAATGCTTGTTGGTTGAAATTAATAAGGTTTAGATATTTTAAAAATTCTGGCAAAAATGTTAGTGGTTGTTTAGTTCTAACTAAACTCTTGCCCTTTTCTAAATCCGAAAATGATTGTAGACAATGATATTTTAGCAATTGAATTCTAGCTAAAACACTTAAGCACTAGCTTCATGATTTCGTAGTGTTAGTTGCCTCTAAGAGAGCACTTTAGCATGGTGAAGTCCACGGATGAGTTGGGGTTGTCGTGGCGTCGCAGAAATTGCCCTAACTTTGTTAGAACGCGCTGTCGATCTTGTTTCAGGCTTCGGTCATGAACTAGCGTTCAGCGTGATGAGCTCTTGTTGGCACCTCTCTATCTCCCTCAATGCTCGCTCTCCGACCATGCTCGTTGCTCGGACGAGAAGCCCTTAGTGGCTACTGGAATTTTGAACTCTTGTTTTAATCTCAACCGGGCTCTAAGCGGTTGGTTTTGACGCTTTAAAATTCATACTTAGCATGTGTCTGGACGTTCAGCCGGGAGTATGTGGTCACCGCGTTCAGTGCGCGTTGTGGCTACCTCTGGCCGCGCGCGTGCGTGGGTAGGCTGATGGTGGCCGCCATCGGCTTGGCTGCGGCGTGGCCGTGGCTTGGCCACCTTTGGCTACGACGCCTGCTGCTGGTCGATGGCCTCGGCACTCGCCCCTCGGCCGCCGCTGCCACCCTGTTGCACGGCTGCCCCACCCGCTGCCCTCCTTGTCTCAAGCCACGCTGCTGCTCGTGGTGCTATCCCACGCCCTCTAACTCACCCGACCGCTATAGCATTTATTCCCAGCCACACAACCCACCTACCAAGCCCGAGCTCGACGTCGTACGTAGTTTATTGCATCGCGACGCTGTGCTGCTGCGTGCGCGTGGCCGCACGCGGGCACACCTTCAATGGCTCCGTCCAAGCGCTAACCGATGCACCGCCTGTTCCTCGCTCGTGCGGTCATATCCCTGCACTGCCGTGCCTCGTCGGGTCGTGGCCGGGCCACCTCTACCGGGGCCGCCTCTCGCGACGTGGCGGTGGCAGTGCACCACTCTCCCTTCCCCTTTCTTAATCACCATCCCGAAGCTTCCTAGCTCAATTCCTCGCGTCAGTGAGAAGCAGAGGAAGTTAGATAGATGCCCCACTCTCGTCGGGTCCAGCGGTGGTCTGGCCGCGACCAATTTTAGATTTTGCTCACCGTCGGTCATGTGCGCCGTCGAGCCGATATGTTTGGGGGTAAGGCCCATAGGGTTAACAGCAGTTCAATTGCTCATAACCCCGAACTCGCCTTGACTTCCTCCATCCGGTGCTCGCGCTATTTTGGCCAGGGAACTCGTCGGTGACGTGGTGACGCATGGGTGTCCATCCCGGAGCACCGCCGCCCTGGCGGCTCGCACGTGGCCAGACCGTCGCAGTGCTCCCCTGCTTCAACCATCAGTAGGGCGTACACCACGGTGAGCTACTGGTGCTTCTCCGCCATCTCTACCTTTTTGTGAGGGCGTAGGGTCACCGGAACAGTCACGCCGCCGCTGTAGCCCACGACAGTGCGCCTCCGAGTCGCTAACCGTCACCCATCCTTGCGCGTTTAGCTGTAGATGATGATCGACCCCTTGCTTCCATTGTAGCATGCCTAGGTTGCCCGGTGTAACCACCTTGTGCCGTCGGCCACCACGCCGGCACGCGCGGGGATCCCTAGGGACCTTCCCGTGGTAAAGGTGAAAACATCTGAGGGTTTAATTGCAAGATTACTGACGGTAGGAATAATGCGCATAGTAGTCATGTTATTATCTAAAAGCATGGGGGCTTTTCTGCAAAGCCGCCCGTCATCATGTGAACCTCTTCGACCTTGGGCCACGTTGGGCGTTATGCGTCTGCAACCACGCCTTGGCTGAAATCTTTGGGCGAATGCTTGCCACCGACCCTTTTTGTTTTCTAAAGCATTTTCTAATTTAGTTTCTAAGATAAACTTGTAAATTCAATATAAATTGTGTAGTTAACCGAAAATTATGAAACCAATTTTGTTAGGTTCCTAAAATCATGATCTATCTGTTAGTATATTTTGTTCACATAGTTTTATAATATTTTTAGAAGTTATCTAATTAATTTGAGATGCTTAAGATTATAAGATATAAACTTGTAGGAATTTTTGTGATATTGGTGATAGTGTTGGCTCTGAAACTTTTACAGTAAATTCATAATATTATTAGGTGCTCACTATAATTTATGTAGCTCCATAATAATTAATTTGCTAAGGTAGTTAAATGAGTCCTAGTTCAAAAATATATATTTAATTCATAAAATGCCAAAACACCTTTGGAATTGTAGGACTAAAACATTTTTCAGAGGCAAAGCCTTACTTGACGATGTGGATACGTAGACTAGTACGTTAGTCATTAAAGCTAACTCGGTAGCATACGGAGCGTACTCGTATTTTAGAGTTGTAGTTGCCGTTGATTATTTATATTTCTGTGTTGCATCTATGTATATCATAATAGGAACAATGATGGATCATGGAGTCGACCGAAGTAGCGGAAAAGATGGTGCCTTGATGATCGTGTCACCAATGGAATGCTAATCTTTGGTTATATCTTGTCCAGGCAAGCCCCGGTGCATAACACCTATTATTATGCACGATACTTTATGCTTATGCATTAAGTTTTAAGGAGTTGAATGAAACCACTTGTATATATATATATCCTTGTCCTATGAGTCCTACTAGTATGTCAGGATCATGTAGATTGCTATGCTATAGGATCCGGTAGAAGTCGATTCATTACCTGTCACTCGCGAGAGATAGGAAATATATTATTGTTGTTATTATATTACTATCACATGAAATATATATGAAGGATAATTGGAGACCGGGCGGAATGACACTTTGGATCTGGACTTGGGTAGACATTCGAGCGAGGCTCGGATTGCACTTGTTCCGCCTGTGTCGATGGAGGACCGTCCGTTGTTGTGGATGGTAGTCAGGTCACAGACTTATTATCATCAGCACATACTTGCTTATGGGAGCGGGAAGGCTCGTTACGCTCTTGTCATGGGTTCTGGCTCTTTTTGGACTGACTGATTGAAGGCGGGGAAAGGTGGAGGTCTAAGCACCATATTGAGACCGGGTCTTAAGTGTGGGGGCTTGGAGTCCAAGTTTGGACGAGGATCTAGACCCCGTGACAGGAGTAGAATGGGTTGGTCTTGTTTGTGCCTAGGGTACAAACGGGGCGTGTGTTTTGGGGTACCCAGTTAGGATACATTGGTTTGCGAATCGTCGTTTCTATGAGATGGTATGACTTGGCTATGGTCTAGCACCGTAGTAAGAACTGAAACTTGAAAGGTGATAAAATGGTTCTAATTGCTTACCACCTGCTTGAAAATAGCATAGGTGCTTACATAGGATGGTTACTTAATAAACTAATGATGACTGCTATAAAATTGAATATAAGGATGCACGTTTAGTAATGCTTCCGCAGATGCAATAACCCACAAGCCAAATAAGCCTTGCATATCCTTGGAGTCTTTTATTTTCCTCATGTCGGGTAAGTTTTGTTGAGTACAATCGAGTACTCAAGATTTTATTCCCCCTGTTGCAGGTGATTGGAGGATACTTAGAGAGGATTCCTTTCACGCTACGACCGTAGTATTTATTTATAACCCTTACTAAAGGTTTTTATAAGAAAAGATGTAAAATCTGCTAGCAGCTCTTGTATATAAATGTCCACTATGTTAATACTTCACCATGTCATTAAATTAATCTTTGCTTCCTCTGTAATTCTGATAACATTGTTATATTCCGCTGTTATAATCAATTAAGGTAATATTCTGTTACTGTAATAAAGTGATGTAAGAAATGACTTAAGAATGTTATAAGCTTTATTCTCTTATTTATGATCCTGATGGAAAAATGTGGATTTTTTAGTTCTCCTTTGGGGTGTGCTCAACGGAATTGCATAGTTTAGTGTCATCTCTTGAGTACTTAGTGTCTAATGGAAGACAAGTACTCCTGAGAGGCATTAGATTAGGCAGTTATGGCACAACGCTGCCCCCGACAGAGATCGATCTCTCCCCGGGGGGCCGCGGTGCGGAAGCGGCGGCGGCTAGGGTTAAGATCTAACCTAGGCGAATGATACCATGTAGGAGAATATAAGTGGTGGAATTGGATATATATTGCGTTGGGCCTCATGGGCTAGGTTATATAGGGTACATAGGACTAACACCCCACGTTGGTAGACAATGTGGTATATTTCTATTTACTCTAACACTTTTGCTCAGATTAGTCACAATTGTCGGATAGCATTTGGAGTTACATTTGGTGCACTAAGTTAATGTGCCTTTTCTGTTGGCTGGATGCATTTTCTTATTGTAGAGAATGTTTCATGTTTTCAGCAATCAAATAATACCACCGGGGGAGTAATTTTTCTGAATACATAGTGAGATAACGCTTATCACCAAAAGAATGAGTGGATTATTGCTTCGATTATGCTGGTTTTTCTTTCATGTAGAAAGCAACTTACGCGTACATTCTATTTTCACATGTGTATCCATATGCAGTGTTCTCATATAATGCAATACATCACATGAATCATTAGTCTACCACAATTTATTGGTCATAGTGGTAACCGACAATGACACTATTTTGCAGCAGCATGTTAGTCTATAACTTGATTCACAGTGACACTAAAACAGAGAAAAATCTTCTGATACTCATCCTACCACCATCATTTCTCAGATTTTCATCATTAGTAATGTCCTGATAAGGCCAAAAAATAAACCAAGCAGGTTATTATTAATGGAACGCTCGAAATCTCACTGGAATGCAATTTAATTGCATATTCGAAATGCATGATCACTAACACAACATTAAAAAAATCTTCCCTTAAAAATACTTGAAAACACATTTTGACAAACCTGGCCATTTTTGTTATACTTTTGTACTCTGCATTCCACTTTGACAAACCTGGCCATTTTTGTTGATCTGCTCTCTACTTATTTGATTGTATGTTAATCAGCTATCATATGTGCAGGTGCAAAGAAGATCTCTAGCTCCTACCCTTGGTTCTCTGTTCCATGATCACCTGTTTTCTATATTATTCGTATTTACTGGGGTTTTTCTTGTGAACTATGTTCTATTGAGCTCAGCAGCAGATGAATCCGGTAACATAACACTTGTTAGCTATCAAGATGGTATAGAGTTAATGAACCAGGTTTGTTCAATATCTGTTAGATTGTCAGGTCCTTTGTTCTACTCCCTATTACTCTTCTGGCAGCAATCGAACTCAGAAAATAGCATGTCCCCTTATCCCTTTTCCTTTTTCTAAAATTCTTTAGAGCACATCACCCACCTTTCCTCAGCAATCTAAACTTTTGAGTGAATAGTTGGTGATGGAATTCAATATGTTATCATAACGAAGAGGTCATGAGTTCAAGGCCTGGCAGGTGCAAATATAGGGGAAAACTTGCAGTTCACTTTGATGCTAAGGTTAGTTGTGATTTGTGGGAGGGCAAGGTTTGGATTTACAGCATTGGTGCTGGTGACTCAACTACTAGCCACCAAGCTTGTACTAAGGTTGTAGTTGTGATTTGTGCTCAAGCTTATAAGGTTCTAGTTGCTTGCTAAGGTTGTAGTTGTGATTTGTGCTCAAACTTGTACTAGGAACGTCTCTTGAAGACCAATAGTTGCAATGATCTATCCTCATCATGAGGCGAGAGGCAAAAAGCAGTGTGGCTTTAAGAGGATGATGACAATGCTATGCTATGCAGGCACCACCTGTCAGCATCGCGTGAGAGTGGTGAAAGGTCTCTGTGAATGCCCAAGTGGGGAGGGGTTGTGTGAATTCGGTGTCTAATTTAAAACTATAATCATAGGGCTCAAATAAAACTACCACTAGAAAAAATGTAAACTAGTTCTAGCATGATGTGCGTCTAAGGTTTTTCTAGTGTGCTCTAACTTACCCTTAAACCTACAAAGAGTTCTGGAACCTAGAGCCAATCATATCAACTAGCCTAAGATAATCTAGTAAAGTAAAGGTCACACAATCAAAGCACAAGAGGAAGCAATAAACGCAGTAAGTAAAGAGGAAGAGCTAGAGGGCAAACTTGTCAATTTATCCTATGGTATCGGTTGCACCCAGGTACGTTTCTGGTGGCTCACCGAACCATAAAGGAAGCCAAGGGCGGATAGGAAAATGAGAATGAGGTATATTCCCTCGGGACCAGTTTGTCTGGCCATCCCCTGATCGTCAGTACCACCGGACCGTCTGGTGTGTGTTCCCAGCACTGACTGTCACTAGATGATACGATATCCGTTCGGCATGTTCAAAGTGCTGGCTGCCATTCAAACGCACCTTTGCCTATTGTTTGTTTTGGCTTCATTTCTTCCCCGGTCAACATCAGTGTTAGTCCAGGGCTTGAGATGAGGGGCACAGCGAGCGTCAGCTGATGTTGCCCTTCAGCCTGGCTCAGTCCAAGGATTGTGTATGTGTGTGGGGGGGGGGGGGGGGGGGGGGGTTATGGCTGGACCAGAAACTTTATGTAGGTGGGTCTAGCTGGGTTTTGGTTTTAGAATCCTGTTTTCTGTTTATTTAAACTAGATAGTTTGAATTTTAGTTAGGTCCATATTCAAACTTCCCTAAAAAATTCAAATAAAATCCAATAAGCTCCAAATCACACATGCAAGGATGATTAACTTTTTGATGCACAATTTTTGAGTTAGTAATTTGAATTTGAGGTGAAGATGGATGATAGGATCCTTGATCCTACCCCGGCTGCGTAGTGCGTAGGGATGGAAGATGGGAGGTCGGGGCTTGATCTCCCGGCGGCAGCGTGGAGCCGTGGCAGCGTGAGGGAGCGGCGGGCGGCGGCTTGCTGCTGCTAGCCCTAGGGCATGCGTGAGAGAGAGAGCAGGGAGGAGGAGGTCACGTTGGTGGAGGAGGAGGTCACGTTGGTGGCCCTTGAGGCCAGGCAACAAATATTGCCTTGCTTGCTTAATTCCAAAGGGTCCAGGAATATTTATATCCCTTAACGATACAAGCAAATCAATCTGATCCTATAATTAAGAAAATAGAAATAATATCTAAAGATAACAAATCCTGGGCACCTAGGCCCCTTGCCGCTGGTGTGGCCTATCCACTTGGTCGTCCCCGGCGCTGGTACGTGACGCCAGTCATAACAATGGAAGAGCTCATCGAGTTTTAAATTGTTTAAACAACTCACCAATAAGCTTAAAATTTGAGGATTTTGTATATGCTCAACATTGCATTCAAGGAAGGTGTAATGTCGGCTTGGGCAGGCCATATGGCACACGAGAAGAGGGAGGGAAGGGGGGAGGGAGGGACGGGGTGTAATCTTGTTTATGTTGTCACCCTTACACAGCCTGTAACAGCATGGAAACTAAGAACAGCACTGTCACTCTGAGAATGGATTCTTCATTGAAGCTACTAAATTCATGTATTGTTGTCTTCTGCAGATGTTTGCGAGTCCTGTGGCGCCAGTTGTGTTGTTAGTGATCCTAATCTTCTCAAGCCACATCATCTCGTTGACATCTATTATTGGTAGTGATGTGATTATAAAGAACATTTTTGGTGTTAAACTGCCAGATTCTGCACATCATCTGCTACTTAAGGGTGTCGCCATCATTCCTTGTATCTACTGTGCAAAGGTCGCTGGTTTTGAAGGGATATATCAGTTACTTCTTCTCTGTCCAGTTATCCAGGTTATGTTCCTTCCTTCAGCTGTAATCCCCCTTATCCGTATTTCCTCATCAAGATTAATCATGGGCAGCTACAAGATAGCTTTACATGTTGAAATATTTGCCACTCTTGCATTTCTTCTTATGCTGTTTACAAATATCATTTTTGTGGCGGAAATCCTGTTTGGTGATAGCACATGGACAAACAACCTCAAAGGAAACACCGGAGGCCCTGTTTTGCTTCCATATATTGTCATAGTCCTAACTTCTTTTGCAAGTATTGCTTTTACGCTATTCCTTGCTGTTACTCCACTAAAGTCAGCAAGTAATGAAGCTGAAAACGAGGAGTTGTCTGTGCGCTCACATAGTGAAGCATTGAACATTGTGAAGGACCGGAAACGGTGACAGGGGGGGTGAATGGGAGCCGTAAAATTTCTCGCGAAATATTTTGCCGCTGTCCCAATAATCACCACCAAACACGCAAATCAAATACTGTGATGTCCACGACCCAACTAGTGGATGGATATTCCTTAGGAACATAATGGGACACCACGAAACCAACGGATCAAACGGGACACGAAACAGAGATCAATCGACCACTCTAGGAATAAAACAGTGAACGCACATAGGCCAAAAATTCAGACTGACATTGAAAGAAATCGGACCAGGCAGCTACGGTTGGATCAGCCTGCTGCCCCTGGAGTCCGAGAGATAAAACTGAATTGATATCTATGCAAACCGTGAGTAGTAATTCAAGCTAAATGAATTTAGATTAGTACTCTAATGATGAGTCATAAATGCTTGGAATGACTACTCACAAAAGCAAACTGCTATGCTGGACAGAAGATGCAACCTGTAGGCAATATGCAGTAAAAAAAATTTGCGGCGCTGCTGCTGCTCTTGGGTTGTGCGTGCAGGGTTCTGGATGAGCACGGATCGGTGCTAAGTGGCAGCTCACTGTGCAGTGGCGAGCACCCTGCTTGGCCCCAAGGGCGAGCACCTGACGGTGCAAGAATGGACCTGCGTACACGGCACAGCACAGAGAAGGGACGAACACCAGAGCGAGCAGCTTCCTGTGGAGAACGACAGACGGACAACCGGTACAGCAAGGCTTAGAGACGAACGCCGCTCGGTTGAGCACGCTCGGCGCTTGAGCGCACGGCGCTGGTAGTGTTGCCGCTGCTTGGCCTGCTCCTGTGCTCGGCTTCCAGGAGATGAACAGAACAGCCACAAACAGAAGACCGAGCGAGCAACCAGAGAAGGGGCGCTGACCACGAAATCGAAGAAAACTCGACCAAATCAGAACGAGTGGTTCCCAAACTTTGCACAGGTGAAATTGAACTAGCTACGAACAAATCCCAAAGAATCATCGCTTGGGACCAACCCAAACTCCGGGAATATCAGATCGCGGCCATGAACGAAAATGGAGAAAAATAGCACAACATGAACACGAAAAATCACAGTCAAAATACATGAATCCCAGAGGGCACGAGGAGGATTCGGGCCTCCATTCTCACACCAAAAATCTCACGAATATAAGCACAAATTTTTGTTCTTGGACCTCTCTAGCAAGAACACTAAAAGGAATGAGAAAAACTACAGGAAACAAAAAAATGAGAATAGGAGAGGTGACAGGGCTATTACACATTTCTAGTTTTGCCCCTGGATACAAATGAGTTGAACCGCTAAGTCCAAGAGCGTTGTTGTCCAACCCGGTGTAATCTTGATCCGACGGTCACCGCGCCTTCTCACTGGTAGCTTCGCCTCGACGTGAACTCCCCGATGTCGCCACGTGCCGTCCGTCCCTCCTCGGAACTCCGCCCGGTTTTGAGGCCCAAACCCAGAAAAATCGTCCATGGTAGCGTACTCCATCTGGCGTTCCCGCCATCCGACGCGCGATGTCACCGCCGTCCTCAACCGGCCGGCCCGCCAAGTCCTCCTGAGCCTCGCTCGACTCACGCGTCCGCCGTCTTGACCCGGTCAACACCGTCACTCCATGTCTTCTTGCACTTGTTGATGTTCCAAGTGTCAGCCACCGCGGATAGTCGCCCGGCCTCCCGGTCCCTCAGTCCAAACCTCACGTCCGTCCTTCACTGCTCCCGGTACATCGGCACGGCACGTCCTCCTTGACCTTCACCTCGCCGTCGACCACCGCATCTTAGCTCCACACCTGCACAACACAAGCCAAAAGACATGTCGCACACATAGCTTTCGCCATGGTAGGGTTAGTCACCACTCAACCCACTTCGTGGATCACATTGACAATCACTCATCACAAAACAAACACACAAGGGTACTTGTCAACCTTGTGTTCGCAATCTCCCCGTTGATGAGTGCATTGTCAACACCAATACACGAACAGCTTGAGTAAAAGAAAAAGAAGAAGAGAAAACAAAGAACTCACCCAAATGACCAAAAGCCAAAGAAAAGCCAAGAACGAGAGTCATTTGAAAATGAGCAAAACTTAGTCCCCAAAGACATGGGCAACGGCTTGACGCAACCAAGTAAAACAAAGCTAGCCCTCAAGAGGAGGCAACGGGCTCAACACCACTAGCAAAGCTCGAAAAGCCGAAAAACTACTAGACCCTCCAGAAGAGACAAAGGCTCAACACATCTAGCAAAACACCTCAAATGCAACTCCCCCTGAACAAGTGCAATCTCTCTCAAATGAATGCATATCTCTCAACTTTATGTGGAATTGGAAGTTTCTTCCCTTTTACGAATATTTCTTTCCCCTTGTGTCCCCTTGTGACATTGTGAGTGTGGAAAATTCTCCCCTTGTTGACACATGCACTTATCAAGCTAGAGCCCAAGGATTGCAACTCCCCCTCAAAACAAGCTATGAATGCAGAAATGCACGAATGCAGAAGCTTCAAGATTATAGCAAGTAGATTGAAAGGATGCTCTAGTTGATGCTGTCATGTATATATAGCAACACATACAAGTGCTAGCAAATGCTCAAGGTGACCAAATGAGACGAAATATGGCATTTAAGCAAGTTTGATCAAGTTTGAGCAATTTTGAAAGAGGGTTCACCACCAAAGGAGCACATAGCAAAAAATAGATAGGAGATCGACCTTGTGCTACACATGTATGCAAAGTGAACTACCCCAAACAAAGTTCACACATCATGTCATGAGACAAACTTGTGGTTTGATCAAATTTTAGATACCAATTGAAATTTGTCGGAGTTATGCAGCTTATTACCAAAGTTTGTCAGACAAGTGTGTGCGGAAGGTTATCTGTGCCATCAAAACCTGACTTAGCGACCATGTCAAGCCTATGCCAAAGGCAATCAGAAGCTTAAGACAATGATCTCGGTATCCATTATAGAGCTCAAGTTCACCAATAAGTGCAATTTGGAGTTGTCTCGATACTCTGACATAGGATAGTACAGACCCATCCCGATCTTTTCAATTTACTTAGTTTGTTTTTCAAGTTTTAGCACAAATTCAAGTTTCTCAAGCAAGTGTGTAACTCAAGGTATGAGCCGTAGCAACTAAGCATATATATGAAGCAAAGAAGATCTCAACACATTCTACACATGCTAGTTGCCACAAGTAGTGGTGAACACATTTCATGTTCCAACAAGTTTTAATCAAGTTCACAGTTGGGAAAAAAACAAGCTTAGCTCATAACATGCATCAATTGATCAAAAGGAGCCTAAGCCAAAGGCACATCATGTATATCCATAACAACCCCAACAAGAGCATAGTGTCAATCTAGCTACTATAAGGATGAAGCTCAGGATGCAATATGATACATGATGATATGATATGCAAGTATGATATAAAAACAAAAACAAAGGCTAAACTACAAAGAAAAGCAAAACTAGAATACAACAACCAAAGTTCCCCTCCTCTAAAAAGGGAAACAAACTCCAAGCTCCCCTCGCAAGCGAGCAAACTAGGCTTGGTCAAGAGGCTTTGTAAAGATGTCTGCAAGCTGGTTTTGGGTGGTTACATGGATGAGATCAATGTCGCCTTTTTCATAGTGGTCTCGGAGAAAGTGGAAACGGACTTCGATGTGTTTGGTTTTGGAGTGAAGCACTGGATTCTTTGCAACACTAATGGCACTCGTGCTATCACAGAAAAGTGGCACTCTCCTATACTCAAGTCCGAAATCTCTCAAAGTGGCAACCATCCATAGGAGCTGTGAGCAGCAAGCGGCAGCAGCAATGTATTCGGCTTCGGTGGTGGATTAGGCTACACTGGATTGTTTGCGAGAAGACCATGACACCAAAGAAGAGCCGATAAATTGACAAGTCCCGGAGGTGGACTTGCACTCAACTCGACAACTAGCATAGTCGGCGTCCGAGTAACCACAGAGAGAAAACGAAGAAGAAGCGAAAACCAAAGGCCAAATTCAGGAGTGAACCGAAGATACCTAAAAATCCGCTTGACGGCCTACCGATGTGAAGTGCGTGGAGAAGCCTGGAAATGGGCGCACAAGCACACGGCGAACTAGATGTCGGGTCGTGTTGCTGTCAAGTAGAGGAGGGAGCCAATCATGCTCCTATACTCCTTCTGGTCCACCGCCTCGCCTTCCTTGTCTTCATCCAAGGCCGTAGTCGTTGACATGGGTGTTGAGAGGGGCTTCGCCTCACCCATGTCGAACTTCCTCAACAAGTCTTTCGTGTACTTGCCTTGATGGATGAAGGTTCCTTCTTGCGTCTGCTTGATCTGAAGTTCGAGGAAGAATGTGAGCTCGCCCATCATGCTCATTTCGAACTCCCTGCTCATCATTTCAGAAAACTTTGCAACAAGACCGTGAGAGGAGACGCCGAAAATAATATCATCCACATAAATCTGTACCAAGAGCATGTTAGTGCCATGCCTGAGGAGAAAAAACGTCTTGTCTACATAACCCATCTCAAACCCCTTAGCTAATAGGAACGACTTTAACCTCTCATACCACGCTCTGGGGGCTTGCTTTAGGACATAAAGGGCTTTGTGTAGCTTGTAAACATGGTTTGGGTATTTGGGGTTTTCAAAGCCTGGAGGCTGCTTCACATACACCTCTTCTTCTATGTAGCCATTTAGGAAAGCACTCTTCATATCCATTTGGTAGAGTTTAAAGCCTTTGGATGCTGCAAAGGCGAGGAGGATCCTAATGGCCTCAATGCGGGCCACAGGAGCAAATGTCTCCTCAAAGTCTACTCCCTCTTTTTGGCTAAACCCCTGCGCTACCAGCATAGCCTTGTTCCTCACCACAACTCCATCCTCACTTTGCTTGTTCTTGTACACCCACTTGGTTCCTATGGGATGACACTCGGGTGGTGGTGGAACTAAGACCCAAACTTGATTCCGCTCAAAATTCTCTAACTCCTCGTGCATAGCATTGACCCAATCGGGATCAGAGAGTGCGTGTCCAGTACTTTTGGGCTCAAAGTTAGCGACAAAAGTCGAATGTGCAAAATGGGAAATATGATAAGACTTGGAACGCGTTACCCTTTCATCGATGTCGCCGATCATGGTCTGAGGAGGATGGCGTCGCTGGATGTGTCAAGGTGCAGCCAAAGATGAAGTCGCCTCCCCCTCATCCACAGCTAGGGCTTCCTTAGTCGATTGAGGAAGCGGCTCGCACGGACCCCATGAAGTAGAGGTGGAGGGCTCGGGGCCGTGAGCCGAAGTGGTCGAAGCTGGCTCGATCGGTGCAGCCGGTTGAGATGGCTTGGGATCATCCCAATCGGCGGCGTCGTCATCCTCAACAAAAATACTGTCACCCATCTCTTCATCACCTGCACGTTCAAAGACAGAAACAGAAGAGGGCATGGTTTCGTCGAAGGTGACTTCACAAGTCTCCACGACACGATTAGTCTCAAGATTAAGCACACGGTACGCATGTGAATGAGAAGTGTAACCGAGAAATATACCGTCCGAAGATCTAGATTCAAACTTGTCAAGATTACCTTGCTTAAGAATGAAGCACCTGCAACCAAAGACTCGAAAATGACTCACCTTGGGTGGATGCCCAAACCGTAACTCGTAGGATGTCTTCTTCAAGAAAGCACGAAGGAAAATGCGGTTTGAAACATGACAGGCGGTGTTGATGGCTTCGACCCAGTAACGCCTAGGAGTCCTATGCTCATCGAGCATCGTCCTGGCCATTTCAACCAAAGTCCGATTTTTGCGCTCAACAACACCATTCTGCTGAGGGACATAGGGCGAAGAAAACTGATGTTCAAGACCCAAAGAAGCACAAAAGGTGTCAAACTGTGAGTTTTTGAACTCAGTGCCATTGTCGATGTGGATAGCTCGTATGGCATTCTTTGGTAACTCAGTTTGCAACCTCAAGATCAAGTCACGAGCATGAGAAAACACTTCGTCCTTGCCCTCCATGAAAAACACCCAACAATAGCGAGAAAAATCATCCACGATCACAAGAACGTACCACTTCCCTCCCTCTGACCGAACCCGAGCCGGACCAACAGTGTCCATATGGAGTAGCTCATCGGGTCTCGTGGTCATGACCTGAGTCACTGGAGGATGGGAAGCAACCACCATCTTCCCGTGGCGATAGGGATGGCATACCAGATCCTTCTCAAACTTAAGTTTGGGCAATCCTCGGATCATGTCAAGAGAACTCAACCTCACTAGGAGATCGAAGCTCAAGTGACCAAGTCTCCTATGCCACTTCCACAAATCAGAAGAAGATCCGGCAACCAAGCAGCGAGAAGAACCGAAAGACTGAGAAAAATTAGCTCTAAAAACTCGGCCAAAAGGAACGATCTGACAAACTAGATGTCCCTGAGAATCGAGCACATGAGAAAGTCTAGTCTTAAAGCGCACCTCAAACCCATCTTGAAGGAGTTACGAAACAGAGAGCAAATTGAAATGCAGGCTTGAAACCAAAGCAACGTCCTTCAAGATAAAAGACTCGTTGACCCGAATGGTCCCACGAGATAGAACCTTACCTTCGCTATTGTCCCCAAATGTGATGTACTCCTTGTATTGCATGGGGTCAAGGCTGGAGAACCATTGGGAACTTCCGGTCATATGGCGCGAATAGCCGGAATCAACAAGCCACGTGTTCTCCAGGCCTCCGCTCTGCATCAATAGAAAGACAGGGGGTGAGCAAATGGCACAACACTGGGGTTAGTGAAATGAGGAGAATACCAGTGTTGAGTCATTTGCCCTGGAAAAGTGTTAGGAAAAACACCATGCATGCCATGTCCCATTGGAGAAAAGCGATCACCACATGGGGGAAAACGTGGTCCGCTAGGAGTGTGGGACTGAAAGCCACCGTCGCGAGGTCCAGAGTCATATTGATCATGACTTGGGCCACGCCGCGGGCACGACCACCATGTGGTCTCGCCACCTGAGGCCTAGCACCTTGAGGCATTGCACCTCTAGGCCTAACACTGCACCTCTGAATAGGTGGTACATGTACGCCATGTGGAGGACGGTACATGTTCCGGTTGTTCAACTCGTACTCGCGTCGTTCATCTCTCTTCCTCCTAAAGCAAAACTCAGCCAAATGATCATCTCTATGGCAATAGTCACAGTGGTACCTCACCTCTCTCTTGGGTGGTGGTTGACTCACTCTCTTGTGGGTGTGATTCACTCTCTGAGGCTTTTTGGCTTTAGGAAGGGGTGCACTAGAGATGTTGGGTAGAGTATCGAGTGAGTTCCGAAAGTGGTTCGGTTTGGGAACCCAAACTTGCTTGGATGGTGGAGCTTTTGGTGGTTCTTCAAACACACCATCTTTGATCATAGGCTTGGTAGGCTCTGGTGGAGGGATCTTGATCAATTTGGGAGTGTTGGTGGGTTTCTCACTTGGGTCAATTCCCACCTATAGCAAAGCCTACTCCCGATGAGTCAGTTCCCCGCCTGAACTGGCTCACCGTCATGCCCAACTGGGGCTCACTACATGACACCCAGCTCAAGATGGACCGAAGCTGTGTGTTTTCTTCCTCGGTTCCCATCTTGTCGTGCCTGCAGGACTCAAGCTCCAACACCAAAGCTTCACATCGAACACATGTAGTGGTGGTGCTATCTGAGTTGGCCTTCTCAAGCTCAGCAAGTTTGGCAACCTTCTCTGCCAACTCAGATTGCAAGCCTGAGCAGGACTTGCACGCATCGAGCAACCTAGAACGAGACTTCAGCTCATCACATTCATCAAGCAAAACATCATACTTGGATTGTAATTCAGAGAGGTTAGACATGTGTATAGCGCACTCATCGCACTCCTCCTCCTCTGACACCACTACACTCTTGGCAAGCTCCAACTCCTTCAAAGCAACCTCTAGCTGGTCCTTAAACTCTTTTCTCTCACGGGCAGCACGCTTAAGCAACTTATCTTGACTTATCAATGTATCATTCATAGTATCAAGCTCAAGCATAAGTGAGTCAAGTGTGGGCGGTACCTCATTTTCGTCGTCGTCGACGTCAACGTCCTTTTTGAGCTTTGCTCCACCGTCAATCGCCATAGTGCAAAACCCACCATGGTTTGCACCGGCAACAAAGCAAAGACCGTTGAGCTTGTCCTCGCGCTTCTTCTCAGACTCATCGTCGGTCGAGGGAGAAGAAGAGTGATCATCGTCGAAGTCGTCATCGAGGTCACTGAGGGAGGCGAGGAAGGCGCGTTCTTGAGCTTTGGCCTTCCTGCGGTACGCCTTCTTGATCGCCTCCTTGTCGAAGCCGCCCTTGGCCTTGTGCTTGCCGGAGGTGTAGTCGCACTTATCCTTGCGCTTGTCGAAGTCGTAATTGTTGGTGAAGGGCTTCTTCTTGGGGCAGCGCGCGACGAAGTGGTCCGGATCTCCACATCCATAGCATCCCTCCTTCGGGCCACCACTGCGTCGGTGGTTCAAACGGTTGTTGTGAAACCGAGAGAACCGACTGATGACAAGTGCCAACTCATCATCCCCAAGAGACTCCAGCTGCTCCTCTGTGACTGACATCAAGCATGACAAAGAGAAAGAAGCTTGTGAAGGGTTAGTCAATGAACTTGAACCACTACCTGAGACCAAAGCCATGGTTGGTGCAGAAGGATTCTTGAGCTTGGCTTGGGTTTGGTAGTCGATCTCTATGGACTTGAGCTTGCTGAAAAGCTCATCGACGGTGAGGGTGTCGTAGTTGGCCGACTCGATGATCGCCGACACCTTCACATCCCATACCTTTCAATCAAGGGCATAGAGAAGCTTGAGCGCCCTCTCATGATCACTATAAGGTAGGTTGGTCTTGTTCGCTTTCATTTTGTTGACGATAGTCTGAAAGCGGGAAAACATGGCATCGATGGACTCGCCATCAAGCTGAGACAAGTTCTCGTACTCGCGCTTGTACGTCTCGTAGAGTCTGGTCTTGACCTATGATGTCCCCTCGTGATAGATCTAAAGCCTCACCTAGATCTCGAGCTGTAGTACAATCGGAGACACGCTCGAACTCAAAAAGCGAAAGACTCGAGAAAAGCACACTGCGAGCTTTGCTATTTGCGTTGTGCCGATCCTTGTGATCCTGGGTGGTACGGGCCGCGACAGGGAGCACAAAGTAAGTAGCATCCTCGCAAATTTCCCAGACGAGCCAATCAATCCCCTGGTGATGTGCAAACATGCGGATCTTCCAATAAGGATAGTTGGACCCATCGAAGTGCGGTGGTTTGCTAGAACCACGCTCCATGTCGCCTTCGTGGATCATGGACCGATTAAGGTGGAAGGATCCTTAACCGGCTCTGATACCAATTGAAGGACCGAAAACGGCGACCAGAGGGGGTGAATGGGAGCCGTAAAATTTCTCGCGAAATATTTGGCCGCTGTCCCAATAATCACCACCAAACACACAAATCAAATACTGTGATGTCCACGACCCAACTAATGGATGAATGTTCGTTAGGAACACAACGGAACACCACGAAACCAACGGATCAAACGGGACACGAAACGGAGATCAATCGACCACTCTAGGAATAAAACAGTGAACGCACATAGGCCAAAAATTCGGACTGACAGTGAAAGAAATCGGACCAGGCAGCTACGGTTGGATCAGCCTGCTGCCCCTGGAGTCCGAGAGATAAAACTGAATTGATATGTATGCAAACCGTGAGTAGTAATTCAAGCTAAATGAATTTAGATTAGTACTCTAATGATGAGTCATAAATGCTTGGAATGACTACTCACAAAAGCAAACTGCTATGCTGGACAGAAGATGCAACCTGTTGGCAATATGCAGTAAAAAAAATTTGCGGCGCTGCTGCTGCTCTTGGGCTGTGCGTGCAGGGTTCTGGATGAGCACGGATCGGTGCTAAGTGGCAGCTCACTGTGCAGTGGCGAGCACCTGACGGTGCAAGAATGGACCTGCGTACACGGCACAGCACAGAGAAGGGACGAACACCAGAGCGAGCAGCTTCCTGTGGAGAACGACAGACGGACAACCGGTACAACAAGGCTTAGAGACGAACGCCGCTCGGTTGAGCACGCTCGGCGCTTGAGCGCACGACGCTGGTAGCGTTGCCGCTGCTTGGCCTGCTCCTGTGCTCGGCTTCCAGGAGATGAACAGAACAGCCACAAACAGAAGACCGAGCGAGCAACCAGAGAAGGGGCGCTGACCACGAAATCGAAGAAAACTCAACCAAATCAGAACAAGTGGTTCCCAAACTTTGCACAGGTGAAATTGAACTAGCTACGAACAAATCCCCAAAGAATAATCGCTTGGGACCAACCCAAACTCCGGGAATATCAGATCACGGCCATGAACGAAAATAGAGAAAAATAGCACAACATGAACACGAAAAATCACAGTCAAAATACATGAATCCCAGAGGGCACGAGGAAGATTCGGGCCTCCATTCCCACACCAAAAATCTCACGAATACAAGCACAAATTATTGTTCTTAGACCTCTCTAGCAAGAACACTAAAAGGAAGGAGAAAAACTACACGAAACAGAAAAATGAGAATGGGAGAGGTGAGGGAGATGGAGGCTCCATCATCCTATTTAACAGGGCTATTACACATTCTCAGTTTTGCCCCTGGATACAAATGAGTTGAACCGCTAAGCCCAAGGGCGTTGTTGTCCAACCCGGTGTAATCTTGATCCGCCGGTCACCGCGCCTTCTCACCGGTAGCTTCGCCTCGATGCGAACTCCCCGATGCCGCCACGTGCCGTCCGTCCCTCCTCGGAACCTCCGCCCGGGTTTTGAGGCCCAAACCCGTAAACCGTCCGCGGGTAGCGTACTCCATACGCGTTCCCCGCCATCCGACGCGTGTCACCGCCGTCCTTGACCGGTCGGCCCGCCAAGTCCTCCTGAGCCTCGCTCGACTCACGCGTCCGCCGTCTTGACCCGGTCAACACCGTCACTCCATGTCTTCTTACACTTGTTGATGTTCCAAGTGTCAGCCACCGCGGCTAGTCGCCCGGCCTCCCGGTCCCTCGGTCCAAGCCTCACGTCCGTCCTTCACTGCTCCCGGTACGTCGGCACGACACGTTCTCCTTGACCTTCACCTCGCCGTCGACCACCACATCCTAGCTCCACACCTGCACAACACAAGCCAAAAGACATGTCGCACACATAGCTTTCACCATGGTAGGGTTAGTCACCACTCAACCCACTTCGTGGATCACATTAACAATCACTCATCACAAAATGAACACACAAGGGTACTTGTCAACCTTGTGTTCGCACATTGCTCACTATAGAGAAGAGACTTCTCTGGAAAGTGTTCCCCTCGAAGAAGTTCAGTGGTCGTCTGTTGCTGTTGTTCCGAGGGATACATTTGAAGGTCATCAGAAATCAGCTTTGGAGCATACCGAGTGTTCTGATACCGCTACAGAGTCTGATCATGATGCTCAAGAACCAACATCTCATAGGGCAGTTGATCCTGAAGCTCGCCTCTCACTGTCTGCATTCCGCGATGAGCCCAAATTTGTTGAGGTTGACTGGACAGAGCCAATGTCAAAGGTTTGTACTGACACCATAGTAGAACAAAGTACTGCAGAGAACATCAAAGTGAAGAGCGCGACTGAGAAGATTGTTCAAGTGGAACCAGATGTTGGCGCATAGAAAAATTCTGAGGTGTCACGTGATTTGGAATTTGACAAGTCCTATGGGGGCAAGGTACCTTCTTTCCCTTCTGGTGGTCCACCATCTCTTATGTTGAGCAGGGGAGATGATGGAGATGATACTGATGCTGGTAATGTCAGTGGTTTCGTCTCAAAACAGTCTGGTTTGGGCAGTGCAGCATGGAGACAGTTAGCAGCAATTCTTGATGAGTTCTGGGGGCAACTTTTTGATTATCATGGTAAACTTACACAAGAGGCCAACACTAAAAGGTTGATTGGACTGGACTTGAGAGCAGCTGGTTCTGCTGTGAGGAAAGATAGCCTATCAATTGAAGCTTCCAGTAACTCAACGATGAGAGATGTAATGCCTGGGTCAGCTACTGTATTGAACACATGGGATTCTCATGATAAAGATATCTCTAATCAAGACACGGGTATCGGTCTGCAGATGGGTACCATGGGTCCACCAACATGGTCTCAAAGCATGCATTTACCAAATAGAGATATTCCAAGTTCAGGCAGAATCCTCCTTGAGCAAAATGCTAAATTATATTCAAATTTTCATACTCCATCTTACTCCGGTAACCAGTTTTATCAGCCGGCTACCATTCATGGGTATCAGCTAGCAAACTATTTGCAAGGGATAAATGCAAGTCGAAATCATAGCACTCCACTGGACCCATGGCAACCTCCTAGATCTTCTGAATCTGCTATTCCCAACTATACTTGCTCTGCGATGAATGCTCATACCCATAATCTCCTTGGTTCATTTGGAGATAGCTCTTTGCAAAGCCCGACATTGAACCGCTTAAGTACAATGGCAGCGGAAAGATCCTACTATGATCCTATCTCCATTGGTGGGAGTGAGAGTGTTGCCTCATCTGCTAACTCAAAGAAGTATCACAGTTCACCTGACATATCTGCGGTAATTGTTGCGAGCAGAGATGCTTTGTTGAATGAAGCAAATTTGGGTGGTCCTGCTGCAAATCTAGCATACCTGAGTAGGTTGGCATCTGAAAAATCACGGTATGTGGACTTAGCAGTCAGGCCATCATCTCCACTTACTGAGCTGTCACAACATAATGTTCAGAGAGATGTGCTCTCTACACAGTCAGGCACGTACACCAAAACCGAATCCCTTTGATCCCAACAGCCATTTGAACAATTATTTGGTGTGTCAAGTTCATAGTTGAATAGGAGTGAGGTGAACACTGGCCGGGGAGCAAGTAGTGCCATGAAGGATGATTTCTCTTACACACAGTTTCAGGCAGAACTTCATAAGTCTCTTAGATTTTGCATCATGAAGCTCTTGAAGCTGGAAGGATCAGAGTGGCTGTTTAGTCAGAACGGCGGTTGTGATGAAAATCTAATTGATCAAGTCTCTGAAGCCGAGAGAGTTTCACAGGAAGGAACCAATGACGACAGAGATACCAATTATGTGCACAGAGCGCCCAATTGCGGAGATGATTGTGTTTGGCGGGCTTCCCTGATTGTTAGTTTTGGTGTCTGGTGTATCCATCGGGTGCTAGACCTGTCCCGCGTGGAAAGTAGACCAGAACTTTGGGGCAAGTATACATATGTTCTCAACCGTCTTCAGGTGATCCTTTTTTACTGCACATCTGTTTTCCAGCGAACTACACATCGTGTTCTTATGCCACTAGAAAAGGGTAAACCTGAGAAATAGATTCAGCCTTTGGTTATGCCAGTGCCTCGTTCATATAGCAAAGATTTTTGTAATCCTTTTCTGATTACATTTCATGCTCCGGTTTTGATGGTCAATGGGTGGGCACTGCCGCGTGCGCTTGGGGGGGGGCGCGTGCACCTGAAACCTGAAATTTTCTGTTTTGTTCATTGATCTGGGCCTTTAGGTAGGCCTATCTATTGCGTGAAAACGTTTACATCAAGGGTTACAGGATCATGAGGTCACATTGCCGCTGAACAAAAAAACCCTGCTCTTACCTTGTGTTCTTTTTCTCTCCCAATGTTATTTCTGAGCTGTTGTTTACTTCATGTAGGGAATCATTGATCCTTCACTCTCAAATCCCCGGAAACCCCTAATGGCATGTGCATGCCTCCCGAATGCAGGCCCGGTTGGCAAACCCATCCCTGGCAGCTTCATCACGGCAGCCATGATCCTGGAGGTGATCAAGGGCGTGGAGCAAGCTGTCTCAAGCCGCATGGGGCGGAGCGGCACAGCAGCTGGAGATGTGGCCTTTCCCAAAGGGAAGGCGAACCTGGTCTCTGTGCTCAAGCGATACAAGCCAAGGCTTGGCAACAAGACGCCGCCTAGGCGGTAGAACAAAACAGAAAGGAAGACAAACATGTTCCATTTTGCTGCTTCTGGAGTCATGGGTGCAAGAATTCCTGTTTCTTTTTCTGTGCCCCTTTTTAGCATTTGGCCCGTGCAAGTTTTTGCATATGATGTTCGCACGAGGGGTCAAACTGCCAAATGTACTGCTAGATTTGTTGTGAGGGAAAAACACTGTTCGTTCGCTGAAATAGTACGGCTCATCAGACAAGCGAACAGGGCCACTAGTTTCCTCAAGGCATTGTGAAATGAAGTACAGTTATGTGTAACTTTGTTTTTGGGATTGGTCTACATCCTGTCATCCTGTGTGAAATTGTAGTTAAGTTGTGGTTTGCGTCCAGGCCCTTTCGCCTGGTTAGGGAAATTCGAGTTCGGAAGCCAGTCATGAATGTCACCGAGGCTCGCCGCTTGCGAATTGCAATGGACGATGGCTAAGAGCTTGCATGCGTGCAGGTGAAGGTGATATGCCCCATGGGAAGCGTCACAACCTGGGTGGTGGTGGTGTCAGTCTCGTGGCGTGCGGTGCCCCTGCAGAGCCGCCACGCGACCGTACGTATTCCTAATTTTGCCGCCCACGGCCCACACCGACTTTGCCCTGCGACTGCGGCGAATGCCACCCGCTCTTCTTCACGACGTCTTCCTCCAGGGCAAAAGGGGTCATGGTCTAGGGTACGCAGTGGGACGTTACATCGTGATTTAAACTCTGGTGTCGTACTTTTTTCTTGATTTTTCTAGAAAATGTCTCTCAATCTCTTTTTACGTGTGTACGAAGGTACACGTGTGTGACATGAGCGTGGAGCTTGTGAGTTATGCGCGTTACCGGATAAAAAAAACTTCCTCCAGGGCTCCACGTCACGCTCGCCGCCACCACCCTGCCGCCTCCATCTCGGTCCCGTACAGCCTCTGCGACGCGTCGGCCCATCCCTGCTCGCCGCCAACCCAACAATGTATGTCCGAGGAGCAAATAAGAGGAGCGGGGTCAGTTGTCTTCTTGAGTTCCTCTCTCCCATTAACTGAGAAGGAGAAGGCACCGTAGAAAGATCCCCAGAACTTTTCAGTAGGGCTCTCAACTTTGTTTGCACAGCGCATTTCTCGGTCTTACCTCGTTCCTTGTGTAGAGCTCTCGTGGCAGGGGAATCCCAAGCGAAATATGGAGAAAAAAATCCTGGAATAAAAGGTAACAGCGGAAAAGGGATTTCTCTCTTTCGGAGCCATTATTCATTATATATATATATATATGTTCTTTTTGGTTTTATATATATATATATATATATATAAGTTCTTTTTGTTGGGAAGAGGATTCTTAGTCTGACTACTTGATGCGTGTTTCTTTTTCGATTGCTTCGGCTCTATATGATGTTGTGCTTTGATCACGTTGCAGGTGGCTCGGTGTTAGCTGTTAAGGTTTATTGCCTCCATGGGCGCAAGATCTGAAAATTGTGGTACAGAAACCTAAGCTTTGGCCCCTCTTGAAGATATATATTGGAGATTTTGGTTGGGAGGAAGACACCCCATCACTAGTTCATGGTTGCTTCTACAGTGCTCTCACCATTTCCATAAGGAAAGACATGTTATCCTCTCAGCCATAGTATGATAGTAGTCCACATCCTTGCAAGAATTATGTGGTGTAAATCTTTCTGAAGCAAGTTAAAGGCTGTGGTTGGGAGGAAGACGCCCCATCACTAGTGGCATGCCCTGGGTTTTTACAGTGTTGTGGATGGTCCTCTTCTCTGAAGATTGGTAGTCCACTATTAGGATCATAAAGAGCGAGTCAAGAGGACCTGAGTTTGATCAACTGTTGGCTATTAGGCTTAGTGGTCTGGGTCCATATTCCATACTGAAATTTTGCTGATTAGCGTTATTTCTGCACCATGAATAGTGTGCAGAGTATAGAATCTCTGGCTGCTGGCGATGCTCAGCATAACCTTTTCCGAACCCTTGGACCAACACTCGTGATTTCGATGGCATATATTGACCTTGGAAAGTGGTTGGTAGCAGTGGATGCTGGATCTCGGTTCGGCTATGATCTTGTGCTACTGGTGCTGCTCTTCAATTTCTCAGCCATTTTGTATCAATATCTGTCAACTTGTATCGGCATGGTCACTGGGAAGAACCTTGCCAAGGTACGACTTACTGAGCACTTTCTTGTTCTTGCTTCAGAGACAATTTGTAGAACTTTTGCCAGTCACTACAACCACAGTGCAGAGATCTCACTAATTTTAGCTGATATTCTAGAGCTTACTAGCTTAGCATAACCTCGAAAATGTTAACGTTTCTTATGCAATTCATAACAATGATTTGGCTTATCACCTATGGGCCTGGTAATTATCTTCGAGTAGACAAGGACGGGCTTGGATTCTCAAGTCCTGGATGCTTGTATCACTGCTGTTAGATGCAATCTAAAGAGGTCTCAGAGCCTAAAAAAGAAGTGTACCACTTTCTGAATGAAACACTGAAACGCAATGTAACTAAATTAGTTACTTTGTGCTGTGTGCCTGTATTATTACTTGTTATTGTTAACATTATTTCTGGGTTGCTGGTGAGGACTTTCAAAAATACAATATTTACTCACAATAACCTCAGTTTCATGGATACAATGAGAGTATATATCACAGGAAACCAAGTTATCATTTTTAATCTCTGACTTTTCTTTCAACTAGCAAACATGCTTTTGCGTTGTGTCATCCATTCCAATACGTCTTGGAATCGGACTCTACTGTGGCTAGACGCGCGCTATTTTGACTCATATGAACACAGGTCGTGAGTTCGGGTCACGGACGAGATGGTAAACCAATTAGGATCCTTATCTCTAATTCGTCACGTACTCCTACCTCTTAGTAAAACCGATCAGGACTCTTATGGTCGGGGAGTGGAGGGATAGACATACTGGGGGACCAAGTGATAAGAAACAAGGAGAACTGTCAACGATAAACTTTATAGCTTGGGGTTAAGTTCCATCAAGTAAATGCTCCTTTCATTCTAAATCATCTTAAACTATTTCCTGCATAGGCTTTGGGAGATATTAACCTTACTTTCTGTACTTCTACATGACTGATAGATCTGCTGCCAGGAATACAGTCAGGTGATATGTGTTGTTCTCGGTCTTCAGGCATGGCTTTCCTTGTTGACCTCTGAATTGACAATGGTACGCCTACAAACTATAGATTTCTCGCTCTGCTGTGCTTCATTCTGGGATGTTTGTGTGATCATGCTATGCATGCATTTAGTTTATGAGTACTTGTTACTCCTTACCAGAGCACATCATAGTTATCGTCTTTTAAACACTTAACATTTGGCTACTTTAGATTGCAGGCATGGCAGTGGGGTTCAACATTGTGTTTGAACACGACGATCTTGTCACAGCCATATGTTTTGCAAGTGTTGTAGTTAGTCTACTACCATACACGCTCTCTCATTTGGTAAATCTATAAATCCCCAAATAACCCCATCATAAAAAGATTATCTTCTTAAGTCTAAGACCTTATGTAATTCTAGTTTCTTACTCGTGCTCATTATAGGATAAGAAGGTGGCTGGGATATTTAATGCCTGCATAGCTGGATTTACACTTCTTTGTTTTGTGCTTGGTTTATTAATCAGTCACCCCCATACCCCAGTCAATATGAATGTGATGTTCCCCAAGTTGAGTGGTGAAAGCGCTTACTCATTGATGGCTCTTCTTGGCACAAATATAATAGTACACAACTTTTATACTCATTCAGCATTTGTTCAGGTAAGTTCTAACTTCTAAAGCCTCTTGCTGATGCTTAGGTAAAGTTTTCAGATGGCATGTACATGCACTTAGCTTTGCCAAACTTATCTTCCATTAAGTTTTCTTATCAATCCTGAATGAATGTGTCTTGCACGTTGAAAGTGATCCAACAACAATAAGCCTCAGGGTGCTGAATGTAATGAAAAGTGATGTCTGGGAAAATGTGGCTGGCCATGGGAGTGCTGAATGTTGTTAGCAAATAATCTTTTGTGTCCAGATTAGAGTTCAGGTGCAGATTAGTGCCCAGGTTCAGTGTGTTTGGTTGTGCTGCTTCATGTTTGAGTTGGCCTTTCAAATGTAATGAAAACAGAGTAAGAAAGTGCTCTGTCATGATTCATGAATAGATTACTGGTGTTTGGTTATGCTGCTTTCGTATTTGAAGCAGCCTATGTCACTAGGTGGAGCCTTTTGTTTTCTTTCGTGTTGTCAGAGTTCTCATAATAAGAAACAAGTCCTCTGTATTGCCTGTTATGATCCATTACTTATGAATCGATCTTCATCAAGAAATAAATGGTGTTAAGGTTGTTAGTGTTTTTAGTTATGGTAATTCATGATACATGTCAAGTGGTCCTTCTATATCAATACAAGTTCGGCAGATCTACTGCCGACCATTTGAAAAAAAAAAGATACATGTCAAGTGGTTGGAATGTACTTTAAAAAAAATAGATCTTGGGGGAGACACCTCCTGGGCATATCCTTGAGGAGAGGTACCAGGCTTGAAACGCGGACCGGCACAGGGGTTTCAGTGATCCCCAGACCCCAGGGTTTTCCGCTCTAACCAAGAAGCTGGTTGGAATGTACTTTTGTCCTTTCTCTTCCATTTCACTAAGCAAATCATTCTTTTCTTTTCTCTGCTTATTTGATTTTCTTTGGTTTGTCGTATACTGATTCAGATATCATATGTGCAGGTCCAGAGAAGATCTTCAGTCCATACCCTTGGTTCCCTGTTCCACGACCACCTTTTCTCTATATTATTTATATTTACTGGGATTTTCCTTGTGAATTATATTCTCCTGAGCTCAGCAGCAGATGAATCCAGTGACACATTGGTAATGAACTTTCAAGATGCTATGGAGCTAATGCACCAGGTTTGTATCTCCAGTTTCTGTCTATTTGTCAAATCCTGGCATCTATTGTTTTTTTAATAATTGCCAAGAAAAAGTACCACGAGTTCAGCATGTTGCATTTCTTTTATGCCTTGCTTGTTTGGATTTGCAATTGCTTGAAATTGTTGAATTATGAATATGATGTCTACCTTCCCTCAACAAGTTAAGCTTTTTGATGAACTGCTTGGAGCATTGAACTTATATACGGCATTGTTTCAGTAGGTCAGGTTTGGGACCTGGCTGGCACAATTTTAAGAAAATGATAACTGTAATGCTTTTTAGTTCATCCATAGGTGTTAAGGAGAATAAAAATCAGTGCTTACATTGATTTATAAGCATATTACTTCCCACTCATAAACAACTTAAGTTTCTGGTTGATGCATATTAATAAGTATTTTTAGTTTGGATTCTGCATGGAACCCCTTCCTGACTTCTGTGGATTCTTGCCTTCTGCAGATATTCACAAATCCTGCAGCACCAACTGTGCTATTAGTGATCCTTCTCTTTTCAAGCCATATCATCTCATTGACATGCATTGTTAGTGGTGATGTAATTTCAGAGAACTTCTTTGGTGTTAAACTGCCTCTTTCAGCACATCATCTGCTACATAAGGGTTTGGCCATGATTCTTACTATCTACTGTGCGAAGGTTGCTGGTTCTGAAGGGATATATCAGTTACTTATTATGTGCCCAGTTATCCAGGCTATGCTTCTTCCTTCGTCGATTATACCCATTTTACGTGTTTCTTCATCAAGATTATTGATGGGAAGATACAGGATAGCTTTATGTGTTGAAATTTTTGCCTTCCTTGCATTCCTTCTTGCGGTGTTCACAAATATAATTTTCACAGCAGAAATTCTGTTTGGTGATAGCACTTGGACAAACAACCTGAAAGGAGATACTGGAAGCCCTGCCATACTTCCATATTCTGTTGTAGTCCTAGTTTCATGTGCATCAATTGGATTTACACTGTTACTTGCTGTTACTCCACTAAAATCAGCAAGTAATGAAGCTCAGACTCATTTGTCGTCTGTGCACTCACAAAGAGAAACATTGGGCACTACTCATAGAGAAACAACTTATCTGGAAAAAAATGAGCATGAAGAATTTGAAAGCTGTTCTGTTGGAGCTGTTCTTATGGGTTCATCGGAAGGTCATACGGAATCAGTTCATGAACACACCTGCAGAGCACCTTATCTGGATAATTGTGCACATGAAGAAATTGAGAGGTCTTCTGTTGAGCTGTTCTGAGGGATTCATTGGAGGGTCATCAGGAATCAGCTTTTGAGCTTACATGCGATTCCGACACCTCTGATTGTGGCGCTTAGCAATTGACTGTGGATACATTGATTAATCCTGAAGCTGAACCATCACCACCTATAACCAATGAGGTGCCAAAATCAGTTGGTGTTGAGTGGACGCAACCAGTTCCAGAGGTCTGTATCATTGTAGTAGAACATAGCGTTTCAGAAAATTTCGAGATGAAGCCCTCAAATGAAATGGTGGTTAAACAAGAAGGTGAAGACAACTCATGAGGGTGACATAGGTGGAAGAATCTCTGACACAAGCCCTTGATCAACTTGACATCCAACCTGTTGACATCCTTCTGATGGTGTGTCAGCCTTCTTTTTAGGTTTTGCCTTCATGGTTCTCAGTATTTCATGGTTCGGCTAGTGGTGCTCTTGGTTAGAGATGATGGTGTCTTCTCAGTTGTTTTATAGTAGTTGTCAACTTTCTTGTTTGGATCGATCTGTGGTAGTTTCGCAAGAGGTGTTGATGGTTGTAGTTAGTGGTGATTTTTTTGTTGCCAGCAATTCTCGTAGTTGTGTTTTGGTTTTGTCAGCTGTATCTGTATGTAGTTCTTTTAGTTGCAGGTCAGGCCGGTTTCACTTTTGGAACCGTGCAGTTGCTCAGTTTTTGGGTCCTCTTTTTTTTTCCAAAAATGGACCAATTCCTTTTCTTGTAATAAACTTTGCATCAATGATCTTGCTGCCCGTAAAAAAAATAGTTGTTAAAAGCAGAAGCAAATGTTTACACAGTTGGGGAGACTGAGGTACAATCTGAAATATGAGAAGTCTGCTGGAGGTGGTACGCCTTTGGTTCTAATGATCCACCATTTCTTGCTGGTAGCCTTTTAAAACGTCTGGTTTGGGGCGCGCAGCACGGAGGCAGTTAGCAGTAATTCTTGATGAGTTCTGGGAGCATCTTTTTTATTATCACGGTGAGCTTACACAAGAAGTTATTACCATGCTATGCTGACACTGTCACGCTGACATATATGCTCCTGACCAAAGTGTGTTTGGTTCACTGGGAGCTGGCTTTTCAACAAGCCCAACATTGAACCACTACTATAAAAGAATTTTAGGAGATAGGTCTCTAATTAATTAAGGTGGGGATCTTATTAATTGAGACGAAGATTTTAGGAGACGACACACACCCACACCCTCATGTTTGTTTGTTTGTGATTACATTCTTTTTCATAGGTCAACCACATATCCGCTCTTCAACGAGCTCAACATTGAATGAACACGTTTACCTCCGTTAATCATTTTCGGAGATGGACATCTTAAGAAAACCGTTTTTGATAGTAGACTATTTTAAGATGTCCGCCTCTGAATTGGTTATTAATAAAGACAAACATTTTAAGATGTTGTCTCTGAAAATCGATTAACGGAGATGGCACACTTAAGAGGATCATCGTCTATAGAAATAGCTATATTTTCATATGAAGTCGAGTGAAGATAAACATTACATAAAAAATTAGAGATCGGCATGATCTATAACTTTGTAGTTGACAAGTTTATGATTTAAAGCTATTTAGAGTCCCAAATATTGTTTTAATTTTCTATAATTTGAACTTTAATTTTAGACTTTTTTAATAATCTCGGATGTTGACATGGTCTACATAACAGTTTTAGTTCTCAATGCTATGTACAACTTTGTAGTTGAAATATTTTTATTTGATAAGTTTTTAATATAAGTCATGCACATTTTATTTAGTCCCAAATATGTGCTAGAAATTCTTGAACTTTGAAATTCAATTTTGGCCATGATCAATACCTAGTTTGTTGTGTTCGACGCGATATACAACTTTGTTGTTGATAAGTTTTTTATTTAAAGTTGTTGAAAGCTCCAGTTTTGTTTTGGTAATTGAGTGACAATTAGTGGACAAGGATCATCTTGCTACTAGAATTAAGTAGGAGGCTTACCAAATAGTGGTAGGCAAAGTAATTTCTATTAGGATATCATTTTATACTAACTACTTTGATTTTGTGTTGTGCATTTGGTAGATAAATTTTTAGGCAATTCAACCCTTCTAGACATTTAGATCCTTTCAGTTGTTTAGAGTCTCAGATATTTATTTTAAGTTCTTATATTTGAATTGATTCAATTTTTTATTTTTTTCAAAACAATCTTAGACGAACACGCCCTATATTAAAATTATAGTGCTTGACAAGTTCTAAAAATTTGTAGTTTTTTCATTTGATCTTTTAGCAGTCAAATAATTAATTTAATATTATAAAATGTTAATATAAAAGAATAGCATCCTATATATAGCGATAAATTAGTGTGTGTGTAGTGGTGGAAATGTGTCTAGTAATACAGATCATGGGTTCAAATCCTAGAAACCTCTGTAAGTGATCATTAACACAAACCAGCTAACAAATGTGGATGACTTATCCACTATATAAATAAAATAAAAAATAAAAAATAGCAGTCTGTATAGTTAAAATATCTTATTATGATCCTAAATGCATAGGTGAGAGTGGAAGTGTTGGCTCGTCTGCTTACTCATAGAAGTGCTACTGTTCATCTTTTATGATCCTAAATTCATTGGTGGGCAACAAATCAGAACCGATGGCCGTCCAGCAGAGGCGTCTCTGACAATGCATGATCAGATGGCTCGACGACGTAGGTCGACGGTGGTGGCGCCTAAACGCATGGTTGGGGCGTGATCTGACCCAGTCGCCTCCACAATGGTACGGTGGCCAGGCACGGTCTAGCAGCGGATATCTAGACGATGAAGGCCGACCATAGAGAGGAGGTAATTAAGCGATTTGTTGCTACGACCCACGCTAGAGCGACGATGATGGTGTTGCTCCCGACATAGATCAAGCTCCCTAAAGGCATGGGAAAGCAATATCTCGTAGCTTAGAGCAAAACTTAAACTCATGATACCATATAGGAGGAAAATATTTGGTGGGATAGTAGATTGTGTTGCTGAGCCTCGTTATCAGATTATACTCATAAGAGTATTGTTTAGAGGCAATAAACCTCCTTAGAGATAAGAAAGACAGGATTATCCGATCCTAAATCTACGGTGTCGGGAGATATTTCAGGGTGCCAGGTACATTTTTGCAATTTTTAATTTAATATACAAAATACTCCCTCCGTCCCGTAAATATTGCAATTATAGAGTTTAAATTTGTCCCAAAAAATTTGCATACATAGGTGCTATACCGTCATAGTAAGCTATCACATTAAGTAGGACCCACACAAGACCTGCTGGCCATTTCTTTTTCTCACGGATGTTTCTTGAACGCTTTGTACAGCTCGTCGTCGCGAACCGAAACCGGTATGTACTGTCACTCTCTCTGTCTATGCATCTGAAATCTTTATATAGGGGCAGCATGGTCATTTTACACTTACCTTAATTTGCTCCTCAAGTTCTACAATTACAATTTTTTTGGGACCGAGGGAGTAAGTTTTAAAAAAGTTACTATACTCAAAAGTAAAATTTTGGCTCAGCTATGCCAACTTAGTATGGTAGCCCCCTCAAAAGGAAAAAACAACTTGGTATAGTAGCCCCCTCATTTAAAAAAAAGAAAAAAGAAAAAACTTGGTATGGTAGTGTCGGGGACCTAATACCGGGGTACCCCAGAAGGTGGAACCAATAACCACCGAACGTTAAAAACTTCTGGACGCATAAGAGCGTTGCTTCACCCCTCACGGGAGTGACAGGAGATTGGTTCCACCTCGCCCGACGCCTTTGGGGTGGGCTCGGTCTCGCCCGAGGGCCTAGGGCTAGTCTCCGTCTCGCCCGACGCCTTTAGGGCGGGCTCGGTCTCGCCCGAGGGCTGAGGGATAGACTCAGCCTCGCCCAACCCCGGAGGAGCAGGGTCGGTCTCACCTAGGAGATAGGGATTGGTCTCCGCTTCGCCCGACGGCAAGGAACAAGCCTCACTCTGCTCCGTATCTAAAGATTGGATTCATCTTACCTGACCACTTCTCCCTGTTCCTTCAAGATGATAGAGACAGGGCAAGACAAGACGTTCAGGTCAACTGTGGCTCCAAGAGCCATACCCTGCACCCTGGCAGGAAAAGTACTGCCAGGGGATGACAGGACGGGCGCTTTAGGCCCTTCCAGGCGCCGTAGAGCCCGAAAGGTGTCACAGGTGCGAGCTCTCCACCCTGTAGAGTTGTAGGCGTCGCCTTCAGCTCTGGGACATGGAACCCGACGAAGATATACAACAACCACTATGCTCTAGAAAAGGATTTGCTATCTCCACGAACGACGGATATTCCGTCACCACGCTGTGGACCCAAGGGAGCGGCGCCCGCTTCCCGACCCCTCAGGTCCATCAAAACAGAAGACCTTGGCCACGGCGCTACTCCAGACCCCGACCCCGCGTCCCTCCAACGAAGACTCATAGGAACCGTAAAGGCGTGCGGAGCAAGGCAAGGGGGAGGCTCAAAAGTCAAAACCATCATGATCATGCGGCCCATACCTGCAAGCAGGTAGGTAGCATTCTCAGAACCAACCCGACATTCTACGAGACATCGATAGTATTGTAAGCGCTTATCTTCCTTCGCACTCATCAGAATGAAGAACCAGGCCGGGTAGACGTGAGCCACAAGACTAAGTAGAGTACGCATCCTAAAGCCCTCACCCTTGTAAAGCCATCCCCTTCATCTATAAAAGGGGATGCACTTCCTCCATAAAGGAGAGAGAGAAAAAAGATCGAACGAGACGACTGACAGATACACACAGTCAAGTGGTGTCGAACCTCTTGACATCCCTTCAACCCTTCCATCAGAGACTTGGGACCAGTCCTCTCTCGATCGTTTGTACCCCTTACTACAAACCGTTCACGGTGCTAATAACACGAAAGCAAAGAACAAACTAGACGTAGGGACTTTCGGCCCGAACCAAGATAAATCTTGTGTCCTTTAGCGCACCATCCGAGCCTAACGCCAGACATTATAAATTTACTTGCCGTGCTTGTACGAAACACCGACAGGTTGGCGCGCTGTAGGGGAGCTTGCACGCCCAAATCAGGCCTCGAATGGCCACCCACGCAATCACACGGTCCCGGGCACACGCGTGCATTTCGGCGACCTAGATTTCATCATCACAATAGAAGGAGAGTTGGCGCCGACTCACTCGCCGCCCCCCATCTCCCTTCCATCAACCTCACCGTCTTAGGCTTAAGGGCCACCGGCAACTCCCCGGGAGTCCGGTCACCAAGGGAGGTCTCGCATAACGTCACCCTATGTCTAGAAGGTCCCGTGCGGAGCGCCTCGACAGCTGCTTCCGTTCGGTCTTCGCAACGTCATATGGCGACCGCTAGCCACCTTCGGCGCTTACGGATGATTCAATCACCCACGGACATCGAGTTCGTGGGGGCGATTGAACATGATATGGAGACCCTTTACGGGCTCCTCAACGAGGAGCCGGGATCGTTCTCTAGCTCGGATTCTAGTAGGGGAAGCCACCACCCTTTCTGGGAGTGCTTCATGACGCAGACCCCCGAAGGTCACGTCGAAAGTGCCTCCAGGGAAGAGGTCACCCCTACAAACAACCCTGATAGCAGATCCGGGGAAGGGACGACAGCCCCATCTCGCCTAAGGATGGAACAGCTGAAGGCCCATCAGTAGGAGATCGATGAGGTCGGGCAAGGGCTCGTCCGGGAGTACGCGGACATCAATCGCGAGATTGAACGCCGCAAAGACGGGGGGGGGCGCGCGCCACGGCCCGTACCGTACACCAAAGGATCCTCACCGACGATGGGATCCTTCCTTACTTCGCCCGAGCCAGCCAGAACATCGCCGCAGCAACCGCCTTGCTGCAGGGCCTCCCGGAGGCCGCGACGGCCGAAGATCGCCGGGCCCACAGGGAGATTCGCACGTTGCTTGAGCGCGTGGCGGCGCAGTAGGCGAAAAGTTTGTTATCTTTGTGTCCCCCCTCGGGGTCCACATGAGGTACATGGTTCGGCTTCATTTCCCCTCATCAAACAATACTGCAGAATACGAAGCGCTCATCAACGGCCTATGAATCGCCATCGAGCTGGGCATCCGACGCCTCGATGTCAGGGGCGACTCTCAGCTGGTCGTCAACCAGGTCATGAAAGAGTCATGCTGCCATGACACGAAGATGGAGGCGTACTGTCAAGAGGTCCGGCGTCTGGAGGACAAATTCGATGGCCTCGAACTCAATCACATCCCCAGGCGCCTCAACGAAGCGGCCGACACGCTCGCAAAAGCAGCATCCAGCCGAGAGCCAGTCCCAACTGGCGTCTTTGCTAGTGATCAACACAAACCCTTGGTACGCTACGCGGGGTCAGAACAAGCCGACGATGGCCCTTCTAGTCCGACCCCCGGGGCCGATCCGCCAACTGCTCCGCCCGACCCCGAGGTCATGGAGCTTAAAGAGGACCCAGCAGCGGAGTCCGATCCTCCCGATGACTGGAGAACACTTTACCTCGACTATCTCCTCCACGATGTGCTACCGACCGACAAGACAGAAGCCCGACGGCTCGCACGACGCGCCAAGTCCTTCGTTCTTGTAGAGGGCGAACTCTACAAACGAAGTCACATCGGAATTCTGCAACTATGTATCCCTGACGAACAGGGAAAACTCCTGCTGGGCGACATCCACGGTGGAGTATGCGGTCATCATGCCGCACCAAGAACCTTGGTTGGAAACGCATTTCGACAAGGTTTCTATTGGCCCACCGCAGTAGCCGATGCCGAGCAAATTGTACGCACCTGCGAAGGGTGCCAGTACTACGCTCGGCAAACACACCTCCCGGTCCAGGCTCTCCAGATGATCCCCATCACGTGTCCCTTCGTGGTCTGGGGGCTCGACCTGGTTGGGCCACTCAAAAAAGCGCCCGGGGGCTTTACCCACCTGCTTGTCATCATAGACAAGTTTACAAAATGGATTGAAGCTCGACCAATATCCACGATCAAATCTGAGCAAGCCATGTTGTTCTTCCTCGACATCGTCCATCGCTTTGGAGTACCGAACTCCATCATTACGGACAACGGCACGCAGTTCACCGGTAGGAAATTCGTTCGATTTTGTGATGAGCAACACATCCGGATCGACTGGGCAGCCGTCGCACACCCCCGGACGAACGGGCAGGTCGAGCGCGCAAACGGCATGCTTCTTCAAGGCCTCAAACCCAGAATTTTCAACCGATTGAACAAATTCGGCGCACGCTGGCTAGCTGAGCTCCCAGCCATGCTCTGGAGCCTAAGGACAACTCCTAGCCGGGCCACCGGCTACACACCTTTCTTCATGGTTTATGGTTCCGAGGCCGTTCTCCCAACGGACCTCGACTATGGAGCACCAAGAATCAGAGCATACGACGAAAAGGGGGCCGAAGCATCTCACCAAGACGCCATGGATCAGCTAGATGAAGCCCGCGACATTGCCCTCCTCCGTTCGGCTAAGTACCAGCAGGCGCTGCGATGATACCACGGCCGACGGGTGCGGGGTCGAGCCTTCAACGTCGGAGACCTCGTCCTCCGTCTTGTGTAGAGCAACAAGGACCGCCACAAACTCTCCCCGCCCTGGGAAGGGCCCTACGTCGTCCTAGAAGTACTTCGCCCCGGTGCCTACCGGTTGAAAACCATCAACGGCGAGGTCTTCACCAACGCCTGGAACATTGAGCAGCTACGTTGTTTCTATCCTTAAAATAAGCTTACACTTTTCCTTATCAGATTTCATCATAACAAAACCCCGACCCTTAGTGACTTCCGACCCCTGCAAGCGGCGAGGGGTCAGACCTCACTCGGGGGCTGGCATGTGACATATGTGATATAAATATTGCGCTTGCAAAAAAACTCCTGTGTTATACTTACAAACATTCTCTAAGTTTTCCATTCACCTCATAAACAAGTCCCAAGGGCTAAGATTTTGGGGACCGATTCTGAATACAACTGGTAGGACTGCGAGACACCTACGCCCCAGCGGCTGTAACCTCTTTGCTCACCAGTTCAATCAGAATTAGTTCACCCATGTTCCTAGCTTCTTATGACTTAGACCATGAGAAGGGTCGGAAAGCGCTAAAATTTTTTCCTGCAGAAGGGAGAAAGATAAAAAGATTGCTTGCCATAAGTAAAGGATGTAATTTTGTTCATTTTTTGCACAAACTCATCACTTACAAAGCGATTTCATTACAAAAAGGAACAATATACTTATAAATTCATAGGACTATTTACTCGGGGGCTTCCCCACAAGGTTATTTCATTACAGTCTCTGCTCAGCTCTACTACAAGTGCTACTGCGGCCGCCGCGCCACGCTCTCCATCGGCGACGCCCGGGGCGTATACACGGGCCAGCTCGTCTACTGCGGTCGCCGTGCCACGCTCTTCATCGGCGACATCTCGATATCCTGCCGCTTCGCTGGATCCTCGAAGGCACCACCATCTATGATGCCTCCGCCGGAGCGTTCGGGGACTACGCCATCGTCGTCAGCCGCAACCTCGATAGCGACGCCACCGCCATGGCGTCTGGGGACTACGCCATCATCCCCAGCCATAACCCTGACAACGGCGTATGAGCAGGAAACACCTCCCGCCAAAGGAGGAGCACAGCGGACGACGGCGCAGTCGACGACGTACGACGCCCACCGGCGCCTCTTCTCCTTCGACAACAAATACTCCTCGGCAAGGGCAAAGACGCACCATCTCATCTATGTTGGATAACCTCCGGCTCGACATCACACACCGCACTCATGAAAGCAAATTTGTGAGTTTTCTCTCTCTAGCATTTCTCTTCCTCACTCGGGAAGTGTCGCGACGCACGGACGCTGCGTCGGCGGAAAGGAAGAAGATGGAGAGATAGCGGCTCGAGGCGTAAGACGAGGTGGGATGAGAACTCTCGCCCCTCCCTATTTAAAGAGGAGACGCAGAGGCTAAGGAAAGGCGAAAGGTTGGACGAAAAACCTCTCCTTCCCCTCTTTAAATACGGAATCAATGCTGATTGATATCTGAGGGGACGCGTCGGAACTGACGGGACGTACCCCGGTCGACGAGGCGTCCCCCTTTGGTCAAACTGAGCACCTTTGCACGGTATGGCCGCTCTTGACCCGCTCCGGACGCGCGGCGATTAAAGGCGCCCACATAGGCAGACAACTTTTTGCCTCCCCATGCAGGACCACGGACGACCCAACGACAGGACCTTTCGGATCTCCTGGGCCGACCGTTCAGCCCAGAAGACACGACGAACGAACGCCCAAAGAAAGATAAGCATCTCAGCTTTCTTACTTTATGCGTTAAAATTCTTTCACGAGCTTCCGACCCTGTCAAACGGCGGGGACACGAACATCGCTCAGGGGATGCCGAGGATGCCAACCAGTCTAGACATCCCCCTCACCCGACCCCTCCGTACGCTTGAAACTAAGGGCGCGACATACGGGCACAAAGCTTTGAGTAAAACTGGACGAACTAGCAAACCCTACGCCCGATAGCTAAGGTGTTTCGCTCACCGAAAAATCATACTCAACGCCCCAAGTCCCTAGTTTCAATGTCCGCTTTCTCAAAGAAGGGATCGGAGGGTCCGCCTACTGAAATCTCCCCAAAGGAGAAGTCACGCCAGTTACCCAAGTTAATCAAACGGCTCGGATCGCCACCGAGACACGAAAACAAAGAATAGCAAAATCTTATGCAGATTATTCCAACCTCGTCACAAACGTCAGGGCCCAAGCCCATCTGGTAGGAGCTTTTTTACCACTCATGCCACCAAGGTAACGTTACCCACCCGCCTTCATTTCAATTATATTATACATAGGCAAAACATCCCAAACGATTCGTGTCGCACCACAAAACGGCTGTCGCCTCATTCGATATAGGCGACCACAGGCCGAGGTTCGAAGGTCGGCCTGCGAAGGGCTCGAGGCCACCTCACGCCGAACAGAGCCAGGGAGAGATAACCGAGACAAGCCCCAACGGCCTTGCCTGACCCCGCTCAGAAGCGAACAGGGACGTCTCGACCTTCTCTCGTTCGATTCTAACCCCGAGCCAAACCCATAGAATCTCCATCGAGGAGAGGCCATCGGGCCCCCTGAGCTTATCGAACGACTCAGGCATCTGCCGGAAGGTGAGTTAAGAAGTTGTGGAGTGCCACCAGAGGGCCCTGTCGACCCCATTAGCAAATGATGGACCCGGATTCCACACGAACGTACCCGTTAGTGAGCTCGTTGAGCGCGACACTCAAGCCGCACGACGCAAGTGTCGTTCACTCACCCCCCGATTGAAAACCGAGGATGGGGTGACACGCAAAATAACAACCGACCCTATTAGACCCTAACAAGGCTCGGGGCTTGAGCCAAACAATACAGAGGACAGTTCAAGGCCCCACCTTGCCGAGCCCATAGAGTCCCCAGTTGGGGATTTCATTTGGAAGACAGGCGGGGAATATTGCGATGACGTCCATGGACTTCGTCAACCTTGTCACCAAAACCACAGCTTCGATCTCCGGAACCCCGACCCCTCAAAAATGCGGGGGGTCGGACCTTACTCGGGTCAAATTTGGTTAAGGTACTGCTACCTCCTTTCTTTCTTTCGGAACAATCTCCTCGCATTATAACCAAATGTATAATTGAGGAAACAGATTGGTAAGATCGTAAAAATCAAACAAAACAAAATTACGACGCAAAATTACGAAAAGCGTCCGGACTCGAAAAATACTGACACTTGTCCACATATTACATATAAGTTATTCTCAAAATTGTTCGACTAATTACTTCTGCGGAGGGAGAACCATCTCTTTCAGATTGTCTCGCTGTGTTTTTGCAAGGGGAGCAACCATCTTCTCCATTTCCTCCAAATCTTCATCCTCGTAGGTGGACGGGACTTCGCTCATCACCTTCAAAGTTGATTTCCTTCTCATAATGAGCGTATGCGACGGTGAAGGCCTGGGTAATCCCGGCATGAAAGGCACTCTCCTCAAGCCGGCCCACCCGAGCCGTGATACCACCGACACGAGCCATGGCAAAGCAGCTGGTCTCCACCGCTCCGTCACATTCTGTGGCATTAAGGACCACCCCACCACAATGTAGGAGATCGTGCTCGTCGCTCAACTCAAGGGCCCTTCGTGCATAGGCAGCCTCTTTTTCTAGCTTGATGGAGGCGTTTTCAGCACTCAACCTTTGGTTCACCGCGTCACCAAGCTCCGCCCAGAGAGAGCGGACCACCTCGACGTCCTCGTCCACCTTCTCACTGGAGGGCCGTGGCCCTACTCTCGACCTTCCGCCGAGGTCCCGCTCCATCTCCAGCTCCTTCAGACCTCGCCGGCCTTCTCATTAGCCGTGGCATTCCTCTCTAAAGCAGCTCGTCTCGCTCCTTTTTTAAGCTCATGCGATCTCCTCCCCATCCAAATTAGACCTCGCCGACAAATCCTCGAACATCCTGTGGGCCTCCTCTGCGTCCCCGACGCTAGATCTCCCGCTCTTGGGCGGTAGTAAGTTGTCTAATATGTTCCGTCAGCCGGGCCTCCTCAAGAGGCGATCCCACTCCGCCTATACGCTCCACAGAGGAATTGGGATTTATTCCGCCTCGAGCAACAAGAACTCAAGAGGAAGAAGATCTGTACCGAAAATGCGAAAACACAAAACATACGAAGAAAGAAGAAAGCCCAGAAAATACCCGAGTGGCGGGGATAACGACCTCACGGAGGGCTCCTCCGCTGGGTCCAGTATGCTCAAAGATGGTCGAGATCCCGATGTCAAGACCCTCCCGCTCCATGCTCTCGGAATGATCATCGAGCGAGAGAAGAGCCGACGTCGGGTCCTGAGCGGCCATCCACTAGAGCGGCGGCTCCCCCCGCGCAGGGCGTGGCTTCCTCCCGACAAAGGGGCCGGTGGCGGCTCCCTCCTGACCCTGTGCGGCACCACCGCCGCACTCGAGGACCCTCCTCCGGCTGGACCCTCCCCGTCTGGGCCGCTTGAGCGCCACGGTGGATCCACCTGGGCCTCGGTGGCGCTGGATTGCACCACGCCCTCGGGCGCCACCACGACCGCGCCGGCTGATCCTGGCTTGGCACGGTCACGACCACCTCCACCGGCGGTATGCGGCCCTCGGCCGGCTGTTCCATGACCTCCACGGAGGAGGCCGCTCGCTCAGTAACCTCCGCGGGCGTGGGAGCCACCATGGGCGCCGTCGGATCGGCCAACGCGGCCCCAACGTCGGCACCACTCCTGCTCGAAATGGGGGTGACTCCAGGCGACGCTGTCTGTCCCGTTTGAAGGGTGAGACTCTTCTTGGGCGCCAGCCCCAGGGGGTGACCCATCCGCAAGAACCTGCACAAAGGTAATAACCATTAAGTCAAAATAAAATTGGAAAAAGGATGAAAACAGAGGAATCAACAGCTTACGTTGACGTCCTCGGCGGCGAAGCGTTTTGGGGATGGATCCCGCCCCGCCGACTCATCCGGGCGGGACCGCTTACATGCCCGCCCCCGCTTTCGGGGCGGGGGTTCATCTCGTCGAGCGCGCACCGAGCCGTCCCTTCCATCGTCTCACGGGGTGCAACACCGGAGCTGCTCCCCTCCATCGTCGCCTCGGGAATGGCGGCGGTAGGTCCGCCCCCCCCCCCCATCCATTGGTCCTCGGTCGACACGCCGTGCGGCGCGCTACTTCGCCGCCTCCACTGACCTCGTCGATCTACTTCCCTCCGCGTGGAAAGGGAAGGGCCCCTGCACGGATGGGTGGCCACTCGTCAGCGTGTCCTCGTCCTCCAGGACGTCCCAATCCACGCCGACGGCCACCTCGTCGTCATCATCATCATCATCGTCATCGTCGTCGTCCTCACTGCTCACGTCCTCTCCCCGATCCCATGCCTCCTGCTTCAGTCGTTTCGCCTTCTTCATCTCTTCCTTGCTTTCTTGTCCCGCCGCCATGAAGTCGATTCGCCACCGCCACGACCTTGTCCTTCGCGGTGGGCTGGTCATCATTAAAGACCAGCACCCTCTACTGGTCCCAACGTCATAAAGCAAGTGTTAAAAATGGAGATCCAGAAAAAACAAAAAAGCACGGAGAGGAGAGCTTACGAATTCAAAGAATCCGTGCTCCGGCCGCATTGGGAGGTGTCCGCACCGGATACACAATGTCGAGGACCACACTGCGAGAATCCTTCGTCGGCTCCGTTGCCTCCTTGATGCGTTGCGCCACTTCCGAATAAGGGAGCGCCTCATCAACAAGCACCGTCCCTCGAAGCGCGATATCCGGGCATCATCCGATGCGGGGAAGCACACAACGCCATCGAGGCGCCACCTCCTAGCGTGGTAGGCACCGATAATCCTCGTCCCCTTTACACCCCCACCCTTCGTGGCTTGGAGGCGGAAAGAAGGTCGGAGATATGTTTCTTGTCTTTGGTCCGACACCCCAATTTCACGACTCGGAACATCCACAATAAGACGTCCCAAGATACTTGGTAGGGTGGCACTCGCGTCATCCCTAACGTAAAACCACCGCGAAAAGCCATCCCTTGTTGGATGTCGCCAGACGCATGTATGGGTAACCCTTCGACCGGGTATGGCGCAGATGAATGCCGGCACACCCCATCGGCGCGCTTCACGCTCTTTCCCCCAATCTTCCTCTTTGTGGACTAATGTTAAAGAAATACCGCCACAGATCAAAATGGGGATCGATCCCGTGAAACCCTCCCATAGGGCAACAAACGCCGCCATGTGTTTTGATCCCATTGGGAGTTAGATCTCATGACTCTCTACCTCATAGTAATCCAACAAATTTCGAAGGAATCTATGCGCTGGTACCTGAATCCCCACTCATGGAAGATGTCAAAGAGATGACATACCCTTCAGCGGCACTCAGCTCACCCTCGTCGCCAGTAGCAACCACTCCTCGGGCCAGCGGACGATGGGCGGAGAAGGCCACGGCGGACAAGGCCCTCCAGACGCCGGAGGTGATGTTTGATCTCGCCCCACAACTCCATTAAAGCAAGAGGGGGAAGGGCAGCGCGAGCTTGACGGCGGGTGAACGCTGACGCAGCTTGGCCGACGGCAAGTGGCGATCGGACGCGAGAGGCTGGGACGATTAGGCGGCGGATGTTTCGAATGCAAAGGCGGGGGCGAAATCACGGAACCTTGGGGGTGAACCCGTGGTTTTATAGGGGCGACGAGACGAGAAGGGCAACCGTCCGCCTCAATCTCCGGCTCACCACGCACGCCATCACACACATCGCGGGACACGCGCCCGCAGCCCCTATCCTCTCACCCCAAAAATCTCAATGGACGGATAGCCTTCCCCAGGCGAATCTGGGACTCTCTACCCACTGGAAACGCAAAGCCACAAAGGCGTGTTTCTTTTCTCTTTAGCCCACCTAGGGCCCGAAGCTCACCGGCCGGCCCAACTAAGAAAGGATCCGCGACGATCCAAAAATCAAGGGCGAAGCACCGAAGTTAGGTCAGCCCCGAATCGGTTCCTAGCAAACGGGATGCCACGACCCACTCGGAAAAATGTCCAGTTGATTTAAAAATTAAGTCCTTCACCTTACCCGAAGGGATCGATATAACCCCGGCGACTCTACTCAAATCACCCGGGGCTCAAACTACACCCATCCAGGCGCTTCAGCCGCCCCCTCGACAAAAGTAACCTCGACGAAAATCAAAAACACCCTCCAGACGGTTCTACTCAAATCACCTAGAGGCTCGGGGCCTCTGTCGGGACCCTAATACTGGGGTAGCCTGTATATGGAACCAATAACCACCGAACGTTAAAAACTTCGGGCGCATAAGAGCGTTGCTTCACCCCTCACGGGAGTGACAGAGCTTAGTTCCACCTCGCCTGACGCCTTTGGGGTGGGCTCGGTCTCGCCCGAGAGCCCGGGGCTAGTCTCCGTCTCGCCCGACGCCTTTAGGGCGGGCTCAGTCTCGCCCGAGGGCTAAGGGATAGACTCCGCCTCGCCCGACCCCGGAGGAGCAGGGTCGGTCTCACCCAGGAGATAGGGATTGGTCTCCGCTTCGCCCGACGGCAAGGAACAAGCCTCACTCTGCTCCGTATCTAAAGATTGGATTCATCTTACGACCACTTCTCCTGTTCCTTCAAGATGATAGAGAGAGAGGGCAAAACAAGACGTTCAGTCAACCGTGGCTCCAAGAGCCATACCACCACTCCGGCAGGAAAAGTAATCTTGCCAGGATGACGGACGGGCGCTTTAGGCCCTTCCAGTGCCGCAGAGCCCGAAAGGTGTCACAGTCTGAGCTCTCTACCTGTAGAGTTGTAGGCGCCGCCTTGACTCTGGGACACGGAACCCGACGAAGATATACGACAACCACTACGCTCGTAAAAGGATTTGCTATCTCCATGAACGATGGATATTCCGTCACCACTGTGGACCCAAGGGAGCGGCGCCCGCTTCCCCAACCCCTCAGTCCATCAAAACAGAAGACCTTGGCCACGGTGCTACTCCGGACCCGACCCGCGTCCCTCCGATTTAAGACTCATAGGAAGCGTAATGCGTGCGGAGCAAGGTCGGGGAGGCTCAAAAGTCAAAACCATCATGTCTGCGGCCCATACCTTGCCTTGGGGTAGCATTCTCAGAACCAACCCGACATTCTACTGAGAGACATCGACAGTATTGTAGGCGCTTATCTTCCTTCGCACTCATCAGAATGAAGAACCAGGCCGGGTAGACGTGAGCCACAAGACTAAGTAGAGTACGCATCCTAAAGCCCTCACACTTGTAAAGCCAGCCCTTCATCTATAAAAGGGGATGCGCTTCCTCCATAAAGGAGAGAGAAAAAAAAGATCGAACGAGACGACTGACAGATACACACAGTCAAGTGGTGTCGAACCTCTTGACATCCCTTCAACCCTTCCATCAGAGACTTGGGACCAGTCTCTCTCTCGATCGTTTGTACCCCTTACTACAAACCGTTCACGGTGCTAATAACACGAGCAGCAACAAACTGGACGTAGGGACTTTCGGCCCGAACCAGTATAAATTTTGTATCCTTTATCGCACCATCCGAACCTAACACATATTACTATAAATTTACTTATCGGTGCTTGTACGAAACACCGATAGGTAGCGGCTGGCCAGCGCCCAGATCACTGGAGGCAAATTTTGAAGGACCCGGTCCTTCCTGGATCGTGAAGGAGCTTGCTCCTCAAACGACACGTGTGTCTAACAATCTCAAAGCACATGTATCCCCTTTGCTCCTTCCATTCTATTTCCTATTCTCATCTGACGACGTTACTTCCACGTTAAGTGAAGCCGTCGAGCACCAGCAGGGCGCAGTCATCGTCGGCGGCGAGTAGGCAGAGGTGGAGCGGGTGCGCTGGACGAAAGGAAGGCGAGACGAGGGAGACCAATGGCTCGACGCTCAACGTCGTCGCCGACACTGCCGGCCCTGACGGTATGCTTGTACGAGCATGTCACCGTCCCTCACCTGGACCCGTCCACATGTGAAGCTGGGCCGAGACGTGGAACTCGAGCCCGATCCAGAAGCACAAGAGTGTCTGGTCCGCAATGGGCCTGTATCCGCTGCGAGCCCAAGAAGGAGGAGTAGATAAGAGAGAGTGGAGAGGAAGAAAGGAATAATTCAACTTGTATCAGATAACTCTACGTTTCTAAGCTTTCCTCTGAAACCGGACCTCTGGCCGGCCATCCCCTATCTCTATTCGTCTCCGGCTCCGGCCGATTACTGTGTAACTAACAGAGCACTTAGCGGCGACCAGCATGTAGAAGGCCAGGTTGACGGCGCCGATGCACGCCAGCAGCCAGTAGAAGTCGTCCAGCCTGCTGCGGTTGAGGTCCTGGGCGAACCAGGTGGCGCGGTCCGCCGCCGTGATCACCAGGCTGCTCAGGAAGCTACCGGTTTTGAAGGAGGTATTCATTTGTATCACAGGAACGGACCGATCAAAGACGGTTTTGATTTTTGAATCGGGCAGTAACAGCCCTGTGGATTGTGGAACAAACGCTCTTGATGCGGTGATTTCGTGCTCATTCCTCAGGGCGGCCATAATGGAGCCCGGCGCTGGCGAGCAAGCTTGCGGGCCCTGGCGGCTGGCGACGGTGACCCAGGTGGAGGAGACGAAGCTGGTGCTGGCGATGGTGCCCATCTGGGCGTGCACGCTGACCTTCGGCATGGCGGTGGCGCAGGTGTCGACCTTCTCCATCAAGCAGGGCAGCGTGATGGCGGCGCTCAGGCCCGCACTTGGAGAGCGCCGCACTTGGAGCTCCCGCCGCCGTCCATCTTCGCGCTGTCGGCCCTCGCCATGATCGCCATGGTGCCGGTCTACAACAAGGCGCTGGTGCCGTACATTCGTCGCCGACTGCCTACCACAACCTCATAACTGTGTGCCGCTTCTGCTGCTCTGCAATGCCCGAGAGCAGCATGAGCAAGGACGTGGTGCGCCGCGCACGCCAACTATTCGATGGAATGCCCGACCTGTATGTACAAGGGGATGTTCGGATCAGGGACTAAAATTTAGGAGGTGTCAAATGAGGGTGACGCATAGGGTATTTGGATACTAATAAAAAAACAAATTACATAATTCGTCAGTACTCCACGAGACAAATTTATTAAGACTAAGTAATACGTTATTAGCACATGTTTACTTTAGCACTGCATTGTTAAATCATGGACTAATTAGGTTTAAAAGATTCGTCTCGTAAATTAGTCGCAAGTTATACAATTAATTTCGTAATTAGTTTATATTTAATACTTCGTGTATGTGTCTCAACGTCCAATGAAACAGCCAAACAGCGTCTACGAATGTGCCAATCCGCTGGTGCTCACCAGCCACATCGATTCTGGGACAGGAACGATGGAGCGAGGGCCTGTATCTTTTTCATTTAATGTATTAAGTAGTCATTGTTTTTCATTTACCACTTTGTTAGCTTGCTTGGCGCTCAGTAATTTAGTAATATGTGGTACTAAAATTGCACATACACATTTTTATATTACATACTAGTACCGAGCGTGAATGACCTTACATGTCATGGATTCAAATGCTGGTGACCAAAAAAGAAAAGGCAAGCACAAGCAAATATGCTAAAATGGTCGATCATCGATGGCGTAGCAGTAGCTGGGGTGCCCTGCCCACGCAGCTGCTCGCGTTGGATGACGACGAGCAGCACCGGCACCCTTGGCACAGCTCGAACGGCTCGTACGACACACCGCCTCTGCCTCCGTTGTCGCCGCCGCCAGCAGCTCGCTCGACGATGGCCGGTACACCACGTTCTTCACCGGCACCTACTCCTCCGCCTCCGGTGATGCTGACGTCCTGCTGTGCTGGACCGCTGCGCTGCTGCCTCGGCAATTCCTTTCGATCAGCGTGTTCGGCTCAGCTTATCTTCAGCTTATTCTCTCTCACATAATATTAATATAATATTATTAAATCAGCTAAAATCAGCTGAAACAAATTAGTACACGGTAATTTTGTGTACCAGCCGAACGGGCTTGATCACCCGCGCTACCTTGAAGGAGCCGCATGAAGCTTCCTCTAAAAGGGTCACGGAAGAGCTGTGCGCATGTGCCAAGCTTCCATCAGAAGGGGCATTGGTCTTGTTTGTTCTCTCCTAAACTTTAGCCTCTATTATATTAGATGTTTAACATATATATGGAGTATTAAATATAGACTAAAAAATAACTAATTGCACATATTACGATTAATTTATGAGATGAATTTTTAAACCTAATTAGTTCATGATTTGACAATGTGGTGCTACGGTACACATGTGCTAATGACGGATTAATTAGGCTTAATAAATTCGTCTCGCGGATTACCGAGGACTTATGTAATTTATTTTATTATTACTATCCAAACACTCATTTATGACACCCGATATGATACCTAAACTTAGGCCTGTATTTAAAGTAAGCCTTACTTCTGTCGGTGGATTTCGTTGAAAGACTGCCGTTAACGCTCACGGCGTCGCTACTCGCTAGGATCCTGATGGCAATGGCTCAGCTGCTTTGAGATCGATGAGGATTTCAAGGTGTCACATAAAGAAGCCGGGTCTCTCAGACTAGGAAAAGACCGGGTCTGTTAGAATTTGCTTCCGAACCGAGATCAATGCCCTGTCAACCGCGCGCGTGGGGGCTGCGGCTTGCTCTTGGATGAGGATGGCTCACGGCGCCGTCACGCGACGACGTCGGCAGCGGCGCGTCCCCGCTGTCCCTCCTGCATGCATGCCACTCAGCTTCGCCTCGCCACGCGTCTCGTGGCCCTATTGCGCGCGTCCTACGGGCCACGGCGCACCCGTGGACATGAGTGGCAGCGCTCTCCCGATCGAGCAAATCGCGCGGCGCCTACTATAGCTCGAAACCTAAGTGTGGGAACTCAGAAGACGAGGTCCTCTTCTCTGCTGCCCGCCTCTGCGCCGCTCGTCGTCGGCAAGCACCACCACGGTAAGCCACCAACCGCCTTTCGATCGTCGGGCTCCATCGCCAAGCTATCTCGCCGCCTCGTGAGCCAACCGACCTACCATCCAGCCGTCTGCTGCGTAGCTTTGGTTGGGATCGGATCACGCCTTTGCCGGGGGCAACACTCTCAGCTTGGTGGATGGATGCTCGACGTCAAGTGCCGAAGGAGATGCTCAAGGGGTTTGACTCGGTTGTGCTGCTCGTCTCTTGGCGGATACGGAAGGAGCGCAACTCTCATGTCTTCGACAATGCGGCCTGCACAGCGGCCCAGGCAGCGAGGAAGGTGTTGGAGGATGGAGACGAGTGGATCGCTTCGGGCTTTACGGCGCTCTCGTCGGTCCCGGTGGCTAGGGTTGGATATCGAGCCAGTTCGGCTCGGCTCGGTCCTGCTCGAGCTGGCTCGTTAGGTTAACGAGCCAACTCGACTCGGCTCATTAATATTACGAGCTAGAGGCGTAGCTCAGCTCGGCTCGTTAGCGAGCTCGAGCTGACTCGTTTAGCTCGCGAGCTACTAAAAAAATAGGACACACATGTTTATAATGTATGCCACAATAATTTCAGAATGTGGCGTCCACCATTATGCAACCATACATGATTAATACATATCAGGTTTATCAAAAGTACCAACCATGCAACATAGCTGGTCTATCCATGATCCATACAGTTCCAGCATGCTTACTAGTTGCTTGCCACCACAGACTTAGAAAAGTCCATAAATTCAATGTAAGCATCATCATCTTCTCCCTGGAAAGCAATCCATAAATCAACATTTAAGTACCACAATAATTATAAAATCAAAATTTATATGAAACAGCTGAAAATAAGGATTACATATCAATGGAATATGCGTACACTTCTAGGTCAGCATCATCATCTTCTGAATTCATGGTCATGGGTTGATAGGTCTTAGTTCGTTTGAGCTCGTGAGCAGCTCGCGAGCTGGCTCGTTAAAACAGCGAGTTAGACTTTCAGCTCAGCTTGTGAAAAAGTTAAAACGAGACGAGCCGAGTTGAGCCGATCCGGACACGAGTCGAGCGAGTTAGCGAGCCACGAGTATTTTGTCCAACCCTACTGATGACCATGGTGGTGCCGTAGTGGTTCTTTCTAGTTGTCGCAAAATCATGTAGAACGTTAAGCTAAGCGAGTGGTTGCTTGTAACGGCGCCCTCGAGGCATCTCGCCTTTGGATGGCTTCGAACTCTTTGTGCTATTTCTTCTTAATAAAATGCACGTGAAGTCGTGTTCTAGGGGGGAAAAATCATCAATTAGTGCCTTCCTGAACCTGCTTCGTGCTTTCTACCACTCCAAAGTCCAAACAAGCCAGAGGTTTGAATAAAGCTTCCCAGAGCTTACTGTCAATAAGATAACTGTCACTATTGTGCTGCTCACATTTCCGTATAAGAAAGCACTTTACTGTGTCCTCGATCTACTCCTCTTTCACCCGTAACTCTCCGTAACCATTTGCAGGGTGTAAAGTTTGTTTTCGTGAGACCAGTTGGCAAAAGTACTGTGGCGTGATGGATGGAGCTTAAATCAGGAGCGTCTTCATTATTGTAATTGGCACGGTGCCGGACGTGGAGGTCACACTGGACTTTGGAAACTCAAAGTAGACTGCTTGGATCATAACGAGAGAGTACAAAAGGCCTGAGTTTGTAGACAGTTGGGTTTCAGTAGAGTCGATCCATATATACTGAGCTTTTGCAGATCATCATATTTTGCAGATCATCATATTGTCCCTGCACAATGGATGGTGTGCGATGCATAGAGTCCCTGGCTGCTGGGGATGCTCCGCATAATTCTTTCCGTACCCTTGGACCAACACTCCTGGTTTCAATGGGGTATCTTGACTTCGGGAAATGGTTGGTGGCAGTGGAAGCAGGGTCTCGGTTTGGCTATGATCTTGTCCTGCTCGTGCTGCTTTTTAATCTATCAGCTATTCTGTGTCAGTACCTCTCGAGTTGTATCGGCATTGTCACCGGGAAGAATCTTGCGGAGGTAAGGTGGTGTTTGATCCGGTGATTAAAATTTAAAAGGTGTGTTGGGAGAATGTTGTATAAGGTGTTCGGATACTAATAAAAAAATAAATTACATAATCCGTTAGTACTCCACGAGACGAATTTTTTAAGCCTAATTAATCCACCATTAGCACATTGTTCACTGTAGCACCACATTGTCAAATTATGAACTAATTAGGCTTAAAAGATTCGTCTCGTAAATTAGTCACAAACTATGTAATTAGTTTCGTAATTAGTCTATATGTAATACTCCATACATATATCAAACATTCGATGGGACAGCGACTAAAATTTAGGATGGGCAACCAAACACCATCTAAGAATTTACTCAGTCCTCTCTTGCCACTTCAAACTGTACAACTCTCACCAGAACCACAGTGTGGAGATCTCACTGATAAGAATGGTGTTTCCTTAGGATAGGGTGGGCCTACCATAAATTGTTGTATGTACCCGTACTATTGGTGTGTTTTTTTGTGTGTGTTTATGGGAGGTGTGTGAAAAAAATGCTTATGGAGTAATCATGGTATCCTAAGTGTTGTAGCTATGCTGACATACTTCTATTGAAAAAAAATGCCATCATATTTCAAAAGAACACATCAGATATCCACATGTCACAACAAAAAATTAATGGCTTGAGGTTTAAATTCTATCTAGAAATATCCCTTTTATTTTACATTTTCTTCATCTATTTTCAGCAGAATGTTCATCTTGACTTCTTTCTTGTTATATTTGTACATGAACAAATAGATTTGCCACCAGGAGTATGATAAGAAAATATGTGTTGTTCTTGGTCTTCAAGCAGGACTGTCCTTGTTAACTTCCGAATTGACCATGGTATGTCTACAAATATTTCAGAAAATTCATTTTTTGATGATGGTTTATCTTGGATTTTTATGCTCATGATATACATTTGCTTGCACCATTACAATTAATAGAGCACTTAAGTAACTCGTACATTTGAAACACTTAACATTTTCAAAGGAAAAACACTTAACATATGACACTTTTCATATTGCAGGCATCACAGTTGGGTTCAACCTTGTATTTGAAAGCAACGATCCCATCACAGTCGTATGTTTTACAAGTGTTGTAATTAATATGCTATCATATACACTCTCCCTTCTGGTAAATTTATGTCCCCAAAGAACTGTGTATAAAATTATGACCTGCTCTAAGACTTTTTTATAATGTATTCTGATTCCTATATTTATGCTGGTTGCAGAACAAGAGGAAGGCTGTAATGTTTAATGCCTACTTATCTGGTTTTACACTTGTTTGTTTTGTGCTTGGTTTATTAGTCAGCCATCCCAAAACCCCTGTTCATACGAACATAATGTTCCCCAAGTTGAGTGGTGAAAGTGCTTACTCACTGATGGCACTACTTGGCACAAATATAAAAGTACACAACTTCTATACTCATTCATCAATTGTTCAGGTAAATTTCCAACATCATGTTCTCATGTTTAGTTGCAATTATCATATGACACATATGGAGCTACAGTTGGTGCACTTAGCTTTATCAAGCATGCCTTCGATTAAAAGTTTGTCTCATCAATCCTGAATATGGCTTTCGTGGTGCAAGTGATGTTTTATGTTAGGGTACTGAGTGCACTGGTTGTTCTCGATCACCAATTCATCACATGGGTACTGAATGTAGTTGTTCTTGATTCATTCTTTGCTAGTTTGGTCTACTTTGGCTTCTTGCATCATTGTTAATTCAGATATCATATTATCATGTGTGCAGGTTCAAAGAAGATTTCGGGGTCATACCCTTGGTTCTCTATTTCATGATCACCTTTCTTCTATACTATTTGCATTTTCTGGTATCTTTCTTGTGAATTACATTCTGCTGAGTTCAGCAGTTGATGAGTCCAAAACCACAATGGCCATTAACTTCCAAGATGCTAGACAGCTAATGAATCAGGTTTGTTCCTATTAATGTAAGAGCAGCATTCGAATTCTCAAATTATAAGAAATGACCATGGGTTTGGGTTTAGTGTTGTGGCATGCTATTATACCTTGCACGTTTGGATTTTCAACTTTGTGAAATTGTTGTATTATAAGTACATTACCTAATTTTTTGGGTGGGCTAAATGGTGCATGAGTTTCAATATGTTACTATGGTCAAGAGGACCTAATTGAAGTAGCACAGTTTTAGGAAAAAGATAGTTCTAGTATATTTTGGGTTCAAGTTATAGATCTTACAAAGCCTATAGGGTGTGTTTGGTTTGAGTAATTACCTCATGCTACATGAGGTCGTGCATCATGAGTTTCTTCAATGAGTTTTGGTGGAATCAATCCATTCTTCGCGTATATACATTAGCTTGTGAGGAATGATGAGCTGGTGATGAATCAACCCAATTATTCTACAGACAAATAAAAAAGCAAGGTGAGAGATAATAATGGACCACCATATTACTCAAACCCAACACACACGTAGTTCTCGAAACAAGTGCCAAGGTTGAATTGGGAGATAGGGAATGTGTTCTAGGGAAGTCACTAGAGACAAACTCTCCTTTAGGCTCACTCCCTGAATGGGGACATAGAGAATGAGTTATAGGGAAATTGTTGGAGATGCTCTTAGTCCTCACAAAAACTTAGCCTCCGCATGAACTGGCCAACGCATATTCAATAAAGATAGTATCACTTTGAGCTTGGAGTGTGCACTGAAGGATGAAGCTCCTTTCTGAATTTCATTTGGGATCTTGTATTTTGCAGGTATTTATAAATCCTGTGGCACCAATTGTATTATTGGTGATCCTTCTCTTTTCAGGCCACATCGTATCAATGACATGTATTATTGGTAGTGATGTAATTTTAGAGAATCTCTTCGGCGTAAAGCTGCCTCTTTTTGCGCACCATCTGTTACCTAAGGTTTTTGCCATGATTGCTACTATATACCATGTGAAGGTTGCAGGTTTTGAAGGGTTATATCAATTACTCATGATCTGCCCAATTATCCAAGCGATGCTCCTTCCTTCGTCTGTGATACCTGTTTTCCGCATTTCCTCTTCAAGATTATTGATGGGCAGATACTGGATATCTCTATACGTTGAAATATTGTCCTTCCTAGCATTTCTTCTAACACTGTTTACAAATATCATTTTCGCGGCGGAAGTTCTGTTTGGTGATAGCACTTGGACAAATGACCTGAAAGGGAACACTGAAAACCCTATTCTACTTCTGTATATCGTTGTAGTCCTGGTATCTTGTGCATCTATTGGTTTTGCACTGTTCCTTGCTGTTACTCCACTAAAATCAGCATGTAATGAAGCTTAGAGAATGTTGTCTGTGCACTCATCACACAGAGAAACGTTGGATGCCACTCATCACGGCAAAGCGAAGCGACTTCTCTGAGAAATGGGGCACATGAAGAAGTTCAGAGGTCCTTAGCCATCCTAGTCCCACGGGATTCGCTGAAAGGCCATCAGAAATAATTTTTTAACCATACCGGTCATCTCAGATCAGCTCTTGATCACATGGGCAGTTTCTGACGCTACTCTACATGCAACTCATATGTGTAGACTGTCCAACAAGGAGCCTATATGATTATCTAAACTCAAAATGGGTACCAAGAGATCTAAAATTAGTCTCCAACAGAGTATCTATACGGAAAGACCTATTTTGGGTTGCCTGAGAGGCACAACCCAAATTTGGGCATTCTCTCTTCTGAAAACCCATTTGCAGAAATGATTCTCTTTTGTGTCTTGTTGTTGGAGAAGATATCGAATATGTATTGAACCTTTTGCCTACAGCGCTACCCAAATGATGAATGTGTCTTGTATTTTGGGTGTTGTTGTTGGAGATAGCCTAATCCTGAAGCTCACCCTTACTGTTCGCTTGTCTTATAATCCGTACTTTTCAGTTTTTTCAGTCGGATATAAAGTTTTGGGGGTGTCACAACGGATGTTACATGGGAGTGTCGCATGGGATGTTCGGATACTAATAAAAAAAACAAATTACATAATCCATCATTAATCCGCGAGACGAATTTATTAAGCCTAATTAATCCGTTATTAGCACATGTGTTACTGTAGCACCACATTGTCGAATCATGGCCTAATTAGACTTAAAATATTTGTCTCGCAAATTAGTCGCAAACTGTACAATTAGTTATTTTTTATTTAATATTCCATGCATGTGTCTAAATATTCGATGGAATATGGAGTAAATTTTAGGGGAAATTAAACAAAGGCCTTATTACTCAAAGAAACACCACTGTTTCACCTGACGACTGTGGTGATTGCTGCAAACAGAATGCTTTGTTGATCGTTGAATGAAGCAAATTAATGTGGACAGTGGTGCTGTAAATCAGGTGGTTCCTCTGTAGGATAACATATGAAAAATCACCATGTGTGGAGTCCGCAACGAGGTTCTAGTCTCAACTTGCACATAAGGGGGCTCTTGAGAGTTGTGACATTCTGACATCAAGCGTGAACACTAGCGCTAATAAATCCCTTCAGGCCAAGCAGTCATTTAGTGTGTCAAGCTTGGAATTGAAAAAGAGTGAGCTGGACACTGGCAGATCTAGTAGCAGGGTCAAAGGATGATTTCTCTTACCAAGTATGCTTGCGTTCTTGAGGTGATCTTTTTCTCTTCTTACCTGTTTTTTTAGTAAAAATAAAGGTACAAACTGTAATCTTCCCACTAGAAAGGCGTGCTTCCTGAGATCTAGATCCATTCAATGCGTTGTGGTTTTTGGAAAGTTTTTGGTTTTAGTTGAGCATCTTGACTGCACATCTTTGCAACTGAATTTGACATAGCGGAACTCTAGTATTGTATTATAAACTCTTCTTCTAATACAGTGATATGCACACTCGTGCGTATTCGAGAGAAAAAAAACATTTCATTAAACAAATTGTGACAGCTAATTGGATCATAGAAGGTTGAACATATTTCATCTCACAGTGAGAGTATCAACTTCTGTTTACATCATATGGTGAATGGGTACTTGGGTAGTATTTGCGTACGCCTTCAGTAGTACATTGGATATACCCTCTATAGTTTTGAACTTTTGATGGAAAAGAACTTGTAGGCAGCTTATACAGTCTTCTTAATGGTGAACAATGCAGTTGTCCTATTCAAGTCCCTGAGTTATTCGGCTCATTTTCGCTACCACCAGTTTGCTGATCTCTTTGGTTTCCTTTTGATGTAGGCAAACCCTTGATACCTCATTTACCAGTTTGCTGATCTCCCTGGCACGTTCGACCTGGCGCCTCTGAATGATCTTGGATGTGACAAGCACGTGGAGCCCAATGCACTTCAACAAAAAGAGATGTAATTTTTCTGATGGGATGCTGTAAATTTCGCTTCACCTTCAACTCTAGTGTCTTCGCAGTTTGGTTAGTGAGTCGCTGTTGTTGCTTGCTGCTCGAAAATTCTTAGTCAAGCTCAAACCTCTTTGAGCTTGGTGCATTTACATTGCCAGGTGCCTATGTCTTGTTATCCCTAAATGCCCTGGACAAAACTCTCTAATGTAGTGATGGTTGGACCAAAAGTTGGGTGGCCACCATCTCGTTGGCGCGTTGCGTTTCACGTGGTGCCTGCGATGGTTGGCAGCACGAATCTTGGGCCCGTGAAGGAAGCAGCAGCCGGTGCAGATCCCGTCCTTGGGCGGGCCGCATCTCCTTTCGCGAAGCAGATGGCATGCGGGAGCAATTGAAGCGAGGACTCGCTGGCGGCTGGCCCCGACCAGACACGTACCGTGCGCGCCTCGGTGCCCCGCGCCCAGGTAGTCCCGCCCTGCCGGCCGAATTTTTTATTTTTTAGTTTTTTTTAAATACAAATATGTCTCTGGAGGTAATATTTTAAAATCTGGACCCTTAGCTCGGGGCCACGTTGGCGCAATGGACGCTGACATGACAGCCAGCTCGGCGTCGAGCTTGGCGCCAACAATCCTGACGCCAAGCCCTCTTACGTATAGGCCCGAGGTTCCTTTATCTCTTCCTCTCTCTTTCTCTATACCGTCCCCACCTGCACCGTCCGCGCCGTCCACGCCCGCCGTACCACTCGGCGCCGCGGCCCTGCCCTGCCCCACCCGTTCGTGGCCCGCGCGCCCTCGCCCTGCCGCCGTTGCCCGCGCCATGTCGCGACTGTCTGCTTGACCGACCATGCCGTCCCATGCTCGCCTCATGTGCGCTGGCGCCTTCTTCCACCCGCCGCACGCATGCCATGCGCCATGATGCGCCGCAGTGCTGCCGTCAGCCCTCACGCCAGCCGCTGCCACTCACGCCCTCGCCGGCCGTCCGTGACACTTCGCCAGTCTTGCGTGCCGCCCTAACCGCCACGCCACGCCAAGGTGCGCGGGAGCTTCGGCCCAGGCACGCCAAGGTGCTCCGGCGGCTTGCTGTTGCACTCCACCAACGCTCTACCGACTGCACAGTAAAGTAAGTTAGTTTATTCGTTTGAATTGGTAATTTAGTACTTAGTTAACAATAGTTAGGGTGTAATAGGTATATATATATACACACACACACTTATGTTGGTATAACTAGTTTTCGTATATAGTTATTACATAGTTAGATACATACATAGGTATATATTTAGTACTCAGTATATATATGTAGTACTTAGTACATAGTATACATTTACTTATCTAAATACTAGAGACCTTCACGTTAGTAGTTAGCGTGTATTTTTTACTAAAGGACATGTGTTTTCGTTAAGTGTTTAAAATAGATGAACAATCTAGTGACCATATATCATGGAGGCACCGTTGAAAGCGATTGCTATGGATATGTTGAGTTTGTTGACATGCAAAGCGTCCCTGTGCTATTCAATTATAGGCCTTCATTTAGTGAGATGGTTGCAAGGGTTCGGGAGGAGCTGCATTGCCTTGGAGATGATGACGATGATGATGGCATTGCAATTGAGGGTGTACTGTACCTAGGTTCTCCTCCCAACATCCTCAGGCGAATGATCCCAATTGGATGTGCGGATCAGTGGGAGAACTATGTGAGATTGGCTATGAAGAGCCAGCTACAATGTTTGGACGTGGTTGTGCGTCGGGTGTTAGTTGATCCCATCCCTCATGGGGTTTCCCCACCAATGGGTCAGCAGGCACACTTCGACTCTCCCATCCCGGAACCTGATATGGATGTGGAGGTTGCACCTACGGTTCCCGACGCTCAATCTGCCCTCAATGAGGTAGTTGAAGATTTTTGTCAGACTCATGTTATTGTGACAGATCCTCCTCATGAGATCCCTTTGACACAGAATCATCCGAGTAAGTGTCTTATCCGCATGGTTATTGGAAGCTTACCCCCTTTCTTACACCATTTCTTTCATTATTTTCTCATTTTTCTACTTATGTTGCAGGAGACATTCCTGACAATGTGGATGTGGCCCCTATTGCTGCGTAAGTGCAATGTGGAGATGGATTCCATGGTTCAATAGTGTCGGGGACCTAATACCAGGGTACCCCAGAAGGTGGAACCAATAACCATCGAACGTTAAAAACTTCTGGACGGACAAGGGCGCCGCTGCGTTCCTTTCCCGAATGACGAAAGTTAGGTTCCGTCTCGCCCGACGCCTTTGGGTCAGCCCTGCCTCGCCCGAGGGCAAAGGGCTGGCCTCCGTCTCGCCCGACGCCTTTGGACCAACCCCGCCTCACCCGAGGGCAAAGGGCTGGCCTCCGTCTCGACCGACGCCTTTGGGCCAGCCCCGCCTCGCCCGAGGGCAAAGGGCTGGCCTCCGTTTCGCCCGACGCCTTCAGGATAGCTCCGCCTCACCCGAGGGCTGAAGGCTAGTCTCCGCCTCGCCCGAGGGCTGAGGGATACACTTCGCCTTGCCCGACCCCCGAGGGGTGGGTTCGGTCACGCCCAAGGGATAAGGACTAGGCTCCGCCTCGCCCGACGACCGAGGACGAACCTCGCCCCGTTCGATGTCCAAAGGCTGGTTTTATCTTACCTGATAACTTCTCTCCCGTTCCCTCATGATGATGGGTACAGTGCAAGATAAGACGTTCGGGTCAACCACGGCTTCAAGGACCATACCCTGCGCCCCGGTAGGAAAGGTACTGCCAGGGAACGACTGGACAGGTGCTTTAGACCCTCCCGGGCGCCGCAGAGCCCAAAAGGTATTGCAGGCACGTACTCCTCGCCCTATAGAGTTGTAGGCGCCGCCTTCAGCTCTGGGACACGAGACCCGATGAAGATACACGACAACCACTACACTCCAGAAAAGGATTTGTGATCTCCACGAATGACGGACATGCCGTCACCACATTATGGACCCAAGGGAGCGGAGCCCGCTTCCCGACCCGTTGGGTCCACCAAATCAAAGGACCTTGCCCACAGCGCTACTCCGGACCTCGACTCCGCGTCCCTCCGACAGAGACTCATAGAGCCAGAAGGCGTGCGGAGCAAGGCTGGGCGAGGTTCATAAGTCAAAACCACTTTACTCCAGCCCATACCCTACGCAGGGCACTATTCTGTAACCATCCTGACATTCTACAGAAGCATCGACAGTATTGTAGGCGCTTATCTTCCTTTCGCACCCATCAGAATGGGTAAGGAGGCTGGATAGAAGTGAGCCACAAGGCTAGGTAGAGCACAGATCCTAAGCCCTGACCCTTATAAAGCCGTCCCCTTCATCTATAAAAGGGGATGCGCTTCCTCCAGCTGGGGGGACCAAAAAAACAACGCAATAGACACACATAGTCAAGCTGCTACCAAGCTCTTGGCTTCCTTTCAACCCTTCCATCAGAGACTTGGGACCTGTCCCTCTCTCGATCGTTTGTATCCCCTACTACGAACCATTCACGTTGCTAATAACACGAGCAGCAACAAACTGGACGTAGGGATATTCAGCCCGAACCAGTATAAATTTTGTGTTCTTTAGCGCACCATCCGAGCCTAACGCGCATTACTATAAATTTACTTGTCGGTGCTTATACGAAACACCGACAGTTGGCGCGCCAGGTAGGGGCCTTGCGCGTTCCAAACCAGGCCTCGAATGGCCACCCACGCAATTAGCTGGGCCCTGGGCGCACATGTGCGTTTCAGCGATCTAGATTTCATCGTCACACTAGGAGGAGAACTAGCGCTGACCCATACGGCCACACAACCTCTCTCTTCCATCAACCTCAGCCGTCTGAGGCTTCAGGGCCCGTGGGGTGACTCCCTTGGACCCCAGTTATCCAGGGAGCCCCCACGCAGCATCACCCTATTTCCGGAAGGCCCCATACGAAGCGCCCCGACAGCGCTTCCATTCGGTCTCCGCAACGTCGCGGCAACCGCCGGCCACCTTCTGTCACTATGCATGGTTCAGCCACCTACGGACAGTGAGTTCGTGGGGGTAGTCAAACATGATCCGAAGACACTCTACGGGCACCTCGCGGAGGAACTAGAATAGTCCTCTAGCTCCGACTCCAGCAAGGGGAGCCATCACCCTTCCTAGGAATGCTTCATGACGCAAACCCCCGAGGGACACGTCCAAAGCGTCTCCAGAGAAGAAACAACCCCAACAGGCAACCCCGATGCCAGGATCAACACGGAGACGGCGGCTCCATCTCACGTAAGGATGGAGCAGCTAAGAGCACGAAAGCTAGAGATCGATGACGCCGGGCAACAGCTTGTCCAGGAATACCGAAACATCGAGGAGGAGAGCAAGCGTCGCAAAGACGGTGGGCACGCACGCACCTCGGCCCGTGATGTGCATCGGAGGATCCTCACCGATGATGGGACTCTCCCTCACTTCGTTCGGGCAAGCCAGAACATCGCCGCAGCAACGGCCTTGCTGCACGGCCTTCCAGAAAAGTGTGTTTTCGAGGTCCCGAGGGGCATGCTGCTTGGCTTTATTGTCTCCAAACGCGGCATCGAAGCCAACCCGGAGAAAATCTCAGTCATCACAAAAATGGGCCCAATCCAAAACAAAAAGGGGGTTCAGCGAATCACAGGATGCCTTGCCGCCCTCAGCCGATTCATTTCGCGCCTCAGCGAACGAGGACTTCCCCTTTATCGACTCCTTAAGAAATCCGACCACTTTGAGTGGACAACCGAGGCTCAGGAGGCGCTTGACATGGTTAAACAATTCCTAACTAAACCATCAGTCCTAGTCCCTCCGTGCAACGGAGAATCCCTCCTGCTATATATATCGGCCACCACGCAAGTGGTCAGCTCCGCCTTAGTAGTAGAGCAAGAGGAAGAGGGGCACGCCTTCAGGGTACAGCGGCCTGTGTACTTCATCGGTGAGGTGCTATCCAACTCCAAAACCCGTTACCCCCAAATCCAGAAACTCCTCTACACCATCCTCGTCACCAAGAGAAAGCTACGCCATTACTTCGAGTCACACCCTGTGATAGTCGTGACGTCTTTCCCCCTCGGCGAGATCGTCCGCAGCCAGGATGCTACAGGAAGAACCGCAAAGTGGGCGCTTGAGCTAATGGATCAGGGCATTACTTATGCCCCCCGAACAGTGATCAAATCCTAGGTGCTGGCTGACTTCATCGCAGAGTGGACCGAGGTCCAGATGCCACCAACAATCGCCAATCAAGAGTACTGGACAATGTACTTCGACGGATCGCTGATGAAGAAGGGCGCCGGCGCAGGACTAGTCTTCGTATCTCCCCTCGGGGTCCGCATGAGGTACATGGTTCGGCTCCATTTTCCCTCATCAAACAATATCGCAGAGTACGAAGCGCTCATCAACGGCCTACGAATCGCTATCGAGCTGGGCATCCGACGTCTTGACGTCCGATGCGACTCCCAGCTGGTCGTCAACCAGGTCATGAAGGAGTCAAGCTGCCACGACGCCAAGATGGAGGCATACTGCCAAGAAGTCTGGCTGCAGGAGGACAGATTCGATGGCCTCGAGCTCAATCACATCCCAAGGCGCCTCAACGAAGCAGCCGACACGCTTGCGAAAGCAGCATCCGGCCGAGAGCCACTCCCGGTAGGCATCTTCGCCAGCGATCAACGCAAACCCTCGGTACGCTATATGGGGTCGGAACAAGCCGGCGATGGCCCATCTAGTCCGACCCCAGGGGCCGATCCGCCAACTGCTCCGCCCGACCCCGAGGTCATGGCACTTGAAGAGGACCCAGCGGCACAGTCCGACCCTCCCGACGACTGGAGAACGCTTTACCTCGACTACCTCCTCCACAACATACTACCAGCAGACAACAGAAGCCCGACGGCTCGCACGACGCGCCAAGTCCTTCGTTCTTGTAGAAGGCGAACTCTACAAACGGAGTCACATCGGGATTCTGCAACTCTGTATCCCTAGCGAACAGGGAAAACTCCTGCTGGGCGACATCCACGATGGAATCTGCGGTCATCATGCCGCACCAAGAACCTTGGTTGGGAATGCATTCCGACAAGGCTTCTACTGGCCCACCGCAGTAGCCGATGCCGAGCAAATTGTACGCACCTGCGAAGGGTGTCAGTACTACGCTCGGCAAACTCACCTCCCGGCCCAGACACTCCAGATGATCCCCATCACGTGGCCCTTCGCGGTCTGGGGGCTCGACCTGGTTGGGCCACTCAAAAAGGCGCCCGGGGGCTTCACCCACCTGCTTGTCACCATAGACAAGTTTACAAAATGGATTGAAGCTCAACCAATATCCACGATCAAATCCGAGCAAGCTGTGCTATTCTTCCTCGACATCATCCATCGCTTTGGAGTACCGAACTCCATCATCACAGACAACAGCACGCAGTTCACTGGTAGGAAATTCATTCGATTCTGCGATGAACAACACATCCGGATCGATTGGGCAGCCGTCGCACACCCCCGGACAAACGGGCAGGTCGAGCGCGCAAACGGCATGCTCCTGCAAGGCCTTAAGCCGAGAATTTTCAACCAGTTGAACAAATTCGGCGCGCGCTGGCTCGCCGAGATTTCGGCCGTACTCTGGAGCATGAGGACAACTCCTAGCCGAGCCACTAGCTACACACCCTTCTTCATGGTCTACGGTTCCGAGGCCATTCTCCCAACGGACCTTGACTATGGAGCACCAAGAATCAGAGCATACGATGAACAGGGGGCCGAGTTATCCCACCAAGACGCCATGGACCAGCTAGATGAAGCCCGCGACATCGCCCTCCTCCGTTCAGCTAAGTACCAGCAGGTGTTGCGATGGTACCACAGCCGACGGGTACGGGGTCGATCCTTCAACGTCGAGGACCTCGTCCTCTGCCTTGTGCAGAGCAACAAGGACCGCCACAAACTCTCACCGCCCTAGGAGGGGCCCTACGTCATCGTAGAAGTACTTCGCCCGAGCGCCTACAGGTTGAAAACCATCAACGGTGAGGTCTTCAACAACGCCTGGAACATTGAGCAGCTGCGTCGTTTTTACCCTTAAATAAGCGCATACTCTTCCTCATCAGTTTTTGTCATTACAAAACCTCGATCCTTAGTGACTTCCGACCCCTGCAAAGCGCGAGGGGTCAGACCTCACTCGGGGGCTGACATAAGTAATACAAGTAGTACGCTTGTAAAAACTTCCTGTGTTATATTTACAAACGTTCTCTAAGTTTTCCGTTCTTCTCGTAAAAAAGTCATAAGGACTAAGATTTCGGGAATAAATTCTGACTATAACTGGTAGGACTGCGGGAGACCCACGCCCCAGCGGCTGCGACCTCTTTGCTCACCAGTGCGATTAGAATTATTTCACCCGCACTCCTAGTTTCTTACGGCTTAAACCATCGGAAGGGTCGGAGGGCACAAAAACCTTTTTTACAAAAAGAGAAAGCTAAAGGGCCATCTGCCGTAACAAAAGATGAAATTTTTTTCATCTTTTCATCTTTTGCACAAATTCACCACTTGCAAAGTGATTTCATCACAAAAAGGACTAACATACTTGTAAATTCAGAGGACTGTTTACTCGGGGGCTTCCCCACAAAAATATTCAATTACACTCTCTGCCTAGCTTTACTACAAGTACTACTACGGCCACCGCGCCACGCTCTCCATCGGCAACGCCCGAGGCATGTGCACGGGCCAGTTCGTCTACTGTGGCCGCCGCGCCACGCTCTCCATCGGCATGCCCGGGGCATGTGCACGGGCCAGTTCGTCTACTGCGGCCGCCGTGCCACGCTCTCCATCGGTGACGTCCCGCCGCTCCGCGGGGCCCTCGAAGGCACCGTCACCTGCAACGTCGAGCTCCATGCCGGCAACTGTGGTGCCCCTCCACCGGGGCATCCGAGGACTACGCCATCATCAGCAACCGCAACCCCGACAACAGCGCCTGAACGGGAGGCGCCTCTCGCCGTGGGGAGGCCGCACCGAACGATGGCAAGGCTGACGATGTCCGGCACCCTCCAGTACTCCTCTTTCGGCGGCAGCGAGCTCTTCTCAACAAAGGCGGCCCACACCACCTCATCTACGTTGGATGACCTCCAGCTCAACATCACACTCCGGATTCACGAGCGGATCAGTGAGTTTCCCTCTCTCTCTGGCATTACCCTTCCTCACTCAGGAACCGCCGCAACGCACGGACGTATCTGGCGGAAAGGAAGAAGGAGAGGTAGCGGGCTCAGAGGTAGAATAAGAGATGGGGTGAGAACTCCCCTCCTCCTCCCTATTTAAAGAGGAGGAGCTGCAGCTAAGGAAAGGCGAAAGGTTGGGACGAAAAACTCTCTCCCTTCTCCTACTTAAATGCAAAATCAATGCTGATAGACCCCTGACGAGACGCGCCGGAGCTGACGGGACGCGCCCCGGTCGACGAGGCGTCCCCCGGTCAAACGGGATACTGCCTGGGTATGGCCCGCCACTGACCCGCTCCAGACGCGGCAATTAAGGCACCCACATGGGCAGACGACCCTTCGCCTCCCCATGTAGGACCACGAAACGATCCGACGATAGGACCTCTGTGAAGGGGAGCAAACAATGAACGAATGTCCAAAGAAAGATAAGCATCCCTGCATTCTTACATTATGCGTTAAAATTTATTACCGAGCTTCCGACCTCGTCAAACGACAGGGACACGAACGTCACTCGGGGGCTACCGAGGATGTCTACCAGTCTAGACATCCTCCTCACCCGACCCCTCCGTACGCTTGAAACCAGGGGCGCAAAATACGGGCATAAAACTTTGAATAAAACTAGATGAACTAGCAGACCCTACGCCTCGATAGCTACGGTGTTTCTGTTCACCAGAAAAATCATACTCAACGCCTCCCGCGTCTCCGGCTTCGACATCTGCCTTCTCCGGCCCGCCTACAGAATCTCCCGCAAAGGAGAAGCTGTCAGGTGGCCCAAGTCGATCGGACAGCTCGGACCGCCACCAAGATATGAAAAAACAAAGAATAGCGATTCTTATGCAGGTTACTCCAAACCTCGTCACAAACATCAGGGCCCGAACCCATCTGGTAGGAGCTTTTTCGCCACTCATGCTACCAAGGTAATGTTACCGACCCCTCCTTTATTTCGATTAAATTATGCATTCAAACATTACGTATGCAAAACATTGCATCCCAATGCTTCGTGTCACGTCACGAAACGGCCGTCACCTCATTCGATATAGGTGACAGCAGGCCGAGGTTCCACGGCCGGCCCACGAAGGGCTCGAAGCCGCCTCGTACCGAACAGAGCCAAGGAGAAATAACTGAGACGAGCCCCAGCGGCCTTGCCCGATCCCGCTCAGAAACGAACAGGGACATCTCAACCTTTTCTCGTTCGATTCTAACCCCGAGCCAAACCCACAGAATCTCCATCGAGGAGAGGCCATCGGGCCTCCTAAGCCTATCGAATGGCTCGGGCATCTGCCGGGAGGCGGGTTAAGAAGTTGTGGAGTGCCACCAGAGGGCTCTTCCGACCCCATCAGCAAATGATGGACCCGGATTCCACACGAACGTACCCGTTAGCGAGCTCATTGAGCGTGATACTCGAGCCATCGAGGCAAGTGTCGTTTACTCAGCCCCTCCGATTGTGAAAATCGAGGATGGGGTAACACACAAATTATGGCCGACCCCTATCAGACCCTGACAAGGCCCGGGGGCTCGAGCCGCTCAATACAGGGACACAGGTTCGAAGGCCCTACCTTGCCGAGCCCATAGAGTCCCCATTTGGGGAATTCTGTTGGAAGACAGGGCGGGGAATATTGCAATGGCATCCAAGGACTTCGCCGACCCTGTCACAAAAACCACGGAATGGGATTCCATCCAAACGTTCCGGTCTCCAATAACACCCAACCCCAGCAAATGAAAGGGGTCGGACCTTACTCGGGGGTTGGTTAAGGTACGACTACCTCCCTTCCTTTTTTCGAAACAATCTCCTCGCATCAAGACCAGCGGCAAGATTCGGGGGAACAGATTGGTAAGATCGCAAAAAATCAAACAAAACGAAATTACTAAGCAAAATCACGAAACTGCGTCCAGACTCGAAAATACCGACACTTGTTCACATATTACATATAAGTTGTGCTCAAAATTATTCAACTAACTACTCCCACGAAGGGAGAACCATTTCTTTCAGATTATCTGCCAGGTTTTTCGCAAGGGGAGCCACTACCTTCTCAATCGCCTCTAGCTCATCATCCTCATAGGTAGGCGGGAAACCTTCGCTCATCACCTTCAGGTTGATCTCCTTCTCATAATGAGCATGGGCGACGGTGAAGGCCTGGGTGATCCTGGCGTGAAAAGCACTCTCCTCAAGCTAGCCCACCCGAGCCGTGATACCTACGGCACGAGCCACAAGCGGGCTGGTCTCCACCGGCTCCACCACCTTCAGGGCATCAAGGACCACCCCGACCGCAGCTTGCAGACGATCATGCTCGTCACTCTCAGTCTGAAGGGTCCTTCGTACATGGCCAAGCTCCTTTTCCAGCTTGACAGAGACGTTTTCGGCGCTCAACCTTCGGCTCACCGCGTCACCGAGATCCACCCGGAGGGAACGGACCACCTCGACATCCTCGTCCACCTTCTGCTGAAGGGTCATGGCCCTACTCTCGGCCTTCCGTCTGAGGTCCCGCTCCATCTCCAGCTCCTTCAGGACCTCGTCGGCCTTCTCATTAGCCGCGGCATTCCTCTGCAGCAGCTCGTCTCGCTCCTTTCGGAGCCTGGCGATCTCCTCCTCATCCAGCTTTGACCTCACCGACAAATCCTCAAACATCCCGTGGGCCTCCTCCTCATCCTTACGCGCCTGGGCCTCCCGTTCCTAGGCGGCAGCAAGCTGTGCGGCCATATCTGCTCGTAGCCGGGCCTCCTCGGAAAGGCGATCCCACTCCGCCTTCTGCTCGTGGAGGAATTGGGATTTATTCCGGCTACGAGCAACAAGAGTCTGAAGAGGAAGAAGACTGGTATCAGAAATACAAAAACACAAAAACATGCAAAGAAAGAAGAAAACCAAGCGAGTACCTGGGTAGTAGGAACAATGATTTCACGCAGGGCTCCTCTGGCCTGCTCCAGGGCATCCAGCATGGTCGAAATCCCGACGTCAAGACCCTCCCACTCCATGCTCTCGGCACGATCATCGAGCGAGAAAAGAGCCGACGTCGGATCCTGGGCGGCCATCCACTGGAGCGGCGGCTCCCCCTACACGGGGGAGCGGCTTCCTCCTGATAAAGGGGCCGGGGGAGGCTCCCTCCTGACCCTATGCGGCACCACCGCCACGCTCGAGGACCCTCCAACCAAACACTCCTCCACCTGGGCCACTTCAAGCATCATGGGCGGATCCACCTGGGCCCCTGGTGGCACGGACTGCACTGCGCCCTCAAGCACCACTGTGGCGGCGTCCGCCTGAGCCTGGCTCTGCTTGGCAACCACCGAGGGCGCGGGCGCCACCACAGGCGCTGTCAGATCAGCCAGCGTAGCCCCAACATTGGCACCGCTCCTGCCCAAAATAGGGGCGACGCCGGGCAGCGCCATCCGTCCTGCCTGAATGGCGAGGCTCTTTTTGGGTGCCAGCCCCAGGGGGTGACCCGTCCGCAAGAACCTACACAAAGGTAATAGCCATTAGGTCAAAATAGAAATGGAAAAATGATGAAAACAGGGGAATCAGCAGCTTACGCTGACGCCCTCGGCCGGCGAAAGCGTTTTGGGAATGAATCCCCAGATCCCTACCCCGACTCGTCTGGGCGGGACCGTTTCGAGCCTGCCCCCTGCTCCGAGGCAGGGGGGCTCGTCTCCATCACCTCATGGGGCGCGGCACCAGAGCCGCTCCCCTCCATCATCTCATGGGGCGCGGCACCAGCACTGCCCCTCTCGACAATCACCTCAGGGTCAGCGGCGGCAGACCCGCTTTCCCCCATCCACCGATCCTCGGCCGGCACGCCGTGAGAAGCGACGGACTCTCCGGCCTCCACCGACCTCACCGACTCACTTCCCTCCGCGTGGAACGGGAAGGGTCCCTGCACGGACGAGCGGGCACTTGTCAACGTGTCCTTGTCCTCCAGGACGCCCCAATCCACGTTGATGACTACCTCATCGTCATCATCGTCGTCGTCGTCGTCATCATCACTGCTCACGTCCTCTCCCCGATCCCGTGCTTCCTGCTTCAGTCGTCTCTCCTTCTTCATCTGCTCCCTTGCCTTCTTGTCCCGCTCAGCCGCGAGGCGATTCACCGCCGCCACGGCCTTGTCCTTTGGTGGCGGAACCAGACTGTCTTTGAAGACTAGCCCCCCGGCTGGTCCCAACGTCGCAAAAGCAAAAACGATGAAGATTCAAGAAAAAGAAAGAGCACGGGAGAAGAAGGCTTACGAATTCGAAGAACCCAGGTTCCGGCCGCATTGGGGGATGTCCGGGCACCGGATACACAATGTCGAGGACGCCGCCTTTGGAATCCTTCGTTGGCTCCATCGCCTCCTTTATGCGCTACGCCACTTCCGAGAAGGGGAGCGCCTCGTCAATAAGCACTGTCCCCTCGAACGATATCCTAGGCATCATCCGGTGCAGGGGAAGCGTGCGCATCATCAGCGGCGCCACCCTCCTCGCATGATAGGCACCGATAATTCCCGTCCCCTTTACGCCCCATTCCTTCAGAGCTTGGAGGGCGGAAACAAGGTCGGAAAGGTGCTTCTTGTCTTTGGACTGGACGCCCCAGGCCCACAACCCCAGAGCCTCTTCAATAAGGCGCCCGGTGTACCTCGGTAGGGTGGCACTCACATCATCCCTGACATAAAACCACTGCGAGTGCCATCCCTTGTTAGACGTCGCCAGACGCATGAACGGGTAACCCCTCGATCAAGTATGGCGCAGATGAACACTGGCGCATCCCATCGGCACGCTCACATCCTTCCCCCCAATCTTCCTCTTCGACAAACTGACGGTAAAGAAATACCGCCACAAATCAAAATGGGGATCGATCCCCAGGAAACCCTCACACAGGGCAACAAACGCCGTCATATGTTGAACCCCGTTGGGAGTAAGATGCTGCAGCTCTACCTCATAGTGATCTAGCAGCCCCCGAAGGAATCTATGCACAGGTACTGCAAATCCCCGCTCATGAAAGATGGCGAAAGATATGACATACCCTTCGGACGATGCTGGCTCACCCTCGTCACCAGGTATCAGCCACTCCTGGACGGCGGACAATGGATGGAGAAGGCCACGGCGGACGAGGCCCTCCAAACGCCGAGAGGTGATGCTAGATCTGCCCCACAACTCTATTAAAGCGATTGGGGAGAAGGTGGGCGCAAGCTCGACGGCGGCTACAGGATAGTCGTAAGCTTGACGGCGGCTGCAACACGGACGCAAGCCGATCGACGGTGGTGGTGTGAGCGTAAGAGGCTGGGGCAATTGGCGGCGGATGGCTCAGACACAAAGGCAAGGGGGCAAAATACGGAACCTTGGGGGCGAACCCCGTGGTTTTATAGGGGCGACGGGCGTGAGAAGGGCAACCGTCCGCCTCGATCCCCGGGCCTGCCACGCGCACTGCTGCATCATGTCGCGGGACATGCGCCCGCAGTCCCTATCCTTTCCCATCGAGAATCACGGTGGACGGTTCGCCTTCCCCAGGCGAATCCAGACTCTCTTCCCACCTGGGGAAGGCAGGTCACAAAGATTTTTTCTATTTGGCCCACCTAGGGCCCAGAAGCTCGACGGCCGGCCCAACTGAGGGTGGGTCTGCGAACGATCCGAAATCAAGGGCGCAGGCATTACTGGGGTCTCTGTAACATAACCGACCAATTATATGAAATTAAGTAAGAAAATCATCCGCGAGAGCAGACAATTTAGCAAACTTAAGCCCGTATAACCCGGTAGTCTGTGAAATCACGAAGGATTTCAAACCAACTCACATACCAGCCAAGATCGTAATAAGTTTAGCGGTCACCATCACATATTACATAAAAGTTCACATCTCAGATACATCAGAGTTTAAACATAGTTATTACAAAACGAGTTCAAAATAGAAGTAGCAGAAGCCATTTGTTCAAAACCACACACACTCACACGGAGCTCAGTTACAGTGCCAGCTAATGATCATCTCCAACAAAAACATCAGACAAGACGTAAGGAATGACCATGCCCATGGTCCTAAGCATCACCCATCGCAGGATAAAGGCAGTTGATACAGTAGTCGTAATACATCTGCCCATCTGCAACAAGTGGGAATAAAACCCTAAGTACGAGAAGGTACTCAGCTAGACTTACCCGACATAACCGAAAATAAAGTGACACCAAGGATTATGAAGGGCTTTATAGTAGGGTAGCTGACTCCTTTGCAAAAGAAGCATTTTTAGCATTTCAAGAACCTTTCCAAAAGCATTATTGTCAAGTTAATTATTATTAACCTGTCGACTAGATTTGCACCTATACTAGAGCAAACATATGATTAAGCAATTAATGATAACCATGATCATCAACAACTTCCATAATGTCATATTCATTATAACTGTCCAAGTGTTCCATTAATATTACTACGATGAAGTAACTCAAGTCAAGTGCTCACTATCCAGGAGCGATGGCGATTCGAATCGATTCCTAACCAGCTGGTGATTTATTCCTTACACAAACCTCACTCACCCGCTAAAGTGAGGTATCGGTCACCGAGTCAACTATCTAGGAATCTCGAGTTTGCCAGAAACCACATGTACCCGGGGGCCGACCGATTGCACTTTGGTCTTATCATCTTGCCCCCGTGTCCTACCACACCTGCTCCGGTACAGTGCGCTGCGGGCAATCTACTCGGCCCGAATAATCTCCCAGCTTCGCGGTCGAAAGGTACTTTATTCGGCCAGCTAAATGTAAGGCATGCGTTCAACATGACTCGAGGCCCAACAACGGTCGGTCCTTAATCGACACAGCTGGAAAGCACTACAGTCCAAAACTGTGTAAGTCTCCGTCCGGTCTCAACTTAATTTAACACTTAGTTATACCATGACTACATAGTTCTCCAAGCAGATCCAAGTAACCACCTATAGCTCGCAGGTGACAGGAAATCACCCGACTTCTACCGGTCTAAGCCAGCTAAGCATTGACTCGACTGCGGATACCAGGGTAACAAGGATATAGTATAACAAAGGTAGACAAGGTATAATGCAGCAACGGTTGCAAATAACTCCTAAACATAATGCATCAATTAAAGTAAAACATTTAATTAATAATTGCAAATCGGGGAGCAAAATGCTCCAGGGCTTGCCTCTCTCGAAGGAGCTCGGCGGTGATCGGGGCACTCCGGAAGTTTCTCAACGTCCTCCTCGTCTGCTTTGGTCACTTCCTGCGGCTACACCTCGAGCTGCTCCTCGGGCTCCTCGGGTATGACGACTGGGCTCTCGGTTTGCGATCCTGTATGATGCATGTGCGTAAGTGCTTATGCAAAAGTGCATCGGATGAAATGAACACAATGGATATGCTTGAATGCAAGGTAGTCAACATCATCCAAGAACATATACTACAAGCACATGTCATCTACTACATTATCTTCTACTACTAATATGCTGAGTCAACACATCTCATTAAATGCTTCAAAGATACACCAAAGCTTCACTAATTTCTTAATCACACATAAGACAACATTTGATTAAACCCAAATTAATTATAGGTTTGAATAGCAACATCTATTTTTATAGTTTAGAAAAATCTTAGAAAATTATCATACCACAGTACTACCATAAGTAGTCTACCATTAAATTTTTATAGCATTTGGATAAGTGGAGTAGCCTACACAAAAATGACAAGCTATGGCATAATTATGAACAGGAAAATACTTTGTATTATGAAAAGTGTCAAACAACAGATGTAATATTTTTTCTATGTTCTATACAGCAAATAATCACTGTACAAAAATTATCACATGCATGTTTTATACAAATTTTGCTCTCTAACAAAAATAACAAAAATCAGCCATTAAAGGCACTTGAACTACATCTCCCAATTTTTCTACAGAACATGCATGGCATATATTTTTCCTAGGAAGTACATTACACAATAAGAGTAACAAATTTGTAAGCATATTTTTCTGATGCATATAGGTTTTACTACACATTTTACAAGATATCAGCAATATCAAGGATTAAATAAAGCTCTACAGAAAAGTATCTCAAAAATGACATGCAATATTTTTATCATGTAGATCTGGTGACAAGGAACCTAGCAAAGTTTGTTTCAACAAATTTGGGGCAAATTTGTGCAAGTTATAAATTTTCAAAGCATTTAACAGAATTCTGAAAAAGCATTTCTTAAATCCTTTTTAAAACCAGACGACGAAAATGTTGGGTGCACCCGGTGCTGTGCACCCGGAACTTCCACCGGCCACTGCGGCTGGGCCCTGCGGCCCCACGGGTCAGTGACCCGAGAGCAGGGGAGGAGCCCCGCCGACCGGTGCTCACCGGCGGCGAGCTCTTCCGGTGGCGTAGACGGTGCCAGCGTGCACACCACGCTGAGCCGCACCGACTGGGAGCGTGGAGTTGGCCCGGTGGCGTGACGGTCCACGCGGCAGCGCACTCACCGGAGAGAAAGGAGGCGGCCAAGCTCGGCCCTTACCTCGACGACGGCAGCCGCGAGCGAGCACAAGCGAGGCAGGGACCCAAGGCGGAGCTGCTGGCGGCGGGAATAGAAGAAAGAAGGCGTGGAAGGAGGGGTACGTCGCCGGCGGGGCAGCGGTGGCATTCGGCGGCGAGAGCGGGCGCGCGCTGCTGCTGTCGCTGCTTCTGAGCGAGCGGGAGGGTGAAGTGGGGAGCGCAGCGGGGGCAATAGATGAAGGGGAGCACGTGGAGGGCGAGGCAGGCCGGGCCTACCGCGCGGCGTGCGTCGCCGACGCATGGCGGCCACGTGGCGAGCGCGGCGCGGCGCTGAGGCAGGCCGGGTGAGTGGGCCAGCGCGGAGGTAGGCCAGGCGCGCGAGTTGGGCTGGGCCGAGGCGAAGGCGCGGCGCGCGGCGGGGTGGAGCGTGGGCCGGCTTCGGCTGGCGGGCCAGAAGGGAGGCGGCGGCCTGTGAAAGGAGAGAACCCTTTTTCAAATTCTATTTTCAAGGAATTTTTAAATACCAGTTTTCAAATATCATTTTGAGCAAGAAAATAACTTCTTTTGAAAATGTCCCAAAAATAAAAGTTGCTTAGAATGTAATCCTCTGCAACTTTGCTTTTATGACCAAAATCAAATTCCAAGTAGATGTTGAATTACAATTAAAAATCAATAATAATTCAAAACCTAATTTTTGAAGAATTATTTTTAAAAGCATAATTTGGCAAAATTTTGAATATAAACTTTGCTCCAAAAGCTGTGCTAAATAATTCTAGATGATTTACAATTATAGCCAAACATGTTTTTCCTAACCTAGCAAGCATAATTAGGGCAAAAACAATTCTAAACAAGTGTATGCAACATTCATGTTTCACGAGCATGTTTCATATGTTTCGAAGCATGGTTTCAGTTATTATTTACATGATTAGGCATGTATGATTAGGATGCTTGATGATGCATAATATGCATGATTTGGAGTGCCTAAATGCTGGCATAACATCGGGGTGTTACAGTCTCGATCCATGGTCAAGCCCCAGTTAGGTCAGCCCTGAATGAGATCCCCGCGAACGGGATACCACGACCCCCTCGAAAAAATATCCAGTTGACGAAAAAACCAAGTCCTTCAGCCTTACCCGCGAAGGGTCCGATACAACCCCCCAGGCGGTTCTATCCGAATCACCTAGAGGCTCGGGGGCTACACCCATCGGGTGCGCTCGCACGCACCCTCTGGCAAAATGACTCCGACGAAATCGAAAACACTCTCCAGACGGTTCTATCCGAATCACCTGGAGGCTCGGGGGCTACTGTCGGGGACCTAATACCAGGGTACCCCAGAAGGTGGAACCAATAACCATCGAACGTTAAAAACTTCTGTACGGACAAGGGCGCCGCTGCGTTCCTTACCCGAATGACGAAAGTTAGGTTCCGTCTCGCCCGACGCCTTTGGGCCGGCCCCGCCTCGCCCGAGGGCAAAGGGCTGGCCTCCGTCTCGCCCGACGCCTTTGGACCAACCCCGCCTCACCCGAGGGCAAAGGGCCCCGAGGGCAAAGGGCTGGCCTCCGTCTCGCCCGACGCCTTTGGGCCAGCCCCGCCTCGCCCGAGGGCAAAGGGCTGGCCTCCGTCTCGACCGACACCATTGGGCCAGCCCCGCCTCGCCCGAGGGCAAAGGGCTGGCCTCCGTTCCGCTCGATGCCTTCGGGACAGCTCCGCCTCACCCGAGGGCTGAAGGCTAGTCTCCGCCTCGCCCGAGGGCTGAGGGATACACTTCGCCTCGCCCGACCCCCGAGGGGTGGGTTCGGTCACGCCCAAGGGATAAGGACTGGGCTCCGCCTCGCCCGACGACTGAGGACGAACCTCGCCCCGTTCGATGTCCAAAGACTGGTTTTATCTTACCTGATAACTTCTCTCCTGTTCCCTCATGATGATGGGTACAGTGCAAGACAAGACGTTTGGGTCAACCACGGCTTCAAGGACCATACCCTGCGCCCCGGTAGGAAAGGTACTGCCAGGGAACAACTGGACAGGTGCTTTAGACCCTCCCGGGCGCCGCAGAGCCCAAAAGGTATTGCAGGCGCGTACTCCTCGCCCTATAGAGTTGTAGGCGCCGCCTTCAGCTCTAGGACACGGGACCCGATGAAGATACACGACAACCACTACACTCTAGAAAAGGATTTGTGATCTCCACGAATGACGGACATGCCGTCACCACATTATGGACCCAAGGGAGCGACGCCCGCTTCCCGACCCCTCGGGTCCACCAAATCAAAGGACCTTGCCCACATCGCTACTCCGGACCTCGACTCCGCGTCCCTCCGATAGAGACTCATAGAGCCAGAAGGCGTGCGGAGCAAGGCTGGGCGAGGTTCATAAGTCAAAACCACTGTACTCTAGCCCATACCCTGCGTAGGGCACTATTCTGTAACCATCCTGACATTCTACAGAAGCATCGACAGTATTGTAGGCGCTTATCTTCCTTTCGCACCCATCAGAATGGGTAAGGAGACTGGGTAGAAGTGAGCCACAAGGCTAGGTAGACCACGAATCCTAAGCCCTGACCCTTGTAAAGCCATCCCCTTCATCTATAAAAGGGGATGCGCTTCCTCCAGCTAGGGGGACCAAAAAAACAACGCAACAGACACACATAGTCAAGCTGCTACCAAGCTCTTGGCTTCCTTTCGACCCTTCCATCATAGACTTGGGACCTATCCCTCTCTCGATCGTTTGTATCCTCTACTACGAACCATTCACGGTGCTAATAACACGAGCAGCAATAAACTGGACGTAGGGATATTCAGCCCGAACCAGTATAAATCTTGTGTCCTTTAGCGCACCATCCGAGCCTAACACGCATTACTATAAATTTACTTGCCGGTGCTTGTACGAAACACCGACAAATAGTATTGAAATTATGAATGATTCGGAGCCATATGAGATGGTAAGGGCTCTTAATTCTGATGATCGCCCTGTTGGAGAGCTGACACAGAGTGATGTCGAGATGCTAAGGCGTATCTTTCCCGGCCACCGTGATCCAAGAGTTCACGAGTTCATCGATCTTGCTCATTCCGATCAGGCGTGTGTGGAAGGATGTGATGATGAGCTCCTAGAAGCTCCTGAGGCCAATCCTAACATGGTGATTGAGAATGGGAGGGTATTCAAGGACCTCCCTGCATTGAAGAGGTGGTTGCAGACGTTTACAGTGATACGAAAGAGACCTTATAAGGTCTTGCATTAATATGCAGAGCGCCGTTACACAGTTGTATGTGACAAGGAACTATTTGTTGTTTTTATTATTTCATATATTGTCGTACTCATTTAATTAATTATGCATGTCTCAATTTATGCATGTAATTGTGTCAATTATTTGTACATTTGTAAGTTCATGTTTCATTGTATATTGAATTTCTAATTCATTGACTTTTTTGTAGGATGGCGCAATTCCACCTGCTCAACCCGACGTACGAGGTGACCCACCGAGGATGTCTCATAGCGGCGGGGCAGGTATTAATCTATATGTTTTGTTCAAATTTTTGTGAGCGCACATGTGTTCGTGAAGTAACAGGAGACTATATTTTATTCCATGCAGGACATTCCGCTCCTTCGTCCTAGAACACACAATGGGTTCTTGGACATGCAGTATGACAACAGGTACACACCTTTCCTGCAAAGAGCTGGCCTGGATGTCATCTCTTTTCAAGTTCATCGTGGGTTGTCCAAGTTAAACTCAGCGACCATAACTGCGTTGGTTGATAGGTATTATCTTCAATCATTGCCTCCATTCATGGCCATTTATTCATGCGCTTGCCTTTTTTATATGCAACTCATCATCCGAGTAACAGTCCTCTACCACAACCTTGTTGGTGTGGCTAGGCTCACCTGCATTGCTCTAAACTAAGTGTCGCCTGTAGTAAGCGGCCTCCGCTTTATCTGCGGTCTAAGTGAAGAACACGTCGTCATCCTCCTCCGTCTGCAAGCCCGTCTCTGCTTGAGCGATGAGCTCGCTCAGTTTGCCAGTGTCGTCCTCAGCCTCCTCCGCCTGTAAGCCCACCTCTGCTAGAGCGATGAGCTCGCTCGGTCTGCCAGTGTCGTCCTCTGCCTCCTCCACCTGCAAGCCCGCCTCAGCAAGAGCGATGAGATCGCTCAATCTGGTAGTGTCGTCCTCATCCTCGTCCCCATCATCAGACAACACAATCAGTGATTGAACGGTGCGACCAGCTCGCGTTCTGTGCTCATCTAACTTTTTTTCTTCATACCTTGCACGAGCCACCTCTACGACATGGTACTCGCTGCATCCAATCCCTTCATGTATAAAATGCAATCAGTTAGCAACGCGATTATATTACATTTAAAATCAGGCAACGAAAAAAGGCTTTCAAGCACTCACTGGCACATAATGCAACAACATGCTCGTTCAAGACCTGCATCTATACTCTTGTCTCCTCCCTTGCCTCCTTCCTTGCCCTCTCCTCCTCTAACATCCTCCGTCTCTCCAATCCTCATTTGTCAGGCCCAACATCGATCGGGTTACGAATACCGCGCTGTCTAGCAAACTAACGCATCTTGTTTTTGTGATGTTTAACGAATAGGTTGACATAGTCAGGTCCATATCCCCTCTTCTGTGCAATTACTTGCCTCCCCTTCAGTTCATCCATGAACTTAGCTTGACCCTCATAATATTCCCACCTACATTTCCTAGTGCTTTGTTCAAACGAAAAATTATATCATATATGTCTTATCAAAAGAAACAAAATATGATTTCATGTTTAGCACAAAAATAATCAACCTCATCATAGTCAACCATATGGCTGCAATAATGGCCTATTCCAAGCTCCGAAGGGACTAGACCGTAGTTGGATTTAACACCATATTCGCACTTGACTGGAGGTGCTTTGTAAATTAACCTTTCTTTCTTCTTTTCCTTTGCCTTTGGTGGCTCCGGCCATTGATTCTTAGGACCGTAGAGCCACTCATTGAAACAACACTTCACAAATCCATAATGCTACAAGAGAATACATTAGTACACGCACACCTGTAGAGATAAACATTTAAACATATACACTTTTCACTTACTTCATGTTTATTCGGACACACAAACTCCAACGTAATCTCAGGGTTTATCACAGCTCGATCTCCACATTCGCATAGAGGAGGTTCCTTGAGTCGTCTAACTGCGGCTAGGTGCTTCTCCTTAGCCGTCATTGGCGAAGGGTTAGGGGGGTGGAACCCACCGCTTGAAGTGCTCACGTGGATGTCTTCCTCTACATCAATCGTCGAAAAGGAGGTACCTAGGGTCAAACTTGTTTGCACCATCGATCCACTGAAAGAAAAAGCATCTCGCATGGTCCTACACAATAAGATTCCAACAAAATATTAGTAGCCTACTTACACAAATGAAGAAAAAAAGATAGTGGAAATAATTACTTACATTAAAACGACTGCATGTGTAGAAGCAACGTGCCGCTGTGTCTGGATGTCTCGATTGAAACACGTTGGCCGGGAAACCACAATCACAGTTAGGGACAAGGAGGTCAGGAGAGACGGGGTATCTTCGCTAGACGCGTCGAGGTATAATTCTCGAGGACGACCCCGTTTTAGCCAAAACTCCTCCCGATATTTTTCTTGCATCTAACAAAACGGTTGTAATTTAACAAACAAAAATTGAAACATCACAAATTAATGTCAATGAGAACCATAACTGCAATACAACTAATTTTGTTCTAAGAACTGAAAGCAATTAACATTAAACCCTAAACCTAGGGTTGTATAATACAAATATTAAAAATTGCATGAAACCCTAAGTAATGACGATTCTTAGGTTGAAAAATCCGACTAATATATATTGAATCGATAAAAAAAACTAAGGAGAGCGAGGATACCTTGCTCTCAAAGATCTACGGATCAAATCAAAGTTTTCAAGGTCCAATATGTCGATTCATGAGGTAGAACGAAGTGGGGAGAGAAAAAACCCGAGAGGGAGGAGAAAGAAGAAGAAGAAGGCTCGGGCAGGAAGGTTGGGGCCGGGGTTAAAACACCACTTGAAAGGTCCTAATGACTAAAGGGGGGTGAATAGCCTAATAAAAATTTCTACAACAACACTTAACAAACCGGTTAGACAATTACGAGGCGAAGCAAGTGTTGCGCTAGCCTACTAAAATGCAAGCCACCTACCACAATTTTAGTTTCTATTGTCTCTAATCACACAATAGCTAAGGCACTATACTAAATTAGTGTGCTATCAAAGACTAACTAAAGAGCCATACTAACCAAACTAACAAGCTCTCACAACTAGCTACACTAAAGAGCTTGATAACTAGTTTGCGGTAATGTAAAGAGAGAGAGAGCAAGATAGTTATACCGCCGTGTCGAGGAGTGAACCAATCAATCACAAGAATCAATATCAACGAAGACCAATCATCTCGGAATCAAATGATGAACATAATGATTTTTATCGAGGTTCACTTGCTTGCCGGCAAGCTACTCCTCGTTGTGGCGATTCACTCACTTGGAGGTTCACACACCAAACCCTCAATAGGGAGCCGCACAACCAACATAAGATGAGGATCACACAAGCCACGAGCAATTCACTAGAGTACCTTTTGACTCTCCGCCAGGGAAAAGGTTAAGAACCCCTCACAGTCACCACGATCAGAGCCGGAGACAATCACCAACCTCAGCTCAACGATCCTCGCTGCTCCAAGTCATCTAGGTGGCGGCAACCACCAATAGTAACGAGCGAATCCTGCAGCAAAACACGAACACCAAGTGCCTCTAGATGCAAATACTCAAGCAATGCACTTGGATTCTCTCCCAATCTCACAAAGATGATGAATCAATAATAGAGATGAGTGGGAGGACTTTGTCTAAGCTTACAAGGTTGTTATGTCAATGCAAATGGCCAAGAGAGTGAGCTTGAGCCGGTCATAGGGCTTAAATAGAAGCCCCCACGAAATAGAGTCGTTGTACCCCTTCACTCGGCACAACGCAGGGTGACCGGACGCTGGACCTCAGCGTCCGGTCACACGATGCACGCCACGTGTCCCTCTCTTCAAATGATGTGCGCCCGATCTCAACGGTCAGAACACGACCGAACGTAGCAGCTAACAGTGACCGGACGCTGAACCTCCAGCGTCCAGTCGTTTCTAGTAAGCTTCTAGAAATGATTTTTCTCGACCGGACGCGTCCGGTCATGCTTGACCGAACACAGCCAGCGTCCGGTCACACGGTGTCTGCCTCTGTACTGCCACGTCAGTATGACCGAACGCAGCCTTTCAGCGTCCGGTCGCTGAGCGACCCAGCATCCGGTCGTTTGACCGAAACGCACGTCCTCTGCTGCCACTGACCGGACGTGCCGGTCCAACCGAGAATAGCGTCTGGTCACTTACAGTGACCCCCGTCTTTTCTGTCTAGGGCACCGGTGGCACCGTCGGACTGTCCGCACTCTACGGACGGACACTCCGCCGGTGAAGTTCCTAACCCTTGCTCAAATGTGCCAACCACCAAGTGTATCACCTTGTGCACATGTGTTAGCATATTTTCACAAACATTTTCAAGGGTGTTAGCACTCCACTAGATCCTAAATGCATATGCAATGAGTTAGAGAATCTAGTGGCACTTTGATAACCGTATTCCGATACGAGTTTCACTCCTCTTAATAGTATGGCTATCAATCCTAAATGTGATCACACTCACTAAGTGTCTCGATCATCAAAACAAAGTGGCTCCTATCTTTTATACCTTTGCCTTAAGCCTTTTGTTTTTCTTTTTTTTCTTTTCAAGTCCAAGCACTTGATCATCACCATCATCATGTCATGATCTTCATTTGCTTCACCACTTGGAATGTGCTACCTATCTCATGATCACTTGATAAACTAGGTTAGCATTTATGGTTTCATCAATTCATTAAAACCAAACTAGAGCTTTCATCACTTCGGCGCCATAGATCATGGCGCCAAGCTCGGCGTCAAGATCTACGGCGCCGAGCTCGGCGCCAGGATCTACGGCGCCGAGCTGCCTGCCAAGTTACCGCCACGTCTGCGTCGAGCCCAAGACCTCGACGCCAGCAACAATGGCGCCGAGCTAAGGGTCCAGATTTTAAAATCTTACCTCTAGGTGCATATTTGTTAAAATTTTAAAAAAAGTCTAGAAAATAAAAAATTCAGGCCTGCCCGGACTCGGCTCGGTCGTGGGGACTGCCGAACTGGGGACATGGGGCGCGCGAGCGAGCGCCCACGAGCTCCGTCCCCGCCGCCTCCTCGGCTGCTTGCCCCACGCCCCCACCCAGAGTTCCAGCTGCTTCACCTTTTGCCCTCTCGGCATCGCAGCAGAAATCAGGGGAATCTCCCGCCGCTACGGCGCTGCGCTGTCGCGTCTTCAAGACTGCAACCCAACCCCTGCGCGTGTGTGGGCACTAGCATGCACGTATCAAACTCCGGCCGTGTGGCGGTCCGCCCCCACTGCCGTGACGTGGGTGACCTGGAGAGTGGAGACACAGCCTGTTGATCGTCGCATGGGCCTGGGCGGGGACCCTGCGCTGCGCCGGGATCTGGCGGACCGGCACGTGATCGTTTTCGCGGCCGCTGCATGCCACCGCGGTACGGGGATCTTGCTTACGGTCCTACCGAAGTCGAGCTCTGAACTTGGCATGATAAGTGCTCTGTTCGCTTAGCTTATAAGTCGTATTTTTTCAGTTAACGAATACTATTTTTCTCTCATAATAAATTAATCAACGGTACTTTCATGACTTATCAACCGAATGAGACGATGGTCGGTGCCTTGGTGGTGCTAGGCTGATCGTGTGCATCTTGCGGAAGCCACCGAAGCATCGGAGCACTGCGCTGGGTCCTTTTTCGGATGGGGATGTACCGAGCACGTGAGCCAGGCGCCAGCCGGTTCTGCTGTTGTCTGACGTACGACCAATGGCTGGCTCCTGGGCTTCTCAAAAAGAAAAAAGACAGCTGGTTCCTGGGCCTCTGGTTTCATTCATGCACTTTGCTGCGTGTTTGGGTTGTATCCGCAAAATTCTTCTTTGGTTTTCAGACAAGAGAGTATCCAATATTTTCTGCTAAAAAGGGGGGGGGAGAGAGAGAGTATCCAATATTTGGCTAGGCAAAACTGGATCAGCTCAAATTTGGTTGGCCAAATTTAACTTCACCTGGAACCAAATTTTGCTTGCCCTGACTTGGCGTGACATTGAATAGGGAGAACATATTTTTGGTTGGTTTCGTCTCCTTGAGGTCACTGGTCACTGACCAAACCGAAGAGACCTCAGGTCTCGGGCCATGCGCATGACCAGAATGATGCATTCAACGTCCATGATCCATTTCTTAAGGGCACCCCCAACAAGCTAGCGAATAGCTAGCAGTTAATATTATTTATATGACGTGGAAGAAAGGGAGTGTAAAATACAGGATCGCTAGCGGACACTGATATTAAAGTCGGTTGATAAGTCGACTGAAACTGTTTTTGTTGTAAGAGAAAAATACTATAGATTCTAGCTGATAAGTTCAAACGAACAGGACCAGAATAGATAGACTTGCACGGTTTCCAATACAGCCTCTCTTTGCATCTCTCTTCTACGTAACATGTGCCCCTGAGTGGTTCTATTTCTTTACTCTATCACGTATCCACGTCAGCTAGCTATTTTGCCTGGCCGATGTGGACACCCTAATCATAAGCATTTGCTGATATTTCAGTATTTTTATCATGTTAGCTCTAAAAGTCTACAAGTAATTTCATAAAAGTTTAAATATACTGAAGCATTCATTGTACAGATGTTTGGAAACTTTGTTTCCAAAATACAAACTTGTAGCCCGAAAGACAGCTTAGTATAGTCCTGCACTACTGCACCGGCAAGCATAGGTGATGTCTTTATTGGAGGGCATAAAGTCTTAAGAAAGAATTGGCCACAACTAAGATATTATGATCCTCGTTCTTACACTGTGATAGTACTATCAGTGCACCTGAGTTGTCTAATGGACCTGTCTTTGAGGATACGAGATCTTGAGCCAAAGATGTGTATTAGTGTTCATTGTACTCAATAGATTGATTTTTATCTCTATATAGGCATTAAATATGTGAACCAGCTTTTGAAGGGACCCAAGATGTCTAAGAGGGGGTGAATTTATATACCACTTAAAAACTAAGGCCAAATAATCATTTATAAAAAACTTACACAAGTTCTATCTAGATATGCACTAAATTTTCTAGAGTAAAGTATGATTCGCCCTCATAAACTAGTTGTTGATTTTGAAAGACCCTCTCCAACTACAGTACTAGACAACATACCCCCCCTAACTTTTAAAAACAGGCAAAGTATCCCCTTGACCATTTAAAATGGTTTCTTGGGTGGTTTTGCCGACATGGCCGTGGGACTCACCTGCCATTTGGTCTTTCTTTCTCTTATATATAAAAAAGTATAACTTTTTCGTATGGAGTTGTATGCATACAAAATTTATATCAAAGTTCCAGAGCATGACACGACCTACAACTTTGTATTTAATAACTTTTCTTTTTATTAAATAATTGAGCGTCTAAAAGTTATTACGTAGAAAAGTTATCACCTATAAACTTGTAGATCGTGTCAAACTCTACAATTTTGATATAAAGTTTATTATATTAATAGGACTTCATATAAAAAGATTATGCTTTTTATATATATAAGAGAAAGAAAAACCAAATGATGGTGGGCCTCATTGCCACGGACACCCGTGCCACGTTATGCTGCCTGACCCCTGCTCAGGCATGGAAAATCAGGTCCGGGTCCCTGTACCCTCGGAAACGACGTGCAAGGCCAACTGCTCCCTCTAAGCCTTGGCTACCCGCTTCCGGGCTCCTGTAGCCTCAAGACTCGCGCCCGCCGAGCCCCCACGACGGTCCAGTCTCTGCATCGACTGGGCCTCGGCTCTCTACGTTGTCAGCGCTCTAGGACTGGCACGTCGCCCACAGTACGCGCCATGCCCTGTGTCGGGCTGCAGGAACTCCCATGTCATGCACAGGGCCTAGCTCCTGTAGCCTCGGAATCAGCGTTCCCACGCCATCGCATCAACCCGGCCTCGGCACTCCGCGCCAGTCAAACATACAGTGACCAGCACGCCTCCAACAGAAGAAGGCGCGCCTGCCACCACATGAGCTCCCACGTCGCACGGGATCAGGCGTGACCAGCGCGTCGCCCCAGTGCACGGAGGACAAGACCGCTCCACCGACCATGCCGCCACAGTGACAAGTTGCAGGGCTCGGACATGCCGCCCCTGCCGAAGAGCGCCACGTAGCAGATACATGTACCGCCCCTGTGCCTCCCTTCGACTATAAAAGAGAGTGACCAGGGCCGCTTCTAGGATAAAGAAAACCAGGGCAAGCCACGCACAACACTCTGTAACACACACTCCTTCACTGCGAGAGATCAACATCTCAAGCAACCCACACTACAATTCACAGAGACCTGGGGCTAGCTCCCTCTCTCGCCCAGCTTGTAAGCCCCTACTACAGGCACCTCGGTGCAAGGAATACAAGATTGCTCCCTTAGACTGGACGTAGGGCACCTATTGCCTGAACCAGTATAAACCTTGTGTCTCTTTGCAGCACCATTCGGGATCAGGAACATGCAGTATACTTTCACTAGTCGGTTGAGGACCCCCGGTCCAAAACACCGACACCGTCCAATAAACCACTTTGAAATGGTTAAGGGGGTACTTTACTGGTTTTAAAAATTGAGGGGTATGTTGTCCGATATTATAGTTTGAGTTTTTTTAATTAGTGACTAGTTCAGGTGGACTTTATTCAATTTTCTAAGTATTGCTATCTCTATCTAACATAAAAAATGTGCCATAGGTTCCGATCTCATCAAATAAACATAGTAAGACAAACTAAAAAGGTAAAACACATGTCAAGGAATGCAATAAGTTAATGCGAAAACATAGATGAGATAGCTCATGCTTTGTTGGAGCCCCTCACATGGGATAAGCTCCTCGATCAATTAACTTCGTGGATAGCTCATGGGTCACATAATTTTTCAAACAACACTTGGATTCTAAACTGTAATGCAAAGTTAGACCTTACAAGTTGCATCGCTCTCAACGGGGTTTCATCAGCGTTTCATCGCCTGGTACGCGTGTGGCCCGGTTTTCATCCGGATAAAATTCAGTTCCTCTCTCTCCTCATCGATACATTGCTAATTCAGCTAATTTACTGATATGTCAGCCTATTTAAATGAGAATAAAACTCTGTTGAAACACCGTTGAAACTGGCCTAAGATAGCTTTGCGCAAACACGATCCTGCCTCAATTGCTGCCTACCAGCAGAAGTTCAACCGGAGAGACCACAGATCTCGTGCAAGCTGCACGCCCGGGGGGAGCGTACGTACGCTACACTGGTCACTGGCCTAGTGGCCTTGTCCAAGTTCCAGCTGCCTTTCCCCGGCCTTTCGACTTTCGAGTTTTGAGCGTCCTGTCGCGGGCTCGTGGCAGAGATCAGCGCGATCTCACTGCTCGCATCTCTTCGGGGCCCTTGCTTTTCGGACGGGAACGGGAGTGGTTTCAGACGCCAGCCGGGGTGACAGTTGTCTGGCCTCCTGAGGTCATGCTTAAAAAATTGTTGGATCATGTTTAGCCGTTCAAATGTCAAGAGGCGGAATAAAATCAAGAGAAAAACACTTTTCATGAAGTTGGTGCCTGATTATTTTTTAAAATGTACGTACTATATCCAGTGTTCATAGGACCATCCGTGCATGAATATAGTAGGAATAAATATAAATATGCGAATGGATTTCACTGTATAAACAACGGTATCTCCAACATCTACAGTATTTTGTATCAACATTAGCCCCACTGAAATGAAAATCTTAGGTTAGAGCGGATTAGTTTTTCGTGTACATGACGCTTATTGGAACACCTGAAAAAATGTCACAACGAAACTTATAACAAATCTACCTGTCCCATGTTTTTTTTTACTTTAGACTAGATTTTGTTTGAACCAAGCACAACCATAATATCTGTTAAATCTGAAAATCTTAGCCTCCAGAAAAGTGACCCGTCAAGAAGTCTGCTGAATCCAAGTTTGCAAAAAGTTTGTTACAAGAATCCAAGGGCCTGTTCGGCAGGACTGAAAAATACTGTTCCGGCTGATTATTGTGAGAGAAAAATACTGTTCTAGCAGGACATGAACAGTGATTTCGTGAGAGAAAAAACAAGCCAGTCGGCTGGCTTAAAGCCAGCCGAACAAGCCCCAAGTCTGAAAGTAACAAGAATAAGGGCATGTTTGAATCTATTAGCACTAAAAATTAGTTAGCTAATAGCTAATAACAACTAATTTTTAGCTAACTAATTTTTAGCAGAGAGCTGTTTGGATCCACCTGCTAATAGGTGGTTGGACAGTGAGTTTGAGGCGCATATGAATTATTAACATCTATTAGCAACTCCCTACCTACTAATAGAACTAATAGTTAGCATCCCTCCAACTAATAATTAGCAGGTTTATTAACAGGGCTCTTTTGATCCATTAGTAATAATTTTAGCTGCTACTCACTCCGGTCTATTTTATCCGACGCAAGTTAGAATGATACGGCATCCTAGATTACACTTTGACCATTCACTTGCTTTATATTATATTATTTATGCTTATAAACTTATAATCATTGGATAGTATAATTCCTTACAAATCTAATCATATAAAGTTTGTATTATAATAATTAAATATTATTATCCTAATTATTGGTCAAAGTTTTTTTAAAGTTTCAATCTTAATATGTATGTGCGTCAGATAAAATGAACCGAAGGGAGTAATTTTTAATGCTAATAGATCCCTAAAAGAGAAATAAGTCACTAATCAAAATATGATGGCATAATTAGCAGGTGAGCTGTGGCGTGCGCTGTTCTGATTTTGATGACCATCCGGGACCCATTCCTCATGGACCAGTACTAGTGTACTACAACTCCCAGCCCCTGGGCCCCGTCTCCCAGCACGGCGCCACCCTCCAGTGTCCGCGGCCCGGCCGTCTCGACTCCATCGCCCCGCGCCTCCACTCTCCCTCCGCCCGCCTTCGCCCCTCGGCCTCGCCTCACCGCGGCGCTCCCAAAAATTCCCCCCCGCCTTCCCCCGCAAAACCCACCCCACGAAACCAAAAAAATCCCGCGCGGCCTCCCGAATCCCCCCGCCTCTTCGCTCCCCTCGCGCTGCGCCGCTCCGTGCCCCCATGGATCCGCAGGCGGAGGCGGGCGCGGCGGCGGTGCTGGGCGCCGACCCGGCGGCGCTGATGGCGCTGCTGGCGGACCTCACCTCCCCCGCCAACGAGGCGCGGTCACGCGCGGAGCAGCAGTTCCACGCCCTCCGCGGTTCCCACCCGGACGCGCTCGCGCTGAGCCTCGCGCACCTGCTGCTCTCCCCGGCGCACCCTGCCGCGCCCATCGCCGCCGTGCTGCTGCGCCGCCTCATCGCCCCGTCATCCCAGTCCTTCGTCTACCCCGCGCTGTCGCCCGCCACGCAGTCCTCGCTCCGCGCGCTGCTCCTCTCGGCCGCCTCCGCGCCTGCGCTCCCCAGGTCCGTCTCCAGGAAGCTCTCCGACGCCGTCGCCGAGCTCGCCTCCTTCCTCCTGCCCGCCAACGCGTGGCCAGACCTACTCAGCTTCCTGTACAAGTCCATCGATTCCCCGTCCTCCCCGCCGGGACTGCAGGAGTCGGCGCTCAACATCCTGGCCCGGCTGGCCTCCCACCTCGCAGCCAGCTTTCCCAACCTCCACGGGCTCCTCCTCGCCGCGCTCTCCCACCCTTCTTCCGCCGACGTGCGCGTCGCGGGGCTCAACGCGGCCATCAGCCTCATCCAGTCCCTTCCTTCTGCCGGTGCCCGCGATCAATTCCAGGACCTCCTGCCGGCCATGATGCGCGCTCTCGCCGAGTCGCTCAACTGCGGGAACGAAGGCTCCGCCCAGGAGGCTCTGGAGATGATGATCGAGCTCGCCGGTGCAGAGCCGCGGTTCCTGCGCCGCCAGCTGCCCGACGTGGTCGCCTCCATGCTGCAGATTGCCGAGGCCCCAGGACTAGAGGACGGCACCCGCCACCTTGCCGTCGAGTTTGTCGTCACGCTTGCCGAGGCACGGGAGCGTGCTCCCGGGATGATGCGGAAGCTGCCTCGGTACGTTGGTCGGCTATTTGCGGTGCTCATGAGTATGCTACTCGATGTCCAAGATGAACCGGCATGGCATGCCGCGGTGTCAGAGGAGGAAGACGCTGGAGAGACGGGAAGCTATGTTTTCGCACAGGAGTGTCTGGACCGGCTGTCAATTGCTGTTGGTGGTAATACGATTCTAGCCGTGGCAGCTGAGTTGCTCCCATCGTTTTTTTCCTCTGAAGATTGGAAGAGACGGAATGCGGCACTGGTGACCATAGCTCAGATTGCAGAGGGCTCTGCTAAGGTGATGATTAAGAATCTGGAGCAGGTGGTTGGGATGGTGCTGAATTCTTTTCAGGATCCTCACCCACGGGTGAGGTGGGCAGCAATTAATGCAATAGGGCAGCTTTCAACGGACCTGGGACCTGAGTTGCAAAATCAGTTGCACCATGTTGTGCTACCTGCACTAGCTTCAGCAATGGATGATGTCCAGAACCCACGCGTACAGGCAAGTGATTGTTTTATCTTTTTTTTTATTTCATGTTCTCATGCAATTGGCCCTTATAATATCTTTTTTTGTTTCTATTTGATTTCTGAAAGCAGAGAAGATCTTGTAATCCATGGGCTTAATGCATATATGCTTAATGCTTTGTTATCTTGTTTAGTTTTTATAAACAACACTGGTCTAGTATGATTGATGCCGTCATCAACAGAAGTGTAGTTGCCCAAGTTATTTTGGGTACACTAAGTGGTAGATGTTTTGAATACAGTAATGTGCATTAGAGTGTGGTTAATGTATCACTGTTGTAGTTAGCGTATTAATGATACCATTGTACCTTTAGTAGTTTATGTGTGCTATTTGGATGTGTTGAGGTTGGCTATACTTTGGATTTTTTTTAGATTATTATTCAATAGGATAATGTTTTAGGTCTAATACATAGAAACAAGATTCAGCCTTTGTTTATTGAGGCAGCATCCAGCAGTTGGTATCTTTTGGCCATTTTATTCAACAATTAATTTTCGTTGCACTTTGTTGCTAAATACCTATGCATAGTCAGCATCCCAGCAGTTGGCATCTTTTGGCCATTTTGTTCATCAATTAATTTTCTCTGCCTTAAGTGTCGTGCTTTGTTGCTAATATCTATGCATATTGTTCGCTGAATGTTTTGTGTTGTGCATGGCATGCATAGATTACTCAAATTTGGAGATGTTTGCATGATTACATCTACCAGATTGATCGCAAGGCATTCATAGGAGAGAGACATTTTCGGTGCTTCTTAGATTTCCTAAAGAACTCACATCTGAGGTATATCTGACCCAACAACTGAACAACTAGAAACATATGGAAGGCTAATGAATTTTAGAAGAGTCGTGTGCCTGATACTCTTAGCAATTACAGTTTACATGTAAACCATTCCACCAAAACCCAGAACTAGTGAGTGCATATGAACCACGGAAAATATGTAACCAGCGCATTTTAGAACTGAGCTGTGTGGATGTTCCTCGCATATGATACCACCCTTGTGCTGTTTGAGGTACCTTTCGTCTTTCAGAACTAGTGAGTGCATATGCACACATCATCGCCTTTCAGAACTTTGACTTGATTTATATTTGTTATTACTTCTCCTTCTTTGAGTACTAATGTATGAGGTACAAATTAAGATTTTTTTCTTGTCAGGCACGCAGGAGAGCTGCGTATCATTATATTAAGAAGAAAAAGAGAAAGAGCCATTACAACACACACCACCACCCAAGCAACTAGCCAACTAGCTAGCTAGCTAGCTACGTAGGAATCAGTTTACATATGCGCCAGAAATTGCAAATATCTGACCTCGACCAACATCGAAACTTCACCAGGGGCAATCGCCACCAGGTGGGAAAGCCCTCGGGCTCCTGCTACTCTGCTAGGCACCAAAGGTGTAGTTCCTGTCTAGCAAGCAAGAGAGCTTCCTCTAGTGCAGGGGCAGAGCCATAAAAAACGCAATGGTTTTGGCTTTCCAGATTGACCAAGCTCTGAGAATAACCAGAGAGTTGAGCCCTTTCCTCACATCACCATCCACCTTGGACGTAATTCTTTCCCACCAGCCAAAAAAGGAAGTCTCTTCCAGACCAGGAGCAAGCATATGTAAGCCGACCCTGTGAAACAGCCTGAACCAAAATTGTCTTGAGAACACACAAGAGATGAAAAGGTTCTGGATTGATTCTTCTCCTTGAACCAAATTAAGATATATGAAAGCTTTAAAATGGTTCTGTTCCAGTGATGATTGCACAGGAACACTGTAGGTTTTAATGGTACAAGTTTGTTAGTTGCAGTAGCCACATTTTGGAACTGGAGTCAAGTTGAATTAGTTTCCACTAGTTTTGGTACCATTTGAATTTAGAGAGATATCTTTTGATGGTTTTCTGGCTTTATGTTCATCATTCAACTATTCTTACAAGCTATTCAAGTTATTAATCTCTGATAAATCTAGTGGTATATTATATTGACTATTGGTTTACATAGAGTCGAGGGCCTGAAGTTGGGCCTGCTGCAGTGGATAAATACCTGTATCAGACATTCTGCATGCATCTGATTCTCCTGCCACATGCTTTTATTTGTTGTAATTGACTTGCTATATCTGCTCCTCATCAAGCGCATAAGCTGACCAACAAGGCATGCTCTAATATTTATTTTATTTCCTACAAGCTCAGGCACTTGCTGCATCAGCTATTCTGAACTTCAGTGAAAACTGCAGACCTGATATTTTGACACCATACTTGGATGTAATAGTTGGGAAACTTCTATTGTTGCTTCAGGTGGATCTCACATCTAGTCTTTGCACCTTAACTTTATACAGTATAGACATCAGGCATGGGATAATGTCTATTCTATTATTTTGAAACTTGTATGTTTATGATGTAGACTGGAAACCAAATGGTGCAAGAAGCTGCTTTAACTGCTTTAGCATCAGCAGCAGATTCTTCTCAGGTATTTCAGAAAATACAGTTCAAGTTTTCTTGTTAACATTCTAACAAAAAAATTCAATCTTATTGATTCAGGAACACTTCCAAAAATATTATGATGCAGTAATGCCATACCTCAAGGCTATTCTCATGAATGCAACTGATAAATCCAACAGAATGTTGCGTGCCAAATCGATGGAATGCATCAGTTTAGTTGGTATGGCAGTTGGGAAACAAAAGTTTAAGGACGATGCTAAGCAGGTAATGGTTTGCTAGTTCCCCTTATATTACAGTATACAGTCCATAACTCTTTCCTAAAATAAAAGTATTATAAAACATTATTTTTTGTGGCCTTTGTACACAATAAAAGAAATCAAATTGGACTGTAGGATGTTATATGCTATCTGTTCTGTATCTGTTAATGCTATTGATAATTCATTTTTGTGTTAGGTGATGGAGGTCCTTATGACACTGCAAGGATCTCAGATGGAGGCTGATGACCCTATAACAAGTTACATGCTGCAAGTGTGTTAGAAGTTGAAACCTTGTTCTCAATTTTTTTTTGGCAATTCAAATCTTTTTTCTCATTTGATTTATCTGTTCGCCTCTGTAGGCATGGGCAAGACTGTGTAAATGCCTTGGTCAGGATTTCTTACCATACATGAGTGTTGTTATGCCCCCCCTGCTCCAGTCTGCTCAGCTCAAACCAGATGTGAGTGTCACTTCTGCTGGACCAGAAGATGAAAATGGTGAATCTGATGACGAGGGGTATGTTTAGTTTTTTCTTCCATATTTTTGATAGTATGTCATTTTCGTTATGTTTTGTTTCCTGGATAACTTTCATCTTTTGGTGATAGCCATATGATGGAAATGTTGAATCTAATGCGTGTGGTCATAGGCACATCTAAAGAATTTGCCCATGTCATGTTGATATCAATGGTTGTTTCATATCCTGTATTGGATTCACATTTTTGGTCATCACATCCATCTCACCAGCAAATTAAGCAAACATTAATTATCTGAATAGTCATGTATAGAAGGTTTTTTAGGTCTTAAAGCATCTTTAAAAGTCCTCCTACACTTAATTCCCTTGTATCCTCATATAGGGTGCATCCTAACTACAAATCTCTCCAACAGTTCCTCTATCTCAAATAACATATAGTGTGGACAGCATGTCACCACAAATTTGAGGGAGAGTGAGGGTGATTTAGGATACCACTAAATAAAAAATGTTGGATAAGGAGGACTATTGGAGGGTGATTTTTGCTCTATGAATCTTAATTTTGAGTTTTTGACACTAAGGTTGGATAGGGGAACTCTTGGAGATTCTCTCAGTCTCAGGCTCTTATTCTATCTACTAGCTATGTTGTACTCACTGCCTGCACTACTGCAGTGTCGAGACTATCACACTAGGTGATAAGAGGATTGGCATCCGAACTAGTCTACTGGAGGAGAAAGCTACAGCATGTAATATGCTGTGTTGCTATGCTGATGAGCTCAAGGAAGGATTTTTCCCATGGATTGATCAGGTTATATCACTATTCAACCCCTTCTTTCTCCTCGGGTTCTAGTTTCATGAAAGAGCTACAGCTATATCCGGATCTGTACAGGTTACGACTACGCTTGTACCTCTCCTTAAGTTCTATTTTCATGAAGAAGTTAGGACGGCAGCTATTTCAGGTATGTGACTGAAAATTTTGATGTCTTTACTTCTTTTAGCATGTTGTCTTGTGCTATACATTATATGCTCTTTGCAGCAATGCCTGAGCTTCTACGTTCAGCAAAATTGGCTATAGAAAAGGGTCAAGCTCAAGGTCGTGATAAATCCTATCTTAAGCAACTGTCTGATTACATAGTTCCAGCCCTTGTAGAGGCCATGCATAAAGTAAGGGCTTTATGCTTATAAAAGCGTATTACTTCTTGAATTTTTGTTATGTTTGTTAACATGATTTGATTTAAGCATGTAATTGGAATTCTAAGCAGGAACCTGAGCCACAAATTTGTGCAAGCATACTGGAATCATTGAATGAATCTATACAGGTTTGTAATACTGTACTTGTATGATATTTGATATTTGACTGAAGAAAAGACCTCTTGTTTTCATGAGAACTTCTGCTTCATCTCAAGTACAGTTTTCATGTCTTCACATTCTTTTGTTCACATGGCTGTTAAATTTACATGCTTTATTATTTACAATCTCATTCCCTTTACCAGACTATGATTGTGTCTACTTTCGAATACATGCACAATACCATGCGGACCTGGACATATTGGTGTGGTTTAAACAGTGTGATAATGAGATTATTAAAAAAAACGAGTTGTTTAAATTATAGTGGGTCTTCAGATTTTTTTTTAGTTTGTCCAGTTATTAGTTTGCTTGGTTTGTCCTAAAACTCATTTTTACATGGTCCTACCATGCTACTACCATGCTACTTGGCTATTTTGGCAAAAGTCCTACCCTTACCCAGTTATCCTTTAATGTGCTGTGTTACCTTTTTCAGAAATAAAGTCTTAGTAGTTTTTATATCTGTAACAGAAGACATTGTCAATGCTTTTAATCAACTTGTAGGCATCATTTTCCTTTTTAGCTTTGTACTACATTTGGTATTGTGTGCTGTCACTTGAATAATCTTTTACCCATTTTTCTCGATCAGCTATCAGGAACACTTCTTGAGGAAAATCAAGTAAGATCTGCAGTGGAAGGAATCAAAGAAGTAATAGTTGCAAGCACTAACAGGAGGATAGAACGAACAGAAAGGGCAAGGGCTGAGGACTTCGATTCTGAAGAAGAGGAGCTACTCAGAGAAGAAAACGAACAGGAAGATGAAATCTTTGACCAAGTAAGCTACTGAAATCTCGGAGTTTCTAATTCTCCTTAAAGGCATACCAGATCTACTCATGCTTCTGATTGATACAAATGCTTGTGCGCTAACATAGAAATTAGCTACCTCAGAAATTTACTGGAAAGGTGGATGCATTATTATATTGTGCTTTGAACCTACCTTTTGTGTAGGGAACAATTGTTAGTGCTTATTACTTAACCTTATTGGTTTGAAAACCTGTACTGTGACTGCAGGTTGGTGATTGTCTAGGCACTCTCATTAAAACCTTCAAGACTTATTTTCTTCCGTTCTTTGATGAACTCTCTGTGTATTTGACACCTATGTTGGTAAGTGAGATGATGAACCATTGAGGATTTGGTGCATTTGCTTTGCTTGTTAGGGTTGTGAGCACTGAACACTACATCACAATTTGATGTTACTCTAGATTTATTACCTCGGAACTCATATTCACATGAAACATAAATGCACTGTTGAATGATAGGTAAACAAAACATTGTATGTACATTTTTAACATTCCACCAATTTAGGGCAAGGATAAAACATCAGAAGAAAGAAGGATTGCCATATGCATTTTTGATGATGTCGCCGAGCACTGCCGTGAAGCAGCAGTTAGGTAACAGTTGTACGATCCATGCATAGCACTTTGTTTGGTGAAGGCGAAAGATCGTTGTGAGTTCTGATCATTTTACATGTTTTTTGTGATATCTGATTCTCAGGTATTATGATGCATACCTTCCTTCTCTATTAGAAGCCTGCATGAGTGAAAATCCAGATGTCAGGCAGGTTTGTATTTCTTATTTGTTCTACATCCCAGTGCAGCAGAATTATGTGCAACAGGCCAACAGCAACCCTTTATCTGTTAAGAGTGTGCGATTTCATTTCCAACTTGCTGTTTTCAGGCCGCAGTGTATGGAATTGGCATTTGTGCCGAATGTGGTGGTTCTGCATTTAGGCCTCACACTGGGGGTATGTTTTGTATTTATGTTGTATTAGATTTGTGTATAGTTGCATTTGTCATTCGATGTTGTTAACAATCTTGTTTATTTCTACAGAGGCCCTATCCAGATTATACAATGTAATCAAACATCCTAATGCCCTAGATTTGGATAATGCGATGGCCTATGACAATGCTGTTTCCGCTCTTGGAAAAATATGTCAATTTCATCGTGATAGCATCGATGTATCTCAGGTATCTAATGCTTTCAAGATATCCGTACTCAACAATACTTAGGCATATGGTTCTTCTAGCATTTGTCTTGGTATCTAGCCTGCTCCATTGAGCCTTATTGTAGTATATCATTCCATTTCTTAATGCAACAGTTGAAGTGATGGGCAATTCATATTAACTGCTAACAGTCTTGTTGCTACATCATTAATTTATGAACTGTACAAAGTTTTGTGACCATACATCACTTGGTTCATTGAACAGGTAATTCCTGCCTGGTTAAGTTGCCTTCCGATAAAAAATGACTTAATTGAGGCCAAGCTTGTCCATGAACAGCTGTGTGCGATGCTTGAGAAGTAAGTGATTCCCACAATTTATTTCTGCAGAGTTGCTTTTCCTGAGATTAACCAATATTCCCTATTGTCTAGACTTTTGTTTTATTTCGTGTTTCTTTAACAGCTATTTTTTTTTTGTGTAATCAACATTCAACAGGTCTGAGAGGGAGCTTTTGGATCATAATAATCAGTATCTTCCAAAGATTGTGTCTGTTTTTGCAGAGGTACCTTTTACCTTTTCTTATTTTCCTGAATCTTGTTTTCTTTATATTATCCCCCTTTTGTCTCCCAAAGTCTATTCCAACTCTACTGTTGGCATGATAATGCAATGATCTTAAGAAAAACACTGGAAAAAGAACTAAGGATTTACAGATCTAGTGGATTCTGCCATCCTAGCATGATAACTCCACACCAGTTCAGATAACTGTAGCTTATTGGCTTTGTAGAGAAGCTGAAGCCACTCCCACTGGTTAACTTGTTTAAAAGACCAGCACTCGGAGGAAACTGAGCTATCCAAGTGACTTCTCAATGGCCTTAGAGCATTATTTACTTGACGTAGTCTGCCTTTTGTATGGAATGCAGATATTATGTGCGGGCAAAGATCTAGCAACAGAGCAGACTGCCAGCAGGATGATTAATCTACTAAGGCAACTTCAGGCAACATTGCCTCCTTCAGTATTAGCCTCGACATGGTCTTCTTTGCAACCACAGCAACAGCTTGCTCTACAGTCCGTGCTGTCGTCATAGCTAACCAAATAACCCCAACGGTGTAAAGCATATGATAGTCTTCACAGCTTGACCTTTTGTGTTCTATTTTGTACTTCCGAGCCAGGGTTCCTGGGGTTTGCTTGGCATTCATGTGCCCTTAGGTTTTGCACAAGGGGCACTGCTTGCATCCGGTGTGTATATCGGCTGCAGTTGCAGAACTGCACGGATGCGAACGAGACTGGGCTCTCTCCACATCGTCGATGAAGTTGTAAAGCTATATACCTTGTTCACTTAGTAGTTTTAGTTGGGTTGAAAGAATTGTAAATTAAAACAATTTTGATAGATGATTTAATGTCATGTTTCTTTACCCATCAGCTTGGGCACTTTGCGCTAAAAAAACAGCTTGGGCACCTTATGCTTCTGGTGTAGTATGCCTTTTCTCGATATACTTTCTCGTTGTATGTGGGGATAGAGTGTCACATTTGCCTAGTGATTTTTGTCTTATAGATTTGACTTAGTCTGAAGAAGAGGAAGGAAAGTGTGCAAGTGTAAAACGGCAGGTTTCAGACAATTTGCTAGTCAGCCTTTCAAGTGGATGTAAGAGTAGATGTATTCCCTTTGTTCTAAATTATGGTCCATTTCAAATCAAAGTTTATAGGAAATGCACCAATATCTATAAGATCAGATTAGTTTTATTAGATTCTTCATGTAATATGTTTTGATGGGGCATTTATCTTAACTTGTAAAAAGTTGAAAAAAATTATGAAAGTGAACTGCGATTACAAAGTCTTTTGAAGTATATTTTGGCCTTTATTTGTTCTAACATATTATCAATTGTTTCGTAAGTAAATATTATGAAAAATACATAAAAAAATGGATCCAATATAATTCTATTGCTTACTAAACAAGCCTTCTGTCAAAAATTACAAAAATCTAGTTTCCAAATATGGTATTGCTAGAACGTGAATATTACCTTTTTGAAAAAAAAAATTCTCATTGGAGCAATGTTTTCGTAATATGGAATGGATTTGAGAGCATCTCAACACGGCCAAAATTAGAACTTTGCCTATTCCTGGAAGGGTTGATGCAAACGTTCGAACTAGCAAGCGTGTACTGAAGACGAGAAAATTAAGAGAGAATTTGATGTATGGTCAAAGTCTAGCAATGTCCAACAACAGTATCAGTAGGCTCCAGTTTGATTAGGTTCCACAGTCCAGTAAGGCAGAACGACCGGACATGCAATTCAGGTTCTTACAAATAAGTACAAATTCAAATCACAAATCCCACAAGAATCGAACTTGCCCAGAATTCCGAGCACCAATCTAATCCAACCTTGTCATGACGCAGCCACTAACCGAAGCGTTTCTTCTGAATTCTTCGCGTTTTGCTGCGCCAGGAGAGACTGCAGATCACTGCCATTTGCCAGGCTGTTGAACTCTACCGACCTTGATGGATCAGTGGGGTACTTCCTCTGGCAGAATGTAATGAGCCTCTTCACAGACTGCAGGTACTTTCTGGTCGTCTCATCATTCATGATGTGAGCCACGCTGTTCGTGTAGATCTTTTCGCGAGCCGATCGCTCATGAATACCAACCATAGTCACACCAATTGGCCATGGCGAGTTGCCTATTGCTAGCTTGATATAATTGTCCACTGCAGCCAGGTAGTCTCGTCTCATGCAGCACCTGACCACCTCCAGCAATGCTTGTCGGACATCAGGAGGGAGAACCTGCAATTTGATGCAAAATAATGAACTGAGTCCTGTGATACAAGATTGTCTGCACATATGAACATAAGATCTACTAGAGTCGCTAAGAATACGCATTTACCATAATCTACTTCTTACGGAGGACACAAGGAAAATTGCTTACAAAATAAGAAGCAAAAACAGTGCTGTAGTTAGAATAGCTTCAATGTTTAACATAGTCAGTGGCGGATTCAACGGTGGGGCGGGGGGGTTCGAGCCCCCTACCGATACCGGAGCCCTGGAGTGCCCCTGGAGCCCCCATGAATTTTTAGGCAAAGTTGTATCGTGTAAGTGGGGCTGAGACTTAAGATTGAGCAGCAGTCGGAGGTATGTTGCTGTCGCACTTTTGTTCAGCCCCCCTAAAATTTTTCCTGGATCCGCCGCTGAACCTAGTCACCCTATCTGGCTAATTTAAAATTTTAATAGGAAGCAAAAATTATTCCATGCCTCCTTAGCCAAGCGAATCTAGCATCACCCGGGTGATCGGGGTCAACTTCTTTACATGACATGGATTTTCTTAAGTCCTAAGGGTGTTTTACTAAATGATTTGTAGATTTTATCAAGTCAGCGGACCCTGATAAATGGGCCTAAATTCGCCCCTGTTCTTATATATGCAATGACTCAACAAGGTACAACTTCATGATCAATCTCTAAACATTCATACTATGCGTTAACAAACAAGTGTCTTTTTTCTTATAATAGATAAAACATCGATATTCTAATCATACAGTGATGCAAAGTGGCTGTGATAATGACTACAAAAGTTACAGACATTCAGAAATAACTAAAATAATCACAGGGAAAGTTTGATTGCACAGTGATCTTGAGAGAAAATAGTCGCCAATACTGGCAGGTAGGGGCGATCATAAACAAATCAGCAGGCTTACTTAAAGCACAAGGCGCAACCGGATCGTCGATGGTTGTGTTTGTGCATTCAGGATGATGCCCTCCTATTCAAGGGCAAAAGTGAATTGTTAAGACAAATCCCTTCCTATGTTACAGAGATTTCCTCTCTGAACATCTCAGAAGGCAAATCAATAATCTCAGAAACCATACAGTTAAAAAACAGCATACATCATATCTCTGTTGTCTTTGTTGTATGGTTGTATTCCTTAAATGGATTGCTCGTTGCTGTGAGAATCTTCAATCAATAGAAGAAATAGTTGAGATACAGATTTAAACAAATATTTATCAGAAACTGCATCACTAGATCATTGAGTAAGGCACAGATATAGTATAGACAACATATTTCATTTTACAAAAATAAGATCATCTTAAAAATGTGAAATGAACATGGGAGTACTAACAACAGCATGAAGCATCGTTCGTTCACTATATCATACACAATCCGCTAATCACCAGGATAATATTCACGCTTCCTACACTTCCTTTATCACTATGCACCCGATAATATCAAATGTTGTAAACAAAGTCAAACAAAATCGTACTAACAGTTCAAATTAAAGCATGATATCAGATGGGTTAACAAACCTATGAATTCATCCAGCCAAACGTTCGCAATAAGCATTAGGTCATTCAAACTGTTACTACTACGGGACACTTCGATGATCCATACCTTTTTCTTGCACTGCTTGAAGAGCGGGTCGAGGTATCGCGCGCACTGCTTGCAGGTGGCTACCGCGGCCTTCCCTTTTGCCGTCCGCCGTTCCGCCTCAGGCATACCGTCCACCTCTTGAGTCCACTCGCCCATCAGCCTACTGAAGAACGCGGTGATCTTATCCTCGTCGCAGAGCTCCTCGAACGGCACATCTCTCGGTACGCCGTCGTCGCCCTCCCCACGCTGGGCCTCCGCGCCGGCGGCCTTGGGCTTCGTCGCGGCCGCAGCCTTGGCGCGCAGCGCCTGGATGTCGCGGAGGAAGTCGTTGGTCTGCCCCTCCCCGATCTCCGCCGCGTCGACGTCGGCGAGCGCGGCGGGGTCCTCGATCAGGTCCCGGAGGCGGCGGAGGCGCGCGACGTCGTCCTCGCCGAAGAGCGTGGCCGGCTGCCGCAGCACGCGCAGGCGCCGGATGACCTCCTCCCTCGGGAGCGACTCCTCGGAGCCGCTCTCTGCCCGCGACGCCTCGGCGGCTGCGGAGGTGGGCGAGCAGGAGCTCGAGGAGGAACCGGAGGGGGAGGACGCCGGGTGGGAATGCCTGAGCTGCTTTTGGAGTAGGAGCTGGCGCTCGGTCTCGCGGATGCGCTGCAGCTCGCGGGCCTCGATCTCGGCGCGGCGGAGGATCTTCCGGCCGCCGAAATCGGCGTTGAGGAGCTGGCGCTTGCGCTGCAGCTCGCGTTTGAGCACGTCCATTGGCTAGCTCTCGCTGCAGCTGTGGCGGAGGTCGCGATCGCGCCGCGCGTCGGGTCGTTTGCTCGGGCAAGGAACCTTCGGGTCGTGAAAATGGCGCTGGATCGGAGGGCGAGGGAGGCGCGGGGTCTGGAAGGTTCGGGTTGGATTTGGTGCCGGGACGCGGGGAGCTCGAGCTCCCGCGGGAACCTTCTGGATTCCCGGGATGCGAGCGGAGCAGAAGGTTGTTTTGGGCTGATGAGTGGCTAATTGGGCTGGCAGAATTAGGCCCAGCGTAAGGTTGTGGGCTGTGGTATCGCCGTAAACTTGCGTTGTGGTTGGGCCGACACTGACAGCCCGCCTGACTGCGTACAAAGCCACAAAGCCGTTTTGCTGGCAAGGAATATAAGCCTAACCACCAATCAGCAATCAGCGATCAGCGATCACCGACCGGCAGCATCGTGGCAGGCCGCTCCAGCGAAGCCGACCGCGTCCGCAAGGCCGAAAAGGCGGCCTCGGCCCAAGCGGGGACGCGTACGTTGAGCATATGAGCTCGCCGCGCTAAAAACTACTCCTACTCCGGCTCCGGGAGCCCTGCCCCACGAAACCGAGTTGTAGCGTGTTTGACGCACGTTGGCGGACAGGATTACCGCGCCACTTCCCCGTGGTCCACGCGGCCGGCCCCCCGCCTCGCCCGAAACTCTATTTAAACGCCACGCCTCGCTCCCCCAGCTCTCTCGCTCTGCTCTTCGCCCCGGCTCTCTCCACAGCTCCAGACATCACCGCGCAGCTCGCCCCGGTTCGGTTCCACCGCCGTCTCGGCAATCTCCCCGTTCCTAGCTTCCTCGCCTTCTCCAGCTCTCCCGCCCGCCTGCCATGGCCGCGAACTCCCCCTTCGACTGCATCCTCCTAGGTGAGCAGAGCGTCGATCGCTAGCTAGCTCGCAGTCCAGGGCGATTGCTGCTGTCGATGACTATATATATGTAACTGATACGGTTTTTTGTGGCCCGCGCCGCGCGCTCCGTGCAGACCTGGACGACACCCTGTACCCGGGCAACACCGGCATCGGGCCGGCCCTGAAGCGCAACATCGACGAGTTCCTCCAGGCCAAGCTCGGCGTCTCCGCCGACAAGGCCGCCGCCATGCGCGTCGAGCTCTTCCGCACGCACGGCAGCTCCCTCGCCGGACTCATCGTACGTGACGTTCCTTTACCCGGCTTAGGAATTCTCTTTCCTCGTCTGGTCTGATCTGCTCATCTTGTCGCTTCTCGGTCGTCTTTCTGGTTCTGACTGCGTGTCTGGTTTCGATTTCTGCAGGCGCTCGGCTATGACGTGCACCCGGACGAGTACCACAGGTCAGCACGCAAACACGGAACCCAAATTTAGTTCCTCATCTAAACCTGCCGCCACTTGGTGCGTATTACAGTTGGATGCATTCGTCCAAAACTGACCGGATTCCACTTCCACCTGCAGCTACGTGCACGGCAGGCTACCGTACGACAGGATCCCCGCCGACCCGCAGCTGGCGCGCCTGCTGCAGAGCATCCCGCAGCGCAAAGTGGTACGCTGCACGAAACCCCTCCTCCGTTTTCATCCAGAAACAAGACACTTGGCATCACATTACACGACCGATCGATCGGCTAACCATGTGCGTTTCGCGCGCGCAGCTCTTCACCAACTCGGACCGCGCGCACATGAGACGGGCGCTGGAGCGGCTGGGCGTGGACGAGGCCATCTTCGACGCCGTCGTGTGCTTCGAGACCATGAACCCGCACCTCTTCGGCGGCGCCAGGGAGGAGCGCGGCGACCACCCGGTCGTGGTCCTCAAACCGGCGGTGGACGCCATCGTGGCTGGGCTGCGCGCCGCCGGCTCCAACCCACGGCGGACGGTACGTAATAGCCAGTGACTGCTTGCTCACTTGGTAGTTTTGTTCAGTTTCTAGACGGGGTTAAATTAATCCACATGTTAAATTTTTTTTATGTTTGCTGGAGCCGTAGAGCACTGGATAATAATACTACTACGAATGAAACAAATATAAGGGACCCACTGTCATGTACGCTATGATAATCTAGAACGTTCGTTTCAATACTGCCGTAGCAAACTAGGTCGCTCACCGATGGCACCGTGTCTAATGTTAAAAAGTTACTGATACGCTACAAGGGAATCGAACTAAGCGCATACTATATTGCGTATTGAAAAGTGAGATTTAGATGGTGGTAGTACAATGTGAACCCCGACGACTTAACAAAGTACTGATAATCTAGGGGGAATCACTTATCAAGCACATTGAAAAGTGAGATTTAGATGGTGGTAGTACAATGTGAACCCCGACGACTTAACAAAGTAGCAGAACTAATCAGGGCCTTATCACTTATCAGCACTTGCTTTGGATGAAAGCAAATTAAGCTTATATTATTATATCCGTCGTATATACCATTATTTATTACTAATAACGACCACTAAAATTTGGTGGTTGCTGTGACAGCTCTTCCTGGACGACAGCGAGAGGAACATCGCCGCGGGGAAAGCGCTCGGCCTCCGCACCGCCCTGGTACGTAACCAACCTCGCCACAACTTCTTCCACCTCGGTCCAAATAAACACGTACGATTGTGCTCACTACACTGCCGTGACGCATCCTGCGCCTGCAGTTTGTTGGCTGGGTCGTATTTGGTTTATCAACTAACGAATAATATTTTTCGCTGATGGATTGCCTTCCGGGGCACCAGGTCAGTCAGATCAGATGGGTGCGCAGGCTCAAGGGTACATACGCAAGTAGTTGGTCGATCAGGTGGCCGATGCGCTCACAGTCGCAGCGTGTGTTAGTTACGGGCAGTACCGAGCGAGTACCAGTTGCTACCCACCACCACCACCCGATGGTGACGGTGACGGCGATGGCGATGGCGATGGCGATGGCGCCGGTGCCCGGCGCCTTGTCGGTGTCGTGGCGAAGCATATTCACCCGCTCGGCGCCGAGCCATCGATACCGATGCCGCGGAGATCTGCTTGGCGCGACCGGGGCTGCCCTTCGCCATTGGCTTTGGCTTGCTCGCCCTGCCATCGATAAATCAGGATTGCTTTTGCTCATGCGCGCTTATTAGTGGCCATCAGTCAAGATGATTGGCGCTGTAGCCTCTAGTGTCTCTGGCTGGCGTGGCAATTGACAACGAGTAGGTAGGTGCAAGTGCAAGGTGATGCCTCTGTCTCTGATATATAAGATCATGCATCCAACGCAGACAAACATACCCTATCTTCTTATTGTTTTTCTTCTCTTGAGCGGGCGAAAACGAAAGAAAAGTTCGCTTTCCTCTCCTCATGTTATTTGTCTATGTTGAATATTATCGGTAATTTTTTTTTGAAATTGGACGGTCCAATTCACGTGCCTGTCGATTCAAGGGTCTCTCACTCTTCGCCACAAATCCGGGGAGAGCAAGGAGAAAAAAATATCTTCGTTGGTTTTGGCGTTTTAGGAACGGGACAAGGAAACAAAAACGAGCACTGCTAGCTGACGCATACGTTTTCATTTGTCTTCGTAGTCCTGGCAACATATCGATAGTGCGTGGTTGCGCCGTCACGTCAGCACGCACATTGCCTGTCTGCCTCTCGGGGCGATCATGCATGTCGATGCATCCATACAGCATCACACAATTAAGGCCTTCCTCAAGTTTACTCTCTATACTATCAAAAGTTTAACACATATATGGAGTATTAAATAAAAAAAAATAAATTACATAGTTTACGACTAATTTACGAGATGAATCTTTTAAGCCTAATTAGTTCAGGATTTAACAATGCGGTGATACAGTAACACGTATACTAATGACATATTAATTAGGTTTAATAAATTCGTCTCGTAGATTACTGACGGATTCTGTAATTTGTTTTTTTATTAGTATCCGAACATCCCATACAACACCCTCATATAATAACCGATGTGCCACCCCAAAACTTTAGGCTCTAAATTTAAACAAGTTCTGACTCTTCCGCCTAACAAGTTTCTTCTCTGAACACCAGCATTCTGCAGTCTTATCCATTGATTCGATGCCTCTCTGAAAACCAACATTAATCCTTTCGTTAATTTTTTTTCCCCAGGTTGGCAAGAGGGTGAGGAGCAAGGAAGCAGACTACGCCCTGGACAACATCGGCACGCTCCGGCGGGCCATCCCGGAGATCTGGGGCGTCGTCGCCGGCGGCGAGACTGAACGCTCGGACCACAGCATCGACAAGATGCCGATGAGGTCTGACCTGGACTCCATCATCCAGCCCACGTCCATCCAGGCCTAACCTCATCATCCCCACCATCCTGCACTGCACCCATCTTGGTTAATAATCAATCAGTGTCATCAGTCAGAATCAGGGGAGGCCACTAATAAATTAAAGCTCCGTCTCTCTCACTCACCATCTAATCGATCATCATGTACATTATTCTGATTCCTGATGTGCGTGCGTGCGTGTGTGAATATCTGTCTATCTGTACCTAGCTGACAGGCATGTACGTACACATTTCTGATCAGCACCGGTTTGTCGTCAGTGCATGTAAAGCAGCAATTCCAAGTGCATGACGAGTCATGTGATGTATCTTAAGTATTATGATAAGAATAACAAATCGTGATTCCGTGTTTAACAATCAATCATCACTGATTCCGTGTGAAACACGATCAGTGCGTGCTTAGCTTATGGATCGTCGTCGCTGTTGGGTGTTGTTGGCGACTCAATTGGACGGTGGCATGGTCAGTGGAGCGTGACGACACGCGCGGGCGTTGGGCCATGACGCGGACGGATGGAGATGGAATCATCATCATGGGACGTAGTAGTACGTTGCGTGCGTTCTAGAAACTACACGATCTCCTGGCTGGCATCGATCGGCATGTTAGTTTATTCTCCGTGGCCGCACGCCGCGTCATCGGCGATCACCGATCGATCGCCGGTCCTCGTCACGTCGCGCTGTCGTCGCTATCCACACGGTCGGTCTCATCTTCCTCTCCTCGCTCGGCTTGCCGATCGATCACGTCGCCGTCGCCACCAAGTCATCGTTGGGGACAACGGCGAGGGCGCAAGCTCATCATCGTCCGGCTCAGACAAGGGATACGACGAGCTGGCCTTATCGAGTCTGATAGCGTGCCTAGCCGGAGAAAGCAGCGGGTAGTGGGGATGTGAGTCACGGTTCTTGTCCACCCGATTGCGCGCATCCGGATAGCGTTCTGCTCGGAGCCTCTGCCGTGTACCAGTACAATCAGTCTGGCTACCAGTGGAGTGTAGCACTGTAGTGTGCGTTCTGAAGACGGTTTGCAGTTTGGTGGGCACATTGGGCACATGCATGTGAGCATTCCAGGTCCAGAATGTGTCTGCCATGCTGCGACGGTCCTTTTCGACACAAGAATGCCACGCGTGCGAGGATAAAGTCGATAGGGATTGCCAGGTGAGCTGGGTGCAGAATTCAGTTCGTTTTTACTTTAGACAGTTAATTTCTTGGTTTAATATGAACGGTTTCTTGAGATGGTGGTACAGGTGCGTGCTCTTATTTTTGACCAATTATTTTTTTTCAACGGTGTGTAACGTGCTTGTTACTAGAAGGACGGTCTTAGGGCACTAACTACTTTGGCCTAGCTTAAAAAAAAAAACTCGACCCGACAGCCCCCGCTTAAGAAGAAGACCTTCTCACGCAGGTCGAGAAAAACATCTCGAACCTCTGCCCCATCCATACACAGCGGCACCGTAGCTCCCGTGAGACTGAGCTGGCCTTAAACCTATACTCTGGCGTGGGGCAAACGAAGGGATTTATTTTATAGCACAGATAAACTACGCCTCCTCGGACTAATAAATCCGCCCCAACAGGGTTTGAACTCTGGCCAAAGTCTTCTATTTCGTGCTTCATCTTTCCATTTTTATGTCTTGTGACTGTAGCATTTTTTTTTTCTTTATTGATGTAAACACGAACATGTCTCATTCTAACTTGCCATAAAAAAGAGTTCCTGATAAAAAGTTTCCAGCTCGATGGGCAGTCGCGATCTTGCTTTGCTCGCTCTTGAGTCATGAGCTTTTTTTATCTCCTTGACTTGAGTCTTGAGCTTTCATACGACAAAACAGCTAGGATTCGATTTTCCTCGTCGAACTCTAAAATGAAAAAGACAATTTTAACACTCAACTCTTAAAATAATTTAAATTACCTCTTAGGCAGGATTAGAAATGATTTTCAAGGTAGTTCGGCTTTTGACATGATAATATTTTTAAACGACAAAAGATATCTCTAAGAATTCTGAGTATGACGCCAAATAAGTAGACTATGAAACATATTTCATGGTGTGTATCTAATAATAATACTTTTGTGCTATATTAATATTGATAGTATTTTCTATAAATCTGATCAAACTAATAAAAGTTCTATTTAAGAAGATTCTAAAAATTGATTTGATTAGAGAAAAATAGATAAAAAGACTTGTTACAAACCGCGATAGTGCTCACACCGTCACGAGGATCTGGGCTGCAAGAACAGGCCATCTCCAATATCAAGGCTTTACTTTCTATTGGGCCAGAACTTCTGAGAATTGCCAAAATCTTTTAATTGCAAAGATGATATACGGCACAAAAAATTGCCAGGAAATCAAAGCAAACACTGGCCATAACCGCAGCATCGGCAGCCGCCGGACGGAAGCAGAGAAGAGGCCGACGCCGTACTGCGAGCACAGGCCAAGAAATGGGCGCGCTCTGCCTGCTCTACCCATCCACGCCGCCGCCCTGCCCATGCGGCGCCCGCGCGACCGCGGCCGCGGCCGCGGCCGCGCCTTCCCCTTTCTTCTCCTGTGCTGCCACCGCTGCCGCCACAAGGCTGCAGCTCTGCGGCAGGAGCCAGAGGCGCGCTGGAGTGGCGCGGGTAGGTGGCGGCGGCGGGGGCAAGGGGGAGGGTGGCAAGAGCGGCGCGGCGGCGTTCTTTGATGAGGATGGGGTGGTGGACGACATGGATGGGTACCTCAACTACCTGTCCCTGGAGTACGACTCTGTCTGGGACACCAAGCCTGCCTGGTCCGTTCCTTTGCTCCTCCGTAGTTGTTTCTTGCTGGACATTGCATTCATCAAAATTGGCGAAAATTGGCGAAGATTATGATGGTGTAGACATTTAAGGATGGTTTATTTGCCAACACATCGTAGAGATGCCCCAAATTTGTTATCGTGGCTTTGTTTATTGTCAGATGTAGCTAGATTCTAAATTATTTCTCCTGCTTGTTTGTTTTTTAAAAGAAAAATCAAAATTACATAAATATTTTGTCAACATTGGCCCTGACGACAAATTTTGAATGGCGTGTGTACTAAATACAATAGACATGAACTTCCAGTTTTTTGAATGAATAGCTCATCAAATTCTGTTGCAGGAGACTGCTCCCTGCTTAGCCCTTTCATTTTTTTTTCATTGTTTGCTGTAAAGTGTAAACAAGCCATGATGTAATTGATGACATTTTTTTATTGCCTGTCGTTCTTGTACAGTACACAATAACAACATTCACCTTCCAAAATTCATCATGAGGTAGTGGAGCTATGCGAATAGCGCCATATCTATAGTCTAGAAAGTAGTTATTAGATTTTTCCACACCTCTTCTGATGTTGCCGTTTTCTATCAAACATCATGAGTTTACCTTATGTGAAGATAACTTTTCTTCTATAAGCTTAGCTTCTATGCTCAAGCTTATATTTCCCCCCTTTCAGGTGTCAGCCTTGGACAATATTGCTTACGGGAACTGTTGCGGTCGCCTGTAGTTGGGTGCTTATCCAATCTGCTGTAATTACTGCTGGAGTTTCTTTTGTAATATGTGCATGGTGGTACATATTTCTCTACTCCTACCCTAAGGTTTGCACATCATTTTTTCTAACAATTTAAATTTTATGTTTTACGATTTCGTTTTCTTAGATGATTGATTAGAAGTTGTTCTTGTAATGTGTGATCCAGGCTTCAGTTTAGTTCTTTCAATACTCATGATTTTTTTCGGAGTGTTTATCAAGGAAGAAATGTGCTTTGACATAGTTTTGTATCGTCTTTAGCATATGGTGCTTTCAAACTGCAAATTTACCTTGATAGGGTAGCAGCTACTCATTATCCATGCCAAAGCTCAGAATGCTGGGTTGCTTACTGGCTCCAAAACTACTTCTAGTTCCATATATTGGTATGGCTATTAGTCAGGAGTCACTGGAGTCAGGAGCATTGTCTGTCCTACCAGTTCCAATCTCTAGCTGCAGCATATCAGTCAATTAAGCATTTCTTCTGTGTCAAATACCTTTGGCCTAACCCTGTTCTAAACATTGCTACTTTACTGTTGTGTTATGTAGTAGTTCAAGAATGATAGAATAGAACTGACCCTGTGGTGGCTTCTCTCAGGCATACACCGAGATGATAGCAGAGAGAAGAAGAAAGGTAGCCAGTGGAGCTGAAGATACCTACGGGATGGAGAAACTCCAGTGAGGATCTCCGGCACCGCTGCTGTAGAGTGAAGAACTCTGTTGTTTCTAGTATTTCCTTGCTGAGAGTGATAGTTAGAAATGACCGCAGGCTGTGGCACATAGCACGATTTGTCTGTAAATGTATTCGTCAGAAATTGCAACTACATCATGGAATCATGCTGCTTGGTTTGTTCATATCGTCGGCTTTGTGTTCGTGTTGATGTGTTGCTGATCCGGGCCAATTTGACCCAGCCAGCTGTAACCGGAACGATATAGACGAACGATAATTAGGTAGTATTTGGGTGGAAACTCGGTCGAACGACGGCCGATCAACGAGATCGCCGTGCGCCGCCGCCGCCGTCGCCCTCAGGCACGGTCTGATACAAGTCTGAGTTCGAATCCTCCACGTCTCTCTGTGTCTCGATTACAAAGGGGAGCCAAGTTGGGCTTGCCCTCGCTCATGGGCCACGCAGGGTCCCTAGTTGATCCATTCTGGGCCGAATGTCTTGTGACTGGGCTTCTTCAGTCGATTCGGCCTGCTTGCCTCTCCCATCAGTTTCCTTGGCTCCTTGTCGCTCTTCTCTGATGTCCAGCCTTCATCCCTGACAGTGGAAATAGAGGCACCATTGGTGACATCCCTCCCTCCTTGAGAACAAGCTTGCCCCCAAGCTGGTGCTCGTGGAAACTGTTGGCGTAGAGGTTCTTCATCCTCCCATGTCGACAGAGCTTCGGGGAGATAGGACCAACGCACCAGGACTTGAGGAATCATGGTGTCGTTATGCTGGTGAAGACGACGTCCCAAGATTTCTTGAGGTACCTGCAGCTGGTTAGTGATATCAGGTAATTCATCACTTATAACTGTTGTTGGAGGGATAGCCTTCTTAAGTTGGGAGACATGAAACACTGGGTGAATGTGGCAGTCTGTTGGTAACTGTAAGCGATATGCAGACTGACCAATCCTTTCCAGAGTAGTGAATGGACCAAAGAATCTGAAAGCGAGCTTGTTTGATGATCTTTGTGCTAGAGAGGTCTGAACATATGGTTGAGCTTTCAAATAGACAGAGTCTCCAGGAACAAAAGACCACTGAGATCTGTGTTTATCAGCCTGGGCCTTCATCTTGTTTTGAGCCCGAACTAAATGCTGACGTACCAAGGACTGCATAAGAGCTCTTTCTTCTAACCAGTCATTCAAGTCATTGGATGTACAAGCTTGGGAGATGTCAATACCAAAATGTCGAGGCTCATGACCATAGAGCACAACAAATGGGCTTTTTCCAAGTGAAGAGTGATAAGATGTATTGTATCAGTATTCAGCCAAGGCTAGCCATTGAGACCACTTAGTTGGGCAAGAGTGAACAAAACATCTTAAATAAGTTTCTAAGCATTGGTTCACTCGTTCAGTTTGACCGTCTGTTTGAGGGTGATGAGCACTACTCATTCTCAAGTCAGTACCCAATAGCTTGAAGAGCTCTTGCCAGACATTGCTAGTGAAAACTTTATCCCTATCAGAGATCATGACATGTGGCAGCCCATGGAGTTTAAATATGTTGTTCAGATATGTGACAGCAACTTGCAAGGCAGTGAAGGGATGTGCAAGGGTCACAAAATGGGCATATTTTGAAAATTTGTCAACAACTACCAGAATACAATTATACCCTGCAGACTTAGGTAATCCCTCAATGAAATCAAGAGTAACTGTATGCCAGGCACTATCAGGAATGGGTAGGGGAGCCATCAGACCTGGGTAAGCAACTCATTCAGTTTTTGCTTGTTGACAGGCAGTGCATTGGGACACAAAATCCTGCACAGACTACTTGAGTTTGAACCATGCAAAAAGCTTGTTTGATTCTTTTGTAGGTGACCTCATAACCAGAATGTCCACCTATAGCACTTGCATGAAGGGAAGATATGATTTTGTGCTGAAGAGGTGGTTGGTTACCCACCCAGATTCTCTGCTTATATCTAATTAGCCCATCTTTCAGAGAATGTAGACCCACTGGTGAAGAAATAGATAGCTCAGATAACAGTTTGACAGCTTGTGAATCAGTTGCATAAGAGTCTTGAATTTCTTGTAACCAAATTAGTTTGACCACTGAAAAGGCTGATATTTCATAAGAGGGTGCCTGGGACACACTAGATAAAGCATTAGCTACCTTGTTGTCCACCCCTTTTTTTATATTATCTGATAAGACAACCCCATCAACTTGGTCAAAGCTTTATGTTTAATAGGAGTGGATAATCTTTGGTCATCCAGGTGAATAAGGCTTTTCTGATCAGTTAATATGGTGAAAGAAGAAGACTGCAAATAGTGTCTCCAGTGTTCAACTACCATTAGTATGGCAAGGCACTCTTTTTCATAGGTGGAAAGACCTTGTGCCTTAACTCCTAATGCCTTGCTGACATAAGCAATAGGGTGTCCTTGCTGCTGTAACACTGCTCCAATTCCTTTTGATGAGCCATCTGTCTCAATTGTGAAAGGTAGGGAGAAGTTGGGCAAGGTAAGCACCTCTGTGATATGTTGCAGATGATCCTCCCAAGACTTGCTGTAGATTAGTATGTCATCAATAAATACTACTACACATTTTCTGGGCAAGGGTGCAAGGATGACATTCATTACAGATTGAAAAGTAGCAGGTCCTCTTATGACTCCATATGGCATAACCCTGTACTCATAATGACCACAATGGGTTTGAAAGGCAGTTTTAAACTCTTCTCCAGCTGCCATCCTTATCTGGTGGAAACCAGAACATAAATCAAGAGAGGTGAACCAAGAAGCTCCTTGAAGTTCTTCTAATAGTTCCTCTATGATGGGCAATGGATACTTGTTCTTCTGAGTCAGTGCATTTAGACGTCTGTAATCAACACAGAGGCGCCAATCACCTGTTTTCTTCCTTACCAACAAAGCTGGGGAGGAATAGGGGCAAGTGCTGACTTGAATCCATCCCTTCTGTAACATGTCAGCAATTTGAGTTTCAATCTCAGTCTTCTGTGCTGGGTTGTATCTATATGGCCTCAGGCAAAAAGGCTGTGCACCCTCCAACAATGGTATAGTATGATCTCCTGGCCTTGGTGGGTTAAAAACAGACTGGAACTTATCTAAGATTAATTGCAGATCTGGTGGTATAGACTGTTCTGAAGAGACAGTGGGATCTGTGGCTTGGACTTGCACCAAATATAGAATAGAATCAGTTTTATCAAGAGCTACCAACTGATTGTGACAAACTGGTGGTCCCAACTAGGTGTGAGGAGAAATGCCTTGCAAAGTTACATTCTGTTGGTCATGAGAAAATTTTAGCCATCTGTCCACCCAATGTATCTGCATAGGACTGTGTTTACCCAACCAATCCACTCCCAAAATGATGTCATAGCCTTTCAGTGGTATGATTTTGAAAGTAGAGCAGAAGGTGATCCCTTGAGTACCCCAAATCTGGTTATGTAACTCATGAGTACAAGTAATGATTTCACCATTTGCTACTTGAACTTTGACAGGTTGTGCCAGAAGATGCCAGGGTTTGATAAGATAAGCTAGATGGTCATATATAAAACTGTGAGAGCTGCCAGAATCAATAAGCATGAATACCTCCTTACCTTGCAAATGACCTCGAAGTCTGATAGTTTTGGAGCCCTCTGTACCATTTAAAGTTTGAATGGAGATAGCCATTAAGTCTTCTCCTGAGTCAGAATCTTCAGTTTCTAACTGAGTTTCATCAGAGTCACCCACACAATTCCAGATTTCTTCCATGGCGTTGAGAGAAATAGTGGTTGGACACTTATGGTTGGGTCCTTACTTTTCGCCACACTTGAAACAAAGGCCTTTAGATCTTCTGTAATTTTTCAATGCTGACAGCTTATCATCACCAGATGTCTTGTTCTTGATAGGATCAAATGGCTTCTTCTCTTCTATAGGTTTGGTCTGACCCCAGGCTAGAGTAGTTGCAGCCTTCACATTGTCATTGGAATTCTTCTTAGAATAACTGCCTGATTCAAATCTTCTTGTGGGTTGATCTTGAGTCGCCTCTTCCTGCAAAAGAGCCAACGAACTAGCAGTATCTAGATCTCGGGGTCTATGCATCATAACAACAGCTCTTATATCTTTCTTTAAGCCATCAATAAAATGATTGGTAATGACTGAAGGTGGAAAAGATTTGTCATGGGCAAGCAAGTGGTGAACGATGTCACTGAACTGCTCAACATATTCTGTGATAGTAGTGGTTTGTTTAATGTGGAAAAAATGGCGAAGTAGGTGGTTGTGTTCATGTTTATCAAATCTATTGCAGACAGCCGAGACAAAAGAATCCCAGGTCATAGTGTTGACTGGATCCTGTATGGTTTGAAACCAAAGAGCTGTAGATCCAGTGAGGCGCATAGAGGCTAAACGAACCCACACCCCTGGATCAGTCTGGTAAACATCAAAGTTTGTCTCGCAGCGCTTAACCCACAATCTAGGATTTGAGCCATCAAACTTGTGAAACTCAACTTCAGGAAAAGGAGTAAGGGGTGGGTATGGGTGGTAGTATCGCCGATCACGGTGCCCAGAACCATCAGTATGAATGAGAGGAACAGATTTTTGGGGAGGTGTTGCACCTGTGACCGGGTCCGTTTTCGGAGCGATGGTATACACCGCTCCGAAATCAGCACCCCGGTGAGTGATTCCCTTGCCGTGGTCTAACGACCCGGGTGCCGCCCGAAACGGGTTGTAACACCCTCGGTGTTACCGCTTAAACAACTTGCTAAACTATGTCATGACCATCATGTTTATGTGTCAATGCATGTGATAAAGTGTGTAGATCAATTTCCGTAACTCAAAACGATCAACAAAAATGCTAAACGAAAGTTGATTCAATAGTCATATTATATCACTTAGGGTTTAAAACCAATTTTTATTAAGCAAAAATACTATAGAACATGTATGTGACACTTAAATAAAGTTGAAAGTACAAACTTTATAGATGACAATGCAACTTTAACTTTTGAAAAATAGATGTTGTTAACTTGTGTTTTGGGAGCTCAAAAATCAAATTTGACGTTAAGATACGCTCTTTTCGTTAAGTCGGCAAACACTTGAATTTATGTTTAAAGCACCATTTTAGCGAATTATATTAAATAAAATAGTTAAATAGTGCTTAAATATCTTGCTCCTACGGCTTGGTATAAAGTATGGACTATTGCGTGAAGTAGGTGTTGGTTAAGGTTAATAAAGTTTAGACCTTTTAAAAATCATGACAAGAGTGCTAGTGGTTGCTAGTTCTAACCAAGCCTTTAAATTTTCTAAGTCTGAAATGGCCATAGGCAATGCCATTTTGGCATTTGAATTCCGACAAAAATGGTTAAGCACTAAAATCATGTTCTTGTATCATTGGTTGCTTCTAACTTAGCACTTGGGTGAGGTGTAGGTCGTATTTGAGTTGGATGTCAACTTGAACCCTTAAAAATTTCCCAAAACTCCTTAGAACGTGCGGTGAATCACGTTCCAGTGCCATGTTCGTGAACTAGAGTTCGACGTGACGAGCCCATGTTGGCATGCATCCATCTCCTCCTTGAGTTGCTCCTTGACCTTGGTGATTGCTTCGCTTGGTAGTTGATACTACTGGCTTTAGGTTAGGGAAATTAGTCGAACTAAATCCGGAGTCGTTAGCGGTCTTTGTGACGCTTTAAAAAGCGTGTTCGTCACCGTTTCGGCAATTGGCTTCCGTGGCCGCAATCACCACGTGCGCAGGCGCTGTGGGTGTTGGGCTCGCGCCACGGCCAGTGCGGCGGTCATGGGCCGGTCTCGGCTGGTTGCGGCTAGTCCCGTGCTGCATGTGCGCCGTCCCGTTTGGCTGGCCGCCTAGGCGCGGTCGCTGCTGTGGGTGGTGCGGGCGCGCTGCTGGCCGTCGGTCCGCGCCATGGTTAAGGCTGTAGTGCGTGGTCGACATGGGGCTCGCTTCACCCCTCATTCTACCTATCATGTAGTCCATGTGTTGGAGCCCTACCACCGTGTTAAATCGGTGGCCCGACAGCAGAAGCGATGGGACGCTTCCTTGCCTTGCCTTGCCCCTCTAGACGCCATGGAGAGCTCAGCTCGGGTTCGATCACTCCGAGTTAAGCGTGTCACACCAATGCCTCCTATTTGCCAGTCACGTGCACGTGCTCGTGTCGCAGCAGGAGATCTGAGTTGGTCGTCTTAAGCCATCCGCCCACGTGTGGGTGCTTCTCCACGACATGGCACGGCCAGAGCTCGTCTAGCCGCCCTCCAATCCGCTTAAGCTCCGGTCCTCCGCGACCCGATTCTTTGCGCCAGTAGGTGGCTCTGGAAGCCCACTAAGCGCTTCGTCTTTCCCATCCCCGGCCAAGGGCTATCTATGGCCAATTGAGCATTTTGCCATCACGGGCCATGGTCGCCGCCGTGACCGGGAACTGGGAAGAGAGGTAGGATTGGAGCGATAGAAGTTTGATTGTTTGAGACCATAAACTCGCATTGACCCCCTCCACTTGGTGCTTGTGCTGTTTTGTCCAGGAGGCTCACCATCGGCGCGATGACGTGCCGGTGCCACGCTCGGCACGCCGCCGTGAGGCACAGGCGCACATGGCCAACGCTGTTGGGGCCATCTCCGACTTAACCATCACCTCGATCATGTTCGTTGTAAGCTGCTGATGCTCAATCACCGCCCTTTTAGTCCGTTAGTGGCTCTAGCTTGCCAGAATGCTCATGCTACCATGGTGGTTGGTCCGCCGCCGTGAGCAGCGCGATAGAAGTCGCCGTTAGGTTCCCAACCGTCACCTAGGAATGCACGCTTAGCGGTAGGCAGAGGTGGGCTCCTTTATCCCCGTCGTAGCGAGCTTCATGTGCTCAGCACAGCCACCCATGCCGCTGGTCGTCGTGCCAGCGAACACGGGGTAGAGCAGGGGTCTCCTCGTGGTGAAGGCGGCATTTTTCAGGGTCCTTAGTGCAAAGGTCTTCTCTGGTGTAATAGTGTTCCTGTCGGATACCACAAGAAGGGGTACCCTAAGTAAGAACCAAAAATATTGCTTAAGCCTTGCAAAAATCAAAGCCAAAAGACAACCACGAGGTCTTGGCAGATTCTCCGACTCGCCCAAGGCTTGCGCCGAGGCCTCAGACGAAAGGCCAAAGCCCTCTGCCCCGCCGAGGCCCCCTCGCCGAGGCCCCGCCCCGCAATGCCTCGGATGGGATACCAATTCTCCGATTCGCCCGAGGCTGGGCTCGGCAACAACCTCGTCACCTCCATCCCGACCGACTCCCCTGACAAAACGCCACGTCCAGTCAATACGCCCCACTACTCCCGCAACGTCAGCCGCACGTTGGCACAGTACAAGCAGAATGACCAACGGGACAGGGGACCGGGCGCAGCAGGGGTTACCTACCACTGTGCTCATCACTATGCCCCCTGCTGACATCCGTACTGCCCTATGCTACCTAACTCCTGCGCCAAGGACCAAGTGGCGTGGAGGGTCAAGTCCGGGTCCCAGTAGTCTCGGAATCAGCATGAAAGACCAACCGTTTGTCCTCCGCCTTGTCTGAGACCCCCCGACAGGGCCTCGGATGTACTATTCCTTCTCCGCCTCGGCCGAGGCTGGGCTCGTCCCGCATCCTCGTCGCCTCCGCCTCAACCGTCCCTCTGGCGAGCCGTCACATCTGTTTAAATGCGCCTGGTCACACCTACTACATCAGCCACGACTGATAGGGTACAGCAAAAGGGGCGATGGGACAGTGGTTAAATCTCCTTTTTACCATCCCCTACTGACGGTGCAGGGGTTACCGTGCCCTGTGGACACACGCTCCGCACTTCTCCACCTGAACCGGGTACGACGCTGACCACCGAGACCCCCGCATCATACGCGGGTCACCGCCGAGGCCTCGGCAAAGCAGGCCTCGGCACGATCAGCTACAGCACCCGCCAGGCCTCGGCACTCCACCAAGTCAAGAACACACAAGGCATGGCATGTCTCCTACAGTGGAAGCCATACTTACTAGACGTCAACAAGGACTCCCACGACCTCAACAACCTCAGGCCTGGCCAGCACGGCGCGCTAGTCAAGTACCAATCGCCATCCCCAACACCATGCTGCTACAGGACTAAACTACAGTAGGCTCCACGTATAGCTCACTCATGTACTCCTGGCTCCCTCCTTGCGGTTATAAAAGGAAGCAGCCAGGGATAGCTCTGGGGGGGGAAAGGAGAAATAGGAAGAACACCTAGTAGCTCACACACATACACATCCCAGCCGCCTGAGAGCAACGTCTCAAGCAGCCCACACGACACCTCGCCGAGACCTGGGATTAGCTCCCTCTCTCCCTGTGCTTGTAACCCCCTACTACTAGCACTTCGGTGCAAGGAATACAAGATCGATCTCTCAGACTGGACATAGGGCATCGATTGCCTGAACCAGTATAAACCTTGTGTCTCTTTGCATCACCATCCGGGATTAGGGGCACGCAGTTCAAATTCACTAGTTGGTAGAGGACCCCCGGTCCGAAACACCGATAATTGGCGCACCAGGTAGGGGCCTCTGCGTGTCAGTTTCGTCATCCCAACAAGTTCCGGATGGCAGACCCCGTACGACCGTTACGTCTCGGCACAATGATCTGGTTCGGGGGCCTAGAGTTCATGTCTCTGGGGCATGAGTACGACATGGTACTCCTCACGCCCCGAGCCCCACCAACCGACGGCGATGTCACGCACCGGCAGCCCAGGCGCAGGCGGCGCCCGAGCGGCCGCTCTCGCCGTGCTCGTTAAGCACGACGCGAGCAAGACCACCCCAATGCTACTCGAATCCAGGACGGCACGCCACTCCCCGCCGACATCCTATGACCAGCTATTGGCACAGGCTCCCTGGCTGGGGACCTGTCTAGCCTGAGCTTGGATGAAGAAAAAACGCCAGTGGCACATGGTGACGCCCAGTCACAAGCTCCGCTCCACCACTCCCTGAAGAGCCAGTTTCGGTGGAGCAAAGTCCGGCGATGACACCATCCTCATACCCCTTTGGGTTGAGAAATGCCGCCACCTCTTATGCTTACGCTTACGCCGCCGCTCACAAGGATCCCCAAGAACACCGCCAGCGCTTCACTCTCGACCTGGGCACCCACGCTGACTCCTCGGAGGAGGACGAGGCATGGCTCGGAGTGGATTTCTCTGGACTCCACGACCCCAGGGCTATGCGTCGTTTCCTGGCCGCAAGCGACTACTGCTTCGGCTACTCCGACTCCGACAACGAGGGCACCTACGACCCTGCTCGCGAGTGTTTCCACATCGGGCTCGGGATGCCGAGGGCGGGCAAGGAAGACGAGGGGGCGGGTAGCCGTTCCCCGCTTCACCTAGGTACAGGCGTCGCCACACCTCCGCGCATTGTCCTACCAGCAGCACAGAACGAGAACCCTGCTCTTGCGCGACCTCAATGTCCAGACCTGGAACAGCTCTGTGAGCTCTAGGCCAAGGTCGAACAGGACCGACTCCTTCTACAGCAGCTTCGAGACTCTCTCGAACAGGAGCAGCGAGGTCGCGGCGAAGGCGGAGGAGCCCGACGAAGGGCCCGTGATGTACATCATCGCATCCACGACGACGAAGGGAGCGAGCAACCCCCAGTCTTCAATCGTGCTAGCCAGAACGTCATGGCCGCGACAATGCTGGTCCGCGCTATGCCCGAGCCTTCTACCACGGAGGGGCGGTGGGTCCACGGTGAGCTCCAAGAGCTCCTAGAGACCGCCGCGGTTCAGCTAGCCGAGAGTTCCGCCTCCCGACGGCACGGGGGCGTCTCGAACCTGCCCGCGGCACCGCCTCAGCAAGACAGGGAAGCCTCGGCTCGTCCCGAGCCCGCTCGAGCACCGATAGCCCACAGGGCCCCCATGCTTCTGGACCACCTCGGCAACCAACGCGAGGTGCAAGGAAACCATGAGGTGGTCAGCAGGCGACGACACCACGACAGCGAGGGGCCCACTCGGGGCTACCACCCATACCGAGGCGGCCGCTATGACAGCGGGGAGGACCGTAGTCCTTCCCCTGAATCGCCAGGCCCTCAGGTCTTCAGCAGGGCCATCCGCGCTGCTCTTTTCCCCACCCGATTTCGGCAACCAGCCAATCTCGTGAAGTACAACGGCGAGACCAACCCCGAACTCTGGCTTGCCGATTACCGCCTGGCCTGCCAGCTAGGTGGCACAGATGATGACCTGCTCATCATCCGCAACCTCACCTTGCTGTTGTCAGACTCGACACGAGCCTGGCTCGAGCACCTCCCTCCCTCACAAATCCACGACTGGCGTGACTTGGTTAGGATCTTCGTCGAGAACTTTTAGGGCACATACGTGGGCCCTGGGAACTCCTGGGATCTTAAGAGCTGCCACCAGAAGCCGGATGAGTCTCTCCGAGACTTCATCTAGCGCTTCTCCAAGCAGTGCACCGAGTTGCCTAGCGTCGGCGATTCGGAGATCGTCCAGGCTTTCCTCTCCAGCACCACCTGCCGAGACTTGGCTCGAGAGTTAGGTTGGAATGTGCCGCGCTCCTCGACATCGCTACCAACTTCACCTCGGGTGAGGAGGCTGTCGGAGCCATCTTCCCCGACAGCGACACCAAGGGTAAGCGGAGGGACGAGGCCCTCGAGGCCTCAGCCTCCCACCTTCCCAAGAGAAAGAAAAAGGGGTGCCTGGGGAAGCAGGAGGTCCTAGAGGCTGATCTGGTCGTGGCCGCAGAATGCAAGAATCCCCGAGGCCCCAAAGGCCCTAGGCCTTTCGACGACATGCTTAAGAAACCCTGCCCTTACCACCAAGGCCCAGTCAAGCACGCCCTCGAGGATTGCTCCATGCTGCGACGTTACTACGCCAGGCTTAGGCTCCCCGACAACGCCGCCAAGCAGAAGGGCGCCGGCGACCGGGACAACGACAAGGACGACGGGTTCCCCGAGGTACGCAACGCCTTCATGATCTTCGGGGGACCCTCGACGTGCCTTATGGCGCGGCAGCGCAAGAGGGAACGCCGAGAGGTCTTCTCGATCAAGGTGGCCACCCCCCAGTACCTCGACTGGTCTCGGGAGGCGATCACCTTCGATCGGGACGACCACCCTGACCATGTTCCGAACCCCGGACAGTACCCACTGGTCGTCGACCCGATCATCGGCAACACCCGACTCTCCAAGGTGTTGATGGACGGAGGCAGCGGCCTCAATATCCTCTATGTCAATACCCTAGAGCTCTTGGAGATTGACCAGTCAAGGCTCTGAGGCGACGTCGCACCCTTCCACGGCATCGTGCCAGGGAAGCGCACACGACCCCTCAGGCGCATCGACCTTCCTGTCTGCTTCGGCACTCCCTCCAACTACCGCAAAGAAGTCCTTACCTTCGAAGTAGTCGGGTTCGGGGGAGCCTACCACGCTATCCTGGGGCGGCCGTGCTACACCAAGTTCATGGCAGTCCCCAACTATACCTACCTCAAGCTCAAGATGCCAGGCCCCAGCGGTATCATCACGATTGAGTCCACGTACGAGCATGCATACGACTGCGACATCGGGTGCATCGAGTACGCCGAGGCTCTTGCGGAGGCCGAGACCCTCATCGCCCACCTCGACCAACTCAGTGGCGAGACGCCTGACTCCAAGCGTCATGCAGGGGCGTTCGAGCCCGCGGAGGCCATCAAACTCGTCCCGGTTGACCCCGCCTGCCCCGACGACCGAGCGCTGAGGGTTAGCACCACCCTCGACATCAAATAGGAAGCCGTGCTCGTCGACTTTCTCCGTGCGAATGCCGACATATTCGCATGGAGTCCCTCGGACATGCCGGGCATACCGAAGGAGGTCACCGAGCATGCCCTGGACATCAGGGCCAGATCTAGACCGGCGAGGCAACGCCTGCGCCGCTTTGACGAGGAAAAGCGTAGAGCCATCGGTGAGGAGATACAGAAACTCTTGGCGGCTGGATTCATCAAAGAAGTGTCCCACCCAGAGTGGTTGGCCAACCCCGTGCTAGTCAAGAAGAAAAATGGGAAATGGAGGATGTGCGTAGACTACACCAGTTTGAACAAAGCCTGTCCGAAGGTTCCCTTTTCATTACCCTGAATCGATCAAATCGTTGATTCCACTACAGGGTGCGAGACCCTGTCTTTCCTTGATGCGTATTCTGGTTACCATCAAATCAAGATGAAAGAGTCAGACTAGCTCGTGACTTCTTTCATCACACCATTCGGCATGTACTGCTACGTGACTATGCCTTTCGGCCTCAGAAACGCAGGTGCCACGTATCAGCGGTGCATGACCCAGGTCTTTGGCGACAACATTGGGTGGACCGTCGAGGCCTACGTAGACGACATCGTGGTCAAGACTAGAAAAGCCGAGGATCTCGTTGACGACTTGAGGATAACCTTCAAATGCCTTAGAGAGAAAGGCATCAAGCTCAACCCCAAGAAGTGTGTGTTCGGGGTCCCCCGAGGCATGCTCTTGGGGTTCATAGTCTCGGAACGCGGCATTGAGGCCAACCCAGAGAAGGTCTCGGCCATAACCAGCATGGGACCAATCAGAGACCTCAAGGGAGTACAGAGGGTCATGGGATGCCTTGCGGCCCTGAGCCGCTTCATCTCGCACCTCGGTGAAAAAGGTTTGCCTCTGTACCGACTCTTGAGAAAATCCAAGCGTTTTTCTTGGACCCCCGAGGCCGAAGAAGCCCTCGACAGACTCAAAACGCTGCTCACAAATCCTCCCGTCCTGGTACCCCCAGCCAGGGACGAGGCCCTCTTACTCTACGTCGTCGCAACGACCCAAGTGGTCAGCGCTGCCGTAGTGGTAGAGAGGCAGGAAGGGGGGGCATGCTCTACCCACCCAACGTCCTGTTTATTTCATCAGCGAGGTACTCTCCGAGACCAAAGCACGCTACCCCCACATCCAGAAGCTGGTCTACGCCGTGGTCCTGGCCCGGCGCAAATTACGTCACTACTTCGAGTCTCACCCAGTGACTGTGGTATCATCTTTCCCCCTAGGAGAGATAGTTCATAATCGGGAGGCCTCGGGCAGGATAGCCAAGTGGGCCGTCGAGCTTATGGGGGAAACCTTGACTTTTGCGCCTCGGAAAGCGATCAAGTCTCAGGTCTTGGCCGATTTCATGGCTGAGTGGACAGACACACAACTACCACCTGCTCAAATTCAGACGGAGTGCTGGACCCTGTACTTCGACAGGTCCCTGATGAAGACCAGGGCAGGCGCGGGTCTGCTCTTTATCTCGCCCCTCGGAGTACACATGCGCTACATGGTGCGGCTCCACTTCGCCGCCTCCAACAACGTGGCCGAGTATGAGGCCCTCATCAACGGCTTGCAAGTCGCCATCGAACTTGGGGCACGGCGTCTCGACGCCCGAGGCGACTCGCAGCTCGTCGTGGATCAGGTGATGAAGGAGTCAAATTGCCTCGACCCCAAAATGGAGGCTTACTGCAAATTAGTATGTCGCCTAGAAGACAAGTTCGACGGCCTCGAACTAAACCACGTCGCGCAGAAGTACAACGAGGCCGCCGACGAGCTGGCAAAGATGGCCTCGGCACGGGCCCCGGTCTCCCCGAACGTCTTCGCCAGAAACCTCCACAAACCTTCCATTGACTACACCTCGACGACAGAGGAGGGCCCACCTGTGGGACCCACGACAGATCGATGACCCTTCTGCTGCCAAGACCCCCTCGACCGAGCCCAAGGTCATGGAAGTCAACACCGAGCCTCTGCAGACTGATTAGGACGCGGATTGGCAAATCCCGTTCCTCGATTGGCTTGATCGGGGGGAGCTTCCTAGAGACAGGACCGAAGCACGACGGCTCACGCGCTGAGCCAAGACCTACGTCCTCTACAATGATGAATTATACAGGCGAAGTCCCTTAGGTGTCCTCCAACGATGTATCACTGCCGAGACAGGCCGAGCCCTACTTTGGGACTTGCACACAGACGCTTGCGGGCACCATGCGGCGCCTCGGATGCTCGTGGGGAACGCTTTCCGCCAAGGGTTCTACTGGCCGACGACGGTCACCGACGCTACCAAGCTGGTACGCTCCTGCGAAGGATGCCAGTACTATGCTCGGCAGACACATCTCCCGGCCCTAGCCCTGCAAACCATCCCCATCACGTGGCCGTTCACCGTGTGGGGGCTCGACATGGTCGGGCCTCTGCAAAAGGTCCCCGGGGGCTACACCCATCTACTAGTATCAATCGACAAGTTCTCCAAATGGATCGAGGCTCGTCCGATCAATCGAATCAAATCTGAGCAGGCAGTGCTGTTCTTCATTGACATTATCCACAGATTTGGAGTCCCCAACACCATCATCACCGACAACGGGACACAGTTCACCGGCAAAAACTTCCTGACGTTTTGCGATGACCACCACATCCGTGTGGCCTGGTCGGCCATAGGACACCCAAGGACCAAAGGCCAAGTAGAGCGTGCCAATGGCATGATCCTACAAGGCCTCAAGCCAAGGATTCACAACCGGTTGAAAAAGTTTGGCAAGAAATGGCTCGCCGAACTCCCATTGGTCATCTGGAGCCTGAGGAACACTCCAAGCCGAGCCACGGGGTTCACGCCTTTCTTCCTGGTCTATGGGGCCGAGGCCATCCTCCCCACTGACTTGGAATATGGTTCCCCGAGGCTACAAGCCTATAACAAACAAAGTAACCGCACCACCCGAGAGGACGCCCTCGATCAACTGGAGGAAGCCCGAGACGTCGCGCTACTACACTCGGCCAAATACCAGCAGAGCCTACGGCGTTATCAGGCCCGATGCGTCCGAAGCCGAGACTTGAAGGTAGGCGACCTGGTGTTGAGGCTAGCACAGAGCAACAAGGGCCGCCACAAGCTGACCCCGCCATGGGAAGGGCCGTACATCATCGCCCAAGTACTGAAGCCCGGCACCTACAAGCTGGCCAATGAGAAGGGCGAAGTCTTCACCAACGCTTGGAACATAGAACAGCTACGTCGCTTTTATCCCTAAATTTTCAAGCATTGTATATGTCGTTTCTCGAAATACAATTAAAAAGCGTTCTTTAGTCGAGCCCATCATAGGTCTCAGCAATACAGTAACACGACAAGGGAGGCTTGGCTCTGCCTCGGCAGAACCAAGCCTCCCTTGGGGGCTAGATGGGGGACTCCCCCTAGGTCCCACGCACCATTCTTCAGTTGTTTTTTGCAAAAATTCCTACGCCAAGACTCTAGCATGCTCTGACAAATCGGTTGTAAAAACCCCTCGGACCAAGGTATGTTTCCTAAGCAAGAGGCCGGTAGAGTCGTGAGACGGCCTACGCCTCCGGGCTATGGCACTCCCTCACTACCTCTCGCCCAAGGGACGGCTTAGGCCCCAAGGGGGTGTTTTGCAAAGCGAAATCTGATCAGGAGCAACAGAGGGCAGAGGCTCGGAAACATGAGAAAAACAACTAAGAAACACAAATACTTCAAAAATAAAGGCCTCGACGGCCACAAGCGTTACAATACAAAAATAACTCCTACTCTATTTTTACATAGCCCCCAGGGCCTAGATCATGGCTTAGGGCCTTCAGCACCGGCAGATGGTAGGGGAGGAACCACCTCCTCTTCAAAGAGCGTCGCCAGCGCCGTGCCAGGGCCTTCCGCCGCCTCCATCAGCTTCGTGACCGCCGTGTCAGCCTCCTCGTCATCATCAGGCAGGACATACCCATCACTAATGGCCGGGAGGTTGACGCCGACGTAGTGAGAAGAGATGACGGCCAGCGCGCGCTTGACACCCATGTGCAGCGCTCCTCGGAGCCGCTCGCGCATCTGGTTGCTCAGCGCGATCAAACGGCTTCCTAGGGAGCTGCCTGACTGAACCCCTTCAACCTCCAAGGCCTCGCAGGCAGAAAGGGCAGCATGTTTCAGCGCCTCGTGCTCCCTGATCTCGTTATCGAGCACCGTCTGATGCGCTGGAAGCCTCGGCTGCCCGAGTAACCTCCGCCTCTGACTCTGCACCATGGAGAACAGAGTAAGGTTGAGTGAGGGAAAAAAACAACCTAAATTAGGAGAGGAATCCCACGGAACTCACCCTTGGCCTTCAGCTCCCAGTGTCGGGTCTCGACCTGATAGGCCTCGGCTTTCTCCTTCTAGCGCAGGGCCTCGGCCCTAGAAGCCTCAGCCTCCTCCTTCAAGCACTGGGCCTCGACCCGAGAAGCCTTGGCCGCCCTGGAAGCCTCACTCCCCAGCTCTGCGTCACACAAGGGAGTTAGGGAGCGAACATAAGGAAAAGAAAACAAAATGAGGGGACTAAGACTCACCCTCGACCGTCCCCCTCCAAACCACAGCCTTGGTTCGCGAGGCCACAGCTGCAGCAAGGGCCTCATCCAAGGCACCTTTCGTCAGCTGGTGTGCCCTCTGTTCCGCCCCTAGCTGCCCCATGAGAGCCGCGGCTGAGGCCGTAGCATCAGTGGCTCGGCCCCTGAAGGCATCCCGATCGCTGACCGCGCAGGTGAGCTCCTCCTCTAACTCCTTGACCCGCGCTGCCAGAGGGGCGAGCTGCGTCTGCGTTGTGGCCGCCTTGACCTTCGCATCGGCACAACGAAGGCGGAGGTCCTCTACCTCTACGCTCCGCGCCGACAGGAGCTCGTTGGCGCCGGTGAGAAGGCCCTCCTGCCACTGAAGCTGGTCCCAGATGCCCCTCTCCCGATGGAGAAAGACCGACTTCCCAAGGGACCGGGTCTCGAGCTCCTGGGGAAGCAGAATAGGGGTCATTGATTGTAACAAAACTAGAAAAGGACAACATCGCACGAGAAAGGAAAACGCAAACCTGGGCGACTCCGGGCAGGTCGTCGGCCACCACGGACAGGGCCGTCCGTAGCGACCGCTCCGCCAGCTGACGGTATTGCTCGAAGGTGCCCCAGCGCCCGCCCTTGGCTGCGTACTCGAGGGCGAACAGAGGCTCCCCCTCAGGGTCGTCCCGGCTCCGCCACAGTACCCGTGGGTGATCCCACCTGTGAGACTCGGGTCGCACCCGCACGAGGGCCGAGTTTCCCTCATCCAAGATCGGCGCTGGCTGTCCCATGGCATCGACATCCTCGGCGTCGACCACCTCCTGCGCCCGGGAAGTATCGTCGGAGGAGATCGGATAGACCTCCGTCTCCCGGGCGCTCTCTCGCAACAACGGCGGCCCTTGAAGCAAGGGCGCCACCAAGGCCTCCGCCGCCTTCATCTCCGCCTCCTGGACAGATGGCCTCGCCGCCATCATGATGGCCTTGGTGGTCTCGGGGGCTCTGGCCTCCGCCATCGTGGCCTCGGAGGATGTAGAAACATCGACCACAGCCACTGCGGTCTCGGCGATCTTGGACGCCCTGGCCTCCGTCGCCTCAGCCCCAGAGACCCCGGGGGCCTCGGCAACCAAGGGCATGCCGGCCCCATCTGACTCGTGAGCCTCGCCCTCATGGGGCGGAGGCACTCCCTCCCTCGTCTGTGTAGGGGCCGCCTCGGCAGCCCCTACTTGGGCGGCTGGCTCCTTCGGATCGACCCTCGCCAATGCCGCGCCACGTTGGATAGCGGCTTGTGCCTCTGCCACCCAGCAGGCGGAGGAGCCGGGGCTCGCCTTGAGCGCCTTAAGGGGCACTAAGGGAAGCTCGTCCGCAGGCTGCTTTCGACTAAGGAAAAATAACCGACAGGGTCAGCGTGAGACCAAAAGGCGAACGGAAGGCACTATGACCCTGCCAAAAATACTCTTACCTTGAACGGGGTGGCAACCGTTTCGCCATGGCAACCCTCTTCCGCAATGGCGGCGGCGGCGGCAGAGACATCGCCTCCGTGTCCATCGGCGCCAGTCGGTCCTCAATGGACCCCGGCGCCCCTTCGGTCCTCTGCGGGGGCGGTGGTGTCGCCTCCACCGCCACTTGTTCCACCACAGCCGCTGAGCCCACTGGGCTGACGGCGCGTTTGCCCAACGCCCGCGCCTCGAGCGTGTCAGCCTCGGCCCCGGGGCGGACAACCGCCGACCCCGGGTCCGCTTCTCCTCCTCCCCCCGGGAGTGCCGGGCTGCTTGCCATCGCCCCGGGCACCACCTCCACTACGTCAGGAAGATGGTCTAGGGGACCTTGCCCCACCTCGCTCCCGTCATCCCCGTCCAAGGCCTCCATCGACAGCGATGTCGACGGGGATTCCTCCAACGGGAGACCATCCTTCAGTTGTTGACGGCGGCGCTTATCCAGCTCCTCGCGCGCGAGGATTTGCTTCGTGCGCTTCGCCGCCTTGGCGTCTTTCTGCTTTTTCTACGCATCAGCGTGTGCGCGGTTGATCGCCCGCCGCCTCGTGTCCTCGGGAACGGGCGGCGAAGATGAGCGTACGTCCCTCATCCCCTGCAGGAACGATGGACACGCATAAGGAAACAAGGGGTAAGGGGAGACTGAGGAGGCTCAGAGGCTACAAGCGGCGCACGACTTACCAAATGAAAGGAACCCCATGACGGCCGTGCATAGCGATAGGGGGTCAAGTTGCCGCCTCGCCTTTGCCTCTCTACAGATCCCCCACCCGACGAAGAATTTCCTCGTCGGAAAGGGCAGAGGAGGACATCCGGATGCCCTCAATGGGCTCACCCGGCTTCATCTCAAACAGCCGTCGCCGCCGAGCCATCAGCAGCAGCACCCTCCGGCGGTGGAAGGCGGCCACGACTACAGATCGTGGTGAGACCATGGCCCCAAGACCTTCGCCAAACCCCTCCGAAGCGGTAGAAGCTTGGGCTGGTCGTCGCCCTCGACGCCAGTACTTCCATCTCTCCGGGCAACTCCCCACAATCCGCCCAGTGTAGGGGGGAAGTCCTCCGTCGTCATTGCGAAGGTAGAACCAACTCGTGTACCACCGGTGATTGGATGATGCGAGCTGGGCCAGAATGTAGAGGTGCAGGCGGTCCTGGCGCACTTGGAGAGTGCAGCCACCGGCCCTCGTCGCCTTCCTCGTACCCGGCGTGCCCGTCGGCTTGGTAGTGTGCCCCGCCCGGAATAGGTGGAGCCACAACTCCCAATGGGGAGCAATCCCCAAGTACCCCTCACAGACGGCAACAAAGATAGCCGCCTGAGCGATGGAGTTGGGGTTGAAGTTGTGGAGCTCCACGCCGTAGTAATGCGGGAGCGCCCGCATGAACCGATCCGCCGGGACGCCAAGGCTGCGCTCGTGAAAGGAGACAAAGCTTACGACATAGCCGTCGTAGGGCCTCGGCTCTCGCTCGCCATACGGAGCAATCCACTCCAGCCTAGTGGGGTCTGTCACCGGGCGAAGGAGTCCGCCATCGACAAGCGACTGAAGCATCTCCTCGGTGACATCTGACGGATCCCAGGGGTCCGCCTTGACAACGGCGATGTCGCCGGCCATGGGTGCGATGGAGGAATTGGGTGCGGCGGTGAGTTTTTTCTCTCTCTCCCACGCTCTTGCTTTTTCCTCGCTTTATCCCAAGGCTCGCTCTTCTCCCCTCTTCTTCCCGGCACCCGCTGCTCTAGCGACGGCTCGACGGAGGCAGTGCTAATGTAGGCAAGGTAAGACGCGGAGGGGCGGGACTCTTTAGGTATTTATGCAGGAGGAGGCGAACGAACAGGCGATTTAAATCGGGAAGTTTCCCCGATCCGCCAGATTAACCACGAGCCGATTTCGCCGCCCACGCACCCACGTCGCCCCTCATTAAATGCGAAAACGCACATCCCATCCACCACATCACGCTCAGCCACTACTACGGCAAGAAAGCGCCATTTCGCCTCCCTAGAAACCGCCTCAAAAGCGCGCCACCCGTGCTGTTTAGCCAATAGGGAAGATATTCCCCATGGCTTATTCCTTTCATATGAAGGAACCAGTGCTCGAGCCTATTACGGTCCAGGGGTTCAAGGTCAGGCCCCAGAGGTTTCGGCAGTACCCAGGATATAACAGTCGTCGGGGGACGACCGCGGGCGAGCCTATATGGGGCCGAGACCCAAGCAAGCAAAACGCTTGGGACGCCCAAAGTCGTGCCCGAGACCGGCAGGAAGGTCTCTGAATGGGATCCCACCGTAGGGAGGCACCGAGCCACCGAGGCCCAGCGAACGGCCTCGGCACCCACTAGAGAAATCCTCTGGTACTCTTGGAGTGTGTCTCTGGACCACTAGCTGTCCCCTAGCGAATGGGGTTCGGGCCTCCACTCGGACTACCCGAAAATAGCTCACCGGAGGTGACACCGCTCGTGCCCACCGAGGGTAGCGAGGCACACTCCACCCCTCCTTCCGAGCGAAAAGGAAGCATGAGGGTCATACAAAAAGTCAGGGGAACCCCTGACGTCCTTCTCGCTCTATGCAGGGGCTAAGGGGCTCTTCCTGCAACCTTGCCGAGACCCGGCGACCCCGGCTCGCACTCAAAGGGGCTCGGCAAAACAAACCCTCCTTCCGAGCGAAAAGGAAGCGTGAGGGTCATACAAAAAGATAGGGGAGCTCCTGACGGCCCTCTCGCCCTATGCAGAGGCTAGGGGGCTCTTCCTATAAATACGCCGAGACCCCACGACCCGAGCTGGCGCCCAAAGGGGCCTCGACAAACAAACCCTCACGTGCGAGGGGCGTATAAAAAGCCAGGGGAACTCCCGACGGCCCTCTCACTCCGCATAGAGGCTAGGGGCTCTTCCTGCAACCTTGCCGAGGCCAGCGGCTCCGGCTCACACCAGAGTGGGCTCGGCAAACAAACCCTCCGTCCGAACGAAAAGGATATGTGAGGGTCGGATGAAAAAGCCAGGGGACCCCTGACCGCCCTCTTGCTCCTGGCGGAGGCTCGGGGGCTCCTCCTGCGCCCAAGACAAAGACAAACGGTCTAAGTCCACGCTAGAAGTTCCGTTACAAATACGATAAAGGGCACCGAGCCCGTTACGGTCCAGGGGTTCGAAGGCTAGGCCTCTAGAGGTTTCGACAGTCGCCCCAGGGCAACAGAGTCAGGGATGACCTTGGGGCGAGCCTACGAATGGCCGAGGCCTGAGCGAACGATTGCTCGGGGCATCCTAAGTCGTGTCCGAGACCGGCAGGGAAGTCTCCGAATGGGATCCCACCGTAGGGAGGCACCGAGCCACCGAGGCCCAGCGAACGGCCTCAGCACCCACTAGAGAAACCCTCTGGTACTCTTGGAGTGCGTCTCCGGACCGCTAGCCGACCCTTAGTGAACGGGGTTCGGGCCTCCACTCGGACTACCCGATAATAGCTCACCGGAAGTGCCCACGCTCGTGCCCATCGAGGGTAGCCTGGCACATTCCACCCCTCCTTCCGAGCAAAAAGGAAGCGTGAGGGTGAAGGGTCGAGATGGCGGACTAGAGGGGGGGTGAATAGTCTTTTCTAAAATTAATCACGTCGGCTTAGCCAATATAAATGTGGAATTAAAACAATCGGTCTAGCCAAGACTACACCCCTCTATATATGTTCACTAGCACCTTACAAAGATACTAATAAAGCAACTAAGGTGCCGGGCTAGCTAGAGCTCTCCTAAACAATTCTAGGAGCAAGGTCACACAAACCTATGCCACTAGTACTTTGAGTAACAAGGGAGCTCCTACACATGCTAGTAAGCAAAAGCACAAAGCTAACTAAGCTCACTAGCAATGCTCAATAACAAGGCAACCAACGCCTAATTAGAGAGCACAAATACTTAGCTACACAAACTAAGCAATGTGACTAACAAGGTTACTAAAACCAAATTAGCCACGCAAGGGAGCTACTTCTATGCTACACAAGCAAGAAGGTAATTAGCTAGCTACACAAGCTATCTAATTACAAGAGCAACTACACAAGCTTAAGATATATATATAAGTAATTGCAAGCTTGTGTAATGGGGATGCAAACCAACGGGAAGAACAAGGTTGACATGATGATTTTTCTCCCGAGGTTCACGTGTTTGCCAACACGCTAGTCCCCGTTGTGTCGACCGCTCACTTGGTGGTTCGGCGGCTAATTAGCATCACCCGCTAAGCCCGCACGTCGGGCACCGCAAGAACCTACCCCTTGAGTGAGGGTAGCTCAATGACACGCTTTACTAAGGTTGCTCTTCATGACTCACAGGCGAGCACAAATGCCCCTCACAAGCACTTCTCCGAGCGCCGCACAAGCTTCTTGCGCGCTTCGACGGAGACCACCACACTGCCGCCTAGGAGGTGGCAACCTCCAAGAGTAACAAGCACCACCGGCTCACAACTCGATCACCTAGTGCCACTCGATGCAACCTCACGATGCAATCGCACTAGAATTGCTCACTCACACAATCGAATGATCACTATCAAGTATATGTGTGATGGAGGCTCCCAAGCACTCACAAGCACGGACACTAAGTCCCTTGAGGTGCTCAAGCACCAGCCATGGCCGAGGGCCACTTCTATTTATAGCCCCAAGGGCTAAACTAGCCGTTACCCCTTCATCAAGCAACGGTCGGGACGACCGGACGCTTCCGGTCTCGATCGACCGGACGCTGGACCTCGGCGTCCGGCTCGTGCGATGCACGCCACGTGTCCCTCCTTCAAACGCTGTTCATCGGATCTCAACGGTCATCTCGTCGATCGGACGCTCCAGCAGATGAACCGACCGGACGCAACAATTCCCAAAGGTCCGGTCGTTTCAATAGAGAGTACTGACTTCGACCGGACGCGTCCGGTCACATTTCGATCGGACGCAGCCAGTCGTCCGGTCACACTCCAGCTCTGCAGCATCAGACGTCGGCGACCGGACGCACCGCCAAATGCGTCCGGTGCATTCAGATCTAGCGTCCGGTCGGTTGACCGACGCCAAAGATCTTCGCGACTAACTCGTTTTCACTTCTAACTTCATCACCCTTGCTCCAATGTGCTAACCACAAGAACTTGCAACCACCGCAAATAGAAAATAGGCATTCTATTTTCCCCCGAAGCGCGAATCTCGCCTTTGCAAGCTTCGGCGGGAGGGAGAGGGACCCAAACCCATCTCACCCCACTCAAACACCACCTCCTTTGTAAATGTGCCAACACCACCAAGTGTATGTGTGTTAGCATTTTCACAATCATTTCCCAAAGGATGTTAGCCACTCATCTTGCCACGCCACTCGATCCTAGCGACAATGCAAAGTTAGATCACTCGAGTGGCACTAAATGACCAATATGCAAACAAGTTTGCCCCTCTTGATAGTACAGCCATCTATCCTAAACCCGGTCATAAACTTCTCTACACACCTATGACCGGTGAAATGAAATGCCCTAGGTTATACCTTTGCCTTGCGCATTCCATTCCATCTCCTTCAATGTCGATGCAACACATGCACCAACACGATCAACAATGATATGATCCACTTCATATCATCACATGATCATATTGGTTCATCGATCTTGACTCTACTTGCTCTTCACCATTGCTATCGTCCATCGGCGCCAAGTCTTGCTCAAGCTTCACCGCCACGCGGTCCATCACTCCAAAGCCTTTGACTTGCCCTTCACGCTTGCAACCGGTCCATCAAGCCAAGTCTTGTCTTGATCTTCTCCACCTTGATCACAAGACTCAATGTCATGTCTCATGTGCGTTAAGCTCCTTCATCATCACATGTGTGAGCTTTGCAACATCTCTAAGCCATTTTCACTTCCATGGCATATGTTGCTCATACACATGTACCTGTGGACTAATCACCTGTGTATCTCACATAAACACAATTAGTCCACCTAGGTTGTCACTCAATTACCAAAACCAACAAGGACCTTTCAGAGGGTCGTACCCAAAGTCAGGGGGATCCCTGACGGACCTCTCGCTCCGTGCGGAGGCTAGAGGGCTTTTCCTGTAGCCTCGCCGAGACCCCCGCAGCCCAAACTTGCGCTTGTGGGCTCGGCAAATGCGATAAAAACTCCTCGCTCAAACGTGAAAACGAAAAAAACCCCTGGAGGAGTAACCCCACTCCTCCAGAGCCTCGGGGGCTACACCCGGCGGGTGCTCTCGCGCGCACCCACCGCAACCACCAAGTACAAAACACAATCCCGATGGGAGCTGCTACGAGCCAAGTCTCATCAAAACCTCGGGAGAGTGCCCGCACTCCTCCCGAGGCTCAGGGGCTACTGTTGGATACCACAAGAAGGGGTGCCCTAAGCAAGAACCAAAAATATTGCTTAAGCCTTGCAAAAATCAAAGCCAAAAGACAACCATGAGGTCTCGGCAGATTCTCCGACTCGCCCAAGGCTTACGCCGAGGCCTCAAACGAAAGGCCAAAGCCCTCCGCCCCACCGAGGCCCTCTCGCCGAGGCCCCCTCACCGAGGCCCCGCCCCGCAATGCCTCGGATGGGATACCGATTCTCCGATTCACCCGAGGCTGGGCTCGGCAACAACCTCGTCACCTCCATCCCGACCGACTCCCCTGACAAAACGCCACGTCTAGTCAATATGTCCCACTACTCCCACAACGTCAGCCGCACATTGGCACAGTACAAGCAGAATAACCGACGGGACAGGGGACCGGGCGCAGCAGGGGTTACCTACAACTGTGCTCATCACTGTGCCCCCTGCTGACACCCGTACTGCCCTGTGCTACCTAACTCCTATGCCAAGGACAAAGTGGCGTGGAGGGTCAAGTCCAGGTCCCAGTAGTCTTAGAATCAGCATGAAAGACCAACCGTTCGTCCTCCGCCTCGTCCGAGACCCCCCGGCAGGGCCTCGGACGTACTATTCCTCCTCCGCCTCGGCCGAGGCTGGGCTCGTCCAGCATCCTCGTCGCCTCCACCTCAACCGTCCCTTTGGCGAGCCGTCACATCCGTTTAAATGCGCCTGGTCACACCTACTACATCAGTCACGACTGACAGGGTACAACAACAGGGGCGATGGGACAGCGGTCAAATCTCCTTTTTACCATCCCCTACTGACGGTGCAGGGGTTACCGTGCCCTGTGGACACACGCTCCGCACTTCTCCACCTGAACCGGGTACGACGCTGACCACCGAGACCCCCCGCATCATACACAGGTAACCGCCGAGGCCTCGGCAAAGCAGGCCTCGGCACAATCAGCTACAGCACCCACCAGGCCTCGGCACTCCACCAAGTCAAGAACACACAAGGCACGGCATGTCTCCTACAGTGGAAGCCATACTTACTAGACGTCAACAAGGACTCCCACGACCTCAACAACCTCGGGCCTGGCCAGCACGGCGCGCTAGTCAAGTACCAATCGCCATCCCCAACACCATGCTGCTATAGGACTAAACTACAGTAGGCTCCACGTATAGCTCACTCATGTACTCCTGGCTCCCTCCTTGCGGTTATAAAAGGAAGCAGCCAGTGATAGCTCTAGGGGAAAAAGGAGAAATAGGAAGAACACCTGGTAGCTCACACACATACACATCCCAGTCGCCTAAGAGCAATGTCTCAAGCAGCCCACACGACACCTCGCCGAGACCTAGGATTAGCTCCCTCTCTCCCTGTGCTTGCAACCCCCTACTACTAGCACTTCGGTGCAAGGAATACAAGATCGATCTCTCAGACTGGACGTAGGGCATCGATTGCCTGAACTAGTATAAACATTGTGTCTCTTTGCATTACCATCCGGGATTAGGGGCACGCAGTTCAAATTCACTAGTTGGTAGAGGACCCCCGGTCCGAAACACCGACAGTTCCATAACGTCGCGTGATATTCTATGAAGCTGGGGGTTCTTCTGCAAATGTGTGGGTGCGCGCGTGGGTTTCCCATCATGGGCCGCTTGTTGGGCCAGCCTGCTACACACACGGCCATTTCCGCGCGAGCCGCCTGGGCTGTTGGACCGAATCGGTTGCCGCCGGCCCTTTTCGATTTCTAAAGTATTTTCTAATTTAGCTTCTAAGGTAAATTTGTAAATTCAATATAAAATTGTGTTGTTAACCAAAAATTATGAAACTAGTTTTGTTAGGTTTCTAAAATCATGATCTATCTACTAGCATATTTTGTTCATATAGTTTTATAATATTCTTAGGAGCTATATAATTAATTTGAGATACTTAATATTGTCAAAATATAAACTTATATGAATTGTTGTGATAAATTGGTGATAGTGTTGGCTCTAAAACTTTCACAGTAAATCCATAACATTATTAGATGCTCACTGTAATTTTTTGTAGCTCCATAATAATTAGTTTGCTAAGGTAGCTAAATGAGCCCTAGTTCAAAAAAAAATTATTTAATCAATTAAATGCCAAAACACCTTGGGATTTTAGAACTAAAACATTTTTCTGAAGACAAAGCCTTACTTGATAATGTGGATACGTAGACCAGCACGTTAATCATTAAAGCTAGCTTGTTAGCTTGCGGAGCGTAATTGTATATTTAAGAATTGCGGTTACCGTTGATTAATTGCGTCTCTACGTTGCATCCACGTATACCATAATAGGAACAACGATGGATCATGGAGTCGACCGAGGTAGCGGGAAAGATGGTGCCTTGATGATCATGTCACCTTGATGGAATGCTAACTTTTGGTTATATCTTACCCAGGCAAGCCTCGGTGTATAACCCCTATTATTCTATACTTTATCTTATGCTTGTGTATTAAGTTTTAAGAAGTTGAATGAAAACCACTTGCATATATATATATCCTTATCCTATGAGTCCTACTAGTATGTCAGTATCGTGTAGATTGCTATGCTATAGGACCCGGTAGAAGTCGAGTGATTACCTGTCACTCGCGAGAGATAGAAAAAATATTATTGTTGTTATTGTATTACTATCACATGTAATATATATGAATGATAATTGAAGACCGGATGGAATGGTACTTTGTATCTAGACTTGGTTAGGCATTCGAGCGAGGCTCGGATTGCACTTGTTCCACCTGTGTCGGTTAAGGACCGGCCGTTGCATTGGATTCTAGTCAGGTTACAGACTTATTATCCTGAGCACATACTTACTTATGGGGGCGGGAAGGCTTGTTGCTCTCTTGTCGTGGGTTCTGGCTCTTTCTGGACCAACTGATTGGAGGCGGAGATTGTGGTAGAACCACCTGAAATAACGCACTTACAGAGGTGCTTGTCTTCCACTGACACTAAGCACCCCGAGAGCGAACTACATCGGGCGGGTTCCGTCGAGCATACCCTAAGGGAGAGCCCGAAAGATCCATATTTTTCCCAAGGATCCAATAATGAGAACGAGTTACAAACTTAGTCCATTTCATACATCCAGAGCTCTTAAAAATTATATTATTACATTACCAAAGTCAGAGTGCGGAATATTAAACAGCGAAATGAACATAAACATCAAGTAAACATCTATCGATAATAAGCAAGGATCCGTCTGTGCCCACCAGAAGAATCCTTCACACAATGGCTATGTCTCAAGCAGTACCTACAATAGGGGTAAATAACCCTGAGTACATAATGTACTCACAAGACTTATCCGACTAGTGAGAATAATTTCCTGACTCCGAGGGATATGATAAGCTTTATAGTTTGCTGGTTTCCTTTTTGCAGAAAGCAATACTAATAGTGAATCCTTATTTATGTTATTATTAGCAGTCATGATTCATTCATTTCCTAGCCATTCTATATAAGCACCTATTCTACTTTCAAGCATAGGTTGAACAAACAGTTCCATTTCATCACATTTCCTCTTTCAGTTCTTACTACGGTGCTAGAGTTTAGACAAACCATACCGACACGGCGGCGATTCGTGAATCAATGTGCCCAGCTGGGTACTCTGAAACACACGCCCCGCTTGTACCCCAGGCACAAGCAGGACCAACCCACCACTCTTCTATCAAGGGGTCCAGGTCCCCATCCAAACTTGGACACCAAGCCTCCGCTCCTGAGTCTCGAACTCAGTGCGGTGCTTAGACCTTCACCATCCCCGCCTCCAATCAGTCGGTCCAAAAAGAGCCAAAACCCACGACAAAAGAGCAAAAAGCCTTCCCTGTGCCCATACCCAAGTATGTGCTCGGGGTAATAAATCTATGACTTGCCTAGCATCCATTGCAACGGCCGGTCTTTAACTGACACAGACAGAGAAAAAGTGTAACCAAGCTATGCCCCGTTGGCCGTAGGACACAACCTCTTACACCCACCAATACCCAAACTATATCCCTACCCGGTCTCTATTTTCCTTTCCACCATTTTATCATAACTGATAATAATCACCTATTGTGAGTAACGATAGGTTACTCATGCTAACGAAATCCTGAGCATAACAACTACTTAACCTATACTAGTAGGACTCATAGGTATATATATTTATACATGTAGTTTCCATAAAATGCCTGTAACGTAAATGCACATCATATATATTCAGTGATCATTCAAAATAAGGGTTATACACCGAGGCTTGCCTTGGACACGCGGTGTGTCAACAAAGTCAGCAACGGACGGCTTCGGGGCTCTCTCCTATACTAGAATCTCCTCCTCATACTCCTCAATGATCTCCTCATAGTCTTATTCGTCCGCAGGCACAAACTCTACCAACACATTATCTACATGCATGAAATGATGATGCAACACTTAGTAATACGGCAATAGCAACTCTTAAAATACGAATACACCTATCAAGCTACTAAGCTAGTTCTATCGGCTAAGGTGCTAAGTTACCTATTGTTACCACTAACGGATATGAAACATGGCATGTACTATCTTAGTAATTAAGGGCATTCTCACTCTTAATACTGATTTACTATATGTATACTAAAATAAGGAGTACTAGCTACTCTATTTATCAACCTACTCAAGGGCTACAAAAATCACAATGAATATATAATAATCTAATGAACCTACTGTAGAAATTTCATGGCTAAAGCTATCACCAATTTGCCACAAAAATTCCTACAAATATTAAGCTAAATAATACTAAGCTTTCCTAAATGAATTAATGAATCTATCATTATCATAGATAATTGTAAAATAACTATAACAATAAATAGATAGCATTTTTGTGAACCTAACAAATTTTGTTTCACTATTTTTGGACATATACAGAATTTACTATAATTTTTCAAAGTTTAGCTCAAAACTAAATTGAATAAACATTTATTAATTCACTGGAAAAAGGAAAACCGAATCCACCCGCGCGGTCCACTGCACGAGCAACTCGGCCCACTCCGGCGCCTCGCGCGCGCGCACTACGACCCAGCAGCGCGGCCCAACACGGACGTGGCCCATCCGTGCGACGACGGCCCACGACGGGGAGGCCCCCGCGCGCATGGACGCTTATGCAAAAGAGCCCTCGGCTTTCAACTAAATGGACCCACAGTCCTTTCTACTATTTCACTCTCTCTTTGACGCTCTCACTAACCCCCCCTCCCCCCCGACTTACTTCGAATTCTCATTTCAAAGTCCCTGGCTAGAACTTATTATAGGTCACGGCATCTCCGGCCAAACGCCGACGAGCACGGACCTCCTCGGCAGCAAACATCACCACCGTGACACTCTTCATCACAAGCGCAGTCGATAGAGGTATAAAACACCACGATTGGTGCCGCACAGAGGCGTGGTCATGCACCACGGCGGGGTATGGCCTTGGTGACACTGATGCCGGTGAAAACATTTAGCCTAGCGCTACCATCACTACCTAGCCTCCATGCCTAGAGTACTAATAACATTCTAGAGGTCCTAGATATACCCGTTCTACTCCCAAATGAGCCGGCCACGGACACAGCATCTACACCACGTTCGCCGGAGGCGGCCATGTGCTCCGGCGAGCCTTGACCCTAACCGATTCAACCATCTACCCTAGGAACAGGAGGGCCTCACCAGAAATGTGTAGGATGGCCTGTATGAAGTGCGAGGCGCGGCAAGGTGGTTGGCCACGTGCGCGGGGTTGCTCTGGTTCACGACAAGTGCGGTGACGGCGTCCTCGGCGACTCGTTGCACTCCTGGTGAAACTGTTTCATAGGAGAGGCAACCAAGTCAAGGAGACGCAAAAGCACCACTCAATTGAGACAAAGGGGCAAGGAATGACGCCTTGGCCGAGCACCCACCCCGACGGCCATGGCGGATCACCACGAGGGAAAAGCTCCATAGTACCTCACTAGAGGATGAAAGCTTGTCGGGTCGACTCCAATCATGAGCTAACCACCAGAGCTAGTTGGGTGCACGGTTAATTGGACGGAGGTGGACGATGCGAGGCTAATTGGGTGGACGACATCGTTCGGTCTTAAGGTGGTCGATGGTGGGGGAAACCTCAAATTGAAGCCCGACACCATACGACTGCAATAGTGGTAGGCTTGGCGTAAAGCTAGGCTCCAATTCAAGCTCCAAGCGTGCGCAATTACACGGATGGGGCCAAGCTAGCGGGTTGGCCTTACAGCGGCTCGGCTGGCCGGCGCGACGCCATTCAAGGCGACTGTGACGGGAGTGCGGCGTGGCACAACCACTAAATGGAAGAGGACAACAGTGCGACACATGATGGCTCCACGTGTGCGTACGAGGCCGGCACGACGACGTGCGATCGTAGCGCTTTGACTCACAAGACAACGGTGGCCAGGCCACGTGACGGCGCAGCGGGGGCGCGCAGCAGCGGCAGCGACGACGCGACGCAAGTGATGTGAGCGCACGTGAGGTGACAATGCGATGCAGAGGCACATGTGCATGCTGGCGATGATGACAGCGGCGATGGCAGAGCGCCAGGCTCGCCGGCCCCCAGCGTCCCACCGAGCGCGTGAGTGCGCGCGCGAGTCCCGTGCGTGGGCCCGTGCGTAAGCGCAGCAGCGGTGATGCAGAGCCCGTGCGGCGGCGCACGTGTGTGCGCATGTGGACAAGTGGCGACGCCAGGCCGAGGCACGGTGACCACGCCCCAGACGCTGAAACCAGCGGTAATGTGCCATGCATGAGTTTTAAAGCGCCCCAAAACCCCAACTCGATGCTTCAATTACTAAACCACCTATTTTACACTCGAGATGGCATGTTTGGCTACTAAAACAAACCCTAGGACCATACTACTACTTAACCCAATTCTTCTACAAGAATTGCTGAACTTAGCTTCGTCAAAACGTTTCCCGACTTAGGAAATTCGACTAAGTCTCGATCAGATTCGCGTTGAATTCGATTTCCAAGCTATTCGCTACGCTAGCTAGTAAATTCTTTTCACGACCTCAAGTATTTCATCATCACCTACACGGTTTGTACTTTACTAAAATTCTGTATATACGTTCTATAGCATTTTCGCTTAATAAAAATTAGTTTACAACCCTAAGTGACATAACGCGATATTGAATGTAACTTTCGTTTCGCGTTTCCGATGAACGTTTTGGGTCACAGAATTTGATTTACACACACTATATTACATACACTATCACATAAACATGATGCCCATGCAATGTTTTAGCAAAACTTTATAGTGTAACACCGAGGGTGTTACAGGGATGGTGGAAGTCTAAACACCACACCGAGTCCGGGACTCAGGTGTAGGGGCTTGGAGTCCAAGTTTGGATGGGGACTGGACCCCTTGACAGGAGAGTGGTGGGTTGGTTCTGCTTGTGCCTGGGGTATAAGCGGGGCGTGTGTTTTGGGGTACATAGCTAGGATACATTAGTTCGCGAATCGCCGTATGATACGGTATGACTTGGCTACGATCTAGCACTGTAGTAAGAACTGGAATATAAAAGATGGTAAAATGGTTCTGATTGCTTACCATCTGCTTAAAAGTAGCATAGGTGCTTACATAAAATGGTTAGTTAATGAACTAATGATGACTGCTAATAAAATTGAATATAAGGACGAACGTTTAGTAATGCTCCTACAGATGTAATAAATCCACAAGCCAGATAGCCTTGCATATCCTTAGAGTTTTTTCTTTCCTTCTGATGGGTAAGTCTTGCGGAGTACAATTGAGCACTCAGGGTTTGTCCTACCCTATTACAGGTGACAAGTGGATGCTAGAGCTGTCACTTGTGTGCGAAAACCTCCTGGTGGGCTCAGTGAGGATTTCCTCAACGTTGCGGACATAGAGTTTATTTGAAACTTCCACCCAAAATGTTTTACAATGGAAAAACTTATAACCTGTTATGATGTATATAACAGATCATCATGTTAATGTTTGACTTGACATTAAATGATTTTATTTTCGCTAAAACTCTGATAACATGGTTATATTTCGCTATTATAAATAATAAATATTATACTATGATGTTGCACGGAAAGTGATGTAAGAAATGGCTAAAATGTTGTAAGCTTTATTCTCTCATTTATGATCCTGTTGAAAATGTGGATTTTTGGGTTCTTCTATGAGGTGTGCTCGACAGAACTATTTAAATTAGCTCACTCTTGGGGTGTTTAGTGTCTAATGAAAGACAACCATCTCTGGAAGTGAGTTATTTTAGGTGGTTCTCTCACACGGGTGAAGCTCCAGATACGCGGAGCTCGCCCCTTGGCGCTCGGAGAGGCGAAGTAGTCCTCCCGAATCGTCGCGGTGAGTGGAGGCTAGGCGATGGTGATGACCCCCGACTGCTCCGCCATAGATGGATCGATCACCTGTGCTTACGGTAGGGAGGATCCCAGAGCTTGATCGATGCGCTCGCCAAGATCCAGCACCGCGTGTTCCAGCTAATGGACGCGATTGTCGACCTCAGGCTTCCAGGTCATCAACTCCGTCTTCAAAGTCCTCATCTGTGACATCGAGCTCTTGAGCTCGTTGATTCCCTTCGAGTTCTCGCTCAACACCGCCAAGATCTGCCCAATTGCTCTTCTGGTGTCGCCATGGCCATCTGCCTGCGCATGAGGTATGGGTGCGATGCCAGAATCACGATTTCCCCCACAAATTGACTCGCGGTGCTTGGGAATTATAGACAAACCTCTGGCGGCGGCAGCTCACTGACCTCCAGAGATCTCGATCAAACCCGAAGCATTTGCAGAGTCAATCGATGGGATACGGAAACGCTGTGATTACGGATCGAACGGCTCCGATACTAGGATGTAACCGGAACGATATAAACGAACGATAATTAGGTAGTATTTGGGTGGAAACTCGGTCGAACGCCGATCGATCAACGAGATCGCCGTGCCCCGCCGCCGTCGCCCTCGGGCACGGTCTGGTACAAGTTCGAGTTTGAATCCTCCACGTCTCTCTCTCGATTACAAAGGGGAGCCAAGTTGGGCTTGCCCTCCCTCATGGACCATGCAGGGTCCCTAGTTGATCCATTCTGGGCCGAATGTCTCGTGACTGGGCTTCTTCAGTCGATTCGGCCTGCTCGCCTCTTCCATCAGTTTCCTTGGCTCCTTATCGCTCTTCTCTGATGTCCAGCCTTTATCGCTGACCGTGGAAGTAGAGGCACCCAGCCTGTTCGGTTGGCTGGTTCGTTTTGTTGCTGGTTCGTAAAGAAATACTGTTGACTGATTTATGTGAGAGAAAAATACTGTTTCAGCTAGAAATTTACGATCGTTTACAACAAGCCACGTCCAAACGAACAGAGCATTGGTGACACCACCCCAGCTGAGCAGCCCACTATCGCGCTACCGCTATTCGCGCATGATTAAAGAGAGCGAAGTTCCCAACAGCGGAAAGTCTTTGGAAGTTCGAATCATGGGAGCATGAGAGCGGCGGTCCGCACGAGGCGGCCACGGCCGCCACGGCCACCGCCGGAGCTGGCCAAGGCGCCGATTTCGCCGACGACGCGGAGTAAGCCGGAGAAAGACCTCTCTTTTTTAACCCTCCCGATAAGGGCGTTCAAGCTCCGCCTGGCTAATGGTCCACCGCTGGCGCCGACGGCGAAGGCCTTCAAGTCCTACTCCGAGACCTGCGCCTCCCTCCTCCGCCTCTGCCGCGCTACGAGAGCCGCCTCCACCGCCACGCTCGCTTACGCGCCCTCCTCCGGTTGCCTGCCGCTTGTCCTCTCCCTACACGCGCACACCCTCCGCTCTGGCCTCACTGCCGACCGATCCGTCGCATCGAACCTTCTCACAGCCTACGCCTCCTTCGCGCGCGCCACGGACCGTGACCGGGCCTTCCGAGACTTCGTTGCCGCCGATGCAGCATCCTCCTTCACTTACGACTTCATGGTGTCAGAGCATGTGAAGGCCGGGGACATTGCCTCTGCCCGCAGGCTATTCGACGGAATGCCCGAGAAGAGTATCGTGTCGTACACAACCATGGTCGACGCGCTCATGAAGCATGGGTCTGTGAGGGACGCTGTTGAGCTCTATGAACGATGCCCGCTCCACTCGGTTGCCTTCTTCACAGCCATGATTGCTGGGTTTGTCCGCAATGAACTCCAGAGGAATGCATTCCCTGTGTTTCGCAAGATGCTAAGCTGCAGTGTGAGACCTAATGTGGTTACTCTGATTTGTGTGATCAAGGCCTGTGTTGGAGCAGGTGAATTTGATCTTGCTATGGGTGCGGTGGGATTGGCAATCAAATGCAACTTGTTTGAAAAGAGTATTGAGGTACACAATTCTTTGATCACTCTGTATCTAAGAATGGGAGATGCAGCTGCGGCACACAGGGTGTTTGATGACATGGAGGTGAGGGATGTCGTCTCATGGACCGCATTACTTGATGTGTATGCTGACTTGGGTGACCTCGAGGGAGCACGGCAGGTTCTTGATGCAATGCCTGAGAGGAACGAGGTCTCCTGGGGTACTTTGATTGCAAGGCATGAGCAGAAAGGTGATCCTGCAGAAGCATTGAGGCTTTACAGCCAAATGCTTGCTGACGGTTGCAGGCCAAACATTTCATGCTTCTCTAGTGTGCTCAGTGCTTGTGCTACCCTTCAAGATTTAAGAGGAGGAACAAGGATACATGCCAATGCACTGAAGATGGGCTCTAGTACCAATTTGTTTGTATCCAGCTCTTTGATTGACATGTACTGCAAATGCAAACAATGTACTGACGCTCAAAGGGTTTTCAATTCCCTCCCAGAAAAGAACACAGTATGCTGGAACTCTCTTATTTCAGGTTATAGCTGGAATGGGAAAATGGTGGAAGCAGAGGATCTCTTCAAGAAGATGCCTGCAAGGAATTCAGCTTCATGGAATGCAATGATTTCTGGTTATGCAGAAAATCGACGATTTGGTGATGCACTAAATTATTTCTGTGCAATGTTGGCTTCAGGACAGATTCCAGGGGAAATCACCTTGTCAAGTGTTCTTCTTGCATGTGCAAACTTGTGCTCTTTGGAGATGGGCAAGATGGTTCACGCTGAGATTGTCAAGCTTGGAATCGAAGATAACATCTTTATGGGGACTGCACTCAGTGACATGTATGCCAAGTCAGGGGATTTGGACAGCTCCAGGAGGATGTTCTATCAAATGCCTGAAAAAAACAATATCACTTGGACTGCCATGGTTCAGGGACTTGCAGAAAACGGCTTTGCTGAAGAGTCTATTTTGTTGTTTGAGGATATGATAGCAAATGGAATAGCACCAAACGAGCATACATTTCTAGCTATTCTATTTGCTTGTTCCCACTGTGGTTTGGTGGAGCAAGCCATACATTATTTTGAAACAATGCAGGTACATGGTGTCCCACCTAAAGATAAACACTACACTTGCATGGTTGATGTCCTAGCTAGAGCTGGCCGTTTGCCAGAAGCAGAAGAGCTTCTCATGAAGGTTCCAAGTAAATCAGACACAAGTTCATGGTCATCTCTTCTGAGTGCTTGCAACACTTACAGGAACAAGGAGATCGGTGAGAGGGCAGCAAAGAAACTTCATGAGTTGGAGAAGGATAATACAGCAGGCTATGTGCTACTCTCAAACATGTATGCATCGTGTGGTAAATGGAAAGATGCTGCTGAGACGAGGATACTGATGCAAGGGGCTAACCTTAAGAAAGATGGTGGGTGCAGCTGGTTGCAATTAAGAGGACAATATCATGCCTTCTTTTCATGGAAAGGGAAGCATCCTTTGTCATTGGAAATTTCTGAGATATTGGATTTGCTGATGTGGGAACTTACTACTTGAATTTGTTGTGATGTTTGGTCAGCAGTGGGGACAGTTCTGACTTCTGAGCAAATGAGGATTCCTGTGTATTCTCAATTTTCATGAAGGTAAAGTAGCAGACTAGAGTTGATGGATAATTAACTTCCTGAATGTGTGTTCTCTTGATGCAGTGACTTGCACAGGTATTCAAGGATATCTCCTTCTAAACAGTAGCTATCAGCAAATTCTGTTGGCAGATCATGAATGCTTTCATGGTGGAGAATTATGCTCTAAAGTTATTGCAATTGAGTACACTTATTTTGAACATAATTGTCATGACGCTCTACTTCACCCAGTTCCTGAAGCTTTTGGCAACACAAGACATGATTTGAACTAGCTTCAGAATAACAGTAGAGAAATTACAGCTCCCCTTTCCAAAAATTTGAATCTGTCAACTGTATCTTTTCTGGGCACCTCTGCTACACACAAAGTGAAGATTACAGTGGTGATGCTCCAGAAGATGTAAATATACTACAAATAGTGTTTCAAGCTCAAGTCTAAGCATAACTACAATGGGTTGGTTTCACTGACATAGTGACATATGATGATATGACCCTGATTTGGTGCTATGGTTTCTCTTTTTAATTGTGTGCCTATGAAGGGCTATCATTCCAGTTGGACAAGAAGAATTTTTATAATGAAGTTTTGGAAGATCTCCCCAATTCGTTGCATCATTTACCATGAAAAACAGGTGCGTATCATTATGCTGAATGTATATTATGTTGTTTGATCATAAGGCAAGAAGTATTTTTTCTTGAACCAGAGTAGAGTTGCCTGTCATTATTATTTTAAGAAAAAGAATGAGTAAATAAAGGTAGGAAAAGTCTGAAGGAAAACGAAAGGCAAACTAAGAAACTAAAGGAAAAAAAGGAGGAACAAAAACTAAAAACTAAACAAAGAGAAGAAAAGGAAAAGAATGAAACATCAACAACAACAAAAACAAAGCTTCTTGAAGATAATTCATGCATTCTTGTTTAACTTAATTTAATGAGTCCAGTTTGAAAGCACTTGTCTCTTTTCAGTTGAAGACTTGGAAAATATAAAAAACATCTCTGGGTAGCCTACATGTATCTTATTGATTCAGAAGACATGCAAGGGGAGTGAATTTTTTACGTATTCTGGATTCTGCAGTAAGTTTTTCCAGTAAAAGTTTATGGTTAGTCAATGAGTCTGTATACTTACTGTGTCAATTACTGTACGTGTAACAGCTATATTGATGGTTAAATTGAATCATAACTGCGAAAGGGATTCCATTTTGGACCTTCATGCTTGTACTCTTGTTTTTTTCCCTCAAACATATAGGAGAGCTGCGTGCCATTGTATATTAATAGAAAGAAGTGGTCCGATTACACACCAAATCCACTGCTTGGGTTAGTATTTTTTTTTACATTCACACCCTATGATTGTTGGTGTACTGCCCCGCTACTACTACTCCACCATGTTCCACTTGTATAATTGTATTCTTTCTTTGTGCTCGTTAGTTTAGTCCTCCAGACCTGGAAGCTGTCTTAGAGCAGTGGAACTGGAACACCACCAAGCACTTGTGCCCTAACCATACAGCCCTCCAAAACACTAATTTCTTGAAATGTGAATTGTTAGGTGCAAACTAATCTTTACATATGTGGTTGCTACTGTTAAAGGAGACCTACTGCTGTTAATTTATTATCTAACCTGTGTACAACTGTGACTCTGTGACACACCTTAGCCAAACTCTTGAAGGAGACCTACTGTTGTTGTCTACTGCTCACTCCTCTTATTCTTGCAGATTAATTAGTCTCAATGGTTCTGATACACTCAATTCTTCTTCGGTTCTTCCAGACTTGAGAACTGTCTTGGAGCAGTAGAACTCAACCAAGCACTGAATTCAATTGTGCCCTACTGTAGCCTTGTAAGCCCTCCAAAGCACTAGTTTCTCAAAACTTGAATTGCTAAGTGCAAAATCTTTGCATTGTAATTGCTACCGTTAAAGGAGACCTACTGTTGATCTAACCTGTGTGCAATTGTGACCTTGTGATGTACCTTAGCCACATTGAGATGGACGGCAAACCTAATTCTATATGCTAATGTTCACTAGTCTTTCTCTTCTTGCAGATTAATCAGTCTCGATGCTTCTGATACACTCAGTTCTGGCTCTCTGTCCACATGGCCACATGGGATGATCTCTGGGACTGCGCAGACTCTTCGATTCCTGAATCACAGTCGTTATCAGCTTATAGAAACCCAGATGCAGCACATGTGGCTCAGCAGTCTAGCAATCGGTGTGCTGTTGCGCTCTACTGAAGCACTGACCGAACCGGAGGTTAACATAGTCGGTGGCAGTGGCAGGTGATCCATCATCCGCCGTGGTGTGGTGTGTACGCGCGGGTGCGGCTTGACACCCCACGCGGCGCGCCCGTCCGATTCCGACCCGTCAGCTCGGTGGTTCACGTCGGCGGGACCGCTCTTCTTTGTTCCGAACCTTCGTCACCCTGCCCGCCTGGCCACACCCACACACCCAACATCGCGCAATCAGCGACGACCCCAGGCCAAAGGCCCAGCCAGGCAAGCAGTGTCACTCAATCGGAAAACGCGTCGCCTTCAGGGAGTCAGGTGCGTCTTCTAGTCCGCTGGTTTCTCCCCTCGCCTTCTCTTCCCCAACTCACCGCACCGATCCACCTTTACCAATTTTTTCTCCCTTGTGCTTGTTTTCTTGGTTCGTCCCAGAGAGCGTTGATCTCGCCTTTGCTGGTGGTCTGGTCGGTGGCAGCGGTGACCTGTGATGGAGCCCCTGGAGGTGGCCATAACGATCATATTCGACGCGCTGCTGCTTCTGTTCATGGTCAAGCTCTTCTTCGCCATGTTCCAGATGAAGCTGGTCGTCATCCTCTTCTACCTCGTCATCCTCCTCTTCGCCATGGCCTTCTCCGGCCGGGCGCCCAGTAGCTTCTAGCTCGTAGCAGGTGGCAAAAATCTTTCTTCCCCGGTTCCCCCCTTCTTTCGTTTCTTCTCCTTTTGAGGGTATAGATCGGTGGAGTCGTGCAGCACTACGTCCTGTGAAAACATTAAGACTATCATCTCGGTTTTTGGTTCAAGACTAATTTTTCTCTAGAAAAAAAAATGTATGCATGATCCGAGGCGCAAATTGCGTACGCGTGAAGAGAAACCGTGTGCTCAAAACACGTGAATTAGTCAATCTAGAGCTTCTCCTACGTTTCATACTTCTGTTGATCTATTTCTAAGTAATTCGTGCTGTACCTTCTGCCTTTTTGTTATGGTTTCGTGGATCACAGATAGAGAGCAGTGGTGCAGATGAAAATAGATGAACAGTGAACAATGTTGCTTGTGTAAGTTTGACCCTTTTTTCCTTGGAAAAACTTCCCATATTTATGGTTTTTTGGGGGGTAAGATGTAAAAAATAGTGTTTCTCTTGCTTTTGATAAAATAAAAGGGGCTCCAACTTCTCCTAGAACCCTAACTCTAGCCATGTGGCCTCCATGATTAGAGAAGGCCCCGGAAGTGCCGAAATGGTAGTCTTTCTCGGTTGCACGCATCACTGATTTGAGCAATAGAAAAAAAAAAATAGGAGCATCGACTTTGGTGGGTATCAGTCTATCACCAATGGCCCTTTTGGCCTTTTCTCGTCCGCATCGTATTTTGTGGACTGCCTTTTCCCATTAGTCTACATATACAATTGTTGTGTTGTGCTTTGTATATTCACGGTACATTCTCGTCGTGATGATAGCAAGCGCTGATGCAAAATTGACGCCACACTCACACAGAAAGCGAAGCAGGGCTGTCCTAAGTCCTAACCCAGGCGTACAGGGGATGCCTGTTTAAGACAGAGAAGAAATTAGTGTGCAAACAATATTCCTCCAGGGCGTATTAGTTATGGTTTTTATTGATATTGAGTGAAACCATTATTGGGCCTAATAGCAACGGCATCAAATGGTAGGGAGATTTGATGATTTGATCCAAACCGGAGCACTTTTTATTGAATCTGTTAGGGGTGTTCGGTTCGTGGAATGAAATAGTCCACCATCATTTTACTCGTTTTTATTTGGTTCGTGGAATAGAATGATGTGATGAACTCACTCCTTATAAACTACTCCATCCGTTTCAAATTATAAGTTGCTTTGACTTTTTGTGTTCATCCATTTTGTCATGTATCTAGACATATTATTATATTTAGATGCATAGCAAAATTAATGTACCAAAAAAATTAAAGCAACTTATAATTTGAAACTGAGGGAGTAATAATTAGAACTAGTAGGATGAATGAGGTCATGCCACTGGAGTGTTTGGTTTGGAAAATCGACCTATTCTAGGTGATGCATCGTGAGCCTATTTCTCGTACTAATACTAATTATTAGCTTATGATGAATGAAGCGGTGATGGATCAACCTATTCTATTCCACAGAGTAAAAAAAAACTTGAGAGTGAGACGATGGAACTTGAAAGTGAGACGATGATGGACCACTTTATTCCACAAACCAAATACACCAATTTGAGAAATGAACTCACGATGTATCTCTCAAAACAAACACTCTATTTCTTCCTCGGGTCATAGATTAGTGATGTTTTGAACTGTCTTAAGTGAACCATTTTAAAAGTAATGCCTGCATTACCTTTTTTGTATTGAGTTTGGACATCTAGATATAATGCTGGTAGATTTGTCTTAACGGGTACTTTATAAAATTATATTTTGCTGTTCTATATATATTTTATATCAATACTAGTGGTCAAAGTCATTTTTTCTTAAAACATTCTCAATAGCCAAACTGTCGCATATTTACGACCGGAGGAAATAGTAATTGTTTTGACGAATCTAAATTTGGCAAACTAGGTAAAATATGCATTAAGATCAAATAAATTCTAGGTGAGGGCATTTCATTGTGACATGAAAAAATTATTATTCGTACACGTGAGTTTTGGTGCCAAGGTGGAACTACGTTTTTCAATACTCCATCCATCTATAGGAATAAATATACTATTCTAGCTATAGTATTGAGTTAAACTATTTCACTTTTCCTATGTGTCAGTCGCCTAAAATTTTTGATCTATTCAAGCAACGTGTGCTCCGTCGATATTGCTTCAAGATTTTGTGGGCCCGTTTTAAGTGTCATTGATTAGAGAGCAATGCAAATACATGTCGCCTGAACAGAAGCCTATTTCAGGCGTCTGAAGTATAGCAGGTCCCAAACTATTTTCACCAAATTTTAAAAAAGGTACTAGCATTTGTTATTCTATTTATCATAATTGTTGATACTAAATTTTTTCATGCATACTTAATTAAACTTAAGACCAAACCAAAAATTGCATTCTTTGAGGGGACGGAGATATTAGAAAGCAGAGATGGACTTTATCAAGTTAGGAGAATTAGCAATAGCAATACTGCTCTGATCGCCGAATATAAAAGGCTTCTTTGATCCGATGACCTCTCTTCATAGAACATGATTCGTAATTGTTTTGGACAGTTATGAAAAATGAAATTCCCCATTAATTCAAGGGCGAACAATGCGATTCTTTTCGAACAAGTATTTCAGACTTCGAGTTGGGATCAGTGATTTGGCTACACCAATTGTCACATCAAAGAAGCAACGTCAAACAACTGGTTTCGGGAGTGGTTAAAATAAGATTTAAATCATTCGAATCATAACAGCGTACTGAAGTCCAATTAAATCTCACGAGGAATTGGTTGCCGGCAAATGAAGCTGTTGGTCTCGTCATTCTGCTTTACCCTTGTTGGCCTTGGCGGCTTTGTAGGCGGCGCCGTGGAAGTTGAGGAAGAGCGCGAGCAGCGACGCGTTGAAGACGGCGTTGAACACCCAGCCGGCCATCCCCTCGCAGCCGCCAGCGGTGAAGTGGAGCCACAACATCACCACGGAGGCGGCGAAGCTGAAGAGGAACTGCACGATCTGCAGCTCCGTGACGGCGCGCTTCCACCGGTTGGGCCAGCGCAGGCCGACGCTGCAGGAGAGGTAGTAGGAGTACATGACGACGTGCACGCCGGCGTTGGTGACGAGCGCGATGGGCATCAGGGACTGGCGCGTGGCGAGCCAGAGGTAGCACATGGCGACGACGACGGCGTGGTGGTAGACGTGGAGCAGCGTGAGCGGGCGGTGGGCCAGCAGGATGAGCAGCGTGTCGCCGAGCTCGTACACCTTGGAGAGGTAGAACACGTGCGCCCAGAAGAAGACGGGGCCCGACGCCTCCGTGGCGCCCCGCGGCGGGAAGCAGAAGGGCCACGCCCACCGCGGCGCCGCGGCGGCCGTGGAGAGCGCGCACCCGGCGGCCATGGCGGCGGAGAGCGCCAGCAGGACCGCGTTGTGGGCCGCGGATGCCGCGCGCAGCGCCGGCGGAGGGAGCGTCGGGAGGCGGGGCAGGACGAGGCGGCGGAGGACGAGCACCGCGGCGAGGTAGCCGCAGATGACGGCGGCCGCGAAGGACGCCGTCGCGCCGACCGTGCGGCCTGGCTGCCAGCGGAACGAGGCCACGGCCGGCTGCTCCACCAGGAGCCACCGCACCCGGCTCAGCAGCGACGCGGCCGCCATCGGTCACGCCTCGCTCGCTCGCACCGGCCGCTGGAACTGAATCAACTGATGACTGATCTGCTCGGTGACCTCGCCTGCTCCTTCAGTCCCTCCCTGTGTGGCGTTCCACGTGCCACGTCGTGCTGGGCGAGGGCGAGGCGGGGGCAGTATCGGGAGGGAAGAGCAAGAGCCGCGTTGGGCTTGGGCCGTTGCCACTCACAGTGACGGTGGAACAGCGGCCGCATCCAGTCCGTACGGCGAATAAATCGTGACCGTCACGTGATAGGCGTGGACGTGGGACAAGGCCCAGACGGACAACAATCACATTATACTGCAAAAAATTCTGGCCAAGCGCCTCTATGAACACAGGCTCCGTTCGCATGCCCTTAAACCTGGCTTAGATCCACTTTTTTTTTTTTCCGAAACAGTATTTTTCTTTCACAAATTCCTCCAACATTCCTCCAAACCATCCAAATTCCTCCAGAATTCCTACGGCTGCTATCTTCTCCATGCTGAATGAGTGGATCTGTATAGGTATTGCTGATGCTACCACACAATAAGCAAAGTTTATAGGTATTGCTTACTTCTGCCTAATTCCAATTTTCACAGCGTGAGAAAACGCATACCACATTTTCATCAGTTGAGGCATGCCCAAAAAGAAAGTAAGCATTAAGCAACATCATGTATCGACAGAGCCAACAAGAAAGACCCACCGAGAAGCAGAAGGGCATGGGCATGATTGCCTTCAAGAGTTGTGTAATATGGCATTCCATTCCCCTGGGCCCTGATATATTTTTTTTCCAGCAGTCGCAGGCTTTGAAACCCGTTCGTTTCGCTGAAATTTGGTCCTCGCATTAGAACATGTTCTTCAGCCACAAAAAATAAGGAAAATAACCTCATTTACCACACTGGGGAAAAGATCGAGCTTGTCAGATACAATGCCCAAAAAACACGCGCAAGACACCTTTCTATTGGGTTTCTATTCTAGTTCTTGGATCACCATCATGATATAACATACTTGGCAAATTTTGATGCATTGAAACTAGAAATTTAGCTACTGCTGATCAACATACTCTAGATGTGTTAATATAAAATCTTAATATAAATTTTACAGCGTTCCTTCAACATCTCCTGTGGGATACCTCGATCGAGCCTCTAAATATTCCTCTAAGCCAGGAGCATAGCAACAGCACAACAACAAAATTTCCATTTCATCAGAGCACAAATGAAAGCACACTCAACCACCGAATTCACCAAGCAATACAACTACACTGACTTAGCCTCGGCAAATCACCTCCGGCAGGGAAGAGGCAGCCGACAAACTCAGAACTCAGAAGCAGCAGTCGCAGTCGAAGGGACACAGCGGGGTGCCACCGGCTTCGGCCTTGCCGAACCCGAGCTCATCGGCCGAGTATATGGCGAGCCCGTCCGCAGTGCGCCGCCGCGGCCGCTTCTCCTCGAACTCCTCCTCGTCCTCCTCGTCGTCAGCCACCCGACCCTTGCCCTTACTCCCCGGCGCCTTGTTGCTCTTCTTCTTGCTGCTGCTGCCCCCCTCGGCCCTCTCCTTGGGCTTCTTCCTCCTGTTCCCATGGGCCAAGGCCTCCTCCCTCTGCGGCGGCTTCCGCTTCTTTCCCGCCTTCGCGGCGCTGAAGATCTCGTCGATCTCGTCCCTCACCTTCTGCTTCTTCGGCTTCTTGACCGCTGCCGCCTGCTCCGGCTGCTCCTCGGCGGGCTTCGGGGGCTTGGGTTTCTTGTCGGGGGAAGGGGACTTGGGGTTAATAGACGGCTTGGAGGCAGTAGTAGGCTTCTTGTTCTTGTGGGATTTGGTGGCCATCGCTGTGTGAATTTTTGCCGCCGCCGCCGCCGCAGGCGTCGTCGTGGTTGGAGAAGGCGGCGAAAAGGGTTTGCGATCGGAAGGCGCACGATTAGAGGAAACTGGAGAGGCAAAATAAGTTCGTGGGCCTAGCTAGGAGTGGGAAGACTCATATTGTGTTGAGCTAGCCTACTGCAGCCTCCGTGTATACCCAACCAGCTCGGCCCAATTATGCATATTCTAGGGCCTAGCAGCATCGCTGGCATTGGCATGCTTAGCTTGAAATCCAACTAAGAAATTATTGTCACCCAGGCTATTCTCAGTGTTGCCTAAAAGAAATCCTCAGTGAACATGATAAAATTGTTAATGTTTTACATTTACAAGAAAACACATATTTTCTATAGCTTTATCTCTTGAGACTAAGCAGATACATATAATAGTGATAAACTAAGGATGCTCCATATGATCATGTTTTTATCTCTTGAGACCAAGCAAATACATACATATATATAATAGTGATAAAATAAGGGTGCTCCATATGATCACGTTTTTTTACACGACAGTAACTATCACACGGAGCCCGATTAGAGAAACCAAAGGCAGAGACAGCAACTTTTGATGAGAAAACCAAACAGGTAGTATAAGAAATCTGACAAGCACGAGGGAACACGCTTCTCTAATACTAGTATATCAACTCAGACAAAAAAAAAGATATGTTGGATTTTCCATATAAATTAAAGAAGTCCAAATTACTCACCCAACTCTGGCATATGTCAAGATAAACCCATAAACTAAAGTTTGGTCGCAACTCACAACTTCTGAGTATCGCTTCTACACATAATCACATATGTACAACTGGTGCAACGGGATTTATATATATACACAACTGGACAACTGGCGCATGGGATCATCTTACCATTGTTTTTCTGCAATTACACCACCGTCCATATAAAACGAAAATAAATGAAACAGTTTTTAATGCCTGGACGATCATTAGTTCATCATGATAAAACATGTTATTACAACCACATATGTACAACTGATGGGACGAGTTTTGTATTTACATTTTGCAACTTGCTCATCCCACATGAGTTCCTTTTGCACTCACATGGCCTTCATAACAAATCTGGCAGATGCAGCAGCACCCTTTGCTGCCACCTTCAGGACATGACGGCTCTTGTACAACCTGCATCCAATTCAAAAGGTAACAGTGAAAAAGAACCATCAAACACTAGATAATAAAGAAAGTATTTTTTTTTCACAGTCACTTAAGCATAATCCTAACATAATTGTAGTACATTAAAGGACAGTTAAGGCAAAGTATGATGATATAACCAATAAAAAGGTCAATATGTCGACCTATATTCCATCACAAGTATTAATGAGTACCAAACTACCAGTAGCAGGTTAGCACTGCAAAAATACTCTAGCATATACGTAAAGAACAAAGAGAAATACTATAGGTTTTGAGCAATGATACAACAAAATCCAAAAGAGAGGTAGAGTGGAGTAAACTTTTGAAGGGCAACTGCAAACAGGAATGATTAGAGATTTACCCTGCTAATGTGATTCCCCAAGTGGCCAAGATATAAATAATCTGTCCAGCCTCCCAAAAGGTTGACCATCTCCATCGAGCTTTCATGCTATCTAATGCCTTTGCAACAGCTGCTTACAAGTTAAATCCAACAACATATCAGATTGCACATGAAGACAGCTCAAACTCATTGACAAATAATAAACTGATGGTGGCAAGTAAAAAAGCAAGTTCAACCTCATACAAACTGTAACATTCATGTTAAACCACCCAGCGCATCTATAACGTCAATTTAATGAGAATTTGAAAAGAAAGAAAAAACTGTACCCAACATATCTTTCACCAGTACAAGTTCATCAAACAGCAATCTGAAAACCAATTTAATCAATCATCACAATTCACATACACAACCTCATCAAAGCAGTAATGGATCCTTAAACTGTGATATCTACTTTAGCAAAGTCATTATCTCTATAAACCAGTAGCTTTTGCTAGCAATGGTGTGCATCATACACTATAGGTGTACACTCTCAAGTACCATAAGGATCGGCATCTTTTGCAATGCCCTATATCTCATATGTCCTCAAGTAATCAAGAAACTAGATAAATCCCTAAAACAAAAGGGTCTGATCATCATCCATGCATAGTAAGATATATAATAGCAGAGTTGAGAATTTTGGGTAACTATTCACAAATGATGAACCCCAGAAACCCGGACAGCTATTTAACGATGCAATGTTTGAGTGCAGCATGGTCGCATGGAGGATAGACGTACCCTTTTGGAGCTGCACTGACGATAACGACTGAAGGAAATGTAATGAGAAACAGTTAGACATCATCGAAGTGCTGAAGAGAATGCTCATTAACCATTGGTAGCATCTAAACAAACTCTTAAAGAAGGAAGTACCTTGGATTTTGGATCTTCAAGAATGCACCTAGCAACAAAGGTGGCAATACCATCGACTATGTCATCTTCATTGATTATAACATAATTTTCATCATCAATCCCACTAATTTCCTCCAAATTAGCCCCAGCAGTATCACAAGCAACCAAGACCCATGATCCTTTCTTCCCATTAGCCATTTTATCTGGAATGTCTGCAACTTCCACCTCTAGTTCCATTGAAGCAGAAAATGGAAATGAGTTAGTTTCCTAGCACTTTGCAGAATGTATTAGAAGAACTAACAGTGCCCATAAAACATGGTCTAGAAACAAACTTCACAATGCTTAATGAGGAATGAACCTGTCATGTTGCCAGAAGATAGTTCATTATGTTCACGTGCTGACTCATCCTGTAATTTCTCGAGATGAGCAAGGAAGCTAGCATTGTTGACCGCCGCCATCAGTCGGTTGTACAGCTATATCGTAAAATCACATCGATGAGCAACAAAATCAACCCAATATACAAGAAACATGTGTAATTATAAAGTGGACAGGGCATGAGAATACACAAAATGAATTCTAATTATTCTTGTTATCTGCAATACTCCAGTTGATATATTAGAACGTGCCACACAGTAAGGTTAATGCATCATGATGAATTGACAGACTCAGGTTCAATATCACATCGATGCACTAGGAATTAATTTAGAGGGAAGAATAAGGCCCACACCCTTTGGGACATGATTTAGTTCTAGCGGATCGAATTACCAACATACATGCCTTTGTAACCATAATAACTGTACAAGATAGTGTCGATTTCCATAGGGAAAAAAACTAATAGTCACACTAACATATGTCAGAGATAGGTGAAAGTATGCTTACATCAGGAGGGCACTCCTTGGAGACGCAGGGCGCGCCGTGGAGCTCGCGCAGGAGCGCGAGGTCATCTGCGAGTCGGGCGCGGAGCATGGCGTTCTCCTCCCGCAGCCGCGCGGCCTCCTCGCTGGCGGCCCCGCCGCCATCAGCCCCCGCGGGCGGCGCAGTCGGGTCCTCGTCGTGGGCTACAGGGTGGCCGGGGCGGTGGTGGTAGGCGTAGCGTGCGACCTCGGCGATTTCGACGAGGGTGTGCGCAACCTCCAGCGGGATCTTGTGCGCCGCCGATGCCAGCGTCATCGTCGGCTTGACCGATCGGTTGGCCAGCAAAATCCCTTGATCTCGCCGGTATGCCTTCAGGGAAGCGGAATCGAGAGGTGGAGGGAAGCGGCGAGATGAACCCTAGGGCCACGCCGTACGCAACCTTGCCGGGGAGGCGTGGACGACGAGTTTGATGGAAAGCAGAGGATTATGTTGGCCAAAGAACAGAGATTGGGCATTCAGTCACGTCCAGGTGGGCCCCACGTATCGTCTCTAATCAGACACCGGATTTTGACCTCGTCTTTCATCCGTAACCAAGGTGTTGCGTCCAAAGTATATTTGAAAGTCTTTATGTTGCAAATGTTATTATAATCTGGGAACTATATACTTTACTTGCAGATTGTAACAACACGCAAACTTATAATCCACGATCCACATGCTAAAACCAAAATGCAAGGCATATCCATGATCTTCATGCATACAAAATATAGGTCCCTTCAATTTTGAAAACAAGAAAATTATGTCGATTTTCATTAAATAATGTCAATTAGCGTGTCCCGGCATTCAGCAATATTTTCCCTTCACATACTGGGACCTTGTTTGCATTTTTTTTTTTTTTTTGCCTCAGGACTTCTTTAGATGCATATCTATTCAATTATTCATCTCAATCCACGATGAGAATTAGCCGCTCGAACACACAGATAAATACTCATATGTACTTGCATACATGACAATTAACCTCGTGTATTTGCATACATGACAATTAGCCTTTAAGACCAATCAAACTGGCATCCACGATCTGAACCAACTGACGGAGCGAGGGAGCCGAAAACAGCTTGTTACCGTGAATTTGGATTGAATTTCATATTACACGATAAATATGGGATTACAAGTTACAACAGAACAAGCAACGAGCTACGGGGGTCGCACACGGGCGCGCGCGGCACACCCCCAGAACAAGCAATTCAATCCGCTGGTAGGATATACTACTCAGTGCAGCAAGTCAGCGTTGCCACCCAGATACACAGCCGCAGTCTCCATTATTTGTACATTATATGCCTGCTATGACAGGGTTACAAACAAAATTAGAAGATGGCACTAATCGGTCCCCTACTTGGCGCTATGCCGTCAATCATTTACACTAAGCTCATATACTTCTTTGGTACCGAGACTTCTGGGAAGTAGATCCTCTCCCGTCGGGAAGCACTTTCGGAGCAGACAAATCGGAGTCTGCACTGCTTGGCCAGACTAGAGGAATCAGCTGCTGCTGGTAGGTGTTTGTGTTGTCACACACGCCGAGCTTGACAACGAATGTTGCAGTGCAACCTCTTCCAGTTCCTTCGCTGTCGATCCAGATGTGCCCTCCCATGAGACTAACAAACCTGCAACAGAATTTTGCAGAGATGCTGATTAGTTCTAATCAGAATTGATGACCGAGTTATCACTAATGAGTCCCGTACTAGCAATGCATAAAATAAATGAATAATTGTGCTGCATAGGAGGAAGTCGAGTCACCAATAACAACACCTGAACACCATTTTCAGAAGGAACTAAAAGAAAGGGGCTGTAAGATCGAACTACCTCTTGCAGATGGCAAGGCCAAGACCACTACCATTGAACCCTCGGTTTCCTTGAGGATGAGCAAACTTTGTAAATACATGAGGTAGATCCTGAGGACCAATTCCACAACCTGTATCTTTTACCTGCAAAAGAGTGAAGTAACAGAGAATGTAAAGCAACGCAACAGATAATAATTGCTAAGCATAGAAGTAAAACTCTGCTTCATGTGTCCATGTCATGTTCATAATCTGCAAATATAAAACCCTTTTCCAGTTGTAAGCATGAAACCCAGGACCAATAGTATCAACTAATGCCTTGTTTGGATGCATGTGTATCCACTTCAATCCACATGTGTTAGTGGATTGGAATGAAACTTAGTTTAATTCCACTCCAATCCACTTCAACACGTGGATTGAGATGAATACATGCGCATCCAAACAAGGCCTAAAATGGAATTTATATAAGCACCTGTGCCTTGTGATATAGTTTTAGTAAATGTTGTGATACCTTGATTTGGCTGACCTAGGATTTTTTCAACACACGAAAGCTTTGTGTGTTAGCATTATAGAAGGCTCAGGGCTGGTCTAGAGTTCATGGAAGATTTGGTATAACACTTCTAATCCTAGACTATTTTATCTATTGCTAAGGCGGCCTTAGGTCCTATGTCATTCCTGAGACTAATTCAATCCAAGCAACTCAAATAAAGCAACAAATGACTACAGTCAACTAATGTCGCAACGGTGTGAAGTAATCAGATTCCAAAATCATCAGGCCCAACCAGTAGAAATTCTACACCATGAGATTATAAGAACAAAGAAAAAGATTTAAAAAAACACCCCCCACCAACAGCTACAGTATTATCGGTACCCATCATGGTACTAATAGTCAGCTACAGCTGAACAGGTACCACCTATTTTTGTAAACTTGATAGGAAGAACTGGACGATTGTACATGGACCTACATAGAGCTGACGCCCACATAGTTTATGGACAAATGGACTATCAAGCAACTTAAGAGTCTAGCCAAGTTTAACGATGCATATGCAATTAATGACCAAGACACATGGTTAAAAGGAACAGGTAACAATTCATACAAGAAAATACACATATTAATCAGGATTTTCAAAAAAAAAGAACTGTCTTTTACTACTGAATAGCACTAAAGACTTCATTGTGAAGCTAATATAGTGGATCCAAAACCAGAGTGCATGAGAAATTCAGTTGCACATAAAGAGACAAGACAACAGAATATAAATGTTGTACAATGTAATAGTTGAGATTTTTTATACTCCCTCCGTCCCAAAATAAGTGATGTTTTAGGTTTGTCCTAAGTCAAACCATTTCAAGTTTGACCAAATTTATATAAAAAATACTAATGTTTATGATACCAAATAAGTATTATTAGATTTCTCATTAAATATATTTTCATATTCTACCTATTCGGTGTCATAAATATTGATGTTCTTTCCTAAAAACTTGGTCAAACTTAAAATAGTTTGACTTAGGACAAACCCAGAACATCACTTATTTTGGGACAGAGGGAGTAGGCTGCAATTAGGGTTCATGAAACTGTTACTTGGGACAACCAAATGAATGGCTCCAGTTTCATTTTTTAATTTTGGAGCTCTGCACAGCGCATACAAGTCATTTTTTTATTTATTATTATTATTATTAAAGAGAGAACAATGCATACAAATAGATTACTCAAACAAGCCTTTCTAGAATATTACCTGAACTTTCAAATAGAAATGGTCATCACTTGCAGTTGGATGAAATTCTGGGGTTCTGAACTCTCTCAAAGAGTCAGCCTTCACAATGGAAGCTACAAGCGTGATGTGTCCCTCCTTGGTAAACTTTACAGCGTTGCCAGAGATGTTCAGAATAGTTTGCATGAGTCTCTTTTCATCACCAATAGCACATAACGGCAAATCTGGTGCCAACATAACCGATACAGATAGCCTCTTGATAGATGCAATTGGTTTAATGAAACTCATCACCTGTAATACCAAATAGAAATTTTAGTTAATAGTGCCGTGTATCTTGATGTTTAATACTCCCTCCAGGTTGGTAAAAGAAGTCGTTTTGGACAGCGACACGGTCTCCAAAGCATAACTTTGACTTCTTATTTCTATAAAAATATTTAGTGATATGTATATTTTTATGAAAGTATTTTTCAAGACAAATCTATTCATATGGTTTTCACATTTTCAAACTCAACACCTTAAAAGTTATTCATGATTTATATTCCCAATGTTTGATTCAAACCTTGTCCAAAACGACTTCCTTTACCAACCTGGAGGGAGTACTCCATCTGTTACCAATTATAGGTCACTTTCTTTACTTAAATCAAACTTCTCTAACTTCGACCAAACTTATAGAAAAATACACCAACAATAACATCAATTAGTTCCATTAATTCTCCATAAAATGTCTTATTAGTGCATTTATTTGAATTTGTAGAAGTTGACATATTTTTCTAAAAACTTGGTCAAAGTTAGAGATGTTTGACTTAGAGCAAAGCTAAAGTAACCTATAACCTGGACCGGAAAGAGTATTAGAAAACTGATGGTGCATACTTCTTTGAAAACAGCATGAAGATTGAATGCTTTAATCTCCATTTCAAGGCTTCCATCCTCAAGCTTGGAAAGATCCAGCACATCATTGATGAGTGTTGCTAACAGATTGCTGCTTTTCAGTACTGTTTCCACCATTAGACGCTGCTCAGGAGTAAGCTCAGTTTCCAAAAGCAAGGAGGAAAGGGCTATTATTGCATTCATGGGTGTTCTCATTTCGTGATTCATAACAGCTAGGAAATCATTGCGAGCACGGATAGCCATCTCAGCCTCTCTTCGAGCTAAATCCAAGGCAACATTCTGCTCCATTAGTAGATCACGTGCTCTCATGGACTCTTCAAGAATAGCCGCATGAGATAGTGCAACTGCTACCTGATGAAGAAACAAAAAAAGGAACATAAACAATAGATCTGCTAGCAATACCAATTTAAACTTTTAACTTTCAGAAAGGTATAGATATTGATAAACAAGCAACAGCATGTCTCTTTTGCAGCTGGGTAGTTGGGTTCAGAATCCTATGCTTTCTAAGAACTTATGTATTGATTTGAAGGTATTCTTGTCATCATTACATTGCACCTGTGAATATAATTTCCTGTTCAATTAACGGATGCCTTAATTGACTGATCATGATCACTGAGCAGTATCATATGAATTTGAAAGATGTAAACATGTTTTTCCTCTCCTACAAGCATATACTCCCTTCATCCGGAAAAGAATGTAATTCTAGCATAGTACCGAGTCAAACCGTCTTGAGTTTGACCAAATTTATTTAAGAAAAAATAACAATATTTACACTATCAAATAAGTATTGTAAGACTCGTCATGGAATATATTTTCAAAATACACCTATCTCATGTCATACATACTGATAATCTTTTTTATAAACTTAATCGAAGCATAGATAGTTTGAATAGAGACAGAAGTAAATTTATATCCTTTTCAGGATGGAGGTAGTATGTTATAGTAACCATAGCAAGAGATGGAGAACAAACCTGATCAGCAACGACCTCAACCAGCTCCAATTCATGCACATGCCATTTCCTTGCACTATCAGATGGAAGCATCAAAACCATGATTGCAAAGCTTTTCGCTGAGAGCTCAGGCCAATCATTTATTTGGAAGTTTGAAAGGTGTAGAAGAGGTACACGGACTGCAGCCACTTCTGGTGGAACATATCGCCCTGCAAGAGGTCGAATCCGCGCCAAAGGAGATGTGTGGGGTATTATAATTGCCCGGTTGCTACTGAACACTTGATTGACGACAGGAAGATTAATTGGCACCGATGATCCGACAGTAATCTGGTGGCGCAAAGTATGAGAAAGCTGAAGGCTTGAGCCACTTCGAGATGGCATCCACAATGCACATTCTTCCAGACCCAAGGTCCTTCCTAGCTCAACAAGAGTAGTCTTCAAAATTGTATGTCTATCAAGAGTACTTCTGATTTCATGTGTAAGCATCCTAACATGTCTACCGGTCTCCTCCTGCGTCCTTATCAGTCCCATCTCTCTATCAAGTTCTTCAGCTTTATTCTTCAGGAACAACTCCCTAGTTTTCACACTCAACAAGTCGGGGATGATATGAACAAGCATCAAAGCAGTTGCGCAGGACACAACTGCTGTAGAAACTTTTGCTATGGTCATGACCATCGCAACGGTCTTTGTATGTGTGGTGAAAGTCCACAGGTTTATCAGATGGGTTGCCCCACAAAGAACTATAAACGCACCAAACTGGATCAAGACCCATCTGTATGGGAAGAAGGATGACTTCTTCACAAAATATATGAGCTCCAATGGAATCGAGAAGTACGCAAGGGCTATGAAGAAGTCTGAGATGTACTGATACTTGACGAGAAGATCATCGGTAGGCCATAGTGGCTCGATGCAATCACATCCGTCCATCCAGGGAGCTTAGTTATAGCATCAGTCCTCACAGCATTTCCTGCAGAAGAAGAAACATATTGATAAATTGTTTTTGCCACACCATCTCCGGGATCTCAAGTAGCAGAAAATGCATAGCAATTTGCATTTGAATAGTAAGCCCATAAACGCGGCACGCATACTAGCAGAGCACGCAAATCGCACAAGATGTGTCATTCGCTGCTCCGACTTCCATTTCCAATTCCAAACAGCCCTCGACCCAGGGCGGACCCAGTAAAGGACATGGGTGTACACATGTACACCCGATAACTTTTCCACGAAAATCGGAGTTAGTAGGCATAATACATGTATATACCTGTAATTAGATCAGATCCGAATACAAAGAGCCCAGTAGCTTAAGTTAGGGTTTGGGTGCTCGGTTTCGTACAGTAGTAAGGGAGGAGAAGGGAGTGGCATACCTGGTGGCTGCTCGTCGCCGGCGAGTGGCCCGATGAAGACCTGGGGGCGTCGGGGGCGGCGGCGGCGGCGGTCGCCCGGTCGTCGCCACGAGGAAGGGCGCGCACGCGGGGTGAACGGGAGAGAGAAAAGGAGGGTGAAAGGTGCTGTTTGGTTAAGGTACGCTTTGGTTCTGATCCACGCAGCGACCCAGGGGCTCAGGCTTGTTTACGCCCTCTCCCATTAAATATTTGACATATATATAAAGTCTTAAATATAGATTAAAAATTAATAAATTACATAGTTAGTGACTAATTTATGATAGGAATCTTTTAACCCTAATTAGTTCACTATTTGACCACGTGTTGCTACATTAATACATGCGATAATGACGGATTAATTAGGTTTAATAAATTCGTCTCGCGGATTACTGATGGATTCTGTAATTTATTTTTTTTATTAGTATCCGAACACCCCATGCAATATTTCCATGACACCCGATATGACACCCAAAATTTTAGTATCATATCCCATTATTGTCGGTGTTTTGAATAAACACCAACTAGTAAATTTATATTTGTTACGCGTTAAGCCCGAATGGTGTGCTAAAAGACACCAGGTTATACTGGTTCGGACAGAATGTCCCTACGTCCAGTTTACTATTGCTCGTGTTATTAGTACTGAAAAAGGTTCATAGTAGAGGGTACAAACGGCCAAGAGAGGGACAGGTCACAGGTCTATGATGGAAAGGTCAAAAGAGCGTTGAGAGTTCGGTTGTTGTTCAGCTGTGTGTTATGTGGTGCGTGGTGTGTCAAATTGATCCTCCCTTAGCGGGGTGCCCTGCCTTCCCTTTTATAGATCAAGGGGAGCAGGGGTTACAGATGGGGGAAAGAAAAAAAACCAGAGGCCAAGAAAGTCCTTCGAAGGTACTGGGTCTTTCTTTTTCTCTGAACTAGTCCCGCTGACATGGCATACGGTATCAGGGATAGCACGTTTGCTTATCTTGATAGGGTCGTGCTCTGACTTCGTTCAGCAAGTGGTCACGTCCCATCCTGTCTCGACGGGCGGCGCGGCGCACCAGGATGCCGAGCCGCGACCCTACGGGGAGCAGATGGGGAAGTGTCCATACGTCCGTTACTGTAGATGATGTGAGCTCCCTCCTGAATCGTAATGGTTGTCGTATGCTTATGTCAAGATCCGCGTCCGAGCGCTGATGGCGGCGTCCACAACACTATAAGATAAAAGTTGACGCCTACAACACTGTTCGGCCCCTGCCATGCCCGAAAGGGCTTAAAGCGACCGTCCCGTCATATCCTGACGGTACTTTTCCATAGACGTGAAGGGCATGGTCCTCGGTACTACGATTGAATTGAGTGTCCTGTCTTACCCCGTGCTCGTCATCATGAAGGAGCAGGGTGCATACGTTGGGCGAGGCAGAGGCAGCCCTTAGACATCGGACGAGGCGGCGCCTGCCCTCGGACATCGGGCGAGGCGGAGCCTGCCCCTAGACGTCGGGCGAGGCGGAGCCAACCCTCAGACATCGGGCGATGTGGAGCCCGCCCTCCGCCGTCGGGCGAGGCGGAGCCTGTCCCCGGTCGTCGGGTGAGGCGGAGCCTGCCCTCGGAGGTCGGGCGAGGCGGAGTCAGCCCTCGGACATCGGGCGAGGCGGAGCCAGCCCTCGGACGTCGGGCGAGGCGGAGCCAGCCCTTTGGGGCCGGGCGAGGCGCAACTAATCTTCGGTCATATGGGCAAGAAGTGTAGTTGTATTCTTGTCTGTTGGGAAGTATCAACGTTTGATGTTTATTAGCTCCATCTCTATGGGTACCCCAGTATTTGGTCCCCGACAGTAGCCCCCGAGCCCCCAGGTGATTCGGATAGAATCGCCCGGGGGTGATTTGACTTGCTAGAGGGTGCGCCCGAGCGCACCTGACGGGTGTAGCCTCCGGATGATTTGGATTGAATCGCCCAGAGGGTATTTTGATTCGCCAGAGGGTGCGCGTGAGCGCACCCGTCGGGTGTAGCCCCCGGGTGATTCGGATAGAATCATCAAGGGGTGATTTGACTTGCCAGAGGGTGCGCACGAGCGCACCTAACGGGTGTAGCCCCCGAGCCTCCGGGTGATTTGGATAGAATCACCTAAGGGGTATTCGATTCGCCAGAGGGTGCGCGCGAGCGCACCCGTCGGGTGTTACCCCCAAGCCCCGAGTGATTTGGATAGAATCGTCCGGGGGGTAATTCGGACCCTTCGCGGGTATGGCTGTGATATTTGGTATTTTGACAACTGGATAGTTTAAAGAGAACCCTGGTATCCCGTTCGCGGGGATTCGTCCAGGGTCAGGCTGGTTGAGACTCGATTTCGGATCGAGACTCTCTCGAGGCTCGTGCACCTGAGTTTTGGCCACTCGCAGGCCTATCCTTTGTTGGGATGGCCGTCGAAATCATTGGGCCAGCCCTCGAACTCCTGGGCCCAGGCGGGCCGGAGAAACACTTTTTGACCCGTATCCCTTCTGCGGGAAAAAGAGTCCTGATTTGTCCAGGAAGGTGAAACGTCCGGCGTGACTTTGGTGGGAAAGGATAGGGATTGCGGACGTATATCCCGCGACATGACATGGTGGTGTATCGTGGCAGGCACGGAGATCTAGATGGACGGTTGCCTTTCTTACATCCGTCGTCCTTATAAAACCACAGGGTTCGCCCCTAGGGTTTCGTACTTTATCTCCTTGCCTTTGCATCTACAACCCCCACCACCAATCGCCTGAGCCTCCCGCACCCGCATCGCAGCCACCGTCAAGCTCGCATCCAACCACCCCAATCGCCTAATGGAGCCATGGTGTAGATTCGATGTCACCCTAGAGCGCCTGGAGGGCCTCATTTGTCGCGGCCTTCTTTGTGCGCGGACCGCCGCCAAGGAGTGGCAGCTGCCCGACAATGAGGACGCGTCGTCGCTGCCCGATGGCTACGTAGTGTCCTTCGCTCACTTTCACGAGCGGGGATTCGCCACCTCCGCCCACAAGTTCCTTCGAGGGTTGCTGAATTACTACAATGTGGAGCTACAACACCTCACTGTAACACCCCTGGTGTTACGAGCTTACTTAGCACCGCGATTTAGTCCTAAGAAAAAACAATTCGGAAACGATTTTCTTGGATTTTTTTTAATTTTGACGTATGTATGTCTGATAGCAAATAAAAGGGCGAATGACTTGTTTATTTGATTAAGCGTGAGAAAACCATTTTTATAAACAATTCGCTGTTCACATCCGCGTCGCGTTGTCGGACCACGTCGCCGTGTATGCGGGCTTGCTTGATATCGCCAACGGAACTGTACCTCAATCTGCTTCCGTTGTCTCGTCGCGTTATTGTCTTTTTCGCAGCGTTGTTGTCTGCCTTCGTGTCCCGCCAAGACGAGTCATCTCGCACTACGCTGTGTTCCTGCTGCCTCTTCCTCTTCAGCTTCGTTCGTTGATCTAGCTACCTCTGCTTAGCTCCGGACGTACGTGCATACATGCTTAGCTCTTTAATCGATCGTGTCATGTCTGTGTGTACCTGCTTTGATCCGTTCATTTATTTGTTCATATATATATATATATATGCTAGAAAACATATCGATATAGCACGTGCTGCAAAAATAGTCAAAAAGCGTTTACGTGGATGGTTCAATGAATTCAACAGCGCCCATTCAAAGATAGCTTATCTATACATCACTGAGTCCTTGTTTAGTTCGCGAAATTTGGATTTTGGGTTACTATAATACATTCGTTTTTATTTGACAAATAGTGTCCAAACATTGATTAATTATGCTCAAAATGTTCATCTCGCAATTTCCCATCAAATTGTGCAATTAGTTTTTCTTTTCGTCTACATTTAATGCTCCATGTACGGGTCGCAAACATTCGATATGACAAATACTGTAGCAACTTTTTGGACTTCGAGGTCCAACTAGGCTTAAGATATTTAATGTCGTCAGGACTTTGAAAGAATTAACAAGGAGGTCACAGTTCACCGTTCTTTGTGGGTGCTGTGCCGAGTTCAGTCCAGGTGTCGTCTTTTCAGTGTCTTTTCGTTTCTGCTGGGTGCGGTGCTGTAATTGTCTCAAAATTCCAAGTTTTTTCACTCTCCTTTCATCACATCAATTTTTGGACGTATGCATGGAGCATTAAATATAAGTAAAAAAATAACTAATTACACAGTTTGGTTGTAAATCACGAGACGAATATTTTAAGCCTAGTTAGTCCATAATCAGACAAAGTTTATCAAATAAAAACGAAACGTGCTACAGTGTCAGATTACAAAAAAAAATTATGATCTAAACAAGGCCCTAATGTGTAGCGCTCGAGTTTTACTTTCTAGTAGTCATTGCTCTGGCGTAATGTGTCCCTCCTTCGTGCTACTTTCGCTGCCTCCGCCTGCCTCGGTCTTGTCTGTTTCTCTGCTTGGTACTGCTGCTGTACTGGGCGTGCAGATGTCCACGCGAGCTTGCTTCCTCGTTGGCCCGCTCTCGTCCTTCTGCATGGCCGCACTCGCTGCTGCCCTGCCCTCTGTCTTCTTGAGGCCCGCCAGGCTCGCACCGTCCCTGCCCTCCATCACGTTGTACTGGTCCAGGAGCGAGCTGGACATACTTTGTGGTGCTTCTCCCTGCTCCTCCCTCTCTTTTCCTCTGCCGCTAAGCTGCTACCACCGTGCTCCGTAGTGCCGCTGCTCCTCTGAAATCGCCAGTTCAGCGTCACACGCCAGCCGCAGCGCGTCCGAGCCGCCCCACTGAGCTCCGGTTCATGCTAGAACCGCCGCTCTGCCCACGGCGCCTCCTCCGCTTCGGTCCGCACCGTGGCCTGGAGGCTTCGTCATGGCCGCGCATCTCCTCACTCCCAACAGCAGCAGCGCCGCCGCCCTTTTCCCCGCTCCACTCGCCGCTGCTCTGGTGCCGGACACCGCACGCGAAGGCAAGCCCGTGCCGTGTTGCTGCGCCCGGCTCCTGGTCTACTCGCTGGTGCCGTGGACCTTGCTGCGCCATGGCCGCGCCAGCCCCTTGGTCCCACGTAGGAGCCGCCATCCCAGCTCTGCAGCCACCGCACCTCATCGGCGTCCGCGCCGCCCCCACCTCCGCGCGAGCTCCACGCTGCGCCTGGAGCGTCATCCGTGCTCGAAGCCCACGTTGCTGCTCCGCCTCCGTGTGCGCCGTTGCCGCCTCGAGCTCCCGTGGCTGCCGCAGCTGAGCGCCGGGCTGACGTGCCCTGTCCGTGCGCCCGCGCCCCCTGTCCTCGCTGTTCCATCCGCTACGCCGCACCACGCCGCGCAACCGCCATGGCCGCCCGCAGCTCCGAGCCGTCGATGCCGCCCCTGGTGCTCTGCTTGTGTGAAGAGAAGGGAGAGGAGGGTAAGAATCCAAGCTGAGATATTATACAGGGTCCTCGGTGCAAAATACGTGACACAAGAGAATAGTACGTGTGCCTGCGGGTTGATTTAAGTAAAGTACGAGGGTCTCAATGCAATTTTGCGCCGCTGCTATCTGGCCCTGGCTGTGTGGGCCGGCCTGCTTGCTGTGCCGCGCGTGGGCCGTTGGCTGCCTGCAGCTGGGCCGGCCGGTCATTGCCGCCTGCTGGGCCACTCGTGCCCGCCCCCGTTGGGCCGCGCCTGTCCCACACTGGGCCGGCCGCTGCTCGCCCCGCCTAGGCTGCTGTCGCGCGCCCGCTGGGCAGTTGCCGATCCCACGCATGGGCCGGCCTTGTGGCCACCGCTGCTGGGCCACCGCCCCGTCACTCTAGGCCGTGCACCCGCATGGGCCGCCGGTCTCCTCCTGACCGCGCGTGAACGTTGGACTGCTGGGCCAGTTAGCGGCCGCTCGGGTCCTTGTTCTTTTTGTGTTAGCTTTTGTTAAGTCAGTGCTCTTCCAAATTTAAAAATAAATAGTAGAAAAATCATAAAAATGCCAAACCAATTCCGTTGAGTTTCTAAAATCACGGTCTATCCGATAGGGTATTTTGTTCGCATAGGGTCCGTATGTTTTTAGGGTTGCCCTAATTATTTTAAAAATGCTTAATATTGTTAAAATGAGAACATGTAGAATTTTCTGTGGGAAATTGTTAATAGTGTTGAATCTGAAATTTTTACAGTAGGCTCCTAGCAATGTTAGGTACTCACTATAATATTTGTAGCTCAAGAGTAATTAGTTTACCAAATAGATAATGATGCCCTATTCCGAATAAAGATTAAATGGAAAGAATGGAATAAAGAAACACCGTTTGTTTATATAACTAAAATAGTTTGTTGGGAGATAGCGCCTTATCCGACAACGTGTATATGTAGCCTAAGTACGGTCGTCGTTAGAATTAGCCCGTTAACTCGAGCGGCGTACGTCGTATTTTACGAGTCACGATTGCAGTTGATTAATTACATCTTTGCATTGCACCGCATGCATATCATATAGGTACGATGATGGATCAACGGATCAATTGAAGAATGGTTGGGAATCCGAAGATGGTGTAATGCTATTCTCTCCAGGAGATGATGCAATGGGCTTGTTATTCAGCTGATGGTCGATGATCTGAAGATGCAGATACTAACTTTTTAATATATCTTACTCAGGCAAGTCCTAGTGTATAACCCGTACTTTTCTGTAGTTTAAATTATATTTATGCATTAAGTTTTAAGGAGTTGAATGAAACCCACTTGCATATATATCTTTATCCAATGAGTCTTACTAGTATGATAGGACCGTGTAGAATGCTATGCTACAGGACTCCGACAGAAATCGAGTGATTGCCTGTCACTCGTGAGAGATAGGAAATATATTATTGCATTATTATCACTTGGAAAATATAAATGGTGGAAAGGAAAAATGATGACCGGGCAAGGATATGGTTTGGGTATTGGTGAGTGTAAGAGGTTATGTCGCTGTGGACGCAGGGCATGGCTTGGTTATACTGTTTTCCCTGTCTGTGTCGGTTAAGGACCGATCGTTGCATAAGGCTCTAGGCAAGTCACAGACTTATTATCCCGAGCACATACTTGGGTATGGGCGCTTAGAAGACTTGTTGCTCTTTTGTCGCGGATCCGGCTCTTTTCGAACCGACTGTCAGGGTTTATTTTGGTGGAGAAGGTCCTTGCACCGCGCTGAGTCTGGGACTTAGGGGTGGAGGCTTGGAGTCCCAGTTTAGACGGGGACCTGTACACCTGGGACAGGAGAGTGATGGGTTGGTCCTGCTTGTGCCTGGGGTACAAGCGGGGCGTGTGTTTTTTGGGTACCCAGCTGGGGGCATTGATTCGCGAATCGCCGAGAAATCCGGTACGGCTTGTCTACGGTTTAGCATCGTAGTAAGAACTGAAAGATGAAAGATGGAAGATGGAAAAAAGGGAAATCTGATTGCTTACCACCTGCTTGAAAGTAGCATATGTGTTTATATAGAATGGTTAGTTAATGAACCAATGCGGCTATTAATAAAAATCGAATATAAGGACGCACGCTTAGTAATGCTTCCTACAAATGCAACCCACAAGCCAGATAGCCTTGCATATCCTTAGAGTCTTTTATTTCCTCCTGTCGGGTAAGTCTTGCTGAGTACAATTGAGCACTCAGGGTTTATTCCCCCTATTGCAGGTTACAGGTGGATGCTACAGCTGACCTTTGTGTGTGGATACCTCCTGGTGGGCACAACGAGGATTCCTTTACGCTGCGATCGTAGTTTTTATTTACAACTCTCATCAAATATTTTTATAAATGAAAGTTTATAATCTGTTGTCATAGTTGTTATATGTCAATACTTCATCATGTCATGATTAGCTATTCATTTCCGCTGTAATTATGATCACATGTTTAGATTCTGTTGTTAAAATAAATTGTTCATAACTCTGATAATATGATTACATTCTGCTGTTATAATAATAAATATTATACTCTGATGTTGTATTAAAAGTAATGTAAGAAATGGTTAATAATGATGTAAGTTTTATTCTCTTATTTGTGATCCTGATGGCAAAAATGTGGATTTTTGGTTTCTCCCCTGGGGTGTGCCCGACGGAACCAAGTAATTTAGTGTTCTCCATCGAGTGGTTAGTGTCTTATGGAAGACAAGCACTCCTGTGAGGCATTAGATTAGGCGGTTCTGCCACACTCACTCCCAATGGGATCCAGCATATTGCGGCGTTCGTCACCCTGTGTGAGGGGTCTCTGGGGATTAGTCCCCACTTTGACCTGTGGTGGTACTTCTTCACCGTCACTCTCCTGAAGAAGCGGGAGAAGAAGCACGAGCTGAGCGTGCCGATGGGATGCGCCGACATTCAGTTGCGCAACAATCGGGTAAACGAATACCTATGGATGCGTCTGTCGACCCCCAATAAGGGGTGGCATTCGCATTGGTTCTACATCAAGAACGACGCAGCTGCCCCCTTGCCAGCGTTCACCGGTCACCTCATCGAAGAGGCTCCAGAATCATGGAGGAAATGGGGGTCCTAGATAAAGACAAGAAGAAAATCCTGGACCATCTCACTGCCATCCGAATTCTGAAAGAGAGGGGCGTGAAGGGGTCGGGGATCATCGGAGCCTATCATACGCGGAGGGTGGCGCCGCTGATGAGTCGTGCGCTTCCCCTATACCTGATGGTGCCCGAAGCGTTCCTCGATGGGACGGCGCTCGCCGATGGAGCGCTCTTCCCCTCTGAAGTGGTGCAGCGTATCAAGGAGGCGATAGAGCCTTCGAAGGATGATGCTGGCATCATTCTTGATTTCGTGTATCCGGTGCCGGGGCACCCCCCAATGCGGTTGGAACCGGGGTACATCGGCTTCGTAAGTTCTCTTCCCCCGTGCCTCCTTTTTAATTGAACTCCCGACCCCTTGATGCTGACATTGAGATAGCGGAACCAGTCGAAGAGACTTGTCATTATAGACCATGCGGCTCCACTACCGAAGGACTAGCCGAAGAGACTCCGCGGCCGAGTGGTAGAAGAAGACGAAGGAGGTCGAGAGGAAAAGGAAGCAACAGAAACAACAGGCACGGGAGCGAGGAGAGGAGACAAACAGTGATGACAATGACAACGACGATGAGGAGGATGACGAGGTAGTCGTAGACACCGAGTGGGGTGACCTGGGAAGCGAGGACGCGCTGACAGGCACCCACTCGTCAATGCAGGGACCCTTCCCATTCCACGCGGGAGAAAGTGCGTCCGCGGGGCCAGCGGAGACGGGCCGAACTATCGGCCTACCTCAAGAGATAGCAGGAGCGGGCGGGTCTACCGCCGCACTTGAGGTGCCAGTGCAGGGGGTGACCCTGCCGCCGCACCTCAAGAGCCAGCAGGGGCGGGCGGATCTGCCGCCGTGCCTGAGGTGTCGGTGGAGGGCGGTGGCTCCGCTGCCGCGCCCCCATATGCAAGGGAGGTGGGCCCCTCTACCCAGGAGTAGGGGGTAGGCTCAAAATGGTCTCGCCCCGATGAGGCAGAGCAGAGACCTAGGGGTTCGTCCCCCAAACGGCCCCACCCAACAGTGCTGGTGTAATCCACCAGTTCCTCTATTTTTTCTCTGTTTTTCTCTGTTTCCGTCGTGAGTCATACTTTTTGTGTTCTTGTAGTGTCTTGAGGCGGCGCGGTTCTTTGGCGGTGGCGCCCAAGAAGAGCGTCGCCATTCAGGCGAGACGGGGGCCGTCGGTCGACGTTGCTCCTATTTTAGGCGGGAGCAGAGCCGATGTTGCGGCCTCATCGGCCGGTCAGGCGCCGTCCGCCGTGGCGCCCATGCCCTCGGTGGGTCAAGCGGACGCCGAGGCTGACGGAGCGCCCTAGGGGGTTGCCAAGCAAATGGCGGTGGAGGTGATTCAGCTGCCTATGTCGGAGCAGACGGAGCTGCCGCTCGTGCTTGTGGCGCCGTCTGTGGTGGGCATGACACCGTAAGTCGGGGACCTGGTGTCGCAGGCAGAGGTGGCCGTGACCGTGACAAGCCAGGTGGAGCCGGACAGAGCCGCGACGGTGCCCGAGGGAGCGGCGCAATCCGTGCTACCGGCGACCCAGGCGACGGCGCTCGAGGCGGGCCAGACGGAGGGGGATACGGCCGGAGGGTCCCCAGGCATCGTGGCGGTGGTTGAGAGGACCAGCGGGGGGTCGCCCTTGGCCCTAACATCGGGGGGGTAGATGTTCGCCCACGCGGGGTGAGTCGCTGCTCCAGTGGATGGATCCTCAAGACCCAACGTCGATTCTCTTCTTGCTCGACGATGCTACTGAGAGCATAGAGCGGGAGAGTCTCAACAGAGGGATCTCGGCTATGGTGGATGTCCTAAACTAGGCCAGGGGCGTCCTGTATGATGTCATCATTCCTACTGGCCGGGTATCTGCTTAATCTCCCCTTTCGCTTTCTTCTTTCTTCATGTATGTTTGTGTTTTTGACATTGATCTTCTTTTCAATCCCTTATCGCTCGTAGCCGGGAGAAATCCCTATTCCTCTGTGAGTAGAAGGTGGAATAGGACCGCCTCACCGAGGAGGCTCGGCTGCGTGGAGATGTGAGCACCCAGCTTGTTGTCGCCCAACAGCGAGTGGCCGAGCTAACTCCCTTGGCCGAGGAGGCGGCTAGTCTTCGACAACGGGAGGCCAAGGCGTGTTGGGACACGGAGGACGCTGAGAAGTCCTTTGATGAACTATCGGAGAGGGCACGGCGGGATTATGGAAGGAGCGGGATGAGCTGCTCCAGTGGGATGCCGAGGCCCGCCAGCGGGCCCTCGACCTCTTAGCCGAGGTAGAGACGGAGCGAGAGCTCAAGCTGGGAGCAGAGGAGAGGTCCGTGGCCCTGCAACAGAGGGTAGGCTTGGACGCTGAGGCGATAGCCTGGCTACGTAAGGAGCTGGACGAGCTACGCCAAACAGCGGAGAGACTCTGCTCGGAGCGCGACCGAACTATCCGAGAGCGCGACAAGGCACGTCAGGAGGTCAGCTCCCTTCAGGCCGATCTTGGAACCACGGTAGCCTGAAGACATGGGGGATCCTTTAGGCGGAGAGCGATGAGCATGATCACCTACGCGCTGCCGTCGGGGTGGTCTTTGATGACCTGAGGGTGGCACGATCGGAGGGAACCAGCTCGCTTGTGGCCTCTACCATAGACATCATGGCGTGGGTGCGCCAGCTTGAGGAGGACGCTTTTCACACCAGGATCACCCAAGCCTTTGCTGTTGCTTAGTCTCATTATGCGGAGAGCATTGACTTGGAGACAATGAGCACCGGCTTCGCGCCTGGATACGAAGCCTCCGAGCTAGATGAGATCGAGACGAATGTGACTTCTATTGCGTGGAACCTGGCGAATAGGATCAAAGACATGGTGCTCCCCTAGAGGGGATAGTTAGTCGAATGAGTCCGATAAACATTATCTTTAATCTGTGGACAAGTGTCGGCACTTTTGTATCCTAAAGACCAATTTGTAATTTCGTTTCGTTTGAACAAATTCGTAATTTCATTTCATTTGTAATTTCTTTTTTGCATTTGATTGAACTTGCTTTCTTCCCTTTTTTTGCGCTTAAAAGGTGCTTATGCAATCCTTGCCTTCCGTTCATTAAAGATGTCGTAGGGCCCATTTACCAAATTTCGTGTATAAGAGTGAAATTTCGATTATCTTTGGTGAGCAAAGTTACCATAGCCGTTTTAGCGTTGGTTTTTTGCAACCATCTTACCGAGCATGCTTTCGGTTATTTCCCACAAACCTTCCCGCAAACCTTCTCGCCTCGATGGCCTTAGCCGAGGAAGATGAAGATGTCCGGCTTGCGATAGGGTTGGCAAATCGCTCCAATGCTCCTTAACCCGCCTTCCAACGCTTCAAAAAAGAACTAGAGGGTTTTATACCTTTACTAGCCCCGAGGGTTATCTGTGATATCCGCCCTCTTGTTCGATTCTTTGGGGTTGAATGTTACTAGAGATTGAAGAGAGGATAGCGAACCGCTCTCTGTATTCGCACGTACCCTTCCTTAGGATTTTAGCTATCGTTCTAAGACCGTGCGTTCGGTCTCTTGTGCAAGTCCAACCTTCCACCTCTGGAGATGCCCGGTAGCGTGGCGAGGATTCAATCAAGGGTTGGTTTGTTTTTGTCGACTGTCGCCCGTCAAGCGAGGTTTTCAAAAAGCAATCTCGGCCGGGAGGGTTGAGGCGACGCCAATCACTTGCCTCGATAGGCGCTCGAGTGGCGTGAGATGCAACAATTGATGAGCTCGCTATATGGAATGATGTTCAAATGGAAATTTGGTCCGTTTACTTGTGATAGGGCTCGGCAAAGGTCTCGTGCGCGGGGTTCAGTCCGACGCTTGGCGTTGTTGCTTTTTTTCAACTCGCCTTCCAAATGCATTCCCCCTCAATGGGGATTCTATGGGCTCGGTTAGAGGTCGGATTGAAATAGAAGGTTGAGATGACCCAATCCGCCTCTATGTGGGTTGGGTCTAGGCCGCTAAAGCTCATCTGTGTTTTCTCTCCGAGGCTCTTGTTCGACGCGAGGCGTCCTCCCCTACCCTTCGTGGGCTAGCCTTAAATAACCTCGGTCTCTCGATCTAGGATCGGGCGACCTTGAGCCCCCAAGCCCCCCTTGATGGGGTCCGATAGAGGTCGGCCGTGTTTCACGCATCACCATGCCCGAGCCCATCCTCGGTTTCGCCAAACCGATGAAAGCGGTAGCTGATCGCTCAACGACGACATTGCCTCGGCATTGAATAGGGAAGTGTCGCGTTCAATGAGCTCACTAAAGGGAGAGGTTCGCCCCATTCGTGTGGAATCCGGGTCCATCATCCGGCCGACGGGTCGGCGAGAGCCGATGTGGCATTGCATTACTTGTACTTAACCCGCCTTCCAGCAGATGCCCGAGCCGTTCGATAGGCTCGGGTGGCCGATAAGCTATGCCTCTCCTGATGCTTGATGTTCCGAGAGATTCTGGGTTTGGCTCGAGGTTAGAATCGAACGAGAAAGGTCGAGATGTCCCTGTCGTCGTATGCCCTGATCCTTGGCGCTCCATAGTCAAGGTCGGTTGGGAGGATGGCCTTGGAACCGTAGACCATGAAGAAGGCCGTAGTTGTCATATGCCCGTCCTTAGCGCTCCATAGTCGAGGTTCGGCCTCGGAGTTGTCCTTAGGCTCCAGAGTAGCGCGGGGAGCTCGGTGACCCAGTGTGCGCTAGATTTGTTCAACCTGTTGAAGATCCTAGGTTTGAGGCCCTATAGGAGCATGCCGTTTGCGTGCTCGACCTGCCCGTTCGTTCGGGGGTGCGCGACGGTGGCCCAATCGACGCAGATGTGGTATTCATCACATAATCGAAGGAACTTTTTGCCGATGAACTACGTGTCGTTGTCCATGATGATGGAGTTCAGTACTCCAAAGCGATGGATGATGTCGAGGAAGAACAGCACGGCTTGCTCGGACTTGATCGCGGAGATCGGCTGAGCTTCTATCCATTTTGTGAACTTGTCTATGGTGACAACCAAGTGGGTGTATCCTCCGGGCGCCTTCTTGAGAGGTCCCACCAAATCAAGCCCCCAGACCACAAAGGGCCACGTGATGGGGATCATCTAGAGTGCTTGGGCCAGGAGGTGAGTTTGTCGAGCGTAGTACTGACACCCTTCGCAGGTGCGCACGATTTGCTTAGCGTCGCTACTGCAGTGGGCCAGTAGAAGCCCTATCGGAATGCGTTTCTAACTAAGTTTCTAGGCGCGGCGTGGTGACAGCAGACCCAACCGTGGATATCACTCAGCAAGCGCTTCCCTTGCTCGATGGGGATGCAGAGCTGTAGGATCCCGATGTGGCTTCGTTTGTAGAATTCGCCCTCTACCAGAACAAAGGACTTGGCGCGATGTGCGAGCCGTCGAGCTTCCGTCTTGTCCGTCGATAGCGTGTCATGGAGTAGGTAGTTGAGGTAGAGTGTTCTCTAGTCGACCAGAGGGTCGGGCTCTATCGCTGGATCTTCTTCCAGCTCCATAAACTCGGGGCTAGACGGAGCTGTCGGTTGGTTAGCCCCCGAGGCTGGATCGGGCGGACCATCATTGGCCTGTTTCGACCCTTCGTAGCACACCGAGGGCTTGTGTTGGTCGCTGGTGAAGACACCTATTGGCACCAGCTCTCGGCAGGATGCCGCCTTCGTAAGCGCATCGGCTGCCTCGTTGAGGCGCCTTGGGATGTGATTCAGTTCGAGGCCGTCGAATTTGTCCTCCAGCCGTTCGACTTCTTGGTAGTATGCAGACATCTTGGCATCATGATAGCTTGACTCCTTCATGACTTGGTTGACGATCAGCTGGGAGTCGCCTCGGATGTCGAGGCGTCGGATGCCCAACTCGATGGCAATGCATAGGCCGTTGATGAGTGCTTCATACTCAGCCACATGATTGGATGAGGGGAAATGGAGATGAACCATGTACCTCATGCGTACCCTGAGGGGGGATACGAAGACCAGCTCCGCGTCGGCGCCCTTCTTCATCAGTGATCCATCGAAGTACATTGTCCAATACTCTTGATCGATGGCCGCCAGCGGCATTTGGACCTCGGTCCATTCCATGATGAAGTCAACCAACACCTAGGACTTGATCGTTGTTCGAGAGGCATACGCAATGCCCTGATCCATCAACTCGAGTGCCCACTTTGCGGTTCTTCCCGTGGCGTCCTGGCTTTGGATGACCTCGCCGAGGGGGAAAGACATCACGACCGTCACTAGGTGTGACTCGAAGTAGTGGCGTAGCTTTCTCTTGGTGATGAGGACAGTGTACAGGAGCTTCTGAATTTGGGAGTAGCGGGTCTTAGAGTTGGATAGTACCTCGCCGATGAAGTACATAGGGCGCTACACCTTGAGGGCGTAGCCCTCTTCTTCCCACTCCACTACCAGGACGGTGCTGACCACTTGCATGGTGGCCGCTATGTATAGCATAAGGGATTCTCCATCGGTTGGAGGAACCAAGAACGAGGCTTTTGTCAAAAGCAGTTTGACCATGTCAAGTGCCTCCTGGGCCTCGGATGTCCATTCGAAGCGGTCAGTTTCTTCAAGAGTCGATAAAGGGGGAGACCTCGTTTGCTGAGGCATGAGATGAATCGACTGAGTGCGGCGAGGCATATGACGCACTGAACCCCCTTTATATTCTGAATTGAGCCCATCCTTGTGATGGTTGAGATTTTCTCTAGGTTGGCTTCGATGCCACGCTCAGAGATGATGAAGCTGAGCAGCATGCCCCTCGAGACCCCAAAAACACACTTCTCGGGATTGAGTTTGATGCCATTTGCTCAGAGTTTTGCAAAGGTCTGCTCAAGATCAGCAACGAGGTGGTCAACCCATTTGGACTTAACCACGATGTCGTCAACGTAGGCCTCAACGGTCCGGCTGATGAGGTCCCCAAAGCATTTGAGCATACAGCGCTGGTACGTAGCCCCAGCGTTCTTCAGACTGAATGGCATTGAGACGTAGCAGAATGATCCGAAGGGGGTGATGAAAGATGTCGCGAGCTAGTCGGATTCTTTCATCGCGATCTGATGGTACCCGAAGTACGCATCAAGGAAGCAGAGGGTTTCGCACCGCGAGGTAGAGTCGACTATTTGGTCTATGCGCGACAAAGGAAATGGATCCTTTGGGCACACCTTGTTGAGACCCGTATAGTCAACACACATCCTCCATTTCCCATTCTTCTTTCGTACAAGAATGGGATTAGCTAACCACTTTGGGTGGTATACTTCCTTGATGAATCCAGTCGCCGTTAGTTTTGCTATCTCCTTACCGATGGCTCTGCATTTCTCCTCGTCGAAGCGACACAGGCGTTGCTTCACCGGCTTAGAGCCTAGGTAGATCTTCAAGGTATGCTCGACGACTTCCCTCGGAATGCCTGGCATATCCGAGGGTTTCCACGCAAAGACGTCCTTGTTGCCGTGGAGGAAGTCGACGAGCGCGCTTTCCTATTCGGAAGAAAGCATGGTACCAATGCGCACCGTTTTACTTTCGGCGCTCTAGGGTCTACGTGGACTTCTTTAGAGCCCTCTATAGACTCGAATGATCCGGTTGACTTCTTGGCGTCGGGCGCTTCTTCTGGTGACCTCCTCCTTGAGGGCGGCGAGCTCCCGGAGGCGATGATTGCTGCGGCGTGACCACAACACTCGACCTCACACTCATAGGCGCGCTAGAAGGAGGTGTCGACGGTGATGACCCCATGGGGGCCTGGTATTTTTAGCTTGAGGTATGTATAGTTGGGGACGACCATGAACTTTGCATAGCATGGACGCCCTAGGATGGCGTGGAAGGTTTGAGGAACCCAACCACATCAAAGATGAGGGTTTCAGTCCTATAATTGAATTAATCCCCAAAGGTAATGGTCAGATCGATCTACCCAAGTGGCATGGCCTACTTTCCGGGCACGATGCCATGAAAGGGCACTCGGGTTGGGCGGAGGCATATCCGGTCGATGCCCATCTTGTCGAGCGTCTTGGCATACATGATGTTGAGGTTGCTGCCTCCATCCATTAGTACTTTGGTGAGTCGCTTTAGGCCGACGATCGGGTCAACCATGAGCGGATATCTCCCCGGATGCGGGATGCTCTCTGAATGGTCGGTCTAATCGAAGGTTATGGCGGACTCTGACCACCAGAGAAAGGGAGGTGTGGCCGGTTCAGCCATATAGACCTCACGACACGCGACCTTCTAACGACGTTTGGAGTCGTAGGCCGTCGATCCTCCAAAGATCATGAGGTAGCCATTTGGCGTTGGAAAGTCGTCGTCCTTCTCCTCGGTGTCGTCCGCGGTGGGGGCACGGTCCTTTCTGTGCTCCCCTTTGTTGGAGCCTCCGGACAAGAACCGCCGCATGAGGCTGCAGTCTTTGAGTAGATGCTTAATCGAGAAGGCATGGTTCGGGCACGACCCCTCGAGTAATTTTTTGAAGTGGTTCGGAGTGCCCTCCATGGGCTTCCAACCACCCTTGCAGTCAGCAGCGGCCACGAGTGAGTCCTCGCGCCGTTGCTTCTTGTTCTTCCTTTTGGTAGAACGATTGGAGGCGCCTTCGCCGGCGCCCTTGTCCCGCCTTGCCTTGCCCTCAAGACGATCGTAGATCGCTCTAACTGCCTCCTCTCCTGAGGCATGGCTGGTGGCGATGTCCAGGAGTTCCTTGGTGGTTCACGGGCCCTTGTGTCCCAACTTATGAACCAAAGACTCGTAGGTAGTCTCAGACATGAAGGCTCTTATAACGTCGGCGTCGGCGATGTTTGGGAGCTCATTGCACTGCCGAGAGAAGCGTTGGATGTACCCACGGAGGGTCTCACTGGTCTTCTGTTGGTAGTTCTTGAGGTCCCATGGGTTCCCTGGATGCTTGTATGTGCCCTGAAAGTTCCCCACAAAGATCTCCTTCATATCCGCTCAACTCTGGATTGCGTTGGACGATAGGTGTTCCAACCACGCTCGTGCCGAATCGGCTAAGAACAGTGGAAGGTTACGAATAATGAAGTCATCATTATCCACACCACCGGCTTGGTAGGCAAGCCGGTAATCTTCAAGCCATAATCCGGGGTATGTTTCCCCCGAGTTTTTTGAGATATTGGTCGGTGGTCGGTACCTTGGCGGGAAAGTAGCGTTGAGGATGTGCCGGCTGAAGGCCTGAGGGCCCAATAGGCCGGGGCTCGAACTCCAGTCCTCGCCGCTGTCGTAGCGTCCGCCACGACGAGGATGATAGCCGTGGTGGGCTCCTTCTCTAGGGTCACCATAGGTACATCTGCGGGCATCGAGAGTGCTGCGTGCATCGCGGTTACGGCCGAGACGCTGATGCACTGGGACAGCACCGCGCTGCCTGCCACCCTATGGTGCCTGGTGGACCGACACGTCCCTACCAAGACGCCCGGAGGGCGTGCGCTGGCTGGCGTCGAGCTCGTGTCGCTAAGACAACAAGCTCTCTGCCTGTTGCGCCGCCGCACGCTCGAGCAGCATGCGAATCTCGTGGTGGGCCTGACGATCCTCAGGCGTCGTGGCCTCTAGAAGGCCATGGAGCAGGGGCGTCACGGTAGCGATGTTCTGGCTCGTCCGGGCGAAGCGAGGAAGGGCTTCATCATCGATGATGATCCTTTGGTTTACATCATGGGCCATGGCTCGTGCTCACCCACCGTCTCTGCGGCGATCGATCTCTCGATCGAGCTCCACGCATTCCTGCACAAGCTGGAGTTGTGCTTCCTCGATCTCCCGCTGTCGGGCTTTCAGCTGCTCCACCCTCATGCGAGGTGGGGCCGCTGTCTCCCCTTTGGTTTCGTCGCCGAGGTTGCCCGCCGGGGTAGCCTCCTCCGCAGGGACACTTTCAACGTGTCTCTCGGGGGTACCCATCATGAAGCATTCTCGGGAGAGGTGATGACTTCCCCTGCTGGAGTCAGAGCCAGAGGACAACCCTGACTCCTCTGTGAGGAGGTTGTGGAGAGATTCCATGACGTGTTCGATTACCCCCACGAACTCGTTGTTCGCGGGCGGCAGGACCATGCGTCGTGCCACTAGGTGGCTAACGGTCGCCGCAGTAGTGTTGCGGAGACCGAATGGAAGCGCTGTCGGGGCGCTCCGTATGTGGTGTTCTAGAGAGAGGGATCCTCCTCCTAAAAACCATGCCATGTCGTTGGCGTCGGAAAGGGTGAGGCGGTGCTGGTCCTCCCTGGACTGCTGGGGTCCAAGGGAGACACCGAGCTGGCGCTTAAGCCTCTCGTGGTTGAGGCTGATGGAGGGGAGAGATTGGATGGTGGCGTGAGCCAATGCCAACTCTCCTCCCATCGTGTTGATGAAGTCTAGGTTTCGGAAGCCCATGTGTGCGCCTAGGACCCAACTGATACCGTGGCTAGCCATCCGTGGCCTGATGTTTAACATCGAAACATGCAAAGGTCCCCTACCTGGCGCGCCAACTGTCGGTGTTTTGAATAAACACCAACTACTAAATTTATATTTGTTGCGCGTTAGACTCGGATGGTGTGCTAAAAGACATAAGGTTTATACTGGTTCGGACAGAATGTCCATACATCCAGTTTACTGCTGCTCGTGTTATTAGCACTGAAAAATATTCGTAGTAGGGGGTACAAACGGTCGAGAGAGGGACAGGTCCCAGGTCTCTGATGAAAAGGTCGAAAAGGCGCTGAGAGCTCGGTTGCTGCTCAGCTGTGTATTATGTGGTGCGTGGTGTGTCGAATTGATCCCCCCCTTAGTGGGGTGCCATGCCTTCCCTTTTATAGATTAAGGGGGAGCAGGGGTTACAGATGGGGGAAAGAAGAAAAACCAGAGGCCAAGAAGGTCATTCGAAGGTGTCGGGTCTTCTTTTTCCTCTGAGCTAGCCCCGTTGATATGGCGGGCGATGTCGTGAGATAACATGTTCACGATCTTAATAGGGCCATGCTCTAGCTTTTTGTTCGAAGAAGTGGTCACGTCCCATCTGTCTCGGCGGCGGCGCAAGGCGCACCGGATGCAGAGCCGCGACCCTCTACGGGAGACGAGACGGGAAGTGACCATACATCCGCATCAGATGTTGTGATCTCCCTCCCGGATCGTAGTGGTTGTCGTATGCTTATGTCGGGATCCGCGTCCGAGGGGGCCGATGGCGGCGCCCACAACATTTGTAAGACAAAAGTCGGCGCCTACAACACTATTCGGGCCCCGCCATGCCCGGAAGGGCTTAAGCTCCGTCCCGGCCATATCATATCCTCAGCTATAGGATATGATGGTACTTTTTCGTGCTCGTCATCATGAAGGATGCATGGTGGTATGGTCCTCCAACCCTCGGGCGCGGTTGACTTGAGTGTCATGTCTTACCCGTGCTCGTCATCATGAAGGAGCGAGTGCAGTCGTCGTTTAGGCGAGCCTACCCCTCGACGCCTCGGACGAGAGTGAGCCACCCTCGAGCGTCGAGCGAGAGGCAAAGCCACTCCCTCGGATGTCGGGCGAGCGTGAGCCCGACCCTTTGGGGTTCAAGCGAGGCGCACCAACCTTCTTGGTCGTATGTGCAAGAAGTGTAGTTGCGTTCTTGTCTGTTCGGAAGCATCAACTTTTGATGGTTATTAGCTCCATCTCTATGGGTATCCCAGTATTTGGTCCCCGACAATTATATTTAAACATGACCTCAGATATATGGAGTAGTTAAGCACTGTGTCTACACTGACTTATAATGTACTCCCTCTGTCCCGTTTTCATTTTTTTAGAAGTCAATAATTTTAACTAAATATATAAATAAAATATTAGTATTTATAGTACATAACTAATATTATTAGATATATAATAAATTTATTTGAAAATAAAAATAATGCTAATATTTTCTATAAAAATAGTAAAAAAAAGTTTGATTGATATGATTTTCATGGTGACACTTAGATAGGTACGGAGAGAGTATCTATAAGATCATGCGACTACAACCACAGCATGAAAAATCACATCCAATCGGGTTGTACGTAGGGACGAAGGTAGGCCAAAAAGATGACCAGTCACTAGCTGCTATGAACAGCATTTTTTCAATGAAAATCAGAAATTTTAGGTCAGCTGACCCCAGTAAACAAGACTACCTCTGCCCTCGGCGGTAAGTTCCGACCTTATTTTTTTTTGTCTTCGACTATATGCATACTTTTTTATATTCTCTAATAAAACTTATGCACTTTTTAAAATTATGTTTTTTAAATTTGAATAAAGTGATACTCCCTCTTTCCAAATCATAAGGCCTTTTAACTTTTTACATTAGATATCGCTTCCTATGAAATATATTTTGATATTGCATTTGTTTGGTATTGTAGGTGTTGATATAATGTTTCTATGAATTATATAAGTTTGGCTTAGTAAAATGCTAACGACTTATAATTTCGAATAGATTGGTAAAAGGCTAAGTGAAATATTTGTTGCACAATGAATCATAGTGTCTTAACATATTCATAAAAAAGAACACAAATAATTATGTTTTTCTGTCTTTGACATTTTAGAGCCCAGACATCAACTATACATAACCTCTCCATATTTGTCTGACTTAGGCAAAAAAAAAAACTTTCTCCAATCAAATAAGCCCAGGATAGCAATCATATGATTGATTGATTTCTTATGAGATGATTTTGCGATCCTACGACTAGATGTAAGATTGTAGCTGGGTAGAATTTGTGATGACCATTTCGCAAGAATTTAACTATTGTAATCTCACAGGAAACTACAACTTTTAGAAAACAAGAATTGAATATAGGCTCACTTAGTCACTTTTATCATCCACGCTGGATGCCCTTGAATTCTAGCATTTAAAAGGTGGTGTTTTACCACACCACCCATGATTTCATATCATATATGCCAGTTTATAAGCCATTGCTCAAATAAACACGCGTAATAATAGACCTCCGGTGCTTTTACAGTTGTACCTTTTACTACCGTCGAAGTCAACCATTTTTCATGCCTCCGTAAGAAAAACGCGGTCCAATGGATCAGCGCACCCAGATAAAAACAGGAATGTCCAAGGAATCCTACGTGGCTACGTCGCTCTCCTGTGCCAACTGCCAAGAAAGATGATCGCCGACGAATACTCAATTACTCACATGGCCATCAACACTCCGAATCACACTCCCCGATTAAATTTCCCGTCGCCGTCAGCCGCCGCCGCTGCCGCTGCCGCCGTGACCGAACTCGCTCGCACGCCCACCGGCAACTCGAAGCCAAGCCGCCAGCAACAAGAAAAAGGCTCCAACCTCCTTCGACGCGAGCGAACAACTGCGCGCCGCCGAAAGTGACCGGGCCCCCGCCTGCCCACATGCGCGCACGGGAATCCTCTCGTCCGCGCGGGCTCGGCTCGCTCACGGGCTCACCACCGCCCAGCCCACCCCACCCCGCCACCCGCCCCGCGCTGCCGCGACCGCCCACATGCGCCCTGCCGGAGCCCCGGACACAGTAAAAGCACGGGACGGGAATCCTCTCGTCTGCGCACGGCTCACCCCCGCCCCGCACGGCCGCTCGGCACTGCGCGCCCGCGCTGCCAACATTTTCCCCACCTGGCAGGCGGATCGAGCCGCCCGCGCCTGCGTCCCGTCGCTTTCCATGATCGACGCCGCCGCCGTAAGGCCGAGATACCGAGGGAATTTACCCCAATGGCGGGGAGTTTCGGCGTCAGGCGACGGGGGAACGACTGAACGAGGGAAACGGAGGAGAAAAAAAAAAATCTCGGGGACGGGTAGGGGCGTGGCGCGCGCTGGGATTGGTCGGCGCCAGCTCGGCCACTAGCGGGGGGCAACGTGGTGGTGGTTCCCGTCCTTCTCCTCCCCTTCCCTCCCCCACCGGGCCCCAGTCCCCTTCGCCCTGCCTGTCTGACCCCCTCGATCTCCTGCTCCCTTTCCCCTCCTCTCCAGCTCCCTCCCTCCCTCCGCTCTCTTCTGTTCTCTACCTGGAGCTGTGATCCTCTTCCTGAATCCTGAGGCCCGGGCGTTGGATGGGATACGTGGTTGGCTCCGCGCCATCTCCTGCGGTGGCGATGAGCTCCGGCTGCTGCTGCTGCTTATGAGGTATGATGCTTGCGAGACCTGTCCATGGTTGCTTGCTTCGCTTTGCTTAGAGATGCTCTTGCCTGGGCAACCAGTTGCGCGGAAACTCAAGCACCTAGGATAGGATTGGTGGAATTCGAGCAGTTCTTACAAGTTTCCAAGCTATGTGATTAAAGTGTTTTTTCAAAAGCATCTTTTCCACGTAGAGATAATGTTTTGTCAGTTCATGAGTTGTCAGTTTCTACTGAAGGGAGACCCACCACGTGCCATGCTCGCTGAAATTCTGTGTTCAAGACCACGCTTTTTTATTTGTATTATATGTATAATATATTTGAAGTTACTTTCATGGTAATGATTCAGTTGAGGTAATCTGGCACGAGGGTTAATTCCAGTGGAAATCCAACAGAAGTGAATCTTGTTGGGATCAAGTCTGTATTTCCTTTCAGTGAGCGTTTATTTTCAGTCCATCGTGTATAACAACCTTTTCAATCTTGTTTCAGATCTTGCTGAATGAATTTTGTGGTTTTTGAGCCGTCCTGGTAAACGTTGGCATGGCCGGTACAGAGACAAGCGCAGGGAACACCCAGAGGTGTGCTTATCTCATCTTTACCGTGAAACATGCCTTTTCTTTTGTTCTAGTTCTAATGTCTAATGGAAGGCTATTCAGTGTTTTTCAAAAAACAACAACAACAACTAAACACTGGTAACTGTGCTACTTCAAGATTCTTATAAAAAAATATTTTGCAATTTGGTTGTCAGAAATCTTGGAAGCACTACTATATAGACATTCTAGTATAAATTGTGAGTGCTGGTAGCCTTATCTTGTCTTTCTGTTTAGGGGGAATACCCTTCCAAATGGTGACATCTATGTTGGCAACTTTGCTGGTTTAGTTCCTCATGGATTTGGAAAGTATATGTGGACAGATGGAACTCTTTATTATGGCGAGTGGGATACAAGCAAGATGACTGGTAGAGGAGTAATTCAGTGGCCTTCAGGTGCTTCATATGATGGAGATCTCTGTGGAGGTTTCATTGATGGAACAGGCACTTTCAAAGGAGTTGATGGATCTGTTTATAAAGGTGCTTGGAGGATGAACAAAAAACATGGAATGGGCACAATGGTTTATGCCATCGGTGATACTTATGAAGGTTTATGGAACGAGGGCTTGCCAGATGGATTTGGTAAATATACGTGGGTTGATGGCAACATCTACATTGGAGGCTGGAAATCTGGTAAAATGAATGGCAGAGGAGTGATGCAATGGACAAATGGCGATACTCTTGACTGTAATTGGCTTAATGGACTGGCTCATGGAAAAGGTTTTTGTAAATATGCATCAGGAGCGTGTTATATTGGTACATGGGACAGGGGACTCAAGGATGGACATGGTATGTTTTATCAACCAGGAAGTAAAATGCCTTGTAACCTTGAAGTGTCTGAGTGTGTATCAGATCACGATATTTCAAGTTCTTCGAGCTCTGGTAATGAAAATATCAAAAGTGGCTTATTATTTTTATTCCAAAAACTTTGCAACACATGGAGACTATGCAGCCTTTTCCATTGGCCCAGACGTATTTCAAATGGCACCACACCAGTTTTTTATGATAATTCTGGAAACAATTTGTCACAAGATTCATCTACTGAGCCCTTGGCAACTGATAATTGTGTCCAAGATAGTGGAGTTGATAAAGTATTGGTCTATGAAAGAGAATATGTACAAGGAGTACTTATCTCGGAAAAGCCAAAATGCCATGATTCCGGAATGCTGGATAGCGGTAAAACACAGGAGCATACCTGGCAAAAGCAAGCTGGAGGTCCCATGGAGACTATTTTCAAAGGCCACAGGAGCTATTACCTAATGCTTAATTTGCAACTTGGCATTAGGTAAGTGCTTAATTGTATTGATGTCTTCCATTATATGTCATCTTAATTCATTTTTGTCAAGAATAGATTCTTGTACTTGTTTTCTTTTTCTGTATCATTACATTTGTACTGTGTATCTATTTAGGAAGTTGTACTCTCCAGTCTCCACACACATATGCTACATCTGAAAGAAGCATATGCATAGCTTTCAGACACAGAACTCACATTATTTATGAGCAAAGTATTACTTATGTAAGAATTATTAGCAGTGGGTAGTGAAAATTTTGATTAACCTATTGGAAACCTCCCATTATTTGAATGACAAGTGAAAGAGTCTCTTTTCAAGAATAATTTTGATATGCTAAAACTATGATTTCTTTCTTTAGGATGAAAATTTGTGATGTTCGATATCATGTGCCACTATCTACATACAGAAATAGTTGCCATGGCATATTTGTGACGCTGCCTGTACTAATTGTACTCCAAACTCTTAGGGCATGTACGCGGTTCCAGATCTAAAAAGGCCATGTAGGAAGTCTCCAGTAGTATACCCAAGCTTAGCAAAATTTGGTGAATCCGTAGCTCCTCTCAAAAAGTGAGCGATCATTCCCATACTAAATCAAGTAATAGGTTTCCTCACAACAACACTCAGCCCCATTTATCATGTGCCCAGCATGACACAGGTGCTACTTTTGCTTTGCTTATTCTCTTGGAGCTAAATCCTGGATTGCTTTTTATTAGAATATGAATAGCCTAGAATTTGTGGAGTCTAGAATGAAGAGTCTTAGTAGTGGAAGAGTCTAGAGTGAACAGTCTTAGTAGTGGAAGAGTCATGTAACTCCTTTATAAACTCTTGATCAATGAATGGAACAGTGGGGAGAATTCCACTTACATGGTATCAGCTAGGAACCATTCCTCTCCCTAACCCTTTCTCTCCACTCGTCACCCTCTCCTCTCCATTGTCGTGCCCATGGCCGATGATGATACTCAGGCTACTTCAGTATGCCGACATATTTACTAAGGGATTACCAACTGCTGTCTTCCTCAACTTTCGATCCAGTCTCAATGTTCGATCATCTCCCAGTTGAGACTGCGGGAGGGTATTAGAATATGAATAGCCTAGAATTTGTGGAGTCTAGAATGAAGAGTCTTAGTAGCGGAAGAGTCATGTAACTCCTTTATAAACTCTTGATCAATGAATGGAACAGTGGGGAGAATTCCACTTACACTTTGGAATTAGAAACTTTTCTTTCCCCACAAAACCAATTCTTAGATCCTCTGCCTGCAATGGTATGCGTCATGGTTTTGAGAGACTAATGATCGTTAGCTCCTCTTTGGGGCATGGGTTGCACACACCCTTATATCTCCTAAATTTACTATATTGTTTGTTTGTCCCTGTGATATCTCGAAGCTGTTTTGTTTTGGGTGCAACGAAGCTCGGCAACGATGACACGCCGCGTTCACTTCTTGGGAGGTCAGGGCTTGTTGCAAGTATGTGGCGGCGTGTCAGGGTCCCTGGCTGATGTTCACCGTGGGAAGTCGGAGCTGCTTATTGCTGCTTGTGGTAAGCTCGGCAACGATGACGTGTGGTGGGCTCCATCGGGTGTGTTAGGTCCTTGGCTGATGTTCAGCGTGGGAAGCTGGAGCTGCTTACTGGTGCTTGTGGTAAACTCGGCAATGATGACGTGTGGTGGGCTTCGTCGGGTGTCATTGTTGTGTAAGTGGGTTGCCTAGGGATTGTCGTCTGGGCTGTCATGGTGGGGGTTTTGCCGGTTTTCCATCTGATAAACCGTGTGTCTGTATGGTTTTCAGGCCTGGTTTCCCTTATAAACCAGGTCAATTCCATTCTACTTAATTGAAAGGCAGAGCTCTTGCCATTGTGTTAAAAAAAATCTATTTAGGGAATTGTATAACTATACTAAATTCAAACATGGTATACCTCAGTAAATTAATCTAGTGAATGTCCACACTTCGGTAACTAGTTCCCTGTTGCTATTCAGCTATGTGCAGTCCTTTCTAACCACCCCGTGATATTGCTATCCAGGTATACGGTAGGTAAAATCACCCCTGTGCCTTTGCGTGAAGTCCGTTCAAATGATTTTGGACCTCGAGCACGGATAAGAATGTACTTCCCTACTGAAGGCTCGCAGTATATGCCTCCACACCACTCTGTCAATTTCTTTTGGAAGGATTATTGCCCTATGGTATTCCGGTATGTCTCTTTCCTGATTGCTAATTGTATAAGAATTTAGCATTTTCATACTCCTCTGTTGTTTTTTCTCGAATGCATATTGTTCTGTTAGTGCTGAATGTGATTCTTTTTTTTTTTTGTGGGGGGGTGGGTGGGTGGGGGGGGGGATGTAGTGTTGATTGTTGATTGTGATATTAAAACTATGGTTCATCTATGTCTAATTATGTTGGTCTATTATGATTCACCTGTCTAATTAACTATAGAAGATATCAAGTATCAACTGAACGAATGCGACGTGGCTGATTTGTTTAACAAAAGAGTAGCTAATGTGATGGTTAGATTCCCTATGTTTTTACTTGCAGAAGAATAAATTAGAAACTAGCAAGAATCTTATGATTACCTCTGAATCAGTTTGTCTGATTTAGAACGAGTCTGCCATAACCATAATAGCATCGCTCAAAGCCTCAACTTGATTTTTTTCCCTGAAAGTTATGTTTCTCTGTTTTTACTATGTTTTCCTATTTAAATATTGTTTAATTGGTTATAGCTCAACAGTTAATAAGAGATCATACATATTATAGAGGAATTCACACTGGCTTGGATTTTTCTACAGATTCTTCAATTCATCTTTTTGTTGTAGCTAATTGACTCATTGATTTCAGGAATCTTCGAGAAATGTTCCACATTGATGCTGCAGATTACATGATGTCCATATGTGGTGATGACAGTCTGAAAGAGCTTTCTTCACCCGGGAAAAGTGGCAGTATTTTCTATCTTTCACAGGATGAACGTTTTGTCATAAAAACCTTGAGAAAAGCTGAGCTGAAGGTATCGCCTCGAAGGCTTTCTATGAGAGTGTGCTGTGTTTTACTTGTTCTTTTTTTTAAGCAATGTTTTACTTGTTCTTAGTCTGTGGATGAGTTGTTGATATATTTACAGCCAGGAAAAATTTGTTGCACATAAGATTTATGGTCCTAATATTAGTTAACTTAACATTCATATGGAAAAAAATCATAGGATAAGAATAATTTACACCGTTGTTGAGTGATAAGTTATGCCTACTGCAGATTGGTTTGATGTAATACATGCTGCAGATACTGTTGAAGATGCTTCCAAAATATTACAGTCATGTCAGAGCTTATGATAATACGCTCATTACAAAATTTTTTGGCGTGCACAGGATTACTCTGAAAGGCGGCAGAAAGGTGCACAATCACATTCTTGTTGCATTATTCTTATTTAGTCTGTAAATGCATGTCATATGTGATAGTTTTTTATGGTTTTATACAGGTTCGCTTTGTTGTGATGGGAAATATGTTCTGCACTGAGCTGCGAATTCATCGTAAGTATGACTTGAAGGGTTCTACACAAGGCCGATCAACAAAAAAGCAAAATATAAATGAGAACACTACACTGAAGGACCTTGACCTTTCATATGTTTTTCATGTGGATAAACCATGGCGGGACGCACTTTTCAGGTAAGCTGATGATCAACTGCTCCCTTTGTTTTTCTAAACACCTTTTTCTGGTAGTATATACTTGTATTTCTACTAGTCTTCAGTGTCTGACCCTTTTTTACAGAAAGTATCTGACATTATTTATGAAGTCACAAGTACTCTCACAATAAAAAATACAATAAAGTAAAAATAATAATAAATACAAACTGTAGAAAGTAATATACTTATGATAGATTTCTACTTTAGGCCAAGATCAGTGACTATCAAATGTTTTATACTCTCATATGGTTTGATAAATGGTGGCTTCTAAACGTTTCTGCGGACCATTTTCAGGCAAATATCACTTGATTGTATGTTCTTGGAATCCCAGTCTATCATTGATTATAGCATGCTCTTGGGGATCCATTTTAGAGCTCCCTATAACCTGAAGACATCTTCATCACAACAGAGCAGTCTTGAAAGATGCGGAATTCCAGGTATAGTATTCATTGTAATTGTAACATTGCATGAACCCAACCTTAAGCTGGTTTTTTTTGTACTTTTCTCTTATAACTGAAAAAATCATGACAAAACACTATTGCTATGACCATGATATCCTTTTAAAAAAACAAAAGGACCACCTTAAGTATCAGTGCTATTCACACTACTAAAAATCTTGATACTTTGAAAATGGTATCACAGCCAACTTACGCAGCTGATCCAAAAATGGCAAAAAAAGGGTCACAGCAAAAATATAGGTAATCTAAGAGTGAAATATAGAGCAGAATTGCCAAGGAAAACTGGTTTACCCAAGCGCTATAAACAAATTTTCCCTTCTATTTATGCTATGTTCCTTTACATTCTATGTTGTGAGTTCTATTCTATCGGCAATGGGCATTGAATAACTGGTTGCTTACCTTCAGCTTTTGACTGTGTTACCTAGTAATAAACTGCTGCTTTTTGCCTTGACCAGATTGTGAACTGTTGCAATATGAGGAAAAAAGTTCCTGGAAGGGATTTTTGCTTGTTGCTCATGAGCCAGGCACTACAGTTGGTGGTTCCCACATAAGAGGAAGCATGGTTAGAGCATCGGAAGCTGGTTCTGAAGAAGTTGATCTTGTTTTGCCAGGCACCGGACGGTACATTTTCTTCAGTTTTGCCAAAACATTTGATGTTCCAGCTTCACACTAGATGCTGCAATGCAGTACTAGAACACGTACTATATTAATTAGGGAGTCTCCTGGGGTTTACTGGCGAGGGGAGAAACTTTCCACTAGCCAGCCGGAACTCAGACCGTCCGTTAACTCTAAAATGTAATGGCTGATTTAAATGAAAAACATGGTCAAATACTTGGGTAGCTATTAGCCCTAAGGAAGATGAATTCTGCATTCTTACGCCTTACACAAGATGAATTATGTTGCTGATTCGTGTGTACGTATTCTGTATCGTGCTTTCAGGTTTCGTGTGCAGTTAGGGGTGAATATGCCAGCTCGAGCTCGGAAAGTGCATGAGGACATGAACACGGAACTTGAAAACCCAAATACCATTGAGGAGTACGATGTTGTTCTTTACCTTGGTATTATAGACATATTACAGGAGTACAATATGTCAAAAAGGGTCGAGCATGCAGTCAAATCACTCAAGTTCGACCCCCTTTCAATATCAGCTGTTGATCCGAATTCGTATTCAAAACGATTTGTAAAATTCCTTGAGAGTGTTTTCCCTGAACAAGACTGAGTAGACAGTCTGTTCGTTGGTTGGTTTCTAAATTTGATAAAGCCCGGTGTGGTCTTCAGTTTCTTGTGAGAGGAAAATCTTTGTACTGGCCACTGATAAGTCCCTATTTGAAATCAATGTTGAAACAGAGCTTAAATAATACATAGTAGCACTTCTGCCCTCATTTTTCTTGTAAAAAGTTAACATGTTCTCAGTTATTCACGACGGCTTCTATGCACCTCCAAGTGTTATTTGTTACACTCTTCATTTCAAATTACAAATTATATGATGTTTTGGTCTTCCTAGATATATATAGTTTTTGCTTTGCATTGTTTCTTAAAGTAAAAAAAAAGGCAAAATGTCTTGTACGGAGTAATTTGGAACAGAGCGAGTATTTACCTGGGATGTCATGTTCATTTTGTTGGTTTTGCTGGTTGTCAAGGGGTGGTCCACCTATGCACGGTAAAACATTGCAAATTGATTGCACATAATTTTAGAATGGCCATAAATGCGGTGTTTCAGTTACCACGATGACTGTACGACGCATACTCTCAAATGGCGCCTAAATAACAGTGAATAATACGGAGTAAGAGTTTACGATCGATGACCACACATCCAGCATTCATGATTCATGTACGACGCATACTCTCAAATGGCGCCTAAATAACAGCGAATAATAAGAGTTTACGATCGATGTGGATTCAACAGATAGATAGAGTTTACGGATGATGGTAGATTCAACGGAAAAGAATAAGACAGGTTAGATGAGGGTTAGTGTTCGGAGAAGATTTAATAGTGCCAGGGCTTAGGCCCTATTTGGCCAGACTCCTTCTGGCTCCGCCTACAGTACCGAAGGAGTAAGAAGTCGGAACCGAACGAGCTATAAATCATGGCTTCCGACAAGTGGTGTGTGACGTCTATTTGGCGATAAGAGAGAAACACGGCTCTTACCGACGAGTGGTGTGTGAGGCGGGTGCCAACATAAATAGATCCAGCATTCCAGCTGTGATTGGGTGCAGTCGGTGCGGGGGCGAGTTTTGCATTCGCACACAAGGGTGAAGAACGACAGATGATTCACGAGAGAAAACGTGCATCTGAGCTAGAACAGTGGCAGCAGCACGGCGTAGCTGGCAATAAACGTCTGAAGCCACCAACGACCAAATCAAGGTAGCAAGTATAGTATGTTTACAACAATTATAAGATAATAATCGAAAATTGTATGATCTCAACATCAAAAAGCCAAAACAGAGCCTGACCAGTGGGGAACGTCTACCAAAAATACACGTACAAGCAGTTCCCAACAACACGGCAACTAAGCATACGGAATGGTACGCCTATGTGTGCCTAGTTTGTGTGAACAAAGAATCCTATTGTGCTTCCTCGGGTGCAGGCTCACCGCCTTCAATAGTGGCTTCTTCGGACGGCTTGGATGGGTCCTCATTGATTCCATCGTTGATGCCCAGAACTTCATCCATCAGCTCGTCGTCTTCCGCAGCCATGTCCTCTGCATCTTCGTCATCATCATTGCCGCCCTCCTCAGAAACTCGCCTAGTCTTCGGACCATGCTCTGCCCTGTGTGTGTCCAGCTCCTTGTCCATTTCTTGCATGTTAGCAGGCCCATTAGCCTTCCGAGCATTCCGCGCATTCTGGATCCTCTCCAACTGCCTCTCCACATTTGAGAGATATTGCTCCTCAACTTGCTTTTGGAACTGAGTCAGCTCAGCCCTGCGCATAGACTTCCATTCTTCAAATGCCTGTAATGTTTTTCACAAGTTAGATTCATCAACAAAAACAATGGTTCATGAAACAGGAACAAGTACATGAGTATGCACAAGTTATAAGCTCTTGAGTAGGATACTAGGATGTACCATTTCCTTGTTCTGCTCAACGATGGCTGGATCATCAATAATTGGTTTAGTTGGCATGTAGTAAATAGGTGGTTCAGTTTTTGTCCTGCCATACATAAGGGGATAATGAGATTGGAGTCAAACATGGAACAAATATTGTTCATCAGTATACAATGTAAATAGATTACACTAATAGTCATCAAACATCAAGTCTGCATACAATTAGAATGTATCTTCCCTCAATTTAATTGTCAATTGTCAATATGGACACTTTTGGACCAGAAATAAAAATAACCTGCAGAATGCAGAAAATAACAGATCCATCAAACAAGAAAGTAGAATAACTACATAAACATGTGAAACAGCTTAAGTGAAGAAAATGAGGATTCCAATTTTTGGGTCTAAGTCAAAGTGAAGAATGATGCAAAGCAGCAAAGTTACCTTAAGAAATTGGACAGCCTTTTATGATGCCCAGCCCATTGAATGTACAACAGCTCCAACCTCTTTTCTTCTGCCTTAGCAGCTACACGTGCGCGAAGCGTCTAACAAAGAGCAACAAGGATTTAATGATTGCAAAGTAAATATCAATTGAAATGTGTAGTTGTAAACAGATGAATACAAGTCATGAACTTACCATATCACGCTTACGCTTCTCTGCAATTTGCTCACGTTCCTGCTGTCGCAGCCTTTCACTTTCTTCACGAACCTTTTGCTCAGCCTAAAACCAATCAATTATTTCAGTATCCATGATATGTTTAAATGGAATTTAGTGATCCAAATAATCTCAATATCTATAGCACCCAGTTACATATGTCAGATGCGACAACTTAAAGAAAACACAGATTTCCTTGAAAATACTAAAGATTATCTGACTGTGTGCTCTCTATGTAGGTACAATCACAATCATTAAAGATCGTTTCCATGATGCATTGTCCTAAGTATACCCAAGTATGGAGCATGCAGAATATCAAGGTCCCATTCTTTAACAAGTTCCTTCTTTGTTATTCCATACCATCAATGAATTTCAACATCAAAATTGGCATTCCTGTTATCCTGTAAGATATTATATATGTCTTAAATCATTTTTGCTTCTTCAGAAACAAATGCCAGATGCATCCTGTACAAAATTTCACAAGTAGCTGTGCCCATAGGAATACCAAATCTGTTATCATAGATTATGCACATACGAAAATCACAATACAAAAGCACTTATTACAGAGTAGAAGTAGCCCCTACTGAATAACAGTCATTAACTTTGAGATATGAATGGGAAAAGTGAGCAAACCTTTCGCTGAGTCTCTGATCTGCGCAGAAAAGCCTCAGAGTTGGATAACTTTTTATCCTCTTGTTGAAATTTCTGCATTGCAATCATGAGTAGAATAAGATAAACAAAATTATCACAAACAGTGATGTACACATCCAGACAGTTGAGCAAGCAATGGTACTGGCACACCCAACATCCAAAGATAGGCAATACTGGAAATTGGGCCACCTGTGCTATTTAAAATAATGCTAGGCAGCAACATGTCAATGCAAGTTGCTTACATTGGAACAAGTACATATCATTGGCAGCCAAATTTGCAGGAATAAATGTATTATTGCGGGAACAAGAGACTAAATGGATTTAGATTTTGTTAAGTCGATACTCAGCTGATAGGTTTGTTAACGCTGGCCAACAGGCCAAGTTAAAGCCAATGAACTGTTTTTAAGGAATACTAGAGATGGAAATAGAAATGAACTACCACATTAGGTCAATATGTATTCTTGCAGGAGTACAGATTCATCATTATGCACAGAATTACTTTACCTCTAATGTACCGACAAGAAGCTGCCCCAGCATCCTCTTATTCCTTCTCACCAAATTCGGGTCCTCATTCCTGGGAAGCTCCCTTGGAGCTGGCTCTGGCAGCGAATTATAGTCCTATAATCAAACGAAGCAAGGTAAGCTCCACAAAAGCACATATAACCCAATGAATAGCAAAACCACAATAAATCCACACTTTGCTCTAATCAGTACTCACCACCCTCTGCATCCGCAGGTTACCATCCCTTCTGAACCCGCCATTGTTGAAACCCCTCCTGTCACTGCCTTCAGTGACACCTGAAGGCGCATCATGCCCCACCGCATCCGCATCCTTTGTGTCTTCCTCGTTATTTTCAGCGCCATCCACCTCCATTTGTTAGGTCAAGCAAAGAGACATAATTTTAGGGTTTCGACAAACAGACCATTACAAATTGTGCAAACAAAACCGAGATTAAAGGAAAGGGGGGGGGCGGGGGGAAGACGATACCTTAACTACGGCCGATAGCAACCGACGCTTCTGCGGAGGCTGATCCCCCGATTCCGCACCCACAGGCTACATCAGAAACATTGGAAGAAGAAAAAAAAAGTGTTATGGGCACACAAAAAAGATTAAGGAAAACGAAGGAGGCGTGAAGGAAGTGCAGGTGAGAAGCGTACGGGTCTCACGAAGCCGCGAAGCGGGCGGGGGCCCCCAGGTCCAGGACCAGGGCCGGGGGCGCCGCGGCGAAGGCCACGGGGGTCGCGCAGGCGCTCGGTGATCTGCGAGGGGGGGACGAGAAAGGGGGTCAGGGCAGACGGCCCGGGGACTCGAGGCTTCGAGATACGCTGGACAGAGAAAGAGATGTACCTCGCGGTGCTGGCGCTGGAGCTCCTGGAGCTCGCGGCGGATGTCCTCGGCCGTCTTCTCTGTCGCGGCGGCCATCGCCGTCGCCCGTCGGGAGCCGGGAGGGAGGAGGGTTTGGGTTTGGCTGCGCGCGGATTGGCAACCTGGGGAGCGGGGACGACGGCTCCGGGTTTGGGTGCCCTAGGCCTAGGATGCAGAGACGGAGCCTGGCTGGCTGGCTTTGGGTTTGGGGTGGTATGTGCCGTTGGATCTTGCATCGTTCCGGTGAGGAGTACGCGTGGGGCTGGCTGGCTCGGTGACTTTGGGTTTGGGGTGGTAACACTCATTTGGATCTTGCATCGTTCCGGTGAGGAAAAAATACGTTACCCATAGTACTTTTAGGTACCAAACACTCCTCAGCGGAACACCTCCAAACGGGTCCTGACTCGGTGACTCCTGAGCAGTTCCCGTTACCTAAAATAACACTCATTTCGTATATTTAGGCAGCATCGTAGGATTTCATATATATATATATATATATATATATATATATATATATATATTTTGTCTTCTTCAATAACAACACCTAAAACAAAACCATTTCAGCAAATGGATCTACAAGAGAAATAATACTCAAATTTAAGTTATATTTATCCTGACACCCAAAATAGATCTTTCATATGGGAAGTCCATTGAAAACTATAGGTGACCCATTTTGGAGAAGTTTGGGCATGTGTCTGGAGACAAACTCACTATCGCTCCGTTTGCGTTAGCTCTGTCGTGGATTTCATATATATATATATATATTTTTGTCTTCTTCATTTCGCCCATTTTAGCAAATGGATCTACAAGAGAAATGATACTCAAATTTAAGTTATACTTATCCTGACACCCAAAATAGATCTTTCATATGGGAAGTCCATTGAAAACTATAGGTGACCCATTTTAAGTTTGGGCACGTGTTGGAGACAAACTCACTCGGCTCCGTCTCGCTCCTGTGGGCCCGCGTACTTTTGCTCTCCATTTCGCCCCGGGGTGGGTTCTTTGACAGCATGGCCGGACCGGTGATGATGGCGCGTGCGGAGTGAAGCGGGAGGGAGGGACCTGCTGGTGTGGCGTGTGCAATGGTGGAGGCCTTGAGGAGGTGGGACGGAGGGTGCGGGGGTAGGCGCCATGGCGGGTGTGGTGGTGTGTCCCAGTGTGGGCGTGGGCAGAGGATGGATGAGCATGTGTCGGTGCAGAAAATGACCAACACGTAAATATTTATAGTTTTGCTGTACGTTGTGATCGAAGGTGGCCTAGCACTCAATGAAACAGGGTTTATACTGGTTCAGGCAACGTGCCCTACGTCCAGTTTAAGTCGGTTGGAGACTTTATTCCTGAGCCCAGGTGCTCGAAGTTTGCTGTGGGGTTACAAACGGAAGGAAGAAAGATGAGGATACAAGAGGTCCGGTCGGACTCTGGTCTGAAGAACCGAGAGTGACGGGAGCTCCGCTATGTGCTAAGTGTTCGAGCGTGTGCTCTATATAACTTTAGAGTGTCTAAAGTTACAGAGGGTGAATCAATGTAAGTGAACTGAGGGATCTATCTGTTGGGAGAGAGCGCATCCCCTTTTATAGGTGAAGATGACGGCCTTAAAGTGTGTGTGAGAGAGTACGCATGCTACTAAGTCTTGTTGCCTACGCCGTCAGGTACAAGATGATTATAGGCGTCCATAACACTGTTAATGTCAGATGCATGTGGGAGGTTGCGTCTTCTTCTGGTATGACAGACGTCGGTGCCCGCTATACTGTTGATGTCGAGAGGCATGCAGGGGTTTTTACCATGTTCGTCTGGTACGGTAAATACCGGCGCCCACAACACAGTTGATGTCTAGAGGCATGTGGGGGGAGCCTTACTATGTTTGTCTGGTATGGGAGTTGATGGCGCCCACAACACTGTAGAAAAAATATCGGCGCCTACAACACTGCTTGGGTTCTGTCATGCCAAGAAGATCGCAGGGTACTGTCCTACAAGTGTACAGGGTACGGTCCTTGGTATTGCTGTTGACTTGAGTGTCATGTCTTACTTTCTCCGTCCGTTTCCTGGTCCTCACCGAGCGGGCGTCTCCGGTCGGTTGGTCCCAGTCGACTCTGATTGCGCCAGTCGGAGAAGAGCTGTAAGCAGGGGTTTGACGCATCCCCGGTTGGAGACACGGGTCAAAGTTGAAAGTGGGGTTTGGCTAGGCCTTCCGGTCGGAGATGCCATCCGAAGGTGAGCCGGAGTCAGAGGCGAGCACTGTTCCTCTTTATTGAGGCCTTCCGGTCGGAGAGGCGGGCCGGAGTCGGAAGCGGGCGTCGTTCCTCCTCGGCTAGGTCTTCAGGACGGAGATTGGATCATCCTTCTGACCTATCATTTTAGGTATTTAGGTCGGCCCAGGAGTTGTGCGTTGTTTGCAACATTGTCTGCTGGGCCGAGCCTTTGTTGAAAGTCGGTCCATGAGAGACCCTGGGTTTATGAACCCAACAGGAGCCCCAGGCGATTCGGGTAGAATCGTTTGAGGTATTTTTGTCTTGACGCCTTGTGCGTGCGTGAGCGCACCCGCGGGTGTAGCCCTCGAGCCCCCGGGTGATTCAGGTAGAATCGTTTGGGGGGGGGGTTTCGTGTTGCCAGCGGTGGAAGTTTGTTTCATCAGCGGGTACGCGCGAGCACACCCGTGGGTGTAGCCCCCGGCGATTCAGGTAGAATCGTCTGGGTTTTTTGTTAGCGGGTGTGAGTGTGTGCACTTTGGTGGGTGTAGCCTCCGTTTTCAGTTTCTGGCCCATCGTTTCCTGGAGCGTAGTCCTAGGCGTTTGGTTGCGGCCGAGGGACAGGGCGAGACGGAGTTTTGTCTGCCGAGGCGTCGGGCGTGTCGAGGTTTCAGGCAAATCAGAGTCACGGATCCAGGGATTAGGCGAGTCAGAGTCGCTAACCAAGGTGTTCGGGCGTGCCAAGGGATCGGATGAGATGGACTTGCGGATCCAGGCGTCGGGCGTGCCATGGGATCGGACAAGACGGACTCGCAGATCCAGGCGTCGGGAGCGCCGAGGGATCGGGCAAGTAGGAGTCGTGGATCTAGGCACAGCCAAGGTGTTTAGGTGTCTTGAGCCCCTGAACCCCATTGGTCTTGGTTGGGGTCGGTTTGAGTTTTGTGCGTTACCCCATCCGTGATTTCTCGCAATCGGAGGGGCTGAGCTAATGTCGCTTGCCTCGATGGCTCGAGTGACGCGCTCGGTGAGCTTGCTAATGGGCACGTTTGAGTGAAGTCCGGGTCCGTCATTCGTGACGAGGTCGGCATATCCCTCATGTGGCACTCCACTGCTCCTTAACCTGCAACCCGGCAGATGCCTAGGTCGATAGAGATTCTATGGGTTTGGCGTGGTTAGGATCTAACAAGAAGGTTGAGATGACCCTATCTGTTTCAGGGCAGACTAGGCGAGGGCTGCTGGAGGCTCATCTGCGTTTTCTCCCCTGGCTCTGTTTGATGCGAGGCGGCCTCGAGCCCTTTGTGGGCTAGCCTTCGAACCCCAGTCGGTCGTTGCTCATGTTGAATGAGGCAACTACCGCTTCGTGATGCAACACGGAGCGTTGTGATGCATTTGACTGCATATGCAATGCTTTGGATGTATGGAATGAATGAATGCGTGCATGGATGAATGAATGTTTATATAAAGAAATAGTGGGGGGTGGTAACGTTACCTTGACTCGAGTGATGGGGTTTGAGGAGCTCCCATCGGATATGTCCGACCAGGATCCACGCTCGTCGTTCGTGATGGAGTCAGCATGGCCCACATGGGCGTCCCTCTGCTCCTTACCTATCTCTCGCTGTTTGCCTGAGATGTTTGATCAACTTAGGAAGCCCATTGGTCTCTCCTGGCGGAGATCCCGTTGTTTGGGCCTTTCCAAGTCTCGGCTGGGAAGGTGGAGGGCCGCCTGCGCGCAGTGGCACCTTGTTTCTTGCGCCCAGTGCGCGGTAGTGGTGGGCCATACCTAGGCCACGTCCTGTCTGACCAGGTGCTGTTCCGTCGGGCAGGGTGTGTCTCATCGGTCAGGGCGCGTCCCATCGTATCCTATCCGCATTGAATGGGGGAAGGAAGAGGGTTATTCGCCCCCATCGTTTCGCCTTTCCCCGATCGCTGCGCTTTTCCCAACTGTTGTGCCTCTTTCTTTAAGTAGGAGAAGGGAGAGGGCTTTCGCCTCGTTCCTTCGCATATTCCTCATCTGCCGTCTCTTCTCTTTCTTCCTTCTCGCCAAGAGCATCTAAGTGCCACGATGGTTCCTAGGAGAGAAAAGGAGAGAGCGAGGGAGAGGAGAAAAACTCATAGATCCATTTGCGAACCCAGAGCAAAATGTCTAGCTGGAGGTCATCCATTGTGAGGGAGTCGGTGCTGGCTGCCTTCGCCGAGAAGGGGTTTCTGCCGCCGAAGGAGGTGGCGCACTAGATGGCTCCTAGGAGGGAGGATTTCCTGCAACCACGGGCCAGTGAGGTTGTTTCCTTCCTCGCCTTTCATGAGCGCGGGTTAGGATACCCCGCGCACTGGTTCCTGCGTGGGCTCCTCGATGAGTGGGGTTTGGAGCTGCAGCACCTCAATCCGATTGGGGTGCTGCATATTGCTGGCTTCGTCACCGTGTGCGAGGCCTTCCTTGGGATGGAGCCGCACGTAGACTTCTTCCGGTGGATGTTTTCTGGGCGAGCTTTGTCGGATGGGAAGCCGCTCATGATTGCGCCGGTGGGGGGCTTCGCGCTGTAGAAGAAACCGAGCATGTTGGGCTCATACCCCGTGTACACCCCCTGCGATTCTAATCGGGGGTGACACGGGGAATGGTTCTACATCAGGAACCCAGCGGAGGCGCCGTTCCCGCCTTTCACCGGTGGGAGGCCAGAGAGGTAGGAAAGCTGGTCATGGGGCCCCGCCAGCCGGTAGAAGAAGGTGGAGATTATTGAGGTGGAGCTCCAGAAGCTCGTGCGGCGTGGCCTTGATGGGATGCCAGTGTTCCACACCCTCTTCTGCCGTCGGGTTGCTTCGCTGGCGGAGAGGACGCGGCCGATGTGGAAGTACGGCGGCCAAACGGACCCTGACCGCGCATCGTCGGAGGAGCCACCGAATGATGAGGTTTGGAGTCGTGGTGACCGGGTGCTGCAGCTGAAGCCTAAAGAGACCCTCGATGGAAAGCCTAGACCTCTCAACGCCACGACGGTGTCCAAATTGGTATGCTCCCCTCTCTCTACTCCATGTTCTTTTCCCCTTTGCTCTCATGATTTTCGATTTTGAGTCGCCTGTTCCATAGGGACTTGGAGTTTACAAGTCTTGGCCGCACCTTCCGAAGGGGCCGGAGGACGTGACCCGGCAGGCCGCCCAAAAGGATGTGACGGTTGAGAGGAAGAAGAAGAAAACCAAGGAGGCCCGACGGAAGCATGAAAAGGAGAAGGAGATAGCCCGACGTGTGCGGGCTAGGGAAAATAGGAGCAACGTCGAGTCAGAGCTCGAGTTGGAGGACCCCATAGAGGTGGGAGATGACATGATCTTCTCCGAGTAGGAGGAAAGTCGGGAGGTCATTACGACCTCAGCGGAGTGTTGCGATCCTACGGTCGCACACGCTGGTGGCAAGCAAGAGGCGACGTTCCTGCACATGAGGAAGCGTGTTGCGAGAACGAACGCCATCGGTGAACGAGATGCGAAGCGGACGCGATCACCGTGCCCTTCTGAGGTGTCTCCGGCCTTGTCCCCACCTGCTCCGGGCGCGACGGAGCAAGCCAGGCGGTCAGAGGAGTGGGCTTGCACCCGCACATCGTCGGGGCTGGCGCCAGCATGTGACCCACAACGGGAGGATGCCCCACCAGCTGCCCCGATCGGCGTGCCCTAAGCCAAAGGTCGTGGTGACTCACGGGCTGAGTAGTAGCCGGTTGGGTCGACTCCCCCCAGTTGAAGTGAGGGGGCGTGGGTCGCGACCCGGGAGCGGTCCTTGCCCGGTGGGCCCGTTGACGTCGGGTCGGGGCTTCAGAGTCGTACCGCTTACATCCCGGTATGCCGTTCTTTGTTTCTTTTCGATCTGGCCGTTGAGTTTTCTAGAGTGCGACTGACCTGTACTTTTTCAACAGCGGCCGGATACTGATGGGGCTGAGCATTGCCCCAACTCCCGTGCGAGAGGATTGGAGGCCCACTTTGTAGCGCACCGTGGCGAGCGGCGGGGAGAGCAGGGTGGCGGTGGTGGGTCCTTCTCTTCCGGGGGCGGCGCCCCTCGGGTCAGTCGCCAGTATGGCGGCGGCGACGTTGGCGGCGATCCCGGTGGTGACGACGGAGGCCACGTCGGAGGTAACCCTTGCAGCCCCTCCTCCACCGACTGCGGTGGAAGAGGAGAGGGAGACCGGGCTCCCTGCCTTGCCGAGCGAAGGGCCACACGGCTCACACTCCCGGTCGGAGCCGAAGGTGCCGGGAGATGCGGCCGGGCTAGAACCGAAACATCTACAGGTGGCTCGTGAAGTCGAGGTGGTGGAGATCCCATCTGACGGTGAAGCAGGTGACGAGGTGGAGCCGCTGGCACCATCGCGGGAGCTGGCGGTGGTTAGATCGTTAGCTGGGCCTTCCAGCGGGTTTGGGGTAAGCCGTAATCTGGTGTGCCCCTGCCCCGGTGACCCGAGGAAGGCTCAGTTCGTCCTCCGCGACGATGAGGAGGTGGCGCTCTGGCACTTCCTGAGTGAGAGCGGAGTGTCGATGGAGTCCGATCTCGCCCAAACTAGGGCGAGGCTTGAGGAGGTCTTGGAGCGGGTCAAGTCCTTCCATCGGACGGTTATAGTTGACCTACCCCATGTTGTAGAGGTAAGTCCTCTATGATTTGTCCTTAATTCCTTGGTTCTTTGCTGGTTGCTTCAGCGTGTTAGCTCCTTGCTTTGCAGGGCTTGGAGGGGATGTCATGCCGCAAGTCTCTTTTTGCCAGGATGGCCGAGCTCGAGCACGAGCTGGAGTCCGCCCGCTGTGAGTTCCAAGACTGGGCGGCAGAGGTGAACGAGGCGCGGGCGGCGGAGCTGCTCGTGGTGGAGCGGGCGATCGCCGCCGAGCGGGGGCTTGAGGCGATGAAGGCCCACCAGGCGAAGACCAAGGTGGCGCTGTAGAAGTCCCTAGTGGACACCGAGGTGATGCTCTAAAGATCATTAGAGACCTTGGAGACGGAGCGGAATGCCCTAGAGTCGGAGCGAAAGGCCTGGTCGGAGGCAGACCAGGAAGTGCTCGTGTTTCGGGGCCGGGTGATGGGAACGGAGGATGCGAACGCCCGGCTGTGCAAGCAGGTGACTCGGTAGAAGGAGGGACTCTCCATCCTCGAGAACGCCTGCCTTGATATGTAACTTTTCTGCTTTTCGACATGTTGGTTTCTGCCTTTAGCTTGCTTCTGAACTTGTCACCCTTCTTCCAAAGCTGGGTGGAAAGGTGGAGTCATTGGAGCGGGACCTAAAGACGGCCAAGGTGAGGATTGGCTAGAATGCAGAGGCACTGGCCAAGTTCCTTGAAGAGCGACGTGCTCTCGAGGGGGAGCTTGACCAGATACGCAATGTTGCCCAGCTTGTCGTCTCGGAGGTCTTTGGGTTAGCGCCAAGTACCAGTGCGCCCGCCATCCGGCTAGCGGAGGTTCTGGATGAGGTTCGCGCCCTCATCATCGACGTCCTGTTCTATGGGATGTTGGGGGTGTTGACTTCGGTGGCGACGTACCACCCGGACCTGGACTTCGCCACCAGCTGCAGCGGGTATGCCAACAACTGGAGCACGGAGGACATCCACTCGCTCTGGGAGAGCTTGCTGCCACACGCAAAGTTGGTGGCGGAGCAAGTCTCTGTGCAGTGGGTGATGGATGCTCGCCGTGTGGACATGGCCACAAGCGCATGCTAGGAGGACATCGCCCGCCTGTGGATGGCGTGGAGCCTAGGTCGGAAGTGGACGTCACCCTACCTCCGACCGAGCCGATGAAAGCTCTAGTTTGGTTTTGGTGAATTGATGAAACCCTAAGTGCTAACCTAGTTTATCAAGTGATCATGATATAGGTAGCACATTCCAGGTGGTGAAGCAAATGAAGATCATGACATGATGATGGTGATGCCATGGTGATGATCAAGTGTTTGGACTTGAAAATAAGAAAGAGAAAAACAAAAGGCTCAAGGCAAAGGTATAAATGGTAGGAGCCATTTTGTTTTGGTGATCGAGAAACTTAGTGAGTGTGATCACATTTATGATCGATAGCTGTACTATTAAGAGGGGTGAAACTCGTATTGAAATGTGGTTATCAAAGTGCCACTAGATGCTCTAACTCATTACATATGCATTTAGGATCTAGTGGAGTGCTAACACCCTTGAAAATGTTTGTGAAAATATGCTAACACATGTGCACAAGGTGATACACTTGGTGGTTGGCACATTTGAGCAAGGGTAGGAAACTTCACCGTGGAGTGTCCGCCCATAGAGTGTGGACAGTCCGACGGTGCCATCGGTGCCCTAGACAGAAAAGACAGAGGTCACTGTAAGTGACCAAACGCTGGCCTCGGTAGGATCGGCGTGTCCGGTCAGTAGTAGCAGCGAAGACACTGGCGTCGGTCTCTGACCGGACGCTGGGTCACTTAGTGACCGGACGCTGAAGGGTTACGTCCGATCCTACTGACGTGGCAGCGCACAGGAGAGTCACCATGTGACCGGACGCTGGGTGAGTCCGGTCGAGCATGATCGGACGCGTCCGGTCATGAAAAGTTGTCTCTGGATGCTTACTGGAAATGAAAGGACGCTGGAGTTCAGCGTTCGGTCACTTTGAGCTGCTGCGTTCGGTCACTTTGAGCTGCTGCGTCCGGTCGTCCCTTGACTGTTGAGATCGGGCGATCGACATTTGAAGAGAGGGGACACGTGGCACGCATCGCGTGACCGGACGCTGAGGTCCCGCGTCCGGTCATCCCGCATTGTGCCCAGTGAAGGGGTACAATGGCTCTATTTCGTGGGGGCTTCTATTTAAGCCCCATGGCCGGCTCAAGCTCACTCTCTTGGCCATTTGCATTGACATAGCAACCTTATGAGCTTAGTCAAAGCCCTCCCACTCATCTCCATCATATATTCAACATCTTTGTGAGATTGAGAGAGAATCCAAGTGCATTGCTTGAGTGTTTGCATCTAGAGGCACTTGGTGTTCGTGTTTCGCTGTGGGATTTGTTTGTTACTCTTGGTGGTTGCCGCCACCTAGACGGCTTGGAGCAGCGAGGATCATCGAGTGAAGGTTGGTGATTGTCTCCGGCTTCGATTGTGGTGCTTGTGAGGGGTTCTTGACCTTTCTCCGGTGGAGAGCCAAAGCACCCTATTGAGGGTTTGGCGTGTGATGCCAATTAGCACGTGAACCTCCAAGTGAGTGAATCGCCACAACGAGGAGTAGCTTGCCGGCAAGCAAGTGAACCTCGGTAAAAAATCATTGTGTCATCATTTGATTCCAAGGAGATTGGTCTTCATTGTTATTCTTTCTTGTGATTGATTGGCCCCTTCCTCGATACGGCGGTATAACTTTCTTACTCACTCTCTTTACATTACCGCAAACTAGTTGTCAAGCTCTTTAGTGTAGCTAGTTATGAGAGCTTGTTAGTTTGGTTAGTGTGGCTCTTTAGTTAGCTTTTGAGAGCACACTAACTTAGTGTAGTGACATAGCTATTGTGGGGATTAAAATTATATAAACTAGAATTGTGGTAGGTGGCTTGCATTTTTAGTAGTCTAGCACAATACTTGTATCGCCTCATAATTATTTATTTGGTTTGTTAAGTGTTGTTGTAGAAATTTTTATTATGCTATTCACCCCCCCTCTAGCCATTAGGACCTTACAAGTGGTATCGGAGCCGAGGTCACCGTGATTTGAGGCTTAACAACCTTTGGTGTAAAAATGGCTCAAATCAACAACACTAAGAAGCCACCCCAATTTGATGGCACAAATTATCCGTATTGGAAATTAAAGATGACCACACATATCAAGTCAATCAATAGAAAGGTGTGGAAGGTGGTAGAAACCAAAATTAAGATTGGTGATCCGAAGAATCCCACCGCGACCGAAAAAGTACTTCTCCAAAATAATGACATTGCTCTAAGTGACATTCATGATGCAATTGATGAGAGAACATTGGAGCAAATCAAGAATATTGAGATGGCTCATGAGGCTTGAAAGAAGTTGGAAAAATCATTTGAGGGCACTCAAGCCGTGAAGGGTGCAAAGGCATACATTCTCAAAGAGAAGTTTGCAAGCTTCAAGATGAAGGAGGATGAGAGTGTGCCGGAGATGTTTCATAGGCTTCAAGTGCTTGTCAACGATTTCAAAGCACTTGGAGAAGAGGTGAAGGACAAGGACTTCTCCCACAAGTTCTTGAGATGCTTACCTTCAAGATTTGGCACATTGGTCACTATTCTAGTGAGAAGTGGTTTGGACACTATGACACTAAACCAAGTGTTGGGAGATATAATGACCGATGATACATATAGAGATGATGATGAGAAGGAAGAAAAGAAGGAGAAAAAAGATGATAAGAAGAAGAGTGTGGCATTCAAGGCCACATCATTTAAGGGCAAGGCAAAGCAAGAAACATCAAGTGAAGATGATGGTTCATGGGATGATGATGATGATGAGAAGATGGCTCTCTTTGTCAAGAAATTTGGCAAATTCATGATAAAGAAAGGGTACCATGCTAGAAGAAAGGAGTCTTCATCCAAGAACAAAGAAGAATCAAGAAGGTGCTTCAAGTGTGGAAGCAAAGATCATTTTGTTGCTCAATGTCCATACAATAGCGACAATAATGATGACAACAAGAAAAACAAGAAAAAGGACAAGAAGAAAAAGAAAGAGAAGGGCAAGATGACCTTCAAGAAGAAGAAGGGTGGTTCATATGTGGTCACTTGGGATAGTGATGCTTCCTCAAGTGATGATGATGATAGTGATGATGACAAGACCACCAAGAAGAAGGCACTTGCAAGCATTGCTATCAATGAGAAGCCTTCTCTCTTTGACACTCCATCATGCTTTATGGCTAAGGCCACTAAGGTACAAACTTGTGATGATGGAAGTGATGATGAACATGATAATGAAAATGATAGTGATAGTGATGATGATGAACCTACTAAAGATGAATTATATGACATGCTAGAAGATGCTAAAGAACACTTTGACATTAAGAGAAGGGAATGCAAGAGCTTAAATAAAGAGGTAAAAGCCCTTAATCAAGCATTTGATGAGCTCAAAGCAACTCATGACCATGAGAAGCTTGGCAAGGCTCACAAAAAGCTTGAAAAGACTCATTTCTCTTTGCTTGATGAGCAAAATAAAAAGAAGCATGTTGAAACTTGCAATGTAGGCTTGACTTGTGATATAATTGATGAATCATTATCTATACCTATCATTGTTGCTCCCACTAACTCTTCTTGTAGTACTTCTACTTTCACCTCATCTAGTAGTGATGGTTTTACTTGTGATGCCTCACTAATGGTTGAGAATGAGAACCTCAAGAAGGAGGTCAATAAGCTCACTCACACCTTGGCTAAGGCCTATGGTGGTGAGGACCGCTTGCTTATGTGCTTGGGTAGCCAAAGAGCTTCTCTCTACAAAGAGGGATTGGGCTATACCCCCAAGAAAGGCAAGGAGGCTTTTGCTCCTCATAAAACTAGTTTTATGAAGAACAATGGTCGGTTTTGCACTAGTTGCAAGCAAGTTGGTCATGTAGAGCAAAAGTGCATGAACAAGAAGTCACAAGCTAATGTATCCTCCATTAAGCTTGATTCTTTCTATGTACTTACCAAGGGTGCAAATGGTGTAAAGGCTAAGTTCATTGGTAAACCATGGATGGGCTCAAAGAATAAAGCCATTTAGGTACCAAAGAGCTTAGTGACTAACCTTCAAGGATTCAAGCAAGTTTGGGTACCTAAAAAGAATTGATCTTCTTTCGTAGGTCAATTATAAAGCCGGAGAAAGACATTGGGTTCTTGATAGTGGGTGCACTCAACACATGATCGATGATGCAAGAATGTTTAACTCAGTCAACACCAATGGCAATGATGGTTATGATAGTATCACATTTGGTGACAATGGCAAAGGCAAGGTCAAAGGGCTTGGTAAGATTGTAATATCCAATGACATGAGTATTTCCAATGTGTTGATAGTAGAGAGCTTGAACTTTAATTTGCTATCCGTGGCTCAATTATATGATCTTGGATTCAAATACATATTTGGGGTAGATGATGTCAAGATCATAAGTGTAGATGGCTCTAACTTGATCTTCAAAGGCTTTAGATATGAGAATCTATACTTGGTTGATTTCAATGCCAGTGAAGCTAAATTATCTACATGTTTGTTCACTAAGTCTAGCATGGATTGGTTATGGCATAGAAGGCTTGGTCATGTTGGAATGAAACAATTGAATATATTGGTTAAGCAAGACTTGGTTAGAGGCTTGAAAGATGTTGTGTTTGAGAAGGATAAGCTTTGTAGCTCTTGTCAAGCCGGCAAACAAGTTGGAAATACCCATCCCAAGAAAAGCATGATGAGCACTAGTAAAGCATTTGAGTTATTGCATATGGACTTGTTTGGGTCAACACAATACATTAGCATTGGTGGAAATAAATATGGCTTTGGGATAGTGGATAATTATACTATATACACATGGGTATTTTTTCTAGTGGACAAAAGTGATGTGTTTGCAACATTCAAATCATTTGTCAAGGGCATTCACAATGAGTTCGAAACAACCATCAAGAAAGTTAGAAGTGACAAGGGTAGTGAGTTCAAGAATACTAGAATTGATGAGTTGTGTGATAAATTTGGAATTAGACATCAATTCTCGACTAAGTATACTCCACAATCAAATGGCCTTGTTGAGAGGAAGAATAGAACACCCATTGATATGGCAAGGTCTATGCTTGGTGAGTACAATGTGAGTCAATCCTTTTGGGCCTAAAGCTATCAACACGGCTTGCTATTGTAGCAACCGCCTCTATTGTTACCTATTGAAAGAGAAGACACCATATGAGCTCTTGAATGGTAGAAAGCCCAACATTGCATATTTTTGGGTTTTTGGTTGCAAATGCTATATCTTAAAGAAAGGCACTAAATTGGGCAAGTTTGACAAGAAATGTGATGAAGGATTTCTACTTGGTTATTCCACTACAAGCAAAGCATATAGAGTTTGGAATTTGGTTAGTGGTACTCTTGAGGAAGTTCATGATGTTGAATTTGATGAAACCAAGGGTTCACAAGAAGAGAATGAGAACTTGGAAGATGTTAGAGGCATTCAACTTTCAAATGTCATGAAGAACATGGATGTTGATGAATTGAGGCCTAGGCAAGTAAATAATGATGAAGATGATCAAATATAAGTGCTCTCTAACTCAAATGTGCAAGATGATACAACTCAAGCTAGTACAAGTGGATCTCATGATAATGAACAAGATCAAGTGGATAGTACATCATCTCAACCCAATGATCAAGCAAGTGCAAGCAATCAAGTTCCAATCCTCCAACCAAGCAAGCAATCAAGTTCCAATCCTCCAACCAACCAATATTGCAAGGGATCATCCATTGGACACTATAATTGGTGATATTTCTAGAGGTGTACAAACAAGATCAAGATTGGCTTCATTTTATGAGCATTTCTCATTTGTGTCATCCATTGAACCAAAGAAGATAGATAAAGCATTGAAGGATGTTGATTGGGTGAATGTTATGCATGAAGAATTGAATAACTTCACAAGAAATCAAGTATGAGAATTAGTAGAGAGACCAAAGGGACACAATGTGATTCGAACCAAATGGGTCTTTAGAAACAAGCAAGATCAAGATGGGATAGTAGTAAGGAACAAAGCGAGATTGGTAGCACAAGGCTATACACAAGTTGAAGGTCTTGACTTTGGAGAAACATATGCCCCGGTTGCTAGATTGGAAGCAATTAGAATCTTGATAGCCTATGCTTGTGTCCATAACATGAAGCTCTATCAAATGGATGTTAAGAGTGCATTTCTCAATGGTTACATCAATGAATAAGTATATGTTGAGCAACCTCCCGGTTTTGAAGATGACAAGAGGCCCAACCATGTGTACAAGTTCAAGAAGACATTGTATGGCTTGAAGCAAGCACCTAGAGCATGGTATGAGAGATTAAGGGACTTCCTACTCTCTAAAGGGTTCATAATGGGTAAAGTTGACACCACTCTTTTCATCAAGAAGATTGGAAAAGATTTATTTGTGTTGCAAATCTATATTGACGATATCATATTTGAATCAACCAATCAAAACTTTTGTGATGAGTTTGAAAAGATGATGGCCAATGAGTTTGAGATGTCCATGATTGGATAGTTAAGTTACTTTCTTGGTCTTCAAATCAAGCAATTGAAGAATGGTACTTTTGTGAGTCAAGGCAAGTATATCAAGGACATGATCAAGAAGTTTGGCATGAGTGATAGTAAAACCATTAGTACACCAATGGGAACAAATGGCAACTTGGATAGTGATGCAAGTGAAAATATGGTGGATCAAAAATTGTATCGGTCTATGATTGGAAGCCTACTCTATGTGACCGCTTCAAGGCCGGATGTCATGTTTAGTGTATGCATGTGTACAAGATTTCAAGCCTCACCAAGAGAAAGTTATTTGAAGGCTACAAAGAGAATATTGAGGTATTTAAAACATACACCAAATATTGGTTTGTGGTATCCCAAAGGAGCAAAGTTTGAGCTAGTTGGTTACTCCAACTCGGATTATACGGGATGCAAGGTTGAAAGGAAGAGCACCTTGGGCACATGTCAATTGTTGGTAAGATCACTTGTTTCATGGTCATCAAAGAAGTAAAATAGTGTTGCATTATCAACCGCCGAAGCCGAATACATATCCGTCGGTAGTTATTGTGCACAAATACTTTGGATAAAGGCCACTTTGAGTGACTTTGGAATCAAGTTTAAGAAAGTGCCATTGCTATGTGACAATGAGAGTGCAATCAAGTTGAGCGATTTGTCTGGTGCGTCCCCACTCCCCTGCTGGGGAGAGAGGCCATGAGTCGGTGTTGTGATGCAGAGCTCTCCACCTATTGAACGGTGGTGGTTTCCACCAGTGCCCGGAGGTTCCGGTGGATCGCTTGTTCATAGAGGTCGTTCGGCTCGGGAAGGCCGTGCAGAAGCATTGCCATGGCTGGGATGTTCTGGCCGGCCCAAGCGAACTATGGGGTGTCGTTCCCCTCGTTCATGATGTCGCGCTGGACCTGGTGGGCACGACCCTGGGCGCCACTCACCGGGTCACGCGCATGGGGTGCAACGTGCCGCACCGAGCGCGTCGGCGCAGGTGGCGGCTGGTTCTGTCGTCGTTGTCATAGCTCCTCGCCATGCTTTTGAGCGGGCACGAGGGCCCCCGCACGAGGGTCCGGACGGGTGTGAGTCTGCAAGGATTCTGCTACCACCGGCGGCTGTCCCGGAGCATCCGTCGTAGCACACTCCTAGGATGGACGGTGGCTAGGTGCCACGTCACCTATGCTGGAGCCATCGCTCTCGATATCATCATCCATGATGTCGAGAAAACATGTGGGAGCATGTAACACCCCCGGTGTTACGAGCCCATGTAGCACCGGATTTAGGCCTAAGTAAACATTTTTGAAATGAGTTCTCGGGTTTGTAATTTAAAATGAACTTGAGGCGATAAGCGAATCCTGTGTGACGTAGTTTTGCAGACTCAAATAAACGTCCAGGTTAAATTCCAGTGCGTAAAAATACTTAGGAATGTCGAACAATAATCCTAGCAAATAAATAGCGAATGGTTTGTTCTAGTAGATTAGGCAGAAAAAACAACTTTTATAAATAAAATAAAATCCATTAATAAATAGAACGATATACATATATATATAGCGTTTCAATCAAATTTAAATTTGAGCTTTGCTGAAATTTTTCTGTGCCTATACGTTACAATTTGTGTAAATTAGTAAACCGTTATATATATATATATAGGTAGTTACGACGATGACTCTATAGCGAAGTGCTGAAACGAGCTCCATTGTTGATTGGACGTGTTGTTGCCTGCTGCTCTGCTCGTTACTGTTCATGTCCAGAGCTCCATTGTTGATTAGACGTGTTGTTGCCTGCTGCTCTGCTTGTTACTGTTCGTGTCCAGAGATCCATTGTTGATTGGATGTGTTGTTGTCTGTTGCTCTGCTCGTTACTGTTTGCGTCCAGATGCCTCTGTTGCCCTGTCCATGTCTGTCTCTGATTTGATCTTTTGAGGTGAACAACCGAGCCTGAGCCAGCACGTATGCTTCTGGCGTTCAGTCACGACGCGTAGACAAGGTTAGGCCGAGGTCATGTTGTTGTTGCTGTCTCTGTGTCGAGCACCCGACGTGTCCACAGTGCCAGCAGCGGTATGATGTGTACCACCAACGCTATCCCCTTCTTTTTCTATTTCTGCTGCCGTGTCCGTCGGTCACTCCCGGTTCCCTGCTGCCCGCGCCGAAGTCGCTGGCCCCGTCTCCGCAGCGCTGTCTTCCTGAGAGCCTTCCCCGCAGCCGCAGTCGAGCAGAGCTCGTTCACCGTAGCCGCTCCTAGCCACAGAGCGTAAGCATTCCTGAGTTCCGCACGCGTCTCCACCAACACTGGACCGCGGCCGTCATGGCTGCGCCGTCACCATCGGCCCTCGTGCGAGCGCTCCTCCTCGCCGAGTCTCCATGGCCGCGCTCTTGTCGCCCGGCCACCGCGCACGCACGTCCTCGGCCCGGCTCTGGACCGCTGTCACCCCGCCGTGTACAGCGCCGGAGCCATTGATGCCTACGCCGTCCCGGAGCCAGCCGCGCCACAGAGCTGAGCCGCGACAACCGCGCTGACGACCTCACCGGCGCCGCCATGCCGTGCCATGCCGCAGCACCACTCTTCCTCCTCGCGTCACGCGCTGATGGCTACCGTGTCCCGCGCCGCGTCTCCGTCGTCCACCTCCCGCAGAGCCTTGCCGTGGCCAGTCCTCTGCCGCCAAGCCACCTTCGACGGTTCGCGCGCCTTTCGTCCGAAGTGCTCCGCCATCACCGGCGGATGGCCACCCGCAACCGCACGCCGCCGGGTGCGCCGCGCCAGGTCCACTCGGTGCCGTGGAGCCGACTGCTAGCGCCGTGCCGTCCGTCATCGTCCGCACTGGGCGCTACTGCCTGGCTGCCGGCCGATGCTGCTTGCTCTGCTGTGGAGGATGAAGAAAAGGGTATAAATCCAAGACACAGTTTTATACAGGGTTCCTTTTGCGAAATACTTGACTCGTTTGAATAGTGAACTAGATCGTAGTTGGATTAGCTAAAAACCGGGGGCCTTTTCTACAAAAAGCATGCGCCGTGACTGGGCCACGCCGCACTGGGCCGACCTGTCGTCGCGCCTGGGCCGCGCCTGCGCCGCGTAGGGGCCTACTGGCTGGGCAGTATTGGCCACGCCTTTGGGCCATGGCCTGGGCCATCGGCTGCGCGCTGCCTGGGCCGCGCACCCGCTGGGCTGGTCGCGTACCGCCGGTGCTGGGCCGCGCACCGTGCATGGGCCACCCGCGCCTACGCGCGCCCGCCGCCAGGCTACCTCGCTGCTGGGCTGACCTGGTACTGCTGATCTCCACTGGACCGTTTTGGGCTGCTGGTTTCTTCAGTTTTCTAAAACAATTAGCTAATTTAGTTTCGGGAATGGACTTATGTAATCAATATAAAATTGTGTAGTTGTTCAAAAATGGTAAAATCAGTTTTGTTAGTCTCCTAAAATCATGATCTACCTGTTAGTATATTTTGTTCACATAGTTTGATAATATTCTTGGAAGCTACATAATTAATTTAAGGCATTTAATATTGTAAAGTATAAACTTATAGGAATTTCCATAATAAATTGGTAATATTGTTGAATCTGAAATTTGTACAGTAGGCTTCTAGTAATATTAGATATTCATTGTAATTTTTGTAGCTCCGGAATAATTAGTTTGCTAAATAGATAATGATGTCCTATTGCGAATAAAAAATAAATTGACAGAATAGAATAAAAGAACAACCTTGGTTTATATAACTAAACTAATTATTGGGAAGTAGCGTCTTATTCAACAGCATAGATACGTAGACCAGTGTTAAAACTATCTCGATAGCTTGTGAGGCGTAATCGGATTTCTAAGCATTTTAGTTGTCGTTGATTATTTACATCTATGCATTTGCATCAATACATATCATATAGGTACGATGATGGATCAACGGATCAAGTGAAGAATGAGTGGGAATCTACAGATGGTGTGATGGTATTCTCTCCAGGAGAAGATGCGATGGGCTTTCTATCCAGATGATTGTGGATGATCTGAAGATGCAGATACTAACTTTTTAATATACATCTTACCCAGGCAAGCCCCGGTGCATAATCCCAACCTTTCTACAGTTTAAATTATATTTGTGCATTAAGTTTTAAGGAGTTGAATAAAACCCACTTGCATATATATCTTTATCCTATGAGTCTTACTAGTATGACAGGATCGTGTAGATTGCTATGCTACAGGACTCCGATAGAAGTCGAGTGATTGCCTGTCACTCGCGAGAGATAGGAAATATACTACTGAATTATTAGCACTTGGAATATATATAAATGGTGGCAAGGAAATTGGTGAGCGGGCAGGGATATGGTTTGGGTATTGGTGGGTGTAAGAGGTTGTGTCGCCGTGGACGCGAGGCATAGCTTAGTTACACTGCTTTCCCTGTCTGTGTCGGTTAAGGACCGTTCGTTGCATAAGGCAACGTGGGCAAGTCACCGACTTATTATCCCGAGCACATACTTGGGTTTGGGCGCTTGGAAGACTTGTTGCTCTCTTATCGCGGATCTGGCTCTTTTTGGACCGACTGTCAGGGTTTTATTTTGGTGGAGGAGGTCCTTACACCGCACTGAGTCCGGGACTCAGGGGCGGGGGCTTGGAGTCCCAGTTTGGATGGGGACCTGGACACCTGGGACAGGAGAGTGATGGGTTGGTCCTGCTTGTGCCATGGGTACAAGCGGGGCGTGTGTTTTCGGGGTACCCAGCTGGGGGCATTGATTCGTGAATCGCCGGACAATCCGGTACGACTTGTTTTGTGTCTAGCACCGCAGTAAGAACTAAAAGATGAAAGCTGGAATGGAAAAAGGAACTATAATTGCTTACCACCTGCTTGAAAGTAGTACATGTGCTTACATAGAATGGTTAGTTAATGAACCAATGCGGCTATTAATAAAAATCGAATATAAGGACGCACGCTTAGTAATGCTTCCTGTAAATGCAATAAACCCACAAGCCAGATAGTCTTGCATATCCTTAGAGTCTTTTCTTTCCTCCTGTCGGGTAAGTCTTGCTGAGTACAATTGAGTACTTAGGGTTTTATTTTCCCCTGTTGCAGGTGACAGGTGGATGCTAGAGCTGACCCTTGTGTGTGGATACCTCCTGGTGGGCTCAACGAGGTTTCCTTTACGCTGCGATCGTAGTTGTTATTTATAACTCTCACTGAATGTTTTTATAAATGAAAGTTTCATATTCTGTTGTCGTAGTTTATATATCAATACTTCATCATGTCATGATTAGATATTTATTTCCGCTGTAATTCTGATCACATGTTTATATTCCGTTGTAACTTAAATTGTTCATAACTCTGATAATATGATTATATTCCACTGTTATAATAATAAATGTTATACTCTGATGTTGTATTAAAAGTGATGTAAGAAATGGTTAAGAATGATGTAAGCTTTATTCTCTCATTTGTGATCCTGATGGCAAAAATGTGGATTTTCGGGTTCTCCCCTGGGGTGTGCCCGACGGAACTGTATAATTTAGTGTTCTCCCATGAGTGCTTAGTGTCTGATGGAAGACAAGCACTCCTGTGAGGCATTAGATTAGGCGGTTCTGCCACAGAGCATAGCTCATCATCCCCACAAATTCGGACGTGAGAGGGGGCGGCGCCGGCATCCTTCGGAGTCCCGGGCATACGTGTCCACGGGGGATGCGAGGCCATAGGGGAACCGGTCGCATGGCGGTCGTGGCAGGGACGACGGGGTCCCTCCGGAGATTCAGGGAAAGACAGTAAAGAGCGAGTAAATAACAGTACGTACATTACTCACAGTGGGGTTTGAACAGAGCGTTTGCTTGGAAATGAAGCGCATGCGCCTCATCGTTGAAGTCATTGGGTGTCCTGGAGCCGACAGAGGGCGCCCCTCCTATGGGCATCGGGATGGGTGCCTCCTCGCGGAGGTGTAGTACGCCGAGCCGGTCGGCGATGAAGTCCAGGCTTCCGAAGAGGAAGGCCTAGGATGGCTCGAAGATGGGTGGAGCCCACATCCCAACAGGTGTGTGTGCGGGAAAGTCTAGCGCGCCGAAGTGAGTCGTATCGCTTGAGCCCGCCATGGCGGAGATGGCGGAAAAGTGGGTCATCCAATGACCAAAAAGTGTGAACATACAACGTCCCCACGGATGGCGCCAACTGTCAATGCAGAAAATGACCAACACGTAAATATTTATAGTTTTGCTATACGTTGTGATCGGAGGTGGCTTAGCACTCAATGACACAGGGTTTATACTGGTTCAGGCAACGTGCCCTATGTCTAGTTTGAGTTGGTTGGTGACTTTATTCCTGAGCCCAGGTGCTCAAAGTTTGCTGTGGGGTTACAAACGGAAGGGAGAAAGATAGGGGGTACAAGAGGTTCAGTCGAACTCTGGTCTGAAGAGCTAAGAGTGATGGGAGCTCCGCTATATGCTATGTGTTCGAGCGTGTGCTCTGTATAACTTTAGAGTGTCTAAAATTATAGAGGGTGAATTAATGTAAGTGAACTAAGGGATCTATCTGTTGGGAGAGAGCGCATCCCCTTTTATAGGTGAAGGGGATGGCCTTACAAGTGAGAGAGAGAGTACGCATGCTATTAGGTCTTGTTGCCCACACCATTGGGTACAAGATGATTGTAGGCGCCCATAACACTGTTAATGTCAGATGCATGTGGGAGGTTGCGTTGTCTTCTTGTAGTATGGCAGACGTTGGTGCCCGCCATACTGTTGATGTCGAGAGGCATGCAGGGGGTTTTACCATGTTCACCTGGTACGGTAAATGCAGTGCCCACAATACTGTTGATGCCTAGAGGCATGTGGGGGGAGCCTTACCGTGTTTGTCTGGTATGGGAGTTGATGGCGCCCACAACACTATAGGGAAAATGTTGGCGCCTACAACACTGCTTGGGTTATGTCATGCTAGGAAGATCAAAGGGTACTGTCCTGCAGTGTGTAGGGTATGGTCCTTGGTATTGCGGTTGACTTGAGTGTCCTACCTTACTTTCTCCATCCGTTTCTTGGTCCTCACCGAGCGGGCATCCCCGGTCGGTTGGTCCCAGTCGGCTCTGATTGCGCCAGTCGGAGAAGAGCTGTAAGCAGAGGTTTGACGCATCCCCGGTTGGAGACGTGGGTTAGAGTTAGAAGTGGGGTTTGGCCAGGCCTTCCGGTCGGAGAGGCCGTCCGGAGGTGGGCCGAAGTCGAAGGCGAGCGATGTTCCTCTTTATTGAGGCCTTCCGGTTGGAGAGGCGGGCCAGAGTCGAAAGCGGGCGCCGTTCCTCCTCGGCTAGGTCTTCTGGCCGAAGATTGGATCGCCCTTCTGGCCAGTCGTTTTAGGTATTTGGGCCAGCCCAGGAGTTGCAGGTTGTTTGCAACGTTGTCTGCTGGACCGAGCCTTTGTTGGGAAGCCGGTCCATGAGGGACCTCGGGTTTATGAACCTGATAGCATGCGACCTCCAGTCACTCCAGAAGTTGAGGACGCATGCATATTCGCGTTGCGGGCATGTGGTAGCAGCCGCAAGTGACCGAATAAGGTAGGAAAAGTGAAATGAGAAAAATGAAAAGGAAAAAATAAGAAAAAAATAAGGGTATTATTGACTTTTTACTCTTTTGCCTATCCAGAGAAGCTGTTTTACAAAACGGTCCATACAAATGTCTTCACCTCCCTAAAAGAATCGGCTCCTTCGTAAGAGCCGGAAACAAAGCTGTTTTTAGAGAAGCCGAAGCCCTACCAAACGGACCCTATGACTTCTTTGGTTGAAAGCATGTATAACTTGTATGACTAGGTAGCGCGCCCATGTATTGCTACAAGATAGATAATAATTTATACTAAAAATACATGGATCGCACGATAAGATAATAATACTATAAAAATTAAATACTAGCGTTAAAGTGACAGTTAATCCAAAAAGCAAAGTTCATGAAATTAACAGTCACGGAGAGTGCCCTTTGTTCAGGAGACATTGCAACATTTCGTGTTGTCATGGTCACGCTTACGCTCTTTTGGACATGTGACAAGCCGGTTGATGAGACCTGATGCATATCCAGAACGTATATATCATGAAATGCCACTTTAATCAACACATGCTAGGATGGTGTCTAAGCACAATTGTAATAAACAAACACATGCATGATTCACCAGAATCTCAGGCATTAGATACAAAAGTATACCCGTTTCAAGAACAATATTGTTATCTTCCTTCAATGTCAATGTTATCCACATCACCAGTGCCACCAATGGTGCTTAAAGGTACCGGACCGTCTACAAATGTAACCATACCAAATAGAACCATTCCATAATCAAACTATGTCACTTACCATCGCCACACCAAGCAATACTTTTATTTGCAAAATAACTCACCTGATAATTGTTGCAAGCCATTATAGTAGGTTGAGTGCCTATGAAGCAGTCACTATTTTCGTCCCTTTCATTTGTTGTATTCTCATCTACAAGTTTAAACGTAATAAATTGTTATTAATCCATACAATACAAATTAATCCCTACAATAAGCAAACTATGTCACCACGATAATTGCAGTCGCCATCGCCACACCAATAAATACTTTTATTAGCAGAATAAGTAACATAATAGTTGCTCGGTGCTATTACTGTAGGTTGAGTGCATATGGAGCCAGTCACTATTTTCGTCCGTTTGACCTGTTGTATTCCTCTCATGGTGTTTCTTGTTTCTTTCACTACTCTTTTCATCAGACATTGTTGCATACCATTCTCTCTCCCTCTACCTCTCCTGCTCATTAGGATCCCCATCTAGTGGCACCAACCCCGTCGGGTATGATTCCCTTCAATAATGGTGAGGAGTTGCAAACATATGAACATAGATATATAGATGCTGTAAAAGTTTATATACCTCCATGTGTTGTATTTGTAAGGTCCCCCAAAGGTACCCGATCACCGATTGGCCTTGGTGTGTCCATCAACACTACCTGTCACATATCTCTCACAACATGTAGTACACCGATAACTTTGGCAAAAGTCGAATTGAGAAAGCATGTTTGGAGGCTATCTGCTATGACAGGTAGAACTCAGAAAAAAGACAACTGCAAGTCATGAAGAAGCACAACCGCACGAGCAACAAAAAAGGTGGGTGCTCATCAGAAAAGGATAGCAACTTCCAGCAGGTGTTTCACATCATGTGAGAAGCTAATTTCTTTTTTCTTTCTTGATAATTATTTTCTCTATTTTTGAAACTCCTATACAACCTTTTTATTTTTTACAATTTTCTCTCTATTTTAGAAGATGATCTATAATAAAGCCCGATTCATTTGCTTGTGCAACAAACAATCTGATTCTTTTAGTTTTCTCGGCAACCAACCTGATAAATTCAGCCAGTATGTGATGATGGATGTATCCACTATTTAGCATTCAGTTAGCTAACTGTCTATTCTAAACTCTGAATGCATATGGGCCATACAGATTCTAAGAAGTAGTCGCAAACAAATCATGTCTATGATTACCTGGGACAGATGAACAACCAATCGAAAAGCTTCACAACTTCTATGATGCTTAGACTTGTCAGAGGGAAACCCTAGTTCCAATAGATTGCAAAAATAGTGATATCAGAATGGATTGATCTTGTGTTTTGACAAGAAGACAATTGATTGTGAGTCAATAAGGCAATTCTGGTTTGCAAATGATAAGAAGACAACCATATGACTGCATGTGACTTTGTTGGATTAATCCAAAGTTTCTAGATAAAGAAAAAATTAAATGGCCAAACCAGAATAATGCAATTAGCACTTAAAGGCTATGAAAATCAGTATTGAAATCAAAGATGTCACAAAGAAAAGAAAAATAATTAATGCCTTTTCTTTCTTCAGGACCTCAAAAGGGATGAGCTGTAAAAACTATCCCTGAGATAAGAAAAAAAATTATCATATACATAACCCAAAAAAAATAATTAATGCCTTTTCATTCTTGATGCACTGAATTTTAACATTTTATTTTTTTAATTACCATAAACTTTAAATATTCTGAATTAAAACTCAAGGTTTTGTGTAGGATCTATACATCAACACTGAATTATAGACACAAAAAAGAATAGTAGACCAGGCTTATGCACAAGCATGTATAAATCATCTGAAGCTGCAAACCACTCCTCTGAAACCAATTGGAATGTTCCATATTTATGCATTTGCAAAGTTACAGCAACTCTGGTTTCTCATGCAAAACAACTAAAACATGCACACAGGTAGGCATCAGATTCAGGTAAAAGTGGTGCACTGCAGCAATGTTCTCGCTTTCATTTTTACTTAACCACAAGTAAATGAAACTACAATAGGGCAGCACCTGTGTATATTCTAGCAGCCATGGCAAATACTTCTCTTATTTACAACATGTAAGCAAAAACAATTTATTGTTTCCTTAAGGTTTGATGAAGCCGATACAACATGGTACTGTAGGACTCCTAATTCTTACTCATACTCTCAGATTTCAATGGCAAATGGAGACTACTGACTACCATTATTCCTATTCGTCCTGAAGAAAAGGTGTTTATAAACCAATAGGACCATGGTCCTTTCCTTCGGTAAAAGAACCATAGAGATTCAACAACAACAACAACAACAACAAACAACAACAACAACAAAGCATTTAAGTCCTAAATAAGTTGGGGTAGGCTAGAGTTGAAACCCAGCAGAAGCAATCAAGGTTCAAGCACGTGAATAGTTGTCTTCCAAGCACTCCTATCTAAGGCTAAGTCTTTGGGTATATTTCATCCTTTCAAATCTCCTTTTATTGCCTCTACCCAAGTCAACTTCGGTCTTCCTCCGCTCTCTTCACGCTACTATCCCGGCTTAGGATTCCACTACATACTCGGTGCTCTCCGAGGTCTCCGTTGGACATGTCCAAACCATCTCAAATGGTGTTGGACAAGCTTTTTCAATTCAATTGGTGATATCGATAAATTGTGAAATAGTAAAACTTGATACTTTTAATTGTGAAATAGTAAAGGTAGTGCATTATCTTAATGGTGTTCATTACTTTTGTGGGGCATGGATATGTCCGCATGATCCTTCCATTTGACTCGATAATTTCTTCAAATTTGAACAATTGCTTCATATATGGTGTGCAAATGCGCCAATATCTATGCAAATGGATCGTAAAAGCTTGCAGATTTTGGATTGGCAAAGGAGGTTAGCCTTCGTGTTTACGCTCATTATTTCCATGTTCTCAGTGCCAAATTGTCTTATGGTTGTAGTTTTCTTGTTCAAGTTTCAGATGTCAAAAATTAATATGCTAAGGTCATGCAAAGGACAAGCTTTTCTTCAATTGCACATGTTCAAACCATCTCAACCGGTGTTGGACAAGCTTTTCTTCAATTGGTGCTACCCCTAATCTATCACGTATATCATCGTTCCGAACTCGATCCCTTCTTGTATGACCGCAAATCCAACGCAACATACGCATTTCCGCGACACTTAGCTGTTGAACATGTCGTCTTTTCGTAGGCCAACATTCTGCACCATATAATATAGCCGGTCTAATCGCCGTCCTATAAAATTTGCCTTTTAGCTTCTGTGGTACCCTTTTGTCATATAGGACACCAGATGCCTGCCGCCACTTCATCCACCTTGCTTTGATGAAACTATTTTTGATGAAAGCTATACATGAGTAGACAAAAAACAATAAGTAACTAATGCTCAAAATTCAGAGCTTCTGCTTTTATGCAAATCAGAGAGTACCTTAATTTTGGATTGGAACAGTGTTTTACTAGATGTGTTTTTTGCTTAAAAAGGAAAGGGGGGGAGGCTGCCACCTTCTTGTTCAGAGATTACAAATGCAGTCATACACTATTTTTGTGATTGATGGATGGATTCAATCAATGCACAACCGCAGTAGTAGTTACATGATCAAAAATTCAGAAAATGCATCATAAGTAGTCAAGCTGTACTCCTGATCTCACAAAATTACTACCAAAATCATAAGTACCTTGAGAGGTAGATTTCTGTTCCACTCGCAGTAATCGGCGTGAGCTCCTAGTAAAGATCAGGTGCAGTTTGTGTCATCACCTGGGCGCAAACGAGGCCACATATTACTCAGAACTATGTATAAAAATAAGCCTGCATAGTTTGAAAAATCTAAAACAAGGCCTTTCATTAGAACCAATCTATGAGGGAATTCAGATACTTTGCACATGCCAACAAAAAATATTTAAATAGGAATGAGGACAAATAGCAAGTCTGGTGCTGGACAAAAAAACATGCAATTTTCTGATCATGGGCAGCACTTGCAAGAAACTGGCCACTGACTGAGATGGAGAGCTTCAGCTGCATATAGTGAACCTTCACATGAACAGGTCTGAAAATTTTTTCCATGACATACACAGATGCAATAGATTAACTGCTTGTTCCTAGAACTAATCAAGTTCAAGCTCTGTTTTAACAAACAGCCCTCAATTCAGAAAATCATTCTCAATCCACCAAAGCAGTACTGAATCCAAATCCAAACCCCAACTGACTCCCCACGCAGTCTGTCAGCTACAAAACGAGAGCTCCCATGCGCCATCTCCATGCCTACAGTTTTCAGTTAGCATGCAAGTAGCTAAACAATTACACTCGCCTAGTAGGACCATATGCAATGGCTCTTCATAAAGTTAGAGAGTTAAGTAGTGCTGGAGTCATGGTGGTCACCAGCAGTACGTCTTTTCAGTAGTAGGTTGATTTTTTAGGCGTACAGCACAGCCATGGCTAAACAAACAGGCGAGGTGCATCTATAAACATAATAACAAAATGTTTACTTATTTACATGGCATATAAAATTAGCTAGGACTGTAAGAGGTGAAGGAAAAGGTTCAGAGCCACACTAATCAATTGACTGTATATTAGTTTTTTGTTTGGAGGCAACAGGCAAGGGCGTTGTGCAATGGTTCAGTAATCACCTCATCTACTGATATTTATATGGTTTCATCTACCGTCAATACATGTAGAATATGACTTCTAAGATCATTAAAGGATTATCTGACTGTCGGCAGTGATCGGAGGTATCCGTGAGTAGCCGACCTTGGGAGATGCAAGCCTGAAATGCCGCAAGACTTTTGTAAAAATCTAAAACTATGAATCTCATCAAACTAAATGATGAAAAGCCTGCTACATATAATTGAATGCCCAAACCGCAGATTATCTGATGGCAAACTGAAGATTCAAAAGACACCTAAATGGCACTGGCACGCTCTTAAGCATTGATCTTAAAAGAGCGGCAAGCTCATATATTATGAATAGAAAACAAGCGTTGATCCTAGAAGAGCGTGCTTGAACCAGACAGAAATTAAAGCCTGCTACATATAATTGAATGCCTGTCAGTTTGCAAACGATGAAGAGTGTGCTTGTACATAGCTCATATATTTGATATTTTTCAGTCATGATCTAATATATATTGAAACAACCAGGACCTCTGAGTCGTATTGAATCATATATTAGTTCATTGTTACCATGGACCTCGTTCATGGTCTACTGACTGAAGAAGAATATCAAATTGCGTGCTGCAGAACGAGTACCTGTTTATCATTCATAATATGATGAAATCATAAACCACACCAGCTGATTTCTAACTATGGCACAACACACTTGTTTTGGATGCCAATCAATCTACTCGCTCAAAGTGCAGGCACACAGAGCAAAACAAAGGCACAACACTGAATATTAAGCGTTGATCAACAATCAAACAATTTGCGGATAGAATTTGCTGATGAAATCGACCATGGAACCACTTCTAGATCCAATTGCCGGACCATGAACAGTAGTCAGGAGGGAAAATAAACTCAGAATGTTAGTGGCAAAAAACACAGCAGTTGGAGACGGATGACGAGACGTATCTCCTGCTGCCTGCTAGGCTGTTGCTCGGCGCTCAGCCGCTTGCTAGTCGCAAACACTGGTGGCCGCTCACAAGTCACGGTCGCCGATGCTGGTAGCCGCGGCCGCCGCTGCAGCGCTGCTGCCGTCGTGGTGTCGCCTGAGTTCCAATCACACGCGCGCTAAAAACATGAAGTCTGAAGGGGCACGGCGGCCGCACTGTACGGAAGAAGATGAAGCGACTTGGGCCACAGGAACCAGCCTTTAGCTCCGCAACTAGCGGGCGAGGGCGGCCGTGGCTCACGATAGCGAGGGCGACGGTACAGCGGACTGCAGGCTCGTCGGGCTCAGCAGACTGCAGGGCGAGGGTGAGGGTGAGGGCGAGGGCAAGGGCGGTGCTGGCGGCGCCAATGGACGCGGTTGCGAGGACGCGATTGCTGCGTGAGTTAACTATCTAGAAGCAAGGATCAGGAAGTAATGGATCGTGATTGAGGCAAAACTTTAGCCCTGCACTTTTAGTTCCTTTTTTATCATAGGGATCAAATCTTTTGCTCTCAAAGAGATCTTAAACTGGGCTAAACTCCCTCAGGGCGGACGCTGGACGCCCCATACCCCTCGCCGCTCGCATGTATGACTGTGCATAGATAATTAAATGAGGGTAAATCAGTCATTATAGATTAGAGGACTAAAGTTTAGCCAATAAATCAAATAGTCCAGCAAGATCCTCGGACTAGTGATCCAAACACCACCTAACTATCGGAAAAGAAGGTTGCACAAAAAGCGGGAGGCCGCGGATGTGAGTTTCCTTATCACATCAAAATGATGTCTCCTCTTTAATCTTTTCTCCTACTACTATATACAAATACAATATACAATAACAATACTATACTACAACTAAAAAGAACAAAAGTAAGTCCTTGTTTAAATTTAGGGTGCAAAATTTTGAGGTGTCACATCGGGTGTCACATGGGGTGTTTGGATACTAATAAAAAATAAATTACCGAATCCATCAGTAATCGCGAGACGAATTTATTAAGTCTAATTAATCCGTCATTAACACATGTGTTACTGTAGCATCACATTGTCAAATCATAAACTAATTAGGCTTAAAAGATTTGTCTCGCAAACTATACAATTAGTTATTTTTTTAATTCATATTTAATACTACACGCATATGTCAAACATTCAATGGCGTAGGAAGTAAACTTTTGGCGGCCTAAGACACCCGTTTTGTGCGACATTCGCTTCGTCGCGTCGCTTTGCCTCTCCCCTGCGATCCACGCCTCCCGCCCGTGTGCAAGGAATCGTCGCGTCGCTCTAAAAAGGGAACAGAAATGCTATACAACACACATGTGTTTTAGCACAAAAAAATACATGGATTTTTTGTATCTCTCTCCCTCTCTCTTTCTCACCGGTGACCACCGGCGCCGGCGCCGACGACCGACGAGCTCTCCCTGGTGCCCGCGCCGGCCATGGCAGTGGCGGTGGCAACGGCGGCGGCGCCGTGCCTGCGCCGGCCATGGCAGTGGCGGTGGTGGCGACGGCGGATCTATGATTTGTCCTTCCATAGAAATAAAATTGTGATCTGTGATCTGTGGAGACTGGAGGCTAGAGGGAAGAAGGGTGGAGGCTGTTGGATCTTAATCCTATAGTGCAAAAAAATTCATGTGTTGAAACTGCATAAAACACATGGTTGTGTAGTAGACAGACTCAAATGGAAAGCCGCAATCACCGCAAACCCCCCCTGTGCGATGGATCCGAGGCAGCACTGATCCATCCAAATCATTGCGAGATCCTCCATCCGCCTTCCATCGCCCTCGCCAGATTCGTCCACCCGTGCGACATCCTGGGCCTCACGAGCCCTCGCACCGCCGCCAACCCTACTCGAGGGACTGAGGGAGATGCTCGTGGCGAGGAGGGGCGACGGGTTCCGCCCTCATGGGCGACCTCACGTGGCCCATGGCTGAGCCTCGCCGCTGCTTGGCTGGTTGCCGCCTGCTTGCAGGCCCACCCCCGCCTCGTCACGTCAGCAGCCTTGCCATGCGACGCCATGACCTTAGGGGCCCATGCTCATGAAAGCGCAGTCCCTCTCCCTCCAAGTGACGAGCACAACTGGTGAGAGCACTGAGCAATTCGTTCCTCTCATTCTCTTCTTTTTGCAAGTTTCCCAAATCTTTAACCCTAACTTTCCTCCGATCTAATTTAGTTAGCTGTTTGTTGTCAATTTTCCCTCAAATTAGTCAATTAATAATTAATAATGTAGCTTTATAGCTGTATGCCCTAGAAATTAGGGATGTACTAGTTGATTACTTATACATTATATATGCGATTTGGTTGTGGTATTTGTGAATTATGAAGAGGGATGGAGGCATAGCTTCTCTGTTGAGAGGGCATTTTTTGCAATGAATTTAGTAAAAAAACAAGCCAAGAAATAGAAAGCTCTTCATAGGTGGGTATAAGTACAACCCCTGACATTTAAGTATAATGTTTTTGCATTTTTTCCTCAAAAATCTTGAATGAGAACAGGGCGGATACGATTCAGAGGAACTATGGTGGAGTATGTGCGTAGATGAGTCTGTTGTTTAGCTCCTTGGCTACATTCTTTTTGTACCTCATCCAATGGTTGTATTGTGGCTGTTGTTAGATAGTTCACTGTCGACTATGAAAGGCAGTGAAAGCATCTAGGCCCCTAGTTGGGTTTCGGTGATTAATGACAATATAAGATTACAGTGACTAACATGTGTTTTGCAGAGGCAATTAAGTTAGGTCACGGTAATGGAGATCGATTGGGCAATCATGGTTGTCATGCCCCTACGATGGAAATTGTTTCGGTTTTCAAAGGATGGACGACAAGGTTAAGGATGGACTAGTTCTAAGTATCGTTTGGAGTTGGAGAGACACTTAGAGTAGTTTAGGACTTTATTTTTCCTTTGGCCATACTATTAAGGGGGGTATGGACGGGTAGCTTGACCTAGGTGAGTCTAGTGAGTTAGGTGTGGTGCACACTTGTCAAAACTAGCGCTAGGTAGCTCCTACATATGCCTAAGATCCATTGGAGCAAACTTCATTCACATATGATCGAGAGTTGGAAGTGAATGGAGGGTCAAATACTGACCGGACGTTGGCTTCGGTGTGACCGGACGCTGGCGCAGGGTCCGGTCAGTTCATTTGACCGAGGTGAAATTGTTTGGTGCGACCGAACGCTGGAAGGTCATGTGACCGGACGCTGAGGGCCAGCGTCCGGTCGTTTCCAGTAAGGTTCCAGAGAGGGAAAATCGTGACCGGACGCGTCTGGTCAGTGCTGATCGGACGCTGCCCAGCGTCCGGTCACACTGTAAACACTGGAGTTTGGGGAGAACTGACCGGAGCGTCCGATCAACTTGACCGGAGCATCCGGTCACCCCGCAGAGGCACATAACGGTTCATTTTTCAGCCCACGTTATAAATAGAAGCTCCACTCGTGTGTGGAGTGACTTTTGCTCATTCCAACAGCTGAGAAACACCTTAGAGAGTGCCAAGAAGAGCAAGGTCCTAGTGAGATAATTGAGATTTGAGAATCCCAAAGAGAGCCCTCATTAGCAAGATCAAGAGTAGCAAAGTGTGCATCCACCCTTCTCCCTAGGCTTGTTGTGGTCATGTGAGAGTTCGTCCTTGTTACTCTTGGTGATCGCCATCACCTAGATGGCTTGGTGGTGATTGGGAGCTTGGTGTTCATTCGGAGAGCTTGTGGATGACCCAACTCAAGTTGTGAGCGGTTGTGGGTGCGTAGAGAGCACTTGATCCTTACGCGGATCAAGGGGGAGCTACACCCTTGCGTGGGTGCTCCAACGAGGACTAGTGGGGAGTGGCGACTCTCCGATACCTTGGCAAAACATCGCCGCGTTTCCTCTTCTCTCTTTACTTTGAGCATTTACTTTGAGTATTTACTTTGAGTAGTTACTTTGAGCATTTACATTGAGCAATTCAATTCTTGTTCTTACATTTATAGAATTGCCATGCTAGAGTAGTATTGGAACTTAGGTTGCAAGTCTTTTGTGCGGTTGAACAACTAGAAACACTCTCTAGACACAAGGGGTTAATTGGGCTAACCATAGGACTTAATTATTGTAAAGAAATTTAGAATTAGCCCAATTCACCCCCCTCTTGGGCATCTTGATCATTTCAATTGGTATTGGAGCCTCGTGCTCACATATTTAGGCTTAACCGCCTAGTGAAAGATGTCTCACGGGGATGGACCTCCTCCTATCTTTGAAGAGGATGATTTTCCATATTGGAAAATCCACATGGAGGCGTATCTAGAAGCTCTAGACGTTGGTATACTTAGAGCCGCCTCACAAGGATTCCCAAAACCTCAGGATGCCGCACACCCACAAGGCGATGAGTTGAACTATGAAAAATGGAATGCAAAGGCTAGAAACACCATATTTAGAGGCCTTTGTAAAGATGTGTTCAACCGGGTGAGGAACCACAAAGACGCCCACGCATTATGGCCGGACGTTTGTGCACTCCATGAGGGAACAAAGAGTGAGCGTGAGAAACGCTATCATCTTGTCATGAAAAAGCTCAACTCTTTTGAAATGCTTCCTAAAGAATATGCTAACGAAATGTATTCACGCTTGAATGTTCTTGTAGAGGAAGTCAATGGGCTTGGACTTACTCAAATGCAACCATCCGATGTTGTAAGAAAATTTTTGAGTGTCCTCCCCATTGAAAAATATGGGCATATTGTGACCGTGCTACACCAAGGTGATCTTTCCACCGCTACACCAACACAAATATTGGGAAAGATCAATGCTCATGAGATGTACATACACATCACACCTCAAGATGGCTCCTCCTCTACAAAGAAGAAAGAAAAAGATTTAGCATTCAAAGCTAGCCAAGAGAAGGGCAAAGCAAGACTTGAGTATGAGAGCTCAAGTGATGATAAAGTTGATGATGAAAGTCTTGCTCTCATGGTGAAGAAAACCACCAAGATGCTAAAGAAGCTCAACAAGAGTGGCATCAAGTTTGATGGCAAGAAGAAGAAGTTCTTCACTAGCTCTAGAAGGAAGCCAATCTCTGAGATGGATTGCTACAATTGTGGAGAACTTGGTCATCTAGTTCACTAATGCACAAAGCCTAAGAAAGACAAGTTCAAGAACAAGAACAAGGGCAAGAAAGATGACTCAAGCAATGAAGATGAAGATGAGAAGAAAAAGAACAAGCCATACAAGAAAAGAGATGGCAAGAAGAAGGACTTCCATAAGAAGAAGAAGAGTGGAAAGGCTTACATCATCGGTGATTGGCTCATGGACATTGATTCATCTAGTGGATCATCCGATGATGATAGTGATGATGAGAAGGTGGCCGCTATTGTTATTGATTCTTCATCATCCTCACCGCCACCACCGCCATCATCCTCTACACACCTATGCCTTATGGCCAAAGGTGAATGAAAGGTATCACAAGATGATGATATTAGTGGTGATGATCATGCTCACAATGATGATAGTGATAGTGATAGCGATGATGATGAATATGAATCACCTTCTTATGTTGATCTTGCTAATTTACTAAAGAAATACACTAAAATCATTATAAAGACTAGAGCTAAGAATGAAAAGCTTGAAATTAAGAATAATTCTCTTTTAGCTAAATATGATGTAGCAGAAAAGGCTAATGTTGAGCTTAGAGAAGCAAATGATGCTATGTCATCCAAACTCAAAGAGCTCAAATCTTCTAAGAAAGAGCTTAAAGAGAAACATGATAAGCTTGAGTGTGTGTACAAAGAGCTCATCACTAGCCACAATAAGCTAAAAGATGAATATACTACTCTTAAGATCAATCATGATAGTCTTGTCATTGCTCAAAAAAATTTATCCAATGAGCCACATGATGCTACTAACAATGTTGTTAAGATTGATATAGCCACATCATGTGATGACTTAATTGATGAAAACATTGAGCAAGGTTCTAGTAGCAAGAGCAAGTAAGTGGTTGAGGCCGATGATTATGATGAGTTTGTCAAGCTAAAGAATGACAATGCAAAGCTCAAGAAAGATCTTGAAGAAATCAAAAGCCACAACACCATTGTGCTAGAAACTCTTGATCATGATGGTGACTTGATCCTTGAGAATGAGAAGCTCAAAGAGGAAAATAAGAAGCTCAAGGAAGAGAAGAACAATGATGCTCTTAAGGAAGAGAACAAGAAGCTCAAGTTGGAGAAAGAGCATCTCAAGGTTGGATTGAATAAGTTCACAAGAGGCAAATATCTTCAAAGTGAGCTACTTATGAACACCGTCATGAAGATGGATAGAAGTGGCATTGGATATGTGGCACATGTAGAGAAGAAGAAGACTCAAGCTCAACAACAACAATCAAAGTTTTTTGGCAAGACACCTTATGAGTTGCTCAATGGGAAGAAGCCAGACGTCTCCTTTAGGGTGTTTGGTTGCAAATGCTACATCTACAAGAAGCGGCAACACTTAGGGAAGTTTCAAAGACGTTGTGATATTGGTTTTCTTGTTGGTTACTCATCAAAGTCCAAAGCATATAGAGTATTTAATTATACAACCGGCTTGGTTGAAGAAACATATGATGTGGAATTTGATGAATCTAATGGCTCCCAAGGAGCACATGAGAATCTTGATGATGTAGGTGATGAACCATTGAGGGAGGCTATGAAAAACATTCCGGTTGGAGACATCAAGCCTAAAGATGATGAAGATGATATACAAGTGATTGATCCACCCTCTTCATCAAGTGTGCCACAAGATGGTGAAAAAGATGGGAGAGTAGAAAATGAAGATACTCATGTCTCCCATGAGCAAATGGTGGTACAAGCACAAGATATTGATGCTCCACAACCTCCTCCTCAAGTGGTCAATTGAAGAAACACACCTCTACTACAAGATCATCCATAAGATCTCATCATAGGGAGTCCATCAAAGGGAGTGATGACACGCTCACAAAAACTCGCTTCATTTATTGCTCATCACTCTTTTGTTTCTTGCTTTGAGCCTACCAAGGTAGAAGAAGCTCTTCAAGATCCAGATTGGATCAATGCCATGCATGAAGAGTTGAACAACTTCACCAGCAATGAAGTTTGGACTCTTGAAGAGCGACCAAAAGGTGCAAGAATTATTGGAACAAAATGGGTGTTCCGCAACAAGCAAGATGATCAAGGTGTTGTTGTGAGGAACAAGGCAAGACTAGTTGCAAATGGGTTCTCTTAAGTGGAAGGTTTGGATTTTGGAGAGACCTTTGCACCGGTTGTAAGATTAGAAGCCATCCGTATCCTCCTTGCATATGCATCATACCATGAAATGAAATTATATCAAATGGATGTGAAAAGTGCATTTTTAAATGGCTTTATTAATGAACTAGTCTATGTTGATCAACCTCTCGGGTTTGAATACCCTAGATATCCTAATCATGTTTATAGGTTGTCCAAGGCATTATATGGGCTTAAGCAAGTCCCAAGAGCTTGGTATGAGCGTCTTTGGGACTTCCTCATTGAGAAGGGCTTCACCATTGGAAAAGTCGACACCACACTATTCACCAAGAAGCTTGATGGGTATATCTTCATTTGTCAAGTGTATGTTGATGATATCATCTTTTGATCATCAAATAAAGATTCTTGCAAAGAGTTTGATGAATTAATGTCGAAGGAGTTCGAGATGTCAATGATTGGAGAGCTTACATTCTTTCTTGTTTTCAAGTCAAGCAAATGAGAGAAGGGATTTTCATCTCTCAAGAGAAATATACAAATGATCTTCTCAAAAGATTTAAGATGGATGAATGTAAGCCAATCAAGACACCAATGCCTACTAATGGACATCTCGACCTAGATGAGGGAGGTAACAAGGTTGATCAAACTCTCTACCGTTCTATGATTGGTAGCTTCTTATTTTTAACCGCATCTAGACCCGGCATCATGTTTAGTGTGTGTATGTGTGCTAGATTTCAAGCTAATCCTAAGGAAACTCATTTAATTGCCATAAAAAGAATCCTTAGGTATCTTAAGCACACACCAAGTATTGGTCTTTGGTATCCCAAAGGAGCTAGATTTGAATTAATTGGCTATTCCGATTCGGATTATGCCGGATGCAAAGTTGATAGAAAAAGCACATCCAGAGGGTGCCATTTGCTTGGTAGATCACTTGTGTCTTGGTCCTCCAAGAAACAAAATAGTGTGGCTTTGTCCACCACTAAAGCGGAATACATTGCCGTGGGTGCTTGTTGTGCACAAATTTTATATATGAAACAAACCTTACTAGACTATGGTGTAGTTCTAGAAAAGGTACCTCTTTTGTGCGACAATGAAAGTGCGGTAAAACCTACAAATAATCTGATTCAACACTCTCGCACCAAGCACATAGATATCCACCATCACTTTCTTAGAGATCATGTTGCTAAAAATGATATATCATTAGAAGGTGTAAGGACCGAGAATCAATTAGCGGATATCTTCACTAAACCGCTAGATGAGGCAATATTTTGTAGATTGCGGAATGAGCTCAATGTGCTTGATTTTAGTAACTTCACTAAAAGATGAGCTTGTGTTGTCCCTTGCATTGCATTGTGATATATTACATGTTTACTTTATGGCAATGCACATAGGGCTTGTCTAACATAGTTAAGATAACCGCCGAAAAGCGAGTGAAGAAGCTTAACCTTGGATCAAACTTGACAAGCAACTAGATTTACATTCAAGTATTGCATATGCATGAATGTTATTTTGTCGTTTGTCTCAAATCGCCTTTTATTGCCTATTTTCTTAAAAAAATTATAGCCTAAGGCAAAATATTTTGAAAAAATTGAGGGTTTGAGAGAGGTCACTCACATCAGTCCCAATTGGTGTTTATTTGGATCTTATTTGTGTTGGGACTTGATTGGGAATAGGCAACACAAAGGAATTCAAAAATTGCTGGAAAAGGAGTGACCGGACGCTGCACCGGACTCTGAAGTCCAGCGTCTGGTCAGTTCACAGGAGGTCAACTTGCTGCGAAGGAGTGACCGGACGCTGAAACAGTGTTTTCCCAGCGTCCGGTCAGAAGGAGCTTCAGCGTCCGGTCGATCATGAAGATGTCAAGGCTAGGTGACCGGACTCTGTCTACGTCCGGTTGGTGTCCACCGGACGCGTCTGGTCGCGATTCCAGAGGTTTTGGACCTTACTGGAATCGACCGGATGCTGGGTGGCAGCGTCCGATCGCTGCCACCGGAGCGTCTGATCAGTAGATATCGTGCGGCATCAGGTTTCTTTCCCCGTTTACTTTTCTGACTCGTGGGGCCACCTTATTTAATCAAAGTGCCGGGGCTTTGGCCTAATCCTAACCGTCGACATCGCCGCGCCTCCCTCGTCCCGAGCCGCCGCAAGTCCTAGCCGCCGAAGAGCTGCCCACGCTCGCCTCCACCCACGCTGCTGTCTCCACACCGCCGTAGCGCCTCCCCGCCCTCCAGAGCCACTGCCCCTCGCCTCTGCCGCCGATGTCCCATGCTAGCGCCACCGCACCGTGCTTCCCCGTGCTCCCAAGCCACCTGCCTGCGCCACCATTTCCACACGCCACCGCAGCTCCCCACGCCGTAGGTACGCCCACGTCAAGCCGAGCTCGCCAAGGTCTAGTCCAGCGCCTCCGTGCTTCCACGCCATCGAGCTCATCCACTGCGCCAGCAATGTCGGTCTAGCGCTGGTAAGGCCCTGCTCGTGCACATGCATCCTCATTGCAACTCGCCCGTGACCTTGCTATTCATCACAGCACCAATTTCACAGGGTCATCGATTCACTGCTCACTGCAACCCTAACCCTAGCCGATTCGGTGGTTCCCTGCGTATCGCTTCTCTTTTCTTCGGATCACCGGTTTGTCAGGTAGCAAGCCAGTCGTCTCAATTTCGTATTTAAATTGCTTGCTTCCTAGGGTTTCGCATCTATTAGATATATTGTATTTATTTGTATATCCTATCTATTCCATCGTGCAGCAAGTTGGTGCCGTTGAGGTGTCAGTGGCAGTTGTCAGTTGACTCGGGGCCAGGCTCGCGAGTACGGATCGAGGCCAAGCCTCGAAAGTGTCAGCGAGCAGTTACTCTTATCAGCCAGTTGTTGTTCTTGTCAGCAGCAGTGGATCTTTTCAGATGGCTCATGTGAAGAATGCCGGTGGAGGTCCAGGTGATGAGGATCCGAGGCGTCCGCCTCGCCTGCCTGCTGATCCAAAAGGCAAGGCGACAAAGAAGATTGCATCCAAGAAGCGGAAGTACCTAGATGCAGAGACAACCAAGACAGCTATAGTTGCAGAGGCCACAAAGCGTGCTGAGAGAGGAGGTGCAAGTAGTGGAGTTGTTATAGCAGATCATCTGTCACCAGAAGCGCAGGGTAGACTTGAGCGTATTGAGCGTCTTCATGATGGTCCACCTGGGACTGTCATGATGGCAGGACGACGTCTTGCTATTGAGGAGCCTCAGCCTCAGGGGGAGTCTCAGCAGGAGCCACAACAGCAGCCCCAGCCAGCAGAGCCGACAGAGCAGGCTCAGGAGGGAGAGCATGTAGAGCAGGCAGAGCAGATAGAGCAGGCTCAGGAGGGAGAGTAGGCAGAGTAGGCAGAGTAGACAGAGCAGGCACCACAGTCACAGTTACGCCGCTCTGGTCGTACCCGTGTTCCAGTTACACCTAGGCCGGTCACACAGCGGAGGGGTTCTCGTCCACCGCCCAGACAACAGGGTTCGCCTCCAGTGACCCATCTTGACTTGAGGGCCGCCACAGCCAAGCAGGTACAGCAGCTGAGGTTTGTGGACTTTGAGGTGTGGTTTCCCCTGAGGAGGGATGAGAGAGCTTCAGAGGGCTTCTACACTCCACTATAGAAGGACTTCTACAATGCCTATCTCAACAGTGGAGCAATTTTTAGATCTCGGAGAGTGTGTCACATTGACTCTATTATTGCAGCAGCTGGAGAGCACATTCGCCCCTACCTTGCATATCTGCCAGGGCTGACAGATTTGATTGGTCGGACAGGATTATATGTTCCATCTTGGGTTCGTCAGTTCTATGCTTCTCTCTTTATTGATCCGCATCACAACTTCATACACTTTGCATTCAGAGACAGAGATTACCGGTTGACGAGTATTAGGGCCAGGGAGAAACTTAGACTTCAGGAGCAGCCTGTCAGACTTCATGAGGTGTGCTATGGACAGACAGAGTCTCCTAGATGCCCTCATGGCGGTAATGTTCCCCCTACTGATCTTGTTCGCCACTGCTTCAAGGAGCCTTTTGGTGAAGGGCCAAGGAGAAACCCCAGTGATCTCACTCCCACTGCTCGTGTACTTGAGGCCATTATGAGGACATTGCTACCGAGGATGGGGTATCGCGAGGGCTTGACTCGCATACAGTTGTGGCTTCTCAACTCTCTGATGCAACAGATAGTTTTTGATATTTGGGATCTTCTTCTGTCAGAGATGGAGGAGACTATAGCTGAGGGCTTCAGAGGACACATGCAGCTGCCTTATGCTCACTAGATCACTTGGATTATCCACAGAGCAGTCACAGTGAGGCCGCCAGAGATGCTTGCTGAGTACAGTGGTGCCACCACAGAGTTTCCAGCCTATAACATGACATAGATGATCAGGCATAGTACACCTACAACACCCAGTCAGCTGCGCCGACGTCCTGAGGTGCTAGAGTCTTCAGCCCAACAGGATGAGATCATCAGAGGGATAGCAGCTACTGAGGAGGAGGAGCTTGCTCAGCGGGAGGGTGTGGTCGTGAGCGACCCTAGTGATAGTTCTGATGATGACTACCAGCCCGTCCCTCGGATGCCTCCTCAGCGACATGATCATGACGCCGGTAGCTCCAGTTCAGCGCCACCTGCACCACAGACCGACCCCGCTCTTCTTGCTATACTTGAGCGGATGAGGCAGGACCAGACACGATAGGATCAGGAGACAACTGCTACATTTGCTTAGTTCCAAACTCAGCAGGATGAGTTCCAGCGCCAGCAGCAGCAGCAGCTAGCTATACATCAACAGACGCAGGCTCTACAGCAGCAGCAGCAGGCCATGCATCAGTAGCAGATCCTCATGCAGCAGCAGCTTTTTGGATTTATGCAGCATGTTGTGACTGCTATTGGGGCTCCACCGTCATAGCTTGGTCAGACTACCATTACCTCGATGACTCCAGCATTACAACCTAGTAGGCTTCAGAGTCAGGGACAGCCACCAGCACAGTTTGCTTCTCCTACAAAGCAGGTGTCCCAATATTTTGCTACGTCACTGCCAGCTAGTGCCAGAGACCACAGTGTCCAGGAGCCTTGGTGCTTCCTTTAGTGAGCTAACAGGGATGCCTACTCCTCCATATCTACGTGTCCCAGGTCCTTCTACTGTTGCACCAGTCATCGGGACTACAGAGACGCTCCCTTCCTCAGTGGCATCATCAGAGCCTACTCTAGTCGTACCTTCAGAGTCACAGGTAGCTCCAGTACCTGATCCAACCCAGACCGCTTCAGCATCACTTCCTACTTCAGAGGGTCAGACATCTCAGAGCTCTGGATCAGATGATGATGGTGACCAGTTCTAGCTCACTCCTCGTACCTCAGCACCCGGCTCGTCCGCTGCAGCCCCATAGACCGACCCTTAGGTTTTGGTGTTTGACGCCAAAGGGGAAGAGGGATCGAGTATGATAGATTTAGGGGGAGCGACGTATTTAGGAGGAGCTTAGTTATTATATTAGCTTATATATTACATTTGGAGTTTTTATGTGTGATACACTATTATATGCATTCATCGTGTGGTTATTTTCATGCATTGAACTATATATATGTGATAGTGATATCTACGTGATCGTGATATATGACATGTGTGCTCTCTACTTTGAATTACTTATATGTCATATCACTTGTGTTATGCTCATTTGCTTTTGCTTCAGCGTTTTACTCCGATGCAAATAAGCTTTATTACTTGTACTCATGCTTATTTCATATCTTTTGAGTACATCATGTTGGCTTGGTTCATATAAGCTTGACTAACACCTTTGTTCTTATTGACAAAAGCTTATATGATCCAAGCATGTTAAAAACCCCAACTCTTTCACATACTCGAGGTGGTATTGTCATCAATCACCAAAAAGGGGGAGATTGAAAGCATCTAGGCCCCTAGTTGGGTTTCGGTGATTAATGACAATATAAGATTACAGTGACTAACGTGTGTTTTGTAGAGGCAATTAAGTTAGGTCACGGTAATGGAGATCGATTGGGCAATCATGGTTGTCATGCCCCTACGATAGAAATTGTTTCGGTTTTCAAAGGATGGACGACAAGGTTAAGGATGGACTAGTTCTAAGTGTCGTTTGGAGTTGGAGAGACACTTAGAGTAGTTTAGGACTTTGTTTTTCCTTTGGCCGTACTATTAAGGGGGGTATGGACGGGTAGCTTGACCTAGGTGAGTCTAGTGAGTTAGGTGTGGTGCACACTTGTCAAAACTAGCGCTAGGTAGCTCCTACATATGCCTAAGATCCATTGGAGCAAACTTCATTCACATATGATCGAGAGTTGGAAGTGAATGGAGGGTCAAATACTGACCGGACGCTGGCTTCGGTGTGACCGGACGCTGGCGCAGGGTCCGGTCAGTTCATTTGACCGAGGTGAAATTGTTCGGTGCGACCGGACGTTGGAAGGTCATGTGACCGAACGCTGAGGGCCAGCGTCCGGTCGTTTCCAGTAAGGTTCCAGAGAGGGAAAATCGTGACCGGACGCGTCCGGTCAGTGCTGATCGGACGCTGCCCAGCGTCCGGTCACACTGTAAACACTGGAGTTTGGGGAGAACTGACAGGAGCGTCCGGTCAACTTGACCGGAGCGTCCGGTCACCCCGCAGAGGCACATAATGGTTCATTTTTCAGCCCACGTTATAAATAGAAGCTCCACTCGTATGTGGAGTGACTTTTGCTCATTCCAACAGGTGAGAAACACCTTAGAGAGTGTCAAGAAGAACAAGGTCCTAGTGAGGTAATTGAGATTTGAGAATCCCAAAGAGAGCCCTTATTAGCAAGATCAAGAGTAGCAAAGTGTGCATCCACCCTTCTCCCTAGGCTTGTTGTGGTTAAGTGAGAGTTCGTGCTTGTTACTCTTGGTGATTGCCATCACCTAGATGGCTTGGTGGTGATTGTGAGCTTGGTGTTCATCCGGAGAGGTTGTGGATGACCCAACTCAAGTTGTGAGCGGTTGTGGGTGCGTAGAGAGCACTTGATACTTGTGCGGATCAAGGGGGAGCTACACCCTTGCGCGGGTGCTCCAACGAGGACTAGTGGGGAGTGACGACTCTCCGATACCTCGGTAAAACATCGCCGCGTTTCCTCTGCTCTCTTTACTTTGAGCATTTACTTTGAGTAGTTACTTTGAGCATTTACATTGAACAATTCAATTTTTGTTCTTACATTCATAGAATTGACATGCTAGAGTAGGAATGGAACTTAGGTTGCAAGTCTTTTATGCGGTTGAACAACTAGAAACACTCTCTAGGCACAAGGGATTAATTGGGCTAACCATATAACTTAATTATTGCAAAGAAATTTAGAATTAGCTCAATTCACCTCCCTCTTGGACATCTTGATCCTTTCAGGCAGACAAGCCTCAAGGAATTCTGTGGTAATATCTAGCCTATATGAGCATTTCTAAAGCTCCGTGACGCTATCTGCGAATCCGAGCTCAAAAAATGTAACTTGAGTCCTTATGTGTATTATTTCTTGGTTTATGATTGGTGTATTATTATTAGTTTATGTCTTTTTTAGTTGACTGGTGAATGAAAGGACATAATGATAAGTTGATAACAACATTAATGTGTCCTGGAACACGATGATTGAATTGCACGCGCAGAATGGACTGTGAACAGAGGCACTTGGGTTCGTTTGCTAGTCGCAAGTTTCTTGGGACCAAATTTACCATGCCAACTTCAGAAGATTAGTTTATGTCGACGTCGTGTTGATTTTTAGTATATGATAGAAATTGCAGCTTAACAGCTGCTACGATTGATGGCCTTGTTAGTTTTTTTTCGCTCAGGTATTGCTGATCTATCTATGTTTTGCAAATCGTTGTCTGACCTTCATTAATCTAAGAATGGTTGTTTCATGACCGAATGCCTACCTGGTTGATCATCTTTGCACTTTTCCTTTTATTGTGTGCATGATCATTGAAGAGTCACCAAAATTTATTTGAAATCAGCTGTCATAGATTCGTGTTAGTTTAATTTTGTATGGACATCAACCGTCCCCTCCTTTAATTTTAAGATGCGTCTGTGCCCATTGTAAGTAACTAGGCTTGCATATTTATATGCTTCAAGAGGAGTAATTCCTATTGTCATGAACCTGTATTTCAATGCACATTTGTTTTCTAGATTGATTCAAGTTCCTATTTTTTTCCCTGCATGTTGCAGCTGCTAGCCGATGGAGGGAAAGCAAAACTGTAGCTTGAAAAGCAAGCCCATGGGCTAGAGGCAAGGACTAAAGTCAAACTGTAGCGTAAGGACCCTGGTGCCAAAATGCACGATCCTGTGCAATTGGAAGTGTTAATATTCCAAAATATATAGGATTAAGCTTAAGGACCCTTGATGGTGCCAAAGTTCAAGATCCTATCAATACTGATGGAAACTTGGTAGATGATCATTATACCTGTGAGTAATGTCTATGTCAAATTTTAGTTGTTTGAATTAAAACGTACACACGCTCATATATCAATTAGTTGTTTCATACTCATACTCATAGTACTTTAAACCTTCTTGTTTGTCGCCAAGGTGAGTGCGAGGCTGTGTACAGTTTCAGTTCTTCTGTTCTGCTGCGTGCCATCTTGCCTATGATTGATACTTAGTATGTTGTCCCTAGGATTCAAGAATGACTTTGTTGTGGTAGCAACATTTCTTTCAGGAATGATGGTTAGTAAGTTTCCCCTAGGGTTCTGGTCATTGTCTATCTTATAGGATGTAAACACTGAAATTGTAGTCGGAGTCTAACACTTGACTCTGTTTCGGGCTTCTTTCTTAGTTGATCACATCTCTGAAGCATCTAGGAGGTTTGCTAAGATTGACGTAGATTTAGTTTAAAAAATATATTAAGTAACATTTTCCTCTTGACAAACAAGAAGCTAAACAAAAGGAAGTTGCTACCTCTGCCGCTGCGCTGGTGAGTTGGCTTCCTTCCATGTTCCTTCACACAAAGAATATGAGAGTTTGAATGCTTGATGGATGTGGCAATTAGGTTTTATTCTAGAGTTATTCTTGACTTTTTTTTAACAGAGTTATTCTTGATTTATGCTGATTTGGGTTGGTAGATTGGTAGAACTGTGATCTGAGGTGCAGAAATGTGGGCCATGCCATAAAATGGAAAATACAATATATGTTTGTGCTGAAATGTATAACTCTATGCAAATATGTTGCTTTGATTTTTTTTCCAAATAGATCCATCTGAATATATGTTTGCTGAAATGTATAACTCTGTGCAAATATGTTGCTTTGTTTTTTTTTTTCCAAATAGATCCATCTGAAATGTCACTTTGCCAGTCTGCCATATTCTGAAGCTCTTGTAGTATCCAAACTCATTTTGTTGTGTTTTTTCTCTGTCTAATTCAAATGTGTTAGCCTGTTGGCCTGAATAAAGGGTCCACACATTTCTGACTAATGACTCACTATTACTCACGTGTTGATTTTTTTTTTTGGCATTTAGAACTCTCTTTACTGAAGTTGCAGAACTACGATCGAAGGGGGTGTGCAGTTCGGATGCCTTTGTCAAATGACATCAATTCAGATTGCAGGGAATTTGAGGGATTACACAACATTGGTCAAACTGGTATATATCATTGACATTGTGCCTTGTCTTTCTTTTAAGTTTAGCATTAGTTTTGGTTCATATTTGAGGCATATTATAGTATTAGGAGCTCTGCAATTTTAGTCTTTATATTTCCTCCATTGGTCCATTTCTGACTAATAACATTTCATAGATGCATACAACATATGTGATATGCTTGAGCAAAAAAAGGGATATCCGAGGGATGTAGGTGTTCCAATCAGCTTGATAGTGACATAGTGTTAACATATAAGCTGACATTGGGTTGATTTTTTTTTTAAATTACAATTTGGATTTGGATTTAATAAATGTTACAGTCATCTTTTTTTTTAAATAAATTTTCTGCAGTGATGACTAACCAACAAAGATCAGATTGGAGGCCTATGGCAGCAGCTCTGTTCGATGTCTGTGGTGCAAGAGCTATGATCAAGCAATTACGGTCTGGCATGGGACAAGGACATATCAAGATCACAAGGCTCTTGCATTTCATGAGCAAAGCTACAAGTGCTATTTATTGGAGTTTTGAGAAGTTGCATATTTCTCATTTGAAAAAAAAGCACCAGCCAACGACTATCCAATAACACAGACATGGCGAGCAACCAGTCAAACTAGGTATTCTTCGACGATGTAGCTTTGCTAACATGTATTGGCCAACTGCATTGGAACATATTACGTAAACTTGATGTTAATCTACATGATATGTTACCTTCATTTTTTTTAGGCACATGATGTATATTCATTTATTTGCTGTTCTGCGTTATATTATTTTTTGTCCAAATTTTATGAGCCCGTAGCAAAGCATGGGTCAATTTCCTACTGTTGCATGTCAGGCTGGATGGCATCAAGGGCTTCATAAGCTAACTCAAAATTCCCATCTACCACAACAAGGAAGAGCATGTTGTCATTTTGTGTTTTTAGATTAAATATTACTTTAACGTCGGTATTTAATTTTACAATATTGTTATCTTATTATGCGATTTATTTGTTTTAAGTATAAAAGTTTAGTTTTCCGTAGTAACGTACGAGCACGCTACCTAGTTAGTTGTGAGAGATAAAAAATGCAGCTTGTTGGAAGTTATCTAAAAACTCATCTAAAAATGTGATAAATTTTGTTTGACGAAACAAGTGTAGAGAATGTCTGTTTGTTGGAAATTTGTGATCAAACGTACTCGAAGGGCTATAACAAACGTACCTGTAACACGGTCGGAGGCAGTGGGTCGACGAGGGCCTTCCAGTGAGTAGACGCGATGACAGCCATGTCCCATGTGTGTGAAACCGTAGTGCGTTTGCAGCAAATTTAAGTCTGAAATAAGGTTTTAGAAGTACGTGAATCTATTTGAGAACGTGGGACATATTCAAAAATTCTTAATAAATTCACTTTTGTCTTAAATGCAATGCTAGAAAAAAAAATTGATCGTATGCTGAGGCAATACCACATCTCTTTCCAGACACACAAGGAGAGCGACTGAGGCGCCGCGCAAGCCAGCGCGTCTGATCGCCGATGATGGCTAGTTAGTATGATTAGCGAGTAATAGCCCATGATCTCCTTATGATAGGGAGGGCAGAGCCTATTGTATAACGGTAATAACCCCTAGTATGCCATGTTCGTGGCACGTCGTCATAACTTTTACTATTCCTCGATCTTAATACAAAAATGTCCAAACCTTTTGCGTATTCGAGAGAGAAAAAAAAGAAAAAGGAATTGGCTTTGAATGCATGTGTCTCTCTGTTTTGACTAAAATCATAAAAAAACAAATGGAAGTAATAAACTAAATCTATTGGTGTCACAGGTGCAAAAAGCTTGTTCGTAGCCTGTTGGCCTTCTCGCGTAGTAGAAGCTGGCAGGATGGGCCTGCCCTCCTCAAGTTCCTTTTCCCCATTCCTCTATTTTTTCGAAGAAAAGAGAGCTCTATTCTTTACTCAGAAAAATTATTACATTTCTTAGCAACTAATTACTCTACACACTAGGAAATGATCACGCCATGCCATAGCATATACTCGCGTCGCAAGTTTCGTGAGTTCATGGCTACACCATTTTGCTCTCTTCTCAAATGCTTCAATCACAATGAGTTTTGAGAAGACACCTCCGACTTCCTTTGTCTCTCTGATAATTGGATACATGCTCAATCTTTGACTCAAGTATGGACTTTCTCCCGCACCACTCTGCCCCAAGTTGTAAGCCCTCCCAGACACCATAGCTTCGACCTCCTCAGCGTCCTGAGCATGCTTGGAAGACGACCCTCCAAGCCGTTAGCTCCACTCTTTTGGTCCAATCTCGTATAACGACTCCGATGCGGTAAAAAAACATTAAACGCACCATCAATATTAATTTTAAAGCGGCCATTAGGCCTCCCTTCCCTCCATCTAACACTTGCACTCTGTTCAAATCCTCCCTCGTACTACGCTTTCATACGACTCCATGGTGCTTTCAACAAATTGTTTGATTTTAGAGGAGGCAACCTCACGGATAACGTATGGACAGAACCATACATATGTGGTAGTACGTGTGCATCAGTACATATATTCCATTTTCGTAATCTAGGGAAAAATCAGTTTTCTTAAGATTTTCCAAAGCTAATCTAACACTCTATCTTGTCTTTAAAATACAGTGTATTGAAGGTTCAAAATTTCTCGAAGATTATAAGGTATTCTGGATTGCTTAACCTCATCTATACGTGCTTTCCTTTAAACCTACTTCATATACGTATGTCTTTTAAACACTATCTTGCACAAAATAACTTCTATAATAAGAATCAATAACATGCATACATGCCCTTTAAAAGTAATATGTTACTAGTAGAAAATTAAACAAGTTGACAATCAAACTATCTAATTGCTATTAGTGAAGGGCAAACTAGTTTTTTTTTGCCAGACTGCTATTTTTAACATAAAATTGATTGGATACCTTGTATTTCTGAGCCGATGAGTACGAAATCCCTAGGATTCTAAAAAAGTTTGATTTTTTTTAAGAAGTTCCTTAAAATGGGTGATGAGCAAAGGAAGAGAAGAGAAAAGAAAAGAAAGGAAGGAGGCGTGCGGATGTAGAACCACCAAACATTGATAAAGTCCGTTTAGAATGTAATCAGGTCTAATGCTCATCAGTCACCACTCAAATCTTGTGAGGTGTACTATTTTGTACTTGTGATGAGCAAAGGAGTATGTTACTACTAGAAAATTAAACAAGTTGACAACCAAACTATCTAATTACTATTAGTGAAGGGCAAACTAGTTTTTTGCCAAACTTCTATTTGACATAGAATTGGTCGGATACATTGTATTTCAAAGCGGGTGAGTACGAGATCCCTGGGATTCTCAAGGGGAAGAAGTTCCTTAAAATGGGTGACGACCAGGAGAAGAGAAGAGAAGAGAAAAAAAAAGGAGGCTTGTGCGGCCGGTGCGGCAGCTATATACGTAGAACCACCAAACATTGATAAGTCTGTTTAGAATGTAATCATGTCTGATGCTCATCAGTCACCACTCAAATCTTGTGACGACTATTTTGTACTTATGCTCACCATGGACCCCAAACAAAAATCAACATAATGAAAAAGATCGACTTTCCTATAGCAAATATAGTGCACACAGTCTAGTGCATATATAATAAAGAAGCTACATGAGTAGCAAAACCATTTTCTTTAGGTCACTTGGAAAGTTGGAACCTAGTTACTGACATTGGCACATTGCTGCTGTCTGCTGAGTCGAGAGTATATTTCGCTGAGACGAGTTCCCTCTCTCGCTGACCTGTCGTCTGTCGACCAACCTTTTTTTTTTTTGAAAGATCCGGTAATCGACCAACTTTGTTGCTTGTCTTTCTCGAAAACATCGAAGATGCTTCTATTTTACCTACAGGATCTAATCGTCTGAGAAGATTTGTCAGGATCTCTGTGTTTTTTCCATATTTGATCGTTGCCGCCCGCCCTGCAGCAATCCTATTCCTTGGTCTTGGCGTTCCATCCCTTCTTCCGTGTCGAGCTCCCTACTCCCGCTCGCAATGGACACGACCGACGACTCTACCATGCACATCGTCATCTTCCCGTGGCTCGCTTTCGGCTACCTGCTTCCCTGCCTCGAGCTCGCCGAGCGTCTGGCCACGCGCGGCCACCGCGTGTCGTTCGTTTCCACGCCGCGCAACCTCGAGCGACTCCCGCCGGTGCGTCCCGCGCTGGCGCCGCTCGTCGAGCTCGTCGCGCTGCCGCTCCCACGCATCGACGGCCTCCCGGACGGCGCCGAGGCCACAAGCGACGTGCCCTACGACAAGTTCGAGCTCCACAGGAAGGCCTTCGACGCCCTCGCCGCGTCGTTCGCGGCATTCCTTGACGCCGCGTGCGCGGCGGTGGATGGAGCCAGGAGGAGGCCCGACTGGGTCATCGCCGACTTCATCCACCACTGGGTCGCCGCTGCTGCCCAGGACCGCAACGTTCCATGCGCTATGTTCGTCCCCTGCGCTGCAAGCACCGCGGGCTCTGCCGGCCCGCCGCCGCCGGTGGACTCGCACGCGGAGCAGCAGCGGCAGGCGATCGACCAGTCCATGAGCGCGGCCCCAGCTTTCGAGCAGCAGCAGGCCGCGAAGCTTTTCGCCACCGAGGGCGACTCGGGGCCGTCCGTCATCAGCCGCTTCGTCCAGACGCTGGCGAGGTCCAGGTTCGTCGCCACTCGGAGCTGTCCCGAGCTGGAGCCCGAAGCGTTCCCGCTCCTGACGAGGCTCTACGGCAATCCAGCTGTCCCGCTCGGCCTGCTGCCGCCGCAGCCCGACGGAACGCGCGTCGTCAGCAGGAGCACAGAGGACGACTCGACCATGCGGTGGCTCGACGCGCAGCCCGCCAAGTCGGTCGTGTACGTCGCGTTAGGGACCGAGGCGCCGCTGCGTGTCGAGCTGCTCCGCGAGCTTGCCCACGGCCTGGAGCTCGCCGGGACGCGCTTCCTCTGGGCCCTCAGGACGCCGATCGGCGTCCAAGAAGACAGCATCATACCCGACGGGTTCGTGGAGCGCACCGGCGACCGTGGGCTCGTGGCGACGCGGTGGGTTCCTCAGGTCAGAGTGCTGGCGCATGGCGCCGTCGGCGCGTTCCTGACGCACTGCGGGTGGGGTTCCATCGTCGAGGGGCTCCAGTTCGGGCACCCGCTGATCATGCTGCCCATCTTCGGCGACCAAGGCCCCAACGCGCGGCTCATGGAGGGGTGGAAGGTCGGATTGCAGGTGGCGAGGAACGACAAGGACGGATCTTTCGACCGACACAGCGTTGCCGGAGCAGTTCGGGCCGTCGCGGTGGAGGAGGAGGGGAAGGTGTTGGCGACCAACGCTAGGAAGCTGCAGCACATCGTGGCGGACAGAGCGTGCCAAGAGAGGTGCATCGACGTGTTTATTCAGCATTTGAGATCCTGCAGGGGATGAAGTAAATTCTGGGCTATTTTGTTGGTGACCACTAGTATGAGCCGCGCGCGAGTGCAGGCGACTATTGTTTGGTCTATGCGGGGAGGCGTTGTAGGTCACAGGCACTGGTGATGTATATGGCCAGGATGCATCGATGCATATATATTTACATGTTATACAGATACGGCGAGGGCAAGCAAAATTTGCTAGGTCTGCAAAGGTAGAATTCATACGGTAGAAGCAGCGGTGACGTACAAAGGTAGCGAATGACCACGGCTGTGAATATGGACATATAGGCTCCACATACTACACATGGCTAGCTATATGATACATGTGAGTGTTTGATTTTTCATGGCACCAGATGGTGTGATGAAGTCTGCGGTCGATGATCAGGTAAGGCGGCGACAAAATGAGATGTGCGTCAGAACACTGAAAGCAGTTGCACGGACACAGGTACATATGGTTGCTTGGCCTGCAGGCATTTCTCCAGGGGAATACTAAGAAAAGAGAAGAAGAATACATAGTTAGCTACAGAATGGCAATAAAAGAAGAGCGTAGATGAGCAACATATATATGAGTAGGAAGTACCCATAGGCCATAGATCCGAAGTATTATATTATTCAACAACTTTGGTAAAGCAACATGGCTGGGGAATTAATCTCATAGGTCAAGAAACAAAGGATTACATCATATGTACATTTCAGATCTTTTTCACCACTATGTCTGACTACTTATATCAAAGAGCAGCATATTCTTAGTAATTATGAGGACCGTGAAACGGATTATATGAGAAAAGTATGAAACAATAAATCTTGCAGGAAAAAGAGGAATTATAAAAAAAATCCATGTTTCCGGGTCTATGCTGGTTAGGATTATCTAAGTATCTGCAATAATCACGAAGCCAATAACTAACAATGGTCATCTTATATGCTGTCATGTACGGGCGCACGTACACCAGACGTCGCAGGGCCCGCGATGTGCGCCGGGCAACAGAACGCACCGCGCGCACGGAGGACGCGCTGGGCGACGCACGCGATCAGGCCACGCTCGGTGGCTGAGTTTGGAAGTCTTAGATATTTCTGTTTTTCAGATCCTTAATTCAAGGAGTGTTAGGCTCCGGTTGGTTCAGGCCTTTGGCCAGATACTTGTAACCGCACGTTGGTTTGGAAGGAAGCAAGACATTACAATCTAATCTCCTTCCTCTTCTCCAAAACCAAGCCGACGGCTGAGGGGTAAAACCTCACCGGCGACGACGGACCAAGGCTACGAACTCCGTAGCCGAGGGCCAGCTACCCTAGGCCCCGACGCCCTTGACAACCTGGTATCACGTTCCCGGCGATCCTCGTCATCCCGATCCACCTCACCACCAGCTACTGTCACCCCACCACCACCTCCGGCCGCCGCGCCACCATCATCAGCATCATCGTCCGTCGCGTCGTGTGTTGCTGACATGGGTGACGCCACTGACCTCAAGGCCACCGTCGAGTCCCTCACCAACGCCCTGAAGACGCTGCAGACCACGGTCGAGGCCAACGCCAAGGCCATCGCCTCCCTCACCTCCGACCGCACGTCGTCCTCGGGCACCAAGACGGGCTCCGGTGAGCACCACAATGACCGGCCACCGAAGTTCCAGAAGATGGACTTTCCGCGGTACGATGGCAAGACCGACCCGCTGATCTTCATCAACCGCTGTGAATCCTACTTCCACCAGCAGAGGATCATGGAGGAGGAGAAGGTGTGGATGGTGTCCTACAACCTCGAGGACGGGGCGCAGATGTGGTATGTAACAGAACCGACCAATTATACGAAATTAAGTAAGAAAATCATCCGCCAGAGCAGACGATTTAGCAAACTTAAGCCCGTATAACCCGGTAGTCCGTGAAATCACGAAGGATTTCAAACCAACTTCCATTCCAGCCAAGATCGTAATAAGTTTAGCGGTCACCATCACATATTACATAAAAGTTCGTAATCTCAGATACATCAGAGTTTCAACATAGTTATTACAAAACCAGTTCAAATAAAAGTAGCGGAAGACATTTGTTCAAACCACACACACATTCACGCGGAGTTCAAATATAGTGCCAGTGAATGATCATCTCCAACAAAAGCATTAGACGAGACGTAAGGAATGACCATGCCCATGGTCCTAAGCATCACCCATCGCAGGATAAAGGCAGTTGATACAGTAGCCGTAATACATCTGCCCATCTGCAACAAGTGGGAATAAAACCCTGAGTACGAGAAGGTACTCAGCTAGACTTACCCAACATAACCGAAAATAAATGACACCAAGGATTATAAAGGGCTTTATAGTAGGGTAGCTGACTCATTTGCAAAAGAAGCATTTTTAGCATTTCAAGAACCTTTCTAAAAACATTATTGTCAAGTTAATTATTATTAACCTGTCGACTAGATTTGCACCTAAACTAGAGCAATCATATGATTAAGCGGATAATGATAACCAATGATCATTAAACAACTTCCATACTGTCATATCCACTATAACTGTCCAAGTGTTCCATAAACATTTACTACGATGAAGTAACTCAAGTCAAGTGCTCACTATCCAGGAGCGATGGCGATTCGAATCGATTCCTAACCAGCTGGTGATTTATTCCTTACACAAACCTCACTCACCCGCTAAAGTGAGATATTGATCACCGAGTCAACTTTCTAGGTATCTCGAGTTTGCCAGGAACCACATGTACCCGGGGGCCGACCGACTGCACTTTGGTCTTATCATCTCGCCCCCGTGTCCAACCACACCTGCTCCGGCACAGTGCGCTGCGGGCAATCTACTCGGCCCGAAAAATCTCCCAGCTTCGCGATCGGAAGGTACTTTATCCGGCCAGCTAAATGTAAGGCATGCATTCAACATGACTCGAGGCCCAACAACGGTCGGACCTTAATCGACACAGACGGAAACACTACAGTCCAAAACTCTGCAAGTCTCCGTCCGGTCTCAACTTCATTTAACACTTAGTTATACCATGACTTCATAGTCATCCAAGCAGATCCAGGTAACTACCTATAGCTCGCAGGTGACAGGAAATCACCCGACTTCTACCGGTCTAAGCCAGTAAGCATTGACTCGACTGCGGATACCAGGGTAACAAGGATATAGTATAACAAAGGTAAACAAGGTATAATGCAGTAACGGTTGCAAACAACTCCTGAACGTAATGCATCAATTAAAGTAAAGCATTTAATTAATTATTGCAAATCGGGAGAAAAATGCTCTGGGGCTTGCCTCTCTCGAAGGAGCTCGGACGGTGATCGGGGCACTCCAGAAGTTCCTCAACGTCCTCCTCGTCGGCTTCTGGCACTTCCTGCGGCTGCACCTCGAACTGCTCCTCGGGTATGACGACTGGGTTCTCGGTTTGCGATCCTGTATGATGCAATGTGCGTAAGTGCTTATGCAATCGGTGCATAGGATGAGATGAATACAATGGATATGTTTGAATGCAAGGTAGTCAACATCATCCAAGAAAATATACTACAAGCACATGTCATATACTGCATTCTCTTCTACTACTAATATGTTACATCAACATATCTTATTAAATGCTTCAAAGATACACCAAAGCTTTACTAATTTCTTAAACACACATAAAGCAACCCTTAATTAAACCCTAATTAATAATAGGTTTGAATAGCAACCTCTATTTTTATTGCTTAGATAAATCTTAGAAAATTACCATAGCACATTACTACCCTAAGTAGTCTACCATCAGATTTTCATGATGTTTGAATGAGTGGGTTAGCCTACACAAAAATAACAAGCTATGGCATGATTATGAACATAAAAATACTTTGTACTGTGAAAAGTGTTAAACAACAGAGTTAGTATTTTTCCTATATTCTTCATAGCATACAACTACTGTACAAAAATTATCACATGCATGTTTTATACAAAGTTTGCTCTCTAGCTAAAATAACAAAAATCAGCCATTAAAGGCACTTGAACTACACCTCAAAATTTTTCTACAGCACAAGCGTGACACATATTTTTCCTAGAAAGTACATTACATAAGAAGATTAACAAACTTGGAATCATATTTTTCTGAAGCCTATAGATTTTTCTACATATTTTTCAAGTTATCAACAATATACATGATTAAATAAAGTTCTACATAAAAGTATCCCAAAAATGACATGCAATAATTTTCCCAAGTAGATCTGGTGATAAGGAACCTAGACAAATTTATTTCAACAGATTTGGAGCAACTTTGAGTATCCAAACATTTTTCAAACCATTTCTATTTTCAAATAATAAAGAATAAATTGAAAACAATTTATCCCATCACTCTTCGGGCCAGCCATTTGAGTCAAGAGAGCCCACGGCCACATTTGGCCTACGTGGCCCGAGCGCAAGGAAGGGGGAGACGGCCCGGCAGGGCGTCGCCCACTGCTGGCTTCGGCTCGCTTGGGCTTGGGAGACAGAGGCCACGCTTGGCGCTTGCGGCGTCATGGCCATGGCGCTTCTCGGCCATGAGGCCGGCGCCCATCTCCGGCCGAGACAGGGCGAGATAGTGGGCGCATCACGATCATAAGAAGTGGCGAATGCGGTAGGGTAGCTAGGCGGGGTTGGAGAAGAGGAGGAAGGGGCTTTCCATGTCTGCCGAGCACGGCGGCGCCATGGCCGACGGTGGCGGGGCTTGAGACGGCTCTACCTGAGCTCAGCAGTCGGCGCAAACACGAGCATGACTTGAAGGAGAGCGAGGCGGAGCTGCTGGGCGTGATTACTTGGCCGAGGTGGAGGAGCTGGCGCGGATTTCGCCGGTGGGTCGGTGGCGCGCGGCGAGAGGTAGAGCGAAAGGCGGTGCTCGCGGGAGAGAGAGCAGCCATGGGAGGAGCGAGCGAAGCGCACCGGCTTCAGCAGAATAAGGCGGGCGCGTAAGGCGCGGCGCGAAGCCGATCGCGATGCGTGGCGGCATCGACGGCACATGCATGGTACGCCATACGGCGGCAAGCTCTGCATGGATCGGCACTGCAACCAATGGCGTCGTGAACATGTAAAGGCGGCGGCGAGGAGCAGCCAAGGCGGCAAGGGCTGGGGGCTAAGCCAAGCGCGGAAGGCGGTGGGATCTTTGGCTGGGCGGCTTGGTAGTGGGCGAAGCGGGCTACGTGCCCCAAGGAGAAAAAGCCCTTTTTGATTTGTATTTTCAAGGAATTTTTAAATGCCAACTTTCAAACATTATTTTGAGCAAGAAAATGACATCTTTTGAAAATGTACCAAAAATGAAAGTTGATTAAAATTTAATTCTCTACAACTTTGCTTTTATGACCAAAGCCAAATTCTTTCTAGATTTTGAATTGAAAAATCAAAGTCCATGTTTAACTCAAAACCTTAATTTTTGGGAAATTACTTTGGAAGCAAAATTTTGAATTAATTTGAATACAAACCTTGCTCCAAAAATTGAACTAAATAATCCTAGATGATTTGCAATAGTAGCCAAACATGTTTTACTAACCTAGCAAGCAAAATCAGGGCAAAACAATTCTAACAAAGATATGCAACATTCAGGTTTCACAACATGTTTCAGATGTTTCAAAGCAGTGTTTCAATTGTTATTTACATGATTAGGCATGTAGGATTAGGATGCTTGATGATGCATGATATGTATGATTTGCAGTGCCTAAATGCAGGCATAACACCGGGGTGTTACATGGTACATCCAAGTCCAAACGGACGAGGGTACCCCGTCGTGGCGTCGCTTCAAGGAGCTCCTCAACCTTCTCTACGGGCCGCCCCTCCGCGCTGCCCCCTCTTCGAGCTTGCCGATTGTCGCCGCACAGGAACAGTTGCGGAGTACCAGGACCGTTTTCAGGCGCTCCTCCCTCGCGCGGGCCCCCTCGACGAGGCGCAGCGGGTGCAGTTGTTCATGGGCGGTCTCCTGCCCCCGCTCAGCCTCGCCGTGCAAATCCAAAACCCGCAATCTCTTGCGGCCGCTATGAGTTTGGCCCGGCAGATGGAGTTGACGGAGCAGTACAACGTCGCTCAGCCCAAGGCCGCCCCCTGCGGCATCCTGCCGACTCTTCCCCCACGCCAAGTCCAGCAGTTCCCAGCGGCGCCCAAGGCTATCACACCCACGGTCACCATCGAAGGTCATCTGGTCACGCACCTCACATAGGCAGAACAGGAGGAGCGATGCCGCCTCGGCTTGTGCTATAATTGCGATGAGAAATATGGCCGCGGGCACAACCAGGTTTGCAAGCGATTGTTCCTCCTTGACAGCGTGGAGGAAGACGACGCCGTCGATGCCGAAGGTGGGGATGACCCGCAGATCACGGGGGATGCCCTGGTCTTCTCCCTGCATGCGGTGGCTGGCATCCGCGTCGGCAACACGATCCAAGTCCGTGTCCAGTTGGGCACCGAAGCCTTCATTGCCCTCCTCAACACTGGTTCCACGCATAACTTCATCGCCAAGGTGGCTGCGCTTCGTACTGGTCTGCCTCTACAGCACCGCCCCCGGCTCACGGCCACCGTGGCAAATGGCGAGTGGATCTCCTGCCCCGGGGTGCTGCGTCAGGCGCCGATCACCATCCACGGTGACTCTTTCCACGTCGATCTCTTCATGATGCCGCTGGCGGGCTACGACATGGTCCTGGGGACGCACTGGATGGAGACCCTAGGACCGCTTGTGTGGGACTTCACCGCCCGCACGCTGTCTTTCTAGCGCCACGGCCGCACGGTCCGCTGGTCGGGCGTGCCCATGGCCGACGTACCCGGACTTCACTCCGCCACGACCAGCCCCTCCCTCCTGGACGAGCTACTGTCTTCATTCGAGGACGTCTTCGCCAACCCTGTGGGCCTGCCGCCACCGTGGGGCCGCGAGCATGCCATCATCCTCAAGCCGGACGCGCAGCCAGTTGCGGTTCGACCCTATCGCTACCCTGCGTCCCACAAGGATGAGCTGGAGCGGCAGTGTGCTGCTATGATGGAGCAAGGCATCGTCCGCTGCAGCACGTCGGCGTTCTCATCGCCGGTCCTCCTCATCAAGAAGGCAGATGGGACGTGGCGCTTCTGTGTTGATTACCGCGCCCTCAATGCCCTCACCGTCAAGGACGCGTTCCCCATTCCCGTGGTGGACGAACTGCTCGACGAACTTCATGGCGCAAGGTTCTTCAGCAAGCTGGACTTGCACTCAGGATACCACCAAGTCCGGATGCATCCAGAGGACATCCACAAGATGGCGTTCCGCACCCACGACGGCTTCTACGAGTTCTTGGTGATGCCGTTTGGGTTGTGTAATGCCCCGGCGACATTCCAGGCGCTCATGAACGACGTGCTCCGCCCCTTCCTACGCCAGTTTGTCCTGGTTTTCTTTGACGACATTCTCATATACAACAGGACCTAGGCCGATCACCTACGCCACCTCCGCACCGTACTTGCCCTTCTCCGCCTCCACCGACTCTTCGTCAAGCGGGCAAAGTGCGAGTTCGGAGTCACCGCCGTGGCTTACCTTGGCCACATCATCTCCGAGGCCGGCGTGGCCATGGACCCGGCCAAGGTGCAGGCCATCCACGACTGGCCGGTGCCCCGGTCCGCGCGGGCGGTGCGTGGTTTCCTTGGCCTGGCGGGTTACTACCGCAAGTTCGTCACCAACTACGGCGCCGTCGCCGCGCCCCTGACGGCCCCCCTCAAGAAGGAAGGGTTCTCGTGGACCGACGCCGCGGCCTCCGCCTTCACCGACCTCAAAGCCGCCGTCACCTCCGCCCCCGTGCTGGCGATGCCCGACTTCGACAAGGTGTTCGCCGTGGAGTGTGACGCCTCGATGCATGGCTTCGGTGCGGTGCTGACCCAGGACGGCCACCCGATCGCCTACTTCATCGGCCCGTCGCGCCTCGCCACCGCTCCCTCGCCGCTTATGAGCGCGAGTTGATCGGGCTCGTCCACGCCGTCCGTCACTAGAGGCCCTATTTGTGGGGGCGCCGCTTCATCGTCAAGACCGATCACTACAGCCTCAAGTATTTGCTCGACCAGAGGCTCTCGACGATCCCCCAACATCACTGGGTGGGGAAACTTTTGGGCTTCGACTTCACCGTCGAATACAAGCCCGGCTCGGCGAACACGGTGGCGGACGCCTTGTCCCGCCGCGATACGGACGTGGGGGCCGTCCTCGCCATCTCGGCGCCTCGCTTTGACTTCGTCGACCGCCTTCGTCAAGCTCAAGCCGCTGACCCTGCCCTTGTGGCGATTCGTGATGAACTACGCGCAGGTACACGTGGTGCTCCATGGACGGTCGTGGACGGCTTGGTCCAGTTCGGGGGCCGTCTCTACCTTCCCTCGGCGTCTCCGCTTATCCGGAACTGGCGGCGGCTGTCCATGATGATGGACATGAGGGGGTGCAGCGCACTCTCCATCGCCTCCGCCGAGACGTCCACTTCCCCAACATGCGCCGCCTCGTGCAAGATTTCGTGCGCGCGTGTGACACGTGCCAGTGCTACAAGTCCGAGCACTTGCACCCGGCGGGACTGCTGCTGCCCCTGCCTGTACCGCAGGGTGTCTGGACCGATATCGGTCTTGACTTCGTGGAGGCCTTGCCACGCGTTCGGGGTAAGTCAGTTATTCTGACAGTGGTGGACAGGTTCAGCAAATATCGCCACTTCATCCCACTCGCGCACCCCTACACCGCCGAGTCCGTCGCTCAAGCATTCTTCACCGACATCGTCAGGCTGCACGGCATACCGTAGTCCATGGTGTCCGACCGTGACCCGGTGTTCACCTCGGCGTTCTGGCGCGAGCTCATGCGGCTCATGGGCGCACGGCTGCACATGACCACGGCGTTCCACCCCCAGTCCGATGGACAGTCGGAGGCGGCCAACCGCGTCCTCGTCATGTATCTCCGATGCCTCACCGGGGATCATCCGCGCCAGTGGCTACGGTGGCTCCCTTGGGCGGAGTACATCTACAACACCGTCTACCAGTCGTTGCTGCGGGACACGCCGTTCCGTGTTGTCTACGGCCGCGATCCACCGACCATCCGCTCCTATGAACCAGGCGAGACTCGGGTGGCCGCCGTCACCAAGACCATGGAGGAGCGCGACGAGTTCCTAGCGGACATTCGCTACCACCTCGAGCAGGCACAGGCGGTAGTGCAGAAGCTACACTACGACAAGCTTCACCGTCATGTCACGTACAAGGTGGGCGATTGGGTGCTCCTACGGCTCCATCAACGCGCTGCGTCGTCCCTGCCCCAGGCGGTCACAGGGAAGCTCAAGCCCAAGTACTTCGAGCCTTACCGCATCACCGAGATGATCAACGACGTCGCTGCTCGGGTGGCCCTGCCGGTCCGCTTCGCCTTCACGACGTCTTCCACATCGGCTTGCTCAAGCTGTTCACTGGAACTCCACCAACAGCGCCGTCACCGCTGCCACCGACGCGACACGACGCTATGCTGCCTGAACCAGAGCGCGTGGTCCGTTCCAGGCTGGCCCGTGGCGTCCGTCAGCTCCTGGTTCACTGGAAGGGCATGTCCGCGGCATCAGCGACGTGGGAAGACGCCGACGTATTCGCCGCCAAGTTCCTTGCATTCCAGCTCGAGGACGAGCTGGTCCTCAACGGGGGGAGAGATGTCATGTATGGGCGCACGTACACCAGACGTCGCAGGGCCCGCGATGTGCGCCGGGCAACAGAACGCACCGCGCGCACGGAGGACGCGCTGGGCGACGCGCGCAATCAGGCCACGCTCGGTGGCTGAGTTTGGAAGTCTTAGATATTTCTGTTTTTCAGATCCTTAATTCAAGGAGTGTTAGGCTCCGGTTGGTTCAGGCCTTTAGCCATATACTTGTAACCGCATGTTGGTTTGGGAGTAAGCAAGACATTACAATCTAATCTCCTTCCTCTTCTCCAAAACCAAGCCGACGGCTGAGGGGTAAAACCTCGCCGGCGACGACGGACCAAGGCTACAAACTCCGTAGCCGAGGGCCAGCTACCCTAGGTCCCGACGCCCTTGACATACGCAAATACAATAGCGGCATAATTTTTCAAAAGTAGTGTTAAGAGCAAATGTGATCAGATGGAAATAGAAGCAACAGCATGGCCAACTCCATTTTTCAACAGAAAGAGAGCAAAGTGAGTAGGCAAGCAAACTGGAAACAGTAAAAGCACTTTCCTTAATGTTCTGAAAAGGACAATACATTGAGAGGTTTATGTGGAAGCCTTGGGAATCTATCATAAGAAGCAAAGAGGCTTAAGATGGGGAAAAAAACAAAGGATGGACCAAAATGCGGCCAAAAAATTGCAACTATAAATGAGGACCCGACAAAATTCGGATGACACATAACGGTTTCAGTAGGGCGGTGGTTTTTAGAAAATCGTAAACAGGCCTAGAAATTCTAGCTGCCTAGCAGGAATGCTTTGTGGGTTTTTAAATTAGGGACTGCATACTGATCAATGGTAATGTATCCAGGTTAAGTACCATTAGTTCTGATGTAACACAGCAAAGGGCTAGTTTGGCATTTCTATAGAATACATCAGACCTGCAGGCTCTCCAATTTAGCCTTCTGAACAACAACCTAAACTGTGTTGCATGGTACTGAGGCATCCTTATAAGCAGAAAACAGGACTTTTATATGTTTGGCAAAGGAAAAGGCAGAGACATGCACCGTACAGGAGGAACAGAGTATAAGAATTCCATGTTGAATTAAGTAGCAGAGATCTAAGTTTTAGCTTCCACTTTTGGAGGTTTAATATGTTTCACAGAGATATGGCACTGAAGATTTAATTTACAGCAATCCATCAAATCTTTGAAATAGTTGTAATTATTATAGCTGTTTGGTTGAAAGCAATTCTATGCAGGAAGGTAGGAACATATGCAGAGTTAAATAGAATGATTAGAATAAAAAAATGTGCAGGTAGTGAGTGCCTGGATTTGTCTGAACAGCATGTGATAAGTCTTTTTTACTTTGATGTTGAAAACACAAAAGATTCATGAGTAAAGCACTAATCATGATTGCTAAAATACACACCAGGAAGAAAGTATTTGGGAAAATAAGAGTTACATTTATTTACCTCTATTTGCTTAAATGTCCTTGTTTATTGCTAATAAATTGGAGTTCTTACTGCCTGTTGCTTTCCACTACTGCTGAACACTGGGGCTGCTACATTCTGTTGGCAGTGAAGGCAGCCTGCATGTCTGGTGCCTCCAGTGCTAGCATGGACGACTGGTGCAATATCTATTTGGTACTGATCACCACAACAATCCAAGACATTTTCGCATCCCACCATGAGTCGAGAACCTTCGAAGTAAGTACTGACCACCACGGTAACATGAAAGCACTGTATAGCCCAAGATTAGAAATCACCTATTCTGCCTCCTGTAATCAGGATATACTCCTTTCAGTGAAATGGAACTAACGAAAGAGGAACCAAAAGTGGTTGCAGTAAGTCAGCATAAAAAATCTCTTCCAGTTGGGTAACCAGTTGGATAAGCACAACATGCAATTCAGAAGAGCCATTCACTAAAAAAACAAGGTGTTGGCACATATAAAAAAGAATATAGATAGGAGGAGAGGGGTGTAATGGCAATAAATTGCATTTCAGAGAACAGAGTAGAAAAATTAGAAAAGTGGCAAATGAGAGGAAATAATCATACCAGAAAGGACACTGGAAAGTGGGTTCAAGGTGAAGCAGAGTCTTGCAGATTAGGTGTCAATGTACAAACTGCATGCCATGGAGATGGAGGTGAGCTTTTTTCAGTGTGTTTCACAATGTTGCACAGTCCTTGATCTCTATCCACACTAATGCCAACATCCTCATGTATATAATTCAGTGTGCCTGTTAAACAAAGAAAATGCTCAAAACCTCCGATACCGATAACTTACAACATAAGAGGCATTTGATATCTTGCCTTCCCAACTACATATAGCCTAAATGATCTTCTATGACAGTCTGAACTGAAATGCTGGGGCGTCACACTATTTTTTAAAGAAATAAACTTTTCAGAGGCACAGATGGCGTGACACACATGGCACTTAATTTCTGTATATGGCCTCCGAGGTAGTGAACATGAGATCAGCTCATGAAATGTGTCAAGGAAAACTTCTTTTACAAAACCAGAGATGGATCCTCTTATGTATTTCTTTGTTTCCTTTACACAAAGCCAATCAATACGGAAATCAGTTCACCAAATGTGTCAAAGGCCAGGTTGCTCCTAAGATTAGGATAAGTACTGTTGCTGCACATGGAAGGTCATGTTTCAGAACTTTGCGCCGCACTTTAGGGCACACGAAATCAAGGTGATGTAGTGAACAAATCAAGATACCTCAACCCAAAACTGAATACACATACTTACCATCTAAAGACTGCATACTGTGCTCTGAAGACCCTTTTTCAAGTGCCGCAAAAACACGTCGCTTCCGTTTCCATCATCATTCGACAAAAATGAGTCGACATTTTCATCAAAATCAACAAAACTATTCAAACCATCCTATCAGTAACAGAACTCACTTAAGCACAAACAGAGCTCAGAGACCGAAAACACTGACACAAGAGCATAGATAGAATCATACCATCTGATTTGAGGCTGAGGCAAGTCCACCAGTTGCATCCACACCACTAATCATTGAACTCTTCTGTAAAATACTAACATTGTTAGCCACTGGTACCCCACCACCAGGGGTATGAGTGGATTAAGTCGACGGAGGAGAAGGCCCAACAGTATCACCCGTAGCAGTACTATTAGGCAACAAAGAAATTAGGAAAACTCATTGAGCATCACACACAAGGAGCTACAGAAAACCTCTGCTGATGCGGCTTTTATTCTAGAGGTAGCATAACGAAGATAGCATTCTAAATGTATATAGCACTTCTATTCTAGAGGTCGCATAATCCAGTTGCCATATCCAATCCAAGTATCAGTTCTAAAAGTTGAATTTACATTCGACAAAAAAGATACATATCAACTTCTGAGCATGAGGTTTCACCCTTGAAAGTGCCAACATTTATGAAAGGTGAGATAACCTAGGCTGCAAGTTGTAAAATGAGATGGGCAGCTGTACGAATGTGAACTCATATATAGAAATGAGAGCGCTGAAAGAAACCTTCAAAAATATATTAGCATCCAGATAACCAAGTTTTGAAATGCACACCATCTTCAGTACAATATAAGGTAAACTTAGAGCTTAAAATCTGAGATGGGCTGAATGGAAGAAGATAGATTCATGTCACTTCCTAATTTAGTTGGCTTACCTTATCGATTTATTTGTCGAACTTCAACGCAGATCCAATGAACCTGAACCTAAATATAAACTGTCTGAAGGCCTCTGCACATATGTATGCAACACAGAACAGACTTGGCATGGACAAAGGCGATGACAAATATAAGTGTACACGTAAAGTTGTTGTTCATATGCTACCACTAACTTTGAATAAGAAGAAATTGTATTCCATTGGAGTAGCAGGTGTGTAGTAGAGGTGGAGTAGGTAACAACAATATTTCATATGTTCAGGTGTTTTTTACACGAAGGGAAAGCCATATAAACACGGTATATATAGATGTCTAGTTAGTGAACAGAGGAAGACCTATCTGCTGTAGGTTGTGCACTGATGGAGCCTTTGATATAGACCAATGCCGGAGATCTATTTTCTATATGAAGAAACCAGATTTCACAAAGCATTTAAGTCTGAATTTATAAGACATTGTTGAGGCAAATTAGTATGCAAATTTATCTAGGAACATTAGCGATGCGAACATGTATTTTAACACATAGAAATATACCTGTTGGATGAAACCAACACTGTATGAAAAGAAACCCTTGCGGCAGCAGGTCGTTGTAAGGGCATGGCAATAAAGAAACAAGAAGAATTCTGGGAAGAAGAGAAGCGAGAGTAACCTCAGGAGTAAAGCAAATGTCAAGGTTGTTGTAAGGGTAGGACAGCTAAAAAAATAGAAAGAATCTAGGAAATAACAGTAGCTTCAGAAATAAACAAACGGCATCATTTGCACTGAGAAATACCGTCGTCTGCAATAATCCAAGTTTGCGGCGCATACAAAAAAACAATGAATGTAAAGAGGAGCTGGGTGTAGTAGCGGTTGAAATAGCAAGTTGCAACAGACGGAGCCTAGGGAAGCGATGTGATCTGGCAAATAAATAAGTAGCAACACATATATATACGTGATCATGCGTTGGGCCTTTGAAGACCATCAGCCAATATTCCTGGGCTACATGAGAGCTCATTTCCATCACAAGCTATACAGCCAAAAAAACATATCCATCACCTGCACTGGGAATCAAGGACTAAACAGTAGTCTGGTCACATCGAAATAATAAACCTGTGAAGCACAACAGATATGAATCTAAAACTGTCAAATATTAGGATGGCAAAAACACTGAAGGATGCAGATTATTGTAAATCGAAAATGTTGCCTTTGGCGCATTTATTTTTAGAAAATCCTTCTATTAGGCTATGGCTAGTAAACAATTGGACAAATTCATCCCGAGCATGGTGCAAACTGCAAGTCCAAATAGGCTCAACCCAAACATCATAAAACCTAATTTGTAACAAGAAGAAAAGGCAATGCGGAAGACCAACAGTACTGACGGCCTAGCAGCTGGAAATTTTTTTGAAGCATCAAATCATCAGGAGCAATGGGAAAACAATGGAAAATAATAAAAAAATATAGATATGGTGTCGGGTATCAGTATTAGGGATACCTGGAAGAAGGAAGCTGATAGCCTCGAACACTAACTCGCCCGGATGGTCAAGAGCGTATTTTGGTCTCGCCCGACCCCGAGGGTGCGGGCTCCGTCACGCCCGAACCCGGGGGCGCGGGCTCCGTCACGCCTGATCCCTCGGGCGCGGGCTCCGTCATGTCTGACCCCGAGAGTGCGGGCTCCGTCTCGCCAGACCCCTCGAAGGGGGATTCCGCCTCGCCCGACGGGGTCCATACCGCCTCGCTTGACAGGCGGAGAAAGCTAGCCGACCGCGTCCACAACTGGTGAATGGCTTGCCTGTGCGGCTAGTGGAGGGTCGCATTCCTGCCTACCAGCGTCTCGGCCGTCGTGGACGGGTACCAGTTCACATGCGGCTCGATCCGTCTTCTTGGCGCGCCCGCCAACAAGATCTCCACTCCAAGCGTGTGGCGTAAACCGCCTAATCTAATGCCTCACAGGAGTGCTTGTCTTCCATTAGACACTAAGCACTTAAGGGAGAACACTAAATTACTAGTTGCCGTCGGGCACACCCCATGGGAAGACCTAAATCCACATTTTGCCATCGGGATCACAAATGAGAGAACAAAGCTTACATCATTCTTAACCATTTCATACATCTCTTTTAGTACAACATCGAGAGTATAATAGTTATTGTATAACAAATGAATGTAATCATATTATCGAATTTATAAATAATTTAATGTACAAAATGAATTTAAACATGTGATCGTAATTATAGTGGAAATAAACATCTATTAATGATATGATGAAGTATTTGATATATAAACTACTACAACAGATTATGAAACTTTCATAAAAACATTTGGTGAGAGTTATAAATAAAAACTACGATCGCGACGTAAAGGAATCCTCACTGAGCCCACCAGGAGGAATCCACACACAAGGGTCGACTCTAGCATCAACTCACACACAAATGAGAATAAAACCACGAGTACTCAATTGTACTCAAAGAAGACTTACCCGACAGGAGGAAAGAAAAGACTCCAAGGATATGTAAGGCTATCTGGCTTGTGGGTTGCATTTGCAGGAAGCATTACTAAGCGTGCGTCCTTATATTTGATTTTTATTAATAGCCGCATTGGTTCATTAACTAACCATTCTATGTAAGCACATGTGCTACTTTCAAGCAGGTGGTAAGCAATCAGATTTCCTTTTTCCATCTTGCATCCTTCAGTTCTTACTACGATGCTAAGTTGTAGACAAGCCGTACTGGATTTTCCGGCGATTCACGAATCAATGCCCCCAGCTGGGTACCCCGAAAACACACGACCCGCTTGTACCCCAGGCACAAGCAAGACTAACCCATCACTCTCCTGTTCCGGGTGTCTAGGTCCCCGTTCAAACTGGGACTCCAAGCCCCCGCCCCTGAGTCCCGGACTCAGTGCGGTGCAAGGACCTCCTCCACCAAAATAAAACCCTAACAGTCGGTCCGGAAAGAGCCGGATCCGCGACAAGAGAGCAATAAGTCTTACAAGCGCCTATACACAAGTATGTGCTCGGGATAATAAGTCTATGACCTGCCTAGAGCCTTATGCAACGATCGGTCCTTATCCGACCAGACAGGGAAAACAGTGTAACCAAGCTATGCCCCGCGTCCACGGCAACACAACCTCTTACACCCACCAATACCCAAACCATATCCCTGCCCGGTCACCATTTTCCTTTCCACTATTTTTATATATTTCAAGTGATAATAATATAGTAACGTATTTCCTATATCTCGCGAGTGACAGGTAATCACTCGACTTCTACCGGTGTCCTGTAGCATAGCAATCTACACAATCCTGTCATACTAGTAAGACTCATAGGATAAAGATATATATATGTAAGTGGGTTTCATTCAACTCCTTAAAACTTAATGCACAAATATAATTTAAACTGCAGAAAAGTAGGGGTTATGCACCGGGGCTTGCCTGGGTAAAATATAACCAAAAGTTAGCATTCCATCTTCGTGATATGATCACCATAGCATCATCTTTCAGCTACTCCAGTTGATACCATCGATCCACCGTCATTCCTATTATGATATGTATTGATGCAAATGCATAGATGTAAATAATCAACAATAGCCGAAATTCTTAGAAATCCAATCACGCTTCCAAAAGTACCATTTCTCCAGCAACTCCCGATGACTCCACAATCCATCGACGTCCCTCCGTCGACGTCGAACTCGCGGTACTCGGCAAACAGACAATTAAATATTCACATAAATTCAACTGCGTTCCAAAAATTATGAAACTTTATGGATAGGTGGGGTTCGATTTTAGATGAATTTAGGAAGAAGAAGTGATGGAATCGGAGTTAGCATAGTGGAGATATTAATTGTGCAAGGTGGCCGCTAATTAATCACGAGGAGAGAAAATGAAACGTGATTAGTGGCCACCACCGCCACCGGTTATTAGAAAGGGAAAAGGAATAAAAAATTGGTGGAGTGGATTAATGGCTCATGACTCTTGACTTTACGTGTATAGGAGCTGAGTTGGTTCTCGGCTTTGCTACTGGCACATGGCATAGGACAAGCTGCTGCTGTGGACTTAAACAAAGAGCAGAGCGGGTATACGGCTAGAATTCTTCGAGAGAGACACAGAGAGCACCGAATTGTGCTCTCACTAAATCCACCATGGACAACTTCTTGGACTTTTCGCTGATGGCGATTCTCGCCATGACTTCCAAATCTAAGGGCATGGGGAGGTAGAAGGGAGGTAGGGGATGTATGGGGACTATCTACCTTGGTCTCATCAGTAGCTTGAGGAAGGAGATCAACAGAGCGTAGCCTTCCTGAGCAAAACAGAGAAACTCGATTTAGAAAGTAAGATGGTGAGCGGCGAGGTGGGATGGCTCAAGGTCTTGGCATGTCCTTTATAGGCAGGAGATGCGGGGCTGGAGGTGGAGCTGGCATTTGGCTAGCTAGTTATGTGAATTGGATTTCACGTGATGAACTTGGAGTGTGTCTTTGGTCATGAGTGCATTAATTCAAATGATAGACTTTGAGTGGTCTTTGGACTTGACGAGCATATCAGGACTAGAGTGTGCTTTGGGCTAAACGTGCTTGGTGGTGGGGTGCTGATTCATTCATGCAGGTCAAGAAATTAATGGGGGAGGAGACCACAGGTCAAGGAAACATTAGAGAATGAGAAGCTCAATTGTAGATTAGCTACCTCAGCTGATTATTGCAGCTCGGGAGAAATCGATAGACGCAACTTTCACGGAGAAGAACAGAGAAACTTGATTTGAGAGAAGCAAGTGAGCAGTGGAGCGGAACGGCTTGGCGTAACCTTTTAAAGGCAGGCGACGCGAAGGCGCGACAGCGACGCGTCGTAAAGTTAGCGGCTAACTAGCTTGCTGAAGGGTAATAAAGCGCTGCTGCGCACGACTGTGATGCTTCGGATGAACAGCGTTCCACGGTGATACAGTACTTTCCACGAGCTACAGTGCTTTCCACGGCGCTATAGTACGTTCCGCGAGCTACAGTACTTTCCACGGGCTACAGTGTGTTCCACGAGCTACAGTGTTTCTGCGGATCTACCGTGATCCTGCGTGCTACAGTGTTCCGTGTGGACAGAAGGTGCCTGAGAAGTGGAGTGCCCGAAGGGCAAGTCTTGACTGCAGAGGTGACCATGACCAAAGTCTGAGCCATCATCATACCATGACTGGCCGGGTATACCTTTTGAACACAACAGTGTCGTCGTGGTTGGTAGGCCAGCTTAGTCTAATCACTGTCATTAGCTTCTAGTCCTTTGTATGCTTCGGAAGTTAGATTTTCTATTGGCTGCACCTGGTTCTGGTTGTGGTGACTCAGTGGCTGTACAGCCAGAACTAATCCCAGGAAGATGTTGACTGCATGTAGTCAGAGTACAAGGCAAGGATCCAGATTGTTATTAGTCGTGCATTACTTACGAGCACCCTGACTGTTAGTGGTAGACTTGTGAATCGTGATATTCACAGTTGGCGTCGGCGCGAGGCAAACAGAGGGATGGCGAGCTAGGGAGGGAGAGCAGAGCTGTGGCATTGGTGCACACACGGTAGTTCGGCTTGGCAAATGTAGACATAAGTAATCAAGTCAGAGATAGAAGCAAAGCAAAAGCCGGAGAGCATGGATGCGGATGGATGAGGAGACTTTACAATGCAGAGAATTGTAGGGCCACGATGAGAACGAGACAGTGATCAAAAAGTAATGCCAGGCAAGTACGTTGCATGTCGAAAAAATAAACGAAGCTGATGCGCTCTCTTTCTCGTCAGTTCGTGCTTAACAAAATAAACCCGTGAGTTTATATATATGTATCGTTCTATTTATTAATGGATTTTATTTTATTTATAAAAGTTGATTTTCATGCTTAATCTAACAGGACAAACCGTTCTCTAGAATCGTCGTCGGACATTCCTGAATATTTCTATGCACTGCGTAATTTAACTTGGGCATTTATTTGAATCGCCTCAAGTACGTTTAAATTAAAAACCCGATATAACTCGATTTGAAAATTTTTCTTAGGCCTAAATCATGGTGCTAAACAAGTTCGTAACACTAGGAGTGTTACAAAACGCCGACGACTGGCGTGAGGTCCTGTCGCAGGGGTCGTCATGTGGCACCGGCGGAGCGCGCCCCACCCACACTACATTAGCGAACCATCGGCCCCTTAACCGCTATCCGGTGGACCTACTCGGGAAGTGCTTCAACTGTCTCTCCACCACGGACAAGGTGGCAACCTGTAAGCTGCCTCCATGCTGCCTCCGATGCAAGGGGTTCTGACACCTCGCGCGGGACTATAAGAGGAAGAGGCGGACGGTGCCTCCTTTCCAGCTCTGGTACATCTGGTGCCACGGAAGGCTGGTCACGATGACCTGACCGGGAGCGTGCCTCGGGCACCCGGCCACGTACTCAGGGCGACATACTGAGCCTGGCTGGAGCTGTGCCGGGTGCGGCTGTAGCCGTGCCGAGTGCGGCTACGCGCAACGACAGTGGGCACCGACGTCGGAGACGTCGGCGACGGGTAAAGGGGGCAACGCCGCTACGGCAACGAGCGTCGCCACCGAGAGTCACGGGCGGTCGACAGGGGCAGCCCAGACGGCATCGGCCTTCACCTCGGTCGCTGTTGGAGCTCAGGTAGGGCACGGTGCGCTGACCAACGAGACGGGCATCATCGAGCCCGACCCGTTGACGCTGACGTTGTACCCGAACGCCACGCATGATCGTGACATCACAGAGGACCCGATGTTAGAGGAGTTCGCAGCCTCGCTCGTTGGTAGTCGGATCGTCGCGTGGCCTTCCTTTGAGTGCTTGTTGTCACCTTCGGCGCCCCCTAGCTACAGGATGAGGCCCCGTGCGGTGGCGGCCCCCCAGCTGGAGGATGAGGACCCAACTGTGGTCTCCTGTGAGCTACGAACACCAGCCCCGCGCCCCATTCAGTGGGCAGGGGACTCGCCGAAGACACTCACGGAGCACTGCTACCCACCAGGCTTCAGACCAGTCGACCCCACGGTAGATGCTGGCCCTCCCAGTCCACCGTCGGTGGATACCCACCAGACTGTGGACAACGACGACTCCGCCAAACGTCGCATCGACAGCTTCATCAATAAAGTGACGCGTAAGAGAGACTCTCCATTGATTCGTGAGCCTCCCAAGCAGTCTCCTGCCAAGCCGGTGCTGCCGTGGCGGAGCAGGCGGTTGGTGGCTCAGAGCCTCTTCCGAGTACCTGCTTTCAAGCGAGGCGAGGTCCTGATCATGCAGCGTATGGGCTACACCAAGGGTCCATCAGCGCCATCCGCGTCGGAGCTGGCGATCTTTGACAAGCTCTTTGATGGCAACCTGACTGCGTCCAACGCCGAAGCGTTGGACACGCTCTTCCCGGCCGTTGGAAGGGGCTCGTCTAGGCAGCCGCAAACGCAATGCCACCTCTTAGGTCGCACCGTTGCGTCGGTATTGGTTGTTTTCTTTTATGTAATATCGAATCAAGAGGTCTGTTGCTAGGATAGTCTAGCTACGGCTGTGTTAGGTCGACCTCCTTCGGCGCTCGATAGAAGCGTGTTTTATGTTTGTTTACACTCTTGTACTTAATACACTGATACACAGATCTTTTGCGTATTCGAAAAAAAAAACATGGCATAATGAAAATTCACATTTTGCTCCTGAGTATGACTATAGACAAGGAATCACTCTACTCCCTCCAATCGCACAAACTTGACGTCTAGGACAAGATTTGGTTGAATTACATACATTATTAACTATCATTAGATTATTTTTAGCTTGAAAAGATCAAGTTATTTGCTAAGTCCAATATGCAATCATTTTTCACTGGAGATTTTGTTTTAGAATATGTTCTTAATATCTTCCAAATACAAAATATTTATAAGTATTTTGAATACAAATCGATCTATACATATAATTTACACATTTTCTAAATATAAACAATACAATAGTTATTATCATTTGTAGAACTGTAACTTTTAAGGTTCAACCAATCTTTATTCTAAACAAGTTTCTGTGACTAGAGGGAGTATTTAGCAGTGCAAGGGAGGCTAGTCAGATCGGTAAACGGGGCAAAGTGGTACTAACTCTCAGTTCGCTTGCTCGTATACGATCGTAGATTATAAGCTGGAATAATATTTTTCTCTCACATCAAACCAGCCAGCGATAAATAATCCACGATCGTTTACGGCCTGCCGAAAAGGCTGTCGGTCGTTTATGGAGATTTTTATTCCTCCAAAGAACACAGCAGAGTTGGCTTCTAGGTCAACGCAGTGCAAGGCTTTTTATTATGTTATGTTAATAGAAAAGCAAACAAAATGTGATAACTGAGTACAACAACGATGAAACTTCCACCACTTCCAGGCTGCCGGGTATCTTATAGGGTGAGCATCAAATTTACAGAGTAGCTAAGTCCTAATCAGGATTCAGGAACACATCGATTGTGGCGTGCCCCTTCAGCAAGCTTCAAGCAGTTCCGACTCTGCCGCGATTTACGTCATCAGCTGAAGACCCTCCAGGGCCCTGCCGCCGCGCCGCCGCTCCCACAGGCTCGGCGCGTTGTCGTCAGTCGCCGGCCGCCTCACCACCGGCAACGGTGGATCAAACACGCCCACTGCCACGGCCACGGCCACACCGCGACGGACACCACGAGTGCTCCCTGGCACGGATGCCGTGCCAGCACGCGGTACGTCCCTGACCTTGGCGCACGCGCGCGACGACGTCCTTGCGTTCCGCCTCATCCCGAACAACCCGAGCACGAGATTCGCCACCTTGCCGCCGGCGCCGCGGTACCGCGAGTCCCTCGGCGGCGCCGGTCCGCGCGCGCTCGAGCACCCCCTGCTCCTCCTCCTCCCCTTGACCTGCCCCATGCAGGTGATCCTCGGTGACGCCGGCAGGCCGCCGTCGCGCTCGGACTCATCCTTGTTCTTCTTCTTCTCGTCCTGCGCCCTCTGCCACGCCGCCGGCGACAGGAGCAGCGGCGAGTAGGCGGCCGGCAAGGCTTTCTTACCGCCCTCCCTCGGCGCCGGGGGCGGCGTGACGTTGACGAGAAACCACGTCGGCGTCGGTGCCTTGATGTGGTGCTGCTGAACCACCACCGCCATGGCCGGAGATCGATCGACGTACGCCGCGGCCGGCCGCGCGCGCTCTCCCTGTGGTCTGGTCTGGTCTGTGCTGCTGACTGCTGAGCTCTACACGGCTCCGGTCCCCGAGCCCGAGGCGGTTCTTATACGCGCGGAGAGCGGGGGCGGGTATGGTCCATGACTCCGATTCGGTCCACTGGCTCGCGCGCAGCACTATTTTGATTAGAAAACGAATAATAAGGAGAATATAAATGTTAGTACTTAGTACGAGTGGCGAAAATGCGATTACTAGCATCGTTGTTATTCTTTTTCCAGGTCAAGTCCTCGTGGTCGTAGCGAGGCAGCGATCACGACCTGAACCAACGGGGACAACAGCGGCAAGCGTGACTGGGCCGGTGCGAGAGTGCGATTCCTGGTCGCTCTTTCTTTTCGCTAACTTACGTGGAACGGTTAGCGGATCGCTTTGGCGCGGCGCGGACGTTAACTATGCGAGGGCCGTGGACTTCTGCGCACGCGACGTCACTCCTGCATACTTCTGCTGCCGGGGGGTAGCTGCCCTCCCTGGTCTCGCTCTGGTTCAGAGCCGGTTGGCGTTATGTGTTGTAGAGAAACCCATGGTTATCGATGAGTGGACACTGTCTAAGACTGACTCTCGATTGTTTACTTGTGCGAGTGCGATAACAAATTTAACAACCTCATCCTCGTGTCAAAACTGATTAATATAACCCCACTGCACGTCGTCGTGTAATAATAATATGCTGAGTTAGGCACGTATTGTTTATGTTATAGTTTGTTGACTAGACACGGTGTATGAATGAACTGTGAAACATGGCTGACAGTATTCATTCGTAAAACCGTTAGTGTTGCACATAAACGGAAAGACCAAGGATCGGATCATGGGAGGTGTTTGTGAGAGACTGGATAAGGTAGTGCATTGTAAGCTCGTCCTATGAATTTTGGTGAAATGATTTTATCGTTAAAATATTAATTATTGTTTCATGACAGATGAGGTAGCTGTGGATTAACCCATCAATTCCAAGAAACCAAGAAGAATTGAGGAATTAGAACACATACACCGCCGTATTCCTCAAACCCAGTGTGTTCAAAAATTGCTAGACGCTAGACAAGCGATCAAGCTCCTCCTTGCACTACTAAAGATTTTATTTTCACGATATGGTTTTTACTACCGGTTTCTCTAGAAACGGTAGTAATAATAATGTTTCACCGTCAGTTCAAAGACCAGCGGGACAAAAAAACGGTGATAAAAAATATTTTTACCGCCGGGTCATAGTGGCTATCCTCCTTGCACTACTACAGATTATCTTAATTGATTTCTCCTATTGGCCATACGCAAGATAGTACCCTAGTTACTATTGTGGATCTACAATATGCTTACGACATAGTGGCTATCCTCAATGTGCATACCCGATCCAAATGTGAATTAACAAAAATATACACCATCTTTGATAACTACCTTGAAAATATGTCGATACAAATTACAAGCAAAAGCGGCATCTACATGCTCTGAGTTACTAGAGGTCTACATTTTTATGGCAACTGTCTCCAAAGTGTTAGCATAAATATGAGGTTTTGTTTCCCATTTATTTTGCGCACTTTATTACAACTCCACCATATCAGTTTTAATTTACAATAGTGTAAGTTAAACAAAACTATGGTATGGATCTAGTTGGAGCAATGGAGAGAGTTTGATCTCTCGTTTTTAATTGTCACAGTTACCCAACATAGGTAATGCGCATAAAATTAAGCTTACCATCCCATGGATACATAACAATACTCAATGTTCCTCGAGAAGAGATTTTACCACTTACTGATCAAATTCAATATTGAGTTTTGTTTAAATAAAGCACCATATACATCCATATCGTCACCAATATGTGTATATTAAGGGATGCAAATTGATACACTATAAGGTTAGCTTTCAATGCTTGATATAAACAACACAAGGTAATTATTCTGCCTGATGCCATTTATGAACGGCCACAATTTTATCTCTAGGATTTAAGTCCATCTGAAAGTAAATTATACTGTTTATAAAATATCATTCATTCCTTTCTTTCACTTACACGAAAGTTTCACCATCCATGTTCATCGGTAGTTTGGTGGTGCCAACCCAACAACAAAGTAGTGATAGGTTGATGAAGTGACTTGCTTGTTAGAGAGAAAAAAGAGAGCTAGCACTTGCTACTACCCGCTTCGTCCTAAATCATAGATCATTTTAACTTTTCTAGACACATAGCTTTTAATATACACCTAAATATACGCCATGCCTAATACATAGTGAAAACTACATACTCTAAAATATATGTGTAATTCTTGCTTAATTTTCCAAAAGTCAAACAATTTTAAATTTTGGCTTTTTAGAGTATCAAAGAATGGAAAGTTTTACCATCCATGTTCAGGAACTTTGGGATTAAAAGGTTGTTCTTCAAGAGTTATACATAGCACATTATATGTTGAAATTTAAGGTGTAAATACGAAAGATGTCAAAGATATCGGTGCCTGATTAGAGGTGATTATAGTACCACGTAACACACTAAGCAAAATTAGAATATTATAAATGGATTTGGTCAGATGAATAAAATTCACATGTGAACGATGAAACGGACGAATAGAAAAAACAAAAACAACGGAAGCATTTTTATATTAGCGTAGACGCTATCATGTTACCACACTGGTACTACAATTATGCGTGATAGTCTTTTAGTCTGTTTGCAGATTGGTTTTTGAGCTGATAAGCCCGTGCTAATTTATTGTGAGAGGATGATAAGCTCTGGCTGAAAAAAAAAAACGAACATGCTGTTTAACTATTCTTAGTCCGTCGTATTTTTGTTGTTCGATACAGACAGACAGGCACACAGCACACTGATCCTTGCGATAGGTCGATCAATCCAGCCATATCCATCGGATCCCCATCCAACGGCCCAGCGGATCTCGAAACCCACCGCACTAGGCCTCGCCCTTTCGCCCGACATCCCCCGCCGCTCTCGTTCCACCTCACCCATCTCCGATCTGTGATTCCTTCCAGCCGACGCCTCCGCATCCACCTCCCCGGAGCCGCCAGCGGCCAGCCACGCGCCGTACAACCAGCGGCCGCCATCCCCGAGCGGCGAGTTGGGGGGCGCGGCGAAGATGATCAGCAGGCAGCTCGTGCTGACCTACCTCTACCTGCTGATCTACATCTGCCTCTCGTCGGGCGTCATCCTGTTCAACAAAGTAGGGCTCTGCTTCCTTCCAATGCGGGTTTATGCGCGCCCCTATGTTTTCCATTGCGGTAGAGTGGTGGTGAAGCAAGGTAGCACTCGTTGTGTATTGGGTGGTGAAAAGTGATGTCCATTTTGCCCCAAATCCAGCTGATTTGCGAAAGCATTTGTATCCGTATGCAGGCTTAGTGTTTTGCGTGTAGTGTGGTTCATGTGATTCTGATATCACGGGTTCTACTTTGACTGGTCATATTTGTTAGGATTATTAGGTCGGTGAACGGTCCATTGCAACGTTTTGATTTCTATAGGACCTGAAAGCTGTAGCTATCGCTGTAAGGTGAACCGGGTTTTTTTCTACAGCACACTGTCACTATCAGTAATCTGTGGTACAATGTGCCTTTAAGCATATTCCCAATATGACTTGGCGTGATGAAAACACTGAGTCAGAATTTTGCAGGCATTTTGATTTATATGCATCTATTTTTGATTCATCTGGACTTTGATTGTGAACTTAATGCTCTAAATCTTTTTGACTGCAGTGGGTCCTTTCTCCTAAGTACTTCAAATTCCCTTACCCTATCACGCTTACAATGATTCACATGGCATTTTCTGGAATCGTGACATTCTTCCTTGTCCGAGTTTTTAAGGTGGGCTTCTCTGCAACATTTTCCTTTATTCTTATGATGTTCCTGTTCAACCAAGTGACTGTACATTATTATTTCAAGTAACCATTGCTATTGTGAAAGAACATACACAGATAATATTATGATTGCCATCTTTGGTTTAGATTGTTAGGTTCTCTGGTAATGTGATTTACATTCCTGGAGCTGATGGATTTTGTTTTTCTATTATTTGTAATGCAGGTTGTTGCACCTGTCAAGATGACTTTCCATATGTAAGAACATTCACTTATTCTTCCCTTTCTACATGTATAAGTCTGACTCTTAGTCAGTTGCCCCCCCTAATGCAGATATGCCACATGTGTAATTCCAATTAGTGCCTTCTTCGCTTCAAGTCTGTGGTAAGCTAAATTTTTACAATGTGGTCTTGATCTTTCATTTTTTATATGTTGCAAGGACATGTATAAAACTTTCCTGTATCAAAATTCAAAATATGCCTATTCAAGCATGCATGAAATGGTAAAACATCTTATCTAAATTGATTATAAACATGCACAAACAGTATGATACTTGCAGTGCTGCTGGCTGATTTCCTTTGCACTGTTGCTAATGAGTTTGCTTGCAGATCTAATTGAGGTTATTTTTTTTATGGGCATGCCTTTTTGAACCATTTACCTGGTAGCTGGTAGTATGGTATACCAAAGGCTAGAATAATATAACATATATAAATTATTAACGTTATTGTGGGTGAAATTCAGTAGCAGGCTTCTTTATGCTAGCTTACTGTATGGATGCAGTGCTCCATTATTGGGCTAGATGCAGGAGTGCTCCATTATGGACTTTTGCTTGATTTGGTTGCTTTTATTCATAACTTTATCAAAGGCGCGGCATCAGCACAGAAATGCATTGATGTAGCAGTTTGTTGTTCCAGAATTTTATAAAGCACAAACTTCACAACAACGACAAAAATACACGCCTCATTTACTCAAAAAGATTTATTCCTCCATCTGTATGTGACCTAGATGACACCTTGCAGTACCTCAATCCTTGGTCTGCAAATTACCTTTACAATTATAACTTTGTTAGCTTCTGGCATTAGTATTGAACTACACTTTACTAATTTCCCATTAGTATGCCTTGTTGTGCATGTTCTCTGTGCTCCTTTAGAGTTTCTTAAATGAGATGTGGAAAACACATATTTCCCTTATAATTCACACATCGATTTTGCTGGCCCCTTTTCAGGTTTGGCAACACGGCGTACTTGTATATTTCCGTGGCTTTCATTCAGATGCTCAAGGCCTTGAGTGCGTCCACATGCTACCCCCTCTATGTTACTTAACAAAGATCCATCCATGAGCTTATACAATAGATACTGAGTACTGACTCGAGTTTCTTTGAAATGCAGTGCCTGTAGCAACATTTATAATGGCTGTTTTATGTGGTACTGACAAATTAAGATGGGATCTCTTCTTGAACATGGTATTGGTCAGTGTTGGTGTTGTAGTTTCATCTTATGGTGAGATCCACTTTAATGTGATTGGAACGTTATACCAAGTAACTGGTATCTTTGCGGAAGCCCTCAGGCTGGTCCTAACTCAGGTCCTTCTCCAAAAGAAGGGCTTGACCCTGAATCCTATTACAAGCTTGTATTACATAGCCCCTTGCAGGTACTAGAAACTGTATTCTGATATTCTAAAGGCTCTCTTAATTGATATAATTTCTGACAAGGACCGTTTAGTGATATTGCTATATTATGATATTTTTACAGATTATTTTTACAAGAAGAAAATCTGAAAATGCTTCACTGATAAAGCCTTGAAAATGCGTAGTTATTATAATTTCAAGAAGTTAGCTAGGTTTTGTCATTGTGCACGGTATTATTAACCATGTGATTTCTGTATTGCGAAAAATCTATAGTCACAGTTGGGTTCATTGCGCTGATGTCGTAGAGTGAATGAATATTGCTGGTATTTTGTTTAGCGTATATGATTGTGGACAGGTTGTCTTTAATAATATATTGGATGAACCTGTTCCTTGACAAAGGCTTCACTATGAAGTTTTATATGTGCAGTATAGATGATTGCTAGGACTTTCTAGCTACTTTCGTAACCTATATTTGTAATTGGAAACACTTTTGTAGTATAACTGGTTTTCCTATAACAGTGCATATTGTAACTGTACTTTTGTACTCATTGTCTTAATTCTCCCCAAAGTGATCGTAGAAGCATATGTTGTACTCCACTAAGGGTATGCCTCAATTTTGAAACGCCTCAATTGGGATGGAAAAAGAGGTACTTTGGAATGTATATTGATTTCCTTATGGAGCCTTCAGCCTCTTTGATGGTGTAGTTCAATATGTTGTCAATATTAATGAATGAGCCAAAGTCAAGAGGTGCTTTCACTGTCATTCTTTTCTTGAAAAAATAGTTGTCAATGAACATAAGATCCCATTTGCTTGAGGTTTCAAATCACAATGCCAAATTACTGTAGTGTTGAGGTTTTACTAGACTGATCCCCATGTGAATCTTCTTAGAGGTGCTTTGAAAGGACAATTTGGTTTGAATGTATCCGCAATTAAGATATCAGACCTCAGACTTAATATAAGTTATAAATAAAGTACACAGATTATTTTATCTGTTTTATTGTGCTTCTTGGCGTTTTTTCTTTCATTCATTTGATAAGTTATAAATTGGTAGTCAAGTTTATTCTAAGGCTTGTTAGCTGAATTTCTTCTGTGATGGTAGTTTGATATATTATCTCTGTATACTTTCTAGGACACATTCATCAAAACATGGTTAATGATATGATAGTTGTGCTACCGCTGCACTAGTATGCTACACGATCTCGTACTGACTCAATTAAAGCATGGTTTTGCAAGATTGTCTTCATCTTTCAAAATCCAATCACATGCATTATAGATCACAAAGGATTTTGGCTGTCCAAGTTGGGTAAAAACTGAACTAATCATGGCAATTCAGATATCTCAATTTTGTGATAGATTAAATAAGTGATGGCATATTAATGAACTGGGTTACAACTCTAAACGATTGAATGCCTGCACTAAAAGATATCCTTGAATAATTGAATAATATTCCGTCCTTTATCTTTTATGGTAGTAGCATTTCTTTCAGTGCAGGTATTCTAGTTTAGGGTTGTAACACAATTCATTTTAATATTGAGCTAACTATTTCACGTTCTAAAATCTAAGTGTCTTTAATATACCTTTCCGTTTTTTCTGCTTGACGTTTCTTGATTACATTGTTTTTATGCAGTTTCATCTTCCTGTTTATTCCATGGTATTTGCTGGAAAAGCCAGAAATGGACGTGTCTCAAATTCAATTCAACTATTCAATATTTTTCCTGAATGCACTTTCTGCATTCGCATTGAACATATCCATATTCTTAGTTATTGGAAGAACTGGAGCTGTCACCATTCGAGTTGCTGGTGTTCTGAAGGACTGGATACTTATTGCTCTCTCAACTATTATCTTCCCTGAATCCGTTATTACAAGTCTCAACATAATTGGATACGCAGTTGGTAATTATGTAGTTGTTCTTTTGCATCTCTAACAACATGTTGATATTTTATATTATGTATGCCTGTTATTATTCGTTTCCTTAACTAGCATTAATTTTACGTGTAGCGCTCTCTGGTGTTGTCCTGTACAATTATTTGAAGATGAAAGATGTCAAAGCAAACCAGCTTCCAGCAGATAATAATTCTGATAGGGCTACAAAGGTTGGTATAAGTTCCTTGCTGCTATTTTTTTTTTAATGTTTAATACTCCCCTTGTTTGTTGTGCCTATCCGGAGATATGTTACATGTATAAGTGTTTCAAAGAAATAAGTGAGATGAGTGTCGTTCCCAGGGTTTTTAATTTTGGTATTGCAAAAATTTCGGCCACCACCGAAATTACCGAATTTCGCGAAATTTGACCAAAATTTCGGCGAATTTTTTTTTGAGACTAACACATGAAGTATGCTTTTTTCTAAAAAACTTTAGATCTAAACAAATATCAGTATGATTTATAACTGCACATCTATTGAATAGAAGAATATGCAATATAAACAGTAGAAAATATGAATGTAGAGTTATATAGCACATGTATTAGTGTATTACAAAATTTAGGATTTTTCTTTCAGGCACCACCGAAATTACCGAATTTCGCGAAATTCGGCCGAAATTTCGCCGAAATTTTGAACCCTGACTCGTTCCACGTTTCACTTTCATTACCTTTTAGCTGTTCTCGAAACTTTGTTTTCATTGTGGTTAAAACACTGCTGTTATGAAAATTTTATCACCTTGGCCCAGCCATGAGCCCATGAGCATTATGTTGTTGTAAGCACTGGGCATAAAAGGTTTTGAACTAGAGTTGCTTCTTTTCTTCATCTCCCTTCATTTCTTTTAGAGTTCTAGAGACATTGCCCCAGTCCATATGCATTGTAATAGGACATAAAAGGTTCTACATCAGTTTTAAGTCACAGAACTGGAGCAGACCTGCTTATACAATCATTACTAGCTACAGCATTTCTCAACATAACTCGCCTCTGAAATGAAATGCATAGAACCTGATGGTCTCCTAGAAGTTCATGCATTACCTCTCTTATCTCCAGCTTCTTCAGCTTATTTTTAAGCCTACTCTGCTAAAGACCATCTTATATTAAGATACATGATCCCATCAAAAGGAGTATCAATACACATATAGCATGCACTTTTTTGTTTCTTCAACGTAGGTTTCCATAAGTGTAGATTGACCATTTTAAACTTTTGGCATTTGTCTGTCATGAATACTACTTTTTTTAGAAAGGACGGCAAAAGCATTGCTGCGATTTCTATTAGACGAAGAAAAAAAAAGGCAAGTGCCTGCCCAGTTTTTTTGAATGGAAACTGGGCCCAAAAACCATACAACTGAGAAGAGTGCACCACTCACCTACATGACTTTGGTACAACAACTGGACAACTATCAACTCACGCCACTACTCGCTCCAAATTGGTCGAATCGACCGAAATAACAACTCAAATAAGAACTCAACTAACAACTAGCACGACGACCTGCCGGGCGACACCAGACAGCACAGCTTGGGGCGACACCAGACAGCACAGCATGAATACTACTTCTATACCTCTTTAACAAACTATTTAGATTTTCATGTTTAATGCAAGTGGTAAATGATTGCTTTCTAATTCTACGTGCAGGACAAGAAGTCTTTAAGTATATTCAGGCCTGACTATTCCATGGACAACAATGATGGGACTGTAGTAGGAGGCCTGGCATCAGAAGCTGCAGCAGTTGATGAGGAAGCCCCTTTGATTCCTTCTGCACGCCTCTCCTATGTTACACGGACCCAAACAGGCAGCTTCATTAACAGATAACCATGGTTTACCTATTTTGTGGGTTGACCATCACATCTTTTTGTTCCGGTGAATCTGAAAGAGGTGCTGATATACGTGTGGAAAAGAATATATTTTCAGAAGCTCCTGCAAGTTGCACCTCTTCTCATACCATGACACCTGGATGTCTCCTCTTGATGTACCTTTTTCGCTAGGTGTGTATATTTTGGGGAGATACCTAGAGGTGGATTAGAGAAGTTGAAGAGATAGGTTATAACTTTTGCTTAGTATTTGGAGAAACACATCAGGCCATGTGTTGGCTATAGTTATTCCTTAACCAAACCAAGCATATGGAAATGGTGTTCAACCGTAGATGTTGTAAAGCACTCCATAGGCTCTAATTTGAATTGTAGTGTTTCCTGTTTAGTTTGTTCTGTCATTGCTGCCTTCAGTACTGTTAGCAAGTTATGTTTGTCTCCTAGTCTATTGTGCCTGTGCCTTGGACTCTGGATACAGCCATGTGCCAGGCTAGGCACTTGTGCTATTTAGTATGAGTTAATTAGGTTCCTAGATTGTGTTCACACCTTGAACCTTTGAGTTCTCCTGCCTATATATTGTAATCCCTTGTAATCTGTGATTGATTAACATATACTATTCAGAGTTTATCTCTCACATGGTATCACGAGTCCGGGTAACACCCGTTTTCCCTTCCACTTCTCTGGCGTGCCGCTTCTAGCGCCGCCCTCCCGCTTCTTTGCCCTTGCGCCGCCCCTCCCTTCTCCGCCATGGCCGGCTCCCTTCACCCCTCTGCTGCTGACAACGAGGCCGAGTGCAAGCGCCAGGAGGACGCCTTCATACGCCCGTGTGTCGCCGTCGTCGCGCCGCTCTCTCTTCGCGACCAAGAGGCCAAGCCGAGGCCACTTCTAAGGGTTGCGCGTCCGCGCCGCCACAGGCCTGCCCAGAGCGGGCCACCGCCCCTCCCTTGAAGATTCGCTAGAGGACCGCGACGAGGTCACGTCCTCCCTCTTCGATGGCCATCGTACCTCAGTTCAGGCCGCCATAGCTCTTCAGGAGGCTACTGCTGTTCTTAACTTGCACGCCCAAGCTGTGGCCGTCTAGAACATCCGTCATCTTGTCCGCGTCGTTCTCGACATCACCTCCGGCAGCTTCGCTCGGTGGCGCGAGCAATTCCTGCTCGCCCTGGGCAAGTACTCCCTTTAGGGCCATGTTCTTCAGGACGATCGTCCCCTGAACTTGCCAGACTGGGAGCGCATGGACTGCGTCATCCGCTCCTGGCTCTACGGCACCCTCTCCGACAATCTCCACGACATTGTCCGGCATCGCGGCGACCAAGGCGACACTGCCCGTACCACCTGGCTTGCCATTGAGAGCCAATTTCTAAGAACCGGAGGCGCGCTGGCTCTCATTCTTGACGCCAAACTTCGCACGCTTGTCCAGGGGGACCTATCTGTCACCGACTACTGCAAGCTTCTCAAGACCACCGCCGACAACCTCGCTGATCTGGGTGAACCCGTCAGCGACCGCTCCCTCGTCCTCAATCTCATCCGAGGTTTGAACGAGTGGTTTGTCTCCGTTGGCCGCCATCTTCGACGCAGCCATCCCTTCCCTTCCTTCTTGGAGGCCTGCGATGAGCTCACTCTCGAGGAGCTTACCATGGGGGCCCCGACTCTGTCTCCTCCCACGGCTCTCGTCGCCAGCACAGGCAGCGGCTCCTCGTCCCCTCGTCCCGCCTCCCAGCAGATTTCTGGGCATCCCAACACCGAGCCTGGGGGTGGCAAAGGGGGCGGCTTTGGTGGCAAAAACAATCGTCGCGGCGCTCGGGGCCGAGGTGGCAACGGTGGCCATAGGGGCGGCAAAGGCGGCGGCTCAGGCATGTCTGCTCCATCCAACCAGGGGGCGAGTGGGTCTTGGCCCACCCACTACAACCCGTGGCTCATTGTCCCCGGGCCGCGTCCTCTGCTTCGCGGTGCACCCACCCAGCCACCACACCAGCAGGCGTTGCTGGCACAACAGGGAGCCTTCCTGGCTTCGCAGCAGCACCCTCCAGCACCGTTTCAGCAGCAGTACCTGCAGCAGGCCTCTCCTGCTGCCTTCTACGGTCAGCAGGGTGCTCCTGTGCCTTTCTTCGGCACCTCGGCTCCTCCCGGCTTCTACACCTCTCCAACCGGTCTTCCGGCGGCCTTCGATCAGCAATCCCTTGCTTCCACCTTCAGCACCATGACACTACAGCAGCCGCCGAACAACGACTGGTACTTCGACTCAGGTGCCACCTCCCACATGACTTCTGATTCTCGCACTCTTTCACACCCTAACTCTTCACAGTATCCTTCTCCTTCTTCTATCATTGTCGGTAATGGCTCCTTACTTCCTGTCACCGCCACTGGCACCACCACTCCCACCGATTCTCTGTCCCTCAATAATGTTCTTGTTTCACCACGCCTCATTAAAAACCTCATTTTAGTACGCCAGTTCACCACTAACAACAATTGTGCTGTTGAATTTGACCCTGCTGGTTGTTCTGTGAAAGATCTGAGTCTCAAAAGGTGATCATCAGGTGCAATAGCTCCGGGCCCCGCTACCCATTACATCTCCCTGGCGCCACCGCCCTTGCTGCTGATTCTTCACCTGCACTTTGGCATCGTCGGCTTGGCCATCCTAGTCGTGACACGTTGTCCAAAGTCACCTCTGTTATTCCTGGCTGTACTAAAGAACTTGGTTCTATTTGTCATGCGTGTCAGTTAGGGCATCATACACGCCTTCCGTTTCAAACATCATCTTCTCGGGCCTCTAATTTATTTGAGCTCATTCACTGTGATTTATGGACTTCCTCAGTTGTTAGTGTTTCTAGCTTCAAATACTACTTAATTATACTCGATGATTATTCCCACTATGTTTGGGCATTTCCTCTTCGTCTCAAATCTGACACATTTACCACTCTAACTAACTTTCTCGCCTATGTTCGCACTTCAGTATGGCACTGCTGTAAAAGCTATCCAGTGTGACAATGGCCGGGAGTTCGATAACTCTATCTCCCGCTCCTTCTTCCTCACCAACGGCATCCACCTTCGCATGTCTTGTCCATATACTTCATCTCAGAATGGGCGGGCTGAGCGCATGATCCGCATCATCAATAATGTGGTTCACTCTCTTCTTTTTCAAGCTTGCATGCCCCCTTCATACTGGGTTGAAGCATTACACGTCGCCACACATGTTCTCAACATCCTACCCACCAAAACCCCACTCCTCCACACCTCACTCTGTCCTGTTTGGTGTTCAGCCCCAATACGACCATCTTCACGTCTTTGGCTGCGCTTGCTATCCTAACCTTTCCGCCGCAGCCACCCACAAACTTGCACCTCGATCCTCCTTGTGCATCTTTCTTGGCTATTCCTCCAACCATAAAGGATACCGCTGCCTCGACCTTCAAACCAATCGTGTTCTCATCTCTCGACATGTCATGTTTGATGAGAACTCATTCCCCTTTCCCAAAGACCCACCTCCCAATCCAATGGACTTCGATTTTCTAACCGATGATGCTGATCCCATGCCCAAAGGCACCACTATCTTTATTTCCTACAGTACCTCCGTTGGTGTTCTCTCGCACGGCCACATGCAAGACTTCGCCGGCACGCCATCAAGACCTGCATGGACTGTCCTCATGTGGCATTCAATGAGGGTGCAACCGTCGAGACAAAGAATGCCACTCCGGTGCCGGGCAAGGTTCTTTCACCGATATTAGGCGCCCGGCAGTTACTCTCCCTCTACACTGCTGCTGCTGCTGCTGCAGCTCTAGGCGCCTTTGCAGCCCGGCAGAAAGCCGTTCCATCTACTATCTGCTGCTGCTGCTGCAGCTCCAGCGCCGCCTTGCAGCCCTGGCGCCCTAGGTCCCTCCGTTCTTGCAGCAGCCCCGTCGAGCCTCGACCACTGCTGGTGTATTCACGGCGCCAGGCAGTCGCTCCTCCTCCACAACTGGCTGCCTCCAGCCCGTTGGCTCTGCCCAAGGGCGTCGTGTCTGTGCAGCCCACCGTCAACAATCACAGCATGACAACACACGCCAAAGCTAGTCACCAGTTTCCTAGTGTCTACAACAACACAACACTGTCACTGGTGCCCCGCAGCTTCCATAGTGCCCTTACTGATCCCAATTGGAGGGCTGTCATAGAAGAAGAGTTCTCTGCTCTTCTTCAGAACAACACATGGGAGCTTGTTCCTCGACCGTCTCAAGGCAACATTGTCACTGGTAAATGGATTTTCAAGCACAAATTCAGGGCTGACGGGTCCCTAGAGCGCTACAAGGCTCGTTGGGTCCTCCAAGGCTTTACTCAGCGCCCGGGGATCGACTTTGACGAGACAGTCAGTCCTGTTGTCAAGCCCGCCACAGTTCGGACAGTGCTCTCCCTCGCCCTCTCCCGCAGATGGCCAGTTCACCAGCTCGATGTAAAGAATGCCTTTCTACATGGGACCTTGTCTGAAACTATTTTTGCTGCACAGCCTGCTGGTTTTGAGGATCCCACTCATCCTGGATATGTCTGTCGACTCAACAAGTCTCTCTATGGTCTCAAGCAAGCTCCTCGGGCATGGTACAGTCGCTTTGCTACATTTATTCTCACTTGGATTTGTGAATGCCAAGACAGACACCTCCCTATTTATCTACCATCATGGTGCCGACACAAAGATACTTGTTGTCAGACGTGGATGACATCATCCTCACCGCCTCCTCCACAGTGTCCTCCGTCATCATCATATCGCCTCTACAAATGCGTGAGTTCAACATGAAGGACCTTGGCAAGTTACACCATTTTCTTGGAATGCAAGTTCAGCACCGGGATGGATGTCTGCTTTTGTCTCAACAACAATACATGATGGAGATTCTTGACCAGGCTGGTATGACTGAATGCAAACCCTGCTCTACTCTAGTTGACACCAATCCAAAGCTATCTGCAGTAAGTGGTGACCCAGTTCAGGATCCCTCTAATTTTCGCAGCCTAGCTGGTGCTCTTCAGTACCTCACTTTCACTCGTCCGGACATTGCTTATGTTGTTCAGCAAGTGTGTCTCCACATGCATGATCCACGGGAACCTCACTTGGCTGCCCTCAAGCGGATCCTTCGGTATGTTTGCGGGACTCTACATTTGGGGCTGGTGCTCCGCCCCTCATCCCAACATGAGCTGGTCGCCTACTCTGATGCTGACTAGGCTGGCTGTCCGGATACTCGCAAGTCCACTTCTAGATATGCGGTCTTCCTTGGTGATAACCTCATTTCCTGGTCCTCCAAACGCCAAAACACCGTGTCCCGATCTAGTGTCTAAGCTGAATATCGCGCCGTTGCCAACACTGTTGCAGAAGCTTCCTGGCTGCGCCAACTTCTCAGCGAATTATAGTCCCCCTTGCAGCATGCTACATTGGTCTCTTCAGACAACATCAGCGCCCCGTCTCTACATGTCCGCCAACCCAGATCCGGCATCGTGGACTAAACACATCGAGATTGATCTCCATTTTGTTCGGGAACATGTTGCTCTTGGTGCTGTTCAAGTTCTTCATGTTCCAACCACCTCTCAGTATGCCGACATCTTCACCAAAGGATTGCCATCTTCGCTCTTCACAGAGTTTAGAACCAGTCTGAACGTCCATTTGCACCGATGCTCGCGATTTCATGGGGGTGTTAGCAAGTTATGTTTGCCTCCTAGTCTATTGTGCCTGCGCCTTGGACTCTAGATACAGCCATGCGCCAGGCTAGGCACTTATGCTATTTAGTATGAGTTAATTAGGTTCCTAGATTGTGTTCACACCTTGAACCCTTGAATTCTCCTGCCTATATATTGTAATCCCTCACTACTGGAAACGGAGACTTTGCCGAGTGCAAAATTCTTTACCGAGTGTCAAAAATCGGGCACTCGGCAAAGAAGGTCTTTGCCGAGTGCTGCACTCGACAAAGAATTGCCTTTGCCGAGTGCCGGACACTCGGCAAACAAGGGCACTCGGCAAAGAACTTCTTTGCCGAGTGCCAGACTCTCGGCAAAATCTCTACACTCGGCATAGGCTGCCCGCGAAACGACGTTCGGTCACGGCCTTCTTTGCCGAGTGCCTCGGCAAAGATTTGATTTTTTTTTTAAAAATTTCTTTGCCGAGTGCCCCAGATCTGGCACTCGGCAAAGATTTATTTTTTTTTAAAAAAAATTATTTGCCGAGTGTCTCAGATCTGGCACTCGGCAAAGAATTTTTTTTTAAAAAAAATACTTTGCCGAGTGTCCCTAGCACGGCACTCGGCAAAGATTTATTTTTTTTATAATTTCTTTGTCGAGTGCTCCTGTTGATTCACTCGGCAAAGAGGAAACTTTTTAAAAAAAATTAAAACACTCTTTGCCGAGTGCCTTATGCCCGCACTCGCTGACACACCTTTCGGCAAAGCCACCACTTTAGAAGTTTTTTTTGCCATGCCCAGCTTTTCGGTAAAGAACTTTTGTTTTTTTTTGTTTTTGGCCTCCAGTTTTTTGTATGCAGCCCTTTTTAAAGTACCGGGAACTCCTAATTACAATTTGAGGATTTTTTGTGGCTTTTTGATATATTTAGTTACTTTATTTAGATTTACTTGAATTTTTACGAAAAATAGAAATTTGAAGAACTGCATGCGTGTGTTGTACGAATAATGGAGTTTAATGATTCAAAATTGATAGTCATGTTAGTCGATGTTGTGAGAGGCCGTAAGCATCGATATGGACCCAAAATTTTGGAAATCTTGTTCAAAACATGTATGATAAATTTCCTGTATAGTGTTTTAAATTTTATCAAAAGAAGCAAGTCAAAAATCAAACTTGTTGAGTTTCATGATTTTCGACTTCGCTTGCTTTTTATAGAATTTAAAATTTCATATGCGTTGTCACGCAAGTTCGCAATCATGTTTCGTGAACAAGATATCCGAAATTTTGGATCCGCTCTCGATACGGCCTCACACTACACTTCAAGAATATGACTATCATTTTTTGAATCATTAAATTCCATTATTCGTACCACGTGCAATTCAAAATTATATTTTTCGAAAAAATTCAAGTAAATGAAATAAAGTAACTAAATATATCTAAAAGCCATAAAAAATCACCAAATTCTAACTAGGAGTTTCTGGTGCTTTAAAAGGGCTGCACAAAAAATTTGGAGGCCAAAAACAAAAAAAATAAAAAAACTTTGCCGAGTGCCGGGGCATGGCACTCGGCAAAGGGGGTCTTTGCCGAGTGCCACGGATAAAGCACTCGGCAAAGAGGGTTTTAATATTTTTTTAAAAATTTCCTCTTTGCCGAGTGCCTTCATAGGGCACTGGGCAAAGATATTTTTTTTTTAAAATTAAATCTTTGCCGAGTGCCGTACCAGGGGCACTCGGCAAAGTATTTTTTTTTTCCAAAAGAAGACATTTTTTTAAAAACATCTTTGGCGAGTGGCGTGCCAGGGACACTCGACAAAGTATTTTTCAAAAAAAAAAAATTGCCGAGTGCTAGATCTGGGACACTCGGCAAAGAAATTAAAAGAAAATTAACTCTTTGCTGAGTGCCAGATCTGGGACACTCGACAAAGATTTTTTTTAAAAAATAAATCTTTGCCGAGTGCCTCCTGATCCGCCACTCGGCAAAGAGCTGGTTCTGGGACTTAAGCAGCTTCAGCCGACCGGGCAGTCAAACAGGCAGCCAGCCAGCCCAAGCGCCCATGCCCACGCTCGCGCCGCCCCCGCCCCCGCACCGCGCGCCACGCCGCCACCGCTCGCGCGCCCGAGCCGCCCGCGCTGCCCGACCGAGCACTGCTTTGACCGAGCGGGGGAAAAGGCCCTATGGAGGAGGGCGCCGCCGCCGCCGGCTAGGGGCCGCAGCCGGCGTGTCTGCTGCCGGATCCACGAATCCATGACTGGATGGCCCCCCTGCCATCCTCGGCCGGCGTCCTTCGCGAGGGGGAGGCGCCGCCGCCCGCCTGGTCCAGCGCGAGCGACCGGGGTTGGTCCGGCGCGGCAACAGGCGGCCCCTCCCGCGCCCATCCCGGCCTTTGCAGCGGCCATCGTGGCCTTTCCAGCGGCGCGGAGGAGGAGCCCGGCGCGGCCGACCTTTCCAGCGACACGGAGGGGCAGCCCGGCGCGGATGGCGCCTCCAGCTGCTCGCGTCGTAAGGTGCCATGAAGTGTTACTTGCTATTTTACCTTTCCAGACAACAAAGTTATGTTACTTAGCATGGTGAATTTTAGATGGTCCTATTTCTTGCAGTTATGGCTACCTAGATAAAATATGAACTATTTTCTCTCAAATGAACTTGATTTCAGAACTGTAGCTATTGTTCTCTGAACCTGATTTTAGAACACACGATGCCTGCCTGCAGCCAGCAGCCTCGACGATCACGTACTGATCGATGAACTTGTGTGTATGTATGTGATACCGACCAACAGTCCAACACCAGGTGGAGGCGAACATAGGCACCGGCCAGCCAGGCACAACCGTGGCTTCCCCGGCTTCCTCTTGTACTCTTGGTACGTACAAGCTCTTTAATCTCTCCTCTGAAGTGTTAGACTTTCTGAGAAAGCATCCTTTGATAATTGATAGCGCAAACTTTTTTCGACAGAAAAGAGAATAATAGTTCGACAGAAATGTGGGCATTCGAAATCCAAAGATATATTAATCTGAATATCACACTTTAAATGGATAGAAAAGAAAGATAGTTCACTCAAGATTCTTACTCATAATTTTTAACTTTACTGGTTTTTTTTAGTTGTATGCTTTTATCCGTGACTATGATAGCTTTAGGGGGATGTTCCTGTACAGTTCGTGGTAGAATTAGTATCCTATGTTGTCATAGTCAGAAAGGCCCCCATCAAATAAATTGTGCAAATGCATAACTACATAGTTTTCAAGACAATAATTATCGCAATAATGGCACAATTGATGCCATAATAGGGAGAGCTGGTCAGGTCAGCGTGCATCATGCAGGTTATTGAAGGCCAGTATTCATCGGCAATCTTGATTTGTTGGTAGATCGATCAAGCACATATAGCTAATTAGCTAGCATATATAGTCAGCCAAGAGAAGAGATAAAAATTTGGCACTTCATATTAGCTAGCATGTACATGCCTGGTGTGTTAGCTGTTACTCTGCATCGTTGTTGCTTTACCTTTTTTCTACAATTTCATGAATGTAACTAACACAGTAGTCATGTCATCCTTGTATAGGAATCAAGTGAGAAGTTAGCGATGGGTGAATTTTTTTGGCATAAAACCTCCTGAGAAGAAGGCAAGTATAATACATTCCCATTCTGTCATTTTCAGATGTGCTGCATTGTGTTATGTCGGTTTAGGCATCTTTCCGGCTACACTGTGAATTATCTCTATTTTAGGAAATGGAACTAGTTTAGTATTTCTGAAAGCTAGTGCATATCTATAAGCATTTTCTTTCTTGTCTGAACCCAGCAACCTGCTATACTAGCCACTATTATAGTGCTAATGTTCATTATACTTGCGCTTTACTGACCACTATTCTAAAAGCTCTTGTTAACTGACTAGTGTGGAGCAGGTAGTGTAAATGTGCTATTATACTTGTGCTTGAGATATCATCGTTCATACTGATTCTATGGGTCCTTTCTGAACTCCTCAAGTAGTATAGGAGGAAGTTGTATTGCAGTTTTCATCGGGGCAGAGTTAGAGCTTGTACAGTATGGTGCACACATACATTCTGCTGCGAGTACAATGTACAACAATAAATGCAGTTCTCTAGTCAAGCCTAAGATTTGTCTTGCTTTAAATTTTTGATCTGCTGCTGCACTGCAAGTTTTAAGTCGATCTTGTTCTGGCATGTATAAGGTAGTGTTGGATGACCTAGGTGTACAATTCATATTTTTATGTTCCTGTCTTGTTCACCGTGGAGAATTTTAAATTGCTTATGAGAATTCAGATTATATCTTTTGCTCTTTCTATTTGTATACATGATTTCCTTATGACCACTTAATTTTTGCAGTAAAAGGATGATAGGTTCTATTCTAAAGCAGCAGGCACCTGACAACCATAGAGCTGTGTCCGTACCGGTGGCAAGCTCCTGCAAGTGCCAAAAACCAAGCTACTATTGAGTAAGTTCTTCAATATGATGTACAAAATATTCTGAACTTGACTGAATTTTTTATACCCAAATGTCTGACCAGCTGCACTTATCTTCAGTGGCCATTTATAATGGTTTTGCAGAATGTCAAGAACATGGCTTACTCAATGTAGTCACCTATAGTATGATAACAGTTGCACTTATCTTCAGCTGCAAGTACCTATAGTATGATAATTGTTCTAAAAAATATTGTCTGATCATAAAAAATTAAATATTAGTGAACTGATAGTAAATTCAGACCACTCTAACTCTTAAAATTATCTTGCAAAAGCAATGATATTTAAGATAGTAGCTGTAATCTGGAGACTACAACACAGAAAAATTAAGAATACACCTTCCATGCAAACTTCTGTACAAAAGAAGGAACTCTATGTTACTTGCTTGCTACCAATAGTGCTAGGGACATTCTGATTCAGATTATCATCGGGTTCTAATTATTGGCCTGAGCCAGATTGGTTTTTTTGTTGCCAAATTTGACAGGGAGGGACATAAATATGGTAACATATACCTAATTACTAACTGGCGAGCCAATATATGTTCTATTCTAGAAAACATCTCTTCTCTGGAATTGAGATCTCTTGGTCCAATTATTATTATTAATCCAGTAAACATGCATCCTTAGAAAGATCTATATAAATATTTGTGTACTTTACTCACTGTTTCTATTATAAAAAAAAATCATCAGTTCAGTTAGTTTCTTCTTATTTCACTAACTTTATATGTGTATATATCAGGTGCTTTCTTGACCACTCTGAATACGCAACTGGGCTATCAAAGATTGCTAAAGAAAATATCCTGGTTGGCAGGTAAACTTTCTTTTTTCTCGCAAAAAAATCACACAGTGTTTGTCCTTCTAGTGCCAATGCAAGCCGTGGGTTTCACATATTGAAGAACCTTGAAATCTTGCATATTCTACTGCCAGCTTTGTGTGCAGCAGTGGTTCTGACCACAAGTTGCAGGTTGAAATTTAAGCATACTTTTTGATAAATGAGCACCCTAGAACTTTCTCAATCATGATTTATGCCCCTCTTTTGGCAAAAAACAAAAGATCACGTACTATTTACTGACACAGTGTATCACTTTGACACTTTCAATTGCATTTAGATTGTAATTGAATTTTTATTCAGGATAAATCTCATGTGTGAGTTGACAGAGCAAGAACTATTGTTCTGTACATGCGAATTTGTGTAGGATACAATCCAAATGGAACCAGTTTATATATCAATTGTATTTCATTTTGTAATACTTTTCTGTATAGAGTGGCCTTCTATGTTAGAAAGGCCACATTTTGGATTGCATACCAAATTGTTATTTTCTATATCGAGTAAGGTAGGTCTTATTCCTTGCATTTCAGGTATGATTGAGCATGTTGGCTGAGACCTGGTGCCTTAAATATCTTAGGATGCGCTGCTGCTTCACTCTCTATGTCTAAGTAAGTTTGGTTGATTGATGGTGCAAGAGAGCTGCTGCATACTGCCCTTCTTTCTAAACATTGCTAGCTGCAAACCTTATTGCTTATTACAGTATTCTCTGTTGTTGGCACTTTTAAATTTGTACTTTGGTTTATAATGGTTTTGCAGGATCTCAAGAACAACCCTCATACTCAATGTAGTCACAGCTTATGTAGTGTTAAAAATCTTCTATGTTGCTGCTCATGTATTTGTCATGATGGAATGTAAAAAAAATTTACATTTTTCCAGCTTTGCCGAGTGCTGTGACCATGGCACTCGGCAAAGATTTTTTTTAAAAAAAAATTCAAACTTTGCCGAGTGCCGGCCAGAGGGCACTCGACAAAGATTTTTTTTTAAGAAAAACCCAAACTTTGCCGAAACTTTGCCAGAAGCGCTTTCGGCAAATAATTTTTTAAAAGATAAAAATCTTTGCCAAGTGTCAAATAGAGTTGGCACTTTTAAAAAATTTTGTAAAAAAATAAAAATCTTTGCGAGTGTGCCTGAAGGTTGGCACTTTCGCAAAGATTTTTTAAAAAAAAATAAAAAATCTTTGCCGAGTGCCTGAAGGGTTGGCACTCGGCAAAGATTTTTTTTAAAAAAAATAAAAAATCTTTGCCGAGTGCCTGCAGGGTTGGCACTCGGCAAAGAATTTTTTTAAAAAATAAAAAATCTTTGCCGAGTGCCGGTAGGGTTGGCACTCGGCAAAGAAAAATTTAAAATAAAAATAAAAAAATCTTTGCCGAGTGCCTGCAGGGTTGGCACTCGGCAAAGCCACCGTCAACGGGGCCGGCGCCGTGACAGTCGCTTTTCTTTGCCGAGTGTCCCCGGGGCACTCGGCAAAGCCTTTGTCGAGTGCCCGATAAAAGACACTCAGCAAAGAAGGCTTTGCCGGTTAATTTTTTTGCCGTGTGTTCTTTGCCGAGTGCCGCACTCGGCAAATGATTTGCCGAGTGCAATTTGGCCTTTGCCGAGTGCCTCAGGCACTCGGCAAAGAACATGAATCCAGTTGTGCCTTGTAATCTGTGATTGATTAACATATACTATTCAGAGTTTATCTCTCTCACAAGTACTAGCGGATTACCGAGTGTGAATCTGGCAAATTTTGCTGTTGTCTGCTGTTACAAGCAGACGTAGGTCTGGACTCTAATGTGTTTTTACCTACTGCAGGCTGCCTTGTTGCTGCATACCCTAATTGCAAGTGCAGTTTTACTATGGCGTGTGGCGTGTGTTCCTGTTATGTCATATTCCATGCATCCATTTAAGTTGGACTTGGACTTGTATATTAGTATATGAAGATGATGCAAGACTCTAGAAACGTCTACTGCAATACCGTCTTCGTTCCTGCACTAAGCTGAGATGTGGAGCTGTTTCCTGCACTATGTTGAGCTATTGTTTTCTTGGACTCCCGTTACTGTTGAAAAGGAGTGATATACCCTTTTGGTAACATAGAGCTTTGCCATGGCTTCCATGCACTAGTTAAGAGCTCTCAAGTCTCGAGTGATATACCCTTTTGGTAACATAGAGCTTTGCCATGGCTTCCATGCACTAGTTAAGAGCTCTCAAGTCTCGACCTCTAGTTGCAGTGGCAGGCTGTCTGGCTGAGGAAAGCACCAACGCTGGCAAACACGGGCTTGGGGTTGGAGCAAAAAGGTTTCTTAGGCTTATATGTTACTGTTGCCTGCCATATACGATAACGAAAACAAGAAAATAAGGATTTATATTTATTTTAACTAATATGTTCGTTCCGTTAGTTTATTTAGATCTTATACAGTTATACTCTCTCTATCCCAAATTATAAGTCATTCTAAGAATCTTAGAGAGTCAAAACATCTCAAGTTTAACCAAAATTCTAAAAAAAATTATAAAAATTTATGACATCAAATAGATATACTATGAAAATATAATTAGTGAATAACCTAATGATACTTAATTGGTATCATAAATGTTATTATCTTATCATATAAATTTGGTTAAACTTGAGATGTTTTGACCTTTCAAGATACTTAGATTGACTTATAATTTAGGATGGATGGAGTAGGTAACAATAACTTAGCCTTAAACACGTCACCTCTGCTTAAGGTTGACTTTATACACTATCGATGGCCTCTCAAGACCTTCGCTCGATCAGACCCGGTCTGCACCGGCAACTTACATCTGCCGGGTGAAAATTTAGAAACCAATTAAAAAAAGTATTTTGACCACTCAATTTTTGTTTGAAACTTGACACATCCATAGTGCATATAAATATGTGCTCACATAAAAAAATTGAGATACAAACTCGTATTTCAAAAATTCATACAAAAATGACAAATTTTAGATTCATATTCACTAAAAGACAAAATTCCTGAAGCCCATATTTAACCGTTTACACTAGACTATGATCTTGTTTGGCAGGGCTTCAACTCCAGCCCTTGCAAGGTGCTTGGAGGAGCCGGAGCTGTTTTTTATAACAGAGCCGAAACAAATGGTTTCTCCTCGCTGCTCCTCACAAATCTAATACAAATTATTATAAAATTGTTATTAGAGCTATTTTTACCAAACGTTTTTCAAAATAACTTCATAAGCATGAAAAAACTGCTCTACATTAGAAGCTAGAGCCAGAGTCCTTGAGCCAGCCTACCAAACAGGCCTATAGAAGAGAAAAAAAGAGGTAGAGACTATCCCCATGAGACAGCCGTGGGTAGATTCATGCCACGTGTCTATATATAATCATCCAATATATAAGATTTTTCTCACATGTTGAATGATCCAATATATAAGATTTTTCACACATGTTGAATGATTATATATAGACATCCGACAAAAATTCATAGTAAGTACCTACAGTTGCCTTATGGATAGTCTCTACCTTTTTTTCTACCTTTTTTTCTCCTTTGATTTGATGGATACCGTTACCGATAACCGGTGTGCGTTTATCCCTCACTCCAGCGGTTTAATAGTTTAGTGTGTGTAGCATCAGCTCTGAAATTATTCATAGGAAGTCTATTTACCCCCTAAAGTGTTGCTAGAATTTGTTTATTACCTTAAAGTTTTTTATTTGTTTAGTTAGCCCCCTGGTTTTACAATACAATATTTAATGCTGTCATATTTTTTTTGAATCGGAGGTAATCCCATTTCCATTATCGCTAACGGAAATACAGCGTTCTGGAGACAGTTTAGAAAGAAAGCAGACACAGTATCTAAGACAGACTTACAATCACCAACGCAAAGCTACCAAGTTCCAGCCAAACACAACTAGCACCTGCATAAAGACGCTGCAAAAGCCACCTAGGCATAACATTATGCTGCTTTAATGCTGTCATATGTAGTTATTTATTTGTATTGGCACCATAGAACATAAGGCTCCTCGTTACTTTGGTAATTTGTGTGTGGCTTGGTTCTGTGGTACATTTGTGAATATTAGATAGTAATTTTCATGTGACCACAATCATAACTCAGTGCAGTTTGCACAACTTAATGAAGAATATATGTCAATAACTTAAATATTGGTCTCCGGTTTGAGGTATACTATTTTTTTGCTACTGTATCCGAATCTGTCCTTGGATGACATTAGATATAACCACTCTCTTTTTATAGGAAACAGCTGTGCTTAATGTACTACCACTATTTACTCTCATTTTGGTATTACTCTATTTGTAATATGCTTACATTCAATCACTTACGCTTGCCAGCTTCTATATTCCTCTCTTTATCTGATGCCCTTGGTCTTCACATCTGGTATTCTGCAGGGTGATTCAAGTACTGTGCTTTCACCAAGATGTCTGACGGTCAGGAAACTGACAAGAACATCGAGATTTGGAAGATCAAGAAGTTGATCAAGGCATTGGAAGCTGCTAGAGGCAATGGCACCAGCATGATCTCTCTGATTATGCCACCACGTGACCAAATTTCCCGTGTGACCAAGATGTTGGGTGATGAATATGGTACTGCTTCAAACATTAAGAGTAGAGTCAATCGGCAATCTGTTTTAGCAGCCATCACCTCAGCTCAGCAGAGGCTGAAGCTGTATAACAAGGTTCCCCCAAATGGACTTGTTCTCTACACTGGAACAATTGTTACTGAAGATGGCAAGGAAAAGAAAGTTACTATTGATTTTGAGCCCTTCAGGCCTATCAATGCATCCTTGTACCTTTGTGACAATAAGTTCCACACTGAAGCTTTGAATGAACTCTTGGAATCTGATGACAAGTTTGGCTTCATTGTTATGGATGGTAATGGAACTCTTTTTGGTACACTGAGTGGCAGTACTCGTGAAGTGCTTCACAAATTCACTGTTGATCTCCCAAAGAAGCATGGAAGAGGAGGACAATCTGCTCTTCGGTTTGCTCGGCTTCGGATGGAAAAACGTCATAATTATGTGCGAAAGACAGCTGAACTTGCTACACAGTTTTTCATCAATCCAGCTACCAGTCAGCCTAATGTTGCTGGACTTATATTGGCTGGTTCTGCTGATTTTAAGACAGAATTGAGCCAATCTGACATGTTTGATCAACGTCTCCAGGCCAAAATACTTAACGTTGTTGATGTTTCATATGGTGGGGAGAATGGTTTTAACCAAGCTATTGAGTTGTCAGCTGAAATTCTAGCAAATGTGAAGTTCATACAAGAGAAAAAGCTGATTGGAAAGTATTTTGAAGAAATTAGTCAAGATACGGGGAAGTATGTGTTTGGTGTTGATGACACACTGAAAGCCCTTGAAATGGGTGCTGTGGAAACACTGATAGTGTGGGAAAACCTTGATGTCAACAGATATGTGCTTAAGAATAGTGCAACTGGAGAAACTGTTATTAAACATCTGAACAAAGAGCAAGAAGCTGACCAGAGTCATTTCCGTGATCCGTCTACCAATGCTGAGTTGGAGGTTCAGGAGAAAACCTCACTCTTGGAATGGTTTGCCAATGAGTACAAAAAGTTTGGGTGCACACTGGAATTTGTTACCAACAAATCTCAAGAAGGATCTCAGTTTTGCAGAGGATTTGGTGGCATTGGTGGCATGTTGCGCTATCAACTGGACATCCGTTCTTTTGATGAGCTTTCTGATGATGAGGGTGTCTATGAAGACTCTGATTAAGCAGAAGTCATTCATATGGCTGCGCTGGACCCTGGATTGATGCAATTGCGAGTTTTGTTCTAAATTTTGCTTGATTATTCAGTTTTGAGGAGAGTACTACTTAAGATACTTGCTTTGTTTCCACTGCCACAGCTTAGAATTGCAATGTCAAGCACATCATTACAATCTGGTTGATACCTCATGTCCTGTTGTTATGTAGACATTGGCTGTGTCCAAGGTTTGATTTTTAGCAAATGCTCCAGTGACAGTATTGCAAATGCGTCTATTTAAGTTTCATCTGTTGCACTCCTTGGGGGATGGTGCAAAGACAAAGTTTTGGCACCACAGTTGGCTCGATGATCAAGCTCCCAAGTACCTAGCCCCCAACTTATTCCGCCTGCTCTCAAGGACAAACCGAACGGTGCAGCAAGAGCTCCGAAACAACAATTGGATGCATAAACTTGGAAGGAAAATCACCTCGCACATCCACATAGAGGAGTTTGTGTCCCTCTGGATACGCATACAGGATGTGCACCTGCAACAGGGCGTCCAGGACACCATCACCTGGCGTTGGACCAATGATGGGAATTACTCCACCCGATCGGCCTACAGAATACAATTCAGAGGCTCGCTCCTCCACTTTGGTACGGACTTGATTTGGAAAGCGCATGTGGAGAACAGATGCAAGATCTTCGCATGGATCTTAGTACAAGACAAAATTCTAACGGCACAAAACCTACAAAAAAGAGGGTGGCCTCACCAACAACAGTGCGTGATGTGCAATGGACCTTTAGAGACAAGCCTCCACCTATGCCTTAGTTGCCCTTTTGCAAAGGCGATTTGGAATCAAATCCTCACATGGGAAAACTTCACTCAAATCCAACAACAGCAAAATGCAAACCCCACCAATATCAAGTCATGGTGGGAAGACGCGGCGGCAAAAGCGCCAAGAGCGGAGCGTCGTAGGCTTAACGGAGTAGCTATCTACACCTTTTGGAATATATGGAAAGAGAGAAACAGGAGAATTTTCGACAATATGAGTCAAACGGTGCTGCAGGTAGCCGCAAGGATTAAGGAAGACATTGAGCAAAGGAAGAGAGCATTCGATTACATTTAGCTCGCATACTTAAGGGGGGGGGGACTATAACCTAGTTACCTTTGCTTGTACATAAACTTTCTTATCCCATCTTAATTGAAAGGCAGAGCTCCTGCCAGTACGTTCAAAAAAAAAAAAATCGGTTGCACTCCTTTGGCGACCATGGTTGTTACTGGCCATGCATGGTGTAACAAATCATCTACATGTTTCCACAAAGTTCGTTTTTTTTCTTGGCTCGGGACATGTTTGTTTTCCTTTTAATTTTGCTACATTCAAAGTTTCAAACTCTGATCGATTCAGCACCATCTTAGTCATAGCACGATTAAACTGGCTTCAAGTGTCTTCTATTCATGTATGTACCATTAAAATGCTCTACATTATACAAAAGATCAAGTTTGAATTCTACATGCATGCGTGAGCATGGATCATTTCTTTGGCAATGCTTTCTCCCATCCCCCGCAGGAATCGTCGCAGCAGCTCTCCTCGCCTATGACCCTGTTGATCGTCCTCCCAACGCAGCTCGCCGACGAGCATCCACTGTCCCGGGCGTTGTCGAAGTCCGGCACAAACCCCATGAAGATGGGCGGCTGCAAGTCTAGCTCCCCGTTGGTCTGGTACACCTTCTCGACGCCGCCATCCTTGCGGAACCTGACGGTGCAGCCGCCGATCTGCTGGGAGCAGAAGAGGTTGTCGTGGCCCGGGTTCTCGAACACCCGGACGCCGTGCGCCCAGCACCGGTTGGCGCCGCGGTAGGAGCAGAGCACCTCGAACACCTCGTCGCCGTGCACGGCGGGGAACGTCAGGTTGGCCTCCGCGCCGCTGGGGATGTCGGCGCGCGCCGACCACGCCGACCGGTTGTGGCTGTGCTCGCTGAAGCCGTAGCACCGCAGCTCCACGTTGCCGTCGGCCAGGTCCATCTCCTCGCCGACCTCCTGCTCGTTGCTCACCACGATGAGGCGGAGCACCTCGGTGGAGACGAAGGGCGACGGCCGGTGGCGGCACTGGTAGCGGAAGAAGGAACTGAGCGCGACCGCGGCGACTATGGCGACGGCGAGCGCGGCGAACTTGACGGGCGCCGTGGCCATGGCGGTGGCGATGCGACGGCGGTGGCGGTGGCGCGCGGACGGTGCCTGGGGGGATCGCGGGGACGATCAAGAGGTACGTGTCTGGTGGAGGTCGGCATGCAAAATGGCGTGCGTGTGGCCGATGCATGTTTCGAGATGGCTTTGGCTGAGGTTTGCCGAGGAAGGCAAACTTAGACAGCGGACGGAGAGGAATGAGCTTCTCTTTGTTGACGTTTAGGACGGGCGCCTGCCGCCCCCTAATTTTGGGGTGTCACTGGACTGACTGCGTTTCCCATGACCATGATGGGTCGTTAATCAGCTCGTTTTCGAGGTTAGGGCCGGATAAAAATGATATAGGAGTTTTTGGGTGGCTGTAAAATCGCTGGTGTTGATTTGTATGGCTGAATTTTTAAGAGAGAAATATTAATACTTGTAGGATCGTCTACGAGTAGATCTAGGGTGTTAAACATTTACTGGATGAATAAAAGATCTAGAACACGTTCTAGACAGAGAGACAGAGAGAGGATAGAGGAAGAACGTGTCAAACCTGACACCGCAGGGGGTGATCCAGAAGCCACCATCACGTTCGTCAGTGAAATCTGCGCACGGGCAGCGATGTTCGGGGAAGAGGTCGATGAAATCGTCGACATCGGTGGAGCGAGACGGCGCGGCTGGTGGCTTTCCGTCACTGGCTGTGCCCCTCTCTGATCGGATTAGAGTTTAGGTTTTGATGGGGAACTCGGCTCAGACGAACCTCGTGTACAGAGCCGTCGGCCTCCACCTCTATTTATTGCGTAGTGTGACAGGGGCCCTCCAGGCATAGTGGGCTGGGCACCCCCGATCAGGGCGCGGATCAAAGCCCCAACTGGGCCGTTGGGCCCAGTTTGGAATTAGAGATCAATCTAACAATCTCTCCCTTAATCTCCTACTATCTTTTAATTTCATATCATTTACTTTTGTTCATTCCATTACAGATTAGCGCATAGAGCATGTTTTATCATCACGGTCAATTGCCGATAGATTTAACAGCTACAACACACCACTCTGTTCTGAAATAGATACTTAACTTTGAGCCTTCTTTTGTCCAGGAATTATAGGATTTCCCTTAAACCCATGCCGGCTACATGTTCTCTGAACACGTTGGGTGGTAAGACTTTTGTAAGCGGATTCACGAGTATCTTTTCGGTACTTATATGCTCAAGACTTATGACATGATCCCGGACTTTATCTTTCACAACATAATACTTTATATCAATGTGGTTGGTAGCACCACTTGACTTATTGTTGTGAGCATACTGTACTACCGGTTTATTATCGCAGTATAACTTAAATGTTCTATAGATGTCGTCAACCACCCTCAAACCGGGTATGAACTTCTTTAGTCAGTTCACCTGTCCCGTTGTCTCATAACACGCTACAAACTCGGCATACATTTTGGATGATGTAGTGATGGTTTGCTTTGAGCTTTTCCATGAAATAGCTCCCCCTACGAGAGTGAACACATATTCAGACGTGGATTTTCTATCATCTCCCGCATAATCAGAATATGAATATCCCACTATATGGAGTGAATCAGATCTTCTATACGTCATCATGAGGCTTTTCGTTCCTTGCAAATAACGCAAGACTTTCCTTACTAATTTTTAGTGTTCTGTTCCATGATTGCTCTGGAATCTGCCAAGTAACCCGATAACAAATACCAAGTCAGGGCACGTACATACTTGAGCATATTGCAAGCTTCCGACAGCTGAAGCATATGAAACCGCTTTCATTTGATCGATCTCATATTGGTTTCTGGGGCATTGAAAATCCCCATATCTGTCGCCCTTGACTATAGGAGCAAGTGAGGAACTACATTTGTGTATACTGAATTTCTTTAAGATCCTTTCTATGTATGTCTTTTGTGATAGTCCTAATACCCCTTTACTTCTATCTCGGTGAATCTTGATCCCTAAAATGAAAGAGGCTTCACCAAGATCTTTCATATCAAATTTTGAGGACAAAAACTTCTTTGTCTCCAGTAGTAGACTGACATCACTACTAGCAAGTAAGATATCGTTCACATACAGGACAAGGAAGATAAACTTCTCATTCTTAAACTTTGCATAGACACAATTGTCCTCAACATTCTCTTTAAACCCAAAATTCCTTATTGTCTGATCAAACTTCAAGTATCACTGTCTTAAAGCTTGTTTTAATCCATAAATGGATTTCTTTATACGGCATCCCATTCGTTCTTTTTCTTCCATGACAAAATCTTTCGGTTGTGCTATGTAAACATTTTCCTCTAAGTCCCCATTGAGAAATGTCGTCTTTACATCCATCTGATGTAATTCTAAATCGTAATGTGCCACTAATGCCATTATGATTCTGAAGGAATCCTTACATGATACTAGAGATAAGGTCTCATTGTAATCAATCCCTTCTCTTTGCGTAAAGCCTTTTGCCACAAGTCTTACTTTATATCTCTTTATATTCTCTTGAGAGTCAAGTTTTCTTTTGTAGACCCATTTACAACCTACTATTTTGGCTCCTTTAGGAATTATTTTCAAGTCTCAAACTTTATTGGTATTCATAGATTTTATTTCATCTTCCATGGCCTCAAGCCACTTTGATGAATGATCACTTTTCATGGCTTCTTCAAATGAGGTGGGATCATTCTCCATTTGAAATTCCAAGGTGTTGTACACTTCATAGTCAACAGGAATAACTGATTTTCTAACTCTTTGAGACCTTTTAGGGGCCTCTTTATTTGGCACATCTTTTGTTTGAGGCTGTTGTTGCTCCCCCTCATGTGTGGCAATAGGTTATACAGGATCCTGAAGAATATGTTCCTCATCATCATTCATTGTTGCCACATGCGGAGTAACAACAGGTGCTGGCACCATAGTATCTTGCACTGTCGGTGCAGCGACAGCAGGTAGTGAGAAAAATAGCTCATGAATCATCGGAGTGGGCACATACACCCGCTTCTCTTCAAGGTCAATTTCTCGAGCTACCATGCTCCCCCTCATCATTTCATCGTCTAGGAAGACAACGTGTCTTGTTTTCATAAACTTTGTATGTCTGTCTGGACAGTAGAAATGAAAACCTTTTGACTTTTCTGGGTAGCAAATGAAATGGCAACTTACTGTTTTGGGATCTAGCTTTCCAATGTTTGGGTTAAATACTTCAGCCTCAGCAGGACTCCCCCACACACGTAAGTGGTTTAGTGAGGGTACTCTTCCTGTCCACAACTCATACGGTGTTTTGGGCACCGACTTACTTGGTACTCTATTGAGAATATGAATGGCGGTTTTTAACGTCTCCATCCACAGGCTCAACGATAAGGTGGAGTAACTTATCATACTGCGCACCATATCCATCAGGGTACGATTGTGTCTTTTAGCTACTCCATTCTGCTGAGGTTCGCCTGGTGTAGAATACTGGGCTACTATGCCATTCTCCTATAAGAACCTTGCAAAAGGTCCAGGAACTTGGCCATATAGGGTATGCCGACCATAGTACTCCCCCCCCCACGGTTGGACCTGACTATCTTAATCTTTAAATTGTGTTGGTTTTCAACTTCTACCTTAAATATCTTAAATTTATCTAATGTTTCTGTTCTTTCTTTGATTGGATAAATGTAGCCATAATGGGAGTAATCATCTGTGAATGTTATGAACGAATCATAACCATCCACACTCTTTACAGGAAACGGACCACAGATGTCTGTGTGAATAATCTGTAAAATTCCTGCACTTCGTTTGGCATCTTTCTTAATTTTCTTTAGATACTTTCCTTTTATGTATTCTCTGCATTGTTCTAAATCTGAGAGCTCTAATGGAGGAAAAATATCATTCTTAACTAGTCTTTCTATTCTCCCCCTTGAAATATGGCATAAACGACAGTGCCATAATTTCAACGACGCATCGTGAGCTCTCTTTCGTTTTCTGTTTACATCCATAGACGAGGATACATTCTTATTGTCGCACGCAACGTTCCCATCATCGCATACAACATTCACATCATCACGTAGTGATAACAAATAAAGCTCATTTTGTAAGATAGCAAGACCAACACATGCATTATTAAATGTTATCTTACATTTGCCATTTTCAAAATGGCAATCATATCCATCATTGTCCAAGCATGAAACACTAATCAAGTTTCTCTATAAAGCGAGAACATAAAGTACATCTCTAAGTAAAAGTCTGAAGCCATCGCAAGCTCTAGAGAAAGATCGCCAACGGCTTCAACATCTGCTCGGACTCCATTTGCAACTTTAACGTGTCTTTCTCTTCTTTGTGTAGTCCTCGTTGAATGGAATCCCTGTAAAGAATTAGCAACATGAACAGTTGCACCTAAGTCAATCCACTAAGTAGATTTTGAATACTGTACATACAGGGGTTCATTTATGAACGTAATAATGTTCTCACATTTCTTTGCCATGATCATCTTTAAGTAATCGGGACAATCTTTCTTATAATGTCCCGTCTTCTTGCAATAGAGTCACTGGTCTTTCTCTACTGTGAACTTGTTCTCTTCAGGCTGATGCAGCATGGGACCCTTTCCCTTTGGCTTTGAGGAGTTAACATTATTATTCTTTTTCTTGTTGTCTTTCACATAATTGATAGTGCCACCATTGGCAGCTTTCATTCTCTCCTCCTCTTGCACACACATAGCCATGAGCCTCTCTAAGTCCCACTTCTCGGGTTGTATGTTGTAGTTGACAACAAAAGTGTTAAATTCCTTAGGCAAGGAAGCAAAAATCAGATGGATAAGGAACTCTTCCTTGAGAGCCAGATCCATTGGTTTTAGCTTGAATGCCAAATTGCTCATCCTTAGTATGTGCTCTCTTATGCCACCATTTCCAGAGTACCTCTCTGTCACCAGCTGCTTTATCAGCTGGGTAGCATATGTCTTTAAAGAGCTAGTGAACTAACTCTTTATTCTATCGAGGTACTCGGTGATGGTGTCACACTCTGGTATTGAGCCCATAATTACAAGCTCAATCGTGTTCTTTATCACAGCCAAACATTTCTTGTTGGCACTGACCCACTTCCTATGCTCAAGGTCATATGACATCTTTTAGGATGCAAAATCTCTCTCTAGTTGCCCAAGCGGCATCAGCCTTGTTTGTCTCCCTCACCGGTGCCACAGGATCAGTGGGACACAGTGAGGTGACTACCCAGTCCACCTCAGCCAAGATAAAGGCCAGGTCAATCTTTTTCTTCCACTCCATGTAGTTGTCAACTTTCAGAGTGGGGATCTCTTTGATACAACCTATCAAGTTGTATCCGCCTGAAAACACAATTCATATAGAATGAGAACATAAATAATAACAACAGTTGCATGCCTTGATTACAACGTTGGTCAAAATTAAAACAAACAACTGTTTATACATTAAATCTACATCACCGTTGGGCAGAAGTAAAAATAATGCATAAAATTATTAAAATTATGATATTGTTATTAACAACGTTGGTCAGAAAATAACAACATCATAATCATGTCAAAATCTCTTTTTCTCTAATTAAATATCACGTTGGTTCAAAATAACTGGAGAATAAATAATTTCTTTAGCAGCGGAAAACGTATACTCAATTTCTTGAATTTTACCCACAGGGAAAAATTACTTTTTCTATTTTCTTTGAGCTATTTTTCATTTTCCAGAAATAAGCAATTACTAGAAAATAAAAAAGAAAAAAAGCGATCTTGATCTTGGAACTACTCGCATACAAGGGCCCCATCCGTCTCACATCCTTTCACTTTCGTCTGCAGCGCGTTGTTCTTGGCGACCCAGCCGCAACTCGGGCTCGGGCAAGAAACTTGACTGGCGCGGCCTTCGCTTTAGGCCGAGAGCGGTCCGTTGAAACCTCGCCGTCGGATCTCATCCGACGGTCGAGCGCAGGCTTTGTGGGATCAAAAACCCGCTCGGCCGCGTCGGCCAGAAACCCTAGCCCCATTCCCCTTTCTTCTCTGCCTTTCTCTCTCAGCCGCGCGGTGCACCGAGCGAGCGAAGCGGTGGAGCGGGCAGCCATGGCACTGTCGCCGGCCCCCTCACCGGCGTGCGCGCTCCCCAGTGGGTGAGCGCGCCGCCGTCGAGCAGCTTGGCCGTGGTGCCCCCGTAGCCAAGCCTAGGCGAAACGGCCGTAAATATTTACTAGATGAATCAAAGACCTAGAACACGTTCTAGACAGAGAGACAGAGACAGAGAGAGGATAGAGGAAGAACGTGTCAAACCTGACACCGCAGGGGGGATGATCCAGAAGCCGCCATCATGTTCGTCGGTGAAGTCTGCGCACGGGCAACGACGTTTGGGGAAGAGGTCGATGAAGTCATCGACGTCGGTGGAGCGAGGCGGCGCGGTTGGTGGCTTCCCGTCACTGGTTGTGCCCCTCTATGATCGGATTTGGGTTTAGGTTTTGGTGGGGAGCTCGGCTCAGACAAACCTCGTGTACAGAGCCACCGCCCCCACTTCTATTTATTACGCAGTGTGACAGGGGCCCTCCAGCCATAGTGGGTCGGGCGCCCCCGATCAGGGCATGGATCAAAGGCCCAACTGAGCCGTTGGTCCTAGTTTGGGATTAGATATCAATCTAACAAGAAAAATATTGTACCATTACTTATAAGCAAATAAGCTGGCTGATAATATCAGCCGAACACTCCCACGCAGCAAGCAGCTGTCAGCATGGAGGAAGCGTGCCTCTCGCAGAAGCAGCAGGTAGCAGCTCCCGCGTGGGCGTCAGGCATGGTGGGGCGCTTGATGGCGTGACGATCTAGAGCCGGGGGAGTGCTAGGGTCCGCCCATCGGACAATAACCCCCAATTAATACTATTTTCGCCTATTTTTCCTGCGCACAACGCCCTAGAGCTTCCCGCCCACCGTAACCCACGCGGGAAGCAGCGTGCGTGCGCAGACGTAGACGGCGCAGACTGTCCCATCGCGTAAGGCCCACTTGCCCACATCGCATGCAATGGTTTTTTAGAAATTAAAAAAGTCATAACTCTTAAACTAAACATCTAAATTAAATTCTGATTATATCATCGGAATTCTTGCAATAAATCCTTCAAAACAAGATCCACATGGATATATTTAGATAATTTTTTAACGAACATTTATCTTATGTAGACAGAACATTTTACATTATCGAGCAGAGACGATGTTCTAGATTTAAAGAACAATATTCCGTCTTTATAAGAGAATGTTCTCAGCTTAGGTTCATGAAATTAGTATTATAATATACATAAAAATAATTAACATAAATACATAACATAAATAAAAAATAATGAAATCTAGAGAATAGTATAAGAAAAAAATACGTAATAGAGAAAATTCTAAAAGAATATCATATGGTTACTTTTCAAACATCCTAAAAATATACTATAGAACATCATATGTATACTAAGTGAATATCCCTAAATAAACCATAGAACATCACAAAAAACATAATAGAACAACACATGTGTACTACATGAATATCATAGAATATCATTATACACTACGTGAACATCACATGTATACTACGCGAACATCACAACATACATCATAGAACACACATTTAAACCACGTGAACATATAAAAAACATCATAGAACATCACATTTATAACACGTGAGCATCACAAAAAATATCATATAACATCACATGTATACTATATGAGCATCACAAAAGACATCATAAAATATGACATCATATACCACGTGAACATCACAAAAAACATCGTAGAACATCACATCTATACTACAAA